>OZ005610.1:10005000-11425000 GCA_963930655.1 Myrica gale | reverse complement strand
AAATACTCATGAGAGCACACAGTTCAGTGGGCTAAAGTGATAGGCTGGCTCACCGCCTTACCAACCGAGTGACCAATTTAAGGCAGCATTGAAGCGAACCCACCAGTACTGTTGCCGTGGGAGAGTTGGAGTCCCTCGTGCTGTGGGATTATTTAACCTTTCTACGTACACAGAAAAATATGAACATTAATTTGGCGGGCAAAGATATCATTGTTTTTTCTCTGCAACTTGTGATTGGGTCGTGAGTGACCCTATCGGAAAACCTTATATAAGAGGCAAGTTGGACTCAAATCTGTTCCCAGTTTCTAGATTTATATCATATTCATATGGGAGTTGTGGTAGCTAGATTGTGGGTAAGAACTGATACTAAAGACCAACACTAAAAAGATATAATTTTTTTTGGGTAATTGAGAAAGATCTTGTATTGAAAAAAAAAAACAGAAGATACACGGGGAACAACCCCACCACAGGTTTTAGTTACTTTTGGGTGAAAAGAGAAACGCACTTAACTTTCAACGAGCCCTCTCCCCCGTGTTGCTATGTGTTTAGAAATTATCCAATATAATTTCATTCCTTCCAATCTCAAAAAGATAGGAATTCAGTGAAAGTGAGTGCGGCAGTAGTATTATGCCGGCCTGTATCCAACTTTTATAGATGAGCTTGCAGAGCTAGGAATCTAGGATGGTCCAGGCTTGAATTCGAAAGCCGACCTAACCTTTCAGCTGGGCTAAGGTACTTTAAGACTTGTACGTGTACCTGTGGCTCAAATCTGAATGTCAAAAGGAACAGTAGAAACAGTAAAAACAGCTCGTTGTACATGGTTGGTGCTAGTCATGAGACTAATATATATATATATATAAAAGTTAAATACACTTTGTACTCTTATGCTTGAGATTGTTGACATAGTGCATCTCAATATTTTCTTTTTGAAACATTGAACACATTATGTCATATTCTCTAAAGATTTGCATCCTGAAGTGAAATTAGGCTTCAAATTAGACAGTAATCGTACCGTCCTTGCCATTACTAAGATATTGAGAGGGGAATTGTTGATGTGGACTTCAAGAATGATGATTCTAAGACAATCAATGTTTGTCTTCAAAGAGATTATGCTGGTGTTGTCACAAAAAAAAAAGGTTTTAGTGACGAACTTTTTCGTCACAAAATGTCTAAATTTCGTCACTAAAAGATTTATTGACGAAAATTTTCCATCACGAGGTCTGTCTGCATAAGAACGTCACCAATTGTATTTCGTGACAAAACCCGAATTTCATCACGAAAAGTTTTTAGTGACGAACTTTTTTCGTCATTAAATACATGATCGATGGGTAAATACACCGATCGATCGTTGAAACCGAAGTGGTCGATCAATGAAATCATCGGCCGGTCGGTCTTTGTTTGGAAATTATCGGTCAGAAGATGATACCGATCGATCGTTGGTCTCAGGACTACCGATCTGTCGTGTTTGTCTACTCGATCGATCGTTTTAATTGGATGATAGGTCGCTTATTTCAGCGATGGAATAATGATTTTCTGCGTGATCGATCGGTGTCATGTAACTATCGATCGTCTGAATTGGATGATCGTCGTCTTTTTTCTCAACTGATCGGTCATTATAACATCGATGGATCACTTGCACGGACCCGATCAGTCGATTATATTACTGATTGATCATTATTTTAGTCGTGTTAATATTGACGATCGATTGGTGGTATTCACGATCTATCGTTATCGCAAGAAGTGATCGATCGCTGTAATTGACGATCAAACGGTAATAACAGAATCAGTTTTTATAAAACAATAATAATAGAAAATATTATACAACACGTACTATTACAATAACAATACAATAATCACATTAATGATGTTCAATAATAATACATAATAATCTGTAATTAATCTGAAAATAACATCATAATAATGCATAAACACAAAGCTATTACAACATACATGTATCTACCTTTTTGAGCCCTTTAATTAGCTGAATAGTGGCTTTGAAATGTCGCTCATTTTCTTCTCCATTACGAAGGACATTTTCTTCTACAGCTCCTTTGATATTTCTCCTCGTAAGCGCTCTTGCTCTTTTCTCATGCGCTCTTGCTCCTTTTGCATGCACTCCTCGTGCTCCACTCGCATGCCCTCCTCCTACTCCACCCGCTACTCCTCAAGGTTGTCCCGCAGCGAGGCCTCCATCTCAGCTTACTTCTTCTCAAATTATTGCAAGTCTTTTTCTCTAGCAGCTCTCATCGCTTTTATCTCATCTCTTGCCTTCGCTAGCTAGTGCTGTAGATCAGAAGATTGTGTAGTTAAAGTTGATGAGGGCGGAAGCTTAACCGCGGACCCTAATCCACGAACATATCCCGATTTCTAGCCCAATGTCTTGGAATATACTTCAATTTCGATGTAAGTCTTCCCTTCGAAGTTACACTGGTGCTGGAAGGCATCCATACATTATTGAGAAATAACAATAATTAGCAGAAACATTAAACCAAATAAACTATACATAAATTACATAAAGTAGATTAAAATGAAAGCGACGTACATAAATTTCTCTCGCTCCTTCCAAGGTCCAAACACCATCTTTGTTTGTATAATTCTTCTTATACAGCTCTGCAAGATTGATTTTGCTGCTTTCTTGATTTTTCTACATGGAAATAGCATAAAGTTATTAACAAACAATATGAATAAAACTCATAATTTAGTACTTCACTTACCACGCCAGCTCGAGTGCGTTGGAAAGAGCACAAACCAGCAACGTGATTTACAGTCAACTTCGATCTATTTTAAGCAATATTTAAACAACGAGTTTTTGTAAATCACGTTCCAAAAATACTTCGCTGGTGAACAGAGCGCATAACTCCTTCTACTGTTCTTCCGTGGTATCAGGGTGGGGCTTCAGCAACGCCGCCTCTTAACTCGGGAACTTCTTAAAATATGCATGCATCCGATTGCTGTGAGTTCGATGTGCTGTCATCATTGTCTCGACCACCGTCCTCATGTCCGCCTGACGTGTGTAGTCAAAGTCAAAGTGGTCCTGCATAAGTACCAAAACATACAATATTACAATGATAAACGAAATGTTTAACAAAAAATACTATGTTTACGAGTTTAATCATACCAACACCTGATCCATAATGTACTCCTTCACTTTTGCAGGAACATCGGCCCACTTGTGAATGGAGATTGGAATCAGGCCTCGGACTAACATTCTAATCTTCGTGGATAGGGGCAGCAGTGGAATACACTCCTCCACACTCTCCCTCCGGGATATGCACCGATAATTTCCCTGACCCGGACTTGGGCCTAAGACTCTTCTCCAAACAGACCCCATGTGTCCTACCGCGCCCGCGCCTAAAAGTAGATGTCGCTACATAAAATAAAAATAACAAAGTTAGTCAGTCGTTTAACTTAAAAAAAAGAGTAAGATATAACTTAGAATAATTTCTTACATGCACAACTACTAAACAAGCTGGGGTGACTTGACTCATGGCTTCATTCAGTCTCGGAGAAGGAGTGCTCTGAGTACGACTCGAGATCGGAGTCATAAGTCGAGCTTTTGGGACGCGACTTATTTTTCACATTCTGTTTCGAGCCACCCATACCGTTCAATTGGATACATCCTTCTGTACTGTACCAGTCCAGCAAGCATTGATTTGTGCGGTAAGTGGACCGCCAAATGCATCATTACCGGAAAACAAGCGGGAGGAAAAATCATTTCCAACTTGCATAAAATTATTTTGATATCTTCAGACATCCTCTGCAATACATAAATCTTTAACGTCTGTGAGCATAACTCTTGAAAAAACATGCATAATTCGGTCACTATGCCACCCACATCTTCCTTCAACAATCCTCGGATCATCACTGGAAGAACCCTCTGTAAGAACACAGACAATCATGAATTTTCATTCCAGATACCTTCAACCCATCTAAATTCACACAACGTGAAATCTCAGCAGCATAATCGTCGGGGAACCTCACATCTTTTAACCACTCACAGACCCTCGTTCGCTCTTCCCAAGTTAAATTATATGTCGCTTGAGGCATCAATTCGACCCGACCGTCATACACCAAGTGCAATTCTTTTTTAACCTCCAGTTCAGCTAAATCTCTACGTGGACCTGCTGAATCTATGGTCTTGAACTCGATATTCATCACCCTCACGATCATGTTGTCACATATGTTCTTCTCGATGTGCAGCACGTCCAAGTTATGTAGTAATCCTAACATACTCCAATACGGTAGTTGGAAAAAGATGTTCTTCTCCGTCCAATTCAAACTTTCTGACGACTGTTTCTTCTTTACCCTATTCTTCCCTAAATATTTACCAAATATAGTCTTCCCAACATGCGTCAATTGTCCCCAAATGTCCTCACCAGTTAACTACCTTGGCGAAAGTCTTTGTTCTTCTTTCCCATCGAACATATCCACATCATATCCATACATTCTTCTCCCGTGCTTCAACCACTTATAATCAATGTCTAAATTACACATTAGACATGCCAACTTCCCTTTGGTATTCCATCCAGATAAATTCGCATATACTGGAAAATCAATTATGGTCCACATCAAAGCTGCATGCATCTTAAATGTAGTCTCATATGAAGCATCATGTGTCTCGACTCCATCTTCTCATAGTTATTTCAACTCGTCCACTAAGGGTTGCAGATATACATCTATACCATTTCCCAGTGACTTATGACCCGGGATCAAAAGAGTCATCAATGAAAATAAGACCTTCATACACCTCCACAGGGGTAAATTATATGGAAACACAACGACTGACCAAATATTGTACGCGTTGCTCATGTTTCCGAACGGATTGAAACTGTCCGAAGCAAGACCAAGGTGGACGTTACGGGCATCTTGAGCAAACCAAGCATGGTTCTTATCAAAATTCTTTCAAACCAATGAATCTGCAGGATGCCTCACACTATCTTCATCGTCGATCCGGTTCTCCTTATGTCATCTCATGTCATGAGCTACATCTTTTGTGGTAAACAGACGTCTAAGTCTAGGAATCAAAGAGAAGTGACGCAACACTTTCCGAGGAATTTGATTGCGCAAGTCATCTTCGAATTTCCACCGAGACCCCACATATCGGACATTTGCCTAACTCTTTATTTTCCTTCCAAAATAACACACAAGCATTCTGACATGCATGGATCTTATCATAACTAAACTCAAGACATTTTCACAATTGTTTCGCCTCGTAATACGATCTCGGTAAAGTCTCCCCTATGGCAACGCCTCCTTAATCAACTGTAACTCCATATCAAATGCATCAACAGCCGGATGATAAATGACAACTTACTAAACTTGGTACATCTAGGATACATTTCAACCCCCTGCCTCTTCCCATAACTTATCAAATAGTGTCGAAGCCCCCAAGTACATGCACCAGCATTGGGGGCAGACATCAACAACGATAGTTGTATGACATCATCCACCAAAACTAGTAGTACACTCAGAAGACAAAAGGTATATGATATCGAATTTCCTCCAAGACTAGATAGAACTCGTCCAACCACGAATACACAATCTCAAACTATCCATATTTTTGACAATTCAATGGTTATAACGCGATAAATGCATATATATCGCGTCTTAACCCTTGAATGGGTCTAAGGGTACAAATATTATATCCCAAAAATATACCCAAACAGAACAAGTCAAAAACATTTCAATATTCATCCTCCATACTTCTCAAACTTCATAATTCATTTCCAGAATTCAAACACTTCAATAATCAAACATCTAAATAGTATAAATGCTACACGTGATCATTAACTTTGCACACTGCCTTAACCAGCGATCGATCGGTGATTACCGACAATCGGTCGTAAATTATATGGATTGATCGATCGCCTAAATAACACGATCGATCGTCACACCTACATCTAACAGATGATCGACCGTCTAAAAAACAACGATCGATCCTATGTATTCCATCTAACAAACAATCGATCGTCTTAAATTAGCAATCGATCGTCTATTACCCAGATCGTAAAACCCATGGCAACCCTCCCTACACACTCAAATCCTCACCCAAAGCACTCACAAATCATCCTCAATCAATTCTCAATACAATGTACATATTAAAAACACCCTAATAAGCTCTAATCATCATAAATCATATCCACAATACCCACAAATATCCAAATCAAAAAACTCACCAAATAACCAACCAAATCATTCATAAATCGTAGCATAGGTCGAGTATATTACCTCTTGCATGAAATCAACACCAAAACGAACTAAATCCCAACCAAAATATCACAAATTTCGCCCAAAATTTTCAATATTCACCCGGTTAAAAAACCAATAAACTTGAGCTTGGGCGTACTCTTAAACTATCCTAAATACTCACCCAACTAAAAAAACGGAGTTTGGATTAAGTTTGAAGTGGAAATATCTCTTTGCCGCAAGATTTCGGTCTCCTCTCACCGTGTGTGTGTTTTTGCACTACACCCACGGCCTTAGAGCATTTGGGCATTGGAAGCTCAATAAACCCTGATCGATAAGTAATTATACCGATCGATTCTCCGTAAAAGCCTAAGCGACACCGTCCTTCATTGATCGATCGTTATGTCACCGATCAATTGGTAATTCTTTAGATTTAAAAAAATATTTTTAACCAAACAAATTACTTAATTATTAAAATTATTTTACTTATAAAGTCATCTTAATAGATATGTCACACTTATATCTTATAATCATGTGCTAAATAAGTTTTATGTCACTAATTTATGACATTAATAGATTTCTCATACTAACTCTTACAAAATGTTTCGATGATACAACATATACAATTTACACATGTTTCCCTAAATTTACCTACCTATTTTTACTTTAAATTCTTGTATTACTTATTTAATCGATCGCTATAAGAAATAAAAAATTAATAAATGTAGTATCAAATCGATTGGTATATATATACATAATTATTATGATGAATCTAATAAAATCTTAAAAATACACATTTCTTCAAGATAATCCTCCCTCAATCTCTGCGAAATGGAAAGCTTGTAAGATTGACTTTTTGTGAAGTTTTACTTTATTTCAATTTTTTTTTCTCTTACTTGATGATAATAATAAATATAGTATCAAAATTATTGAAGTATATATATATAGACCAGGGTGCTTACTTTGAAAGGGCGGAAGCGGTGGTTAGAGAGAAAGTGGTGGAGGTGAGCCATAACAAATTAAAGAGATAAAATAATTTTGAGACCCCCTAATGAAAGGACAAGCTTCGTTAAACCAGCATTCGGCGTTGTGAAAGCCTATCAAACTGGTGTCCACTTGAAAATGCTCTAAAATAAATTAGTTTTAGAAATTAATTACTAAACCAGCCGTGAAAGCGGTCATGCATAAGAGCAATAACTTAAAACTGTCCAATCTGACGGTATGCATGTATGTATGTAACTGAAACTTAAAACTGTCCAATTTAACGATATGCATGTTTGCAGAAAATAATGAATTTTATAGACAAAGATAAATGACTGAAAACTTCTAAGTTTAACTTCATAAAAAGGTTACTTGTGACTAACAAAGACTATCAAGGTAGGATACATGGTTGATAGGCTTGGATAGACTAAAAAAAAGACTTGGGATGGGAGAGAGAGTGTTCAAAAATCTGACATGGAATTCTGGATACAAATGATTTTGACTTCTATTTTTAAAGACAGACGGTGACTATGGCATCACCCGGATACTATGCAATCACGTGTGCTTTTACTGTAGATGAACAGGAACGTGTCAGCTGCTTTCGGCTACTTTGCCTTTTTACTTTTATTGTTTGTGAACAGTATTCTGACTTTTTTACTGTTCAAGAATAGTGACTTGTCTAGTAACTTCCGGCTGACTTTGTCCTGATTTGTCGACTGAGATTTGTCGCTACATGGCTTCAAAAATCTTCACCGAGATCATAAGGGTCCTGACTATCTTAGAAAACAGGATCCAGATAGTTAAATTTAACTTGAATGGTACAAGACGAATGGGATGATGTTGGGGAGTGCCCATCCTATCCACTAATCTGGCGAACTTAAAGCTGAAGCTGCTGGTAGAATTCCTGCAGATCTGCTTTGGTTTTTACTTAGGCCATGGCGGATGCCATAGCGGTCTAAAGACTGGATTCATCGGCCAGGAACTGGGAAACTTCCTGTTGAAAAGGAAATTCCTTTCTGACTTGAAGAATGATGCGATCAAAATGAAATTTGTCCCACCATTTTACATAAAATTTGTGGGTGCAGATATTTTCTTTCGCTTGGTATTCCCATTTCATAATCTTGTGAATCTTGTATTTACTTGAAAACAGAGAGGTTATGGGGAATTAACTTTGATGGTAATTGACTTGTTTACGGATGGAATAGACCTGCATGGCTTCCAGAAGTTGTTTGAGGAAAAATATCGGGAATGGATCCGAACATTTGCCGCCAATGGCTAAACCACGAGGGGAATTGACGGGTGAATTTACTATCAAAGTTAAGGAACCAAGAATTGGTGAAAGACCCATTTTGGTAAAACAAAACCTTAGACCAAGCTTCAGTATAATCATAATAACTGAAGGGAAGATGATGACCAGGAAGAACTCGTAGCTCAGAAGGGTGTGATCCCCATTCTACACAGGACAGGATTTTTACTATGAATAACTTGTGGAAAATGATTTTTTTTTCTGGTTCAAACCAAATCGATCAATAATGAGATCAATCTTCACAAAACCAGTGCTGATTAGGATAGGTTAATAAAAGCTTATTGACTTGGAAGGGTGATCTAGAAGAAAATGCCATTTGGCAGGCAAATATGCGTGAACCAGATCAATTACTTGCATTCTTTCGAGCAGTTCTTTATATTGTGGGATGCCCGTCTAGTTATCCCTTGTTTGGTCTAGCATGTGACTATAACATGCCTAGATATGGAATATCTGACTGATGTAGGGTTTACATAAGAACACTGAATTATTCCGGGAAGGAATAGTCAGTTTACTTTGTAGTCTATCCGGAGACTGGGCTGTATATGGTAGTCTTATCAGAGACTTGGCCGGAGACATAGTCTCAATTACTTGGTAAGGATTACTTGAGGAAGCTAGGGCTGAATAGGTTTGTTGACCTATTTTGTTTACTAGGGCTAGAACATACGTGGGTCAGACTCTGGCGACTGGTGACGATTTAGGCACTTCTCCTAAAAGCGGGTTGACTTGGAGATGGGCCATAGGTTACTACACGACCGGGTTGTTGGACAATTTGTCCGGGAGATAACTTTGGTGGTGGTGGTGTTGACTTGGTTGACTTGGCAGGTTCATTCCCTTTGGGTTTAGGTGTCATAGAAATCCTGCAAAAATTCACGGGTGAGGAAATCAGGGATATTGTTTTGACTTCCTTTAATGTATTCAATATCAAAATCAAAAATACTTAAAATAGCTTGCCAACGAGCAAAAATCTATTTTGATACAATGTTTTGAACATCTTTTTCTAAAACAAATTTTGCACTTTTACAATCAACACGAACTAAAAATTTTTGATATAATAAATCATATTGAAATTTATTAATGCATAGTACTATAGAAAAAATTTCTTTTTTAATAGTACTATAGTTCTGCTGAGCCAGATTCTAATGCCGGAGTAAAAATAGACAATTTGTTCAGAGGAATCTGGTCTGACTTTTTGCTTTAGAATGCCACTATAACCAATTTCGGAGGCATCAGTTTCAACTATTTTGAAAGAATCCGGAAAAGGGATACCAAGACAGGGGAGTGTCTTGACATGTGACTTCATAAGCTGGACAATAGAAGTATGTTCTTTGGTCCAGGGTGGAGGATTCTTCTGATGACGATCAAAATAGGTTTACATTGGTGTTGGAGATTATGATAAAATTTAGCAATGTAATTTAAGGAACCTAAGAACCTTTGAAGCTGGGTTTTATCAAGGATGACATCGGAAAACTTATCAGAAAATTGGATAGCAATATCAATTGGCTGGATTTGCCAAAAAGCATTGGGAAGATCAGAACAGACATGTTGTTCTAATCGAGATTGAAAGGACTTTACTACATTCTGAATTGATTGACTAATAAGTTGCTCCTCAACTTGTTTGAACTAGATTTATTCCTTAATAAAATCAAGATGTTGAGTTTTACTACCAATGAAATTAAGAGTTTTACTAATGGATGTTTTGTTGATTTTTGTGCACAATCGAGATTTTGATAATTTAAATAAATGGATCAAGTTTATAAAACGGACATCTTCAAAGACAAAGACGTTTTGATGAAATAGTCAAATACTTGAAGAAAGAAGATGAAGAAGATGTAAGGAGCTCAGAAGTGAAGTTTCAAAACCTTAGGATATAAGCCTTGTTTGAAAGATTAAAATATTTTTAAAGGTTTCAAAACACTCCAATCAAACTCTCAAACATTTCATATACTTATGGGAAGTAAGACTTTAAAATTTAGAGTTTAAAAGCAGTCAAAACATGGTTTTAAATGAACCGGACTATGTGTTTAAGTTGAAGAGGTCAATCGGCTGGTGAAGCGGTTGACCGGTCTTCGACCGCTTGGTATAGCGGTCGTCCGGTTGATTTTAAAATAGAGTCGTTGAGCTTATGACAATATGACCGTTGGGTAACAATAACATGAAGCGGTCGACTGGTTCTTTAGCGGTCGACCGACTCGTTTTAACAGACGACTCTCATCCGCTATAAATGACTATTTTTCATATGTGGCTTATAAATACACATCCATAACGTCTGAAAAAAAAAAACACAACGACCACATATTATTTCTACTACTTGAGAAATATTTGAAACCTTCATATTCTATATTTCTCGTATCATTCACACAAAACACAATTTCATATCTTTGTCTTTGTGTGAATAAAGAGATAGAGTCTAACAATTTTATATCTACTCTTTGAGAGAGTTTTGTTCTTCCATCTTTATATCAAGAGAGGTGTTTCCTTTGGTGAGGTTGTTCACTAAAGAAAAAACTTAGAGATGATATATTTCAAGCTTGGGTAGGTTGTGAGTGGTGAACCCGAAAAATCACTTGGGTGGGTTTAATTGTTGAGCCCGGGAAAACACTTGTACGGTTCTCTAGCACCCGGAAGCTAGAGTGTATGGTATTTGAAGAATAGTGGAAAAACCTCAAGGCTCGGTGAAGGAGCTTGAGGGGTGGATGTAGGCGGGTTTGTCGAACCACCTAACAATCACGTGTTTGCTTCTCTATCTCTACTCTTTACTTTTAGCACATATTTACACTTATTGCATATTATATATTTTTGCTAAATTAGTAGTTACTTTGCAAACACGTCTTTGAGGGTTTAAAGCGAAAAGTTTAACTTTGTAAGATACAAAGCCTTAAGCTCTACATCTTCAACTTTGTCGATTAAATCGATCAAAAGTTCTTCGTGTTGACTAAGACATTAAGGGTTTTACTTGAGTGACAACAACTATATTGACATCCTAATTTCTGGCTAGGGGTGTTAGACCCAATGTCGATACTAGGGTTGGAACTACAACTAAAGGGATTTCTAAATCGCTGCCACTAGAATCCCTTAATTCTAAAATTGAAAATAACTGAATTTTTTCACCATCAGAGATGTTTAAGGAATTAATATTATCCTTGACTCGACATTCCAAACTATAATGACCTAATTTTTTACATTTGTAACACCTAATTTTACTTTTATCAATAGGAGTCTTAGGCTTGGACTTTTCCTAAAGGATTTTTTTGTAAAATTTGGGTTTACTATCTTCAGGAGGAGTATAATTCCTAAAAGAATTTTTATGGTACTTGTTTGATTTTTTGAAGGATGACCTTTTCCTTATGGTGTTTCCTACGGGATGGTGCTATGGGAGGCAAATCATACTGTTCGCAGAAATTACTCATTTCGTACTTGGCTTTCCTACGATATTTACTAAGTTGGTTACTGATTTTCATATCAATACACATATTCATACCTTCTTTGTTGATGGTACTGACAATATCACCATAAGTCAGGTTATCGTATTCTATGATACCTAAGGGTTGACTTAAGACCTCACTAATTTTATGGGCAAAGAGGTTGGGTAATCCATTAATGAATTTTTCCAAAATGAATTTTTACAATCATCTCGAAGCATGACACGAGAGTTGAAGACATCTTTGTACCATCCAAAATCATTTAAGCTTGGGCACTTAAGGTTACTTAGCTGATCATGGATCCTAGTAGAGATTTTACCTGGAGTATCAAGAAAATGTTTAATAATGGTATAAATCAGAATATTAATATCATCACTAAGACATTTACCTATGGTGTCAACGAAGATTGGGTCACCTGCTTCATCATGTTGTACTGCATAACGAACAAGATCACGATCTTCTTCAGTGAGATACTTTTCCCACCAATGGCGTAGAGAGCTCGTGAAACCAGAGATAATTAGCTCAACAACTTTAGGATGACTAAGATATTGGTTTACTAAGTAGTTGTTGGCTACCATAGTCATATGCTGGAGTTTATTAAGGATTTATTGTTCAGAGAAACCATAATATTCCATTTATATAACTTATCAGAAGAGACATAAAATTGACTATGGAAAATCCTTTCTTCGAATTGAAGATCAGGAGGATTGGTTTACTATACCAATTCTTGGTAAGGCACATAGGATTTGGATTATAAGTCTTTATCATGTTGACTTCTAATTGTTTAAATTGGTCTTCAATCTCACAGATTTGGTGAGCTGAATTAGAATCTATGTCAGATTCTACTTGGTTGAGAGCACCTATCTGGAGGGAAGAAGAAAGTTTACTAGAGGAAGCTTTTTCAGGTGTTTTAGATTCGGCTGTAGCTAAATCTTTTAACATCTGACTAACTTTACTAAGAGATGTGATATCTGAAGAAGGGGTTTTTAACCCTGTGGGTTTACTAGACAACTGAATCAAAGGTTTCTCGTTGACAGATTGATCATCTAACTTAAGTTCAATCTTTTCTAACTGATGACCTATGGTCTAGAGATACTGGTTGATGTAACTGTTTTGTTCAACCAGTTGTTTCTTACTATCTGAATCTGAGATTTTGAATGGTGAGGCTATGACTTCTGATCCTTTGTGGGATACTATGATAGTCTCGAGAGGAGATGACTAGCACTAATTGTCTTCTTATCATACGTAGTCCATTTGAATTTGGTAAGAACCTGACAATTCAAGTTCTTATATTTTTCCAAATACTCAAAGAAACTTATGTTTGTACCTAATTGACGCATAAGTTGTTGTGATTTATCATAATTGACTTTCTTTTAGACTTTCGTGTGACTTTCATGATACCGAATCCTTTTGACTAAATTGGCTTCATGTTTATGCTAAAGGTTTTACTAATGGTCATTAACTGAGGATCTATGGATTCAAAATATGTTTGGGTAGGAGAAACTTGGTCGTCTTCTACAATATCCTCAACAGTTACTACAGGTTCTGACTTGGCGGAATACAGGGGCGTACTAACCTGAGAATTGACTTGAACTCCTTTGAGTTTTAGATTGAGGTCTCTCCTAACAGATTCATTGAGACTAGCAGTATATCTTCTTGCAGATCGACTACCTCGTTCTTGAATCCTAAAGGGTGAGAACCTACGTGGTTCATCAAAACTAATTCTAATTGATCCATCCAGATATTGTTAGATCATATCTAACTTAGTAATATCACTATGAACTGGGTTGGTTGGATTCTCATTTTATAAGATTCATTCACTAGGAAGGGTAACAACGTTCCAAACTATTGACTTTGGGACCCTAATGTTAACGTCACTGGTATGACTCTAAATCGAAAGGGTTTGATCTTTAGGACTTTTTACTAGGGCATGAACATCCAAATTGGTTCGGATGCACTTGTAATAAAACCAATAGATCAAGGCTAAGGGTTGACTTCCTTCTAACATCTCATAATCTGAAGTTTTAATGTTCAAGGTTAAAGTTTTTAGAAGATGTTTGTCACTTAAACTTAAGGTAAAATCGGGGAAACAATCAAAATGGATTAGACCATTATGGAGATTGGATTTGGTTACACCTAAGATACTTGTGTTGTAATCCGTGAACCTAGCATCATGAAGACACAACAAAACAGACACATCAATCCCTTTTCGGGTTAATGGTTTTACTGCAACTTGGAATAAACCTATGTGAATGTACTTGAAACCTTTTTCCCTATGTTTTTCAGGACATCGGGAGACAAAAGTGACATTTCTCATGGGTTTTACTAAAAGCGTAAACCTGCTCTACGGTTTTGACAAGGTAAATTCCTATGAAGGACAAAGGAGAAAAACTTGACTTATAATATATTTCACTACTGGGAACCTTGGGGATATTCCAATCTTGGAGTGAAGAGTTGACTTCATTTACTTCGAATTCTTTTTCATTTACTATTCCTGGAAACGGCTGCATGGAACCAGAAGACCTAGAACTCGTGGAAGAAGTGGATCTAAACATCCTATTCATGTTTTAACTTCTGGACACAAGAATCAAACTACAATAATCAAATTAATAAACCAACAATGACCTATCTAGGCTTCAACCTTTCGACTCAACAAACCTAAAAGGACATACCCTCTCACGGCCAACCGTTCAGTTCTCTCCTTGGACTTGTTTGGAACTCTGCGCTTATTGTTCATGTATGCTTCTAGACTGCTAATGTAATATCTCGTCCCTGAAAAGGTGTTAAGTGAGTAATTCGAATTTTAAACGAACAGATAGTGCTTAATTCTATCTCGTCCCTGAATATGTGATCTATATTTGAATTTAAAGGTTTGAATAGATATTTGATCTTGGGTTTGAATTTAAAGGTTAAGATATGGATAAAGATTATTCTTATATATGAATTTGAAAGATATGGATAAAGATCTTATATTTGAATTTAAAAGTGATGGATAGAGGTATGTTTCAATTTTAAAAGTTGACGAGATTAAGGTTAATAAATGGTTGCAGAGAATGTTTATTAGAGACCAAAATTTGGATTGAGGTGGTGCTACTAGGTTCTAAGAGATTGTTCATCAATTGTTAGAGAAGCTTTAAAGATTGGTTAAGCGTTCGAGGTAAGTGATTCTTCAAAGGAATTTTTAAATGTGTACCGTATTTTTATATGGTTTTGATGTATTATTTGGGGAACTTAACAAATTTTGGGTAAAATGATATTGTCGTGATTTTCGTGAAACTCAATTGAAATATTTATAACTTGAGCATACTGTGAAAATTATCCTTGCGCTAGTGATATATCTTGTGGTCTGTGTGGCCAATTTGATACCCTCTTGGTATTTGGAGATCTTTGTAGCCTGGAGGTCTGTGTGACCATTGGTGATTTCCCTATATTGCGCAGCCTTGGATATTTTTGTTATAAACTTGTATTTTTTGATTTGGTATGGCTCACGATATTTTATTTTGGATTTCGGTTATTGTGATAAAATTGTTTTTTCTCTAACCCCCATTGACTTACTACTTACTAAGCTAGTCGTAGTCCACCACTTATTCTCATATTTTTCAGAGTTGACAGAATTAGAGAAGTTCGACGAGCTTTAGATAGATTTGTGTTTTGAAGGAATGTTTTGCAGGAATGTTTTGCAAGAGCACTTTTGGATATTAATGTTGAGGAATTTGATATAGTATTATTTTGGGAGATTTTCATCGATATTGGAATTATCGAATATGTTAATGTAAATTTTAGGGCTCGGATGATATTTTTGGGTCTTTTTACTATTTAAGAATATTTTACTGAGGTTGTATAAAATTAGTTTTGAATATTGCGGCCTAGATAAATGATTATCCATTGTGAAAAATCTTTATTTTATACGAAAATCTATCTGTATGGAGTTTAGGCCCGGGGCGTTTACAAATAAGGTTAGTGTTTAACTCAGACGAGATTACTAGAGATTTACTAAGAAGCTTGAAGTACAGTGACCAAATGGACAGAAATTGATACACAAAGAAGAGATACAGATCATTACTACCAAGGTTTGCCTCTTATACCAATACGAAAAGTTGTGTGACCAGGGTGCTTACTTTGAAAAGGCGGAAGCGGTGGTTAGAGAGAGAGTGGTGGAGGCGAGCCGTAGCTAATTAAAAAATAAAATAATTTTGAGGCCCCCTGATGAAGGGACAATCTTCGTTAAACCAGCATTCGACATTGTGAAAGCCTGTCAAACTGATCACTACTACAAAGAAGAGGTACATATCACTACTACCAGGGTTTACCTCTGATACCAATACGAAAAGTCGTGTGACCAGGGTGCTAACTTTGAAAGGGCGGAAGCGGTGGTTAGAGAGAGAGTGGTAGAAGTGAGCCATATCTAATTAAAGAAATACAATTATTTTGAGACCCCCTGATGAAGGAACAAGCTTCGTTAAACCAGCATTCGGCGTTGTGAAAGCTTGTCAAGCAAGTGTCCACTTGAAAATGGTCTAAAATAAATTAACTTTAGAAATTAATGACTAAACCAGCCATGAAGGTGGTCATGCATGAGAGCAATAACTTAAAACCGTCAATCTGGCTATATGCAATATATATAATTAATAAAAGAAGATGTTTAATGTAATTTCCGTAGATAGGTAGCACTCGGATGTCTGTTTAACCGTTTGGACTGTTGTTGTTGTATAAAAGACATCGTTTATTCAACGAAAATGGTGTCACACTTTCGAAATGTAACGTCTGCACGTTTTGTTGGACTGTGTGGAAGTGCATTATCTAATACGTTGTTGAGTTGGATTTAAAACGGTGTCGTTGGTTGGTTAGAACAATTTATTGTATTTAATTTATAAACGTCCGGACGCCGTCGAAATTGTGGATAACAGTTTGGATTGCTACGAAATTGTTGGCAGTAAGTGTGCACGCCAAAATTATCAGGGGACAGCGTCTAGACATAACTTATTACTAACTGGACTAATTTTTCGAGGAATTAAGAGGCCAAGACCCAGAAACTGGTGTTCATTCGGAAACTCCCCCGAAAACAACCAAAATCCTCTCCAATTCGTCTTAGCTCAGATTTCTTCTTGAAGAATCATTTGAATCATTGAGGAGAAAGGTCAGGCAAAGATTACTCAAACTTTGGGTGGATTGGAGCACATCTTTGAGATTTGAAAACTTTGAAAGGTACGGTGTTTTACAGTTTTCTGGGTTTTGAGTAAAAATGTGTTGTTTTGATTGATTGTTGATTGTTTAATACTTTGGGTAGCTTAGAAACATGTTTAGTGTTGATTGGGTGCGAAAATGGTGATGTAAACGGTTGTTTTTGGGATTGAAATGGGTCTGTGGGCTTGTGATTGTCAAGGATATGTTCTTCGACAATCGTAGTCCGAACGTTTACTATAGACGTCCGAACGGTGTTTAGGAAATTCAAACGAGATCTTTTTATTTTTTGGTATTGCGGACGGCTGTTAATCTGTCCGAACGGTTTTACGTGAAGTTTATTTAATATTTATTTTGTTAATTCCTGAATTGTCCATTGATTGATTTTTGTTGATGTTTGAACGATTTTTGTTAGGTTGGTCATGGATTGCTCTGGGAAAAGTATCATTAACGTCGGGGCACAAACTGAGCGACCAACTTGGGCGGAAGATATGATAGTGGAGCTGAAGAAGAGTATGCGAACGATAGTGGAGCCGACACATATATTGTGCAGTGATTTTCATACCCGCTTGACCACTCTGGAGACTAATTTTGCTCTGACAGAGAAGGGTCTAAGGGAGGAGCTGAATGTTATGCATGCTATGCAAATGAAACTGATTTCTATGAGAGAACATGTGTCCCAGTTGCACCAATCTATCGATATCGTTCCGATACAGCTCCAGACACTCATCAAACAGGTAGATATTATGGAGGAGCGGTTGGAGCATGTTCACGACACTATCGGACAAGATCTTGATGAGTCATTTCGTCCTTGTGATTCAAACTAGTCTCTGGTTTATGTATTTTCGTTATTATTTACTTATGCTTTGTTAGTCTCCTGCTTGTACTAGACTTTATAATTATGTTTCTCGTTTGGTATTTCTGCGAATAGTTATTTTATATTATGTACTTGATTTTTTTTATTATGTATTTTATTTACTATTATGTCGGTTAGATACTTGTAGACCATTATTAATTTTATCTTATATTTAATATAGCGTTTTCATATTAAATGCATAATTAAATAAATTAAATTTGAAGATTGCCTATTATAATTTAGTGCGATCTGAACACATTAATAAATTACGGACGTCTGCTGATATGTTACTTAACCGCACACAATAAATAAACATCCACACGTGTAACACCCCGACCCAAAATTCTAAACGGATAGCATACCGCTTGAAAATATCATCCCAATCAAGAAAAAGAAATTCATAAAATCTTTATTCCATCTTCAATAGTCAAAATGAATCGCAACAGTGTAGTCAGAGCACTACTAAAAACATAAATCCTTAAATACTTCTTATAAAAAGAGTCTCGATAAACAATAAAACTACTAAAGTCTTTGAAATAAAACAATTATTACTAGAGTCTCCAGATGACTCTTTATTCAAATATTCTACATCTTGCAACTAATCTTCGAAACTATAACTCAAGAACTCTTACTACTCGCTTCCACCGACCTCTAAATTTGAAAGATATTAAGTAAAGTGGTGAGCTATAACTAACTCAGTAAGTAGCAATCAATGTGAGTAGGGAAAATGACAGTTTATAAGCATAACCGAGAATCAAGAAAAATAGTGAGCAATACTAACTGAAAACAGAATTTATAACAAAATATCTCACACCAAGCAAAGTAGTGAAATTATCAATGGTCACACAGACCCCAATGGTCACACAGACCTCCATGGTCACACAGACCCCAATGGTCACACAGACCTCCGTAGTCACACACACCTCAATGGTCACACAGACCTCAATAGTCACACAGACCTCCGTGGTCACACAGACCTCCATGGTCACACAGACCTCCATGGTCACACAGACCCCAATGGTCACACAGACCTCCATGGTCACACAGACCTCCATTCAGAAGCACCAGAATATTTTGATAATAAGCTCAAACTACTAATTTCACAAAATAGGCCAACCATTTCAAATGAGTTTGTAAAATCTCATTTTTTTACCAAAATTCGTTCAGTTTCTCTAACGCATCAAAATCCTTTAAAAATACAGTGCATGTTTTAAATCCAACATTTCCAAAATCCAAGAATTTACAATAACTCATCCAAAACCAGTTTCGATTTATAAGAAAACAAAATATTTAACAATTGTGCACTTATTTTCCACAACGTAAGAATTTCATAAAAATTTCATGGAAAGACCACTTACATCAAAACCATATAAAAATACGGTACATGTTTAAAATCTCATTGAAGAACCACTTACCTCAACATTATCTGCAAATCGCGTCTCTAAAGGTAAGAGAAAGGGAGTTTCGTGGTAGAGAGAGAGAGCTTGAAATGAGAGAAAACTCCAATCTTTTGTGTAAATTTCGCAAATCCCCTAGATCAATACTTAAAGATCTCTAAATCACTTTGAAAAGGGCAAATATTCGCTCAACGTTCGAAAAGAAATCAAATTTAAAACATTCGGCAGTTTTCAAATGGGAACCAGGCGCTGCGGAAGGGATAATGACTTATCCCTCCGCACGGTTTCAACTTTTAACTTTTTCAACTTTTTTTTTTGAAGTATTACAACACGGGTTACCATTGCATAACATCCGAACTCAACTCCACCGTCCTCACGTCCTTATTTAAGCAACGTCTGCACGTTCTGGAGCCGTTAACACAATATATTTGTGGCAATTTCTTTTTTCTTAGGATATAAATAATAAGCGTCCGCACGTTGTTTATTAGCGTGCGGACGATGAATCAGCTTACAAAATTATATTTTGACACAGAAATCCACTATGTGTGAAACCTGTATTAGAGACGTTCGCATTGGTTTCCATGACGAAATTGATTTTGTTATCTAATACATTGACGTTCGCACGGGACATGCGGACAGAGAAAAACAAGGAATCCATGACGTATTTATATTTGTCACATAAAATGAAAATTGTCTGAACGGTCTGAGGTGACGTCCGGACGCTATATCTTGAGAAAACTCATAATTTGTCACCCAAGAACAAGGGTGACACGGTTCTTGATCGGTCAAACCACCAAGGACTCTTTGTAATAAATTTTTTACTTTAGGTGACAAAAAGTTGACACCCAAAAGCTTTTTTTTGTTGTAATGTTCTGTGCAAAATAGATTCTCCAATTTCCTACAAGTCCTGGAGATCTTGAAGTCAATTATAGTGGTACCAACTCCCCTATCTCTTGCGGACTTTGCTTCGTTGTTGGGGCAAACGAAACTATAAAACTAATGCTGTTGCTTCAGTACTACTCAGTTGCTGCCGCAAGGCGCGGGACCGGCGAGACACAAATTGACAAGTGGGTGTGGAAGCACTGGTGGCCTCACCGCCCAATGCAAACTCATTGGGCAACTCCAACGCCCAGTCTTCGCCACCTAATCACTCTTCTTTCTCAATTCTCACCAAGACGCCACACGCGCGCGCACACAACTAACAAAATCTCCCACACGTACCACATCTTGACATTGTATCAGAACTGTCTGGTAGACCGACCAGTCAAAACCCACATATCTCACTCTTTCGCAGAGAGCAGAAACCCTAACTACTCTCTCTCTCTCTCTTGCTGTGGGTTGGATCTTTACTCATCAACCTAGGCTAACGGCCCTTCAATATATATATATATTTCTCGATCGTCAACGTTTACAAGGAGTGGCATTTCTCGGGCTATTCACGTATCCTCCTCAAAGTCATCTAACTTTTTTTCTCTCTCCCTCACCTGCAGGTCTGCCATTTACCTTCTCTTCTTTCCTAAATTTTCTCCCCATACCTTCTGTTCTCTCCTTTTGTAGTTGGGATTAAAGGGGTTTGATTTTTTAGCTCAGATGACCAATTCTCGTTTCTGTCTATTTACTATCTTTGGAACCGAAAAGTGGTTTTTCTTCTTTTAGTTTTTTTCTTTTTTTTTTTTCTTTTTCCCCTATTTTTGGCCTGATATTTGATACGAAGGAGCTAGCTGGAGTGGTTCTGGTGGGTTAGAACTCAGCTGCAAGCATGGCTGCACCGCCGAGTAGCCAGCTTCAAAGTATGCTGCAGGCGGCGGTGCAATCGGTTCAATGGACTTACAGTCTCTTCTGGCAACTCTGTCCGCAACAAGGGTAATTTCCACAATATTCTTCCCATGGATAAATATACAACTGTGGTTGCTTAATTTGGGTAGTTGAGGGCACTGTATATTCATTTCTTGATGTTTGTGATTGTCCAGGATCTTAGTTTGGGCAGATGGGTATTACAATGGAGCAATTAAGACTCGGAAGACGGTGCAGCCCATGGAGGTTAGCGCCGAGGAGGCATCCCTACAGAGAAGCCAGCAGCTTAGGGAGCTCTACGATTCTTTGTCCGTCGCGGAGACAAACCAGCCCGCGCGTCGGCCTTGTGCTGCCTTGTCACCGGAAGACTTGACCGAATCGGAATGGTTCTACTTGATGTGCGTCTCATTCTCTTTTCCTCCTGGGGTTGGGTAAGTTCGGCTGTACTTCAGCTAGATTGGCTCTCTGTCCTTTGCGTGCCAAATCGTGAAGAAAGTTATTTTCTTAACTCGCTACTTGTTTATTATTAACTTCAAATTTAGGTTTCGTTTAGATCGCGAAAGCTCTCTCTTCTTGAAGTGAATCTCACTGTCCATCCATATGCATATTACAACTGGGAAAAAATCATGAGTGAATGATTTCTGTTGTCTTGCGCACACTGTCACGCAGACAACACAGTTGCTACACTAACGTTCCATGTTCTTATTTCTCTATCTTTGAGTATTCGTGAAAGAATACCGAAATTTCCTTTCCTAGATAGTAGGACATTTATGACAGTTAGCATCCAATTCAATTTTTTCATCAAAGAAGGGAGGAAAGGAAAAAATTACTCTCTCTCTCTCTCTCTCTCTCTCTCTCTCTCTCTCTCTAACTCTGTAGGAAATCATGACGGGTAGTTGAGTGAGTAATTATAAATGTCTACATGGCTGGAAAATAGATCCGCCCACGTACAAGATAGAGTAATTGAGCCACTTGGTGACAGTAACACTGCCTCCCCACCAAGTTCTGGAAAAAAAAAAACTTGCTATTTTGTTGAACTGCTGAAAGGCGTTAGTTGGTGTCGTTTAAATTGTCCTACAAAGTCCCAAACCACGCTTAAGTCGTCAAGTGAGAGCCTCTGCAGCATGTTTCTTCCGCTTCTGTCATAGGTTAAACAAGGTCAGTGACTCAGTTGGCTTACATGGATTTGTCTCTTCCACAAAACTTTAGCATTGGAAGCTACTTTAAAGACTAGTGCGTATAAATTCCAAATAGGCTCTCTCAAAAAGTCGTGGTGATCAGTGTCAAATAATTAGATGAGAGCGTTGAAGAAAGCTGGGATGGAGCATTGGTCAGGATTTTAAACAACTAGGTCTTTTGACGTGTAAAATCCCCATCCATCCACATATAATTTTGTTCTGGAATTTTTCCTGTTCTTTTTTGTAATTGTCTTTAGGATAGAATCATTCTCCTTATATTATGCGGTATAAAGTTTGGTGTTCACGTGTGAAAGCCATTTGGCTGTGACTCATGCATTACTATGACAATAATACCAACTGAATCAAAGAGGGGAAAAAATTCAAAGGACATTAGCAAAGCAAAGTTATACAAAG
The DNA here is from genome assembly GCA_963930655.1 of Myrica gale. Classification (NCBI taxonomy): domain Eukaryota; kingdom Viridiplantae; phylum Streptophyta; class Magnoliopsida; order Fagales; family Myricaceae; genus Myrica; species Myrica gale. Next base: position 11,402,288 of record OZ005610.1, on the reverse strand, counting down.
TTAACCTAAGTGCATATGCCGTACATTTAAATTAGTTCATAACTAATTTTGCGAGGGACTTGACCACTGTAGGATACCGGGAAAGGCATATGCGAGGCGGCAGCATGTATGGCTCACCGGCGCAAATGATGTGGATAGCAAAACCTTCTCTAGAGCCATTCTTGCCAAGGTAGTTTCACCTCTCTTCTTTTCTTTTCTTTTTCCATTTGGCTGCGCACGGGTGCTAATTAAAATGATCAAAGCAATGAAAGCTAATGATTTTGTGTGGTCTTTTTGGTTTGCAATTTATATTTAATTAGTACCCCCAACAAAGTTTTTCTTTTCTTCATCTTTTGGATGGTGCATGATGAAGCGGCTACTTTCATCATCTACCCATGCTTCGTAAGCAAGCATTTTTTGTATACCATTTTGCATCATCCGAAGTGAAAGAAAAACAGTGAGACTTTGAATCTAATGGGATTCTACGAAGGAAAAGAAAAAAAAAAACCTCGATTTTCTTGATGGCTATCCTTTGTTTGATTTGATTAGCGTCTTTTAGCTCCAACAAATCCCATTTAATGACTAGCTTTATGTCCTCATCTCCTGCATTTCAACTGGAACTTGGTCGCTACTTCACAGAGTGCTCGTATTCAGGTAATCCCGCGGTCCATGCAGTTTGACCTACTACATATTTGTCTTGCTATCTAGTTTTCTTTTCACTAAGAAATCCACATTGCTCAACGTTATCAGACTGTAGTTTGCATTCCCCTACTGGATGGAGTCGTGGAATTCGGCACAACGGATAAGGTACGACCAAGTTTCGATGATCCTTTGCTTGTGCTATATTCGATGAACGAAATGTTCTACTAAACTTCTAATTGCAGAATTAATAGACGTCTCATAATTACTATTCCTCCATTAATTTTAGGTGCAAGAAGACCTTGGCTTTGTCCAACATGTCAAGACTTTCTTCACTGAGCATCCCCACCACCATCAACATCTCCCACCAAAACCCGCTCTGTCTGAGCACTCCACTTCCAATCGTGCCACGTCTTCCGACCATAGCCGTTTCCACTCTCCTCCAATCCCGGCCATGTATGCTGTGGCGGATCCACCAGTCAATGCAAACCCAGATGACGAGGAGGAAGAAGAGGAAGACGAGGACGGCGAGTCTGACTCGGAAGCCGAAACTGGTCGTAACAATCGAGCAATTGAAGCAGCCCAAAGCCCTCAAGGGACAGCAGCAGCACCACCGGCTGAGCCGAGCGAACTCATGCAGCTTGAGATGTCGGAGGACATCAGGCTTGGCTCACCGGACGACGGGTCTAATAATTTGGACTCAGATTTTCACATGCTTGCTGTGAGGCAATCGGCAAACCCGATGAATCACCAGCGCCAAGCCGACCTGTACCGAGCTGAGTCTACTCCAAGATGGCCACTAATGCAAGAACCATTGGGTAGCGGGATTCAACATGAACAACCTTCAGGTACATATATAATTACACCACTGAGTAGGGTTTCTAATTTACAAAATTGCTTGATCTGCTCCTACTTATTAATTTCTAGATTAACGTAAACTGAATAGTAGCCAAGATTGGTTCACTTCATTTTGTCTACTCACCTCATTAAATGATGTGGTCAATTTTAAAACTTTGAATTTGTATCTTTAAATCACATTCGTGCTTGAATGATTTTGCACAAATTATTTTTACATAGTAAATTCTCTATTAGTGAATGCTATTGGGAATAGCTCCATATACTTGTTCCAAATTTAATACAATGTTTTACTAAACGTGCATAGCAATTTTAAATATTACAATATATAATTACAAATCATTTTCCTAGATTTTTCATATTTCAATGGCTGTTATAATGAGTCCGCTTTAATCTTTGTCATGAAATATATACTCCATGGGTTGTAAAAGTATATCCATTTTAATGTTAAAAAGTTTTCTTAAACAAGGTTTTTATGTTCTAAAAGACCTAATAATTAGGGGTGAGTACCGGAACGGATGGTCCGGTTCCGGTTCCGGTACTCACCGGAATAGAACTGGAAATTTCAGTTCCATAACTGGGCCTAAAAGGCCCAGTTTTACTTTGACCCAAAATACTTTTTTTAAGCATTTTGGGCCGAAATTGAGCTTTTTTATTTTTTATTTTTTTCTCATGTTGCATCAATTTCATAATATGGTTTTTAAACATATCATGATCATCAAGACATCAAAGGAAAAAAAAATGCATCACTACATTTTGTCTCAAATAAACTAAACTATACTAAAAAATTATTAATTTTTTTAAAAATACCGGAACCGGAAAATTTCGGTATTTCCGCCGGAAATTCAGGTTCCAGTTCTGGTTCCGAAATTTCCATAAAATAGGTTCTGATTCCGGAACCGGAATTTCCAGTGGAAACCGGATGATTTGCTCACCCTTACTAATAATGAGGGATCAGGGCCCGTAGTGGGACGTATTGTTAGGTCACTCAATTCAATACCCTAATCAGCATGTGATGATTGATGATGTTTAGGGGTCATCATCATGTGTATGAACATGATAGTACATGCGCATGCTGGCTCTGTTTGCGTAACAAAATTTTACCCACCTAAAATTTTATCATCATTACAAAACACTCTCTCTCTTTACTTTTTTAATCAATTTTTATATATTTTTTCACCAACCTTTTCACTCTCTATCCTCACTTTTTCATCAATCTCAATACCTAGGTTGCGTTTGTTTGCCCAAAGTTTTGGAGCCCAAAATTTCCAACAAAACAAACACACTTTAAATTTTCAACTTTTACACATAAATTTCAAACTTTTTACGAACCCCAATAAACTTCAACATTCAAAAGATTCTCAAAATTTTAAGAATATTCCTCAAAATTTCGGTAAACAAACGCCACTCTAAAATTATAAGCACCCTAAAATTTTACTTCTAAAACACAACCTTGTCTTGTCTTCATTCCGCTTGTCTGATAAAATTTAGGGGATGTTCGGTTAAGGTGTTTTGTGAGGATTTTTTGTGTTTTGAGAATTTTTACGTGATGTTAACTTTATTAGTATGTGTGTTGTAGTTATATTTATGTGGTGTGAAAAATAATGTTTGGTTGTAGAATTGTGAGGATTCAAAAAATCCTGAGGATTCAAAAAATCCTGAGGATTTTTTATAAACGAACAGCCCCTTAGCCCTAGATTCTGCATGTGGTCCCACTTCAGGCAAACTCGTGGGACACGCGCTTTTATCCTGGTGTCGTTTGATACAAAAGCCTAAAAACTAAAAAAGGTTTGAGCTTTGCGAGCACTGCAACTGTTCTTTTTTTCTGTTCGCTTCTCGAGATCGTACTTTTCTGCTCGAGATAGGGCAAAATCAGTTTCTGTGCACAAGCGGCCTCCTTGCATGCGAACAGTAGGGAGAACTTCAAAGCTTTTTGGGAATTGAAGATTATGGGCATGTTTGAGACCCCAAATATTTGGGGTCTCAACAAATCGGACAAACCAAACAAACTTCAAAAATTTTAACTTTTACACCTACACACTTCACTTTTCACAAACCCCAATAAATCTAAATAAAGTAAATATTCCCAAAATTTTAGGAATATTCCTCAATATTTTGGCAAACAAACATCCCCTATGTTTGTTTAAGTTCTCAAGAAGTTTTTAAAAACTTCTCATTCACTTTTTCATTGATTTAAATACATTTTCATCAATCTCAATAATTTTTTCATAAATTTGAATACATTTTTACCAATATTAATAATTTTTTACAAATTTTAACAACTTTTAATTAACTTTTTTAACCGATGTTCTCATAACTAAAACAATTACCCCATGCAAGGAGTAGGTGACGGATTGTCCCATCTCACCCTCGAGAATCTGACTTGCATTCATTACCACCGTCCTTTTTGTTTTTTTTATGGGTATAAATTTGAACCTCCATGAAAGCTGTCAGCTCATCTGTGTGTTGCATTTGCGCAGGACCCCCCTCCCTAGAGGAGCTGACGCAGGAGGACACCCACTACTCCCAAACGGTCTCCACCATCCTCCAAACCCAGCCCAATCGATGGACGGACGCCTCCTCCACAGCCTACGTACCCTACTCCACCCAATCAGCATTTGTCAAGTGGACAACTCGTGCTGAACACCACCTCCACGTCCCCATGGAAGGTACCTCCCAGTGGCTCCTCAAGTACATTCTGTTCAGCGTACCCTTCCTCCACACCAAGTACCGCGACGAAAACTCTCCTAAACTGCGGGACGGCGACGCAACCACTCGGTTCAAGAAGGGAACCCCGCAGGACGAGCTCAGCGCCAATCACGTCCTCGCCGAGCGCCGCCGCCGTGAGAAGCTCAACGAGAGGTTCATTATACTCAGGTCGCTGGTCCCTTTCGTGACCAAAATGGATAAGGCCTCGATCTTAGGGGACACGATCGAGTACCTGAAGCAACTGCGTAAGAAGATTCAGGATCTGGAGGCACGTTACCGACAGATGGAGATTGATCAAAGGTCGAGATTAGGGGACCTACAAAGGTCTAGCAGCTTGGGGGACCTACAACGGTCCAGTAGTTTGAAGGAGCAGCGGAGCGGGGTAACCGCGGTGGAGCGGATTCGAGCGGGAACGGACCGAACGCGGGCGGTTCAAGTACCCTGGCCGGATAAGAGGAAGTTGAGGATTGTGGAGGGGAGCGGCGGCTGTGCGAAACCCAAGACGGTTGAGTCGCCACCGCCACCTCCATCGCCGACGTCGACGGGAACCACGGTGCAGGTATCAATCATAGAGAGGGACGCGCTGTTGGAGCTGCAATGCCCGTACAAGGAAGGGCTGTTGCTTGACGTCATGCAAATGCTGCGAGAGCTCCGGATAGAGACCACCACTGTCCAGTCTTCGTTGACCAATGGTTTATTTGTAGCTGAGTTAAGAGCCAAGGTGATAATTTAATCGTATTTAATTACATTAAACATAATATTTTAACGTTAATTGTGATAATAATTGGTGTTGTGTTTATGCGTCGTCGTTTCAGGTGAAGGAGAATGTGAATGGGAAGAAAACAAGCATTGTGGAGGTGAAGAGGGCAATAAATGAAATCATACCCCACAAGGACTCGTAGTAGGTTAATTGCAGTATATGAATTAGGGGGAGAATAATTAAATTACTGACTGATTACCATCGAGAAGTAGCCGTGTACAATTTTTAGTATTTCTACGGGTTGTGATTAAGTAGTAATCCCCCCCAAGTGTAATCTAACAAAGTATGTCTACCTGCATAAACTGCAAAATCCATGTATGATTAAATTGGTTTAGTACCCTTGTTGATACCATATTTGACATTGAAAATTGCTTATTAGCAAGATTAATAGACTTCGAATTCAAGAGGAGATGGCTAAACATTAGAATTATAGATTTGTTGATGGAGTGTAAGGGTGGGTATAGGAACGGATAAAATCGGAATGGTCAATTCTAGTTTTGTCCTTTCGATACTCACCGGTATTCAATTTTTTTTTGTTCCGGTAAAATATTGAAACGACACCGAAATTTGCGGAATCAAAACCGAAAATTCCAGTTGGTTTTTTTTTACATTTATTTGGATCTTTTTTTTAAGATTTTTCTATTATTCATCGTAAATTAACAATAAATGTAAATATTCATCCAAAATTTAGATTCTAAAATAAACATTCAATCAAATTTCATATGTTATACTTTATTTTGAGCACTATTTTTATTTAATTTTTTTAAAAAAATTGGAAATGAAAATTCTAATAATTCTGTCATAATTTCCGGGGTTCTAGAAATTGTTAAAAATAACTTCCGATTCCAGTAGATGTCGAAATCGGAATCAGAATTTTCAATACTTACCGGAATTTTTGCCCACCCTTGTTGTGGTGCAAGACGACTCATAAATGTACAATCCCAACCTAAAGTTACCATTTATTGGTAAAAGCTTGCTCCAATAAGATTTGATGGCTAAGAAATCATAGGTTCCAACTTCCAAGTACTCACGGTGCCATGCTGGAAACAAGGCCAGGCCTTTGGTCTTTGTTCACTGAATGTCAGTACATTTTTGTATTGGCTTAATTTTGTAATAAATTATGTCCAATTGAGTTGTAATCTTGTATTTTTTTCTAAGCGAGTTGTAATCTTGTATTGATTCAAGTTTTGAGGTGAAAATGATGATCAAAAAGTTGTCAGTGGCCTGGTGCTCCCATGGTGTTCAAGCGAAGTGGTTACAAAGGGTTATACTTGCTTTTAGCTTAAGTCAGATGGTTGCAAGAAGTTTAGCTTGATGTTGACTGGAGCGAACTCAAGATCTTGCTGGCTTGAGGCTCGATGTCTCGCTCAAGTGGAAAATGTGGATGAGTTATAGATTATTCTCGCTCGCGTGCCGCGCGACTCTAGCTCAAGCGAGAATCAAAGATTTTTAAAGACTACTTTTCAGAGTCTCATTCCACTTGAAACTCAAGATATCCTTTAAATACTTTGAGCTAACCGTGAGGATGCCAAATTGAACATCCCTTAAGAGAGAAAAATACCTTAGAGATTTCAGATCTAAATCCACAAAATGTTCTCTCACTCAATCATCTTAAAACCAACTTTTCGTTGTGAAGTCTTCAAAGTGCTAAAGAAGTTTGGCTGTCGAAATTCTTTTTTTGATAAGTATAAAAAAAAGAACTCCGATAGTTCTAATGTTGAAGAACGAGTACATTCGCAAAAAGTCCACAAGAACCTCAGAGATTTGAGGTGAATGTTGCACAGAGCGGGTCCAAGTTGAATTACTTGAATTTTTACATTGAAATTGTCAGAGTCAACAACGAAATTTGTCAGTATCTGAATCACCGTTTGTAAGATTTTTTTTAATAGATTTTGAGTAGCGCATATAGCCTGGAGTGATTTTTCTTTTGGAAGGTGCTTCAAAAGTTTTCTACTTCGTTAACAAAATCTGATTTCTTTGTGTGATTGATGTTTGATGTTTGGGTTTACAACGGGTTTTTCAAGTGACCTTACCATCGTGCCTTTAGTGGAACAATGACACGAGACTCATCTTGAGAGAGTACCTACAATTCCCATGCATCAATCCCACATTGCAGGCTCCTTTTACATTGTCTAAACCCCTCCGAAGGAGTTCTAAGTGAGCAGTGGTGCTACTATGACTAAATCCAAATAGGAAGTTCCACCTCCACGATTTCCACTCTTACCCTTTAAGTTACATCAGAACAGGGTTCTGTTAGGTTGTCCTATAACCGGGAAAACCAGAGAGTAGGACACTACTGAGTTGAATTTCATGAATAGCCTTCACCTTTGGAAAGGGTCAATCGTTAGTATTCATGAGTCAGCCGAAATGAAATGCTGCAAGATCCATTAATCAATCTTTATTTAAGCAATCACAACAGACTAATGACAAATATTTAAGTAATCACAACAGAGAAACATGTATATTGATTGTTGCAAAGTCAAAAAGTCACACTACAAAATCCAACTTACTTTTATAACTTAATCATCAATAAGTAAGGTTTCATATAGTAGTCAAAATACGTGCAACTAGCACTACAAGTATCACAAGGAAACAGGAATCACATTGTGTCTGACTAAAAATATGCACCTGTACCAGAAAGCTTTTATGCCCAAAGAAAAAGCGAAGAAAACAATGTTATTTGTGTGAATCCATGCAGAACATTCTAGCACCCTCACTGATTGAGAACCAGGCAAAATTCAATGCTTTATTAACAAGACCAGTATTTTCTACTCTGACAGGAATCTACTTCTCACAAAATTGTCCATACACCAGCCAACTAAATTCTGCGCAAGCATGGACCAAGGATTGAGCCGAGGATAAACATGGACATCGGACGAAAATTTGCTAGCAGGGAGATAAATCTTCAGTACAACATTTCGTTCAAGCTGCCTTCGCTCAGCTTCTCCACGTCTTCTTGGGACAAAAGAGTTTTACTACTGCCACCAGCCTTATCATATGGTTGAGCCATCTTCTTGAGGAACTGCACCCCAGATAAAAAAGAACATTACCATTATACAACCAATTCGTAACATGCAACTTACTTATGTCCTACTGAATTGTTTAAAACATATGAAGAACTCGTAATATGCAACTTACCTATGTCCTACTGAATTGTTTAGAACATATGAAGTTCGAATTTTGTCATCTTGTGTCAACAACAAACTATCCAGAAATATTAAGACGCATAAATTCAAAACGTTATAATTCTAGAATTTTCTTTGGAAATTTGGTGTCCACTAAAAGTTGGCAAAAACTTTGTCATCCAGAGAGACCTGTAATTTTGTTCCCAAAGCCAGCTACAGTGGCAAAAGTATGTGGACAGGTAAGTGAGATTAGGTGTCAGTTCCAACCGAACTCCAACTCTCAATACCCGTTATGTCACACAAAACTCGGACAGACAATAAGCAAAAGTAAAAGAACGCAATTGCAGAAATTTTCATACACTAGAACGACTAAGACAACTATTTTGGGAGGCTGTTTTTTAACAAAGATAAAACATGAGTTTCCAAGCTGCTGCTTAACCATCCTCAAAAGTGTGACAGAATTGTCTATCAAACTGTAGGAAAAAATGTGATCACAAGTAGGACCTACCTCCCGAGCTATATGCAGAGCCATGTCTGTGCTCAAATTCAGGTGTGCCTCACGTAGATGCGACAGTATCCATCCAGGCAATTTAGAGCGTTTGTCATGACGGCTATACCTACAAAAATATTTAGGTCAGCAACCAATAGCAAAAAGGTCTCGGTAGATTTCAGCTAAATTAATGAGTGCTCTAGTGTTTCTGGGAACTGCAACCCTAAACAAAACACAGATCCAATACCAAAGTTACAAAACTCCAGTCATTAAAGCCAGGGCATTATGGATCTCCCCACAATTCCGTACGCAAAAATTCCCCATGGATTAATTGGTACTAAAATTTTACTAGATTATCTGTCTAATAACATCTTACCAAATTTTTCTTCGTTACTTAGCCCATAGTGGAGCAAACAATATTAGCTGAACTCAACTTTGCTTAGTGTTGAGTTCAGCATAATGGGACCTGAATCATCCCAATGAAAATTTCTTAAACTTACGAGAATAACACTTCTATATTGGCCAACTTTATCAAAAGCACCAAGCTTCATCAATTTATACAATAATTTTACAAAATCTATTTGATAAATAGGAACTATAAAGACATACACCTTTTGTCAGCAAAGATCATCATCCCATAATCAGCCTTTGAGCGGATCACTCGGCCCACACATTGAGCAGCTTGCCTCTGTTTCAATACAATAAGTACTAATCTTTTAGAACAGAAATAAATATTCTGAAAACATATAGCCAAAACAATAGATGTCCCTTTAATGTAAGCAGCGGTTGAACCATACCAACGCATCAAAAGTCAGAAAATCTCCTTCCTTTATCTGAAAGGTATCCCGAAGATATTCCAACCTAGCAAGCAAAATCCTGCAAAACCATGCTTTCATTCTCATACCATAGACAATGCGACTTTTTTTTTTTTGATAAGTAAGCCAATATTATTAAAAAGAAGAAAAACACGAAACACACAACAACGGAGTCAACAGTACAAGAGAAAATACTGAAGACTCCTAACACACACAAACACAAAGGCCCAACAAAACTCTCCCAAAAACAAAAGCACCCTCAACCCACTAGCCAACAGGACCCTCCCAAGAACTCCCATCCACCCGCAACCCTATAGCCACCTAAACGAGACCCCTAGCAGTCCAGCCCAAAGCTCACAGTCTTCCTAGCGATCGAAGAAGACCCTTCATAGTTAACCGAAGACTTCAAGCCCTTCAACTCCCTGAGCAACCTCCCCCCTGATTTTCTAGACGTTTTCGAACGAATCTGCACCCGATCGCGTTCCAACGCTGCAAAGAGATCCCTCAGCTTTTCCTCTTGACCACCACACGACACCCCAACCATCTGACCCACAGAGGAAACCATGTCCAAGACCCACGCCGGAGATTCTCCCACCAAAGCTTTATGAGGGAAACTAACAGCCAAGGGTTCGGTCGATGTATAGCTACCATCCTCCATCGCTAGAGACCCATCAACACTACTAGCTACACAAACTATAGCCCCTCCCCCTACTAAAGAAGCTGTGGATCTCTCACCAGAATGAAGGGCAACTCCTAATTCCCCCAGGGAAGCCACCGAGCCTTCGCCGCCGAAGCCTCCAAAACAGAGTCATCGAGCTTTTCCAAGACCTCGGTCTCCACTTCGAGGGTCCCGTACCCTTCGGGAAATGGACCCGAAGAGTCCACGCCCACATCAGCCCAGACATGGCACACAGAAAGACTTGTCGACTCCAGCAGAGCACCAGCTGGGCCATCAGCCCCTCTAGACGGAGTCGACCACTCTCCATCGGCCCCAGAATTGTCGACTTCGTCCACAACAGACTCCTCCACAAGCTTTGTCGAAACAATTTCTGTAGCCTCTACGCCCCCAAGATTCACGTCCGACACCGGCAACATATCGATGACGTCGTCGCCCTCCGGGAGCAAAGCCGACAAAGACCCAAGCTCAGACTGGAGGTTGGGGACGAGATTCGCGGTGCCAGGAGAGCCCGCGACATGATTCACAATAAACTCCGGGTCTTGCGACTCAGGCCTACCCGAATCCACTGCTCCACCAGCCTTCCCAGAAATGGCGGTATGATGGGCCGGCCCAAGACTAGGAGACCCCGACCCAAAAACACCCAGACCACTCGCCCCAACAGGCCTCGAAGCTGCTGCACCCCCGACCAAAACACATGGGCCCACAGGCCCCATAGGCCTCACACCACACTCCTTACAGCTGACCTCAGGCCCCATAGGCCTTACAGCACATCCTGTGCAGCTGAAGCCCCCATCCTCTGAGCCATAAAGGCCTAGTAAACCCACTGAATGAAATAGGCGATCTAGCTCCGTTTTAAAATCCGAGAGCCTTTTAAAAAAATGTTTGAGACAAAAACTGCTTCCCATGCAATCTCCAGCCGACAAAACATTAAAAGCGCCGTCTATGTGACCTGAACATACATCCCCCAAATCTGCTGACACTGCCACCTTCGGCGCATGCGCACACACATCGACTGCCTCAACAGCAACGTTCGAATTTCCCTCTACTCTTGACAGCTCCCAGCCACGAAGCTCCGACGACGGCAAAAGCTTTACAACATCAGCAAAGGAAGCGCCTCCCCTCTGCCCCATAGTACACAAATAAAGAGTAGCTTTCCTAATATTTCCAAAGAAATCAACAACGAGCTGGAAATACACCGCCTTCGTATTCCATCCGCTCCCCTTTGAACCTTCAGGAATCATGATCGTCCCGTGAAGACGAACCTCCCCGTATTCATTAATGGCCACAAATTGCCCCGCCTTATTTTGACACCTCTGGGCCAAAAACGCACGAGGCACTTCATTGAATTTCAAGACAAATGGGCGATCATCAACCGCCGCCAGCAACTTAGTAGCAAAGTTGGCCAGCCAAACAACTCCATATCGCCCTAAGGAAATGGAACGAGAACACTTACGACTCCATTCAGTCACCTGAACCAGACCACCGTCATTCACGGTAACCTGAAACTCCTTAGCTTCAATTCTAAAACACCTTGAGAAACCCATCAAACCACAACCCACTACCTGCCGAGAAATCCCAAGGCCAACTCCATCTCCCCGAAAGTTGTCAAAGAAGGACCGAGGACTTGCGGACTGTTTCACATGCTAGATCTAACCTCAGACCATATCTCCCCAGAAACCTTCACATATTGCCCACTTCTTGCAGTTCTCAGTTCAGCCTCTTCTTCTTTTCCACCTGGAAGCCAATGCGAAAGGAGGGTCCCGATCTTCAAAAGCTCCGGTCTTGGAAAGAAAAAGCTGGGTCTCGATTCGCTTTGCCCATGTATGTGGGAATGCGACTTGATAAACTTGATTAGAAACAGTAGACTAAAAGTTTATAAAGCTGAATACACAGTTTCCCAAAATATGTCTCACAAAGTAGAAGCACAGAAACATTATTTCTTCAAACTCACTTGCTCAATGTGTATTGGAAAGGAACACCAAACATGATGACCAGTCTACCATAATGTCGATCAAAGTCAATACCTTCAGCAACTTTTCCCCTACAAAAGAACAGATATGTCATCAATTTGATTGATCCTTGGTCAATCAGAATCTTCTTACACTAGCAATCCTTTTAAGACCCATCAAATGACGTAATGTTCCATAAAAAGATACAGTGGTGTCTAGAGATAGGCTATGTTTAGAAATGGGTTTCAGCTTCCATTTCCATGTTTAAAATGGGTTCTAAAACCTGTCTCCACAATCCAATGTTTGGCTGGAGCGTGGACTCCAAAGAGGTCCACAGGAAACCAAAAACAAAAAAAAGACACACCAAAACGTGGGGGTGGCAGAGAGGGGCCAGATCATCACCCTCTTCTTCACCAGTGCAAGGGTGCCACAGGGGTATGCTATTTGACCTCCTCTATAGCGGAGGCACATAGAAGAGGATAAACCCTCTCCACCCCCACAGACTTCTTTTTTTACCTGTTATATTTCTACTTTTATTTTCTGTCTTAAGGATAAAATTAAAATAGTGGACACACATGGAACTCTTTTACTGAGTAGGACATAGGATCTAGAAGCTAATTAGTGACACTTCAAAAAACTTGCAAAAAAATAGCAAAAACTATCATTGTAACTAAAACCAAAAGTAACGTTTCCATACATTTTCCCGTTCCTAAACTGGTTTCAAAAAGTTAAATTAAGGTTAAGCACTCAATCAGTCTCTAGATTTTGTCCTCATTTAGAGGGTGTTTTGATTTTGCCGAAGTATCAAAAAGGTCTCCCTGCCAGTCTACTGTTAGCAATTAACAGAATGCCAGGATATAGCCAACACCACCACGCCACGAGTGTTTGCTTGATCACCGGACATACACTGCCACATTAAGTTAAATATATATATATATTTGAAATGAAGGCAAAATCAAGGACCAAATGAGTAGGTGACCATTAAAAATAAACCCTAAACTAAAACCCAACCCAATATCCTAAAAATATTTTAAAAGAAAACAAAATGAGACTAACATGATACCTGGCAACAGAGAGAAAGATAGCACCCCTCCCACAATCACAAGCCTTGCGATAGTTGTCAAGAGCCAAAGTAGTTTCTACAACATCCTGTGTCTCGATGAAGATAAGCTTATGCTGGATTATTTCCTACAGCAATAAGAGAATCAAGCACCTTATAATGAAACACTTAACACAACAAGGGGTGGCAGTGAGTTGAAATTCACAAAAACTGGAGTAGAAACTAAGACAATGCTGACAGTGCACTTACCTCCAAAATTTTACTGTCATTCCAACTATTCACTATTGCATCCATATATGAGTAACTGACGAAAAAACATACTATTCCATCTGGAACAATAGATGCCATCTCGAGCAAGAGCCTCCCATAATTTCTTACGACACCAAGATCACTACGCATGTCGAATTTGGTACTAACTGGAAGCTGATCACTGCAAGAACCAAATTATATTTAGAATAAAAAGTGAAGTAAATAAAGTGTCGAAAGACTAAAAAGTGAATAAAAAAAGATGGCAAGACTAAAAATCATGATCTTCCCTGTGAGATGCAAATAAATTTAAGTATAACCTATACCTCCCACGAGTGAGAACCATGGGGCAGATGCAATCCCTCGTTAGGGACATTTTAAAACTTCGACTGACCACTGGATGGAAATTAAGAAGACGGGGGTAGAGATCAATTGGACTCAGCGTTCCAGATGTAATGACAACTGACTGAAATCGATCAAATACGGGCTTGATGGCAAGAGAAGCATCATGGCAACTAAGCTGAAATGCCAAATACAAAAACAAACAATAAATCAGAAAAATAAGACAACCAAAATTGTAAGTAGAACATAAGATAATATGAAACTCTTCATTGCATCAACTGCCAAAGATGTAAAACTAAACCAAGTAGCATCATACTGACACGTTCATAAACAGCGAGAAGGGTAATGGCAGAGCATTTACTTAGCAGTCCTACATATATGGAAACTAAAGGATCAGAACCATGCACACATTAGATTTAATACTTTTGATGCTGGCAAAAAGAGACTAGCGGTAAAAGTGGTTCTAAAGATTAGATGTAGTAAGGTCATAGTCACATGCAGCAGATAACATGTAGCACTCCAAATGAGTCAGATGATAATATTGGGTTAAGCATACATGACCTTTATAGAGAAGTGAGACTTTGCTAAGACATTAATTCTCCCTGAAAGGGAAAAGAAAACTGAAAGAATAGGAATAAGAAGAAAAGCAGAGGAAGAAAGGGGGAGGAGGGAAAACCAACCTGCAGCACAGGATCGGGAATATGCGGCATTCTCTCATCAAAAGGTTCAATTATAATTGAAAAACCTCGAGTGTATGTCCCAACAAGTGTTGCAAAGTCACATATTGTTTGGATATGTAGGAACTCATCTGTATCGGTGATTTCTAATGTCAACATCAGTGAATGTAGGCGATCATAACAGAATTTCAGTGTTTTCTGATCAATTCCAGCATGGGTATTAAGAGAGGCTACAAATGTTACAGGCCCCTCCTTCTCGACATTCTCAGTTTCCAGCCTCCCCTCTAGATACTGGACCAATCTGCGTAAGACATGCACAAAATGCTCTGCTCTGCGAATGTTTCCAGGCACGGCCTCCTTCAGAATGTCATCAGGTAATGCAGGATTAGAGAGCCAGGTGTCCGAGACTGAATTAAAAACAAATGAAAGTCTAGTTCATTAAATCTAGGACCATCAAAAAGTTGAAATTTTGGGTCTTTTGAATGAAAAATTAATGTCATCACATATCACGTACTAGGCAGGTTTCCTCTTTGTGCCAAGCCCTCCACAAGCCGATTATATTCCGCACGCAATCTACCAGCATCTGTGGCCTTGAACCTTCCTACCATGTCAAACAACTTAATAAAAACCTGTATAATAAATTTTAGTTCAGGTCCAAAGAAAAATTGGAAAAGATCCTAATGAAGAATACTTCAGGCATTGGATCTAGAGAATCACATCAGGATACGGACAGGAACACTCAAAAGAAACCTACAGACTTAAAAACACAAATAATTCTCTGGATAATGGGGCCCTTTTTTGACATGTTTGCAGAACAATAGGTATCCTCCATGAAACAAACAATAGATAGTACACAATAAAATATTTGGTGCGAACACATACTTCTCAATCTCCTGACGCATTTTACTGAGATTCCTTCTGGCCCCTTCAAGTGTCTGCCTTCTCACACTGACACTAAGAGCTTCAATACACACATTATCGATATTATGAGCCTCATCAAAGATTACGACAGACTCCCTCTGCATTTCCTTGGATATAATCCCAGCCACCTTGGGATCCAGCAGATACTGATAACTATAAACCACCACATTTGCAAACTGCACCATATGCCGAGCTAAGAAATATGGACACCACCCTTTGTCTTTTCCGTATGCCCTCAGATCCTGCAGGCAAAGCAAAAACTTTGGATTCAATAATTGTTCAATACCTGACAAATTTTGGTATTCAGGTGGTACAAATTGAATCAGATTTCAAAGTATCACTTAAAACATAAGAAATCATTCTTACAATTCAAAATTTCCCTTAAGGGTTTTGATAACTTCACGCCAGTTGCGCTACTTTTTACCAAAACTAATGATCACGATCAGAATTTGTTGCTTATGGGGACTAATTTGCATGTTTTTCAACATCTTCACTATGCAGCGAATACGGATCCCAAAGACAGTAAAATATGTTGTGTTCTCATAATCAGTCAGAATCCACGAATTACACAAATTTCTCCATAACCAACCTGGAAATAAGTTCCAGCAACTTAACGTGATAATTTAAATAAATAATCAGCGGTCTCTTTTATACTCTATAAATCACTGAACCCCATTTGGGAACATGCATTGTTCTTTTCCACTCTCCCAAAAAAAATCAACCAAAAAAACACTAACAAAAGACAAGTACGGACGCTTCCATTAACAAGACAATCAAATACAAATTCATTTTTACCTGCAAGGTATAAACCCCGGGCGGCAATACAGCGCTGGACCCTGCCTTCTCATAGTCCTCAAAGAACTCGCACGTAGGCACATTTCGGTTCGCCGCGGCGGCTGCTCTGACCCAACTAGCCGTCAATCTCCGGCATCCCGCGTCGACGGAGTCCCGATTCTCCGTCGCAAGAACCAGCGGGTTGATGCAGAGGTTCTTGCGGGACGAGAGGCCGACAGCGAGGATCTTAGCGCGATCGCCAAGATGGGTGGTCTGGTAGTTGTGGAGGAGCTTGAGCTCGGCGAGGGTTTTCTCCATCTCGTGGACGGTGCGGGTGCAGTAAATGAGCTTGACGGGGTTGTGGGGCTTGGAGAGTGCGTAGCTAGTGATGAGGGAGAGAAGGGCGATGGTCTTGCCGGTGCCAGTGGGCATTTCGAGAAGACAGTGACCCTTGGCGTCGAGGGCTCGCTTGAGTTCGAGCATGTAGCCATATTGCTCTGGGTATATGCGGTCGTAAGGGAAGTAAACTGTTACATCCTCTATTTGGAACTTCATGGCTTTGGGGTTTTAGGGGTTTTGGAGTTTAGAGAAGAGAGAGAGAGAGAGTGGAGAACATATAGGGCTTTGAACCTAGCAGAGCCAGCTGCTTTTAATCCTCTACAAATGTCCTTCCACAATTTTCCTTTTCCGAGCAAAGGACCAATTTTGAATGGTGTTTGAATACTCGGGCCAGTGAAGCATGGGAGGGATGTCCAAATGCCACGAGAAATTGATGCGGCCCACCTGTTTGAACGTTGACTAGCTACATGTTCCTTACTCTTTTTTTTCTTATCTAAGCAACAATTTAGGGTTCTAATTTTATGGACATCCCAGGTGATTGGATATTTCTACATTCATTATATAATCTTCAGACGAGGCCAGAAAAATTGATGATCTGGGGAAGAACGGTTTCTTCAAATATTTTCACAAATTTCATAACTACTTCGTCATGCATCAGCAACATTTTCTTTATTTATGCTTTTGTAATGCTAGTAAAATACCTGAAGCTTCGGTGAGCCCAAGACTATAACTTTAATTTATTTGACTACGTCTCATAAATTTTAATAAAAATTAATAATGGCCCTCCACTCGAATTTGCCATTAAATCATTTGAGTAGTGATGCGAATGGACCGAAATGCTCTTTCCAAGAATAATTAGAAAAAATAAAATATGACTTAAAATATTTTATTTAGAAAATATTATTTTTTTATGTATTTTTATTTTTTAAAAAAATTATCTTAAAAAACATTTCGATAATTTTATGTATAATTTAACGTTTAAATCGAACGAAAAGTGATGATTAATGTCTTTCTAAATTTATAGAGCGTAATTAAATAAACGGGAAGTTATGAAATTTGATGGCACAAACGGGCCTGAACATAATCAAGCAAGAGCTCATACAGAAGGGCTCTAAGGAAGAGGACAGGGCCCAGAGAGCTCAGAAAGGACAAAAAAGGGATCCGGCCCAAGGGAAGACCTCCTAATAAAAACGACGGTTCCTAAGAAAAACGACCAAAGAAGACCGCCACCCATGGGAAGATTCTCACTACACACGTTAGGTAGCCTTGGTCCCTAACCCGTAGAAAGATTGGACTGGGCCTAGATATCGAACAGCTACATGGTCTGTCTTTTCAGTCAAATTCACTTAACAGTCCCCAAGACAAAAACAGAAAGGGGGAGGCACACGTTAGCTAGCGCTATGTTTGTTAAGTTCTGAAAAAAATTTCAAAAATTTTTCACTCACTTTTTCATTAATTTTAATACATTTTACCGATCTTAATAATTTTTTTTATCAATTTCGATACATTTTCACCGATCTCAATAATTTTTTACAAATTTCAACAACTTTTAACTAACTTTTCACAAATCTCAAAATAACCTACGTTACTTAAAAAAAATACAAAAATAAAAATTGTTTTGAGAACTAAACCAAAATTAGCGCTTTTTTTCTCCCAACAAAATATACTTCCTTTGTAACTAAGGGAAAGGCTACTTACAAAAAAAACTAAGGGAAGGGCTAACTTCGTCATGGGAGGTTATCCCTCGGAGCCCCCTCTTCTCACTTGGCTTTTGAGGATTCTTCCAGCGGCCCATTGCAAACTAAGCCACACAAGAAGGGACTTGTTTAAGCCCCAATTTTTTGGTGCCAATTCATCACATAATTTTTTATTATTATAATATTTATTAAAAATCTTCTCTCTTTCACTTTTTTACCAATTCTCATAACATATGTTTACTTTATAATATTTCTCAAACCCCAATACCTAAAATTTCCACACTCAAACATCCCGTGATCTTCTGTAAATAGTTTTGTGATCAATAGCGCCTACGTAACAGGGATGCTCGGAATCAGGGAGGAAAACAGAGAGTACAATCTAAACGTATTCAAGTTGGAAATATTCTGCTGTAATTTGGCAATATTCTGCTGTAATTTGGCACGTTCTGGATGCTACTTGATTACCTGCAAAATTATCTCCAAGTCCCTGTCTGTCTGTTCATTAGTTGGCTAAGATTAAGACGGCAGAAATTTGGATGGGGCACTCTTCGCAATTTATTTGGTGTATTCGATCCTTTAGAAGCTTCCAATCCATACGATAGCCTGGAAAATTTCTTCTTACCTTCTATTTTGGTACTTCGACAACATGAAAGGTACATTTAAGCAGAGTCTAAAAGCAATATACAACATATGGCATCTTTCTCGATTAATGTATTGGAACACAGCAATATCAGTTTGGTCACCTTCGCAAAATGATAGGTTGGAGGTCCAATATCATTCATGTGACAACTTATCAGAGTGCCCTGACAATGTATGCAAGGGATAGAACTCCAATATTCCTGGACTTAAGAATTTGGCTTTTGACAAAATACGTATGACTTCTGAGATTCCCTACACCCACTTCCCGTTTTCCGATGGTTAGCAATCATGGCCAGTTACTTGTACACACTCCGTTGTGGCGCTTGAAGTTTTGTTCCGAAGGTCGCCAGAACCGATTGGATCAAAGTGTGCATGAAAACGGTAACGAATATGCCTGCCGATGACGCCAACTAGGCAATCAGAATATCATGCGGGAAAAACTACTCCAAAAAATAAGGTCGCCAAATGTTTCATTCTTCTGTTGGCGTATTGGATGCCAGGCCCTTGATTACGTGCCGACATTGAAACCTGCCACAAAATGCCAGATAAATTACTCTGGAGATTATGGAGAAATGCAAAGATGTTTCAATTGGAAGTCACGAGATCCTAGAACAACGTTGGAGAAAATATTGAAGAAGTTATGATGATTTTCCCAATAGTGACCTCATTCTTTTCATCAGAATCGTGATAAGTGACCGAAAGAGAAGAGAGAAAGGGGGATTGGTCAGAATGGTGTTACTTGTATTAGACCTGATCTCAACAAAGCTTAGCCCATGATAACAAAATTAGGCAAAGAAGAATTGGTCTCAAAAGAGCACTAAGTAGCACTTCAAAGATTATACATGCTTACAAGATCTTGCTACTTCAATATCTAACCTTACATACCACATTAAATCATCTGAAGTAGAATCTGTCCAACTGGAGTTACCAGTTCGAAAAGCATGATCCACAGAACCAATTTCCTGATCCTGGATTTTGCACTTAAGCCGTAGTCTAAAAGGCACAATCTGCAACAAAAATAATGCATCTTATTGTATCAAGATTCAAGTAATACTGAAATACTACGCATATAATGCAGGAAGCCCTTATGCAAGGAAGCCAAAATCTACTAGCAATAACACTAGCAGCTAAACGGTCAGTGGTTATTGCACTAAGACCAGAAATACAAACGGTCTATAGGCATGTAATGAAAAAACAGATGAGCAAGCAATATTGAGTGTTACTTATGCCTTTTCTCGCCGAGAACATGCATTTGTGCACTAAGTACCTTGTAAAAACATCTCAATACACTATTGACATTTTTAATGCTTCTGTTCTGTCAAGGTCAGACGGTGACATGGAGTGCAACATAAGAGTCCACCTAAGAAATTTCTATTTGTTCTCATTCTTGTTGAACTTAATTATTTCTTCTATATGATCTACTTATCCAATAATCGCAAAGACCAAAACACCTTGTTCCTTTAATAAGCATAAACATTATAGTCTGAATTAATCTAACAATCACTGGAGAATAATAATCATACATATTATTTATGGGAAGCAGGATCTGCTGTCTGGCCCAAGTTGTGTAACTGGTCTCTCCATTCAACAGCATAAAACACAACTCCGTGAGGTTTAAAACAGCATTCTACAAAGCGATAAGAGTAGTGACGTAATTCCCACTTCAAATGGGACTCTGTAGAAGTACTTATAAATGAACTGTAGCAACTAGAAGCGCCCACACCCCATAGAACCCTCTTCATGCACCACATGAACAAATAATGAGAATGATAGTTTATCAAGGATCTCGATATTAGGGTTATGTTCGTTTTGAGTAAAAATATAGGATTTTAGAGAAGTTGTGAATTTTTATGTTGAATAGCGTTTTATCGGTGTTTGTGTAAAGTGGAGAGAGAAATGATTTGATGTAATTGTTTAATAAAAAAATATTGGAGTTATGTGAAAAAGTATAGAAAGAGAAAATTTATGTTGAATAAAAAATTAAAAATTTGTTGGAAATTGTGTAAAATGTATTGGTGTTTGTGTTTGAATTCTGAATATGTTCGATGGTAGATTTGTGAATATACTTAGAATCCTGAAAAAAGTGTGAAAAACATATCCCTAGGAATATAACTGTCAAGTTAAAGGACGCATATTCACATCAAGGAACAAAAACTATAAAAGGCAAGCCAATTACTTAGCTCTACTGTTGCCCTTTTCAGTCAACAAAAAAGGACAAGAGGAGGAGGGGGAAGAACTGCTTACCTTTTTGCCGTACTTGAAGTCGCGTTTGGGAAGAAAATGCATAGGAAGACTCAAAGAAGAGGGAGCTTTAACCAGCAGAAACAGCTTACTTGGGCCTATGAAGAGACAATAATCAACTTTTTATATCAGTAAGTTACAAAGAAAAAAGTAAAAAAATTCACTATCGCCAGATAAAAATTTACTTGCAAGACTTTCTCTACTAATTACCAGGATAGGAACCAGACCCAGCACCCTTCAAGATCAGCGTCCGAATAGCCTGTCATTCAACTACGAAATATAAAAAAATTCCCTTCCAAACAAAAAATAGAGCAAGCTTAAGGTGGAATCAGAATAGCGCAAAAGAACCTTTCTTGAAAGCCCTTCCGCTGCCCTGCTTTTAGTGAAATCAACTCCCCCTCTGGAAACAGCCTTTCCATGTGAAAAGCACAGCTCATAAACATGGCGAGGTCGAATTGGACTAGCTCCGAGAACCAAAATGACTCCCTGGATGCCAGGGAACTCACCAATCACCAATTTGAGCGCAGTTTGGAGATTACAAATCGTATTCATGAATTTATCCAGTCTCCTGATTCCCCGCTTGACATCCCTCATTCTGCCAATGTGCTTTCTTCGGGACAAAGACGATGCCTTTGTATCAGTTGGTGAAGCAAGAGACATCTCCTACAACTTGCAAGTCTTAGAGCGCATAATTCAACCCAAAATGG
Source organism: Myrica gale (assembly GCA_963930655.1). Taxonomy (NCBI): domain Eukaryota; kingdom Viridiplantae; phylum Streptophyta; class Magnoliopsida; order Fagales; family Myricaceae; genus Myrica; species Myrica gale. The sequence goes on along the minus strand of OZ005610.1, from coordinate 11,380,645 downwards.
CACTGTATTGCAAATAGCCAGAGGCTCAGCTAACATTTGACATACCAATTCTGAATATTCGGTCTGCAGTGCATCGAACTCAACACTGATATCCTGCAACACGCTATGTACACGTAAAATGCTATTAGATTCCACACCGCATTATACCTTTTTTTCACTTCGTAATCACCATTCTAATGCTGCTACAAATCTCTAAATCGGACCCTAAATGGAAGTAAAAATAAAGGAAGGTAGCAAATTGGTAGATATTCATCAACTATTCGAGTTCAGGCGGTTGTCTCCATTACCCTAATAAGATCGTAAAGGAATGCGAATTTCAAAATGTAGAAATTCAGGTCCCAAATTGTTGTGATTTCTCACGTCACACCACAGAATCATATGAAAACACGAATTATTTCTGTCCGATTTTCCTGCGCTTTCCAAGCAACCAAACTGAAGTGTTTCCTTTTCTTTCTTTTCCCAAAAAAAACTCATCTGCTGACATTTGGCGAACTACTTACGAGGGGATCTGCTGGTGCATGTAAAGCACGAAGCCTGCGACGTCGTTGACGACGTGGAAGATCACGGAGCAGTCCAGAGAGTCTGCCGAGGTATTGATATCTGTGCACTCCGTCTCCGAACTCCCTTGCTCCTCCATTTCGACAAAGGAAGAGAGAGATCTGAAACTATACGCGTGTCTCTGATTATTTCAAATTGAGGTTCAGGCGGGAGTAGTATTCATCTTTATGTTTTTTTTTTGGGTTCATATCTGGCTATTACACATGCACATACCTAATTACTATGAATAACAGAGAAAATAAAAGTCCGAATTTTCAGAATATTTTTTTGTTTGTATGCCTCGTGAAGTAGATTTTTGTTACGTTTGTTCGTGAACATGTTACGGAATATTTTCGAAATTTTGAAAATCTTTACTTTTTTTATATTTATTGAGATTTGTGAAAGGTAAGTGTCTATGAGTAAAATTTGAAAATATTAGAGTATGTTTGTTTTGCTGGAAATTTTTATGCTCCAAAATATTAGGGAAACAAATATACCCTTTATTAGGATTCCTAAAAAATTGCAAAAGAAATCATTTGATAGGTGTTTTTTTATAAAAACAAAAATTGTTGGAGTTAGTGAAATAAGTGTAGTCTCTGAAAATGAAATTGTGAAAAAGAAATTCAAAATTTGTTGGGATTGCCAAACTCATGCTTAACCTAAGAAATAATTTTATAACCCGAGCTTAGTAATTCAGAATGCTACCTATGCTCACTACGAAAGTGGTGGCCCAATTTGGTCCTAGCATTACTATTACTCCCACGAGGCCAGAGCCGAGTTGCACTTTGTGGGGGCTTTGATGTCTGTCTAATCTCATGTTAGTTAAGTATAGTTGAATTCAGCGGCGGAGTCATGATTAAAATTTAAAAGCGGTCAAACTTTAAAGCGAAATAATAAAAAAAAAATCTTCGTAATGCAAAAAATTATCTTAGTTACAATGTCAAAAATTAAGGACTAAAAGTATTAAAAATATTGAAATACATGTAGAGTAAATAGTGATTATCGTTCCCACAATGCACTACAAATAAAGTTAATGAAAAATTACATTTTGCACCCCTGAACGTGCCGTCCGCACGAGGTACTTAACTGTTTGCACCCCATTATCTTGATTTCGTGACATTGGACCCTCAAATTTTTGATTTCTGTCGATTGCCACCCCGAAACCAATTTATCTGTTAAGACTGACAATATTAAGTGCACGTGCCGTCCGCACGAGGTACTTAAATATTTTATTCCCGTTTTACCCTTCATTATTCTCGAAGTCTAGATTCCAGCCATGGCCGCGATCAGACTTGACTTCCCTGACCCCGGTTGGCCGTAAAGCAAGTATCCGTGTTTCCATTCTTGTCCAACTCTGGTAAAACTTTTTCCCGTTAGTGAATGTTGTGGCCAAGAAAGGTGTCGTGGAAGGTGTGGTTGGGTGCGACGGTGAAGGAAATGAGATTGGATGACTTCGAGAGGGAGAGGGTGAGTCGACGACAAGTGGAGGAGGGGTTGACAGCAGAGGTTTGATTTCTGTCGGCTGCCACCCCTTAGTTCTGTAATTTTATATATATATATATACATATATATATATATATATATATATATATATATATGCATGTTTTCCTTCAGTGGGCCAGGCCTACTCTTAAGCCCACCCAGTCCGCCCCCTTCCTCAGTTTTACACTGTTTAAAAAAAAACAGAAATACATTACTAAGTAAATTAGAATAATGCATTTGTTTGTCTATATTCGTTGTTATTTATAAATAAGTAAAAGATGAACAACTCAAATTTGTTCAATTATTTTTTTAAGTTAATTTTGAAGCTATAATTTTGCTTGGTTGCTGGCAAGATGATTGAGACAAAAAAACATACTCTATATCAATTGGTTTATCTCCTTATTGAGTTGACATTGGTTTTGCCATTTGCGACTGTGACTGTTGAGAGAGTATTTTCTGCGATAAATATTATCAAGACTGAGTTACGTAATAAAATGAGAGATGACTGGATGAATAATAGCATGATAGTATACATCGAGAGGGAAATTTTGAAACTATTGTGAACAAAGCTATTTTGCAACGTTTTCAGAATATGCAGAAGTGTAGGATCCAATTGTCACCTCGTAGTGACAATACATAGTACAGTACATGCATTTTAATATTTTTACTATTTTTTATTTTTAATTTTCGATCTTTTATCTGTAAGACATTTTCTGCATTACGTATGAAAATTTTTTGAGATGTCATTTTGCCTTAAAAATTTGCCCCCCTTCACTTGAGTTCTGGTTCCGCCACTAGTTGACAGAATCATTACAAGAAATACCCGCTACGGCCACGCCACAATCCGCGCTCCCTCTATTCCCGTCGGTAAAGTGCGACAATCCTCCACGCTAATGCTTCTCCATCGACGCTAGGAGAAAATATTTTAACCCGACACCGGGCATTGTTGTCGGGGATACACTGAAATATTATTTACTGTAGCGGTCAACAAAAATGAAAACGTCAATGGATTTAAATATTCTACAGAGGATGACAACTCTTATGATCAAGCTTAGGCAGCTAGTCATGCAAAAAGCCTCTTCCACCTTTATTAATTATTACTTGGAAAAAAAATAACGCTGCAGACCTCCTTTGCCATTACTAATTTTAGTTAGCCTTTGAGTCTGTTTACGTGAAAAATTTATAAAAATTTTTCACCAACTCACGATAAAATACTATAATATAATCTCTCTCCTATCAAATCATAATTTTTCACTACAAAAAATATAAAAAATTATTTATCTCTTCACTTTTTCGCTAAACCCATTACCATAACTAAAATCCAATACCAAAAATTTTACAACACAAACATAACCTTTGTCCTATGCACTCCAAAAAAATGTTTGTTACTCAATTTGTCCAATCGGTATTTGAGTAACTTAATTCAATTTTTTTTATAAGACAACAGTGCCATTAGAGTAGGCATTAGAGTTTTACTCATTGACAAAGTTACTCAAAGGAAATTATAAAAAAAAATAGTAAGTTAAGCTTTAATAGTCAAATTGTACAATCCAGTGTAAAGTATGAATCTATTAGCAGTTAGGTATAATTTGTCTAGTTTAAAATTAAGAAGTGCAAAATGCAAGATAAGTATTTGTCATATACTGCAAAGTATAATTTTTTCAAAATAGAATTTGTGGTATATTCAGTCATTAAGGGTGAGTATCGAAATATATGGAACCGAAGCGGCCCATTCCCGTTCGATGGCCATCGGAACTAATATTGGTTTCGCTTCTATAAATACCGGATCAAACTTGATTTTTTGGGTCAAAAACCGAAAATTTCTATTCTAATTTGTAGGGTTTTTAGGGCCAATTTTTGTATTAGTTGTTTGATTATTGATATATTATTTTATTTTTCTATGTGAAGTAACAAGATTAAAAAATCTTATTGGTTCTATGATTTTAATTTTTACTTTTTGCCCATATGCGTGACCAATTACAATATTGTCACACAATACAAACAAAAACTAAATGAAATTACAATAATTCATTCAACGTCCAAATAAAAAATACACAAAATGTCAAATGTCTAACAAAATATTACTACCACTACCAAAGTATTAAACTAATAATAATAAAACAATAAAATCAAATTTTTAGAATTGATTATTTCATATGGGCAATAGATCAAACTATTTATTGAATTTAAAATAGATTTGAACAATTCACAGTATATGAAAATAATTTTTGATTTCTTATTTAATGTTAAAAAATTCAAATCTTTAGAGAATAATGATTTTAAAAAATTATTGTCTTATCTTGAAAGCTTTTTAAAATATGATGAGCATTTTGACATAGATGCTTTAGATTTTTTTTTTCCCATAATTATAAGTATTAAAAGAAGTTTTTAAGCTTTAAATCGATACATCAATTGAAATATTAAACTATATAAAAAATTATATTCTTTTCCAAACACGTTCATTACTTATAGAATACTCTTAATAATATTAGTGACGGTTGTTTCTATATAAAGAAGTTTTTTTAAATTTAAATTAAAAAAATCTTATTTACAATCTCAATTTTACAAGAAAGATTAAATGGATTTGTCTTCCATTAATTGAAAGTAACATATTAACAAAAGTTTGTTTAGTAATTTTACATCTTAAAAGTTAGAGCAATTATTTTTAAATTATTAAAATAATAGTTTTTAAAATTTATATAAAAAAGCCTAATTTCGAATATGGTCTTAGGCCTCAATTTTGCTTGAGCCAGCCCGGGTCATAGACTGCTGCTCCTTTGTAGCCCCATCCATTAGCATTTCCTTACGGCCTTACCTTGGAGCTTTTGCGCCAACTTCCACTCCAACCTTCTAATGTTGGGAGGTGTTGGAGATGACGGTCATCGAAGTCGACCTTGGATGTCATGCTCGACTTTCGATGCCTACCGAACCATAATTTCGGTGTCAACCCCTCAATTTGTGGCAAATGCATGCAGGATTGTTTCATATACCAAAAATGATAATCAATTGCCTTCCCACAGAGCAAAATCGAGACCAGCACCTTGTATAGGTTGGGGAAAAGTTCAGGAGCTTGAAGCATAATTGACTGTATACACATTTAGAAAAAAAAGAAACTAGTAAAAATTATGGCTACAGTAAACAGAATGTGTTTTAGAGAAAGGTTATGCAGTCTCTCTAGAACACCCAATACGTCCCACATTAAGAGTGAGTACCGGAACGAATGAAACTGAAATGACCAATTTCGGTATTCATTGGAATGCAATTTTTTTGTTCCGAATCCGGAATAGAACCGAAAATTCCAGTTCAGCATGTGGGCTTTTTTGGACATTTTTTTGGAGACCTAAGGAACTAAAAATATTTTTTGGATCGTATATTTGTAAGATTTATATATTATTCATCATAAATTAATAATAAATGTAAACATTCGACCAAAATATAGATTCTAAAATAAACATTCAAAAAAATTTGGTACTCATCATATATTATAATTTATTTTAAGCCCTATTAAAAAAGGAATTCGGTTTCGATTCCGAAAATTGTCAAAAATGACTTCCGGTTCCGGTATATGCCGGAACGGAATTTCCAGAATCAGAAGTGGAACTGAAAATTCTGATTCTTGTCGAAATTTTTACTCACTCTTAACCCACATGCCCAACCCCTTCCCCTTATTTGATCCAGCGACAGGAGGAGCACCTCCCGTCCCTTCTCCTATACCGGGATCTGCTAGATCTCCCACCCTTTATATTGTTTTTTCGGTTTTTACTTGAAGAGTAGGTAGGAGGCTAGATCACGACGTTTTTGTTAAACCCCGGAGGCCACGCATTAGCCCAATAGCTTCAGCTCCTTTGGCATGTCTTTTTTGTCCCATCCCATCGTCGGTCAGTAGTCATGAGATGCCGCACACGCCTCACATGCCCAACCAAATTTCTCCTTGCACAAGCCTTTCCTGCGATCTTTGAAACCACTGCCCCCTAAACAAAATCCAGCACCCTTACGTGTTCCAATTTTCTCCGGTCTTGTCCATTTTCGCCCACACGTGGTTCCCACGTCCCGCCTTGCTTGGTGGTCTCCGACCTTATTTTTCGGCCTCTCTTGGTTTCTGAGCACTATGCTCTCTCCTTCCCTGCCCTTGTCACCCTAAAGCGTGCTACGCCTTCTCCATCTTTTCTTCTGCTCTATTTTCCTATCTTGTTCTCAGTGGTAGTACCATTGGTGTCTGGTATCGATTACTTCTTTGTGATTTCGTTTGCTCTAGTCTAATGGAGGAAATTATTGAGAAAACTAAATTGTTGTCTTGGAATGACTTATCGGGGAGGCTGAAACCAAATAAGCATCGGGCATATCTTATCACCCAAGTCTTGTTGGTGGGAAGGTTAGTTTCGAAGAAGATTCATCTTCCTCATATTATCCATCCCCTCATCCGGACTGGATGGAGATTTCTTTCCGACATAAAGATTGAAGATGTTGGTCCCAATCGTTTTCTCTTTTCTTTTTTGTCAATGGAAGATAAAGAGTGTATTATTAGCGGGGGGGCATGGAATTTTAAAGGATCCTATATGGTCCTGAAAGAATGGAATACTAAGACAACCCTTGATGAAGTGGATTTATCTATGCTGGAGTTTTGGGTGCAGATTCATGGTTTATCGCTGGAACTGGTTGATGAGGATAATGCCCTATTGATTGGGAGTAAGTTAGGCGAGGTTTTAGCTGTGAAGCCGGTTGAGGAGCACGCTTATTTCATTCGAATCAAGATTCGTTTTCCTGCCTCAACACCATTAGAACACGGATTCTATTTTCCGAGGGATGAAGGTGATGATCTTTGGATTGGTTTTAAGTATGAACGCTTATCGTCTTTTTGTATACATTGTGGATGAATGGATCATACATTGGTACATGATATCAAAATCCCGTTCATCCCCAGAATTATTCTCTTACTCATCAGATGAGAGGATTCCCACCACCCAAGAAGCATGACTTACTACATGTAGAGGGTCCTCGGGAGACATGGCAGACTAGTAGATGAAAGGCCCCAATGGACATGCGCTCGTTTAGAGTTACAGAAGAAAGCAAGCAACACAACCATGCACCCTAATGTCAGGCGGAGGAGACGGTGGCTAAGGAATCTTAGATCATGAGCGTTCAACGACGCCAATCCCGGATCCTACGGAGATAGATATGGCAAGAGTCAGAATACATGAGCGGAAGGTGGAATACTGGAGGAATACCCGATTACGGGATAATCCCAATGACAGTGGACAGAACTCAGGAGTTGATTGCTCTTTTAAATCTCCACATGATCGTGTGGAGAATCAGGCCCAATATTTGGAATTTCTAGATATACGTCGAAGTCAACTGGAGGCTACGCGGGAGACGTTAGGAGTTTTAAAACTGGGTTAGGCAGATCCGCATGAGGTGAATTCAAATAAGTCTGCTGAGTCTGGGCTGTGGGGCCCCATCAAAGTTATTCAGCTAGACCTTATGCTGAGACAGGTCAGTTGGATTGAGAAGAGGTGGCCCATGTGAACAGTGGGGGCAATGGAGTAAAACACTCCTTAGAACAACTCGAGATGCATATGGGATCATTGGCTAAGTGTGGGAAAGATGGAAGACTACTGTCTGAGTACCACTCGGAGTTTCCTCTGGTAGATTTGTTTAGAGTGGGCAAAGCAGGAACTCCCAAGACAGTGCCCCAGAAAAAAATCCCCAAGACCAGTCGGCTCAAGAGGAAAGGTGAGGATGCGGGTCACGTTCTAGGTACAACTTTTAACCATGTTTTTTCCAAGGCTGAGGAGGTAGGCCAATCCATGCCCCCACCCTCTCCATGAAGTTGATAGCTTGGAACTGCCAAGGGTTAGGACGACATTCGGCAGTACGTGCCCTCCGAGATTTTGTGAAGACCATTGATCCCGCGGGTATTTTTCTGACGGAGTCCAAGGTGGATTGTGGGTGTGTGTCTCGTGTTATGAATAAGCTAGGATTCTCGTATTTTCTTACTGTGCCTCCGATTGGTAGGAAAGGAGGGCTAGTGTTTTGTTGGCGTTCATGATTTTGTTTTAAGGTGTTGAGGCAATCTAAGAACATTCTTCATTTGGAAGTGGTTCCGAGAGGGGAAGATCCTGGATTTCTGTGTTCGTTGGTGTATGGTCCTTCGGTGTGGAAGGAGAAGGAAGGTTTTTGGCAAGAGTTGATTCAGCTTGCTCCGGGTGATAATACCCCTTGGTTGTGTATAGGTAATTTTAGTGATATTGTTCGGCAACAGGAGAAGCAATGGGGTAGAAGTTTTGTAGCGTCCGGGTCACGGGTGGATTACAACAGTTTATGCAATTGGCGGGTTTTGTGGATTTGGGGTTTGTTGGCTCAAAGTTTACTTGGTGTAACAAACGTCCAGGTATGGTAAACATTAGAGAGAGGTTGGATAGGGGTATCTCCAATCTGGCATGGCAGACGACTTTTCCAAACGCACTGGTACATTATTACCCTATCACAAACTCTGATCATACTCCGTTGATCCTGTGTTTATTTGGCAATGTGCAGAGAGCACCTAAGCCTTTCAAGTTCGAGGCTTTCTGGACAAGAGATGTTACCTGCTATAGGGTAGTGGAAGAGGCTTGGAATCAGTATAATGATGGCCATCCGGGCCAATGTTTGTTCAAGAGAATTCGATCTGCACGCTATGCACTAAGAAGATGGAACAAGAGTCAATTTGGTAAAATTCAAGACACAATTCAACGAGTTAAAGAGCAGTTAGAGATATCTCAATGTAGTGCTGCTGACCAATATAATTTGGAGCTGGAAATAGCCTTGCAGTTCAAGTTAGAGGAACAATGGCGCAGAGAATAAGTCTTGTGGAAGCAAAAATCTCGAGTATCTTGGCTGAATTCAAGTGAGCTTAATACAAAGTCTTATCATGTCTCTGCTGTGATAAGAAGATGCAGAAATGAGATTCTTAAAATAAAAAAATGAGGAGGTGGGTTGGGTAACGGCAGATCTGCTATTGGAGGTGAATTCCTGCTGTTTTTTCAATCTTTGTTTACCACTAGCTCTCCGAATATTCCTCTGGATCTCGAGAATTTAATAGAACCGGTTTTATCTGTGGAGGACAATTCAATGCTCACAAAGTTACCAGATGCTGAGGAAATCTATCACACGTTACAGAAGATGGCCCCAGATAAAGCCTCAGGTCCAAACGTCATGACGGTTTATTTCTTTCGATTTTTCTGGGAGGTGGTGGGAGCTGATGTGGTGAGTACTATCCAACACTTTTTTACTAATGGAGATCTGTTGCCGATATTGAATCATACAAATATCACTTTGATTCTGAAAGTAGACAATCCCTCGAAAGCAAGTCAATTTAGACCCATCAGTTTATGTAATTTCATTTACAAACTCATTTCAAAGATTATGACGGAAAGGTTGAAGTTAGTCTTGCCGAAGCTTATTTCGCCTTATCAACTTGCTTTTGTTTTGGGACGCGCTATCCATGACAATTATATAGTTGCAACGGAAATTTTTCATTGCATGAATCATAAGCAAGGAAGGGGAGGATGGATGGAAATTAAGGCGGACCAGGAAAAGACTTATGATAGAGTGGAGTGGGGATTTTTGTTAAAGGTGTTGGAACGATTTGGCTTTCATACGAAGTGGATTAGATGGGTACAACAGTGCATATCGACCACTTCTTTCTCTATTCTTCTCAATGGGAGTTCGTATGGGAACTTTTGTCCATCGAGAGGACTACGTCAATGTGACCCCTTATTGCCTTTGCTTTTTATTCTATGCTCTGAGGTGCTATCCAGATTATTGATTAGAGAAGAAAACCAAGGGACTTTGAAAGGAATTAAGGTGGGCCGGACAACTCCTAACATATCACATCTCCTTTTTGCCGATGACCTCCTTATGTTTGGCAAGGCTACAGTATGTGAGGCAGCAAGATTGGATGCATGTATGGGGAAGTATATGGCCTGGTCGGGCCAAAAGATTAATCGAGATAAATCCTTCGTACATTTTAGTAAAAAAATTTGGGGGCAACAAGTTCTCTCTATCTTGAATCTTTTGCAGCTGAAGAAACTCCCTTCCAAAGCCAAGCACCTTGGGTTACCATTGCTTATTCCTCGCACAAAGATGGGGGCAGCAGTGGAAATAAAGGAGAAATTTTTGCAGAAAATTTCGGGGTGGAAAGCGAAGGTTTTATCCCAAACGGGGCGTACTATGATGATTAAGGCGGTCGCTAGTGCGATTCCATCCTACTTATTAAGTTTCTATTATATGCCTAACTCTTGGTGCAAGTCTATAGACAAGGAATTGAAGAACTTCTGGTGGGGTATTAAAGATGGAAAACGCATAACATCGCCTTGATTGCTTGGAAGACAATTTGTACTCCGAAAAGCGAAGGGGGTTTGGGTATACGACTCACCTATGAAATAAACACTGTTTTGATCTCGAAATTAGCATGGACCATGATGTCAAAGAAAGAAAGCTTATGGGTTAGGGTGCTTGGTGGTAAGTATTTGAGAGGAAATTTTTTTCGGCAAACCGAGGTGAATGCAACGGATTCATGGATTTTGAAAAGTATTGTGAAGCATTGGGAGGCCTTGGAAAGGGGTCTATGTTATAAGGTGGGGAATGTGAGTGATATATGTGCCTTAAAAGATCCATGGGTCTCATCCATTCATGGGTTTAAACCTGCAATCAGACAAGATGTTCAAGTGGAGCAAGCAGAAATGAAAGTGAATGATTTTTTTATCATGCATGGGAAGACTTGGGATGTTGCCAAAGTCCGGAGCTGGTTCACTCCTGAGACTGCAGATGAGGTTCTCAATATTAGATTGCCACAGGAGGACAGGTTGGACACTTTCTTTTGGCCCATTAATGTGAATGGTGAGTTTACCATTAAATCCGTCCACAGGACCTTATCTGCAGCTCGCTGCAATGGGACACGCCATCTACCGCAAGATGAATGGAAGGATTTGTGGCGTCTGAAAGTACATGAGAGACTCAAGCTTCTGTTATGGAAAGTGGTATGAGATGTTCTTCCCACTAAAGGTAAAAATGCTGAGCGTGTGGGGGGTAGCTGGAGTAAGAAGGGGGAGCTGAATTGTACATTGTGTGGGGATGGGGTCGAAACTCTCCATCATTTGGTGTTTTTATTGCCCTTATAGCCACGGTATATGGAGTGAGTCTCCATGGCAGATTAGCATTGCAGCTTTTGGCATGGAACCAATTCGAGAATGGGTTCATAAAATTCTTCATCCTCACCAGAATATTGGAAGACCAACACCTCTTTCAATTGTTTGTGTTGAATGCCATTGACATGGTTTGGTTTTGTAGAAATCAACATATGCATGATAAGTACCGGTGGGATGCAACTGACTTGGCTCGTCGGGTGAGGAGGCTTACACTGCAGCATAGAGCAGCATGGGAATTGAAATTGAAACCATCAATCTGTCAGCCTTGGCAGCCCCCAATGGAAGGTATGGTGAAGATAAATGTGGATGTGGCTATTAGGATGGATTTTACTATCGTGGCTGCTATTTCTAGGGATCATAATGGTCTCCTATGTGGATTCAAGCTTGCTCAAATTGGTGTGGTGAAGCCGGTGGTAGGGGAAGTTGGGGCGGCAAAGTTGGGAGCTCTTCTTGCCCAACAATTAGGCTTTCAACATATTATTTTGGAAGGCGATTCTTCAATTATTATTGCTGCTTTGAACGAGTTCCCTCAAACAAAGAATTGAGAAATTCATCCACTTATGATTGATATTCACTCTATTTTGAGCCCGCTGAAGGAATGTATTTTCACTCATGTTCGTCGTGGTGCCAAAGAGGTGGTGCACCTTTTAGCTCGTTCGGGCGCCACTGAGATCCTCTCAGGAGGCAACCCCTGTAATGTTGAGCTTTTTCCTAATATTTCTTGGCTTTATGCGGGGACTGATCCCCGTAACTTTTCATTGTTGGTTTTGTTTTTGAATAAAGGAGGTTTGTTTTTGACTAAAAAAAAATTGCACTGACTAACATTAGAACTGCTGAACAGTCAATGACATTACTGGAAAGGACTGATATTTTGGGTAAATTCCGACAATAATGTAAGTATCGTCGACGTTAACTGATTTTAAAACAAATCCTGTTTGGTTTCAATAAAATCCGGTACTTAAAGTTTTGTCAGAATAACGTTTAATATAAACATTCAAAAGATGTTCCTTCAAAAGTTCGGCCTGGCCTGTTTAGAAATCTCATTATGTTTTCGCAAATGCTTGAATTAAAATACTGATCAACAATTCCGGCCGTTTGCTAAACCATTCAAAAGTTGGGTCGGTTTTGTTTTGAATAAAAAATTCAAAACTTCTATTCTCTGTAAACAAAGTTTCAAAGATTTCGTTCAGTTTGAACAAATGATTGATTAAAATATTCCAAAAATTCAGCAACCTTCGAATAAAAATATTTATGAAATTCGGAACCAACTCATTAAATAATCAAACAGAGTTTCTGAAACACGTCGCATGCAGAACTTTTGGCAAAAGATACAAAATCTTTTTTTCAATCAAGAACAAATAAAATAAAACCAAATCGCCCCATAAAAATTAGGGGCATATTTGCTATTACCGCATACCACAGGGGCATGACATGCATTTAACCCTAAAAATTATCTCGTATCAACCACTTCCCTTCCATCAATTAAGGAGATAATGAAGATAGACACAACGTCTACTAAGGTCAATAAGCCACTTCAACCCAGTCTTCAACAAGTGGTAAATAATATCTCAACAACTCAGTATTTGAATTTTGAATAAAATAGATAATATAATAATATTAATTTAAAAACTAAACTTAACATGTGAGCTCTCAAATTTTGAGACACGTGCTAATAGGGCTGTCCAAGTTCTGCTCCGGACCGGTTCGGTCCGGTTTGGCCGGCCAAATCGGCCATTTTGTAGAGTATATAGACCGAACCAGACATATGACTGGTTCGGTCCGGTCCGGTCACCGGTTTCTCTGGTTCGGTCTGAGCCGGGTTGGGCCATGACATTTGGGCCGATTTTGGGGTTGGGCCGTGCTATTTTGGGCTAATTTCCGGTTTTGGCCGGTTTGGAGAGGTATACTCCGGTCCGGTCCCGGGTTTTCATGAGGGTAACCTGGAACCGGACCGGAATACACCGGTTTCCCGGTCTGGTCCATCCAATTGCAAAAAATTCCACCGGTTTCGTCTAAAATCGGTGTGAGAAATGCACACACTCCCACCTCCTACAGCAAAACCCTCTAAACCGCCATGCTCCACCACTTTCCCCATCATGCGGCTAAAGGCTTCCGTAACAATCACAAAAGGAAGAGGAGAAAGAGGGTCCCCTTGTCTTAAACCACGCGAGCTACTGAAAAAGCTTTCGGGCAACCATTAATAATAACTGAAAACTTTACCGTCGAGATGCAAAAAGAGATCCAACTACACAATTTTTCACCGAAGCCACATCTTCGAAGGAGGTTTAATAAAAACTTTTATTTCACATGATCGTAGGCCTTATGAACGTCCAACTTACAAAGCATCCCCGGCACCCCTGACCTCAACCTGGAATCAATGCACTCATTGGCAATAAACACCAAGTCTAGAATCTGTCTCCCCCTAACAAAAGCGTTTTGAGAGGGAGAAATAATCTTATCTAATAAGGACTTCAACCTATTGGCCGACACTTTGGCTAAAATCTTATAGACACTCCCCACAAGACTAATGGGGCGAAAATATTTGAGCTCCACCGCTCCTAGCTTATTGGGAATAAGGACAATGATTGAGGAGTTCAAGCTCTGAAACAAACTTCTCATCTCTCGCGAACTCATTAAACATCAGCATCACATCATTCTTAACAATGTCCCAACAAGCTTGAAAAAAGGCTAGGGAGAAGCAATCCGGGCCCGAGGCCTTGTCACCATTGAGACTACACACCACCTCAGGATCCACCACCGCTTCCCTGAGCAATCCCCTCAGGATCCAACACCACTTCCCCCTCCACCTCCAAGTGAGAAATCAAATTCACTCTCATATTAGAGTTAGCTATACGGTGAAAGAACTTTATGCACCTTCAGCTTTAAGACAACACCACTGAACGTGAGGCCCACCCCACAACCATCTCACCATGGAACGAGAGACCTTCGCGACCTTAGTTTCCTGAAGACAAACTAACTCTCCCTTCCACCCTCTTAAAAGATTCCCACACTTTTACATTTTTCTCGATCATTCAAACCCCTCACATTCCAACTAATAATTCTTGGCTTCATAGAGAATTAACTAAAGCCCTCCCCACCTTCCTACCCTTTCTAGAGTTAGAGGTACTCCCATCATAATTCACAGAACACTCCAAAGATTTTAATTCTCTAAGCAATTTACTACCTGACCTACCCGACGTCTTACTGCCCATCCCCCTCTCCATCTCCAAGGCAGCAAAGAGTTTCATGAGGTCAGCTTAATAGTTGTCATAAGACGCCCCTGCCAAGTGCCTAAAAGAAGACATCATCTCCAAAACCCACTTCGATGGGGCAAATGACCCCACACCAGGTTCCCTTTCTGTCCCTAGATGCACTGTCCGAAGTGGCACTGCGCAAGCCTTGTCACCCTCTTCCTCAAAGAGCACCAACTCCCCCTAGACCTAGCCTCAAAAGAGTGTTGAAGCAAGTGAGCCTCCAACAATACTCTTGCAGGTAAACCATCCCCCAAATATGAACTACAAGCTGTTGTTAGTCCCACAACATACTCGACAGTAGGCGACAAGGACACGCCTGAAGCTGCCAGCTCCGCTCCACTCACAGATCCTCCATCCGAAGGGTGGCCAAGTAGTCGATCCACGAGTCCGATAGAGACTTTGCACACAGAGGACTCCTCCCTGACCTGGGACGCCCCAACGGGACCAGGATCCAGATCAGCCACATCATGACTGTCGATGACAGCCACCTCGATCGCTGGAGACAAAGCACCCACCGCCGAGCCCCCGCATCTCCATTAGCAAGGATCTGACCGATGACTCCCAACCCAGGCGAGAGAGGCTTCTCGACCACGTCCTCAATGAGCTAGGGAAGCAGCTCGGGTGTGTGACCCAACCCACAGCCCACCCTAAACTGCCCCAGACCCAGGCCTGAACTTAATCTATTTGACCCACCCAAGAAGACAACATCTCGTTGGGCCTCCTCAACAACACTGCATTGGGCCTTCACATCAGTTTGTTGGGCCTCCAACTTAAATCCACAGACCAGGCAATTAAAAGTGAGAATGGGCTAAGAATGGGGCTCCGAAATATGTGTCTTATTTTTGACCCGCCCAATAACCCAATCCAACTCAGCTTTTAACCTCATTAAATGTTGCCACAGATCTCTGTCAGAAGAAACCCTCTACGTAAACTGCCCATTATCGTGAGAAATCAAAATTTCCTTATCAAGGTATGCATGCGGCGCCGTAGGAAATCTAAACGACAGCTGCTTTTGCTTGATACACACGTCAACCTGAGAACTGCGAAGCTCGCCCTTCCCCTCCGCCTTCTTCTCCGACAAGCCAGACTTCGCCATATCGGCAAATGACGAACCTTTCCTGATCGGAACAACCATAGATCCCATTCTCTTGCGTTTGAGCTCACCTATAACCGAGATAATCTCTTCACATGCCATAGCGAAGGACGACCACCCAACACTTGTCTTCCCCTCCGGAACCATCACAGCTCCACGTTGGAGTCTCTCCCCAAATTCAGCAAGAGCAACGTATTTACCACTCCTATTCGAACGTAATTGGGCTAAAAAATCACGCGAGGACTCGTTGAATTTCTCCGAAAAATCACTAAAGTCCCTTGTCTGAATCAATTTTCCAAACAAGTTTGCCAACCAAACCACCCCATATCTCCCAAAGCGAATGACACTCTGAGATTTCCTATTGTGTTAGGTTAACGTGACAAGGCCAAACGAATTCACTGAGAACTGAAACGACTTCGCTTCAATCACCAAGCTACGAAAAAAGGCCATCAAAGTTGTCCTCCTTTTCACGGAGCAGAGAGAGCCCTAAAAATAAATAGATGTGGCCTATCACTTATTAGACTTGTGGCTAAGTGCTGTCTTTTTTTTTTTCAAATATCTTCAGTGATTGAAGTGGTTATGATCATCCATAGTTCAAAAGTTGCATAATATTTGCAGCCGAGGTTTTAAAATAGTGAGACCCCATATAGTAGTGCCGCTGCAAATGCATATTCATATTGAGATTTTTTTTTTTTATGTGGGCAGTGCTGCATATGTGCTACTGTTCAAGGAAGCATGAAATCTCGATTTTGGCACTGCATATTCAAAGGGTACTGTTTACCTGATTTCTTGCATCATATACACTCATTTTCTGACAATCTATCTTGTAATTCATACCCTGGTTCTAATATGTAGCAGTTGCAGATTTCCTGTTCGACTTTTTTGCTTTTTCTGTTATTGTTTAATCTATTATGTGGTTAAAATCTAAATAAAAACCACATAATCTTAGATGTCATCTTGCAGAGCGTGGAGCTGACAAATGAAGCTGTGGAGTTTCTGAGTGGGGTGTTCCGGCTGTTTGATACCGATGATGTATGTCTCATTGCTATGTTTAGGCAATTTTAGACCTTGTCAACTGAGTTGCTGCCCCCAAATCTCTGAATGCATTAAATTTTGGAATTCTTTATTAGGATGGAGCACTAAAACCTACTGAGCTGGATGAACTATTTTGTACTGCTCCAGTAAGGTGAATTTGGTGGTAGATTTTTGTTCCATTTATTTTGTACCATAATCCACATTCTCTGTGAAATTTATTCTTTGTGGTAGGATCTGAATACTCCTTCCAGTATGGAGCTTCAGGTGGCTGTCTGAAAATGATGCTACTCTTGCTTGCATACCCATTGGTTTCTGGTGTATTCAGTGTTAACTTGATCTTCCAATTACCTTGATAGTGCTGTTGTGTGGGTTTTCTGTATTGCTTTTCTTAGGAACACCCACATGGGTGCTTTTACTATTTGAGCAACATCTTGACATTTTACTAGGATACTAGCACATCATTTAAATGAGGAAGCATGTTAAGTGCTCAAGCACTGCATAATGCTCACTTGAAGATAAGCATTGGAAGAAGATTTACGTAACTCATGTGGACAACCACAAATAAAAGAGATTGCTATTAAATTTAAATAAGTGGCTCTAGATTAGGATTATAGTTATTTAAATAAATGGTTCTAGATTAGAATTAGAGTTCTTTAGTTATTTAGGGTAATGTTTATCTAGATAAGTTATTAGCCCCAAGCAAATTGTTTTTGATTTGGACTCTTTTGTTCTTTCTTTAAAAAGGCATGAGAGCTTGAATAAAGATATCGAATTTGCCATCAACATAAATTGCTAGGAGGTATTGAGATTCCTCAAATTATCTCACACTAGGAGGCCTAGAACCCCTCGAAGCGTTCTACCAACCAAAAATAGGGAAGCCACGCAAGGTGGATCCTAGATCTACCTCCACTCACAGACCTATCACATGTTTGATCACTAAGGAATGTAACTGCATATGTGCTTACTATGATGAATTTTGGCATTGTCATTTTGTGAACCCTGAACTCTTTTTTTTTTTTGCTAATCTTGTGAACCCTGAACTCAGATGTATTATTGCTATGCAGTTTCATTGCGGGATGGGGTTTTATCTGTGAGTGTAATTTGGCTTTGCGGATTGTTAGCGAAAAAATGATAGCTAATATACTAGAATTTGAACAAGAAACTATGCATATTGAATATCTGCTTGCAATGGCCATGTTTTGGCATTCAAGTACAAGCATGTTGCATTTATACTGTTGCATGTGGGGCTTAGTATATTTAGTTTTTTGTACTTTCACTAAGTGCTCTGATGGTAATCTTTGGTTGCTGCCTAATATTGGTGGTTATCAGCTACTAATTACATACGGTAATTTAAGGCTGCTAAACACTCAATTTGAAGTGAAGTGTTGTTTTTTATTCCGTTCTACATTTTTTTTTTTGAGATTAAGCCATTCATGAAAATTACCTTGCAATGGTGTTCTTCTATTGCCCAGACAGTATTTTTCTTAGATATGATGTTCATGACGTTGTAATTTCAGTCCTTGGCAGGAGGCTCTTTACAAGGATACTGCAGAGAGTACGGCACGGGGTGATATAACTCTTAATGCATTTCTATCTCAGGTGTTTCTGCCTACTATACTGATTCTTGCACGTATCATGAGTGGTGGTTATATGAATTCGTTTCATGCTTTATATCTTAAAGTTATTAATTATGTTTAACAACACGTATGGTATAACGCAACATTCAGGCCTTCCACGGGATTAAGTATGCTAGCTCCATTTTGATCTGTATAGAACTACGAGGGGGAGCACATGTTTGGCATCTATATTGTAGTATGTGTTACCATAAAGAAGTGTATCTGGGTTTTGGTTAGATATTAATATTAGTCGAATGGTATAATTGATCATTATCTTTGTTCTTCTTAGGCTGTGTTTGCGTCCTAAAATTTTACACACTCTAAAATTTTAACACAATAAAAAATTACAATATAATCTCTCTCTCCCCCATCAAATCACTACTATTCACTACAAAAAATATAAAAAATTACCTCTCTCTTCACTTTTTCACTAAACCCAATACCTAAAATATTAACAACACTAAAATTTTACAACACAAACACACTCTTAGTGTATATTTGAGTGCAGGGCTCTTTGGTGGTATTTCTGGTTTGTTTCCATAAGGTCCTAAGTTTACCTTGTCGTTTTGAAGAATTGTTTAGATCAAGGGGCTTAAGTTATACACTGACTTCATTTTTTTTTTTTATAATTAGTAAGACAATCTTATTAAAGAAAAGAAGGATGACAATACAAGAGATTATACTGACAACTACTAAAGCATACAAACTAAAAAAACTGAGAAAATTCGGAAGATCCACAAAAGGACTGCCTAAACCCAAATTAGCCCATAGAAACAAAGAATGCAACAAACCCCCCCCCCCAAACTAGCCAAGACACAACCATGTCTTCAAAACATCTCCCATTCTTTTCCCACCACAAACTCCACCAGATGCAAGCTGAAATCATCTTCCAAATGGCCGACGCAATTGGATCCTCAAACTTCCTCCTCCAACAACGCAAAAAATCCACTACCTTCCTCGACATAACCCAATGATAGTTAAGGATTCTCAACACATGCCCCCACAATCCTCTAGCCACCGAGCAGTGAATAAGGATATGATCAACTGTTTCTCCATCGCTCTTACATAATAGCACCACTCAGTCACACAAACACCCCTCCTCAAGTTGTCAATCGTCAAAATTTTCCCGTGAGTGACCTCCTAAACAAAGAATGCAACTTTAGGGGGAGCCCAATTCATCCAACAGGGGCATCAAGGAAAATCCGCTTTGGAGTCCTCCAGAAGCAAATCAAACATCGATTTCACAGAGAAAACACCACTCTTAGTACCCCTCCACCACATTTTATCCTCACCCCCTCTTCTCATACTCCACGAATAGAGTAAAGAATAAAACTCTGAAAAAACTTTCATCTCCCAGTCGTTGATCATCCTTTTAAAGTAAACATCCCACACAACCACTCTGGATCCCATCTCCATGCAATCAGCCACCCAACGGTCAATCCCCACACCACTTGTCATGCCAGAATCGAATTCTGAAGCCGCTCCCGACTACAAACCTGATATGCTCTCTAAAAAAGTTCCACCCTCTACTGATGTTTTTCCACAAACTCATACCATAAGAACCCTAAACCACCAAAGTGATCCTACCACCCTCCTCCCTCCTCACACCCATACTTTCCCATAATGATTGTCTTCCACAAGCTATCTCCTTCAGAATTGAATCGCCAAAGCTTTTGGGCTATCTTCCACTTACCTCCCTAGACCTCCTTTATCCTAGGAAATAGACCACCTCCGTTCTTACAGAATTCTACCTAGTTTTGACATCAAATTCCAATTTTTCATTCAGGAAGCTTGTGGGCTCTCTGTTTATCACATAACTAAGATTTCCTTTCTTCAATGTTTTTAGCTTCCATCCATTTTATAACGGTTTGAATTTGTCTTCTTAAGCCACTATTTGCTAATTGCGTCACTATTTCAAATGTGGTTGCAGTGGGCATTAATGACATCACAGGATCCCCAGTGTAGTTTAGCCAATTTAATATACATTGGATATGGTGGTGATCCTGCCTCAGCGCTTCGCATCACAAGGAGAAGATTTGTGGATCGTAAAAAGCAAAGAACAGAGAGAAATGTTTTTCAATGCTTTGTTTTTGGTCCTCAAAGTGCTGGGAAATCTTCTTTGTTGAATTCGTTATTGGGAAGGTGCTACCGCTGAACCAGTTACTATGGTCAATGTTGCTTTATCAGTTATATAGCATTCTTGATTGGTTCATCTTTTAGCTTTTTGTGCTTCATCTGGTCAACTGTATTGTTTTTCGTTTTTATTGTCTATGCATTATAACTTCTCAACTTTCTCATGCGTTTCTTCTAAGCAGTATAGTCATTGCCTTTTCCAACTACAGGTCTTTATCAAAAACTAATACAACAACTGGTGATCGTTATGTAGCAAATGTTGTTGAGCAGCTTAGGGTGAGTAAAATCAGTGATAATAGTGTTTTCCAAGTTCTTTAACAGAATATTCTCCCGCACTTCTGTTTCTCATGCATACATTCTGAACTCTTATCGAGGTCACTAATGTGGTTTAAAGGATGTCAGGGTGAAAAATTAAGGGATAAATATACTTTGCTCCTTCAACTACGGAGATCTTGATACTTTGCATCAGAAGCGATTATTTTTCTTGCATTGCATCCATTACTATTGATAGATGTTTTGCAGCCCCCGTTAAATTTTTTTGTCAATTTTAATAGAAGTTGATTTTTTAGCATGTGAAAGGTATTTTTTCCCTTAAAATTTTTTTACGGTGATATTTGTGAGGATAAAATCTTCATTTTCAAGGAAAAAAATTATTTTCCTTTAAAATTGACAAAAAATATAATAGAAGGTGTAAAGTGTCTAAAATTAATAGTTGATGGGTGTAATGTAATAAAAATAATAGTTTGAGGTGTAAATATCAAGTCCTCCATAGTTAGAGGGTGCAAGATGTATTTATTCCAAGGGATAAATATACTATGGGATAAATATATTTTGCTCCTTCAACTATGGAGATCTTGATACTTTGCACCATAAGCGATTATTTTTCTTGCATTGCATTCACTACTATTGATAGATGCTTTGCAGCCTCCGTTAAATTTTTTTGTCAATTTTAATAGAAGTTTATTTTTTAGCATGTGAAAGGTATTTTTTTTCCCTTAAAATTTTTTTACGGTGATATTTGTGAGGATAAAATCGTTATTTTCAAGGAGAAAAATTTAATTTCCTTTAAAATTGACAAAAAATATAATAGATTGTGCAAAGTGTCTGAAATTAATAGTTGATGGGTGTAATGTAATAAAAATAATAGTTTGAGGTGTAAATATCAAGACCTCCATAATTAGAGGGTGCAAGATGTATTTATTCCAAAAATTAACTGCCGGGATCTTTTTCTTTTATTATCTGCAGGCTAACATCTAAATGATATAAAAAATGGCCATTCACTTTTATGAGTTGATGCATTATGTAATCATGTTGTTTATATTGCTTCCCTTATAGGGAAGTAAGAAGACTCTTATATTGCGAGAGATACTAGAGGATGGAGTCAAAGACGTTTAATTTGCTTACAAAGGAATTTTTGGCTGCTTGTGATGTGGCTGTCTTTGTCTATGACAGGTAAGTGTGATGCACTGATGCTGTTGTAGTTATTAGAATTGAATATGATCATATATACACGAGGTGAGATGTTGTTATTGGGTTCTGCCAATTTCAATTCCATTTCAGTCTCTTTTAATTGCGAGACACATCTTGTAGACCCTGTTGTAACCAACCTCTTGGGAAGGGTTTTGGGCTGTAGTTCCTAAGGACTAGCCGGCTCTCTGATCTCGGGGTCTACCACGTTTTCTAGATTCTCTGTGGTCAGCATTGGAGGGCTCACGCTGTCTACTCTTTTTTTTGCTGAATAACCTCATCATATTAAAAAACACTAAACAGAAAGAAGCATATCACACCCGGATATGCTCGGGAATAACAGAAGGAAAACTGAAACCAGAAACGCTGACACTAGCCGCCCATTTAACCAACAAATGAGCTATAGAATTGCACCTCCTCGGAACCCAAGCAATGCGCCATTCAGAAAACTCCGCCAAACTGGCCCTCATGTGCTCAACCAGCGTCGAGACCGCCCAAAACCGAGGTCTATCATGAGACAACACCTCATCACACAGCACAAGCGAGTCGCTCTCAAAATTAACCCGAGGCCAACCATGCCTCTTAGCAATCTCTGTAGCTCATTCTCCAAACCCAACCACCTCCTTGCGTTCGCAGCGATAACATATACCATTTTTAATACAAAGAAAGTGCCTCTGTTCTTTTTTTTTTTCTAAAAAAAAAATTGCATTTTTTTAAAGGTTTGAATCACCAAAAATTTGAACCTTTAAAATAATGTCCAAACTGATTCGTAAGAAATTGTAATGTTTTTTTTGGCCAGAATCTAATGAAGCATTAATGTTTTGCATCATGCTCAAAAGCGACGTTTTTCTGTTTCGAGTTCCGATGAAAAATCATGGAAGAGATCAAGAGAACTCCTGCTGGAGGTTGCTAGACGTGGAACAGAAATTGTCATAAATGATTAAAAATAGAACCAGAAAAGGATATGAAATAATCTCGTACATTCAATTTTGATCACAATGTAGTATAAAATGGAAGTGCGTGATATATATATATATATATGAAAAAAAATGTTTTTCTATTCAAGATGAGAAGTGCATGATGAATTATGAAAGAAAGAGGATGGAGGAAGATGGGAGATCTATCTGAATTGTAGTCAAAGGGCATCTCGAACTTTTCTAGTCGTCGTGAAAGGAATAATTAAGTAGAAGCAGATGATGTGAAGGGTCTATATATTATGTATATGGACTCCGGGGAATCCAAGGAGGTGAAAGAAAGAGTTAAAATAAGATCTTATTTCATGGATACCCATCATTGCGAAGAAGTAGCTTATTCCCCATGCAGATGATGTCCAAAATCCTTTCCAGCAAATTTTCCTTGTCTATACACTACCCAATCAGTCACTTCCATTCCCATGCCGGCCCCTGGTTTAATTCTTCCATGCATTTTCCTTTTTTGCCTTTTAAGAAAAAAAAAATCAACAATAATATTCGATTTTTATAAGACTTTAAGTCGTACGATCGACTCATAAGGCATTGTTGATAGAATGAGATATCCCATTTGTTTCAGCCAAATCATTAATCGTGATCTAGCTAGATCTCCATTTCTTTTAATTAATTAAGTACTGCTTAATCAATCCTTGACTGAATGCATGGTTATCATGGCCACAATCTACACGGGCATTATTTTGCGGTCAAATATTCTCTCTTCCACCCACTGATATCTGCACCAAGCGAATTCTTGTCCTACTTGCAGGTTGCCTACTCACTATCTATGTCATGCTGGTAGATTAAGTAATTTCCTCCATGCATTCTGGAGAAAGAGAGAGAGAGAGATGGGGTCACCACACTAGCGTTTATTTGACTCACGTACGTACGTTTATCAGCACGTTTCTTTGGTTAATATATATGAAAGAAAGGTATTGTATACAATTGGAAGGTACGTACGATTTGGTTGTTTCTTGGAGTAAATGAATGAGGAACGTAAATACAAGCAAGTTCTAGTTCAATCGACCTGTACAGGCCGCGTGGACCATCCCACATGATCAGGTTTTTGTGACTTTTTTTGACGAACATATTCAATACCACATCCTGGTGAATAGAGCTTAACATATACATGTTTTCAGTGACAAGACGAACAAAGATTTTGATCTCTTTCGTTCTTGTTTTGGTTTGTAGTACATGTACATGCACGAACCATTTGATTTCAAACGATATATATTGGATCTACAGAAGTAAAAATATATTGCAGCAGCATGCACACGTTCGATCCGTAGTAACTAGTACGCATAACATATATTTGACAGAGACAATATAAGCAAATGATTTATTTGTGATAGCTACCAAGGAACAAATCATGGCAAGAAGACAAATATATACATACTCAAGATCGCCCACAGCGTTAGTCTTGGATATCCGGAATTCTGCTACTTTCGGGGAACGTGGGTCCTGATCCTTCGATACCCTTGTGATCCTCTGAATCCGGAAGAGGATTCATTGTCAGCCATTATATGAAAAGAACCCACTTTTCTTTTGTTCTTCTTGGGAATGTAAAGGAACCACCTTTTTTGGTTTTTTCTAGCGATATTGAAAGGAAGGCTCTTAATTATTGGTCAGATCCTGATGTGCTGTCACTCCCCTATCCACCAAATATAAGAAAAGACACCCCACTCAAATATTATCTCTAGCCCCATCCTAGCCCTACGCCCTTCTATAGCTCTGTAAGTACACTTTCAAATGCATGCCTGCATCCAATTACTTACATACTTTATGTGTCTATCTGTGTTGTAATTTGTTTTCACTGCATGCTAACTAGGTATTAATTTACAGGAGGTTTTTCCTAAAAGCCTGCACTAGCGAACGCTCCCTCTCTTGTCTCTCTCTCGCTAGCTAGTCAGTAGAAGTGACTAAAAACATCACCGAAGAATCATTGGTGGGTTGAAAGCCAGGGTTTCCCTGCAGAGATCTCTCTATATATGGATCATTCGTGGCGATCGTTTATTCATCCTTTTCCTGATCTCGATTATACGACAGATCACTTTTAATTTATGTTTTTCAATACGTACTTGATTACACATACATCTTTGCAGATTGTCTCTGATCTTGTCTAAATCTTTACAATGGTTCAAACGTGTGCAGCTAAAGCTCCCATAAGCATCAATCTGATGATCAATACTGCGGATAACGTACGTACAGTACCACTACTAAACCATCAATCCAAGTACTTAATATCTCAGTTCGATACCTACTAGTACTATATGGCAGTTCTTTTGCTTTCACAAGCAGTTGAGTTTTGGCAGTGAAATTGATCATGATGGAGGATAGATCAAATATACATATCGTGCTAATGGACATTATTTTTATGACTCGATCCATATATATATATATATCAACTTACCCCTGGCGCTCCAATATTTTGACCATCTTAATGTTGGATGTTTTAGGTTCGTTAAATAAATGACACAAACAAGTCACATGATCAAATTATGAGATCCTTCACAAACAATTCTCTCTCTCTCATATAGATTTTTAAGCGGGTACGGTGTGTACATGTGTTTAGAATAAATACACTTTACATTATGTAATTATTGATTTTAAATATTTTGCATCACATGTGAAAATTTCAGCGGAAATTGAATTTTGGCCTCTAAAATCATTATTTTATCTTCATAAAATGGTCATTGCTAAAAGAATTATGGAAATAAAATTATCATTTTGCGCATCCAAAAATTATTTTCCATTCAAATTAATTAAAAATTTCAATGAGAATGCAAAGTGTCTGAAATCAATAGTTGGTGAGTGCAATGTGACAAAAATAATAGATGATGCACTACAAGACTAAAGACTTTGGTGACAAAAAAATTTGTCACCCAAAGTCTTAATTTCGTCAGCTAATTTTTTGGGTGACAAAACCGAGTTGTCACTCGGTTTGTCACCTAAAGTCCGTCAGCCAAGGTTTTAGGTGACCATTTTGGTATTCACTTTCTAGAAAATCGTTTGGACGGTTTACAATATCGTCAGCAACAGTTTTGTGCCATATTGACGAATTGAAAATCGTCATGCCCAGTACAGTCCATCTGTTCGCATGAACTGTGCGTACGTACTCTCCATTCGTTCGGATAGATCATGCGAACGTTTCGTCTAATGTAACGAGATGAATTTTGTCATGTACAATCCGTGTGCACGATTATATAACATCGTCCGCACAGTAACATATTCCGCCCAAACTCTTACATACAGACGTCTGCACCGTTGTGTCATTTATGATGAAATAGTTATTTGTCACCATTAAAACCTGTTTGAACCGTCACGTATACAGTTCCATTGAACACGTTCGAACGTGCTGTTGTACATGGGCACGCACAGTTGCTTATTAAAAGACAGTGTGCACGCGAGAATAACCGTGCGGACGAACGAATTTAATGCGAAGTGTGCGAACGAATAGTTTTGTGTGCACACATTTTCTACGTATTTGAATTAATTTAATTAAAATTTTAAAAATAATTTACAAATAATAAATAGAAAGATCTTTAATGCTCATAATATAATAAAATATCTATAAATATGCTATCGTTATTAAAAGTAAATAAAATATATAATCGATAAGCACTGACAAAGTAGTAAAAATAAATAAATCTACTACTCCATCAGCTGTCTAATATACTTTGTCAACAGCTCAAGCATCTGCTCTGCCATTAGTTTCATTATATGTTCTTGTTGTTCCACTAGGCTCTTTTGCTGCTCCTGCATCATCTTCTAGTGTTCTTCGTCTTTTTTCCGTTGCAGTTTCGTCATCTCTGCATCAGCTCTTCGTCTTTCTTCCGTTGCCGCTCTTCCATCATTTGCAAATACTCTCACATTGTCTGTTCCATATCTGACCGCTTGACTAGCGCTTCATATTCCAACTGTTTAGCCATCATCTCCTCCAATCTTCGGGACAAATCAACAGACGATGTTGATGAAGATGATCTAACAAACCGTACTGAACGGCTTAAACCTCGCACATAACCCGCTTTTGTCCCCAACACCTTAGCGAAGATCTCCACTTCGATGTAGGACTTTCCCTCTGACTCCTGCTGCAACTGTAACGCCTTCATTTTTTCTACAAAATTAGAAAAGAAGATAAAACTAGCACATATGAAACATAAACACATACGAATGCATCATTAAATCTAACGTTACAACTTACAAAATTTTATCGTGCATCTTCTAGTGTCCACATGCCATCCTTATTAGTGTGCATCTTTTTATAAAGCAACGCAGGACTAATCTCATCAGATTTTGGATTTTTCTGTATACCAAAAGAAATATAGAATGTACATATTAAAATACCAAAGTCATTTATTTAAATAATAAAAAATTTAAATTTAAATTTATTACTGATTAACAACGCTCTTGCGCATTAGAAATATCTCGCTCCCGATGTGTGTACAATCTTCAGTTTATCTCTATTCTCCTTGTTGATTGCACTCCTCTGCATTGTATTTATACCGTTGTTACCACAATTAATAATAAAATAAAATAAACGTTCATGGCGGAATAAAAATGTTTAAGCTGAAATTCCTCGCTCGCGAATAAATCACAAACACAATTTCATTGTTCTTTGGAATTGAACACCGAATAATACTGAAACATTTTATTTATGTGCGTCCTGTACGATATGTTCATCGTATAAGTCACAGTGATACGATCATCGGCTCGGTCGTAACCTAGTTGGAAGTCATCCTTAACATATATAACAGTTAGAAACACAAAAAAATTAAACAATAAAAATTTAATAAATTATATTTACCAACACTCAGTTCATCACATAAGATTTAACCTCGTCGGGAACCTCCTTCCACTTACTTGTCTCAAAATGGGACATGTTGCCGAACGAGTGCACTAATATGACTCGAGAGCATTGATGACGTCTTGTCATCACAGCCCGTACGTCCATCAGGGATATGGACAGTCAACTTTCTTTCGGTGCGAGCCTTGAGTAAGGCAATCCCGGGCGTACGACCTCAAACGTTTATGATTCCGGACGTCACTACAAATGTAGAACAATAAATTTAAAATTTAATTAAGCATAAGCATAAAAATTTAAAAGTCATAATATTTAATCAAGATTGATGGGGTAAGATACTTACAAGCACAACTACTTCTGGTGCCTACTGGACTGGCTGTGGTAAGGGACGATAATTAGTTCTTATCCCAAAGTGAAGGACCCGACACTACTACTGTACCGGGATAACTCTCAGCTCGAACTGATGAATCGCACTGAAGAATTTTCCCTCCCGCTGGCATGACGTGGTTCAGTGACCAAATAAATTAATATTACATAAAAAACAAAATGAATTATGTTACTAAAAACTAATGTAAAATAGAAACACAAAGTAAATTGAAATGGATTGTGATACTTAAGTCATCGAAGTCATATTCTACAGAATCACTACAATCGTCACTGAACGATTCTGAGGAATCATTGCTTCCTTCTACTTCACGTTGTTGTGGATCACTCTCATCGGTTACCACCACATAAGCCTCGACGTCATTTCTAGTCAACAGGATCATGTCAAAGAAGCTAAAGTCCACAAAAAGCTCAATAGACTAATTCTCCTAGTATGTTTCACGATTCGACGATCATTCTCCATCTTCACTAGCTTCCTCCTCAATAAGTAGAATATCATACGTGTTTGTAAGGGTAATATTTTGAACAATATTCCAGTGGCCACCCAACTTCATATCATCGATATAAAACACTTGATTCCCCTGAGAAGCTAGCACGAACGGGTCGTCTTTATACCACTTTCGGGATATGTTAATACTAACAAACCGACCACTTTTATCAAGACCTAATTTTTGAGTACTCGAGACAAACCAATCACATTTTTGTAAATAAACTAAATTCCACCGCAAATAACACAATGCGTAAATATCTACGACCTGACCGTAAAAATCAACATCTTCCCCATCATGGTCCCCCAGAACAACCACACCACTATTCTGAGTGTTACGAATATGTTCACGAAATATCGTGTGAAACCTAACTCCATTAACTACACACCCAGAGTAACAAAGTACCCGCTGATCCGGACCGGATGCCAATGTACAAATCATCCGACACCGAGCCCGAATTTTCAT
This sequence comes from Myrica gale, assembly GCA_963930655.1. Lineage (NCBI taxonomy): Eukaryota > Viridiplantae > Streptophyta > Magnoliopsida > Fagales > Myricaceae > Myrica > Myrica gale. The sequence continues at coordinate 11,351,740 of OZ005610.1, read as the reverse complement.
TGCGCATAGTTTGAATCTAAAATAGTAAAAACGTGTTAACTTTGAATCTAAAGAAACAATCACATATAATTAAACATATAATAATGACAAAATTAAATAAATACCCGATTTCTAAACCAAAATAGAGTCTGGACGATACATAATCCGTCCGGACTGTAATTTTTGAACAAGACAGTTCTTTGATGCACATACTCCATTTTCACCACAAATTCTTGTCAAAATCAACCCAAATCACGAACACTTCAATATAAACACATCACAACCAACCCTAAACTCCATTGCTATCATTTTAGACTCTAAAATTTCGAAAAACACATGCTTTCAAATCCTAAAATTCATGCTTTTCATCTTAAAATAATTAAATTTAAAACTCACTCACCTCAAATGCAATCCAATACCAAATTCTAAATTAGTTGTTCCTTCCACACCCAATTCAATGAGGTTGGACACCTAAAATCAGCTCTCCTCTTCTCCTTGTGCTTAAATCTCTCGTTTTCTAAGTATTTTCGTTTTTCCTCCACTGTCTGCGATTCTGCCACTTTCATACAATTGAATACAATTCAGACGCCTACGTTAATTAGTTTTTTAGGGAATTATTTCCACCTAAAATTTCAATAAACGTCCGAACTACGACATACACGTCCAAACGATATCTTACTGTTCACGACATCGTTTTAGTTATCCTCAAACGACAGCGCCTGATCATAAAATGAGCATTCGGACGGTAAACCATTGTCCGAACACTAGCTTATATTGCACGACACCGTTTTAAAAATACAAAGACGCTAGCATTTGATCATAAAAAACCACGTCCAGACGTTATATTATATGTTCGAACGATATCTTACATTTCACGACGCCGTTTGTAAATCCCCGAACGACAGCATCTCAATAAAATGATCGTAAACGAAAGTGTCCCGACCGTATAAAAATGCGTTCGGACGGTGTGATTTATATAATACGACACCGTTTGAGCTTACAGTACAACGTCCAGAAGGTTACCTTGACGTCCGAACGGGTATTGAAGAACTTTTTTTTTTGGATTTTTTTTAAAGCTTATACAATTATATTTTTTTAGCAAGTTTTAAATAACCAAAGTTAATTAATAATATAAAGGGTTAAATGCATGTCATGCCCCTGTGGTATGCGGTAATAGTAAATATGCCCCTGAGGTAAACAAAGTCATTTTCATACCCCCGAGGTAAACATTCAGAAGCAAATATGTCATTCCGTTATGTTTACCTCAGGGGTATGAAAGGGCATATGTGCTCCTGAATGTTTACCTCGGGGGTATGAAAAAGACTTTGTTTACCTCAGGGGCATATTTACTATTACCGCATACCACAGGGGCATGACATGCATTTAACCCTAATATAAATAACCTTAAGTGCTTTAATTTCTAATATCAACATTTTTTTTGAATGGGTGTACCAAAATTAGAAACATATCATTAATTAACATATTGTATTAAGTTCTAATAACTACAAATAACATAGCTGAAATAACATATGTATATATATCAAATATCGTCAACAACATAATATAAAAAAAATAACATCGAATAAATACCAATACATGTCCACAAAACAAAACATAATATAAAATTAAATGTCCTCAAAACATAAAAAAATAAACGTCATAATAAAACTAAATAAAGATAGAGTACTGGTCATCATCATCATCATCATCATCATCCGTGAGTTTTAGAATGTGACGGACTTGACGAAGGTGCTCCTCTATCAGCACGACTCGCTCGATTAAGGCAAATATCTCTGCACTACTGGCCACTATCTTCATAGCTTCCTGAACAGCAGCGACCTCCTTCTTCCACCCAGAGTCCATGTCCATGACCTTATGCTCCAAAGTTGTTAGCCGACCACTGATATCACACACCATCTTATGGATGGGTTGCATGATTGATTGCATCCGTTGACTCAGCTTTGTCATCATATCGTCCATCCAACTCGGCCGTTGTACCCCAAGTCCTCGGGTCGACCCTTGTCCATGATCCTGCTCCTCCATCTTAGACTGCTCATGTCGTTTAACTCTAGCAGCCCGAGCAGCATTTAGCGCTCGGCGTGTCTGGGCCATTGATTTAGATAGTGTTGTCTTGTTCATCGGCCCAAATGGAATTGTCTTCGACTCGTCAACACCCTCGGGTACCATAATGGCGTGCAAGAACAGAGTCAGAAGAATCCCGTGCGACAATGAATTTATAGCATCAATCTCTAGGGCCTCTGCACGAATGGATTGGTAGATGTATGATGTCATATCAACACGTAGCCACCGTACAACTACCAGGTACAAGAACTTGACCCGGCTATAAGACAGCTCCGTGGCGGGCTTCTTCGGGTCGATGGCGGAGCATAGGATCAGGTGCATGATCCACCAAAAAGGAAATAGTTGCCCTTGTATCATAAATCTTCCCTCTAAAATAGTCGTATCCTCACCCAGCATAGTCTGAAATACCTCGGACTTAGTAGACTGACCCTCCTCGCTCATTGGTAGGTTTCGAAACGTTGTCAAATCTCTATCGTACCCCAAGAATCTCGCCAGCTCGTCTGGCGAGAATACAATCGAAATGTTACGGACAGTGACCTCCCTACTAGGCTCCACGAGGTCCCTCGCCCATACTATAACACAATAAAGCTCTCGCACTAGGGTCTTTGATGCTAGTCGGTCCTATGGATCAACGAGAGCTAACCTACCTCCTCCACCACCTCCAAAAGCGTCCTACCCTCAAATATAAGATCGTAAAAATCCGCCAACTTGATGTCTCGCTCGACAACAATCGAGCGGGACATAATGATCTCTCTATGCTGCTCCACCGTTAAAGCTGGATCGGAAGGTTGATCGTCATCAGTTTGGCCACAGGTACGTGGACGCTTGCTTATTTTTTTAAGAATCTGCACAAACAGTGTTCGCACGGTTAGAAAGACGACCGAACATTAAACAACCGTCCGAACTTATATTCAAAATGTACGATTTCAAAACATCCTCGTCCGGACATTATCAAAACGTTTACGTATCTGTTTAGAAAGTCTAAAAAGTGTCCGAACAGATAAGAAAACTATTTAAATTTAAGTCCGGATTGCAATGAAATGTGTCTGGACACATTCAAAACGACAACGTATAATCGTATGATACTATCAGACGTCCGAACAGTTATAGGTAGACGTTCAAACGTACAACAGAGAATTAAACTATTCGAATTTAAAATAAATCACATCCGGCCAGCTTCCATATAGCGTCTGGACAACCTCAAAAAGACAACATATACCTCCGAATGACTTTGGCATAAGTTCGAACGACTCAGGGACCTGTCCGGCCACTGCGTGGAGGACGACCGAGTTAACCCAACCATTGAAACGTCCATCCAAATCCCAAACACATAACACAATCAATATTTACATAAAAATAAATTAAAAAATATAATGTACTATGCAAAAGATGCAATTGAAATTCTATACGTAAAAATATAAAAAATGAAATCTTTACCTTTTAAATCTTGTTAAAAGTAGGCAAAGCATACCTAGATGTTATTAGATCCTAGAAAGAGTGACATTACGTCAAGATTTAAGAAGAAAAGACTTGAGTTTTGAGAGATTTTTTACGACAAATGGTTTGGTATTTGTGAAAATGTCGAACAGTTAGACATTTGATAAATCGTCGATAGCGTCCGGACGTCCAGCATGCCATCCGGATGCTTTCTGGTACACGTGGCCCAATCAAGGTACTTCGCATTCAATGCCAAAATTAAAACATTTTAAAATGGTTCGACATAATAAACTCCTCTAGACGTTTTGCGCTGACGTACGAATGACTTTCCACTGAATTGGCGCGACGTGGAAGCGTACGTTTGGCTAAATAAAAGTAAAATACCGTCCGGACGACAAACAATAGTTTGGACGGGGATAGTTGTGTTTAACTTTCGTATAAAGTAAACACGTGTAAGCCATGTGACGGTTACACGAACGTCCGGCAGGGTACTCAACCGATCCAACAACGTCTTTTCATCATACCAGTCTGAACGGTAATCCCTTTCATTCGAACGCCGACCTGATTTACTCTCTGTTGCGCTAAGGGAGTCCGGATGCGGATGGACATCTTCCGAACGCCTAGCAGATAAATTTAACATTACTTTTGTTGTTAAATTTACTTTGCTTCACTAAACTTAATTTATTTAAATGATTTAATTTACATAATTAATTTACTTCACTCAATTTAACACAATGTAATTTGGCTCAAATTTAACTTTATTTATTTATTTTGAATACAGAAAAAAATATAGTTAAGCATATTTTTATATTAAACATCTATCATAACTAATCACCTATTTAATTGTAATTGCAAGCTAATTACACTAACGGTTACAATCTAATTACACTAACCGTTCCGTTAACATAACACTCATACTAATCACCAATTTGATTTTAATGAACTTAATCTAGTAAAAAAAACATAATTAATATAAAATATAAAAAATAAACCAAATATCAAACGAAAAACACAATCATAATGTATAGTACAAGCCGAAGATGGTCCTTCAAACGATAAATAAATAATAGTGATAACGCATAAACAAGATACTAGTCCAAATCACGAGCTTGCTCGTCCATATTTTGTCTGAGGGCATCACAAACATGAACCAAATGCTCCTCCATATGATTCACCCGTCTAACGAGTGTTTGCAACTGTATCGGAACGGTATATACAGACTGTGACAACTGAGACAATTGTTCTTTCACAGAGAACTGGTCCATCCGCATAATATTTAACTCTTCCGTCAAAGCCCTATCCATTAGAGCAAGTTTGGTCTCCAGACCGGTCAAGCGGCATTGGAGCTCCATGCTCAACAAATGTGTCGGCTCCACTATAGCCCAAATACTCTCCTTTAACTCCACCAAAAAGACATCCGCCCAAGTTGTTCGCTCTGTCTATCCCCAGACATTGGTAATACTTCTCCCGGAGCGTTCCATAGTCAACCTAGAAAAAATCGTCTGAACATAAGCATAAACCGTTCGCACGAATTTCAAATTGCATCGTTTAAATTCTAGGACATCTGCAAGGTACAATATCGTCCGAACTGACTAGACAATATCTGGACATCTTAAAATAGAGTCAAAATGGTGTTTTGATGAACACAAACAAAGCATCATAATTTGATGAACGGAAACAACACAACAAACTAAACATCGGACGATATTGAATTGAAATGCAAGAAATTTGAGAAGAAAATTCATGAAGAAATTTTTACAGGAAGTTGTTTGAGAGATCTCGAACGGGTAATGAAAAAATCTGGGAGAAAAGTTTGAGAGAAGGTGTGAGTTTGTGGTTTTGAGAAAGTCTGGTCGGTTTAATGTGTACAGGATGCATCTGAACGTATTTCAGTGGTGTTCAGACGCTTCTCAGCAGTTATATTCACACGTGGCCCAATCAAATTTCACCTCATTAAATATGCCCAATTCAAAAAGGTTCTAGAACTTTAACCATCCAGACGATGTTTTTTGGTCTGGACGGATTCGATTTCACGAGTCTTTAGTTTTGCAACGTGGAACCACACGATTCGATTTGGAATTTGTCACCCAGCAAAGAGTCAGAACAGTTTGCTTATACGTCTGGACGAGATTTTGTATTTTGTGACTATTTTTATTGTCACTCATTCGCGACGCATGTATGTCGTCACACCAGAAATACGTCCGAACGTGTTTTTGACCCGTCCGGACGATTTTGGATTTCTTGGATGGTTTTGGGTGACAAAAGTAATATTTTGTCAGGAAATAATGCCACTTTAGGTGACAAAATTATGTTTGACACCCAAAATTTTGTCACCTAAATCTATATTTATTGTAGTGATGGTGCAAGGTGTAGTCAAGGCCTCTATAATTGAAGGGTTCATGCATATGTAAAGTGTATTTAATTATCCCTATATTTTCCTATATCAAGAGTTTAAATTCCACAAAACTTGTTCTTGCTATATATAATTAGCCCTGAGTACTAGAACAGACTGATTAGCATTTAGCTGGGAAGAAACAATATATATTATGGAGTAGTTAATTAATTAATGTATGAATTCTTGCTGGAAACTCGAACGGATAAAGGAACACGTACAATCGAAGTTAGATTGCACCAGTGACATGGATGTCCAACAACTCACAAGTGATCTGTTAAAGCATAAAAAAAAGGGAAGCTGTGTGGATTTTATATATGTGGAGAGAAATGAACTTGAACACGTAGGAGAAGCTAGGTGACAGGTATATAGAATACCACATAAAATTGGTGGGGGATACAAATGTTCGCTTTGGCATACAGGAATATTTAGATAAGGCCAATTTGCTGGGCCATGGGGATCCATATGCATGTCATGCGTGTGGATCGAGTTCTTACGTGATTTCCTCCTTAACACGCACAACATCTTTGTGCGCTCTGTGGAGTGTGGAGCATTTTCTTGTGTGTAATTGTATCATGTCATCCACACGTGGACAGGGATGTCGTACACCTCAACCAGCTTTGGTCCGAGATTAAGAGAAGATTCCAATATGCATAATTTGTTCCTTTATGTGGTTCTGTGGACTGTGGCCTTTATTTTTTTGTCCAAGCTTGGGTGCACAGAATGGCTAGCTAGTGGGGTACTTGCTCTTTTTTTTTCTTTGTTCTTTTTCTAAGCAGTGGGGTTGCCTAATTCCGAGTCATGAGTAGTACTAGTACTGGACCTTTTTGTTGGGTTGTGGTCACCTAATGGATAGACCCAACAAAAGCTAGCTTTCTATATGTTATTTTATCATAAATTTGCAATGTACTCTGAATATATTAGTCTTCATATATAATTGCTCCATTCAACCATCTATTATGTTGTTATAACTGTAAGTCCTAGGATTAAGGCAATTCAAGAGAGAGTGAATTGAGTTTCCAAACTTTTTTCTCTTTTAAACCCCAAAAATGTGTTTGCAAAGTAAAGACTAGTTTAACATAAGAATATAGATGCAATAAGTAAATAAGTGTTAAATGTAAAGAGTATGGATAGAGAAGCAAACATGAGATTTTTAGGTGGTTCTGCAAACTCGCCTACATCTACCCCTCAAACTCTTTCACCGAGCCTTGAGGTTTTCCCATTATCTTCCAAATAGTGTACACTCAAGCTTCCGGGTGCTAGAGAATCGTACAAGTGTTTTCTCGAGCTCAATACTCACAACCCAATTAGTGATTTTCTGACTCACCACTCACAACTTAACCAAGCTTGAGATATATACCCTCTCTAATCTTCTTCTTTAGTGAACAATCACACTAAAGGAAACACTTCTTTTGGATCGGAAGATACAAGAAGTAAAACTCTCTCAAAGAGTGGATAAGAAAATGAAACCTCTATCACTTTGATTCACATAATGACAAGGATGTACAATATAATTTGTGTGAATGATATGAGAAATAATACGTGTTCGTTCTATTTTTTTAGAGGCAATGGGAAGGACTTTATATAGGCCACATATGAAAACTAGTCGTTTATAGCCGTTGAGGGGTCGTCTGTCAAAACGAGCCGGTCGACTGTTACATGAACCGCTCGACCTCTTAAAATTACCGTTACCCAACGGTCATATTGTCAGAACCTCAATGGATCTATTTTTAAAATTTATACCGGTCGACCGCTACGCCAATTGGTCTTAGGTCAATTGACCGCTTCACCAGTCGGTCGACCTCCATAACTTAAGCAAGTGATCCGGTTGATTTAAAAATACGTTTTTGACCACTTTGAAACACCCAATTTTGAAGACTAACTTTTCATAAGTATATAAAATGTTTGGGAGTTGATTTGGGTGATTTGAAACCATTTAAAAACGATTTGATCTTTCAAACAAGAGGTAAACCAGTTAATTCAAGTTTTGAAAGATATGCAAGTGTGTGATTCAAATCCATGTCAAAAGTTAAACTAAGAGTTACAAGATTATACCCTATGGTCTTAAATCTTCACTTTTGGGCTCCTTACATCTTCTTGATCTTCAATCTTCTAGTCTTTGGCTCTTTGATAAAAATGACTCTGTCTTTAAAGATTTCCATTTTGTAAACTCAATCCATATACTGAAATCATAAAAATATCAATTGTGCACAAAAGTCAACAATAACTTGCCCCCGAGTGATGCTAGAAATTGTAAGATAGATGAAGAATCGGCTATATGTGGTACATAAAAGTGATAGATAATTTCTTTGACCCATATTGGAAGGCTTGCTGTATCTAGGTATGTATATTATATATACATATATAAACTAATATTGTTGGCCGACAATGGCGGAGCCAGGATGAAAATTCAAGGGGGTCGAACTTTAAAGGCGAAATGACAAAAAAAAATTTCCTTCGTAATTAAAATTTTTTTAGTTATAATATCGAAAATTAAAGACTAAAAATATTAGAATACATGCATCTTACTATGTATTGCGACTAAGAGGTGAAAATTGCATCCTACGATTTTGCATCTTCTGAAAATGTTGCAAAATGACTTCGTTCTCAAAGTTTTAAAAACTTCTTGCTCGATGTACACTACCATGCAATCATTCATTCAGTCACCTCCTATTACACAAATCACTCTTGATGATTTTCATCGCAGAAAATACTCTTTCAATGGTTGCAGTCGCAACTGGTAAGATCAATGTCATCTCAATTCAATAAACTAATGGAAATAAAGTATTCTTTTTAGTCTCAACCATCTTCATAGCAAGACCTCCAATATCTTGAAGCCCAGAAAAAAAACATTATTTCTTCCAATATCTCTAATATAGGTATTAAGCTAATTTTTAAGTATCAAATAATCATCTACTGTGAAATCTTGTGGATAAAGCTCAGCAAGATGTCGTAACTTAGCATGATCAAACGCTGAGAATGAGTTTTTAGGATCAAGACATGTTATGCAAAGAAGTAACTTCGTACTTGATCAAATCAATAACCTAGCAAAACACTTCCACACAAAAATTATGAAAATAAGTAATAGTTTGCCCTTCACGCCTCAAACGACTACGAATTGGTATAATTTCTTTCATATTCGGCACACTAATAGAGTTATCAACACAAAAAGTTTTGACTTCATTCAAAAATCCATCCCATTCTATCTCTTTCAATTCTTGCAATTGTTCCTTTACAACTCCAGCCAAACCCATAACATTAACAATGTGTTTATCTTTTCGTTGTAAGGCATGTGACAATTCGTTTGTAATTCCCATTATATTCCTCAACAGATGCATAACTCAAAACTTTTCATCTTATACATCAAACTCATAGTCATGGATCTTTGTTTTGAGAGAGTATCATCCTCTTTTATGTGTTCAATCACTTCTAATACTATTGACCACATTGTGAAGAGACGTATTCTTGTAAGGTGGTATGAACCCCAACGAGTGTCACCTACAATATTATAGAAATTATAAAACTATAAACAAAGGAAAAAAAAAACTAAATGGTCTATTAATATTGTAATGAAATATAGTAATCAATATAGTAATTTATATTGTAAAAATTCCTAATTCAAATCCAAATTTCAATCTAATTACATTGCATTCAGTTGACATTACAATCAAATTAACCAAATATGATACTACCAAAAAAATCCTCAATTTCACAAAATGTCAAAATCCTTAATTCCGAAATAATTGCAACGCATAAAAATTAAATTGTTTACCTATTGTGATTATGTGTGAGAGAGAGAGAGAGAGGTGAGATTCAAAATTTGAATTTAAAAGAAAAAATCGGTTGTTAATTAGTTAGTGGTTATATACCTGGTGAGTGGTCAGTGGTGGTTGGTGCGGCGGTGGAGCACAAGCAACTGAGAGAGAAGCTGGTGGTTAGCGTGGGAGAAATTGGTGGCTGGTGCGATGGTGGGCAACGAGCAACAACTGAGAGAGATCGGAGAAGCTGTGAGAGAGAGGGAGAGCGAATTCAAAGAGAGAGATAGAGAGGGATAAACGTCTCGAAGAGAGAGAGAGAGTGGAGATATTTTTTAAAAACACCGTTTCACCCTGTTGTAATTTTTTTTAAAAAAACCATTAAAAATAAAGGGTCTGGGCCTAACAGGCCCAGGCCATGCACAATAAAACCTTTGGGTTAGGGCCACTGGGCCCTTGTTGGCTTGGGCCTATGAGGATCGGGCCCAGGCCAACTTATGAAAAAAAACACATGTATTTTTTTTTAGCGGTGCAATGTGTGGCAGCCGCCTAGGGCTGCAACCGCTTGCATCTGCCACTGTTGGGCGAGAAGTGCAGGCAATTTTATTTATTCTAGGGTAATTAGAGTAAACTAAGTTTGAATGTTTTTAATTGTAAAAAAATATCTCAAATCAATAATTGATAAAAAAAAAAATAAAGTAGAAAAGTGTGGAAACTCACGTGCTAAGGATACAAAATATATTTGGTCAATTTTATTTTTTGTTTTCCCGATCAGTACTGTGCCATTCGCTTCATTTGATAATTTTTTGCATGGCTTTCGTATTTCCAATTCGAATCTCTTTAATTTGTCAAAGTATATATATATATATCTTACCACCAAATCCTCAAAGAAATCAGAATTTGATAAGATCTCTTTCCCTTAAATGGTACTTTTCGATATACTAGTATTTGGGAGCCTGCAACAAGATCTTGTTGAAGTACGAGAGATCAATTCAAGTTCCCCCAATTATTATTTTCTTTATAGATTAAGCTCTAAAAGAGGAATCGAAATATACTGACCAGGCGATTTAAACCGGTGGGATCCTTAAAAGGATCGGAGAAAGTCACTATATGCTCCATGCAACAGCAGTGAGAGCGGTGACCGGACACAGTAGAAAAAGCTACCAGACCTAAGCTTGTCAGCAGATACAGCACCACAACCCGGTACAGACAGCCCTAACAAGGGCAGGACAGATCCATAAGGGATCGGAAAGCCCCACGCAGGAGGCGACAAAAAAATACACAACCAACAAAAAAACCAAACAACAACAAAAAAACCAAACAACAATAAAACCAGAAACAAACAAAAACAACAAAGACGGAATCAACACCACCACCACCAACGAGCAGGAAGGCCGAACAACCAGAGGCGGCGGCACGTGTCCACCACGCGCAGCTGGAAGGCAGCAACTGTGTGGCGTTGGGCTCGCCAAGGGGAGCCGGAACCACTTAGAGGGCGTGTGGCCATCAAAACTGTCGGAAATAGACCGAAAAATGGAGACCCGAGACGGGCGCTTGAGATCCACGCGCGGCGCGTGGGGCGCGTGGGTCTACACGAGCCATCCGATTGCAGCCGGGCTGGGACGGAAATGCTCGGCGGGAGGCGAAGACGACATCTAACAGAGCGGTGTCCACCGATGAGGCTCAGGAGCCACGAGATCTACCGTCAAAAATTCCGAACAAAAAAGGGGAAGGGGGAGGGGGAGGGAGAAGAGAAGGAGAGGAAGAAGAAAAGAGGGAGGGGGAGGGAAGGGGCGACGGTGGGAAACCAGAATGCTAAGGGTGACGGCTAGAGGGAGGAGAAAAAATCTAGAGAGAACCACTGTGTCAACCCCCAAATAAAGTTCCCCCAATTAACCAAGCAGAATATTAACGCCTATTTTTTAACACAATATTCCCCAATTAACCAAGCTGTGTTTGCTAACACAATATTTCTCAAAATATTCTCTTTCTCCTACTAAAATACTACAATATAATCTCTCTCTCCCCCATCAAAAAATATAAAAAATTACAAAAAATATAAAAAATTATCTCTCTCTTCTTTTTTTCACTAAACCCAATACCAACACAAAATCTAACACCAAAAATATTTCAACGCAAACACAACCGTATACATGACATGCACGTACTTCCGTAAAGGCTAGGGCCAGTACTTGGACGCTGAAATATCTAACAGGAACCTCTCCATTATGCAAGTGCGTCATTTCGTCAGATCCGGTCCACTATTATTCCAGTTCATAGCAATGCCAGGTGTACTACAACCAGAATTAACAGCTTCAGCAGAACCCATCCCCCATCAATCTCGTAGGGTGTAAATGTACTTTTCACAGGCTTCGTGTGCCACAAATGGCGAAAGAAGTCCCATCTCTCCTTCTCGAGAGACAGAGGAGAAAAGAAAAAAGAAAAAAAAAGGAAAACACGTACGTCCCATCTCTCCTGTCTTCAGTCCTACGGAAATTAATCCGTAAAACAATACGGGGGTTCGACGTACTTTTATCTTAAACTAACGGTCCAGCATTTTTTTAGAAGCAAATTATAACCGAAACAAGCAGATGATACGGGGTTTGGGGGGATTATTACAAGACAAAATGCCACCCAGGATACAATAAATGGGAATAGTCCGGACAAAATCCTCTTCATTCACCCACTTCGCCAAACAGTGTGCCTCATAAGTCCCTTTTCAGATGGGGAAAACGCTAATTTGGGTGCTTAGTATTATCCAGATAGTCTCTGATAAAAATAATGATAGACTCAATTTCCCATTCCACAACTCGTACGCCGGTCAAGCAGAGCTGTACAGACTGCAAAATTATCCGGCCCCTTCAAAGAGCAAGCACGGGTGGTTCCGGAATGCAATACGGATGGAATTATGCTTTTTTGTCGAATATCCTATAAAGTGGTTAATTAATTTTGTAAACGAATAGGTAGATGATCTGAAAAAGAAAAGGAACATGTTCATGTTCTCTCCGCTTGACTATTTCTCCAAACTATTTTTTTTTCTAGATAACTCCAAACTAATTTTAACTGCGGAAGAGCAGTAACATTAATTTTGTAAATGAAAGTAGAAATCATGCATCCTCGTGCTGACGATAAGGGGCTTTTTTAAAAACGCGCGTGGCTGATTCGCTTATTTCTTATAGTGTTAGTTATAGTGTTAGTTACTTTCAGTATCTGTATTTTTTTTCTACGCAAACATTAAATAGTACATAACGGGGGCATTCACCCAAGAGCAGCCGTATCACAGTGGCTAACATCAGTCGGTATAGCTGAGAGGCTAATATCTCCAACAATTTGACTCCTGGCACACCACTTGGCCAAAGTATGAGCTGTATGGTTAGCTTCGCGGGGAACCCATTGACACTTCCACTGTGCGTTATTCTGTAGGAGAGCGCACATAGTTCACTTCCCCGTCACTCTCCCAATCCGGAGTGGCGTTGCTGTCCAACACTTGATTGATCAAATTAAGGCAGTCCCCCCCCCCTCAATCACCACCTCAGCCTTGTGCTTCTCCTTTTATTGGATTGACAAGACCATAATTCAAAGGTTCTAAGACAATGTTTCAGCGAGAGGAATTCACTGTGATTGGCCCTACAAAACAACATCAGGTCATCGGCAAATAAAAGATGAGAGATAGGAGGGGCACCTCGCGCAATCTGGATGCCACGAAGCGAATCCGCATCTTCTTCTTTGAGAATTAATTACATACGTTAGGACTTTCGTGACAAGCACAAATAAGAACGGGAAAGTGGGTCGCTTTGGCGAAGCCCATGTCCTGGTTTGAACATTTTGTATGGCGAGCCATTGAGCAAAATGGAGAAGGATGTGGTAGACAGTGGCGGACGCAGGGGGTATCGAACTCGTGCCTTCCGCTACCCATGGATTGCCCAAAAAAAATTTTACTTTTCTTTTTCTTTTTCTTCATAAGTTAGTCTAAGTCCGATACCCATTAAATCCAGGTTCGATGCCCATTAAGTCTAGGCCATGGGTATCGAATCTAAAATATATTTTTTTCTTTCATTTTTATTAGACCTCGAAAAATGTTGTGTTTTGTTTAGGATCCCTGTATACGCCAAACTAAATTTCTGACCATTTTTAGGATATATTTATCTAAGGAACTCTTTTACTAAATCTTGTTTATCCTGACAATTTTGTTTTTATTATTCAGAGCATGGTTTGTCATCAATTTGTTGCTTTCCGTGTGGATGTTGCTTTAGAGAATGTGAATATCTTTCAATTTTAAATCCATAGAACCTAGAGAAAGTAAATTTCAAATGCATCCCCAGTAACATTTTGTCAAAAGAAAAATGGGAAGAAAAAAAGATAGGTCCCAGTTGTGGTAATAACCCAAAAAATGTAAGAAAAGCGACCTCTAGTGGCATCAAAACGTCAACCATCAGAATCATTTGTAATTTGTTCTAAAGTTTTAGAATTAAGTAGGGAATTAACTTGAATTAGATCATCAAGAGTGATTTGCGTAATATGATGGGAGATGACTGGATGAATAATTGCATGTTAGTGTACATCGAACAAGAAATTTTTAAAACTATTGAGAACGAAGTCATTTTGCAACATTTTTCAGAAGATGCAAACTGGTAGGATCCAATTGTCACCTCTCAGGCGCAGTATATAGTACGATACATGTATTCCAATATTTTTAATGCTTTTAGTCCTTAATTTTCGACATTGTAAATCTAAGACATTGTTTTGCATTAGGAAGGAATAGGGATAAATACATTTTGCCCCCCTTATCTTTGGGGTCATTTACACTTTGCAACCCGATGTTTTATTTTTGACACATTGGACCTTTTAACTTACATATTTTTTCAATTTGGACCCCACACACAAATTGTCCGTCAATTTAGACGGATTCCTTAAATATTTACACATTTTCCCCTTATCTTTGAGGGTATGTACACATTGTCCCTCTTATCTTTAGGGTTATTTACACATTGCACCCCACATTTTAACGGAATCCGTCTAAATTGACAGGCAATTTCGGTACGGGGTCCAAATTAAAAAAATGTGGAAGATAATGGGTCCAATGTATCAAAAATAAAACATCGGGTGCAAAGTGTAAATGACCCCAAAGATAAGGGGAGCAAAGCGTATTTATCCCAAAAAAAATTATCATTTCGCTTTTAAAGTTCGACACCCATGAATTTTAATCCTAGTTCCGCCACCGGTGGTAGAGATACACTGAGAGATCCATTTTTGCCACCTCGCCGAAAAACCACAACAACGTAGAATCTCGTCCGGAAAGCCCCAGTCAACTTTATCATAGACCTTTTCTAGGTCTAGTTTAGCAGCAAGTAAACTGCCTCAGCCCTGTTTCCTCCGCAGAGTGTGCATCCCCCTCTTGATGAACAAATCGAAGCATCTCCATAGTGTTGGTGCTGCCGACCGGTCGGCCACCATATTTATCCGATTGATTCAACATGGCGTTAAAATCACTAAAACATAACCATGGACCACCAAACTCACGCCCAGCCAACGCTAACTCATACCAGAAATTTGCCTTATTATTCCATTTTGGGGGACCATACACAAAAGAGACCATCCACTGATGGTTAGGGGGATCGGATGACAAAACAAGGCTACTTTCAAAATGGACATATTTCCTGTTTACGAATGTGTTCTAAATTTACTGAACGGGAAGGAGGAAAGTGCATGCTTCTGAGTCGTGGCTGGAGAAACAAACTCAAAAAGCGTTATTTCCTGCTCGTCTTTGGTGTTTCTTCCTTCCCTGAGACCAGAGAGGAAAAAAGTACAACTCTAGATCAACTGTCAATGACAAGAACTGAACTGCGATGTGGTTGTGATCATCAACAGCTGTACCAGACTCAGATTGATGTTCGTACGGCAAAATGTAAAGCCAATTAGTTGAAAATTGAAGAACAGATCAGTGTACGAAGGGGATCAGATCAAGAAGTTAAAGATCAAGAAGAGAGGGCACGATGTATCATGTATGTGTTTGATATTATTGATCCGTTGAAGATCATATAAAACTAAGGCTCTAGTAATGGCTAAATTCGCAGGAGTACCACTTATGACAGTATCTGAAATTATAAATGGAGGGCTACGAAAAAGTAATTATCTCTATATATGTCACTATAAAACTAGGAAGACTCGATCGCTGATTGCCCTAAGATGTTGCTGCTCCCTCTTCACATGAATGCTATAAAGAGAATATATGTTCAAGGGAACTTGTCAAATAAGGTCTCAAAGCACATGATGTTCAAAATCCAATGATGCCTTGCTAGCTTGTTGACAACTTCATGTCCAAATTTAAATACCTTCCCCAGAAATACCTCACCACCATACAGGATATGCCTAAACTCCACGATTGGACACCACCCTCCTCTTTTAGGGTATGGATTCCCTCCGAAAGAGAGATTTCCAAAGGCTACCAAAGGCATGGTCCAGATTAAAAAAGAAACAAATCAACGGTTAATATATGTCCAAATCATTTAATGAAAAAAGACTAAAAAAGACTTGTTCTATTCATTAAATGAGGTGTACTTATCATAACCGTTGATTTGTTTCTTTTTTAATCTGGATCATGCCTTTGGTAGCCTTTGGAAATTCCTCCTTCGGAAGGAATCCGTTCCCCCTCTTTTAAGGAACGTTACGCACCCACCCTCATGGCATCATGCTATACCTGCCCTGACCGACCATTTCTCGTCTTATGGGTATCCCATAATCACCTTCTCAGAAACTAAGCTTTTCCTGGTTCTAAACGGATCATTCTAACCTCAGAGAGTCACAGGGACTCAGGGAGGGTTTTTTGTGCTGAAGGAAAAGAGAACAAGGATCAGTAATTACTATTTCGGTTAATATGGGAGGGTACTGTATAAGCTGCTGGTACCGTGCATGTTAGAATCGGAGAAGTGGAAAAAAAGCGAGGATGATGATTTTATGTCATGTTGTCAGTGCATGTTGCTCGCTTAGGCTCCCCTACTCCTGATAGTTACCAGTCGTTCGTACTCCCTTTGTACACCTAATTAACTTGCAAAATGTCTGCCCTTGTCTTGGGGGAAATACTTCCTATCCTCGTGCCAGTACTCTTACATCGTAACCTAGAAGATTTTGCATCGAATTAAGACCCATGTAAGCACCCAGAAGAGAATTGCTCTGCAATAACTAATCCAACTTCGCGCCTCTCCTTGAGTTGATACACAATACGTACCAAGCAATCTGGAAGTACTCTTATAAAATCTTTTAATCCAGAATACTCGTTATTCTCCTGTAAAAGAAGGTCGGTCGAGCTAGGATGTTTAAAAAAGTTTTTAAGCTTGTAAATTGTTAGTACTGTTGTGTTGATGGTTTAGGATAAGCTGCAAGTACTACAAATATATAGGGTGAGAGTCGGTCGTCCTTGGAGAATTAAAATCCTCTTCAATTTCCTTTTCGAATTGCACGTACAATTCGAAAAGAGATAAACATAACTGTGGATCCCATTATAGAGCTCATGTTGTCTGAAACTTAACATAGACAATATTAAATATATAGTATATAGTCTACCTATTGTGTTTATCCCTCTCTACCTTGCGTGTTACAATTCGAGTAAAACATTACAAAGGATTTTAATAAGGACGCTTCGCAATACCAACATAGATATATATCGTTCTCTTAGGAAGAAAGAAATGCCAAATAAGTACGGGTAATTGGTAATTATATCACACCACCCTTTTGTCTTTCGAATCTGATTATGCTTCTCTAATGTCTTTTGTCATCTTTTTTTACCTTTCTTTTCTTTGCTGAAGGATATTCTAGCTAATTGTATGAATTTTACGTCAGAAAGTAATTTAGTAACCATATTGCAGAGAGCAAGGGTAGTTCTGGAAATCGCAGTAATGAGGTATAATTAATATGCATAGGGGGAGATGTGGACGGTCGCCATGTCCAACAGTATTCTTTTTTTTTTCGCTGAATGTCCAACAGGATTCTAGTAACTGCAATAACTACCTCAGACATATTTCATGAAACACAAGGCATAGAAGTCAAATCTGTAACAATAGACCTCTCGGCTATAGCTAGGAATCCTCTCCAAATTGGTGATCAATATTTGAATGTCTGATCGACCTGACAGTAGAGTCTATTGGAGCAACTTCAACACTCGAGAAATTATACATGGGAGTTAGACAGTAAGTGGGCCTAGATGCACAGCTAAAAATTCATTCATGTTCAGCTCAGTAGACTCATGATTTCTACCCAAGAAAGGAAAGACAAGGGAAAACTGGACGACATAGTCTCCTAATTATAGTTAATTTTCAGGCAGAGAGCTTATAAGGAGGCACCCAGAATGGCTCCCAATTTAGTAACACTTTGTTTCCATGCCCGCCTTCAGTGCACCTGCTAGGCCGAGGAAGTTTCCTTATTCCCCTCCCGTCGCCACCACCACTCCCCCTATTTCCTTCTTCCTCCTCCTCCTCGCCCCAACACGCCTGCTCGTCATTCTCATCACCGTCTGCATTGTCCCCAACTCCTGCTTCTTCCGCTTCTTCATCACCAACTTCAGTTTCAACCTGTTCTTGAACGACTTCCTCATCCTCCTCCTCCTCCCCAGTTCCTTCCTCTTGGACCATCCGAAGCCTAAGCCTGCCTTCCCCACGCTCAGCATGAAACAGGCCATGAGAAGAAGGGACTGTAACTGCATTCAGAAAAAGCCGACCTCCTTCTCGGTGAGGCTTAACTTGCACATGACCAGTTGAGCCACTAATAGAAGTACTCAAGGGTGGTGGAAAACCCCTGCAATGGTTCAACTTCTTTGGAACCGGAAATCCATCCGATTTCGAAACCTTCTTCACGGGACCATTTTCAGTTCTGCCTAGTGAAAGCAGTTCAATTTCATCGTTGACGCTTTCAGTGACAGCGCTACCTGTCTCGTTGCACAGGCTTTCTGTGCACATTTGAAGGCTTTTCTCACTTAGCCTCGAAGAAGAGCGCTTAACAAGAGGGTGTACATATACTTCCGCTTTATCTGTGTCTTGTTCTTTGGCACAATGGAAATTGTTGTTCAGAGCTTGGAGGAAACTCCAGCTACACGAGTTAGCAACACTCACGGACATGATTCGTTCAACTATGAAGTTCGAAAGAAGGGAGAAGAAAACAGAGGATTTTTTAAAATATTTGTCTAGAATGGAGTTTTATGATAGCAGAGTGCAGAATTTGGATGGAGGAGGGTCTTATAAGCCAAAACCCACCTCATGCTTTGGCTGAAAGTGAAGATGGGAGGGTTGAAGAGATTGAGAGACAGAGATGAAGGCTAGGGAGAACTGAGAAGAGGGCTGGTTTACGTTAAAGAGAAGCTGAAGTGTGGGCTGAATTTATAGTAGACCCGCGGAGAGGGAGAGGGTCTTTTTGTCATGCCCTTTAGAAATTACACAACTTTACTCTGCCACACGTTATGAAGTGAGGAAACGGAAATAGAAAAGGTGAACATTTAATTGAACCAAAAGTTTCCTATGTCGGTGGTAAACACTGAGACTGGTGGAGTAAGTCAAAAGTTCCATTTTGCTCCACGATAGGTTAAAATATCGTGGTAAACAAAGGAATGGAAAGAAAGTTTCACAACGACAAAAAGATAACAAGTTTTTCGTTTGTTTGAACTAAACACCAGAAAACCGAAAAACAGAGACCAAACACACATGAATTGATTCTCTGCGATATGCTTCATTGCTGGGATTGCTTGGTTGCCCTAAACGTTTGTGCTTTACACTTTTCCACTATCCTCTCAACTGTTGTATTTTAGACTGATATCTTAGGGTCAAACCCTAGGAAGATAGTGTTACTGCCCGGACAACAGAAAACAAAAACAAACCAAGCACAGTCGGTTCCCACAGAATGAGTAATGACAATTCCTAGATGAGTAAAATGTTTTCCATCCATAGAATCGAGATTACTAGAAGTTCATTGACAGTTCTACTAGATAGTTTGCAGGACAAGGTTTTTAATTATTCTTCAAAGATGGCTTTTCCTGGATTAAGACAGGGGAAGCACTCGAATCCCCAATGATTTTCTATACTTTGGATTAACTGGCCTTATTTATGAAGTATGAAAAGCAGCACCCACCCATTGAGAACTACTGGCCATTGGTTAATGCCAAGCATTGCGATTATAAGCATATATACCTTTAATCTCTTCTAAGCTACTCAAAACTTTTCTTGCAATTATCATGAAGCTTGCAAAACACTCCTGAAATTGAACAAGTTTTCATTGGTTTTCCATTGAAACGTGAAGGCCAAAGAATGAAAAGCAACTACATCTGCTTGCTTTTGACCTCCGCCATTGCCCTCGAGATTTCTGGTTCTTTTATTTGTACAACTAAATTATAACCAACTATAAGCAATTAATTGAGAGAAATCATCTTCCACTAGCTCAAACATCCTTTTCATTGCTTGTTTGTTTGCTAGACAGTAGAGTTGGTACTCTGCCAAAAGCTTTCCATTCTTGACGTAGTGACCGAAAGAAAGGGCGTGTGAAGGTAAAAGCAAAGCAACAAGAATGCGTCGATTGTTTGCCAATTGAGGATCTATCACTTTTTTAAAAGCAAGCTTTTGCCAAATTAGGGTCTGAAATATCAGCTTTGAAACCAATTTCATATTATAATTATTTTCTTTTCTCTGAACTCCATCATGTTTCGTCAACATAAAACTAGTGTGCCTTTTTGACATGGTTAAGGCCCTGAAGCTCACGAGTCTTTATTCTTGAAGAGTTTTTTTTTTTGGCTTATTGATCACTAAAAGATAGAAAAACAGAGACAGATTTAACGAAGCTCTGAAGTTAAACCAGCTCTTCGTATTCCTTGTACTTGGGGAGTTATACAGATCAATCAGCAAAGGGATTGGCTAGAGCTACTTCTATGGTTTGAGTCGAACGCAGAGAAAACTCTATACCCCATAGAAACAAGCACTAGGTGATTGGAAATGAATGGCTTATCCAACGTATTGTCATTCGAAGAGACAGAGTCATCTCTAATGGCAGCCCACTGAATGGATATTTATTCTTTGCTATATACATAGAAACCTATCAAAAGTCCAAGCCTAATAGGTATGAGATAAAATATCTCCACTCTTTGACCCTGCTAACGAATCAAAATGAAATGCGAATCCTCACAATTAGGAAGTTAACAGATGACCAGAATCTTGACTAAATTATCCCGAGATTTTTTGAGGGATTTCTTGTAAATTGAAAATATTGATTGCCCTTTAGAATAGAAGTAGATGCACCTAATATTTGCAAAAAGTCAATTCTGCCTCCCAACTATGAAATTAGGTTATTTGCAGATTTAAACTATCAAGTTTGTCACGTTAAATCCTTGAATTACCAAAATTCTTTAATATGTGCTCTTTGATTAGATCCAACAATCAAAATCGTACATGGTCTATTCATCACTCATCAGAGGCTCATATTGATGAATTTTTGTAATTTAAGGACTCAAGGCAACATGGTTGGTCTCATCATTGAGGGTGTAAAAACATGTTTCTCCTAATATTTAGTTAAAGTAGATTTCATGTCTAAATTTGCAACATTAAACATTGAGAAAAGTTAATGCTACAAACAACATGCGCAACTTCCTACCTTATCCGAGATGTATTGTAGTAGATCTAGAAACCCAAATACAAGTCTATTTCAAAAGAAGACTAAAAACTTCTTAATTAACCCGTTTTTTGTCTGTTCTTTATGTATAAGTGACAATCCCTTTTGAATTTATTTGTTCAAGAAAATAGGTGTCAAGTTTTAAGTGAGCTTAGAAGAATATGTTCCTCTTGTACAAACTCAATCCCTAACCATCAAATTTGCTCCTACAATTCCTTTAAACTTTTTGTTAATTTAGAGTACGCAACGGCTTAAAAGTGAGACGCTTACAAACTAAGAAAAGGGGCTTCTTTCTATCATGGGGGTCTTCCTTTTGCCCAAAAAAATGATACCCGACTCATTATCTTTCCTTTTTTAGTTTGTTTATTAGTCTATCTATTTCTGCTTTGAAACGTTTACCAAGAAAGATGATGGAATCATCTTGTGGCTTTATCCATACATGTTAAACAAGGCGCACTAATCCAATACCTTTTGACCACCTTTGTTCCTTCTTTTCTTCTGAATTTTCTGCCCGATTAAGGTGAATATATATATAATGTGAACTAATATATGATTAACCTGAAACCACGCTGTCATGCTGCCAATGGGTGAGAGAAAGCTGAAATCATTGAAGCCCAACTTTCCAAATGGTGTCACTGACATTCCTTCGAATCTCAACTAGCACTCATGGTTATGGGTATTTCAGCTTCTGTTAATACTATGATTAGAGTAGCATAACTTCGTCCTTACCTAAACTTGTGATGAAGGTATATGCTTAGGTTTCTATTTAGGGCAGGACATAAATACATTGGTTCTCAGAGGAGGTTGATATTTAATGGAAAACCACTTCAGAGGAAAGTGGTCCACTAGCATAAACAAAGGAGACGAGAAGAAACTATAATTTCTTCACATCCCAAATTTGTGGACAATAGACCTGAAAGCTTAGAATACTGGCTATTTGCCTATTTTGAACCTCAATAAAGCAGAAAGAGCATAAAACATGTTTAGTTACAAATGAATTAGATTCTCTGTGGAAGGTCACGAGCAGGTATAGCATTGTCAGACCATTTTGAATTAATGTAAATGCTGATAAATTTCGTTAGTGTTCTATAGAATCAGCTCAAAATAGACAACCACTAGAAGCCAGATAGAAGATTGCAGATTAGATGAGAAATTTTTCTCAATTTGATACATTATCATATTGGACCATTGTTACCCCAAAACAGCCCATGAAATGAAAAGCCTGGCGCCTTCATGAGTTGGCTACCAACCATGAAAGCCTCAGATGACAGCAGCATTTTCAGATGCCACGATGATATATGGAGGTTTTCAATTTCTCTGTTTAGTTTTTGGATTTCTTTCTCCACATCTAATAATTCATTTTGAATGGCCAAGAGTTTGTCTAGTCTCTGCTGTGCTGCATCTTTGTAGGGTCTGGCAACTATTTTCACAAAGTTCTCAATATTGTTGATTGCTTCCAAGAGATCCTTCTGCATGGCCTCATCAAGTTCACTGTCCAAGGCATCTGCGATCCTTCTTCTCACCTTGTCTACCATCCCTTGTCTACGAGATGGGAAGCCTGAGATGGCTAAGAACCTATCCAGAAACAAAGGGTTAGGAAGATACTCTAAACAATCCAAAGAATCCAAACCATAACTTGTAAAAGCGCAATTCTTTTGTAATGATCTAAGAGCCTCTGCCATCAAATATGTATGATAAAAGTAAACACGAAAAGAGCACAGGAAATTGCAAAGTGTGGCGTGCCACAGAGAAAGGGAGAGAGGATGAGAGATGCTATTTTTTATCCTTTCCATTCTGTTGGTAACACATATATTATAACTCAGATCAACAAAATGCCAGCTAAGAAACAACATCGTATACCATCAAATTAACTTATGGTTGCAGTAACCAGCGAATTATGATGTATGTGAAGTGGAAATGATGGTGCCTTAGCTTTTTCTTTCTTTCTTCCTTTATCCCAAAGAAAGTCATAGAGCTGAAGGCTCTAGTCAAATGGACTACCAATAAATCAACACATCAAAACTTAGCTCAACAGTCTCCTACACATATCTCTCAAGTCCAGGAGGAGGTTAATGACTATAAAGGCTCACGCGATAAGAAAGAATCCAACAAACATGCACAATGAACGAATAAGATGGAAGAAGAACATCACCCGCCAGCAGAACAAAGGCCAAGAGCGAGAAGATCTTCCAAAGTAGTAGGCAAAACAGATGTCAGAAGTGAAGCAGACAAACCAGCTGCTCCCAGACCTCCAAAAGTCCCCAAGAACTGAAACAAATGAGCATGTATTTCACATCATGTGAAACATATTGGGATGAATAGATAGTCACAAAATTGAAAACGCTTTTTGGCTGTCCAAAAGAATCAAGGAAGAAATAGCATCGAAGACAACCTCCACACTAGTTCAATATTGATTATCCTACCAAGAACGAACTAAAATGGTTCATTCTGTACTTCACAAAATATAATAATTTGGTTACGGGCACTAACAGCCCCAAACCACATCATTTCCATTTTCTGGCTGAAGAATGTTAAGTGCCTACTCATAATCCTGAAGACTTTTGAACTCACCACTTCACGTATTTCTTGCTCGAACAGTTTGGAAGCAGCACTGGCATTGCAGTTCTCTATTACTCTCAAGCTGATTCTATCCCGCTTTTTCAGCAACTCGTAGGTCTCCAAATGCACCTGAGTATTTGGATAGACACTTGGAGGCCATTGTGTTGCAAAATAATTCTTGTAAAGACTCCCCTCATGAGCATTGCTTGATTGTAACCATGTGACATATTCTCCCAGAAGTTTCTGCATGCGAAGAAAATATTACTACTAATTGTCAATTGACTACTCAATGCAGACTAGCTCCACAGAAGATGTAGTGCCTAAACTTATGAGAAGACTTACTGGCAGAGAAAAGTAAGCTTTAGCAA
This sequence comes from Myrica gale, assembly GCA_963930655.1. NCBI lineage: Eukaryota > Viridiplantae > Streptophyta > Magnoliopsida > Fagales > Myricaceae > Myrica > Myrica gale. The sequence continues at coordinate 11,327,531 of OZ005610.1, read as the reverse complement.
ATCTTCAAATTGTAACTAATATAAGATGCAGGTTCTATTCACGCCTACTGACTTACGTACTATGAGTATAATTACTGTATGATTAAAACAGAATGATTTCAGGACTGCAAAACCAGTTCATGGCGGACTATGCACCCAACTAGAAAGATTACACTTTGTGCTAAATCATCAACTTACTTGTGCATCCAAGAGTGCAGGACCAATAATCTCATTTTGGATCCTTGAGGTGGCAGGCATTGTGCCCAATTTTTCCCCTTTGAAAACATAAGAAGTGACAAGGTCAAGATTGGATAGCTGAAGAGTAGCTTCTATAAGCTCCAGAACACGTGATTTTGTAGTAACAATCTGCGATTACATACTGTAAAGTTCATAAACACGATCTAAAATGTGTACCAAGTTATTTCTTCCTCAAGAAAGGGTAAATACCAGGGATAAAGTTCTCCTTCTCCAAGAGATGCTCTCGCTTTCCAACTTCACCGCATAATCTTTTGTGCTAGCAACTATATCATTTACGGAGGCCATATCCTGCTTGGCATATTGGCAGTCCTCTTGAACAAGAGTTCCACATGCAGAAAGTAGTCGTTCTGCAATTCGAAGGGGTGTTCCAAATTTAAGCTTCATCCTCTCTGTTCCAGCATCTGTTGATCCATCTAAGAAACTATACAAGTAGTTTTCAAGTTCCAAGAAGTTCCTGGTTCTCCCACGAGAATCAACCATAGATAATCCCCATGTTTCCTTTCAGAGTCAAAGGAAGCAGAAAGTTTTGCTTCAAGAGCAGATCGTGCAGACACAGGATATAATGTCACTTGTTCAGAATTTAGCAACTTCTGAGCATTCTCCTTTATGAACGATATGGCTTCCTCAAGCTGTACAGAAATATGCAACTATTTAATGGCAAGAAGAAAAAGGTGATTGAAGAGCTCTAGTAGATTAAGAAAAGAAGATAATCTAAGATAAAATCAGCGATGAATACCAAAAAGATAAAACATAATTAAACCTCTTGCGGTGTCTGATAGAGGTCATATTTATTCAAGACAAACACGACTTTCTTCTTCCAGTGCTGAGTATAACGAAGAAATGCAACCTGGAAGATAATACAAATAGTGAAACTGAAATCAGCTTTAGTGTACACAACGCTTGTAATAAATTCATTGGAAAAAATAGGAATCCATCTTTCCTTTAAGATAGCTTCTGTGAAAGGCAAGTATATACAAACGATCATATAAAGCCAAGCAACTTCGTAGAGATACATCTGGACTTCTCCAGATGATACAATATAAACTGCAAGATCAGGAAACACTAATCGTATTGGCATACCAAGGTGTATGAGCTACAGCTAAGGCAAGTCATTGTTTTTACAGAAAGAAAAAAGGCATTGGAGTAAGCTAAGCCAAATTGATAAGTGCACCTAATCCTACCTCACTTTGGGTCAATGGACGATCTGCAGATATAACGAAAAGAACCAGATCTGCACGGGGCACAAATTCCTCGGTTAGGCGTTGTTGCCTCTGAAGAATCACATTAGTTCCAGGTGTGTCAACAATGATCATCTGCTTGAGAATGGATAAACCAATTAGTTCATCATGCATCACAACAATTATAATGAACCACTATTCAGACCAAAATCCACGAAGTTAATGCAGAGGCATGCACAAACTATTGAAGAAGCATATGTCATGAGCCCTTTCCTTTTGCTACATTGCACCATACTTCATGTGTTTCCTTACCTTCAATATTAATTGAAACAGGTAGAGATCAAGACAACACTACCACTACTTTAGCTGTAAAAAATTTCAGAAGAAGAATTGTGAGTATGAAGGAAAAATCAACTCACTCACTTCTTTAAGAATTGGAGCAGGAAGGTAGCACATATATTGACCATCCGGATGCCTTTCGCAGCGTTGTTCATCACCAGATTGCAACTTAGAATAGCGTAAGAAGGTGATCTCATTAGTCGTAGGAACAACCCCCTCTTTCAGATATCTCTTTCCAAGAAGTGCATTAATAACAGTTGACTTGCCAGAGTTAAATTCACCCTGGTTGTATCACGAGGTATGAAATTGTCAAGAGAAAAACCACTTTCAGATCACCCTAATGGCTTAAATGTTCTGAAGTAAAATACTGGTCCTTATATAACAGTTCTTCTCACAACAGAGACAGAAATCTTTTATCTTACCGTAAAAAGTAACTTTCTTCTAAATGATTAAGCTTATTAGCATCTACTTATTTTTTTTAAAAAAAAAAAACTAAAGAAAATGGAAGGGGAAAACAAAACAATTAAAAAAACAAGCCTAATTAATATTGTATGCCTTCCCAGTGAATCACACTACTAGAAAACTATAAAGTGGAAATCTGGAATACATATATACAAGACAATATAGCAGTGTGATTACTTCACCAACAATACAAGTAAAAGAGAATGCATATGCACCAAGTTAAACACTAGGCTAAATAGGAACAGCAGATATGCCAATGAACAATGAGTATAGATATTGCATATAGCTGAAACACATGATGTGCAGTGATTTGGAAAAACATCCTATCCTAGACAGGTTGATGCTAGGACAAAATTCACATAAATCCTTCTAGTCTAGGTGAAGCTGTATTCACTGAGTGGTTTCTAAAGTTTATATAGATGATTGAATTAATGAAATATGAGGCTTAGATTTGAGTTTTGGCTTTAATAGGAAAAAATCAATCCATCAATCTGAAGTTTATATAGATGATTGAATTAATAATATTGGAAATTTGAAGAATACAAATTCTGTTATGGAACATGCTTGTGGCATAACCAAGGCCTCTTAAATTTGACATTCTTCCAAGTAAAAAAAAAAAAAGCTTTACGTGAAATTAAGAGCTAATACCAATGCATATCCCTGGAACCAGAATTTGTTGAAGTTCAGCACACAATTACCACTATAACCACTAAAAATGGCTCATCAATTTGCGAAACTGCATCAATGAGAAGTGCAACCTCCTCCATCTGTCATTCAAAATCAATGCTTCCAGTTTCAAAAATAAAGAAGATAAATGTTGAAGAAATATAGAATCATCTGAAGTATAACTCAGCTACCGAATATCTTAATTAAATGATCACCAGTGGAGCAGCTTTCTGGATAGCACTTATTGCTTCAAGCAAAACTGTTTTCTCTGTTTTTATCAACTGTTTCTCTCTATCTTCCAGTTTAATAAAGCCAGCAACCACTTTTTTCCCATAAACACCATTATCCACATTCATTAACTTGAGCTTAATAGAGCTTCCAACTTCATCCTGCTTGCTTTTATTCATTGCTACAGGGTTAAACAACTTCCTCAAAACATCATCTCCAAACAATCTCAAACCTTCCAAAGAGATCACGAAACCGCTAGCACCCAATTTGAGTGAATTTGATGCCTCGGTAAACAATGTGTTTTCTCCACATGAAGCAAATATGAGAAAAATTGGTATCTTCACATTCTCAAATACGGAGTGCACCGCTGCATCAATAGGTTTGTCTCTACTAATATCATATAAGAAAATCAGCACCTTCAGAAATAGATGCATTTAATGCAGCATTTGCAGTTTGCACATTCCTGGCGACCAAGGAAGAATAACTAATTCGGAGTTGGAATTGGTCATTGTGTTTCTAGTCACAATGGCAGGAAGACCTGTACCAGAAAAGACAATTATAATTCCGAGTAAATAATATCGACTACAACTCATAAAGATGTTTCAAAACCGAACTCACATGATCTAGACTTAACTGAAGAATATGATCCAACCTTTGGGTTTGCCTTGGTCCAAGAAAAAACGCTAGAAACAAATTATCCTAGCCAGAAATAGACACTTTATTTGGATACCTTCACGACCACAAGATTTCATCTCACAGGTGGGGAAAAAAGGAACCAAAGAATGTAACAGGCCACAAAGAACATAGTGGCTCACTTTCTGTAAAACAGATAGACAGCATTATCACTAATCCACATTGACCAACTTGTGTATATGAGTGATATGACACCTCAAGTATTCTACACTGCACTCATGCCTTATTGCTGTCTTTCTAACAATTTAATTTTGCAAGGTTTGGCATGACGTATGGCCTTCAACCAATCAATTACAGCAGAACTTTATTTATTTCGTAGGCTATCACGTACAAACTTTCAACCAGCATCGCTCAATTCCGAGTAACATCACATCAACAGAGAATGCAGCTCCAGACACGAACTTAACCGATTATGCTAACAAAAATTCAATTGTCAAGCTTCAGAAAAGAACGATATAACAAACAGGGCACAACACAATCGAGTTAGCAAGCATGTGATAAACAATAAAGCAATATGATATCGAGCATAAAAAAACAACCTTGATCAGAGAGCACAACCCCACTAGCGCCAACAGCTGCAGCAGAAGAAAAAGGTGATAGTGAAGAGGGGAGAAAAATAGTAACAATAGAAAAGAGATTTTAAGTGGTTCGGTTTAGAAGACTTACATCCACAAAGCATAATAGGAGAATATCCTATATTTAAATTTGAATCTCTACATTTGAATTTGAATTTGAATCTTCATAACAATATTAAAAATTTGATATTGTGATAATCGTAATATCATATCAAATCTTATAGATTTGATTATGATTTTATCTCTAACATCCTCCCTCAAACACAAGATGGAGAAATCTGAAATATTGTGTATGAAAAATGAGATCTGAAGGTGATTGGACCTTGAAGTCATAGATCTTTGCTCCTTTGCTCTTTGCTCCTTTGCTGAACAAATTTTTTTTTTTTTGAATTTGATCGGACCTTGAAATCATATCATAGGCACACGACCTTGAATACAGGCTGAAAGTAATCGGACCTTGAAATCATAGGCACACGACCATTGTCAAACATATCTCTGCCCTGTCTTTTTTCTCTCTCTTTCACTCACCTATTTTTTTCTCTCAAACGGAAATTTGTTGTAAGTACAGCGGAGGTGAAATTCACCAACTTTTAAGGATGCGAAATTTTGTTGCTCTGATACCAAGAAGAAAAATGTGATAGTGAAGAGGGGAGAAAAATAGTAACAAGAGACAAGAGATTTTAAGTGGTTCGGTCTAGAAGTCCTACATCCACCTACATCCACTGTGAAAGCCCTCTATAGCTGTATTTTGTATAATGAATCCATACATATTACAATTGAATATCTCTATTTATAGTGATAATACAAAGCATAATAGGAGAATATCCTAGATTTGAATTTGAATCTCTACATTTGAATTTGAATCTTCATAACAATATCAAATTTTTGATATTAATAATCGAAATATCATTTCAAATCTTTAAGATTTGATTATGATATTATCTCTAATCGCAGCAACATTGACGCGTTCAGCTATTAACAAATACACGCGGTCCCGAAGAATGATTTCAACAAACAAGCGACCTTGTACACCCGCCCAGCACCGCTTCCTTCACCGCCATTGAGCAGAACAATCCGAACCCACTTGGCCATGGCCTTGTCGATTGAATCCAAGGCGTCTTGCCGGCCGAGAACGTCGTCCGGGTCCAACTGGAGAACGAGACAGGGGACTTTGATCTCGGGCGCTTGTAGCCTCCGGGGAAGAGGGTCCTGGGCTGGGGTTTGGGTGGGTTTGGAGGGTTTTGGTTGGGAAACTGAGATGGGTTTTGGGAGATTGAGGCAATGGAGTAGTGGGTTCGGCGTGATGAGATTTTGAAGCGAGTAACTTGTGTGAGGGGGTGGTGAGTGGGATTGAGGAAAAAGAGAGGGGCTCTGGGGGTTGAGAAGGAGAGGAGGGGTACCATGTGACTGAGAAACGTGTGATACTTCTAGACGGTGAGTGGGCGGGTGGGTGTTTTAGACAAAAAGCCTTATCTTTGAATGTGAAGGTGTAAATGTCCCAGGTAATAATCTTCTTATCCGTTGGAACTTGGAAGGTAAAGGAAATGCGGATACCTGCCGCATCGGGGATTTAAACAACAACGTCTACAAGAAGAAGACGCAGAAGAAAGAGAAAGACGGTGAGAGAGATTCCAAAATAGAAACTTTTCTAGCTATATGAAAGTTATTTACCCATCTTTAAAACATTTTACCTTCTAATTATCGATTATTATCACATTACTCTTTAAATATTTTATTTTCATTAAATTGAACTGATAATTGAACAAAAATTAAATCATACCGGTTGTATATAACTTTCTTCATTTTAGAAACTACCAAATTACTATAATTTTTTAAGTTGTTTGAATTTTTTCCTTTATGTTCTTTTCTTTATTTTATCTTTGTCTTCGTGTAGTTTTTTTTAAGGATAAATATAATATTAGTTCATGTGGTTTACTCTAAAATCAAATAGGTCTTTAAACTTTAAAACACATAAAATTAGTCTCTAATATTTCATAATCATCATGACTTTAGTCACTCCGGGACCTTTCAAATGTGAATAATTTTAAACTTTATAGACTAATTTTATGTGTTTTGAAGTTTAATGATTTATTTGATTTTGGAGTAAACTACAAGGATCAATATTGTATTTATCCCTTTTTTATAGTCTAATAGTTTAATTTCATCTTCCTAGACTAAAGAAAATAAATACAACATAAGTTTAAATTACCTGGATGCTAAAATTATATTTTGTGGGACTAAAATACAAAAAAATGAAGAAAAATTATTAAAAACAATATTTTTTGTTAAAAAAAAAGCCATTTTCATTTTGGGAGGCTTGGGCATGGTGGCAGTGGCTCTCATGCTCCGTCCCTGGTTGGTTCTGCTTTGTGCTCCCATGCCGAGATTGGCAAAATTTTACCATAACATCCCTTGCGAGCCAAGTTGTGAAGGAATTACATAGAGGCTCATTCTGAAGAAAGAAGACCAAAGGAGGGTAAAGGCTCAGTTTAGGTATCTGGTAGTTGTTCTATGCTCGAGAGGAAGGAGACCATTAATATTTTGGCAACGACATCTCGAACAAATTGACCATTAACAGAGCAATGGTTGCAGTGTTTACTGGAAGACCAAAAAATAAGATTGTGATCGAGGTAAATGCAGAAAACACCAGTGGAGTAGCACTCATCAAGGTTGCCAACATATCGACATCGGATATAGAAGACGAGAATTGAGTCATGTGAACCGGTTGCGACCTGTGCTCCCAAAACTTGTTTCTCCTTTCCAAGCTGATTTTGTTCCTTGGAGAACAATTCAAGAGAATTCATTCGTGGCGCATGAACTTTTCCATGTGATGAAGCAACACAGACGAGGTAAGCAGTTCATGGCTATTAGAGCTAATATTGAAAAGGCTTATGATAATATGAAATGTCCTTTAATTCTCACTGCCCTGCGATGTTTTGGTTTCCATGAAACTTTTGTTGGCTGGGTGGAACAATGCCTATCTAGCTCGTCCTTCTCCATCCATCTTAATGGATCGCTTTTTGGTTTTTTTCCCTTCGCGGGGTCTTCGCCAAGGGGATCCGCTTTTTTTATTTTTATTTGTTATTGGTTCAGAAGTATTTTCTCGTATGCTTTAAAAGCTGAGGTAGATGGATGTATTCATGGGCTGCGTATTAGCCGAGATGCCCCTTTGATCACTCATTTGCTTTTTGCCGATGATCTTTTGATTTTCACTCGAGCAAAAGAGAGAGAGACGATGAAAATTCGTGATTGCTTGGTTATATATGGGAGCTGGTCAAGCCAGCAATTGAGTTTGACAAAGTCTTCTATTAGTTTCAGCAGAGGAACCAGTTTGCATATGAGCCAATATATTTGTGCTTTTTTTTAAAAGGATCATCCGGAGAGGTATCTGGGCCTCCTGGCCTCTTGAAGTGGGCAAAAATAAAAAGCGACTAATTGAAGACTTGTGTTCTAGAGTTAAACAACGCATAAATGGTTGGCAGATGAAGATGTTTTCTCAAAGGGGACGTTTAGTGCTTATTCGTTTAGTGGCAGCGTCTCTTCCAAGATATACTATGAGTGATTTTGCTTTGCCGAAAGCTATATGTTGCCGCTTAGACTCAATGAAGATGAGATTTTGGTGAGGAACAAATGCTAATCATCAGCATTCTTTAATCCTCATATCATGGCAATCCATTTGTAAGCCCAAGAATATGGGTGGTCAGGGACTTAAACGTATGGAAACACTATATGCTGCACTTTTAACCAAATTGGGATGGCAAATTCATGCTCATCCAGATAAGCTCTGGGTTCAAGCATTGAGAGCAAAATATACGCCCAAGACCCTTATTTGGTATAATTCACTCTCTCCTTCTGCCTCTTGGCTTTGGAAAGGTATTTACAAGACTTCTCCATTACTTCGTCAAGGCCTATGCTTTCAAATTATGTCGGGAGAATATGTTCGCATTTGGCTAGATCCCTGTGTTCAATCTGCAGAATACTTTATCCCAAGACCTCGTGATGCTGATGTGGTTGTGGAAGAAAATTTTAGAGTGGCAAATCTTATTATCCCAGGGACCCGTCTCTAGAGGGAAGATTTAGTCCGAAGTCTATTTTTGGCAGCGGATGCAGACCCGTACGGTTTGGACTGAATCCAGACCCGGATGCAGATTGCATTCTTAATATTCATCTACATGTTCAACCAGCACGAGACCAACTTCGGTGGATAGCAGATCCCAAAGGACAATTTCTTTAAAGTCTACTTATTTCTTAATGGACTTACCTATGGCATCTTCTTATAATCCATTGGATCGGGCACATTGGCTAAAGCTCTGAAAACTACCCCTCCAAGACCATCTTAAGCTATTTTTGTGGAAAGCTGCATGGAATGTTATACCTTGCAAGAGTACTATTAGCAGAATTCTTAATCTGTCCTTTGACAGTTCTTCTTGTGTGATGTGTAATTATGCGGCCGGAGTCTTTAGCGCACATATTATTCACATGTCACATTGCCCAACTCTTGTGGCACGAATCCCCTTGGCAGTTGGCCATTGATGCTATGGGTGAACGACATATTGGTGATTGGATAAAATGTATTTTGAGTCCAACACTGCACTTTGGTATTCATGTAGAAGAGCAGATGAATTTTATCCGCTTCGCGTTTATTCTCATGGATTTTGTTTGGTTTACGCGTAATAAAATTATTCACGACCAAAGAGTTTTGGATCTACACCAACTTTGTAGTAGGAGTGCAGAGATTGTATGAAGAACATCAGGCGGCGTGGGTTTCTATCCCTCTAACTGTCCAGTCCTGGTGGATTCCTCCAGTTGGCCCTTATCGGAAAGTCAACTTCGATGTAGCAGTTCGTCCATCCTTCTCTATGCTGGCAATTGTGTGTCGTAATTCTGCAGCAAATCTTCTCTTTGTTTGGACAAAGAGCATGCCACCAGGCCCGCCAATTTTAAGGGAAGCCAATGCAGCTTTATTTGCTGCGCAGGAGGCACATCTTCTTTCTAAGGAAAATGTTATGTTTGAAGGGGATAATTTATCTCTGGAGCAAGCAGTATGCCAAGAAGTGATTCCGAGTGATTGGCGTATGAGCTAGATTATCTCTGACATTCTCCATATATGGGAATCTCATCCTTCTTGGTGCCTGTCCAGTGACAATCCAAGGACTCTTCCTTGATTGTTCTGGTTAATTAATAGAATACATCTTGCTTCGAAAAAAAAATATATGTTATAATAAAAAAATATTTTTATTTTTTTATCAATATGGTCCAAGTGGGAGAATGTCAAAACCACTTTAAGTGGGCCATATATAGATCACATTTGACATGCGTATTTAGGCTTTGGGCTTAAAAGTCATGATATAAAATTTGTATTTAATGGACTTAAAAGAATTATTATTTATTTATTTAATTCACTGACAGAGGAGACATGTCTTTTGGTTAATAATCATTTTTAAAAATTGTGATTTTTGGTCTTTAAAGAAAATAATATAAATAATACTTGAGAGACCCTATCTTATAATTCATGTATAAATAACATTTTCTCTCTATAATGATTATCTCTTTCAATTCGTCGAAGTGTTCCACTACAAGTCTAAATATCAATGAATTCCATGACTCAAGATTAGTATGGATTCATCTTTGATCTTAAAAAAAAGAACACTTTTTTTCACACATTATACACTCCCTCCCACTTGCCCATCCAAACAGATCAGCTCGTTTTTTTTTTTTTTGCCAAAGGAACGAACTAATGGGAATATTTGAGTGTGAAAATTTTGGGTATTGGAGTTTGTGAAATATTATAAAGTAAAGATATTTTATGGGAGTTAGTGAAAAAGTAAAAAGAAAAAAGATTTTTAATAAATATTATAATAATAATAAATTATGTGATGAATTTTTTAGGCTAAATTACCCCGTTAGTCCCTGGGGTATAGTCAATTTCCAGATTAGTCCCTGTAAAAAAATTTCTCCTATGGGTACCCCTGAGGTTTGATACGTCTCCCAAATTAGTTCTCCGTCACATGAGATGACGAAATCTGCCTATGCGGCTGACGGCGAACACGTCAATACCACTTAAGTGGCGACACATGTCAATTTTTTCCACTTCATTCTACACAAACTGAAATGTTGGGTCCCACAACCAACTCACTCATCTTCCCTCTCTCCTTCATCATCCTAGCCCACTTATGGCAACCCACGAAAACAAAACAATCGTCAGAGAATTCAAGTCTCGAAGAAGATGGGTCAAACAAATGGTTTTCTCTATTTGCTAACCAAACAATGTCCTCGCCTTCAAACCTTTTATACCATATGGCCAGGTAGATTCTTGAAGGAGTACCTCGTTTGAAGAATCCAAGCTCAAAATTGCCACCTTGAGATGCTATGGTTTCCCTCTTGCTAGCGGAGAGGGACTGGCCTGCTAAAAGGGTGTCACCTGCTATGGAGAAGCACGCAAGGCAGCAAGACGAGACTAAAACCAGATCAAAGAAGAGCCATGGCTTAGTCGCACTGGTATCCATCCCTGCCTAACAAGCAGCACAAATACAGCAGTATGCCAGAAGTGTGATGATGCTAGATGTAACGAGAGAACAAAAGAAGCCTTGAGCATCAGTACAAAACTAGTCCAACCATCAGACTGACCAACAATATTTTAGTCATACGGTCTAAATCCTTTTTGGAACCTTAAATTAAAGGCGACGCTGATCAAAGTTGAACGCTCTCTATCTTTTTGCTTGACAGAAGTGAGTCCATTGATCGGCTTTGCAGTCAACGTCATTGTCAATTCCAGAACTGATGATAGAGCGGATGCGTAGGGAGAAAATCTCAATAGCTTCTGCATATATTCTTGGTGGACCAGAAAGGGCGGTGATTTCTTATGAAAAAACAAAAGGGGGTGATTATATTCCACACGACACGTTAGCCATACATAACAGAGATCGGTTATAGTGTTAAGCGGAGGTGTGTGAAGCGCAGTGAGGCATCGGTGGGGATGAAGCTGCTGCCCATCCAACGGTCCACGTGCTGCCACCAAATAAATGAGACAAACCGGGCCTTATCCTCACCGGTTTGATAGAAACCGGTGCAAAATTGGTTTTTTGTTTGGTCCCGTTTATAGCCATCGTGATTTCGAATCCCCCCCCCCATTTGGAAACCCACCCCATTTCGAATCCCCCCCCCCATTTGGAAACCCACCCCCCCCCCCCCCCTGCCGTCCGCTGCCGTTCCCCATTTGGAAACCCACCCAACCGCTGCCATTCCCGATCACCACCGAAACCACCACCACCGATTTCGAATTAAGGTTAGAGGGTTTTTGTTGGGTTTTATTTATTTATTTTCTTGTTCTCGTTTAGTCTTTTATATTCTTTCTCTTCTGTTGTGGGTGTTGGAGGGAAGCTGATGTATAAAGAGTTGATATGATATTTAGCAAATGTTTACTCTAGTCCGGTTCATGTTTTTGCAACGGTTAGTTTTTAAATGATTTGCAAGCTTGTTACTTCAGTGGATATTGATTTGCTATCTCTTGTTTGGTGCTTTCGTGGGAAAGGATTACTTCAACTGTTAGGTGGTTGTTTTGGCAAGCTTGTTACTTCAGTGGATATTGATTTGTCATATGCACTCTTCGATCTCTCTCTCTCAACTCTCATTACTTGTGTACACGGGTTTGAAATTTCTGTAAAGCTGAAAAGCTTGTTACTGCTTTGAGCTATGAGTACAATTCAGACTGATTTGTTACTGCTTTGAAATTACTGCTTTGAGCTATGAGTGTAAAGCTGAAAAGCTTGTTACTGCTTTGAGCTATGAGTGCAATTCAGACTGATTTGTTACTGCTTTGAAATTACTGCTTTGAGCTATGAGTGTAAAGCTGAAAAGCTTGTTACCTGTTTCCAATGTACTTTTTTGTTTTTCTTTTTCCTACTTAACTACTCATTGGAGAGAGAGTGCATGTCGAATGGGGTGTCAAATATTTATATATATTAGGTGCTTGATTTCCCTTTTTGATACTCGTTCTATTTATATGTAGGACCTCTCAATATGGCCCAAATGGAAGGCACGAATCCCAACATCGTGTGTCGAAGCTCTAGTAGTAATGTTAACCCCGAAGGTGAGTTGGGTGTTATTAATTTGAACAACAAAGTTGGTGATTATGACTTTTTTCTCAGTTGGATTTCTTGGTTGGTACGTGCAGGTGACATGGTTTGGGCAGACAACGGGGAAAAAGTTGATGTTTGGAGCCTAGAGTGAGCGGATGTTGACCATGTGTACGAATGGTACAATCGATATGCAACCATGAAAGGCTTTAGCATTCGTAGACATACCGGGTTCAAGCATAGGCAATATGGGTATTGGACATCAAAAGGTTTTGCTTGTAGTAGAGAAGGGAAGAAAAAAGAGAGAGATTCACTTGTGCCGGTGAAGCGACAAAGACCGGATACGAGATGTGGGTGTCTCGCAAGTATTACTGTTCAGCGACAGCGTAATGGGAAGTATTGGACCTCCGAATGGCATCCGGAACATAATCATGATGTGGCGACTCCTTCGAAAGTTCACATGTTCCGTTCTCAAAGACAAATGAGTGAGCTGCAGCGTGTGGAAGCTATACATTCAGATAGAGCGGGCATTCGGCCTAAACTGGCCTTCGATTTCATGGCGGCGCAAGTTGGGGGTAGACAAAATTTGGGATTCACTCATCAGGACCTAAAAAATTATTTAAATGGTATAAGATCAAAACAGATGGAAATTGGTGTAGTCGGTGTTCTTCTTAACTGGTTCGGTGATCAGTTTGAAAAGGATTCCAAGTTTTACTTTCGGGTGATGATGGATGGAAATGAGCACATTACTAACGTCTTCTGGTCGGACCACGTAATGCGAAATGACTATGCGATATTCGGGGACTTTGTATCATTTGACACGACTTACAGGACAAACAATGACCACAGACCATTGGGAGCATTCGTTGGGGTTAATCACCATAAATTGTCGGTTGTTTTCGGGGCATGTTTATTGTATGACGAGACGGCGCATACATTTAATTGGTTGTTTGAAACATTTGTTGAGTGTATGCATGGGAAGGCTCCCAAATCTAAATTCACATATCAAGATGCAGCTATGCTGGTTTCAATCCCACATTCCCTACCAGAGACGCATAATTTTTATTGTGTTTGGCACATATCTCAAAATGCATTGAAGAATCTGGGGTCACTTCTGGGGAATAAGGGCTTCAAAAGTAACTTGATGAGGCTATTATTTGACCACGAGGTGGATGATTTTGAAGAGTCTTGGAGTAAAATGATTGACGAGTATGAACTCCAAGAAAATGGATGGTTGCAGAAGATATATGAGAAGCGGGAGCAATGGGCGCCAAAGTATGTACGAAATGTTTTTTGTGCCGGAAAAAAGACAACCCAGTTAAGTGAATCTTTCAATGCAGTATTGCGTAGGTATTTGAGCGTAGTGATGAATATGGATCGATTCCTGCAGAATTTCCAAAGAGCAGTAGATGAGTTGCGCTACAATGAGTCACGGGCAGATTTTCAGATGCTTAACACAGTGCAAGTCACCGAACAGATGGAACCGCTCTGTCATCATGCGGCAGAAGTCTATACTCCCACAATGTTGCTTGCTTTTATGGAGCAATATATGAAAGCTGGATGGCTTAAGTTTGACTGTCGTAGAGAAACTACTGGGTTTGAAGAGGTTGAGGTACACGAATGCAGTCGGGACTCATCACATAACTGTTTAACGGCACGGCACCATGTAATTAGAACTGAAAAAGGGGTTCACCAGTGTAGTTGCAAAGGATTTGAGTTTGTAGGTGTCCTATGCAGTCACATTATATGGGTGCTGAAACAGAAGGGTCTATTCGCTATTCCTGATGTGTATATCATGCCGAGATGGAGGCGAGATGCTAGGCGATCAGTCGCGTCGATTAGCAAGTCAATCAGTACAGTTGATCCGGCTATCCTGAACGTGGTCAACATCAGGAAATGTGTAAACAAGATTGCTTCATTGTGTCAGCGTTACGGGGGTAGAACGAAATGTTGGTCAATATTTGATCGTTACAGTGACGAACTAGAAAAAAACACATGAGTCATTGACAGACGACGACGATCCTTCTGGAATGGGGAGCGCTTCTGGCCCCGTCAGCGTAGGTTCTGGTCCCGTCAGCGTACAAATGAGAATTGTTGCGAAAGGTTTCAAGATGCGTGAACCGAAGCATAAAGGGAATAAGCGATTGCAGAGCGGACTTGAGCTACGGAGATCACGAGGTCGTGGCCATGGGGTTGCCCGTGTGTCGTCCCAACCAATTGCTCGTCGTTTGCAATTAAACGATGAGTTGGACGTATTGCCCTTAATTTGATGCACTTACAGCTTCATTGCGTTTTTTTATTACCTTTACATGTTTTTCACATTGAATTATTTATTCGTAGGTATCTAACGAGGCTGATGCTAATGACGAGGAGGACGACGGCGAGGACGAATTGATAAATGGCAGATTTAAGAGCCTTGATGAGTTGTAGAGGTATATTCTAAGCACCAATCTAACGGAGTTGTTTTTTGTTTAATCCCTCAATAGATTCTCATGTCTGAGCTAATTATACAATGATTTGCTGTAGTATTCGGAGATGGAGATTTCAAGTGCAAAGATAACTTAACGGGCCTCTAAATTACAAGAGAGAATGAAATCATTGTTTTGGAGAGTGGCTATGGATATTTTTTTTCCTGTTAAGACTATTGGTTGTCCTCTTTTTGTGATTCGGGTCTTGAGACCCTGGAGTATTCTACTAAAATGTGATCCTGGAGTATTCCTTCCTTACTAATTATTGCCATATCCCTCTTGGGCAAGTCTGCCTAATAGGTGATTTCTCGTTCGATGATTTTTAATCCTTATGTATTTGTTTTCATGTATATAATATCTCCATTTTGCATGTCTGTAGTTAATAGGCCGTTTACAACCTCTAGTTATCTTTCATTTTTTTCAACTGACGTATATTTTGGCATATTTTATTCAATCATGAAAGCCATGTCAATGTGTTGAAGAGCAATATGATTTAGAGTTGGTTAACTGTAAAATGAATGTTTGTGTTCAGCTGATGTTTTTTAGAGAAACTATTTTTCTTAACTGTAAGTTCAACTTTTGATCTTTGGCTTCGTTGTGAGGCATCTAGCATATGGCTACAGATCTTTACTCAGGATCGGAGGTTCCTTTAGGTTTTTGTCCGTTCCTTATTACATGAGAGTATTATCTTTATAGTGTCTTTCATGATTTGAGAGGCTCATGTAGAGTTATTTATGCTTGATCTTTTGCTTCAAAGGCTTTTGGCTGGAAGTGACAGTAATGATTCTCAGTGGTAATCATATGTGTTCTGTGGAAATTTAAGCTCCTGGGTGTATCAGGCTGTTGTAAGCATCATGTGCCAACTTTGTTCAACACATCAAGTATGGAGGGCGGTTGATGCTTAGTGCCTTCATTTTGAATTTTTGAAGTCTATATAGATTTGTGAAGTTCAAAGGAATAGTTATTCCGTGTATAGTGTCGTGTTTGGTAGTTTATAAAATTAGGGCAGTTAGATCGTGGTTTGGTATGAGTTATTGATCATTCTCAATAGTTCTAAAATTTTGGAGCCTGGCAAAAGTAACTCGTTAACATAAAAATTTGGTGCGAAGTTGTAGGACTTCATCCAAAGACATAATTGGTTTAAAATACAGCTGCTTAGCTAAAAATGACTATATATGCTTCCAAAAGTCACAATTTTTATTAAACGATGGTCTCCAGTTCAAGCCGCACTTTCTCATACCTTCGCAAGAGGGAATTTCGTTCGTGTATCTCGCTAAGCTTTAAAAACTACATGGAACTTACCAATGATTCAAAAAGTAGTATAGGTCTAATAGGTTATACAAAACCAAACCATACAGCATAAAATGTAGCATAGGTCTAATAGGTTATACAAAACCAAACCATAACCGCATAAAATGTAGCATAGCTTTAATATATTATACAAAAACAAACCATTTACGCTAGCATTAAAAGTGATCCACTTTTTTCCTTTACATGATGCATAGTAGACTGCAAGAGAACCGACAACAAAGAAGAGCCACAACCACATGACTGCCCTTCGGTTGGAATTACGCAGTTGGATGTACTGTTGCTGCAATTGTACGCAGTGAGCCCGCAGACCATCAATATCCACCTGCGCTTTCTTGAGGAGGTTCTCATATCTCTCCTGTTGAGCAGTCATCTCCAGCCGATGCCGCGTTGCTTGGTGCTCCATCGCAGTGACGTGGTCCAAAATGAGTTCCTCGACCACTCGGTTGCAACACATCTCCAGCTCAACCTTCGTACTTCCAGATGCAGCCTTTGCATATTCATGGTGTGCCACGTCTCCCCCCTGCGCCCTGTCTTGCCTAACCCACCAATCGCACCAGGCAAAGTAGCGGCAATGGTGATTTTCCCCATACTGCACCAAACACATTCGTCGTTATGGAAACTTACGTACATAAATAGAGGGAGGACCAAATAAAATGGTTTCCCATTTGCAGAAGAATAAATTGCTTACCTTGAATTTTTTACATCCATAAAACTGTTTTCCGTAATTGTCTGGGGTATATGCGGTTTTCTTTACAGCTCCAACTCCACAGAAGCACACAGGTTTCCTCAAATAAGTTTGGGGCGTGTGGCTGAGCTTTCACTATTGGGATAAGAAATTACCAACTGTAGGTATACACAAAAACTTTACAAATCAAATGGTAATTGCCAACTCACGTGTCAGCTGTTGCGAAACCCATT
Organism: Myrica gale; assembly: GCA_963930655.1. Classification (NCBI taxonomy): domain Eukaryota; kingdom Viridiplantae; phylum Streptophyta; class Magnoliopsida; order Fagales; family Myricaceae; genus Myrica; species Myrica gale. Next base: position 11,310,381 of record OZ005610.1, on the reverse strand, counting down.
GTGACAGATGATCTACTTGCAGAAGTAGAGGACGAGGTTCCCCTATGTTGATTGGAGCTACTCCTTCCACTACTCCTCGACGGGGTCATTCTCAATAAGGTTGTAAAGGGGTGGGATGGGGCAAGTCTTAGGTTCAAATCTTGTAATGAAGAAATCAGAGGGAGATTCAGCTAGGGCTAACATTAACCAATATTCTAAATTAGATTAAGATTACTGATAACAAGAATCTTTTTCCAGCAACGACATAGATGCAACTAAAACTATATAGCTATGATTGTGGGGGAGCCTTATTCACAAGAAACGAATGAAATTAGTACCCAATCCATGAAGCAAGCATGCACACATGCAATGTGCAAATTAACACCAATAACTCTATTGTACCCTCTCTCACAGTAACATTTTACACTTTCAATGTGGGTACAATAGAGTTTAATTCTATTTAACTACATCAGGAAACTCTATTGTACCCTCTCTCACCCTCTCTCACGATACCCTCTATTGTACCCAACTTTTGTTTTCCAAATCAGAGACCGATCTGAATTCCACTATGTATGGCCGAAGGTGAGATTCATTAGCAGTTTCCTAGAGCCAACGAGATTGCGTGGAAGACATGAACTGGTATAGCCTCAAACGAGAGATCCTAAAGGAAACATGTCCAGAAAAACTAAACTAATATTTTTTTGTATTAGTCCAATAACAAGGGAATTCGATTCAAGTTTCAACCTTCAGATTAAAAAATTCTATGCTATCGTGAGAGAGGGTACAATAGAATTAAAAAATTGTGTTAATTTGTGAGAGAGGGTATCGTGAGAGAGGGTGAGAGAGGGTACAATGTACGTTCTTTAGATATTAACAGTATAATTTACACATCAAACACAATACGGGATAAAAAATTTATCAAATAACTACATCAAGGAAGTGAAATTTTATTTGGAATTAACAAAATCAATAGATCATCAATGGAGTACTCTGCCGCTATATATGTTTTCTTTCCATACTATTGGCAAGCTAAGATGAAGACAATGTGCAAATTAGGAGTCATCAGAAATTATAAACATCATATATTGTTAATATCTAAAGAACGTACCAAGAAGCTAGTATACATGACCTGAAATTTTCAACCAAACGAACTCAGTTTTGCAAATGATGACAGACTCCTAGGGTTATTACATTAAACTAATATATCTTCAAAAAGCAGATCGGAAGGAGCAGGTTCCAAATCGGGAGGAGGGAGGAGCTTCCAAAACAACCTAATATAACCGAAATCTCCAACCACAACAATTTCTACGTATGGGAAAACAATATATACCTAAACGAGAGAGAGAGCAGGTGGCAGGGGCTTCGAAATCGGTGGTGGTGGTTTCGGTGGTGATCGGGAATGGCAACGGGTGGGTGGGTTTCCAAATGGGGAACGACAGCGGACTGCAGCGGGGGGTGGGTTTCGCGGGGGGGGGGGGGGTAGGTTTCCAAATGGGGGGGGATTCGAAATGGGGTGGGTTTCCAAATGGGGGGATTCGAAATCACGATGAAATCGGTGGTGGTGGTTTCGGTGGTGATCGGGAATGGCAGCGGGTGGGTGAGTTTCCAAATGGGGAACGGCAGCGGACGGCAGCGGGGGGGTGGGTTTCCAAATGGAGGGGATTCGAAATGGCGATGGCTATAAACGGGACCAAACAAAAAAACGGTTTTGCACCGGTTTCTATCAAACCGGTGAGGATAAGGCCCGGTTTGTCTCATTTATTTGGTGGCAGCACGTGGACCGTTGGATGGGCAGCGGCTTCATCCCCACCGATGCCTCACTGCGCTTCACACACCTCCGCTTAACACTATAACCGATCTCTACATAACATTGTGCAGACGACATAATTGTTTTTTACTCCGAAAACCGACCGTCGGTGTTTTACCAAAATTTCTGTCGGTGACAGGCGACTCATCCCCTTCATTTCAAGTCGTAAATACTTCTTGAGGGAGATGGAGATGGTGGACGCGTAAAGGAGGGGTGTGAGTCTCGGTGGTGGGTGTCGAATGGCAGACGACAAAAGGAGTGAGTAATAGAAATGGAGAAAATTAAACCACATAATGCTATGGACCAGTGAAGAACAAATGATGAGAGAAGGAAGATGAGTGAGTTGGCTGTGGGACCCAACATTTCAGTTTGCGTCGAATGATGGATTTCAGTTTATGTTGAATAAGGGGAAAAAATGACATGTGTCGTCACTTAAGTAGTTCTGATGTATTCGCCGTCAGCCACGTGAGCAGATTACGTCATCTGATGTGACGGAGAACTGATTTAGGAGACATATCAAACCACAGGGCCCGTAGGAAAAAATGTTCTACATGGACTAATCTGAGAATTGACTATACCCCACGGACTAACGGGATAATTTAGCTAATTTTTTAATATTAATCCCAAATAATTGACCCCAACTATGGGCTCAAACATCCCCAATATTTCTTTGCCACGTGTATAATCGAAATGACTTAACTAGCCCGAGACTTTCCATATCATACCACTGGCGTGTTCGCTGGAAGCCTGAAACCGGAAGTGAGGATTCAAAAAAGGTCGCAACTTTGAGAAGGAAATACTCTGCTTTACGCTGCGAGAGTTTGTCACTGTGGAAAGTAGAAAATGGGGAGGAAGCCCTACGCTGCGAGGAGGAATCAAGAAAAGGGAGTCATGGTACGAAATCCCTTTTCTACAAAGTCATATTCGACGTTTATGCCTTCGTTGGACAAGTATACTGTTCTTTCTCTGAGTTTTTCTTTGTTATCGTATGGTTCGTATGCTTTTCGTTGTACTATTTCTTTTGACGTTACTCTTCTTATGTTGTGCCAGTTCTTTGTTCTTTAAATTACTTTTATTTTATGTTTGTTTCGGTATTAGTTATGTTCTTATAATTTTTTGTTTGTCCTTTGCTCTCTGTACTATGTCATCAGTATATGCTACTCCTTAGGATCAAAGAGCGATCTTTGAAAGCTACTACGCACCCATCTTTCTTAGTGTATTTCCCTAAGTGGTGGTTGATGATAGTTTTATGTTTGAGATGGACTAGGGTTTGTTTGAACTACGACATTGTGCTTATAGCTCTCAAAATAAAAGAAAGGGAAAAGTGATGGATGTTGCATTTGTGATAAGCATGACAGCGGATTTTTTTTCTCTGTTACAACAAAAAGTTGGTGTGAATTTTATTTTTTTGAGGCAATGGAAGTTCTGGTTTAATTATTTATCATTATGATGATAGATGTATCATGTCGGAGGGAAAAGTATATCTCTTAGAAATATCTATTTGTGTGAAAAGGAACCGTATGGTAGTTTCAGACCATGGATCACTTTTCGTTATTTCGGTAAGCAGAATTATATAGAATGCCGAAGTGAAGATTTTCCACTTCATTTAATAAGGAAAGGGGGGAGGGAAGCTTTGTTGTTTCACTTGCCAATATCTTGGATTCTAAGGTGCCTTCTTGTGACATCAGTCCTTGCTGTGAAATATAAAGATATTGTTATGTATAAAGACTATAGTACAGAATTAGACTTCAACGGACTTGTTTTTCCAGGAATTTTGGCATACTTCATCAAACTTTGCCTTATTATTGCTTCACTGTTATGAAAATTTAGTTAAATCTTCCCTCAAGTTTTTCATTTTGATCAAGTTAGGCTTTTGGAGCCAGCCACTAGTATTCGATTTACACCTACTCCGCTTCTGTTACAAATTATGTCTACTTCTGCATCTAAGCTAATGGGAAATCAGGAATTTAACCACTTAGCAATATTCCTACTATTATTGGCTGGTTTAAGAACATGAAATGTGGATTTTTCTTCATTCTCTAATTGGTTTTTATGTCATTCAAAGCTTGAATGCACAAATGCAGTCTTTGAGAGAGTGAATTTGCAACCTGGAAACAGAAAACCTTCTCTAGAGAGAATTGGAGCACAGCCCAAATGTGTAAATCCATCCTCAAGCGGTGTGGGATTGCATCCTGAAAGCAGCATCCCATCCTTGGTGAGAGCAAGACAGTCCAACCAGCCAGGAGAGTCTGTTGAGCGATCAAAACCAAGGAAGAAGGATTATACTGGTGCCGTTAGGCGATCTGTACGTATTCAAAGTGCACTTTTGCCTGCTCAAAGCCTGGACATAGAGCCTGTAATTTTAGACGTAACTCTAAGTGACAGTGAGAAAGAAGATGACCCTCCTGCTCAGAGAAAACAGAATGCATCTGAACCAACAACCTTTGCGAAAAAGAACTTGGAAGAAAAAGTGAACGACAACATACAACGATTGGAAACACTAGAAAAGATTGTGGAAGCACTGATGTCCAAGACATCTAGGGTGGATGTCACGTACAAAAACTTGTACATAGACTCCCAAAAGAAGGTTCTATTTATGCATGAACTTGAATATCATCTATTGTTTCTTTCTATGTCATTATATGTTAATTCCATTTTCTCTCCTTATGGTTTTGTCTCCCCCCGGGCGCCGTTTGTAGGTTGAATCCTTAACTGAGGAAAAGAAACAACTTGCTATGAAGCTTGACGTCGCTCTTGGAAAACTTGAATCAGTAAGTCTCAGTGATCCACTTTAGATACATTGTTTGTTTGTGACTTGTACAATTATTTTGCTCTGTCTCCAGTCTTTATTGCTGCGTACCACGACTGCTCTAATGGTGTACATGGTTGCTTTTATATCAAAATATGCCTGAAACGGCAGTCAATTGCTATCAGCAGATAATATATCTATGTTCTATAGAAGGACAAAAGAAGAAACTGTCTAAATTACTTTTTCTTGAGCTTCTTAGTTGTTAATCGTAAGCAACATCATTGTAGTCCCGCACAATGGGTTGTTGATGTAAATCTTGCTTCTAGACATTACTAGCGGTATTTTTCTTTCCTTTTCTGTACATTTTACTATGGCCTGTCACCCATGAGATTCAGTTACACTCCAGAGGAAAAGCTTTCCAGTTATGGAGGCTCATACTATTTAATCGGTGGTTAGTCCCTTTTCCTTATGTTCTATCATAAACGTTCCTTTTCAAGCTTCTGCTTGTCAAGTCCTTTGCATTGAAGCTGAAGCAGCTACTTTGAAGTTGAAAGAAAAGCAACCATTGCGCAGGTATCGAAATTCAGTATATAGCGAAGGGAAGGAAGGCCTATTAGCCCATGTGTTAGATGGACAAAAAAAGTTTTGAAAAAATTTTCACCACCAATTTTCACAAATTTCATCAACTTTTCACAAACTCCAACTCTTTTTTTTACGAACTCCAATAACTTTTTACAAACTCCTACACTTTTTTACAAACTCCAACAACTTTTTCACAAACTCCAACAACTTTTTCACAAATCCCAATAGAATCTATACTACCTCCAATAAAAAAAATTCTAAATATATTTTGCCCATCCAAACAAAGCGATCTGTGTCTGTGTGAGTCTTCATTTCTGCTATTTCTAGATATTCGGTTCCCATGAACAATAATCTTCTTATTATATATGATGGTGATTGTGGTTAAACAGCAATAGAGTAATCATTGGAGGCCAATAAGACTTGTGAAGAATGATCAATTTTGTCAATAAAACTTTAATCTTGGATTTAGGTTATTCAGAGGTCATATTGTTCAGCAGACGGAACGATTTATAGTTCTTCCTTACATCTGATCTGTCCGCAGTAGAGGATTATTTTTATGAACTACCGTGAAATTCGATACTGAAATGAACGACGTATAAGACGTGGTATTGTCTCATCAATTTTTTTTATGTAATAGATAGGAATAACAAACATATTGCTTTCTTCATTGTCAAGCTAAGTGGTACTTATCAGTGGTTGAAAGGATGATACTGTGGTTAAATATATTCAATTGACTGGACCCCTTTCCATCTTTTGGCTTTGTTTCCTTGGTAGTATGAGCGTGGTGATCGTGTTGTCTCGGAAGCTTTGGAGAAATTGAAGGATGTCATCTTGATCTCAAATCTGACAAAAGCTACTGAGACGGCAGTTAATGCGTCATCTCAAGCATTTCACAATGCTTTATCTGCAGGTGATGTCCTGGGATCCCGAAGTCATGCTGGAAAGAAAAAGAAAGCTGCAATCTCCAAGTGAAGAGGATTGAAACTAAAATCGCAAAACCTAGCTAGTTTAATCTTTCAAGTTCAGTACATATGTCCAAATCCAGGGTTGGGTAGTTTTGTCGTCTTTGGTTTTAAGGTGCTAGTAGGCTTGTCACAGGTGGTACTAGTTTTAAGCCTAACTCGCAAGAGCTTACAATTTTGTCACTTAGCAGCAAATTTCGTTTGGTGCAATGGGGAATGTCCTTACCACCTGAAGAATTTCAGGCAACTACTGGGTCTTAGATAAAACATCAATGTTTCACATGAGTAAACCAGCGTAATGTTGCTCCGAGGGGTAAAAAGGGGCGTAAATGTGTTTGTTTTTAGGGTTAATTACATTTTACACCCATGTGGTTTGGAGGTCTTGTCACTTTGTATCTCGTTTTTTTAATTATGAGATATTTTATCTACATGATTTGAAGGTTTTACATTTTGCATTTTTCGTTAATTTAGCCGTTATTTCGAATGAAAAAATCAATCATGTACAGAACAATGTACAACAAATACAAATAGGTGGAAAGTGTCAAAATTAACTGCAAAGTGTTAAAAAGTTTAAAATAAAAGAATAAACTGCAAAGTGTTAGATTTAGGGCAAATGGACAAGTGACCCACGTGATTGACTTTTTTGTTAGAATTAATAGATAAATAGATGGTGGGGTGCAAATCGAAAATTATGTGAGTGAAATATTTTACAATTTTAAAAAATATATGGTGTAAAGTATTAGGATTCTTAACTATGTAAGTGCAGTTTAAATCACGTGGGTGAAATATTTGAAAATTTAAAAAATATGATGTAAAGTATTAAGATTTTCAAACTGTTTTATTTCGGTCATGTGCATCAAACAAAGGTAAAGAAAGTTGTTCAGTTCCTTCCTGTCTTCCCTTTCGAGAAAGTAAAATCCGTATAATTCGCTGTGTACTGCTTCTTGGAGCCTCATCACGAGGATCAAATTGACGACGAGGATTTGCCCAAAAGAACAAAGGTAAATTTGGGAAGGGTCTGTGGTGATGCGGTTGAAGGACAAAATTAATAAAAGACATCTTTGATGTTGTCCAATAGCTAGCAGTCAAAGGTGCTAAACAATGCTTTATTTTTTGCTTGAATACAAATCTACAACAGAAACAAGTTTGAACCACTTGTATCTGCTTGATCAAAATAAGCCTCAATTCGAAACGTAGATGGAGAAAACAGGATTAGCATTCATGATTCCAACAGTCTGCCTCCTACTGTTCTTCATGTTAGCACTCTTCCAGAGAGGTGGAGAAGCTAAAAGGATGAGCTTGAGGTGTTTCAAAAACTAGCATAATTTACCTCTTGTCTTGTTGGTGGCGGTGGAGACGAGAAGTCTATACACATTCCGTGAATTAAATGTTCATATGATGCGGAGAGATCTTGGGATGTCAGTTGGTGGTACTCAACTAGTTGGTGAAGGCACTGGTTTTCCCTCACCAAATTTGCATTTTCATTAGCTAACCTGGATTTCTCTGCGAGCAATACCTCCATTTGAAGCCTCACCTAGCCAGGCAACATTTTCACAATATCAACATTTAGGTTCTCAACTAAATACCTAACAAAATATATATGATGTGGGGGGAGAAATGGAAGCATATGAGTTATGACTCCTACCAGATCATCTTCATCCGGTCTTGTCCCTTTAGCAAATCCATCACGGAGCCTCCTATTCTCTTCCTCGAGCAGCACACATCGGTCTTGCATAAAACATGAATCCGACTTGATTGATTTCAGTTCTCTTGCAAGCGAACCCGCTTTTGTTGCCATGGAAATCGCAAGCTGTCGATGACAAATAATTAGCAATTCAAGAAGTTGTTGGTAACCTTCGTGCTTTTGCTTAGAGAAAGAAGAAAAGGATTCTTTAAGCACGACAGTGAAGAGAAACGTGAACCTACGTTTTTGGCTTTCTTCAGCTTCCCGTCTTTTAGGATTTGCTCATCATTTGCCTTCTGAGATTCTTCTTCTTCATCCTCTGTTGAATGAGCACGATCAAACTTCCTTTTCAGTCCTTTTTTGAGCTCTGCTTCAATTTGATCCTTTTCTGAGTCCTCTTCATTACTCTCCGAGTCCTTCAAGTGGCCTTGGAATATTTCGGTCAATGTGGGCGGTTTAGCTAGATCTCTAGCTCCCTGTAAACATAGAAGGCTATAGTCAATCGCATCCAATAGTAGTTTGTGATAATTTAGACAACTCAAAACCAAACCCCACATGAGGGAAATTTGTGAGTTAAGCCTGTAACAGCTTTCCTTCACACTTTCAAGTTTGACAATTACAGAATACAGTCTGTTTCAGAACCCAAAGATCAGTGTTTAGAAATCCTTAAGAGAATCGAAGAGCTCTGTAGACCTGAAGGGCATTGTCTAGATTGTTCGATAGCTGGGACAGAGTGTGAGATACGGAGTCAAACCCTCTCATCAAAAGCAGCGAGTCTTCCTTCAATCGCTTAGCTCGATCCGACCCCCTGGCATTCTATACAAAATCCGACAAACCCTTTAATGTGATTCTCATCGAGCGCGGAATTTACATAGAATTCAACCACAGTTCCGACTACATGCACTCACCAACTGGGATGATTCGTAGTTCTCACTTGAGATTCTGCTTTGACGATTCTCAAGAAGCGAGTCGATCCGGCCTCGTAGCGCGCTCCAGAAGCGCTTATCGGAGGAGGGGCTGTACATAGGAGACGAAATCGTGAAGCTCCTTCCCTCCTGTACTCAAATTCAAGAGATTTTATAATATAGGACCACAAAGATTTATTCGAAGACATAAAGTAATACCCACCATAGAAAGCTGAAGAAACATAGAAAAGGAGGAGGAGGTGAAAAGAAAGATACCTGGCTGGGGGGGGGAGGCGATGGGGTCTCCACTGCGGCTGCCATGAGAGAGAGAGAGAGAGAGAGAGAGGGAGAGGTGTAACGGCTAGTTGTCAAAGTAGCTTTGAAGGACGAAGAATTTTAAATATATGCGCCGTTTGTGCCAACGTTCTAAAACCTATCTGACTTAAAAATTAATTATCTGAACGAGGCTTGGCCTGGTCGCTAGTCGCAGCCTGGTTCGCTTCTTTTATGATCGATAAAAGTGAGTTCGCTTTTGAACGCTCCAAGTGGGGACAGATTCAGATCAGATCCCACGGCTGTAGTCTTCGATAGATTACCACGGTTAAGGTTTTTATTTTTTAAAACTCAAGCAAGTTGTAGAATTTTTATAAACTACTGTAAATCAAATTCTGATATTTTATTACGTTAAGAATTACTATTTACTCAATTTTTAATCACTACAAATTTATATATTTATATTTATAAATATTAATTACAAAAATTGCCTACCATTAAAGTTTAAATCCGAAACTTTATAAGATAAAATATCAACAGAATTGTGCATTTGGGAGGGTGACAAACAAAACAATCATTAAATAATGTAAGACTTATATTATCTAAATTTAATACGAGCATCATTTAATAATACATGATTCACCTTGTTAGGATTTATTTCTCTCCTAATTAAAATAAAGAATTATAGAGGATGCTATCTTATAATTAATGACATTTCCTGCGTTGCATTTAGGCAGCAAGTGAGGTAAACTAATTATCCACCCAAGAATTGGGTGGCAGTCTGTATTTGGTAAAACCCAACGTAATCTTAGTGTCAGTTTATGTAAGGATCTGGATAGCTCAAAATCTAGGCCTTTGGTTTAACGTGTCAATTGAGGCTGATTTGAACTGAGCTTATCCAATATCCACCTTGTTTGTCCGGTTCTGGAAATCGTGACAAAAAGGAGTAACTTGTCAAAGGATTCCGGTAAACGTTTTTGCAGTATTCAACGGGCATCAAAGCTACAAATCAACATGAACTTGGAGACCATGAGAGCCAGATGGGTAACTCTTTCTGTTTGTTTGCCTGATTGAGCTTGACACTGACCAAATACGGCATAGGCATATACGCTGATTATTTGGTCATAGGCATATAAGCTGATTTAGCTTCAGGTAAAACATGGCAAGTTGACACGTTGACTTGCACACAGTCAATGTAGGGTTGTTCAACCCCGATGTAGGTGTCGGTTTTGGCCAAAATCGGCACCTATACCGGGTAGACCGGTTTTTAAATAATTGTCACCTACACCGTTAAGGGTAAAAATCGGTCTTTAGCAATGGCGGTTTCTGGTTATCCTACATTTATATTGGACCATTTTTTTAGCATTTTACGCACTTAGTCCAATTTATTTTTTTTTGTCCATTAATCACATATCAATAAAATCTAAACTGATAATATCCAAAATCAATAAAATTAAAGATCATTTTAAAAGATAAGATGAGAACTTAAAGTCAAAACTAATAAAATTCAAAATCAATAAACTTAGAGAACATCACAACAAGATGAAAATCTAAAATCTCAACCGATGAAGTCTGTGATTGTGGTGGAGTGTTCATCTGCACATAAAAATCATCTAAACATTAACAATTAAAGATTCAAAGTACTAACAAGTAACAAACGTGCAAACAGACTAACAAGTAACAAATGTACAAACAGCAATATGCTCGTTTTACTTCACATTTGCTTCCGGCAGTTCATCAACGATTACGTCTCTTGAACATCCAATTACAATATGATGTGTTCTCTTTTAGGAATTGAAAACCTCTTGAAAATTTAAACAAAACTATTCTTTTTAAAAAAAAAAAAGGTCAAAGGGCTCGGGGGAGCCGGGGGAAAACAGGCCAGATGGGGGGCCTGGGGAGCCGAGGGAAAAAAGTCCAGGCCCTAGGGGAGCCTGGCTGCCTAGGCCTTGGGAAGTCGGGGGTTAAATTTGTCAATTAGTTTTGTTATTTTTTTTAAAAAAAAAGGGCCAGAGGACTCGGGAAATGAGGGACGCGCGGGGTGCCCAGGGGGAAAAAAAGTTCAGGGGAGCCTGGGGAGGGAGGCTTGAGGGGTTAAAAAATGTTTGGTGTCCCTGTGTCCCGGTGAAGCCAAAAACCAGCAATCTGATACCGGTGCCTGTGCCATCGGAATTTTCCGGTGGCACTGAACAACCCAAGATCAATGTTGCAAACAAGTTTTTTTGCAAATCAGATTTTAGTTTGTAGGAATTTATGAACTAGAGATATGATTTGAGTAATTTTTTTATATATTTATTATAATAGAAAGATAATTTTGATAGGAAGAGATGAATTATTTTATTGTTCAAATATTGTTGGAAAACACGACATGATTAGTCAAATATTATTTTACTTTCATGGCAATAGTCTCATTTTAATTACTTGGTATTAAAATTGAAGGTGGCAAGTCGTCGCAAGAATTTGGAACCAAATTACAAAGCCATGACTAACAAGCCCCTAGTCATAGCTATTAGTAGATCGTTACAACATTTATACGACATCCACAAAATTAGAGTTAGTACCCCATTTAAGGGTTGGTTTAACAAGCTTAGAAAAATAAAAAGAAAAAAGAGGTTGGTTTAACGCTACAAAAGAAAAACGTGTTATAGCTCCGTACTTATTTTGCGGTCCCCAACTTTCGTCAATAAAGCACCGTTAATGCGATGTCATCAAGACTGAAGATAAGACCTCTACTGTAAATACGACATAATCATACATTGATTTTTCTTGGTGATTTATGTGACGGAGCCTCGTTGACATTAGGTCAGATCTCCGGAAGGCTCATCGATTTCCTATTATTTCTCTTATTGTTCTTTTTCCTAAGCAAAAGTGAAAATTTATTTTACTGGAAACAATACAATAGTGTTGAGTACATATAAGCCTCTAAGGCCTGATACAACGAACAGGGCAGAAAACCAATAACATCGATATTAAAGGCCCGAAGGGCCAGACATCCAACAGCTTGAAAGGCCTGAATCAAGATGGTCATAAAGGCTTCATGCAGATGGACCAAAAGGCCCAAAAGTTTTAAATAGGTCCAAATACCCAAAGTAAATTTCGCTAGCGGAGAGAGTGAATGACAGAGTTCCCAAAAACTCATCAATAACAGCACGGTCACAATGAGGGAAAACAAATGAAATTATTAGAGACAACAAGAAAAATGCAAAACACAACCAAAGAACCCCATGGACTGCCGACCAAAACAAAGAGCCGAAGAAAACCACAAACAGCAACCCATGATTAAAAGGTTTTGTGCTTATAAAAAAAAGGTTATTAAGTTTTGAACGGTTAGTGGTTTAATATAAATAGATAAAATTGTCTCAACAAGGAGCTATTATGGTAAGTTTAGACAAAACCCCTTAAAATTTTAGCTTTGTCAATTGCTTCCCCAACATATTTGTGCAAGAATGCATGACTGATTTTTTTGGGTGCAAAGTGTCCCAAAAATAAAAGAATACGGTGCAAAGTGTTATACCTCAAACTATGTGGGTGCAAAGTGTCCCAAAAATAAAATAACATGGTGCAAAGTGTGATACCCCCAAACTATGTGGGTGCAAAGCGTAATTAAATCTTTTAAAATATTGGGGGTAAAATGAGCAAATGAGTCCTGTGCAAAACACATGACTGAATTTTCTATTCGAAATAACGGATAATAGACGGCGGGTACAAAATGTCAAGACTTCTAAAATGACGTGGGTAAAATATCTCAAAATTAAAAAATAAATAAGGTGCAAAGTGTCAGAACCTCCAAACCACGTGAGTGTAAAGTGTAATTATAAAAATAATCAATAGATTGTGACTCAAGTTGGTTTAAGGTTTTCTGTTGTGGATTCTTGTTTGTCTCATCAGAGAGATTTTTGAATTCAAAACTCCTCACTTGTTGTCGTTTTTTTTTCGTCACTTGTTGCGGTTGATGAAGCTCATTGCATATCTGAATGGTTAGTGATTACGCTGCCTCTTGTTCCTTTATGTTTTGGCTTGTTGGTTATGTCCATGTTCATCCTAATGGAGATCATGTTCTGGTACTCTGTCTTCCTTTTAAATTTCGTATATCTATGTGCAAGTTTTTGGGGGTAATCTCTATGTGCAAGTCTTGCCTAAGCATATTTGACCATTTTTACAGGTCACACAACTTTCGGCGTTCGTGCATGAGACCCCATGTAACGCCTCGGCCCAAATTTCAAATGGAAAGATTTTCTTATAAAATAAAGTTTTTTTTTATCATGGATAATCATTTATCTAGGCCCCAATATTTAAAATCTAATTTTGTACAACCTCAGCAAAATATTCATAGTAAAAAGACCCAAAAATATCAATCCGAGCACTAAAAGCTACATTAGAATATCTGATAATTTCCAATATCGATGAAGATCTCCCAAAATAATACAATATCGAATTCCCTAATATTAATCTTCAAAAGTACTCTTGCAAAGCACGCATTCGAAACATAAATCTATCTAAAGTTGTTCGTACTTCTCTAATTCTGCCAACTCTGAAAAATATGAGAATAAAGGGTGAGCTACGACTAGCTCAGTAAGTAGTAAGTTAATGGGGGTTGGGAAAAAGACAATTTTATCACAATAACCCAAATTCAAAATAAAACAACGTGAGCCATACCAAATCTAAAATACAAGTTTGTAACAAAAATATCTAAGGCCACGCAATATAGGGAAATCACCAATGGTCACAGAGACCTCTAGGGCCACAGAGACCTCCAAATATCAGTCACACAAAGACCTCAAAATATTAGGTCACACAGACCTTCATGCCACAAAGAACTTCAAATACCACGAGGGGTATCAATTTGGCCACAAAGACCACAAAGATATATCACCAGCGCAGAGATAATTTTCACAGTATGCTCACCAAAATAAGTTATAAATATTTCAATGGAGATTCACAAAATCTCGATAATCTCATTTTACCCAAAATTTGTTCAGTTTCCCAAATATACATCAAAACCATATAAAAATACGGTGCACGTTAAAAATTCCATTGAAGAACCACTTACCTCGAACACTTAACCAATCCTTAAAGCTTCTCCAATAATTAAACATACCTCTATCCATCATTTTTAAATTCAAACATAAGATCTTTATCTATATCTTAACCTTTAAATTCAAATTCAAGATCAAATCTCTATTCAAACTTTTAAATTCAAATATAGATCACATCTTCGTATCAACATCTTTAAATTCAAAAATACGATTTAACTTCTATCTAAAAATTAAACGTAAGATTAAGCTCTATCTCTTCATTTAAAATTCGAATTACTCACTTACACCTTTTTTGGGACGGGTATTACAATCTCTCCTCCTTGAAAAAATTTCGTCCCTGAAATTTACAATACCTTCCACAAAAAATAAATCCATTAACAAACTAAATCACAAATCATTCATGCTTCTGCTGCGCACTCTGATCATACAAAATCACCTCACAATTTTTTTTCATTAACACAATTCAAGCCTGAAACATATATTAACAACTATCGTATATGGGGTAGTTTTGTTCTAAAGGCTAGTAATCAATATATATCTACAACATCGTTTTTCATATGAAAACAAAAATAAATAAATAAAACAAAACAATGGAAGTGGTGAACCGCCACCGGGGATATTGGGTACCAGTACCACTAGAGTTTATTAAATACCAATTACATAACAAGATATAAATGCTAAATCACCACATCATGGGTGATCTAGTGATAAATAAGGATTTGGACCACATGTAGTTGAATCTCATGGTTGAAAGTTTGATGGATCTCCCTCATGGTCGGTTAAGTAAGCAATCACAAATAAAACAAAGGCTTAATTGCATTATAGGTCCCTGGTATCACTTTTTGACAAATTAGTTTCTGCAATATCACTTTCTACAAACAGATCCCCGAGGTCACCCCTTTAGATAAAATTGGTCCCTCCATCCAACAAGTGTTAACCCACTGCCGGACTTGGCTGACGTGTCAAAAAATAACACGTCAGCCATTAATAAGATAAAACCACATGTCCCCATCTCCACGTAGGACGCAGATTAAATATAAATTAATTTCTATTTTACACGTGTGCATCCGACTCAGCTTTTTTAAAACAGAAATAAAAGTCACCTAAACCTAACGACATCACAACACTTATCTCCTCCCACTCCCCTCTCTCTCTCTTCATCCCCGACAGGCGAACACTTCCCCAAATTAAATAGAACCCTAGCCTCCCTAATCTTCTAAACCCCCCACTAGCCGAACCCCCCCCCCCCCCCCCCCACACACACACATTAGTCCGTTTGTGCAAGGAACTTGGACTTCGAACATGCTTTGTCGGAAAACAAATATTTCACCAATCGTTCAGATAGCTCTCCGCAACCTGTTTCTCTCCTTTTCAATATAGGTGTACTCATGGGGGGTTCGGCTGGTGGTTGGTTTGGAAGATCGGGGAGTATTTAATTTTGGGGAAGTGCTTGTCTGTCGGGTATGAAGATAGAGAGAGGGGGTGGAAGGAGATAAGTACTGCGACGTCGTTAGGTTTAGGTGACTTTACTTTTTTTTAAAGCTGAGTCGGAAGCATGCTTAGAAAATAGAAATTAATTTATATTTAAGTTGCGTCCTACGTGGAGATGGGGACATGTGGCGTTATCTTATTTGCTACTGACGTGGTATTTTTTGACATGTCAGTCAAGTCTGTTAGTGGGTTAACGCCTGTTGGAGGGAAGAAGAACCAACTTTTACCTAAATGAGCGATCTGAGGGACATGTTTATAGAATATGATACCGCAGTGACTAATTTATTAAAAAGTGATATCATAAGGACCTACAGTACAATTAAGGCTAAAACAAATAACAAATAGTGGAAGTCATAACACTCAGGATAACATCAAACAAGGAGTATAATCAGAGTTACATGTAACAATACGAACATGGGGATACTCAGGATAATGATTAAATAAATAAAGGGTATTTACTTGCACATGCTTTCTCTACATAAAATCATATACATTTAAAGGAAAGACAAGTACTTAAGCCATGAAAGAGTTATCCAAACATTAACTTAAGCCTGCATTAATTGTCTACATTATTTTTCTTTGTCCAAATATTCGGTCATGCTTATTATTTTTCAGTAGAGATCAACCATAAACACTTAAAACAGAACCGGATATCGCATTCAAGACCAAATTATAGATTTAATACTATCATATTTGACATCAAAACTTAAACTGCACAGTTACACCACAAATCCCAACCAAAACCATATGTTCTCTTCTCTTACCTTGGCTCGATGACCCCTTTTCACTAAATATCTTCTTCACCTATATCAAAAATAAGAGAGTTCGCTATTAACACTAGAAAATAAGAAAGAAAATGATAAAAGGACAGGGGAAGGAGACCTAAACCAACCGGATTCATGCTTGCAATCAAAATTCTTGGAGTTTTGTCTCTCTCTCTCTCACATCGAAAATGAAAGTGCTGGAAAAAAATTGAGACTCAAGGCATCTCTTTCACTTAAATAGGTGTAAGTAACTAAGGTTAGACTTAGGGCAAAGGCTACTTAATTAGGGGTTAAATAATTACACACCTAGTTTACTACAAGAAGCAACATAATTTGAGTGGCCAATTTGGGTGGTAAAATTCTAAATTTTGACACTTGTTCATCTCCCTAATCACATCACCGTGACGAATTATTCTCGTAATCATTTCTTCTTCACATAGCTTGATTCTCCTTTAGCATTAGGCTTAATAACAAGCCAAACCTTAGCCCATTTAACTGATTTAAGTCTAATTCCAAGCTTCTAATTTTCAAAAGTCCATTAAGCCATAATTAATTAGTCCAAATCAAAAAGATTTTCAGCCCTCTAATCAGCCCAAAAACCGGTCAAGCCTAAGTCCAAACACTTCTCTCTTCTAAAAAAATCATAAAGGCCTTAAAATACCCTTTTTAATAAAATTAAATTATTCCTTGCTAAATCAAGTAATAACAAAGTCATAACTTAATAGTAGAAAAAATGACGGGCACAATAGTTGACAAAGGTACATTATGTTTAGTAAAAATTCATTTTCTACATCATGGATTATACATTTAAATTTTAAAATTGACAGAAAAGGGATTCAAAAAATTTATAATTTAGATGCAAACTTTATATGTAAAATATATGTGCCACCTAAAAAAATATTCGAAATATTTTACATGTGCCTCTGTCACTCACTTTGTAGGCCTGTTCTCCTTTCAATCCTGATCTCCAAGTGTCTTTTCCTCCTTGTAATCACCTTTGATGGTATATGAAACACCGACCACGATCGCCTGCAATTCGGCTGCCCGAATTGCAGTGCAATTCGTGAGAGGCCAGCGTGGGTCCCGGGCGGGACCCACGCGTGCCCGAACAGTGAACTGCTGCTCGGGCACGCGTGGGTCCCGCCCGGGACCCACGCTCCTCTCTCACGATTGCACTGCAATTCGGGCAGCCGAATTGCAGGCAATCGCGATCCTATGAAACACAATTATCACTTGCCAAAACAAATAGACCGGCAGTTGGCTTTATCTATTACCGAGGAAACTGCTGCTGCTCATACAACCAGAGCGCAAAAAAAAAACACACAGTCAATGGCCACTCTTGCTTCCTCATCCTCTATCCTCCTCTCCTCTCAACCTTCCAACTTTTCTCCAGCTTCTCTTTCCCCTTCTCCACGTCTCTCTCTCCCTTATGTCTCTCACTCCACTGCTCTCTCTTCTTCCCTCTCCATTTCTTCTTCTCCTTTTCCCACATTCCTCAAAAGTAGTAAACGTTTTCCTACCTCTGCTTTGAGTATCAGGGCCAGTGCTGCAGAGAAGAAAAAGGTTCTCATTGTTAATACTAACAGTGGTGGGCATGCGGTTATTGGGTTCTATTTCGCAAAAGAACTTCTGGGTGCTGGCCATGAGGTCACAATATTGACAGTTGGTGAAGAGAGCTCGGACAAGATGAAGAAGCCTCCATTTAACAGATTCTCAGTAAGAGATTCAGACCTTATAATATTCACTGGTATCTCTTTGTTTATGTGCGTGGTTTCTTTCAATATGGGCTTTAACTTAGTGATATCTAATGAGTACAGCGATTTTCTGTAATCTAGTTTTGGAACTAATCTTGTCAGCCAAATTTTTTAGGAAATTGTGAGTGCTGGAGGCCGGACGGTGTGGGGGGGCCCGGCGGAAGTTGGGAAGTTTGTCGGAGGTGTAGCATTTGATGTGGTGCTGGACAATAATGGCAAGGACCTGGATGCTGTGAGGTTTGTTCTTGTAATTTTAAAAAACGATTGTACTCAACTATATATTTGATTGGATAAAAGGGCCAAAGAATTTTATACCAAACGTGGAGCTTTGGAAAGCAGGGAATCGGAAGTCTTGAGTGAGCATAATTGAAGTAACTCAAGCATATATCTTTTTCACTCCCTCTGTAAGGAAGGGCAAGTTAGCGTGTGATAGTTCAGAACCATGTCTTACTAGCGTGCAGGAGTGCACAATAATTGGAACAAAAGACAATTGAAAATGGAACAAAGGAGAATAAAGCTATATGTAAAGACGGCCTGTAAATATTTATGCTGACATAAATTTCCACAAATAGGCCTGTGATAGATTGGGCGAAGAGTTCTGGTGTCAAGCAATTTCTGTTCATCAGCAGTGCAGGAATCTATAAGCTGACTGATGAGCTTCCTCATGTCGAAGGGGTATGTGGTATATTTTGAATCCCAATAACATACAGAATAGGGTGGATTTTCACTATTGAATGAGAGAGCTTTACCTATAATAGGATGTCGTTAAAGCTGATGCTGGTCATGTTGGAGTGGAGAAATACATTGCAGAGGTTTTTGGTGTTTGGGCAGTATTTCGTCCACAATACATGATTGGATCTGGAAACAACAAAGATTGTGAGGAATGGTTCTTTGATCGTAAGTGTGTATTCTCAAGCACTTTTTTCGATTATTACATATTTCATGATGTTGCTGTAAGCCGGCTTTCAATGCAGGAATTGTCCGGGACAGACCAGTTCCAATCCCTGGCTCTGGAATGCAACTCACAAACATCTCTCATGTCAGGGACTTGTCTTCAATGCTTACTCTAGCTGTTGAGAAACCGGATGCTGCTTGCTGTAACATTTTCAACTGTGTAAGTGACCGTGCAGTGACTCTGGATGGAATGGCCAAACTATGTGCTCAAGCTGCTGGCCGCCCTGTGAAAATTGTTCATTATGATCCAAAAGCTGTTGGAATTGATGCAAAGAAAGCTTTTCCTTTCAGAAACATGGTAATAAGTCTTCTACGTACCATTAAACGTTTTGTTAAAAAGTCTATAATAGCTCCATCTATTTCGAAAAGTAATACTCACCCATAATGATGAAAAATTATTGCAAAAATCAGAGAAGACGAAAACCTTGGATGTTGGATCCTGACTTGGCACTTTTGAAACTATTTCAGTTCTCAGATAATTTACTTGATTCATGCACTGTGCAGCACTTCTATGCAGAACCAAGAGCTGCCAAGGACATTTTGGGTTGGTGTTGCGCCACAAACCTTCCTGAAGACTTGAAGGAGCGGTTTGATGAGTATGTAAAGATAGGAAGAGACAAGAAGCCAATGCAATTTGAGATAGATGATAAGATATTGCAGTCGCTTAAAGTGCCAGTGGCTGTATGATCAATCTAACTGCAGCCATTTCTGTCCATGCCACAAGGCTATATGACATGCATTTTTTTTTTCTCTCTCTCTCTCTCTCCATAGTTTGTCCAGAATCAATATTAATTGTATCATTTAGAGTAATTAAAATGATACGGTGAAGTTGATACTTTAGTAGCATGTAAGATGCGATTCTGAAATATGAAAGGAAAGCAAATAGAGCATGAACTTTTTGATATGGACTATGGGCAGCTTGATGCATGTACCTCAAGATAATGTGAAGTTGAATTGATTTTTGTCTACTAATTAGATTTCTAGATATATAAATCCTTACCATAGGATTTAACGGAGTAAGATTACTATTTATAATTGTTAAGATATTGAGATTGTGGGTATATTTTCTGTCATAGTGAAGGACGTGGCATTGAGGTCGAATGGATGAGGTTTCTCAATCTGAAGCAAACCCGCCAGCTTGCCCTAGAACAACTATTTCGTGACCCATTCATATAGTGAATTCTCATTAGAGATACCTGCCTTTTTCTCGAGTCACTTCAAAGTAATCTGCACAGAGTTAAAATATTGAGTCTCAAAAGGATTTGCAAAAATAAATTGCATTTTGAGAATCCAGGAAAAAAGATCCTGAAAAAAAAAATCCTCTCTACTTAACCGGAACATAACATTCTGTCCACACAGTTACAACATTGCTCAAACATCAAAAGCAAACTCGCAATCTAGGGGATGTTCTTAAATTATAGTCTCCAACCAACCTATGACAAATGGATCTATTACACTCACCCAAATGCAGCAGGACTAACTGCTAAAAAAAAAAATGTCAACCTAAAAAATAGGCCTGGAAAAGTTTCACAACCCAAGGGAGCAGACTACTGCTTAGGAGTTTGAAACTCTATTGCACTTGCTTGATTTCAAGGTTCTTGAGTTTTGATTCCAATTCATCCTCATTATAAGTACCATCCTCTTCGGCTGCCTCATCAAAATCTTCTCCTTCCGGGTCATTTTCATCCAAAGGCCCCAGCAAACTAGGCAAATTCTTAAATATATCCTTAACTTCATCAATCCCTTCATCAGATATGTAATTAGAATTGATATTGAGCAACTTAAATCCAGGTTTTTGTACAACAGCCTGTGCCAAGACCCTTGCCCCAGCCCTTCTAATTGAGTTTGTGCTCAGATCAACTTCAATCAATTGCCCTTGGCATACTTCCAATGCCTTGCTGATCACAATTGCACCTTCATCATGTAGTTCATTCTCTGAGAAGTTTAACTTGGTGAGAAATTTTTTTGCTGCTATACAGGTTGCTAATGGAGCAGCAGCTTTGGCAGTGATGTCGTTTCCAGCCATTTCCAGAACTTCAAGTGAAGGTGCAGAATCCTTGAGGGCATTGGCGAGAGCTTCTGCTCCCTCATCCTCCAAGTTAAGGTAACTGAGGTAAACCTCAGTAAGATCTGCAAAGATTGATATAGCTTTACTCAGAGCAACTCCAGCTTCCACACCAAACATGTTGTCGCGCAAATCAAGCTTCTTTAGATGGGGACAAGTTCCAAGTGCTTCAGCTAGGGCAACTCCCCCTTCAGAGCCTACCCTTGTAGAAGAACACCGGAAATCCTCCAATGCAGGAGAACGGTTCACAATCTCAGATATAGCAAGTGCCCCTTCATCTCCTGTCATGTTATTGTGAAACTGAAGAACCCTAAGCTTCTCAGTGGAAGGAATTAGCTCACAGACTGCTCTTGCAGCTTCCTCTGAGATACCATCATTCATCAAATAAAGCTCCTCCAAGTTCTTCTGTGACCTTAGGAGTGACCCAAATGCCCTGACACCCTTTTCACCCATGGCATTGTTTGAAAGGTCAAGATATCTCAAAATACAACCTTCCAGGGCTGAAGAAAAGATATGCATAACCTTAAGAGCTTCATCCTCTGGCCTTCCTGCAATAAAATCTGATAGGTCAACTTCTGTCAATTGATCTTTAATGGCTAATAGAATGGGCTCAGCCACAAGGGCAGCATCCAAGCCAAAACTTCTATTGCTGAAACAAATCTTAGTATATGAGTTTGGTTCGCTTAGTGGCTTTAGAAGCTCCTCAGCCTCCTCTGCCTCAATAAAAGCCCGGCGACCTCCAGATATATCAAAGATTGTTTCTTTAGCAGCAGCAGCAGGTTTCTCAGAGATTGCAACCTCTCTGTCCTTTATCCTGGGGCCTCTTTTGAGAACTTCCAGCATAAGCTTGCTTGATTCTTTGGCATAAATTTGCACAGCAGAACTTCCATCTGCATCTGACTCCTTCTCAAAGTGTTGGCTTGCAGTTGAAAAAGCAATATCTTCTATGTGCTGGGCATCCTCCTCTGCCTCTTCATTACTCAGCAGGCCGTACTTCCTAGAGAAAATTGATGGAGTTGTAAGATTCTTGGTCATTCGATCTACAAGCATTAGCCTCGTACTCTGGCTAGGAGGCCATAGTTTTATTGAGCGGTGTTGGAAAGTTTGTGTTGAAGAATCCATTCCAAAAGGGCCTGCAACCATGTAATTTACTCACTAATACATTGAAAATTAAAAAAAAAAATCAAGATATAGTTATATAATCAGAGAGAACATTCATGAACCGGATTAATTTATACACCCAAAAAGATTGCTTAAATTATCCAAAACATTTCTGGCTTAATAGCATAATTACTCTACTAGTTCAAACAAACAAGTTATACCTTTCACAAAATTCTCAACTATTCAAGCTGAAATTCCAGTTATTTCCACCCATAGTGAAACCAAGTTTTTATCTGCCTATGCATCAATAACTAGTGCACACAACAGCTTAAATCTTTCTCAAAATGCTAAACTATTCAAGCTGAAATTCCAGTTTCGTCCACTTATAGTGAAATCCAGTTTTCATCTGCCTATGCATCAATAACTAGTAAACATTACAAGGAAAAAACTAACTCTTTCACCAAAAACAACAAAAGAAAAATGAAGCGGTGGACTAAAAAATATATGAAAACAAATAAAAAGGATCAACCAAGCATACCATTCTGAGGTGAAAGTTCTTGGAGATATGAAATATAACAATAAGCAAACATCAACATTGTATAATCAATTCATTAGATGTCTGTACTCAACATGGAGGGAATCACTAGTGTTGTGCCAACACTGATGGTAAAAGTAGTGATGTCATTAAAGGAAATAACATTCATGGTTCCTGGTATATAACAATGTGCAGTGTTGGTGACAGCACCAAGACAGCAAGTTGGTGGTTGATTGCGCATCTATCTGTCAATTATATTCAGAATTAAGTACCAAACATGCTTTCCCCTTGTTAGTTCCATTTTCTATCTATAAAAGAAAGAAAGGCACTCTAAAGGTGCTAAAACTGTGACTGCCTGGATATTTATATGTAGAGCCACAAAAGTTTCTAAGACAATATAGCATTCTAAATTTTGACACAAAAGACCTTGTGTTAATAGTTGGTGCTCGTATGGGATCTAGTAGCGAAAGAAAATTCCTTACAACAAGCTAGAAAGAAAAGGAAAATTCTTTGCTAGGTTACATATAGATTAGAGAGTAAAGGAATCTCATCCATATCCAAACAAGTAGCTATCACCCCAAAAGAAGAGCTTATTCATTTACTGCATCAAAATTCTTATATAAGTAGAAAATAGTAGATTACAGGAAAAATCTACTACTATTAATTCAAATAAATAAATACATAAATAAATAACAACATCAAATCTAACAACATCAACAGTGAACTGCATACAGAATTGGAATACCTTTTGTGTTTTATCAAAAAAAGGGGAACTCTAATAATATACCATGAAATCAACAACTTATTTCATCTTCGTTTGTTGCACCGTGAAAGATTAAAGCTCTTATCCACTCATGCCCCAAATAAGGAAAAAGACAAATTTAAGTGCTTTCCTCCCAACCTCCTCTAAGCATCAACAATATTGATAAAACATTTTTAATCAGAACACTGTCTTAAAAACTCAAATTCGACATGTCTGTAAAAGCAATTAACAGATCCAGCAATGACACCTTCACTATTCATGGAGCAAATGACATAGTTCAAGGATAGGGGGAAAAAATTGTGGTTAAGGAAATTGTCGTAAGAAAGAAAGAACAGTTGAAATCTATAAGACATTAAGATCACTAATGCAACTTGTTTAAACTTTCTCCACAATCCATCAAAGCAATAAGGTAAAACCAAAGCACAGAGAGAACATCAAGCACCTCTACTAAGCAAGCATTGAACAAAACCCTACGAGAAAGAAGATTTGGAGTATGCGAATAACACTGCAAACCACATTAAAATTCAAAATTTTCTTTTTTTGTGAATTTATCATTCTGCTTGATGGACGAGTAATCGTAAGAAAAGAAAAGCCAACTCTCAATTTCCAATGACCACGTCAACCCCCGAACCTGCAAGTGGCATAAGATCCCAAGCATCCAGACATTTTTCTAAGTTTTCTAAGCAACCAAACAAACAGTGACGCAAAGGAAATGGAGTATAGAGGAACCGATTCGGCACCTGAAATGAGAGGAGAATTATCCAAAATCTAAAGCCACTAGAGAAATATACAGAAGCTATAAAGCCTAGAAATGAGAGTAATAAAGAAAAGCAGAAGCACCTCTGTTTTTTAACTGTTTGTTTATCGGGAAAATTTGTCTTTTGAGTTTTGAGTGTGGGCGCTGTGGCCGAGAGAAATGAACGATTTTATCGCATTGCTGAGAAAAAACAAGGAAGTGCGTGCGGGAATTGGAGGGAAATCATGAAAACCTAATCCAACTTTAAAATGAATGGGAGCGAAAGCGTAGGCTTTCCGCTTTCTTTTAGAGAATCGCTGAAAGAGTCCCCTTAAATGTTCGTTTTATTACGTTATTGGTCACGATAAACTCGTGGAGTCGTGGTCTGGGTCAGAATGGGCTGGACTCGGTTGTGAGGGCCTTGTACATCCCTAAATGGCATTTCCTCGTAATATTTCCAACTGAAACCCTCAAGGCTACCGTGCGACACTATAAACTACCGGCTGATGATTGCCTGGTTTGGCGTATTTGCACACGATCACTATGTTCTCACACGACACACATATATTTTTCAGTCGGAGAAATTTTGGTAGACTTTTGGGAACCGGTCTGGATCGGGCCGAACCATATTTATTAATATAAATAATATTTTTTTTAAAAAAAATTGTTTTATTAGAAAAAAAATAGAAAGAAAGAGAGGTGCGGGGAAAAGGAGATTGAGAAAAGAGGGAGGGAGAGAGAGAAGAGATATAGTCAAGAGAGAGAGGTGATGGGGAGATAGAGGGAAAAAGAGACAAAGAGGTGAAAGAGAGGGACAGGGAGCCGAGAGGGTGAGAGTGAGAGTGAGAGAGAGCCGAGAGGAGTAGTAGCCTAGTGGGGAGAGAGAAAAGTTCCTAACAAAATAATAGTTTCCAAATTTAAAGAGAGAATTAGGGAATTCAAATTCAAAGAGAAATAAAATTTCACCTAAAAATTCTCTCTCTATCAACCAACAATTCTTAATTTGCATTTAAAGAGAGAGTTGAGAAAATTTAAATTTAAATGGAAATAAAATCTCACCTAAAAATTCTCTCCATATCACCAACAATTCTTAGGGGATATTCGTTTCTATGATTCACGATTGCAAATTTGCATTTAAAGAGTCCAAATGGAAACAAAATCAATTTTGGATTAATTATCTGTCATATTGAAGGATAATTTTAAAACGTCTATTAATTAATATTGATAGTTTCTTTGAATATATAGTCAACTAATTAATTAATTAGTATTTTATCTTATAATTGATCACAATGTATTTGAAAATTTATTGATGGAAATTTTATTTGCAATTGATGTATTTGGAAATAGATTAATTGATCATAATATGAGATCTAGGGTGTTAAAAAAAAATTTCATTCCTTCTCTGCCATATGAGATTTAGGGTGTTAGAAATACTATGCAAACCATATTTAGGAAAAAAAACGGTCTGGACCACTTATAAGTGATCTAACCGGACTGTTTTGGACCAGACCACGTATAAGTAGTCCGGTCCGGTCCTTTAATTAAGGCACAACCGGAAATCCGGTCCAAAAACTGGACCGGATTTCTAGTTGTGCAGCCCTATACGATTTTACTTTGGCCCCTCTATTGAAAATGTCGATTAATTGATGTTTGCCAATTAAAATTTTTAAGAATTTGGAGTTTGTATAAGAAAATTTTTTAGTTTGACTATTTATGGGAGGTTTGTAAAAAAGTTGAAGAATGTTTAGTTGTAGAGGGTTAAATACTCTTTGCATCCTCTAACTACGAAGATATTGACACTTTGCACCTCAATATATTATTTTGTCATATTACATTCATCAACTATTGATTTTTTGACATGTAAAATGACAATTTTGTCACTATAATTTTTTTTTTGTAGTGACCATTTTATGAGGGTAAGATCGTAATTTTAAAACTAAAAAATAAATTTTCAAAAATTTTTAACAGAATGTGTAATGTAATTGAAATCAATAGCTGGTGGGTGAAAATGTGATAACAATAATAGTTAGGAGTGCTAAGTAATGAAGTTTGTTAAAAAGTAAGAGATAAAACTTTGATGGATGTTTTTAATGAAAAAATAATGGAAATTCACTTTTAAGTCCTTAGTTTTTGAGCATTTTTTCATTTTATTCCTTCACTTTCAAATTTCAAATTTTTAGTCATTGAGTTTTCTTTGTTTGACGAAATGGTCATTCCGTCAGTCTGTCGTCCATATGTTTAACGGAGCTCTCTGACATGTCAGCAAATTTATACCGGTCGACCGCTTCAAATTTGCTGACGTGTCAAAGAGGTTCGTTAAGCATATGGACGACAGACTGGCGGAAGGACCATTTTGTCAAAAAAAACTCAAGGACTAAAATTTTGAAGTTTGAAACCTAAGGACTAAAATGTAAAAGTGCCTAAAACCTAAGGAGTCAAAAGTGAATTTCCCAAAAAATAATGGAGCTTGTTAAAAGTAAAGAGAGAGAATATTTTATGTAGTTTTTTTTTCAATGAAAAATTATTGAAGTTGGTATGAACAGGTATTTGAATTTGTGTACAAATTTTGAGATTTTAATGTTTAGTTGTAAGAATTTTAAATTTTTAAATTTCATTTTTTAAAAGTTCAAAATATTTCTTATCAAGTCATCACCTAGAAGAAGCATATAGAAATAATGTAAATGCCCTGGAACATATGCAGTGGCAAAACTAGGCCGGGGCGAACAAGGGCCAGGGCCCCAGTTGGTTCTGCACTTCTGCCAAAAATGAGTTTTTTAGGTGTTTTGCCTCTTATAGGCCCAAGCCCGCCCGCCCAAATATTGAGCCCAACCTTTTTTTTAATTATCAGATGGTGAAACGATGTTATTGCATCATCTGCTTAAAATAAAAAATTAAACCCAGTGATTTTCCCTCGCGCATGACTCTCTCTCAGCTCCTCCACCGACGACCGGTTAGAAACCGTCGATCAGCCGCTCTCTCTCTCTCTCTCTCAGTTGTGAGCCGTGAGTCGCTCTCCCTCTTCTCTCAGCCTCTCTCTCTTAGCTAACTAGGGCGCCCAAGAAATAGAAGCATTTTTTGCAGGTTCTTTACCTTCTCGTATAAATCCCTCGGTAAAATATCTCTTCTACAAAATGAAGCTATAAATTACTGCTATTCACAGGCGGATCCAGGGGGGTGCGGCCCTGGACGGCCGCCCCCCATTGGATCTGCCAAAAAAATTTATTATATATATATAAAAAAATTATTTTATTTTTTATTATAAGTTGGTATGGGTCTATGGGAGCCCGATCCCCATAGGCCCAGGCTAACCCTAGTTTTAAGCTTGCAGGACCTGATTTTAAGTGTGTATTGATTGCCTCTACTTTCAGTAGCCTTGGCCGGTTAAAGGTGCCAGAGAAATTGTCAAATGGTTTTTACTTGGCAAATGCGGACCTCCTTTTACGTGGACCTGGACCACCTGGTGCTAGAGAAATCAAATCTTTTGGGTTTTGTTTTTCCTGGAAATGAGTATACGTGTATCTTAGTTATACATGCTGCCTCTTTATTACTTCTTTATTTTAGTTTTTAAAGTATATTTTCTTTGGAGTGAAAGATTTGACAATTTGATATTTGCATCTTAATTGGACATTGTGAGGCAACTAGTGCTTTTATCAAACCTAATTAATGTATTTGCAATTGAATACTAACTATGGTAAATCCCCTGGTAGCCTATAGGACATTGGCAATTTATTGAACAATTTGGGCAATTTATAGTTAACAACAAATTCTCCATACTATTATAGGAATTATAATGCAATACTTCTCAGTTATTTTTGTCCATACTATTTTTGTAGTACCTGATACTGAAAATTCTAGTGTATATCCTCTTGACTCTCAGCTCTCTCTCAATCTCATTATTTAGATTTTTTACGGTTTCAATTTTTGTAGGATACTTGAGATTTTACACTTGAAAATTGTTGGACCTTCGACCCCTAGTATGTCCCTCTATCCAAGATTCCCTCTCTACAATTCAGTAGAAAAATTCATTTATTTAGTATGCTAAAAATGCTTTACGGTTTGAAATTTTGTGAGTTGTGAAATTGTTGGAGGATGAGATTGAATTGGTTTGGATATCTTAGGGCTATAGAGGTTTCTACCTAAAAATTTCTAATTTTTTTAATTTTTTTGAAAATAAATAGAAACTCACTCATATTTTTGGGTCCCGAATAAATTATTTAGCTGGTTTTTGTTTGTTTAGGATTTTTCATGCCCTTAAATTTCTGTGGAGTTTCTGCTGCTCAAACTATCATTTTCTGATATATATATATATATAAGATGTAAATTAGTAGGATCTAATTGACACTTTCAATATTAGCAAATAGTACGTACTTATATTTTAAAATTTTTAAAGCTTTTTAATCCTTAATTTTCGATATTTTAACTCTAAGACATTTTTTAGATTACGTTGGGAATTTTTTTTTTGTCATTTCGCCTTATGTATTCGACCCCCTTCAAATTGGATCCTGGATCCGCCGCTGCTGCTATTGATCTCTTTAGTTTGTTTTTGCATCGATTCATATTGGATTATCTGTGTACGTATTTGTATTAGCACAATCTCTTATAAGATTCTTCTATAATCTTGATGCAGTTGATTTTCTAGGTCCTTTGGATTCAAGATCCAACGTTTCAATATTTAGTAGAACCCGACATGCCGTTGTTATGAGGTTCGGTTTGTTAGAACCAGAAAGATTCATCAGGATATTGTTCTGCGCGTTAAGTTTATGCAATAGAAATATCTTATGCCACTATGAAATAAGCATATGAGGTTGGAGGCTAGCTGGCGCCATATAGAAATCGTAAGTGAATATGATATCTATTGTTCCCTTTCTTTTTGTATTTATGTTAATATGTCATCCTATTTTGTATGTTGTATTATCTTTTGTCATTTCGTCTCAAGAGTTAACTCCCTTCAAATTGGGTCCTTACTCAGCCACTGCACATACATATGGTTATGATCTTTCCAAATCACAGCCATTTGGTTTTGATTGTCCCCTCAGGTCAAGTTTGGACCAACTAAAATGCTTAGAAGAAAGAATAGGACAATATGTTGGCTACCACATATTCTGCAGTCCAGAGATTAAAGACATTGGTTGTGCTTGCATGATGCTATTTTCTTTGCATTCCGGATATGATTTATTAGTTTGTTATACAACTGACAACGCACTTTGTAGGAGTCTCATTGGATTGGCAGCCATGTGGTGGGTAGCACTGCAACTTTAATCCGCTCCTCATGACTTCTAATCTGTTCGTAGATATCTACTTATCTGTTACCCGTCCTGGAGGTGGTCCACGATAAAGTCAAATGTCTCCGTCAGTTTTGTTTCTGTTTTTTTTTTGTTAAACTCGAAATATTTTATGGTGGTGTTCGGCTATAGAAATTTTGGAATGGAAATTTTGGAGTTTGAAATTTTGGAGTATTGAAGTTTGAAAAAGTAAAAATATTTTATAGGATTTGATGAAAAAATGAAAAGAGAGAATATTTAAATGAATATTATAATAAAAAAGAATAATATGATGAGAAGAGAAATATTATTTTTTAATTTTTTAATCAGTGTAGAAATTTTGAGCCCGCGGGTAGCTCGGATGGTGTCGCCTGGTCATTGGGGTCTCCCTCCCATTTTCAACACCTACCGAGATCAAACTCGGACTTACCCGTTGTTGTGGGGTTGGGGACTCCCCACACTCTAGAATATGTTCGTTTTCACACTTTTTTCAGGATTCTAAGTATATTCACAAAATTATCACCGAACATATTCATAATTCAAACACAAACACCAATACATTTTACACAATCTCCAATAATTTTTTAATTTTTTATTCAACATAAATTTCTCTCTCTATACTTTTTCACATAACTTAAATATTTTTTTATTAAACAATTACATCAAATCATTTCTCTCTCTACTTTACACAAACACCAATAAAACACTATTCAACATAAATATTCACAACTTCTCTAAAATCCTACATTTTTACTCAAAACGAACATAACCTAGGGCTGAACAAAACCGGACCTCGGACCGGACCGGATTTACTGTCCGGTCAGGTCTTGTTTTTTAAAATGCGGTCCTGTCAGGACAGGACCGGATAATGCCTTTTGACAAATCGGTCCGGTCCGGATTTATTAATATAATAAATACAAATTACAAACTTAAAAAGTTTAATTTTAATCTAAACAAAAACTCTACATATTTATATGTCATTCTCCCTTCGAAATTAACCTAATTTTTTAAAAAAAAATGAAACCAGTCCGGACCATTTAAGTGGACCGGACCGCATTAAGCTGGACCAAACCAGACCGGACCACTTATAAGTGGTCAGGTCCAGTCCTTTAATTTAGGAGAACCGGAAATGCGATCCAGACCGCATTTCGATCTAAAAATCAGATCGCATTTCCGGTTTTCACCCCAACCCCACATGTCGGGGTTTGTACCTCCGGGGAGGGCCCATATAGTGTCCTCCCTGGGGGATTTCCTCGTTATTTAGAAAAAGAAAAGAAATATTATATATGAAGCAAACGTAAAACAACAAAGAAGAAAAAAGCCTAAAAAAACAAAGCTACGGTGTTCGAACACCACTCCGTCAGTTTTGTTAGGTGCACGAGATGTTAGCTATTTTTCTTTTCCTTTCTTCATTTTCAATTTTGATTTGATTTGGTAAGAAGATAGGCTTGTCACCTTGGTTTTGACCTGTCGGGGAAGTTTTGACAGGAATTCTCGAAAGATGAGATAAAGGGGCTGTTCGTTTAACCAGTATTCTCAGAATTTTTTAAAATCCTCACAACACAAAAAATTCTACAACCAAACATCATTTTTAACACTACATAAAAATAACTACAACTCGCATACCAATAAAGTTAACATCACCTAAAAATTCTCAAAACACAACTCAACCGAACACCCTCAAGGTTTAGACCTTTCTCGTTGTCGTTCTAGAGAGAGGCGCTCCTACTCTTTCTAACCTTCCTCAAATCCTAACGCTGGCTCTAACTTCAGTGGCGGAATCATAAATAAATTTAAAGGGGAGCCTACTCTTAAAGGAAAATAATAATAAAAAATTACTATATAATACAAAAAAAAATATTTTAAAGTTAAAATATTGAAAATTAAAGATTAAAAATATTAAAAATATATTATATTGAAATAGATGGACCGTATTATTTGCTAAGGGTGAGAAGTGACAATTGGATCATACGAGTCTTCATCTTCTGAAAAAAAAAAACATTTTATCAAATACTCCCTATGAACTTGATCTCTTATCCCAACATCATATTTTTCAATGAGTTTACGTAACCCTAGATCAGCAATAATATCATCCGAACTAAACAAATGACGAGGTATTTTCGAACTAGTATTCATCTCAGAAGTAGTAACCACGTTAGGGGTATTAGACGATCCCACTAATTTTTTTATCAAAAACTTATCTAGTATTTACATAAAACAAAACAAAATTCATCAATATAATTTCACAAGTCACGACCTGTCCTAATCATAATTTCACAACCTAGTCCTAATCACAATTTCAATATAATTATAAAGGGATAAATGTCAAATTGGTCCCTGTAATATACGAGAAAATCGTTTTGGTCCCTGTGATAAGAAAACCATAAATTGAGTCCCCATAATATCCATTTCGTTTCGCCGTTCGTCCCTCTTCCTAAACCCGTTAATTCAACCGACGGCATACAATCCACATCAGTCCTGTTGCCAAGTCATCTCTCGGCTGAGCTCAGTATTTGAGCCAAAAACGCTGGATTTAAAGGAGAAAGACAGCGAGGGAGGTGGAGAGTCTGAATTCTGAACTTTTGAACATGAAAATTTTTATTTTTACAAGCTTTTAAGATTTTAACGTGCATAAGGCAAAAACTCATCTCCAAGTATTCACAATGTTCTTTGTCCGGTGGAAAATCTCACTCTGCAGGCTCTGCGCATCTCACCACGTCACTTTCTACATGTTTTTTTTACAGACGAAGCAATCAGAATTGAGGAAACCCACCAAACCTTAAAAACTCGCACAAGCAGTTGTTTTTCTTCTCTTGCAGATAATGTTCAAGAATCAGTGAAATCACACCAAGACCACGAAAACAAGAAAATGAGATTCAAAATTTAGCAGAAGACAAGAAAAAAAAATTGGAAAGAAAAAGAGAAAAGGAAGGAAGAAAAGATGGAAGAACAAGAAACCATTAACATAGAGTTAAAAACGGAAAAGAAGGAAATGCTAGCAGGAGAAACATGAAAAGCCAAGTAGAGTGAGATAAAAGAGAGGGAGAGAGAGAAGGGTGTTTTGTTCGGGAGTGAGTTTGTTTCATAAAGCTTACTTCTGTGGCAGACCTTGATACTTCCTCGTGCTTGTTTCCTGAGCATATGGAGAGGGAAAGTAACCCGTTTCCAGGTATGGCCTTGAAATATCCGAGTGTTGTTCACTACAAATATGAGTTAAGCATGTGCTTCAAGAATCAACATTTTTCTGAAATAGTTTTAAGCCATTTTATTGGCCTCAGAGCCCATGGCTAATCACTGTGAACTTGCTCTGCTATTTTCTTTTTCGGGGAGCAACATGGGTTATGATTATTGTATCGGAACTTTTTGAGATTCTGGCATGAAGTAGCACTGTAGCAGGTAGGGAGAGGACAGAAAAGAAAGGTGGTAACTGGCAGGAAAGGAAAAAGTATCATCCCTTAAGAAGAAAGGTGTTTAGCTGGGTTGCGGCCGATGAGATTGTCAGTGTCTTGCAGACGTGTGGCAGACGATGGACCTTATTCTTGGGCTGATGTGTATTGAATTCCGTCGAATAACCTAACGGAAGGAGGAGGAGGGACGAACGACGAAATAAAGAGGGTATTATAAGGACTAAATTTATGATTTTTTATCACAGGGACCAAATTGATTTTGTCGTATATTACAGGGACCAATTTAGCATTTATCCCAATTTTCACAATTCAATATAATGCACATTAATAATTTCACAACCCAACCATGTAGTGTCACAAATAATTTAGTAGATGAAAGCAGAGAAATGCACTTATGTGATTTTTCTCTTTTTACTTCAAGATTTTGTTGTCTGATCTACTACCTCTTCTTAGTATTTTATTAGGTTTTTGTATAAGTTTCGTTTGTTGCAAGTTATATCCAATATTCATGCATCTGCCCAAAGAAGACAAAATTTAAAAAATTGCAATCAAATGAATAAAATGTAGGATATTATAGTATTTCTGGGGAAAATCAAACTAATTGTAGCAGTAATAAAAATCTGCTTGTGTGTTTTCTTTATCTGAAATGACTGAAATCCTCATTTATTTACTAGAATTATAGAACACATTAAATCATTAAGGGGGCGAGAAGATTAGTTATAATTACAAAAAATCAAACATTTTGCATTGGCCAACAGGGGCCAGGGCCCCCGTTGGCCCCCCTTAAATCCGACACTGCCTAGCCCCCCTTTCTCCATTGTTTTCTGGCCGCGTGAAGAGCTCCGGCTCTTCCCGCCGCCCTCCTTCCCCTCCCTCTCCTTATCTCTTTTTGCTAAGAATCTTGAAGGTTAGATCTCGGTGTTCCCATGCATCACCAGTGGACACAACCTAGCCAGATGCCTTCTGCTCCTCCAGGTGAACTAAGCCGCTCCGGTCCGGTCTCCATTGTGAGGCGCGTGGCATCTCACGATCCGCGCATGAGGCCCAAGCGCACGTCAGTTTCTCCTTGTTCCGGCTTGTTCTCGGCGGTTTTCCCGCGATGCTTTGGTCGTCGGCGTTTGGTCTCTCTGCTCGCTTGTGGTTGTTTATTTGTTCCTTTTTTTAGCCTTGTGTTTCTTGTCTTTTGTTGTTGGTTGTGTTGGCCTTGCTTGATCTTGTTAGTTTATTTTCTTTGTTGTATCTGGCTTTTCAGTGGGCTTTTCTGATCCCTTGTGGATTTTTTTTCGGCTATTCATTGGGGCTTGTTGTGTCGAGGTTATGACGATGTATCTACTGGCTAGTCTAGCATGAAGCATATAGTGGTTTCTCCGATCTCATTTGATATCTTGCCGGTTTATTTTCGACCTGGTTGTAGCTTGTTTCGGTTTCATTTTATGAAACTTGACTTAGAGAAAAGAAAAGAAAAAAAAAAGAGATAAGGTTTAGGATTCTTTTTTAGCCCCCCGAAACTACCTCTTATCTCGTCTCATTTCAATTCTACATTTAGGACAGAAAGAATCCTAAGACTTTCTCTTTAGAAATAAGTGAGATTTATCACCCGGGATGGATTAGGGCTAACAATAATCAATCAAAAAGTAAATCGTGAAATATTTATGCTCATAATTACTTGAGTGTGTAGAAAAAAAGTGATCATTAGAACAAAAATTAAGAAGGGATGGCAATTTGTGTAATATTTATTTGGAAATTAATTTCTTGATTGTAAGCCATGAATTTAATTTATTAGTCACTACAAAAAAAACGGTCTATATAGGTCAAAAAAACGCTACTATAGGTCAAAAAAACGCTACTATAGGTCATTTGGGCCTATAGCAGCGGTTTTTTAGCGGCGGTCGCGATAGATATATCGCGGCGGTTTTCCGAACCGCTGGTGAAGACCTCGGGTCTACAGCGGCAGTCGCGATAGATATATCACAATTTTGTCTTCCTCGCAGAGTTTCGTGAAAACACCAGCATAGACTTTTAGCGGCGGTCGCGACAATTTTGTCTTCCTCACAGTGTTTCGTGAAAACGCCAGCATAGACTTTTAGCGGCGCGACCACCGCTCTAGGTCTGTGCCAGCGTTTTTTTTGCTAGCATTTTAATGCATTACTAATTTTTCCTATATTTTCATATACGTGTTTTTTTAATCGGTAATACAAATTTATTTTAATAATTATAATTTATTGGATTTAAAAAATTAAAGAACAACGAGAATAAAACAAAATATACTTCATCATTGATTAATAATATCTTACAACAAACACAAGAATCTCTAAAGTAATCTAAAAAGTAACAAGCTTCTAATATAAAATAACAATAAACAAGGACCAACCAAAATATTCAAATACAACATAATAAGCAAGGACCAATTAAAATCTTACTCCTTTGACACATCAACGTTCTCTTGAATTCCCAATCAGCCCTAAATGTACCAAAATGAGAAAGAGATTACTTAACCTCAATGTGAAGCAATAAAGAATATATATGACAATGAGAAATGCTTAAAAATAAATGACAAATAATAGTGTATCAGAACAATAGGGCCAACAAATCAAACAAATTTTAAGCATTGATGAAAGCTAGTACGACTGCAAGCTCAAGAACAGCTAATCATGTGGAACCATACAAACCTGATGTCTTAACATATACAAGCTTGCAAGAGTTTCCTCTGGTTGCAGTGCTCCTAGGCTAAGAATTCCCGTGAGTTTAATCTTGGCTTCAATATTTCCATCCTGTAAAAAAGAACATTGATGAGAATTTACCTAGATTAGCATGCATTTTTTCAAACGACAAAATCAAATTGAAAAGATAATGAAAGATTAAAGAGAAAAAGGGGCAGTGCACTGTAAGAAACAAATAGCAAGGGATCGAATAAGAAACAAAATGAGCAACTTGCCTGCCAACAGAACTCAGCCCCACGAAAATAGGTCGTGTTGGCATACTCTTTAGAAAAGTTTGCAAAACATGATGAGCTGAGCATAGTTCATCTCTCCTCTGCTTATGCCCTGAAGAAAAAAGTGCAGAGCTTTCATAGCACTTCTTACATGAAAACTGTCATTCCATAGGCAGAAACCAAAAGCCACAAAAGATTCTTTCATCATAGGGCACATAATTTTCAGAACAAGTTGATTAAACTATCTATATAAAACAAGCAACAAAGAATCACCTGTACAACAACGCCACCCTCTGAACCTCATAGAATCAAGAAACTTTATTACTTAATTAAGAAAACATGATAGTTCTATTGCTCAACAGAAATTTGAACGAAGAAGTGGAAGGACAATCTTACCTCAGCTTCACGGGGCAAATAAGTAAGCAACAGTAAGGCCTCATTTCGAATAACTTGGAATAACCTCAACAGTAAGGCTTCACGGGTCTGATTTTGGCTTAATAGATGGTTCACAGAAGTACACCTTTCCACTACCACACTATAGTTCTGTTTTTCTCCTTTAAATGAAATCCAACCATAATCAGATACCAGTAATATCGATATGATGCCAGAAGCCAAAAGCCAGGAGATGCAATTTGATTTCCAGTAATTCTTCATGTCCAACCAAACAACAAGAGTGGATAAAAATTTCAGATTTACCATTGAATGAGCTAAGAATGAATTAAATACATTCAGAGCATGTTTGAGAAAAATTTATGAAGCCGAAGCTAAGTTAGTTTGGAAGCCAACTTAATTCCTTCATACTTGTAGGCTGCTACTACAGAAAGGAAGCCAAAAAAAACTGATGGATAAATAGTTCATTAGGGGGTTATACAAAATGAAAGAAAATATACCATTTAAATGGAAAGCTGAAGCTATTTGTATAAATAATTTAACCAAACAAATCTTATAAATAATCATAAGTTACATTTGCGTTCCCTGCATTATAGTAAAAATTCCCATGTCACCTGATATGGTGCACGCAATATGGCTCACAGAAAATAAAGAGCCTAGTAGCAAAACATGTCTGTCATCATATCTCACCGTGAAAAATCATCCAAATCAAGATCACCATCTCTAGATTCAATTCCAGCAGCTGTATTAGCCGGCCTACCATAGGTTGAAAGAAAGAAAAGAGAAAGGAAATTACATAATAAACAATGTATATTTACATTTATGTGACAGAAAAAAGATGGAGAAATATGTAGAACAAGTCATAAAAAGTACTTCTTCACAGATGGCCTATTACCATGGTCATACCCAATGTAGATATGAGTTAATAGTGAATCACATTACCCATTTATCAACCAAATCCTTTGCAAGTTTCCTGTTGGATGTGGTCTCCTCATCAGATTTGGATAAAAACATAATGACCTGGTCCATCATATAGTAAATCAGTCAAAGGTGTTACATAATCAAGCTACAAAATTATGGGCTGCTTCTAAGCAAATTCCTTACCTTTCCAAGACCACTCTTCTTCAGTTGTTCTCTTCTATCATACTGCTCTAAATCAATGGGGAACTACATAACAGAAGCAACATTTCAGATACTACATTTCTTTCCTCCACGATCATCAATAAAAATTGAGGATGGAAATGAGGGATCTTTAACCATATATCAGTCAAAATTTTCAAAACTGCAGCACAGATATTAATGTTTGGTAAGCTTCCGTCAGGAAGAGGTTCAAGCCAATTCTTTAACAGATTTAGCACTCCATCATCCAAGAATTCCTAACACCCTCATGATCATCATAATCATTCAAGAGACAGAAACAATTAGAAATTGTTCACACAGAAACTAATACTTTCTTAAAATTATAGTCAGACTTAACATTACAATAGCCCAATACCCGAACTCAAGAAGAAATCTGAGTTTCTTGCTCAAGACCAATGAACTTAATTGAACTTAATTTCTCAATACCATAGAACTTAATTGAACTTAATTGCTCAAGACCATAGAAATCTAGTATACCTCGGAATTGTCACCGGCAATGGTGTCCCACATCTCCTTTACCTCACCATCGCGATCCTTCCCAGATGAAAACCCTCTCTTGGAGAAATTATTGGACTCGCCCTTCCCTGAAGAAAACCCTCTCCTCTCCCGCTTGTGCCTCTTCTCCTTCTTCCCACTACTCCCAACACCACCACTCTCCTTTCTCTTCTTCCTATTCCTCTCAAAGCCCTCATCGTCCTCGTCCTCATCGACCAGGCTAGGAACCACGATCTCCTTCTCCCCGGTGTTCTCGCCCTTCTTGATCAGCCGTTTCCGGGGCTTCGTCTTCAACGACGAGGGGTCTGCATCATAGACTGGCATCGTAGACCGCTCTCGCTGCCACATGGGTGAGGGCTGTGCGGGGGGGAAAGGGGGAAAGTGATTTCGCGAATTAAGGCGCGAGCGAAGAGTTTTTAAGAAATGGGAAGGGGAGTGGGGAACGGCAGCGTTTCACTTCAATTTTTTTTTGTAGTTTTTTTAATAATAATTTTATATTTTGTAGTTATATATTTTTAGTAAATTAAAAGCAGTTGTAAATTATAATAATATTTGAAATCTTTATACATAGTATTAAATACATAGCATATTATTTAATAACTAGGTAATAAAGAACTTAATTAAAACAAGTTCAGAGTACTAATATATAATATTTATAATTTAAAAATATAAACTATCATAACAACTATGACCAGATATTAAGTTATGTACTTAATTGTATAAACTAATTAATCTCAAAATATCTTTTTATTTGAAATTAAATAATATGTCATAATTAAATATTATTATATTACTAATTATTACAAATATATATGCTCATTATAAGCATATGATAATAGATGTCTAAACTACTTAGATTTAGTCAATAAAAATATATTTATCAAAACAATCATAGATATAACTTTCATAACATTATTTCTAATTCAACATAACAACTTCAATTTTCATTAAACTCATTTTAATTCCATATTTTATTTTATTATGTAGGTCTCCTAAAATATTTTTAAAACACATGACAAAATAAAAATATGTATTAAAAGGAATAAAATAGTCTATAAAATAATTATTAACATTAAATAATTTATATTTTTTAATTTTTTAATTTTTTTCAAATTATACCTATAGCGGCGTTTTTTCAAAAACCGCTGCTAAAGGTGAACTCTACTGCGGCGGTCACTGTAGATACCTGACTTCTAGCAGCGTTTTGAAAACACGCTGCTAAAGGGGGTCTATAGCGGCGATCAGTGACCGCCGGCGGCGTTTTACAAAAACGCTACTAAAGGGGGGTATATGATCGCCGCTAAAGGTATACCGCCGCTAAAGGTATAAAGGGGCTAAAAAGACCGCCGCTAAAGGTAAAACGCTGCTATAGACCCCCTTTTAGCAGCGTTTTTTTTAAAACCCCGCAAAAAACACTTTTTAGCGGCGTTTTTAGCTACCGGCGCTATAGACCTATTTTTTTGTAGTGAGTTAAACAAATTTTTGGTACCTGAACGACTCATGTACAAGCTGGTCAAAATAAAGTAATTAGGATTTGGATAATGATATAACAAACATATATCCAGTTGTCCATGAAGGCTACTGACGGACAAGTCCTTTTTTTCTAGTAATTTTAGTTATAGTGTCATTTTCTAACTTTTTTTAAAGTTTAATCGAGCATCTTTTTCTTATATTAAATTAAGTTAGGTCATCAACATATTTTATAGATATATAGATAGATAGATACCTGGATATCACACAAGTTAACGTGCTCCAATCAGCTATAGAGGTGAAGACAAAGAAGTCACTAGACTAATCATAAACTCTCAATAACTCTTTTGAGCTTATCTACTAAACAATTGGGATTACACAAGACAACACCCCCCACCTAAAGTGTGCCCTTTTAATTCTGGTTCTCTCAAGTCTCAATCATTGCTGTTTTCTTCCTCTGCTCAATCATTTTTATTACAAGTGACCCACTGATGGTGGCCTGTTTTTGAGGCACAATTAATCAACTTTCATTGGAGATTACCTACCCAAAGCATGGACACCTGACGAGGCTGCTTATTAACTTGCTTGTCCTATTTTATTCACAAGTGAACCTCTTTTCTTTGAGCATGCAAATGAGACTTGGATCTCCAATATTCAAACCTTTTTACATGTGTTGCAAGCCATTAAAGGGGATGGATGCGGCTTCACTATAACTGTAGCTAGGTTATTGTTCAGTCCTCCTTACGGAACGAAATCAATCTAAATGGCTTCCGAACGAGTAAGAGCTATGGTTACGCTCAGAGAGGATTGTCACCTCTGATCATCCTCTCCTATTCTTTTTGGCCAATAAAAAAAAGTGGGAGCAATACCCCAAGGCTCCTCTTTTTTCTTTTTATTTATTTATTTATCTTCTTCTTTCTTTTCCCTACAAGACATAACTTAAAAGTAGTCTAATAAGCAAAAATAAAATTCAAATTTTCTCTTAAGAAAAAGGAAAAGGAAAAAAAAAATAACAACCACTTTTTTTCCTTTTTTTTTAGCAAACCACTCTTCCCTTCCTTTTGCTAAATGCCAAAGAGAAGCAAATAAATAAATAAGCTGCTTAGAAAAAAAATAATAAATAAACTGAAAAGGCAAAGTTCTTCAACGTAGGCACACATACTATGCCTTATTGCCTTAGACAGAATATCATCTAGCAGAAAAAACAAAGAAACGAACTCAAGTATCTAAGGAGAAAAAAGAAACAGTGTTGTGGGACCCACTTACTCAACAGAGGTGATGTGTTCTGCCTACCGACACAATCTTTCATGTGAAGCTAGTTTTGTTTAGTGATAGAGAGAGGGAGGGACGGAGCGAATAAGTTGAGGGAATAAAAAAGGAAGCAACCTTGGATTCCCTTTTCATTGGCAAATACTGTGCAGAAAAGAGTTATTGGCAGAGCCAAGAAACAACGGAAGACTCCGTGACAGAAGCTAATGCCTCCATGATTAGTGTCTCTTCTTCATCCCTCGAGCTACGGTAGAGGAAGCTACTTGGTACCGCGCTGTAGCGATATCCTCCTTATAGTCTGTAAGTTTTATATATTAAATTTTCTTTTGTTCTTTCCAGATTTAGGCTTGACGCGTGGTTACGTAGGTTCAATTTGATGGAACAATGTATAATCTGTTCCTAGGTGTGATTGGAAATGCTTTGCTTCTGCTTATTTTTCTGGATTTCGTTGTTTCTCCTCTCTGTTTTCCTCTTTGTGCGTATTACTTGTGAGTCTGACTTCCAATAGTTTAAGATTGTATATTGGATTCACTTTAGTACTTGGTTAGTTTGCTCGGTTAAGACTTAAGACTTGACATGTTTCTCAGGAAATTAATTGCTACTATTTCACGTTCTGGCCGAAAGGGAAAAATGGCCACTTGGATCTGTAATTGATGGTACAGAGAAATATTACTACAGATACGACGTGGGTTCAATTGCGTAGTGTCTCCAAGAGAGACTTCTTCTGGATGTGGATAGTGGCTTCATGCTATTCTACATCGATGTGAGGAGATATCAAATACTCCTCAGTAATCGATTTCTTGTTTTCGTCATGATAAATCCCCAAATTGGGAATCAGCTTGTAACTTAGAACTGGCTTGATGCGGTTTGAGATCCTACAGAAAGGTTGGGCTAGAGGAGGGAGTTTGCTACTATGTTTGAGCCAGAAACATGGAACTAATTCTTGATTCATACTTTTCTCATTGGCTGGAAGTGCGTCCTTGTGGGAATTACTCAGGGTGACAATAAGTTGTTAAAATCAAGAAACAATGGTAGAAAGGATTTGAGAAAGAAAAAACTTGAGTAAAAGTAATGCATATCATTGCAAGTGGAAGAAGCAGAATGTTGAATGTTATTCTGAAAAGTTTTAATATTCATTTGCAAACCTGTAATAAAATGGAATACTATAGAGTTCCTTCCTGCGAAGATGCATTTTGAGATATGCGTTTTCC
This sequence comes from Myrica gale, assembly GCA_963930655.1. Lineage (NCBI taxonomy): Eukaryota > Viridiplantae > Streptophyta > Magnoliopsida > Fagales > Myricaceae > Myrica > Myrica gale. The sequence goes on along the minus strand of OZ005610.1, from coordinate 11,268,666 downwards.
ATAACATAATGCATTTTGAGACATGCATAGCTAATGCCTCCATGTTGCGTAAAATGGAATACTGGATCTCACTATGATGCATTTGTGCCCTATGGCACAACTGGTTGGTTGGCTACATCTTTCTCCTTTCTTCATCTAAAAGTGATACCTAGAAAGCACTTGCATAGCTATCAAATGTGCTGTTTGCAAAAGCATTTTCATCGTTTTGGTACCTTTATTTGTAAGTTATCCATAGGGGAGTTAGGTGACAAGTTGAGACTATATAAGCACCTTTGCATAGTGTAGGTCGAGAATTTGAAGCTCCATCAACACAATAATCCTCTTGGGCTATCACAGGTTTGGGTTGACCTAGGAATTGCTTGATGCGCACAGCTGTGGACTCAGACTCCAAAAGAGGGAGGGGATAGATCATGAAAGTTAACACTTCATTAAGGAACGCCATAACCTTATGGTAGCTCTTTGTACTTGGTCCAACTCCACAGGGGTTGGTGATTTGTGAGTCTTGTTTGGTATGATGGAATTGGACGTGCAGAATGGGAGGACTGCACATACTCAGGGATAAGCTGCATTAAAGCTCAGGATACCTTCTTCAGGAAAAAAATCTCTTTAATGTTTTTAGAATTTTGAGACACAATGGATGAAAGCTTTTGGAATGTTAGAACCAGCAGGATTATTCTGTTGTTGGCTTGGAACCAAGACGGGCCTGGGCCTTGGAATAGTCCGAAATGCTTGTGGCTCTTTTCTCTAATGAGTAATGACCACTCTCCAGAATCAATGTCACATCTTTTTTTTTGGTTAATTACACTTTGCACCCCTGTGGTTTCATGGCATTTACACTTTGCACCCCATCGTCAAATTTTCCATGATTTTGGACGGAATTGGGAATTTTTTCCCCATTTTGCCTTCCATTTTTCGGGGTGCAAAGTGTAAAAACAAAGTTTCTTTCCCATTTTTCCCTCCTCTATTCCGTCCACAAAATCACAAAAAATTTGACGGTGGGGTGCAAAATGTAAAATGCCCAAATCATATGGGTCCAATGTCGTAAAATTGATATATCATATTGCAAAGTGTAAATGCCAGGAAACCACAGGGGTGCAAAGTGTAATTAACCTTTTTTTCCCCATTCCAATTCATAAAATATGGTTAATCAGTTTTCTTTCTGATACTATTGTAATGATATATAACTTCCTCTCTCAAATTTCATATGATCTGTGATACCTTTGATTGAATATTGCTGAGATGACACATATAGCTCCTCTAAGGATTGTTCTAGCAACTCTCTCATGTTTCCAACAAAAATGCTAGGTTGAGTACTCATTGGCCATGAATTAGCTTATTGGTTTTCGTTATTGCTGTGCAGCTTGGAGATGGGTACTTTGGCAGTTAATGCTCATAATGTAGAATCAGATATTTACGTCTCACTGGGGCTTACACAACTGAGAAAAGGAGTTCTGGTAACTCCAAGGGTTTTATCGCTTCTCTCCTCACTGCTTGAGAGATCTGTTCAGAAAAACGAGATGCTATTAGAGTCTACAAAAGTTGAAGATGCTGTTACGATATTCCATGGCTTGAGAGCACCCACTCTCAGTGTCCGGCAGTATATCGATCGCATCTTCAAGTACTCTGGCTGCAGCCCTTCCTGCTTTGTTGTTGCACAAATTTACGTGGAGAGATTCCTTCAGAGCACAGACATTCTTTTGACTTCACTAAATGTTCACCGGCTTCTGATAACAAGTGTAATGCTTGGAGCAAAATTTATTGATGACGTGTAAGTACTTGTACAAAATATAGTTGTGCAATTGATTTGGGTAGATTTTCTTGATGTCTCTTTAGTGGCCCTGTTGATGTCCAGTTATTCGTACTTGGTAATTTAATTCTGTTCATTTGAATATACTTGGTAACCCAAATGCCAATAAGATAACCAATTATTTGGAGAATTGGGAACCTTTATATTGTGTAATTTTCATCTTTGCGTCCTTATTGAGCTTTACCTTTGGTGTGATCTTCTCGGATGAATATATTACCTCATTTTGCAGGTTCTTCAACAATGCCTATTATGCCAAAGTGGGAGGAGTGAGCACAGCAGAGTTGAACAGATTGGAGATGAAGTTCCTTTTTAGCATAGATTTCAGGCTTCAAGTGCCTTTAGAGACTTTTGGGAGATATTGTTCACTATTAGAACGGGAAACCACAGAAGGGCTCCAGATTGAACGGCCTTACCAAGCCTGTGGAATTAAAGAGACCTGGTCAAACAAAGATGATTCAAGTTGTGCTCCCACAGTTGCACGATGAAAATGTGGAATCTCGTCCATATGCCTTGTTACAAACCTACAGATTTCTGAAGTCCACGCAGATTAAAGATCCTGATTGTGGAACACATCTGGCCATGTCAGGGGCACTGTATTTGTTTGATTACTAGTTGAAATGTTGTAATTGGTACAGATTGTAATAGGTTATTTCTCGCGTCTTCATTGTGTGCTTTTTCAATCTTCTTGTGGTTTACTCATATGCAAGGAGTGTAAACACAGATTTTAAACAATCTATGGTTGGAAAAAGTGATTGATTGAGTTCTCAAAATTTCAGTTGGAAGCAAATTCTGATCCTCAAAATGAAACTAGGAAATCCATCTGATGGTGTTAATATAGGTGGAATATCATAGCCTCAACTCTCCTCCGTAGCTGGAACTGAGGGCAAAGTCTACCCTCTCCATTTCTGGCCAACAACCCCAGAACAGAGTAAGCCATTACGGGCACCTAAAACTTCAATGTAAAGCGTTAATAACCTGCCCTTGATCCGTGCCAAGTAAAGCTGAAAAATCGATTTATGTTTGTCAGCAACATCGCCCACTTTTCTGGGTGTTCCTGCCCTGTTTAAGCAGTACTTCACGAAGCCAGAGTGCATTCAGATTCTGATTATCAAAATGCTCTTTACCATTAGCTAGGAAGAGCAGCAATGATCCAGTCAAACATCCCAGCTTGCACAGGAACATAGTTCAGCAATTATCACCCCATGTTTCTGACCTCTGCACAGAAGATCTCCACCGGCTGCTGTGGTGTCTCAGCCATAAAACATCCTAGCCTGCCTCCACAGAAGACCTCCGCTCTCCCCTACAAATGTCCCATCTATTCAGCAACCCTGCCCCACTGTTTCGATGTCTAGATATTGAACCTCGTTTATGCAGCAATTTCCCGTCCTTCAGTAGCAATGCAACAGGACAGGTAACACCCAGAAAAGTGGGACACCGTATTGATCGATGAATCTAGAATGGTCAACCTCAGCAGCCAATACATGGCCGGTGTATCTAGAATTTACTTGAACTTCACCATTGCTAGTTGCTACTCCGGAAAGCTACTGGTAATTAAACGTCTGAATCTGCCTTTTGGGAAGCAAACGGGAGAAAGTGGAGTATAAACTTGTCCTCAGCAGCCAATACATTGGTCCGAAGAATAACTGAGGAAAATAGCTGATTTAAGCAGTATGAAGGAACAAATCTCATCTTCTCTTTTCTTTTGGTAAGTTAATAAAACAAAGCTCATTTTACATGGTGCCAAATTCGATTCATATCCTTGAAGAAAAAAATTGGTAGGGAAAATCGATTATGAATTCGAGGCCAATTGAAGTGCACCAAGAGTGGGAGATCGGAAAAGACCGAGGAAGACAAGTACTAGAACCAATGTGATCATAGGGAACAATAGTGAAGTTATTACAAAGCAAAAGACAGTACCAAAAGCTGCAAGCTATTGGCTGATTTCCATGAATATGCCATCTACCAATTCCTGTCATTTCTAACATACACAAAATAGCAAATCGAGTAACCATGTCAAGCTCTTACCCTCCCTCCCTATAACCATCAATTTCGAAACAAGGTCAAATCAACGAAGAAGCAAAGGAAATAGATGTATTCATTGTTGACAACCCAATAGGGATCCAGATTACTGAGACAGGAAAGTTATGGCTCCAAAAGTCTCACCTCGATCGAAGTTTGGATAGGACCACAAATACATATAAATGGTAAAATGGCTTGTAACATGCTCAACGCCTTTGGCCGCAAGTACTAGCTGATATGGAAAGTCATGACCGACAATGTAGTGACATTTCTAAGTGACTGAGATTGAATTATTGACAAATTTCCATGTGATGTCGATATGCTTCATAAAAAATAAATGGAAGTAACTAGTGATGAAGGTAGAGTTGGGGGCGAGTTACAGAACACGGATCATTTTAGCCAAAAATACTTACTAATGTCTGACGCAAATCAGAGGACGGCAGAATACTAAACTTATTGCTCGATAAATTACATGTAAATGGCGATCCCTCTGATACAACTTTACAACTCGGCTATACGTGGCTGATAACGTACAGAGAAGTCAACACTACAAGAGGCTGCACATTGCGATCACTTGCTACAACACATGCAGAAGATAATGACTCCTTTCGGTAGGAAGCGTCAATTGCCTCCATGGAGCTTTCTACGTTCGGACCACCTGAAATATCCTAGCTGTCTTTTTCGTAAGTAGTGGTATCATAACACAATGGAACCTTCTATTCCATATGAGACCTTCTCTTAACAAGATTTAAGTTCTCCAATCTTCAGGACACACTATGTACTGTTCCTGACGTACGTTGGCATTTTCCGACATGAGGAGGAGTTTTAGTGAAGCTTACCAAGCCCTTGGTTTCGAAATAAACATTAAGGGGCATTATCTGGGAGGCCTCTCCAATGCAATCCAGCCAAATTTTCCTTTACGAAAATCAGACAGAACACGGAAAGCCGCTTGATGCATGTCCCCGTTGAACAAGTGAATAGCAAGCTTCTGGACAAATCTGCATGCAGAAAACGTAAAGCAATCAATTACCTTTACAGTTTGGTTGCAATGAAAATGAATGGGTCGCAGTACATTCTGCTAAAAGGTCCCCAAATGCCCGATCTGCATTGCTTCGTATATTATAGGATCGACTTTCATCTAGTTTAAGCCAACCAAAATTCTTTTTATCTTGCATACTTGGCTTTCCTGAGCAGACTGTCACAAATAAAATTCTAGTCCAATTTAGAACAATAGTCGCTATGCTGAGACATACACGTTACCACATTTTCCATCCACATCAATCTTGTAGCGGTCGTAAAGAGCTTCTGTGCCTGCAATAAGAAATATTGAGTATTGATGCTGTGTACATTGGGGAAAAAAATCCAGGTTTGGAAGCATCAAATCCATGTTAAACATGGTATAAATGCCAAAGAGAGTTTGACCCCAAGTGGAAAAATGAATAAAATGTGCAAAATGGAGATTAAGACAAAGCTATTCCTTAACAGTAATAGAATATGCAAATTGGATATTAAGACCAAGCTATTTCTTAACAGAATTAAACTCCTATAACTGTTGATCTCTCCATTTACCAATGATACAGGATGCGAATTAAGGGAACTGCCATGTTAATCATCTTGGAACCAATCACCCACATCTTAGATGCTATGAAAGCAGTACAATTTCAGGCAATTTATATCTAAAACCTCAAGTGCGAGCAGTTATTCATTGCCACCCCCTAATAGAGAGTGACAGGAGGTGGGCAAAAAGACAGATTCTGTTACACTTTTCAAGGTCTTGACAAACTTTCTTATGTGGTAAGAAAATAAGTGTGATAGCATTTTTGTTTTCTGTTATCACTATTGCAGATGCTGCAACAGCCCTTGGACCAGTTACTGTTCCCGCAATTTATCTAAGGGTGTGTTTGTGTTGTAAAATTTTAGTGTTGTTAAAATTTTAGGTAATTGGTTTAGTGAAAAAGTGAAGAGAGAGGTAATTTTTTATATTTTTTTGTAGTGAATAGTAGTGATTTGATGGAAGAGAGAGAGATTATATTGTAATTTTTTATTGTGTTAAAATTTTAGAGTGTGTAAAATTTTAGGATGCAAACGCAGCCTAAGTCAATTCGTATCAAAGGATCACTCGTAGTATTATAATATTTATTAGGTTGAACTAACATGGAGCATCCATCGCGTCTAATGAAATGCAAGAATCTGTCTTGCTACTGTTCTCCAAATTTAAGGCCATTATCAGATGGATATTCCAGTCTAAAAATATCCAAGGACAACTCAAAACTTCTCAATAAGTCAACTGCTGAGAGCCTCACTCACCATGACTTAGGTTTTCCTTCGCTAGCAAACACATAAAATGTTGTCAATAAAATTAACATAGGAGCTCTCGAAACTTGAGCTCATTCCCTTCTTAAGCAAATTTGTTCCACTTTGGCAGGGATCATAAGTGAAACAGGAGCCAAAGTGAACTATGGAAGAATTGTACTTTTCAAAAGCTACAAATAATTTCTTGACATCCTAACAAAAGGCAGCACAAGTATCATTTAAACAGTTACTGCTAGTAAAGTAAATCGGGCTGATTGTAACGTTCTCATAAAGATCAAATTATGTTAAACCGTTCCATGCTGGTAACCGGATAAGTATCCTTATAGGACAAGCATTCTGGAGAAATCCACAAGACCACAGATGCAGATTATTTGATGAACAGACACGATGCTTACCTACTGATGGAAGCCTTGTCAGCATCTGTACAAGAATTGCTGCAACATCAGCAAAATCATAGGATCTCTCTCCAATGTCATCACATATAGCAAGCTTTATCGCTGCTGACTGATCGCTAATCCGCATTGGGATTATTCCCGGGGAGTCTAACAACTCAAGGTCTTTCCCAAAATGAACCCACCTTTTAAATAAAATATTAAAGACACCAAAATGAATGAACGAACTTTAAGAAATTCCAGAATTCTGTACTTTTCAAACTTACACAATTTAGGTTATAGTACGACTTTCAGTAATCTTTTAGAATTTCAGAGTTTTCATTAAAATGAGATGCCATTATTTGCCTTTTTCCTTCTCAAGGATTCTTTGCCATTATCAGCATTACAAATTTTCAATAGACTCCAACTAACTGCAAGTTTCCAGTATCTGCAATGGCAATTAAGAAAATCTAGCAACTTGCCAATCAAGAGGCCCATTAAGCACAACTATAACTCACCAATCAAGAGGCTTAAAAAATCGTTAATCTCTCTTGAATTTTTCTAGGATGCAATTAAAACAAGCACTATAAATATATACCTAGAACTGAAAGCTGCTTCAATTTTCTGCCTACCCCCAAAATCATTGATAAAAGACATCTAAGAGACAAAGATGGAGAGTATACTTCAATTGTCTCGTAACACCTGGTCTGGGAGCTGCTGGACACATCCGCCGCTTCAGCAAACGGTTGATTAAAGATGATTTTCCAACATTTGGATATCCAACTACTCCAGCTCGAACCTGTGAACAATAAATAAGAAATTTGTTTAAATATTAAAATTAATTTTCTGTGAAGCATGCTACATGAACAGTTATGAAGAGAAAGACCAATATGTGTCTACATGACACCAGGTAACCAACATAAAGTGAAAATCTCTTCCCTCTAAAAATTAACTTTCACTTTGACCTGATAAATTGCATACACACTAGAGAGCAGTTTTTAGGTCTGCTTACACTCTTGACAATACAGTGTCTGCCAACGTTTGTATCTAAAAATTTATAATTACAAACAAATTAACAGATATAGTATATACGAAGATTGAAAACTTAACAAATGCCGAATATAAGGAGATTGTTTTAAAATTTTGATAACAAATGAATCAATAGCAGAGAGAAGGAAATATGTTGTGAAAGTACACAAAACAAAAAATATTCCAGAAAAATTAGAAGTCAGAAAAAAACCATGGTCTTTTCTGTGGAAGATAACTACCAGCAACTAGCTTGAAAGCTTCCCCATCTTCGTGTTCTGCTCACACCAATTAAGAATCTTACCATTTCCAACCTAACCACCCAAAAAGTGCAAAATCACTTGAATCTATTTCATGGCTCACAGTTAGCCAATTTTAATGTGCAGTCTGACTCCAATGGAAATATTTGATAAGAGTATCTGCCCAAACTCCACTCTTTTAAGTCCTCTTCTTTGCAACCCCAATCACTTTTGTCTTGACAACCACACTTGAAGGCAATGCAAAAATTTGATCAGCTATTTCTAACGAAATTAGGTGCCTCTATAAGCCTAGCAACAACAGTTGATGGATGCATAAATCCTTCTCACTTGTTGAGATAGAGATGCAATACCAAAGAGGCATCCAAGCTCTACTCCTTTGGTAAAATAGCTGGAGACTCTAGAACAGCATCACTGGGAAAAGGCAGTTGGTCGTATTTCAAGTGAAAAAAAAAGACATCAAGACAATTGAGATCTAATACATCAATAAATAATTGGGCAACATGATTCTCTATCCCAAGTTTTGAACTTTTTCAAATCCCATAATTTGGTGTTCTTTTTGGTAATCACTGTTGACATTGTGCTTGTTGTTGTAAAAAAATTATAAGCTTTCTGCTCTAAATGCTATTCCAATCAGGAAGAACTCAAGTACTTTGGTTCTGTTGTCAGTTACAGGATTTGAAACCCAGAATTTTGGTTTGCTTTCAGAATCTCAAAAGGTGCCAAGTTGGAATCCCATTCAAACTTGTTTAAAATCAGAAGGCTTCCTTTATGTGGATGTTGCCGTTCGAGCCAAGTCGCTGTCACCAGAGAATTTGTCGTCTTCTAGTGTTAGGATGTGGATAGAGTATAAAAGGGGGCGGTGGGGGCAGTGGTTGTTGATACCAACAAGGTTGAGGCAAGGGAGGAGGGCTTTGAGGGAGGTTCTGATAGATGAAGGAGGTGATGTAATGGTGTCATTCCTAATGGTGGCAGAGACCAAGCCAAGGGGAGGCAACAGAGAGCCCTCCCCACAAGCCACCCCAGGGGACCGGCCCCCAAGATTTCAAGAGAAAAACAGCTATGGGATTTTAGTCCTTTCCAGTAATGGTTCTTCAAGAGGGAAACAAAAAAGAACCTTCCACCCCCAGAAAACAATCTGCAACCCCATCTACCCAACCCAAAAGATATGGAGTTTTTAGTCCTTTTCACCAATGGCCCTTCCAGGAAAAACTTCCAGCCCAAGAGAAAAAGAGAAGAAGAAATTCTGCCTCCCCAAAACGAGCAGTCTTTGGGCATGTTCGTTTAGGAAGAATCCTCAGGATTTTTTGAATCCTCAGGATTCTACAACCAAACATAATTTTTCACACCACATAAATATAACTACAACACGCATACCAATAAAGTTAACATCACATAAAAATTCTCAAAACACAAAAAATCCTCACAATACACCTTAACCGAACACACTCTTTGCTTCAATCCTGGATTGTGGTACAGAAAGAGGAATATGGGGAGGCTGGAGGTGAAGGCAGCATCGTTTTGCAGAAGAGTTGTGACACGGTGCAGTTATCTAATCAGAGGTGCTCGGTCATGGCAATACATATGGGTTTCATAGGCTAGTATTTTCGAAAGGAATGTCACTAAATGCAAGCCATAGTTACCGTCGATCTGGCCCATAACTAGCACCTAACTGGGGGATGAGAGAAAATTAAAGCAAATTTGCACTCCCTGCAAAATTCAACCAGCAACCATCTTAAAACTATGGATGCTACCTAATGAGCGTATAAATACATTTGAAAGAAAGGTTATGTTGGGGAGATTGGAAAAGCAAACATGCTGCTCCAGAAATTAACTAGCTCTCTCATCACTTCCTTGGGGTGTAAACTATGCCGAGTAAGAATACCGATGAACATCAGGCTCAATACAAAAGCATTTATAATTTTCTGGAACAGTATTAAAAAGCACATGACTGTAAAATCACATATTAAGAGAAAGAATAGAAAAGGAGATAAATGAAAAGCTTTGACATTGTTTTTCACTTGGTCCAGGAACCCACCGCCCGTGGAAGTAGTCCTTTGGCTCTACGTTTGACATTTACATCTGCTGATAATGCCTTTGCTAACCGACCTAGCTTCATAGTGCCCTGTGATTGCCACACAACCATAATAACATCTATAATGTACAAATATGGAAAGATGAAAGAGGGTCGCTTCTTTTGGTACCATTCCATGTTGCCCATTAGAAAAGACGACCTTCGTTCCCTGCCTTGAAAAATAAGCTGCCCAAGCATTTCTGTCTGCAGTGGATATCATGTCTTCTCTGTTCAATACCAGAATTCTTTTCGTACTGCCGAGCCATGAATCCATCTGCTCAACAGAAAGCAATCAATAGGTTAAGACCAAGGAATTTTGTTTCAACCTGCAAGTCTTAAAGGTGTTTTTTTCGGAGAATCAAGAACTATTTAACATTAGTTGCAAACATGGTATCAACTAATACTGCTTAATGCCACAACATCAGCAACCAAGGTTTCCACCAGAGGGAAACATAGCTCATTGCACCACTAACATTTGTACATTATTGCCTCACAGGTGAAAATAGATCAGACATCAATCCTTACACCAGTCAACAACACACGAAGTATGCATCTATGACATTTTCTTCTATCCAACCACACAAATTTAACAACAAATAGATCTCATATAAATTAAATGTGCCTGGGGGGGAGAGAGAGAGAGAGAGAGAGAGAGAGAGAGAGAGGACATTCTAAGCAACCACAACATGTTTTCAAATGCAAATTCATACAAATGATACAGATGTAACATGGTGCTAGTCAGTTTGCATTGGATCTAAGCAGTAACAAACGAAGCACATAATTCCAACCTGTGGATGACTTGTGGACAACGGAATTCTTGCATCTCGCACCTCTATCACAACATCCATTAACTTGAGTTGCTCTTTAAGTTCCTTTTCTGTTTTTGCAATATGACCAGGATACCACTATCCAGTAGCCAACACCGAAGATGCATATTACAGTAGAAACTATCAGTTAGAATTTCAATCAGGCTCAACCAGACCGTATTCTTACCTGAACAGGACGCAGAGCCTTTGTCCAGTGATGAAGATCAGCATCTAGGTCCACCCAATCGCTCTCGCCTTGGCATTGTTCTACAAAATTGGTATTCCTATTTTCATACCCACTAGGGGTTTGACCACCAACAATCTGCAACGGTATCATCCACACTTGTGTTATCCTATCCGTTTACACCAGAATTTTATTCCCGCATCATATTATTGAGGTATCCAAAGAATTCAAAAGAACCTTAAAAGTAATATAACATTCCAAATTAATTCTCAAGCCAAGGACAAGAATATTGTTCCTTATAGAGATGGAGATAACACAAATAGCCGCTAGAAGTAACAGTAGTTAATGACATCTAGGCTACATCCATATTCAACATACAAATTCAGAAGCAGATGGGGGATACAAAAGTATTCTACTTTAACATGCCCATGTATTAGCTGCACAACACGAACTTAAAATGGCGCAAACCCCCCCCCCCCCCCAAAAAAAAAAAAATTAACCCAGTACAATATAATTTATTTCAAAAGAAGAAGGAAATTTAATCCATCAGTAACCCGCTCAAAACCGAATCCAACTCCAATACAAAAGCAACGAAAAACCACCCTAAAACCTTCGATTTGGTTGCTGAGGAAAATTAAGTGAACACAAAGAAGATGAGTTTTCTTTACAAAAATTAAAAAAGGATCACTTTTGCGTTCTCCACTATAAAGAGCCTGAAAGGACAATAAAAAAAAACCTATATAAGAACATAAACAAAAAGATTATAATTTCCAGTTTCCTCCATTTTAGTCAAAGCAACCAAACAAGACGAGTGAACCAAATTACGAATGAATGCTGAGGACATATTGAAGTTGGTAATTCATGCCTGGATGGTGGAAAGTGGTAATGGGAGAGAAGCTGCAGCTGCGAAAGCAGTTGGAGAAGACTTGCGTTTGATTCTTGGGCATTCAAGAGTTTTTCTCGGGACTATAAGACAGTTTGGCAGCCACAGGACTGAGAGCTGAACAGCCATCAACTGGAGTAGTAGTTTACTGGTCTCAGGCTCTCAGCTTGGCTTTCGTCAGGGTCAGCTGTTCATTACCGTCGAACCTGCCTTTATTTTATGCCGTTAAATCTTCTCTTCCTGTATTGTGGGCTTTTCTGTTCATTGTTTTAAATAATGACCAATTTTGGTTTTGGAGTTCTATCCGAAGAGTATCCATAACCACGATTTGGGCTCCGTCCGTTCGTTGAGTTAGAAACCGAGTCCGGAAAAATTCTAATGGAGGCTTTATCTGTAACAAAAAAAAACTGCATTTTTAAACTGGAAGGGCAAACTGAATGTACTGATTATGGGTGCCGTTCCTAGAGGAATAGAAGGCATGAAATTTTTGTGAAAAGATTTCTTGAAATGCGATTAATTTGTTTTAAAAAAACCTACAGTGAAACAGTGAATGCTTGAAATAGCGTCTTACATTTTTTGTGATTTATTTCATTTAGAGGCTCTTTATGTAAGTGTGCAATGAATTAAAATAGAATTGTGACAGATTAAATCTTCAGCGAAATCTTGTTACGGTATTGGGTTTAATTCTTAGTAAATCATGTTTATATGAGATTTCAAGCAGAACGAGAGTGAGGCCATGTGTGTTTTGCTATTGTAAAGAGTATCTAAAAGCCATTTTCAGTAGCATATACTAGGACACCACATTGCTATATATGATCCATCGAGGGTGATGGATAATATAATTTTATTTTGCCGCTGTAATTTTGAATCTGTTTCTAGATCTCTACTTTATGGAGATAACATTATTTCTGGTGCCATTATTCCTACTTATGCAGCTATAGGTTTGCACTTTTACCCGATATGGAAAGCGGCTTCCGTTGATGAATGGTTATCCTATAGACGCTATATTCATGCCTGTTCGAAATGCGAATCATAGTATTCACTCTTATGTAAATGGAAAAATATGTGTACAAAGTGTATATATTAATTTTATTCTTGATGAATTATGTTATCGTGATTATATCATGAGTTTTCAGGGTTTTACTGGATTGAGTTGGGCAGCGAGAAATTAGGATTATAATTTATAGTCTTACTTCGAGTTGGGTATTAGGAATTTAGGGTTGTAATAGCACTACAAAAAATTTAACATTACGTGACAAAATTTTGAGAGTCAAACCAATTTTTTGTCACCTAAAGTGGTATTTTCATGACAAAACATTAATTCTGTCACCCAAAACCATCTAGGAACGCCAAAACCGTCATGACAGGTCCTAAAACCGTTCGAACGAATTTCTGATGTGACAACATACACCTCATCGCGAATGAATAACAAAAAAAATAGTCACAAAATACAAACTATCGTCCAGACCAATAAGAACACCGTTCGGACTCTTTGCAGGGTGACAAATTCCAAATCATCGTAACTGAGTAATGATTAGAATCGTCACAATTTTTACAATACTGTCCGTACACACTTTTTACAACGTCCGCACGGACATCACCTAATGAATAATAATCGTCAACATATAGTAACAAATTAAAAATTGTCATGAACACTAAATCACGTCTGGACGTCACCATGCGCATTCAAATGAATGTTTCTTTCCGCGAACCATGTGGTTCCACGTTGCAAAACTTCAGACACGTGATGTCAAAATCGTCTGGACCCATACAGAACGTCCAGACGGTTGAAGTTCTAGAAGCTTTTTGAATCGGACATATATAATGAAGTTGAATTTCATTGTGCCACGTGTGAATCTCATCGTTGAGACGTGTCCAAATGCCTATGAACACCGTGCAGACGCCTTCTTAGCACATTAAACCGGTCAGACTTAGTCAAAATCACACTTTCACTCTCTTCTCTAAAAAATTTCTCACAAATGTTTTCACTACATGTTCGAGATTTATTTCGAGATCTCTTAAACAATTTCAGGTAAGACCTTCTTCGCGAGTTTGGTTTTCAATTTCATGCATTTCAATGTAATACTTTTGATTTTTATTGCCTTCTTTGTGTTCATATATGTTGTTTGGTTTGTGTTCATCGAATTACCATTCAGACTCTCGTTTATAGACGTCCGAACGTCGTTGGACACGTTCAAACGCCTTCTATATGTAAACGTCGACGTTTGAATTACATGCGAACTGTTTGTAATTATGTTTGGACAATTTTTGTTGGGTTGACTATGGATCACTCCAAGAGAAGTATCACTAAAGTTCGGGGACAGACAGTGCAACCAGCTTGGGCGGACGCTTTTTTAGTGGAACTGGGGGGAGTATTCGGGCAATAGTGGAGCCGACACATTTGTTGTGCATGGAGCTCCAATGTTGCTTGACCGGTCTGGAGAATAAATTTGCTCTAACGGATAGGGTTCTGATGGAGGAGCTGAACATTATGCAGAGAGACTTGTTCTCTGTGAGAGAACAATTGTCCCAGTTGTTTCAATCTGTCCATATTGTTCCGATACAGCTCCAAACACTCATAATATGAGTGGATAATATAGAGGATCATTTGGCGCATGTTCATGACACCCTCGGATAAGATCCGAACGAGTCAGCTCATGATTCGGAGTAGTCTCATATTTATGTTTTATCGCTATTATTTACTTATCCTTAGAAGGATCGTCTCCGGCTTGTACTAGATATTATGATTATGTTTTTCGTTCGGTATTTAAATTTTGTTTTATATTCTATATTAATTATGTTTTTTCATTAGTTTAAATTTTTTAACAATTTAAACAGACAATTAGTATAATTAAATAGGTGATTAGTACGAGTGTTATGTTAACGAAACAGTTAGTATAATTAAATTGTAACGGTTAGTGTAATTAAAATTAAATAGGTTATTAGTTATAACGGTTAGTGTAATTACAATTTAATTTAAATAGGTGATTAGTTATAATTACATTGTGTTAGTTAAATGATTTAAATAAATTAAATTGAGTGAAGTAAATTGACCCATGTGATATATGCGGTAAAATAAATCTGTCAAGCGTCCGGACGTTGTTACTTGTTGTTTGGACGCATCATATTAACTGATTACGTTAGAACGATCGAAATAGATATTCAAATACAATTATTGGAGAAGAATGCAGTGTTTAATGAGGTAGGAGTTCGAAAGTATAATAATAGGGTTCGGACGATTATGATCAAACGACGCTGTTGGAACGGATGAGAGACCTGTCCCGACGTTCGTGTAACCGTTGCATGGCTTACACATATTTATGTTACACGACGGTTGACAACATCAGTCACTGTTCGAGCCTCCTGTATACCGTCCAGACAAAACGTGACTTTTATTCAGCCAAATGTGTGCTACCGTCCAGACGCATTTAATTTGTCGAACCGTTTTAAACTGTTTAAATTTTAGCATTTAATGCGGAGGACTCTCTTTGGGTCACATGTGCTGTAAAACGTCCGGACGAGTCCAAACCGTCTGAATGAAGTCCAAGGTTTATGAAAAATGCGAACACTTCGACATTTATCATCTAAACTGTCTCGACCTTCACCTATTTCCTTCCCAAATCCTGACGTAAAATCATTCCTTCGACATTCTAATCATATCCAGGTATGTTTTATTGATTGTTAACATGATTTTAGCTTTAAAAATTACATTTTGTTATAGTTTTACATATAGGATTTCAATTCTAATTTTTGTATCATACATTGTATTTTTTTATTGATTTTTACATAGAAATTGATTGTTTTAAGCGTTAGAATTCTTTTAAGTGTATTTATTTGTGATTTGGTGATGTTTTGGGTAGTGTGTGGGAGGTTTTGGGACGCTGTCATTGCTGAGTTAACTCGGTCGTCGTCGCTGTCGCCTCCGGGCGTTGTAATATTTTCATTCAGACGTTGTTTTGTATACCTGAAGGGATACGTTCTCGTTTTGAGTGTGTCCGAACACTACATGTATGTCGTCCATATGATTTTATATTAAATTTAAATAGTTTTATTATCTGTATTTCGTTTGGACGGCTATCCAAAGTTGTTTGTATGCGAAGTAGTATAACAAAAGGGATATATTGTCATTTTTATTGTGTTCGGATGCTTTATCAATGCAGTCCGAATGGTTCTATATTAAATTTAAATTGTTTTCTCATCTATTTTAAGTTTGGACGACTATACATAGTTGTTTGAATGCCTTGTAGTATCCCAAAAGGGATACATTGTAGATTTTTATGTGTCCGAACTATCTACCGTTTGTCCGGACGCTCTTTGTGTCTGTCCGGAAGCCTTTTTATATTAAATTTGCATATTTATTTTTTTTTATCACATAGTTCGGACGTTTTATGTATCTGTTCGGACGTATTTCTAACCGTGCGAACGCTTTTGTGCAAATTCTCAAAAAATGAGCAAGCATCAGCGTATCAGCAAGCAGGCTGATGTCGAGCAATCTTCAGCTCCAACTTTAGCGTTGGAGCAAAATACGACAATCATCACGTTCCGCTCGATCGTTGTCGAGCGGAAAATCTAGATGGATGATTTTTACAAGTTCGATTCGAGGATCGGACGCTTCCAGAGGTAGTGGAGCAGACTCGTTGGCTTTCGTTCCTCTAGAGGACCTACTATGCGTATAAGAACATGGTGCGAGAGTTTTATGCTTATATACTTCGGGCGACGAACCTCGAGGAGCCTAGTATGGAGGTGACCGTTCGGAACGTGCAGATCACATTGTCACCGGACGAGCTAGCGAGCTTCTTAGGGTACAAGAGGGATGTGACTGCGTCCTCAACTGGCCATTGAGAGAGGAGGGCCGACCTATTAAGGTCGTGATTTTTCGGATGTTGCTGGGCCAAGATACATCTATCCTGGAGGGATGCAGCATGTAACACGGGCTGCTACTTCATTTTTATAGGATCATGCACTTGATCCTATGTTCCAACATCGACCCGAAGAAGCACACAATGAAGTTGTCTCATGGCCGGGTTGTATTCTTGTTCCTGGTACTTGTACGAGAGCTTCCAATTGATATGGCATCATACATCTACCAAGTCATCCGTGCTGAGGCTCTGAAGATCGATGCTCAGATTTCGTTGCCCTACGATATTCTTTTGATCCAGTTCCTGCACGCCATGTTGGTACCCGAGTGTGCCGACAAGCCGATGGCGGTTCCACTTAGGTTGATTAACAAGACAACGCTCTCAAAATCGATGGCGCAGACACGCCAAGTGTTGAGTGCTGCTCGGGCAGGTAGAGGTAGAAGACAAAATCCAACTGAGGGTAGAGAGGAGCAGGATCCTGGACAGGGATCCACCCAGGGACTCGAGGCACAACGACCGAGTTGGGTGGCGAATTTGATGACCGAGCTTAGTGAGTAGATGCGAACGGTCATGCAACTCACCCATGAGATGGCGGGTGATATCAGTTCTCGACTTACAGCTCTGGAGGGTAAACTGGAGAGCATGGACGGTGAGTGGAAGAAGAAGGTGGCTGAGGTTAAGTTAGTCCTGAAGGCGTGGCAACCAGTGCAGAGTTAGTTGCCCTAACCCAGCGGGTCGTTTCTCAAGGAGCACATAAAGGCATGTCAGGACGGTTCTACAGCTCACGGATAATGAGCAGTAGATATTTACTTTACTTTAGTATGACATTTATTTTTTTATTATATTTTGAGGAAATTTATTTTTATATTATATTTTGAGTACATGTATTGAGATTGTATCTGCTTTTATTTTGTTTATATTATGTTTTGAGGAGACTTAATATATTTATCTTATTTCGGCTATGTGATTTCTATTTATTAAAACTTAGTACAACATGTTAAGTAATGTTATGTTTCTCATTTCGTTACATTCCTTCAAACTTCGAAACTATTATCTAACATACTTAAGGTCTTTTATATTATTTAAAATTTAAAAATAAATTGAATGGATTTGGGCTTTGAAAATAAATCATATCTTCAAAAACCGTTTGGAAGGACATACAACCGTCCAGACTATTTTCTGTAAGGTCAAACCATGTCGTATTGTGTAATAAAACCACTCGGAAGGTATGATACCATGTGCGGACGCTTGCCTTTATGATAGTATCATTGAGATGTTGTCGTTTGGAGATTTGTAAAACGGTGTCATGAATTATAAATCAGCGTGTGGGCGATAGGTACCTCATCCGGATGTTGCTGATGATGATTAGACGCTGTTGTTTGATGATGACCAGACGCTATAAGCCAGCTTGCGAATGGATTTAGCCAATCCGAACGCATTTTTGTGTAATCAAATGATGTTTTGGAATTTCTAAAATGGTGTTGTGAAATGTAAGCCAGCGTGTGGATGTAAACTATTATGTTCGGACTGTATGAAATTTTAGGCGGCAACGATTCCCTTGAAAACTTATACAGTTAGGCGTCCAGACGACATTAAATGCATCCGAACATGTTTTATTCGTTTGTAAGACAGTAAATTGCAGACAATATCGCCAAAACGTAAAAAAAACTTATAAAATTTGAGATATTTGATCAAGAGAAGAAGAGAGGAACTGATTTTGGACGTCAATCTCATTGAAAAAGGGTGTGGAAGGAGCAACTCATTTTAGATTTCACATTGGATTGCACTTGAGGTTAGTGGGTTTTAAAATTTATTTTGCTTTAGGATGAAAAACATTGATTTTAGGATATCAAAGCATGTGTTTTTTTTTAATATTTAGGGTCTAAAACGTAGGAATGGATTTTAGGGTTGGCATGAATTTGTTGTGAAAATGGAGTCTGGAGACTAAGGGGAAATGCTGTCGAAATTTCTAGAGCATCGGTCACTATGGTCAAGTCAATTACGTGTAGTACGTAATATTGTAAACTTGAATGAGATATGACCTATCACTAGAAGAAATTGGAGTTGAGTGTGAATCTCATGATTGATTGTATTATTATTTGTATTATTATGCAGATAGTGGGGGACTGATAAGATGTTCATGTAAGAGATTTAAGAATGTGTTGTTTCAACATGTAGACGAGATTGAGTATCATTTATTCATAATTGAGTTTACAGTAACGCCTGAAGAAGTCATTGGAGAGAAGATACTTTAGCAACTTGAGTCGGTACCGTTATGTTTGTTTGGGAAGACTCAGAAGAAGAGAAAACGGGCTGACAATGAGTTAAGTTGGATGAAGCGCAACATATTCTTTGAGTTGTCGTACTGGTCAGATTTGAAACTTCATAATTTGGACATCATGCACATATAGAAAAATATTTGTGAAAATGTATTGGGAACTTTGATGAACGAAAGTGGTACAAAGACGACCCGTTCGTGCTAGCATCTCAGGGGAATCAAGTGTTTTATATTGATGATATGAAGTTGGGCGATCACTGGAAGATTGTTCAAAACATTATCCCTAGAAACACGTGTGATATTCCATCTATAGAAGAGGAAGCTAGTGAAGATGGAGAAAGACCGTCAAACTGTGAAACATATTAGGAGAATGAGTCTATTGAGCTTTTTGTGGACTTTAGTTCCTTTGACATGATCCCGTTGACTAGAAATGACGTCGAGGTTTATGTGTCGGTAACCGATGAGAGTGATCCACAACAACATGAAGTAGAAGGAAACGATAATTCCTCGGAATTGTTCAGTAAAGATTGTAGTGATTCTGAGGAATATGACTCCGAGGACTAAGTAACTTTATCATATCAATTTACTTGCGTTTCTATTTTATATTAATTTTGAGTAACATAATTCATTATGTTTTTCTCTAATATTGATCTATTTGGTCACAGGACGACATCCTGTCAGCGGAAGGGAAACGTCTTTGATTCGATTCATCAGTCTCGGTACACTAGCAATGTCATGTCATTCACTTAGGGATAGGAATGAATTATCGTCCCTAACCACAGTCATTCCAATAGGCACCCAAAGTAGTTGTGAGTGCAAGTATCTTAACACGTCAATCTTTATTAAATATTATGACTTTTAAATTTCTATGTTTAACTTACTTTTAAATTTATTGTTCTTCATTTGTAGCAACGTCTGAAAATCAGACATGTTCGAGGTAGTACGGGAGGGATTGCCTTACTCAAGACTCGTACCGGTCGAAAGCTGACTGTCCATATCCCTGATGGACGTACATGCGGTGATGACAAGACATCCTCAATGCTCCCGAGTCATATTGGTTCGCTCGTTCAACAACATGTCCCATTTGAGACGAGTAAGTGGAAGGAGGTCCCCGACGAGGTTAAATCGTATGTGATGAACTGAGTGTTGGTAAGTATAATTTATTAAATTTTAATTGTTGAAAATTTTATACATACTAACTGTTATATATGTTAAGAATGACTTCCAACTAGATTATGACCTAGTCGAGGATCGCATCACTGTGACGTCTACGATGAACACGGCGTACAGGACACATAGAAATAGAATTTTCCAGCATTACAAGGTGTTCAATTCCAAAGAAGAGGCGTAGAGCACCCGTATTCCGATATGAATAAGGAAGAATAGACTTGTGTCTGTGATTTATTCGCGAGCGAGAAAATTTCAGGTTAAACATTTTTAGTCCATCCTGAACATTTATTTTATTATTAATTGTGGTAACAATTGTAAATGTGCGATGTATAGGAGAAGTTCAATTAACAAGGAGAATAAGGCTAAGCTGAAGATTGTACACACATCAGAAGCAAGGTCCTTCCAACGCATGAGATCATTGTTAGTAAGTAATAAATTTATATTTATATTAGATATTATTTCAATAAATGATTTAGGTATTTTAATATGCATGCTCCATATTTCTTTTGGTTTACAAAAAATCCATAATCTAATGAGATTAGTCCTGCGTTGTTGTATAAAAAGACGCATACTAATAAAGATGGCACGTGAACATCAGAAGATGCACGAGAAAATTTTGTAAGTTGTAATATTAGATTTAATGATGCATTTGTATGCGTTTATGTTTCATATGTGCTAATTTTATAGGAAAAAATAGAGTCGTTATAATTGTGGCATGAGTCAGAGGAATGTCATACACCAAAGTAGAGATTTTCACTGAGGTGTTGTGGATGAAAGCGGGTTACGTGCGAGGTTTAGGTCGTTCAGTACGGTCTGTTGGATCATCTTCATCAGCATCGTCTGTTGATTTGTCACTAGATTAGAGATTGAGGAGATGAGGGCCAGACAAATGGAAAATGAAGCACTTCTGGTCGAACGGTCAGATATGGAGCAGACGATGCGAGAGCCTCTGTAGATGATGAACGAGCAGCAACGGAAGAAAGATGAAGAGCTGATGGCGGAGCATAAACAGAAAAAAAGACGAAGAGCATCAGAAGACGATGCAGGAGTAGCAAAGGAACCTAGTAGAACAACAAGAACGGAGGATGCAACTAGTGGTGGAGCAGATGCATGAGTATTTGTTGTAGCAGATTAGACAGTTGCAATCTCGTACGACATCCAAAGGAAAATTTAGGTGATTTATGTATTTTCACTACTTTGTCGTTACGTATCGACTTTGTATTTTTTTATTTATAATGATGATTGCATATTTGTAGATATTTTATTATATTATAAGTTTTGAATAACTTTCTATTTATATTATTTGTGAATTATTTTTAAAATTTTAATTCAAGCGATAACAAAAGTCGTCCGAACAGTTCTTGTGCAATGATAACGTGTGCACACATAACGATCCATCCAAATACTTCGCGTTAAATTCGTCTGTCTACACGGTTATTCTCGCGCGCACACGATCTTTTAATAAGCAATCGTTCGCACGGTAATAATACACGTTCCAACGTGTTCAACAGAACAAGCGTCCAAACTGTCAAATTTAGGGTTCGAATGGTTTTTGAAGCTGACAAAAAACTATTTCGTCATAAATGAAATAACAGTGCAAATGTCTTTATGCAACCGCGTGCACAGATTGTCCATGACAAAATGCATTTCTTCACATTGGACCAACCGTTCGCATGAGCTGTGCAAACGTATGGAGAGTACATTCGCACAACTCATGCAAACGGAAGGAGTGCACTGGGCATGAAGATTTTCAATTTCGTCAATATGGTACAAAACCGTTCGGACGGTACTGTAAACTGTCCGAACGGTTTTGAACGACAAAATACGAAAATCGTCACCTAAAACCTTGGCTGACGGCCTTTAGGTGACAACTCGGTTTTGCCACCCAAAACATTAAATGACGAAATTAGCACTTTGGGTGACAAATATTTTTGACACCCAAATTCAGTTTTCTTTTAGTATAGGTGTCTTTACTTTCTATTTTTATCTCAAGCTCGTCTGCAAAGGATAATACCGCTGCTAATTTATTGAGGAAAGAATAAAAAAAACTTTTATCAATTAAAATGTGTTTCTTTTATCTTTTCTTCACTTAATAAAGAAGGTTTAGGTTCCCTTTAATCATGAATCCATAGTTTATGCAAATACATACAAACACATAGATACCTACACGTGTGTATATATATGTGTGTGTATGTATTACTTGGCCATTAGGCTTCTAGGGTCCATATAATACAAGAGGAATATTCGACTGACACTAGGCTAATTCCATGTATAATTTCCAATATAGTGTCGTTTATATTTTAACGCACAGTTTTTGTATCTATTCATATAATGAGATATGTTAAGCTTTATCAGCTAATTAACTAAAAAATAAATTGAGTTTTACATTAAAAAGTATTAATGCAATTTTTTATATATATATATTTTTTGGAGATCTAGAGACTAAGTGCTGGAAGAATTTCCTCATGTAATCATTCGATATAAAGAGAAATAGATGTGAAAGGATATATGGATACTGCTGCAAATTTCCCTTTGAGGTAAGATGTAGATCATCAGTACTATTTAAAAAAACTAATGTTTTGGGTTATTTTCCTTTCATTAGGAAAGGTCAGTTATAAATAAAGTCTTTATATTTTTTTAATTAGTTTCTATTGCACTACTTAGTCATCCACTCGTAATGTCCTATATATTATCATGATGCCAAAATCACCAAGAGCCAGAGCTGATCAGACCTGAAAGGGAACAAGAAGAGGGCGGCGTCGGATGTGGAGACTCTGATGACTAAGTCAGATATCAAGAAGAGTTTAGTTTGTAGAAGTAATTAAGCTTAGAAAATATAATGGGGGTACATGTCTTATACAAGATGTGGGTAGGCGTGAATAGAGGACATGTTGGAAACGGAATTTGAACATTCTACATCCGGTCCGCTAACTAGCGGATGACCAAAATGGATTTTGCTTCCTCTTTCGACTCATGCCGGACTTAGCGAAAGTGGATTTCAAAATTCCGATATTGTTTTGGACCATATTTTTGGCCCATTTAAACCTTTTTTTACAAAAAATAAAGATGTTATTCATTCATAAAAAATTCACAAATACAAATAAAATTCATCACACTTCATGCGGATGACATACATGAACTGCGTACATTCCAGTGTAGTATGTGCTAACAAGCTCATAAAGTCCTCTAATGCTCTTTGCTCCATTCAGAGGGTTCGGTTCAGCTCTTGGCTCCACTGTCTCTGACACAACAAAAATCCATCTCATATGCTCATCAGTTTCCTTTGTTCTTCCCCACATAGGTTTGACTGACTGAGCCCAAGCGAATAGACAAAGTTGTATTGGTCATAAAAGTTTGAATCCATCTTGAGAAAGTTATCCTTCAATTCATTGACCGTGAAATCAATGGCTTTGTGAAGTCCCTTTGATCTTCAAGTATGCAAGGCACCAGGAACTAACACAACAAATCAACGAACCCTTTTTCAACATGACTCCAATAGTTGACAAATTCAAAACCATTGAAGCATATAATTCAGTTCGAGGACTAGTAATTCAGTTCAAAACCATAGAACCAATGCTTCTATATAATTCAGTTCAAAACATTATTTTCACAATAGATTCACAAAATCCTTCGGCCTTCACAAGAATCACAACAGATTCACAATAGAGAGAGAGATAGAGAACATATTTGTTAAATAGAGAGAGACATAGAGACAGAGAGAGAGACAAAGACTAGAGAGTGAGACAAAGACAAAGACAAAGACATAGAGAGAGAGACAGAGAGATAGAGAGAGAGCTGACTCATTGTGCTAACTGAGAAGTGAGAAAGAACTGTGCGAAGGTCGAAGGAGAGGGGGGACTTCGGGGAGGGATAGGAGGCTGGAGAGTTAGGGTTGTTTCAAAACAACTGTGGATTAAAACGACACAAGTTTTTCACTGAACTGGCGGAAACTTCTGCTTCAGTTCCGCCTTTGGGAAATCTCTAAAATCACCTTCGGTTTCGATTCCTGGAAGCTACGGACCTCAGCTTCCCCGAACCGGTGATGTAACCATAATCAGATCTCCACTAGAGTCTGTACCGGACATACACCCCTAGATGCGGGTGCAACAATCCTAAAAGGAGTTTAATACCATGAGTTATAGGACTCCTTGAAGAGCCAGGGGGAAGATATGGGAGGAATTAATTCATATTTGCTCGAGCTGGGGGCCTTGAACACGCCTATGGTCTTGGGCAATACTGTTGATGGGCTAATGTATTTCGACAGGCTGGGCCGGTCATATTATGACCCATCATTTTCCATTACAAATAATCATAAAATAAATTGCATTATGTTTTACAGTTTGTAATTAATATTTCAATAATGTGTATTAAATCAATCGAATACATTCGTTATATACAAGAGCATATAAGCTCAATGAAACTATCTAACTAACCATCTAACACGGCTGGTCTAACAACTCTTATCTACAAATAACTTCCAGAACTATCTAGTTATCTAATAGCCCCCCCTCAAGCTAGACTATGTATATCAAGCAATCCAAGCTTGGTAACCAGAAAAATACATTTGTCAAATGAAAGAGGCATAGTTAGCAAATTAGCAAGCTGATGTTCTGTTGTAACATGAAAAGTCTTGATCAAGTTGTGTTGAATCATATCTCGAACTAGATTGCAATCAATGTCAATATGTTTGGTTCATTCTTGAAAGACTGTATTTGCGGCTATATGCAATGCAGCTTGGCTGCCACAAAATAACAAAGCTGACTTGGAATGATCAACAGAAAAAATCTTGAATAAAAGCAACGAGCCTTTTCAATTTTATAGAGCGATACTCAGCTTTAGCAAATGACCTGCTCATAGTAAATTGCTTCTTTGACTACCAGGATATAAGAGAATCACCTAGAAAAATAGTTTAGCCCGTGACAGACCTTCGAGTATCAAGACATGCTACCACTCATAGTCGCAAAACCCTGACCTGGAGTTCCTTTAAGATACTTAAGAACCTTGACAGTAGTATCATGATGAGATTAACGAGGCTGAGATAAGAATTGACTTAAACTATTGACAACAAAATAGATATCATGTCTTGTAATTATAGGTACAATAGCCTTCCTACAAGTCCCCTATAAGAACTTGGATCATCAAGCAAGTCACCATCTGAACAATTGAGTTGCAAATTACAATCCATGGGCATTTTAGTTGGTTTAGCAACTAACAATCCAACATCAGCAATAACTTCCATGATGTATTTGCGTTGACAGAGAGAAATGCCTTTGACAGATCGTGCCACTTCAAGCCTAAGAAAAAACTTAAGAGGACCTAAGTCTTTAAGTTTAAAACATGAATCCAACCATGTTTTTAATGAAGTAACAACAGTAGAAGAATTACTTGAGAGTGGTAGAAAACTTGTGGAACCACTGTCGACTAGCATGTTTGAGTCCATATAAGGATTTTTGTAGCTTGCAAACCCGAGTATCACCTGAGGGAGAAAAATCAAGGGGAAGCTTCATAAACACTTCTTCTTTCAATTATCTATGTAAGAATGCATTATTTTACGTCCAACTGATGTAAATCTCATTTTTTTTAATTGCGACCAAAGCTAAAATGCATCTAATTGTAGTAAGCTTAGCAACAGGAGAAAAAGTGTCAAAAATATTAACCCATTCTTGCTATGTATAACTCTTTGCAACAAGCCTTGACTTGTATCTCAAAAGTGTCCCATTAGCTCTGAACTTACATTTATACACCCATTTGCATCCGATTGCAGTTTTGCCAAGAGGTAATTCAGTTAAGACCCAAGTGTTATTGAGTTCAACAATTGTTATCTCAGCTTGCATTGCTTCTCTCAATTTCGAGAATTTCACAATTTCATGAAAAAACATAGGTTGTTCGACATGGCTAGAAACAACTAAGGAATAGGCTTTATGAACAAGTGATAAATTAGAGTATCAAACATTAGAAAATATAGGATACAAATTAGGAGAAGAAATAGAACCTATAATAGAGGGTTGATTTAAGTTGCTAGTCGAGATTTGAGCCATTTGACGATGATATTCCTGCAGATAGGCAAGTTATCTTCTGATTCTAGAAGATCTACAAAGAGATTGAAAAGGAAGAGAATAATCTGTGGGTAAAGAAATTGGTGGAGATGAATGAAAATTGAGAGATGAATTTGGAAGGGATGGAGAAGACAATGACAAATCTGGAGATGATGGAGAAGAAATCAATGAAGTTGGTGGTGTGGAAGAATCTGAAAAAAATGTAAATCAACTGTGAAAGCGAGAGGATTTGGAAGAACTATATCAGAAAAATCAGATTTTGTTGATTGAAATGGAATCATGTCTTCATAAAAAATAACATAATGAGAAATGATGAATTTATTTGTGGCAGGATCAAACAATTTGTATTCCTAAATACCGCTAGGATACCAAAGAAAAACACATGGAATAGACCTAGGATCAAATTTGCTTCGGGTATGTGAATTGGTTGAAACATAAGCTAAACAACCAAATGTTTTTAAGTAAGTATAATCTTTATTTTTGAAAAATGAACTCATAAGGAGATATATTTTGATGTAATGGTGTTGAAATTTGATTTATGAGATTAACAACAATGAGTATACAATCACTCCAAAAAAGTATAAGAATTTTAGCATGAAATCTAAGTGACCGAGCCACATTCAGAATGTATTGGTGCTTTCCATCAATCACATAATTTTGTTAAGGAGTATAAATACAACTCTATTGATGAATAATGACTTGCTGATTGTAAAAATCTCTCATTTCAAAGTCAAGTCTATTATGAGATTGAAGTATTTTAATAATTTGATTAAATTGATTTTCGGCTAAATGGCAGAAAAATTGAATGTATTTCCTAGTTTCAGATTTTATTAGTAATGAGATAAACTCGTGTGCACCTAGAATAAATCATCAACTATGGATAAAAAATATCGAAAACCATCATGTGAAGGGACAGAGAAAGGTCGACAGTGAATGAGCTGAAAAAGGATTGAGTTTGAGATCAGTTGCTACTTGGAAAAGCAAGCTTCTTTTACTTACTTAGATGATAGATGGAACAATGTAAATGAGTAGATGCAGATGATGAAGAATCAACTAGTTTTGGTTTTATTAAAATTAATCGTGAATAAGACAAGTGTCCCAAACGACAATGCTGAGGTTTGCAGTAGCTGATATAAGCCTTGAATTAGTTTAGCAATTCCAATCATCCTCCATTGGATAAGGTCCTATATGTAATAATGATAATTAACAAAAATTAATCAACGAGAAATTTCAAAAATCAACTTACTTGCTGAAATTAGATTAATAGAAAATTTTAGAATATAAACAACATTGGTTAATACAAATCCTTTTGCAAAGGTGACTGTGTCGAGATGAGTAGCAATAACATGACCATTAGGTAGCTTGATTTTGATATGAACGGTGGATATAATGGTTGTTAAGTGGTCAATAGAGCTAATCGTATGATTAGTTGCGATAGTATTAATGATCCAGGAATGAGAGGAAGATTGGCAAGAATTTAAAGATGCATTATGAACAAATGAATGATGAACAGATAAATGAGGTTACTTACCTGAAAAATTTGAAACAAGTGATGTAGGGATGTGTTGATCAAGTGGAACAGATGCATGATTAACAAAAGGTTGAGGTGTGGACATGAATGCTTGATTTTGGAGAGAAAGCAAGCTTTGACATTGTTCTTGAAGTATGGATAATCCAAGAACTTGACTGGTCACCTCTTGATCAACACTAACAATATGAGCAAATATATTCTTGCATTTTGCAAACTTGAAACCAAGAGGAAAACAAGGTAATCAATAGCATTTATCTATTGTATCCCTTGATTTGCCACAATGAGTGCATATAGGCTTGTTAACTTGCTTACCTCCTCCACCAGAGCCACGTCCAGGTTCAACCTTTATAGACATAACAACAAGTTGTATCATAGAATGATTTCCAAGTTGTTCCTCAACATAGATAATAAGAGAAAAAACTTTGTCGCTGTTGGGAATTAGATCGCATATTAAAATCTGGGGGTAATGTCATAGTTCGCCACCTAAGTATGAGGCAAAATGAATCTCGTCCCCTAATTATGAAAACAATGATTTACATCTTCTATCTTTCAAAAATCATCAATGTGCGCCCTCATCCAAATTCCCTTTAAAACTGACAGAATCCTACCTCATGTGTATCCCATGTACTCTTCACTCACATGACTTGACGAAAATACCACTTTGCTATTTTTTTTTTATATTTTAAACTTTTCCCATCTCTTCTCCCTTTCTTGCCGAAGTCCTCCCTTCCTTTCTCTCTTCCCTCCTCCGCCTTCCCTCATTTGTCAAAGTGCCTCCTGGTAAGTAGCGATCGGAAACCACTGCTATAGATATAGCAGCAGTTTTTTAGTGGTGGTCATGACCGCCGCAATAGATCTATAGCGGCGGTTTGAGCGACCGCGAGTCTATAGTAGCGGTCGGTTAGAGACGGTCACGACCGCCGCTATAGACCCAAACACAATTCTGCCTTTTTGCAGCGTTTCGTGAAAACGTTGGTACAAACTTTTAGCGACTGTCGGTTACCGACGATCGCGACCGCCGCTAAAGGTCTGTGCCGGCATTTTTTTTTTGCATTTGCCAACATTTTTAAAACACCACTAATTTTTTTCTTATATTTTCCTAATCGGTAATACAAATTTATTTTAATAATCATAATTCATTGGATGTAAAAAATTAAAGAACAAGGAGAATAAAACAAAATATACTTCATCATTGATTAATAATATTTTACAACAAACACAAGAATCTATAAAGTAATCTAAAAAATAACAAATTTCTAATATAAAATAACAATAAGCAAGGACCGACTAAAATATTCAAATACAACACAACACAATAAAATCTTCCTCCTTTGACACATCAACATCCTTTATCTTGAATTCCTATAATAGGGAACTTGAGAAAGATTGTAATCTGAGATGCAAAAGCTGTTCGAGCAATTGTACACTTTTAACAAACCTGAAAAAGAAAAGCAAGGACAACCATAAAAAGAAGAAATAAGATTGAAGTCTCTATCATAATAACAAACTACTGCATCAAATCTATCCACTATATCTAGATAAAACTGGTCAAAAAATGTCTCTCGGTACAAGAGAAGGAAAGGATAACTTGCCATAGGTTCATTCATGCGTGCATAAGTGTCTTTAGGGCCACCCACACAAGCACCACAACTAGGACTTGCAGGTGTGTCACATCCAGCTTCTTCAAATATCTGGGAGCAAGTCTTGCCGCCAGATCCGGGTACTTGGAGACCATATACGTCCATCCAAACCTATAAAATTTGTACTATAAGTACTCAACATTTCGATGATAAAAAATTCTTCCTGTGGCTCTATTCTACATATCTAAGCTGCAATACAGAATTACAAACCTTTTGGGTTGCAGGGACAAGGAATGTGGGAACTTTGACCTTTTTCCCCTGCAGGATAAAAGCCACCAATATGCAACAAAAAATTGAGGGTAAAAAGAAGGAATTAAGAAAGAACATCATCTTTAGGTTTTAACCAATGCCATCAATAAACAACAAAAAACCTGTCCAATGGTCCGTATGTAAGATATATGGCTTCTTACTGAAGCTAGGAACACTTTGGCTGCAGCCATAAAATCCTCTATTTTTCCCCCGGTACAAGATCCGATATATACTCTGTCAATTTTCACATCTTTGCATTCTCTTGCTAGAGCCCTATTATCTGGAGAATGTGGCTGCAAAAAAATACATAAACATCACTACTCAGAAAGTGAGGCAAGGAGAAATCTGTCAAGAACTAAAATAAAAGAAATACTCTTAGGAAGATCAAATATGTCATCACCAGGAATAGTGTCCCATTTGATAGGAAAAGAAAGAAAAAAGAAAAGAAAACTTAAGGATGTGTTCTCTTTGACAGCTATTAAATTACACACCTTTGCTACCAGTGGTTCCAGTTTTGAGGCATCAAATCTGCACTCTGCAACTAAAAGCCAAGAAAATTGAACTCATTAATGTAATGAAATCCAAAAGTGGGGAAAAAGTAAACGAAAACAATTACTTGAAGAGTAACAATTGGTACACTAATCCTAGTTCATCATCACATCACATTGACAGACAGTGACTGTTCATAAAAGGATAGAAAACTATTCTAAGAAGTAAATACTCCTGAGTTTTAAAGCTGAAAACGATGTTATGATCAAACAACACACTAATTCTTCCAGTCAATTCACGTGCAACTTCAGGACCTATTAATAGAAACTATTCACTAATGACCAACAGGAGCAAAATAAAGCCCTTTCAATGGAGCTCACAACTCCACAGCAACCATATAACGATGAAGAATGGGTATGAAAAACAAAACATATCTCATAACTATGTGAATCAGATGTTTTTAAAGATCATTTTCCTAGTTATTGGGATTCGTTATTCAAAAGAACAACAACTTGATGAACACAAACATTACCTCAACAGCTTCCAATGAAATTTTAAATTTCATAATATCAACATACTAGATTTACGCTATTATACATCCAAACCACTTCCAATAAATTTAACGTATCAGCTTCTCAATTAGTAATCAGCAAAATCTTAGTGAAGATTCCTTGGCGTTCTCTCCGAATTCTTTCTTGAAGATTCCTATCGCACCGGGACCACAAACATCATGGGTCATTCATGTGTCAACGTTGACCCACACATTCTCACCGGGGCTCAACTGGGAATTCTCAGAAGCCCTAGCCAATATCTTCTCGGTCATCGTCATCCTAGTCTTCACCTGAAATTGACCAAAATCCCATCATGAAAACCCACGAAACTATCAGACTCGTTTACCAAAAGCACAAAAACGAAGAGATTAAATTATATGAGCCCAACTGAGCCAGTGGTGGAAGGCCTGCGTTCCGATTGCTGCGGTGCCATGACCGAACAAATTTGCTGCGGTGCCGCTTCTGGAACTTCAGCGAAACCATCATGGGCGTCCATTCCCGAGAACAAGAGTGGCTCTGTCAGTCTCTGTTTTTTCCAACCAGCGAGAGAAGGCGAGAGAGGGCGAGAGAGGGCAAGAGGGTAAGGGAAATTTTAGGAGGGGGAATTTGCGGTGGGCGGGAAAGGGGGAATTTGGCTTCGGGAAAGGAAATAAAAGGGCGTGTTCGTGGGAACTAACAGGGGAGTTCAAAGCAACAATTTTTTTTTTAATTTATAGTTTTTCAAATTTTTGTAATAATAAGTTATATTTTGTAGTAATGTGTTTTAGTAAATTAAAATCAGTTATAAATTGTAATAGTATTTAAAAATATTTCTATTTAGTATTAAATAAATACATAGCTACTTGCATTCTTAACACTTCTTTTATAATAAGTAGGGAAAATGTCATTTTAGTCCTTGGGTTTTCACCACTTTTATTTTTTAATATTTGAATTTAATTTTTTTCAAATTTTAGTCCTTTGGTTTTCATTTTTTGACGAAATAGTCCTAACGTCAGGGTTCCGTCTCTTTTCCTAACGGAAAGACCACATCAGCTAACAACTCAGCACTGATGTGGTAAGGAAAATTAACATTTTAGTCCTTGGGTTTTACCCCTTTTATTTTTAAGTCCTTGGGTTTAATTTTTTCAAATTTCAGTCCTTGGGTTTATATTTTTTGACGAAATGACTCTTCTGTCAAGGATTACTGTTCAAATAATTGTTTGATTGTTAAAATTTTAGGATGTTGGAGTTGGTGAAAAAGTGAAGAGAGAGATTATTTGAATAAATTTTTTATATTTATTTGAAGTGAAAAGTGATGACTGAGAGTAATAATATATAGTACTTATAATTTAAAAGTATGTATTTATCATATACATGATATGCGCTAATTAACATAAGTACTTTATATACATGTACCTATATACTTAATGACTAAATCATAGCCTCTAAGACCATATATTAAGTTATGTACTTTAATTGCATAAGTTAATCTCACAATATCTTTTTATTTGAAATTAAATAATATGTCGTAATTAAATATTATTATATTACTAATTATTCAAAATATATATGCTCATTATAAGTATGATAATATATGTTTTCTAAACTACTTAGATTTAATAAAAAATATGCAATTACCATAGTAACAATAGGTATAATTTAAAATATATCATATAACAACTTCAATTTTCATAACACTCTACTAATTCCATATTTTATTAAGTAGGTCCTTTAAAATAATTTTTTTCCAAATACATCACAAAATAAAAATATAGATTAAAAGGAATAAAATAATTATTAACATTAAATAATTTATAATTAATAAATAATTAAACAATTTCGGAATTAAACCTATAACAGCGTTTTTTAAAAAAAATGTTGCTAAAGGTATAGTCTACAACGACGGTCACTGTAGATACATAATTTATAGCAACGTTTTTCAAAAAACACTGCTAGAGGGGATCTATAGCGGCGGTCGGAGACCGCGGCTATAACGACCGTCGCAAAAGGCAATACATTTAGCAGTGTTTTTTGAAAAACGCTACTCAAGGGGGTCTATAGCGGCGGTCAGTGACCGCTGCTACAGGTCATACCTTTAGCGGCGTTGTTGCAAAAAACGTTGCTAAAGGGGGTCTATAGCGGCGGTCAGTGCCACTGACCGCCGCTACAGGTCATACCTTTAGCGACGTTTTTGCAAAAACACTGCTAAAGGGGGTCTATAGCGGCGGTCTCTTTAGCAGCGTTTTTGTAAAACGCTGCAAAAAACACCTTTTAACGGCGTTTTTAGCGACCGCCGCTATAGACCTGTTTTTTGTAGTGACTTCCAAAGTTGCTTATATTACATGGGATATCAAGTATTTTTGTGTGCCTACATCATCTAACATCACTCATTCCCCTTCGTCATCTAAATACTTGAGCTAGAATGTCTCATTTTGCAACATGAACCTCTTTGCAACTTCTTCATACAACTTGTTTTTCCTTTAGAATGATTTTTCTAGTCATAGCTCTGAGAGCTTGATGAACTACCATGCATCATTGAACCAAAATCATTTGATGAGTCAGTCAAACTCATATTAGTTGGCTGGTTATGTTCAACAATCTCATCATCCCCACTATCCATTTCGTCCACAACAGCCAAGTGGGAGTAAAAAATTTCAAATTTCAATACACTCTTTGTTGATACCCCAGTCTTCAACTCTATCGACAGGATAAGAGCCCAAGGAAGCACTTCTTGGTTTAGCCAGAGCAGTTGCTTCAAGGCTAGCCTGCTTGCATTGTACATCATTTATTGCGTCATATTTTGAATCTTCACTACAATCAATCAAGGAGACTGTGTTTATTTAATTCTCCTTCACAAGCATTTATAATGCTATTACTACATGAGTGCCCCATTTGGTTGCCACCCATAGAAAAGTCATCCACTTTCAATTTAATTGGCGAAGGGGGACTTCGGCAAGAAAGGAAGAAGAGATAAGGAAAGGCTGAAATATAAAAAATAAAAAATAAATAACAAGGGGGTATTTTCGTCAAGTCATGTGGGTGAGGAGTACTTAGGAAGCACGTGAGGTAGGATTTCATCAGAATGAAAAATAAAAAATAAAAGAAATAAATTGAAAGAAAAACATATAATTTAAAAGTGAAAAAGGTAATTCAATTTAATGAAAATCGAAAGTACAAAAAGCATCAATAATTTGTAATTTAGGGTGTAACATATTAATGACCTCATAATTCATTTATGAAAATGTTTAAAGATAAATAAAAGCAATAATTTAGCATGTCCAAAAAGTAGAAGTCATCTAGAGGAGGATCTATCCAATTTGCTACACGAATTTGACCTTCCAATTCAGAAACAGGAAGACGCAAAGCTCATACTGCCAGACAATTAATACAAGGGGCATTAAGTGTTATAGGACACACAATGTGGTCATCTCTGTCTAAATTGGATGATCCAATCCAGGTAGCAAATTGAAGATAATCATTGTCCAAGTCATCTAGTTCCTCGATTGATAGTTACAAAAAACAGGCTAGATTACTTATTTTATATGGATTTAAAGTCTCTAATTTGTTGTCAAAAAATTTAGATATTCTAAGTCAGAGAGAGAAAGATACAATAAGTGAGCCCTATAATATTCATTTCCATCCATATCAATATCTATGAGTTTCAGTGCCAAAGTTTTTTAGAAATTCCCTTTTAAGGCCAAAAATACTATCTCATCCCTTCTTACACCTTCAAATACTATTTCATCTCCAAAATAATTAAAAAAATTTAAGAGAAATTCAATATTTAGTCACTGAGTTTTTTCCCTTTATATAAGTTAGTCACTATGATTTAATTTTTTAGTTTTCAATCACTGAGTTATGACCCTTGTTACTCATTGGTCCTTTCATCACATAATCGTTACTTTGACTAACGGGAACTTGTAGCATGTCAGCAATCTTTGCCACCTCACATTCGTTTTCCACGTAGATCCGGTCTATACCCTTGAAGCCCAAAATGACACAATATTTTCAAATCGTCCCTTTACTAATTTCAATGCAGAGTTAACATTTATATTGTTTTATTTATTGTTGTTAGGAGATGAACTTGCATAACAATAATTAATAAATAAATAATAATTACTTCCTTTAAATATTAAGGAAGTTCTTTCTTTCTCCGAATCACATTCAAATTGAATTATATGAAGTAGGTATTTTATCTATGCTAGAACAAAATCTAGGTTATGCCCATATATATATATGACTCCACACCCACCTCTCTCTCTCCAAGACATCAATCCTAGCTCTGCCGCTAGTGAGTTCATCTAATTTGAATAACAAATTGAAGAGAATTTCAATCCATTTTATTTCCGGCATTATTTCACAAAACTACATAAATAGTAACTATTTGACAACTATAATTGGCTGGATAAACCTTTAATACAATTGCTTAAAGGAAATTAACAATATTCCAATTTGATATCTCCCTGTAAAAAAAATGGGTTCTATGGACGTGAACAAACTATATCTTGACTGAAAATACTGCACACAATTGCTCAGCATATCGAAGGTGACAAAACGCAGTTGGTAATTAATGTCATTGGCACTAGTATTTTGCTGCGTTTATCGGAAAAAGCAGTACCCACCAAAAGATGAGATCCTGCCAATATTGTTTGGCTCTTCTACTTAGTGGATTCAACTTGAAATGATGTTGGTAATGGTTACTGCTTACAGGTGGTCAGCTTGAAAGCTCCTAAAGAAAGTGATCTAGTGGAATTTGGCATATAAATCCTATTGCATGGGTTGTAATTAGCAGCAGTTTCTGATTAACCACTGTACATCCCAACAACCCTCACATATCTTGCTTCGCCCTGGGCCTTTTGGGTCCCGTTCAAAATCATAATTCTAAGAGGCAGGGAAAGAATCATGATGTTCCTTATACCCATATACATGCTAGTACTGTAATTCGTTCTGCTGTTAAGTTCCTCTCCCAGTCTTTGGAAAAGTTTTCTTTGTTCTTCTCTTCGAGTGGCACTTTCAGCCAAGTAGGGTCAAGTACTGCTGTAGAATTATGTAAAGAACTGAAAAGGAGACTCCCAGCTACCGATTTTGATGCTTGATGCCCTGTCTTTGGCACATCTGTTTGGGTGCCGTGCTGCTGCTGATTCTCTTGTATTGTGTCCTTTTCCTTTTTGTGTTTGTTACTCATGCAAACAGTGTTGTTGACTAGGCTACAATAATTGACCCCAATGGGCTTGTAATTGGAATAGCACCTGGCCATCCTGCTGTACTATTAGCCACGACTACGAGCTTCTTCAGTAGTTGTCCCACGAATTCTCGAGTCAGTTTCACATTGTCGAATACATATACCCAGCCCCAGGACATTCTATGGCTGTCCTTCGTCCGGTGGAATTTCTATAACTTATTCGGGAGCCAATCGATTGTTTGTATTAGAGGGTTAATGGTGAACAGTTTTGGGGCCGGGCTTAGCATGGGTTGCTTTTGCTGTTCTTTCTGGATTCTGCCTAACCCGGCCGAAAGAAACTCTTTTTTTTTTTTCTTCTAGGCCAATAGAAACTCTCTCGTATACACACAAAAGAGACCCACGTGAAAAGGTGACCAGCTCTGAAGGGAGTCCCCTCCGAGGATGTCGTATCCATGCTCTGAAAGGACAATGTCACGTTTAAAATAAAATAAAAAACAAAGGAAAAAACTATGGAGAGGGCATCCTGAGGGGTTCATTAATATGCTGAGCGATGATGAACATTCAAAGTTCACAATCAGATGGCTCAGAACACGCCACCTCATTTAAAATGAAGAGAATCACTCCCGACCCGATTAGATGCGATTTCAAACTCGGATCTCAACTTTTCTTTTCTCGTTCGTCGCCCGCCATTTGAATCGTCCCTTCACTACGATTTGAATCTTCAGACCCACTACCCAGCTCGCCCTTGAATCCATGACAGACTTGTTTCTGATACATGTATAGTTACAGTGAAGATGCTATTTTGATTCACAAAGCTATGGAGACAGAGTTGTGGACAGAGAATTGGAAACCACTGCAATGGAAAACTGGGCAGATTTCTCAGGTTGCAGCAAAAAAGTGGTATAAGGTTCTTCTCTAACAACCGATTAAAAAAACAATTGTTTGAATTAAGTGCAAAACCTTAGTTGTAACGATATTGTTTGTGATTTTTGTACAAAAGATTTATTGATCACAACAATGAATACAACTCAACCCGACTTCATTATTTTGAGCCGCTGATCGACGAAGAAAATAGAAACGAGTTTGAACTGCTGGGTGACGAACGAGCTGTTGGGAGAAGAATTGAACCGCGAGTTAACCTTCAAACGGGCCGAGTCTGCTCAGGGGCGGCTCTAAGGTAATTGGGGCCTTAGGCCAAACTCTAAAATGTGGCATTTTATAATAATTTATAAAATAAAATATTAATAAAAATTAGTTAAAAGTATTCTTATAGCTTTTTGGAATGCAAAATTATTTATGAAAGTGTTATATTTTAGATTTATTAATATATCATTTTTAATTGATAATATTACTAATTCATTTAATCTTTCTTGGGTCATACTCCATCTTAAGTAAGATTTTAATAGTTTTAATGATAATTAAAATAAATACAATGTGAAATAAAATTAAAGTAAAAAGTTTAGAGTAATAGCACTTAGGACTTTAGTGACCAAAGATAAGAGTTGAGAAACACTAAAAAATGATGAGAATAAAAAATAAAATGGTTAAGAAAGGATTTTTG
Source organism: Myrica gale (assembly GCA_963930655.1). Classification (NCBI taxonomy): domain Eukaryota; kingdom Viridiplantae; phylum Streptophyta; class Magnoliopsida; order Fagales; family Myricaceae; genus Myrica; species Myrica gale. Next base: position 11,231,381 of record OZ005610.1, on the reverse strand, counting down.
AATATTTTTGGTACTTGACAGATATTGTCTCAAATAAGTTTAAGTCATTTTAAAGATAGATTTTTAGTTGTTAGTTAAAGTTTAAATAGCTAGCAATATCTAAAGTAAAAAAAATTAAATAAATAAAGAGATTACAATTAATATATTCAAATAAGAAGATTTTATGGGGTTGAAGAGAGACTTTGAAAGTACCACAAAAAGTGCAAAGTAAATATTACTTCAATCAAGGAGATTTAGTAGGTCTCTTCAATCAATATGCTCTTTAAGTTAAGTTTTTTAGGCCTTAATATTAAATTTTCTTTAAATATACAAAAAATTTTAAATTGAGGCCTCTTAGATTTGGAGAAAAGTTAATCCTCCTTCAAATAAGGAGATTTAATAAGACTCTTTAATCAATATATTCTTTAACTTTAAGTTTTTTAGGCCTTAATATTAAATTTTCTTTAAATATGCATAAAATTTTAAATTTGGGCCTCTAAGATTTGGAGAAAAGTTAATGCTACTTCAAGTAAGGAGATTTAATAGGCCATTTTAATCAATATACTCATTAACATTAAGTTTTTTAAGCCTTAATATTAAATTTTCTTTTAATATATCATTTTTTTTTTAATTGGAGGCCTCCTAAATTTGGGGGCCTTAGGCAACCGCCTATGCTGCCTATAACTAGAGCCGGTCCCGAGTCCACTTCAAAACGGATCTAGAGTGGATCTGAATATTTTAAATGACGTAACGTGTTCCTCACTGCCAGATTACTCGCTTCAAATCCTCACCGTCGATCAACATATTACCGCTAAGCATATTAACCGAACTCATCAGTATAACTCATAAGAATCTCTTTTGGGTATCAGATCAATAACAACGCAAAAAACTACAGATAGTAGATCCTTACTATTACTGGTAATGCCTGTCGGCGGTGCCCTACAGTCTCACTAAACAATGAGAATGAGTGAAGAAGCTTCCCGTGGAGTTTCCTAGAGGCATGGCTTCTAGATTCCTCCCAGCGCATTTGCAGCCATTTTTAACTGCTCATGAAGAACTTCGTCCCTTTACTCTCTCTCTAGCTCTTGTGACTTCTGAATACAGTCCTTCCTCTGGATTCTGTCTCAGAGAATCACATCTGCACTGTTGCCAGGTGCTCGTCTTTTAGTACTATTAAACAAAGTTAGTACGGTCATCATCATTATTCTATAAGACTCCACCATCCCCATGTCCAAACTCCACGAGCTCCACCGAACGCCCATATGAGACTACACCCTAGGTTACCAAGTTGCGACGTGATCACTACGATTGTGCAGTGACACTACATAGTAGACTGGTAGTACTAGAGTTCCCCTCACAGTGGTTGGTTGACTAAAGATATTGTCACTCTGCTGTGGCTGTTAATTAAATATGGGTGACCCAGGAGAGCTATTTATATATATCACGCAACTTGTGTCGTCGGCGTATTTTAATGCAATCAGATCTCTGAATGAGCTAGCTTGCTACTTCGCTCCACGGTATAATATAAGAGATACAACCGCTAATGAAGTGTAGCCTAATTAATATTAACTTCTGCTATATATAATTTGCTAGATCAAGGGTTTCTTGCATCTAGATTCTCCTAGGGTTTATTCAATGCCAGTTGTCCGAGAAGGTCGCCATGAGTCAAAGTATTGCTGTTTATAAAGATCGTTCGACTTCCTCGATAAGGGTGTTAAATAAATGAACATTATTATTTTTTTCTAGATAAATAAATGAACATTAATGAGTTGCAAATGGGAGGAGAACTCTTGACCAGGACAAAGGAAAGAAAGGGAATATTCAAAACGAGAAGCAATATCATTAAAATCTTGCACACGAGGATCATAGAATGGCGGTCCTCTTCCCCTGCATGTGTGCCAGTGTAAGCTGTATGATAATCTCGGACAGCATAAACCTATGATCTTAAACATTGTTATAACTTATTGACAGCAGAGCAGAGCATCTTCAATGCCTAGAGGTTTCGCCTCCTTTTCTTCAGCAATATTCTCAATCTCAAGATCCTCCATGGACAGAATAATGTCCATTGCATTCTCGAGACCATGGCACTCATCCCCAGCTTGGAGTGGAAACTCGAAACTTGGCCATCTGAACCAAGAGGACAAAGAAAGAAAAGAAAAAAAACCCGAATAGATTATGTTAATAAATAAATCATTTATAACAAGAACTTTTTATAGTTTCTTTTTGCAGGTATATTTTGGTATTCCGTGGGAATGTGAAAATATCATGAACACCACATTCAAACTACTTGGTTACGTCATGATTATCTTTCTCTCAATGAGCAATATTACTTTGGTCTTTTATATTGAAGGAAAGCTTTGATCATGGGATACAACTTAATTGTATTTAGCTAGTCACACTGTACATAAATGCAGAGGTTTGTACATATATACACACATTGAGAAATATAGCAACTGAGCAACATGCGATTCTAATTCTTATACTTGGTTATGTACACGATTCTCTTTCCCTCTCCGTGCAAATACTTTGATCCATTAATCCAGGCTCAGGTGAAATAAAATATTGCTGTGATTACTCACTAACACATGGTTACACCCTGCTAGCACAGCATTGGGCAGGAGCTAATTAATTGCAGTTGTTTATCTGCAATTGGTGAAGTTAAAAAGAAATTATTTCCACCTATTAATTAAGAGGAAAAAACAAATGATGTTTAAGGTTTGGTGGACGATATATAACAAAGGAGTGGATGGAGAAACCAAAGTCGAATAATATAGAAAGGAAACAAAATTGTGGATTTCAGTGGCTTTTTGCTTATATATATCTTTTTCTTCATGATTTCAGTTCTGTGAGATCTCGTCACGACATGTCCACCTGATACTGTAGATCCCACGCTATCTTTTATATGGCACTGTGTTCTTACTGCCGATGTTGACACATGCAAACAAAAGCTATACAAATTATTTATCCAACATTTTGTGGAATATGTGGATTTTAGCTATAGTTACCCCTACAGTGAAAAGATTCCCCGACACCCAAAGAGCGATCCCCTTGCACGCATCAGTTTGTTTTTGGATCCCTAGTACGTGTCTTTACCCATTCCTTTCATGGGAAACACTCAATTATGTGTCACTGATTGTGTACTATTTGTACCACCAATCCTCAAATCGGACTGAGTGGATTATGCCTGCTGAGAGTCACGGACTACTCAGGAAGTCAGGAAGTATAAGTAACTCTGGAGAAGATCAATGTGCTGCTTAATTTGTCGAGTTAATGGCAGTTAATTAACTAATGTGTGGCAGTCTATAGGCTGATCAAAAAGCACTCATTCGTGGTTCTGGTCGATGTGAATCGATTGAGTGCATGCAGGGGTTTATTGGGAGAGATGTTGGGGGAACTTTTGTTTTGGGTAAGTGTTGGGCCGGCGATGGAATAGTGCGTTTGCTATCTTAGAATCTGGAAACTCACGAAGGAAGGACTAGAGAGGAGACCAATAAGTAAATGTAAAGGAAGGGATTAGACAGCTTGCACGTGAACCGTGTTATTGAGTACGAAGAAGAAGACAGAGATGGAGAGAGAAATGAGGGAGCAAATCAAAGAAAAACCTAAGCAGACGAAATCTTATCATAATCTATATGATATACTGCACAGAAAGAGAGCGAGAAACAGAGAAACGGGGCACACGTGTGCATGAGATGTCGGAACATGATGGAATGGGAACGATGAGGATTGGTCATTGCTTGGTTTTTTCAAGTTCTTTTTGCTTTTTCCTAAGCAACTTTGTCGGCAGGAATGGAATCCAAGACCGTGAGTTATGGAGATTAGAGTACTCCAGTCCGGAGGTAGAACTTCATCTTTTTGACATCTTACATAGCACTAATCCGTTATATGAACTTATATAGGCTCAAGGTAGATTCTCCATTATTGAGCAACTCCTGGAGTTCAATTATTACTGCAACCACTACTCTTTAAGAGCCGACAACATTGAAGAACAAAGAAGAGCATACGTAGCTTTTAGCTAAAAGCCAACGATTTTAATTAAACTGTGCTGAGTACCCATGAATTTGCTACTGATTCCCCGTAACGAAGGCTCATAAAGATGAATCGATACCGAATTCAAGTTCTTTATAAAAAAAGAAGACAAGTTTTATGAGCTATTATGGATTGAATCATCTGATCATAAAGGGAGAAATCATTTTGCTTGTCTAACCTATAGATCTAATGTCGAACGCCGCCTAAAATGCACGAAAATAAGCAAGATTTCATGATATAAACAGCAGTCAGAAGGCTGGACATTTTGAGTAGTTGGTGGACTTCGACCCACAAATATGATAGCTATATATAGTTTGATAGTGCAATATTGAAGTCCGGACAATATTTTTCATACTTAATTGACCCCCAAATTATATATGAGAACGGATTTCCTCCGAAAGAGAATCCGTCCGAAGCACCGAAGGAATGGATAGAACCTGAATCCGTTCTCATTATATATGTAACGCAGAACTTTAAATAATGATCTCTTTTTGGGATAAGTTAGAAAGTTATAAAATATGAAATATAATTATAATGATCGCAAACACAAGGGAAGTTTCCCAGAAATGGGGATGGCTAAAAAACCCCAATCATACTACAGTACTAGTACTACTAGACCCTAACGAGTAATGACCGAGTACCATCAGAGCATCATAGACCACTCAATATCAGCATGATTAGGTTGCCAGCAGTATTATGAGAAGTCTCACCTCTCAAACCATGTGTGTCTATTTCCCACTTTGCAAATTAATATAATAACTTCTGAATCAAAATAGTCGAACTATCAACGAATTTAGTTCGTGTGAGTTGAACAGTCTATTTTTTAAATTAAGGAAAATATAATTATATTTCATATTTTACGATGATTTTAATATAATACAAGAATCGTATTCACGACACGATAGCCCTCTTTCACAGCAAATAATTTTTCTTTGAATTAGATAATATAGTGTTTTTGACCTAATTTTGTATATTAATTTGTAATATATCAAGAAATCTTTAAACCGTTTGGGCGTTGCTTTTGAGTAATAGATATTAGGTTACTCTGTTTTTAACCAATGCACGAATAAATGGAGAAAGACCAGACACCTTTATGTTACTCAATATCAGCATGATTAGGTTGAAAAATCATCGTAAAGTATTCTTGTATTTTATTGTTTCCACGTTTGGTTTCTGAATTTACTACCCCCCTTAACTGGTAGAATTTAGTACCATCGACGCGGTTTCTGAGTATCCTCATGAATTCGACACCCAGAATGCAAATAATTACTCTGCTCTTCCATGCATTCGAAAACATTTACAATCGTTTTGGGAAGAATTTTTCTGTACAAGCAGCATTATTGCTCATCAGAAAACCTCGTTTCTGATGATTCCAAGCTTTTATTTATAGTAGTGCGTAGTGGTGGAAGTAGTTGCCTAAGAGAAAAAAAAAAAAAAAGTATTTAAAATTGTTGTAAAACTACCCAGAAAGAGTAATAGTAATTGTAGTGTCAGCGGAAAGGAAGTAATTAGGTTCCTAGTATTTAATAGTTATCCACTCGTCCTTGGACCTATATTAATTGTTATTGTTCAGAGCATGCAGCAAGGCAAGAGCTGCCAGACCTTATAATAGTCCTTACCGACTGTCTAGCTAAAAGTAAGGTGGTCTGGATTAGTGGAGCCCCTTTTGCCTCACCTTGAATGGTGCTGAGGCTTATAGGACGGCATCTAGAACTCGGGGGGTAATGTAGGCTAATCAAGAAGCAGCCCAATTATCTCCTACTACTGTATACATAATGTAGGGGTCGTGTGGCCGGTTACCCATGCTTTTTAATAACAACAAATTTCATTTACTACACGTACTTCAGCTTTGTATATATTAAACAGACAGTTGTTCTTTCCCTTTCATATCAATGGGATCTTGCTTGTTTATGATTGACAACTATTCCTTAAACATTGAGTTAGTATAACCAAGATAGAGAATTTGAGGTGAAATTAAAATTAATGGGAATCGATCAAAAAAGGCATGCTGAGTGATTTAGCAATTAATGAGGACACGTTATTTATTGACAAATGATTAACACGGGTATTTGTTAATCACGTTTGATTTTTTTCATTTACGGAGTTACTCGAATTGACAAAATGACCACTCAAGGACACATAAATTCACAAGGACCAGCATAGGATGAAACTTACCCTAGGGACCAATTTGAGATTAGATAATACCTCAATAGTGGACTAATTAATACTTTGTTTTTTCTAAACAAAAAGGTGGAGTGGGCTAACATCCTAGCTTATTCCCTGAGCGTAATTATAGAAATCTCTACCTATTGTAAAATCTTTGGATTAAGCCATAACTATCACCTGTGAAAAGAAAGACCATCACCACAAACCCTATACGAGTGCAATTGGGTTTGGAGGCGTGGTTCGATTCATAAATCAATTGGGCTAGCAATCTTATGGTATCTTACCTAAAGTTTTTTTTTTCATTTTTACTAGAGAACAAACATGTTTATAATTGGACATTTGGCTTTGTACTTCTTGATTGGACAAGTTGAGCCAACTAGCACATTCACCTAGCTAATTGCTAATATACCCGTACATTCATGAAACTATACTATCCTCCTTTGTTAGACGAATTAATCAAATCATCGACTGCATGTTGGATGGAGCTAGGTTACAAACGAAAACAATAAAGGTGCATGGTCTCTTATAAACCACACGTACATTATTCTTCACTAGTGTGGTACGTACCATGAGAGTTCCCACGACTTGACCTGCAACCAGATTTGCGTGGGACGACTAATTTGTTTGGTCTCGGATAGTCGGATATATTCATGGAAGAGTAGGACTTTAGAAGCTATGTGATACGGACTACGGATTCACAATGGGACAAACCGTGGTACCCACGTACTTTGGGTATCTATCAGCTAGCTTGTCATGCTCGCTTGATCGGACCCAACTTAATTTACAACTCACAAGAAGATATATTTTCTTTTCTTTGGCCTAATATATATATTTCTCACCTAGTAATAACCGTGGGTTGATGGGCTAGGAAAAGTGTCATGTCAAACCGAACTCATAAGGAACTTCTTTTGCCTTAACCGATATTCCAAGCACATAGCTTTTTGAGCTTAAATCCAAACACCTAACATAATTATCTTCTGCAGTTGATTGAGAATATTGTTCTATTGAGTGCCTAATTATATACGGAAAAATTACTTGTTTTGCACGTGTATCGTCCACTTCACTTGGATATCATCATGACAAGCAGCTCTCCCGCCTTGTAATTAGTTGTTAATTCTCTTTGGGGCTGGCCGGCCCTGCAGGCTGCACGCCATTGAGTACTGTATGTATGCGTCTTGCACGGAGTTTCTTTTTCTTCTTAGTGTATCTTAAAGGGACTCCTACATAAATTATTCAAAACCTTTTGGCATTTCCTGTTTGCCATTAGCACTAGATTCTTCTTTAAAAAACTTTATCCCTCCTACACCTAAAAAGAAGCAAGCATGATTTGATATATTAAGGTCTAAAAAGGATGAGCTAGCCTCAATGCTTGGTTTGGTGGAAACGGGGAGGATTGATTCTTAAAAGAGTATAACTTGGGTCCTAATCAAACGGATATATAGTACTCCATGACTGCAGTACTAGTCGCCATGAATATCACTTGAACTTCACACCTAGCTCTCTTTATATGCAGTGGCGTCTTAATTAGGTCTTAATCAAATGCGTTTGAAGGTTTACGTGGGCATCATCAACTGAGGAGGATTGCCCACCAACCATTCGAGCTCGCTTTCACTCACTTTTCATTCTCTTTCCTTGTACCATTTTTCTAATGATCCTCCGTGATGTGGTTGTTAATCAAATGGATTCATTCTTCAAGCCAACCACCTGTCCACACACGTACGCAAGCAAACGCACGCAGTGCATATATAGAATAAGATGATCAAGTGTGTTATGAATATTAGCCACCCACCCACTTCAACCAAAAGAGTGGTGTTACCGTGTTATGATGGCAGGACCCCCCTCATTCCTTTTCCGTGAATTTATACCCTAACTAGGGCTCCTTTGAGTTAAAAATGGCAAAGCGCTACGTTAGCAAAATTATCCTTACTGCCCAGGGGTGTGGATGAGTTAATGATCAACAGTACCATCAATCAGCTAGCTGACCCTGATTCGACTCCCCCACAATAACAAAACTAGTGACTTAAATGATGTTTATGATAAGGGACCAATACATATATGTCTAGAGTTTTTCGTGACGCTAAATCCTCAAATGCGACCAATCTGAGACATGTTTGTCTGAGCCTAGTACACAAAAGGTGCGGCAAATTGTCTTTAGTTACCGAAAAACCAGTCTTTGCCAAGGATATTCTTAACCAAACAAAATAAGTTTTAAGTGAATTAGGACACATACGTACCAATATTTCACAAGAATCTAATATTGATAAATAATTAATTAGAGCTGAGGTATCTCACTTATAACAACAAAAAGAGAGTTTGTAATCTTGACTATTATATATGCTTTACTAGAATAGGAAAACAATTAACCCCTCCACTCTCCAGCAAGTTGTGATAAGAACCAATTACTTCAGTGGAAAAGGCTCAATATCTTTCTTTAATTTATCTGGCGGTAATAAAAGAGATCCTACTGCGAGATTTTCTAGTCTTTAACCATTATTTAAATGTGAAAAGGAAGTTAAAAAAACTATAGATACTCTCTGTGCAAACTTGGAGCAATTCTCGAGGGGAGAATCTAGACTTTATTAAACACTAGCTAGTAGTCCGATTTACTTTTTCTAGTCGTTCTATGCTTGGTTAGTGGAGTTGCCACGCCTCACCAAAGGACCCTCCAAGTTTTAGCCCAAACTCAAGGGTTATATACATTATACAGTATATCTAATGTCATTTTGAGATTCAAAGCGAAGAAACGAAGAGAGAGAAGCGAGGTAAAGAGACGACCGTAGCTCAAGCCGTGGGGCTGAAGAGTCTAGAGTGCTTTTGGTTTTTCCTCGATTAGTTTTTTCGGTTCCATGATTAGTGGGTTTTCTTTTTGATTCAAGAAAGGGAGCATCTCAACCACTTGCCTGAGTTTAAAAGGATCAGTCTAATCACATCGCTAATAAAGATAACGTAAACTACAAACAAAATGAATGAATATAATATTTCAGTCGTACGCAATTAGGCCATAAATAGCATTGAGCCACGCATGCATCCTGATTTTGCACTAAAAAACAAAGCAATTAGCTGAGCAGCAAAGTTAAACACAAGGAATTAATTTATGTGTTGCTCTATTCGAGTAGGGCCAACGGCCGGGCACGGATCACCCTGCAGAGAGGTTACCCACTTCCCCCAATCTTGTCGTCGACCTCAGACTGTTTTGGAAACACATACCCTTTACCAAACTAGTACTTCACAAGAGCTCCACAAAGGGTTTATCAGAGCCACTCATGCATGTAAGCCAATTTCGAGCCGCCAAGCAAGCTTAACGAGTTTTCTTTCCTTTTTTGTTTCCTTCTGGATGAAAATAATGGAATTTCATCGGTAAAAAATGTATCTGTGTGAAAATGCAAAGAGGACCACATTGAAGTAGTAGCTGTATGAAGGAGCTTTCGGTTGTACTAACAGGAGGAAACTCGGACTCGTTTACAGTGAAGAGTTTCGTTGGAAAATTCACTCCCACATGAACCAAATTGAGTTAGAAAGAATTGGCTGTGTTAGGGGTCCCCCACACCGCCCTATAAGACTGACTCCCACTTGACTTACTAAAAATAAGGTTTAGACACTACAGTACGTATAGGGTGGATATGTGTTATTACTTTCATTTTTAATAAATAGACAAATTTAAAACAAGTTATAAATTAGTTTTGTCTAGATACGAAAGTATTAAATAATTAACACATATCAAGCACAGAGAAAAATATCAATCACATGTCAAGACAAGAGATTTGATGACAAAGTAAAAAACTTTATCAAGGAAAAACTATTTCGGGCTAGCAGCCACAAAAAATTCACTTGAAGATAAATCTTACACCAGTGACTCAAACACGGGCAACATTCATTTGCTTGACTTTGACTATCCAAAAGTAATAATCAGGAGTACTACTCAGCCTTTTGAAGGCACTTCTTGTAAATCTCTTCAACACCAGTAACTCTGCGTGTCAATATCTTTAAGCTCTCTGAAGGCTTCTCACATGAGGTTGGTTTCAATGGTGATTGAGATGATTGATGTATAAGAGAAAAAATATAAACACTTTACGTGCAAAGGTATCAAAGGATTTTTCTTTCAAGCATGAGATGCCAAGGAATGATGAAAATAACTTGAGTAAAGATCTTGGACATTTTTCTCACGGTTTAAATATAAAAATATAAGAAAATTCAAATCAGAGGAATTTCGCTCGAGCCAAGATAAAACGAAGGTCGGGCGAAATTCACTGCGTAAAAAAAGTGCCTATTTCACTCGAGTCAAGATAGGACGAAACTCTCTGTATAAAAAATCTTCTATTTCGCACGAGCTAAAATTAGGCGTAGATCAGGCGAAACTCTGTGTAGAAAATCACCTATTTCGCTCGAGCTAAGGCGAAGATCATAATCCGGAGATATACTTGAGAGATTTTAAAAACAGATCACAGTTCGCGAATTTGAACCCTTCTTTCAAAATTCGAACGTCTTTCATCCTTATCTTCGTGATTGAAATGCTTTACAATTCTAATCTTATTAGGAGATATCTTGAATACTTAAACAAATAATTATCTAAATATTCAAATTACAATTCAAATTTGTAAATTACATTAACACTTACCATGAAAGGCCAGTCTCTCGCTGTGAACGACTAAGGATTCTCCTTCACAAAATGATGCCCGGGAGTGAGTTACATCAACCAGGTTGGCTACGCCTGGGTCACACCCCTGCTCTCTTTCTTCATCGTGATTTGTTGGTTTTTCTGAGCAAACAAACACCTACTCAGAGAAGGAAGAAGTAGAAAACAAAAAACAAAACAAAAACGAGCACGGTTGTTTCAAGCTGTAAACCTTGACACAGCTAGCCACCGTCTCTGTAACCCAATTACACTTATACGTCTTCAGTCTTCTACTCCCAAGCTTGCTCTGAAATACCCCAAAAAAAAAACCCAAAGCAAAAAATTATGGACCCATTAAATGCTCTATTTCTCGTCAAACGAGTGGCTCTGTTTTATGCCAACTCTAGTGCAGAAGTACCAGCTTACCTACCGAAAGCAGGGGAAATGGAAGATTCAGATGGGACGCATTCTATAAGTGAAAAACTAAAAAGTGAAAATATTGATGAGAGAAAGAAAGGTTGCTTCTGTTTTGCAACGTTAACAAGATGATGCATGGGGGGATGAAAAGGAGTTTGTTACAGAGTGATGTATCTCTCTGACCTAATAACAGGATTTGATTCGTTTCCCTTCTCTATGATTCTCCTGATATTCCTGCCATAAGCTTATGAAAGGGGGAGGCACCGGTTACCCCAAGTAACCAATTACTGTAGACCAGTGTTTTGTGACAACTGTAAAGATCTTGGGATCGCCAAGGACTTGCCTTACACAGAAAAATGTACCTATTGGCGTCAACATATATGCTGTGATCTGGATTTATTTCCTTGTTCGCCGTTAACTTGACTTCTGGTCTTATTTGTTGGCCTTTCTTGAATGGAAAGATCTCGGGGTAGTCCGTTAGAAGTTTATATTATTAAGAAGATGTATATTTTATTATTAAATCAAATTTCTCCTTAATTGATTGGTCCAACAGTGTATATTTTAATTGAAAATCAGCACTTATGACAAAATTTAACGTTGTTAAAAAGAGTAGATATAAAGTTAAATTATGTTCTATAACGAAGAATGTTAGCGATTAGACATTCCTCAAAAGTTGATTATGTAGAGGGGTTATACGACTTAGGGCTGAACAGAACCGGACCGCAGACCGGACCGGACCGTAAAATCGGACCGAATTTACGATCCGGTCCGGTTTTAATTTTTAAAATCCGGTCCGGTCCGGACCGGATTGAAGCGGGCCGGTCCGGACCGGATTGAAGCGAGCAGGTCCGGTTTTTATATTTCTAAAATGCGGTCCGGACCGGACCGGACCGCATTTCATAACAAGTTTTTTTTTTAATTATTTTTATATATCAAAAAAGTGCCACTCTGCTGAGGGGCTCTGCACTGCGCATGCACTGCGCAGTGCAGAGCCGCACTGCGCATGCATCGCGCAGTGCGCGGATGCATCGCAGTGCGCGAATTGTCTGCACTGCGCATGCACTGCGCAGTTTTTGAGATTATATTTTTTTAAATAAAATATTTTTTTAAAAAAACTTAAATGTCGCTGGTCTGCGCTGTGTTTGACTGTTTTCTCGGTATAAATTTTTTTAAAATAAAATATTTTTTTAAAAAAATTAAATGCCGCTATGCACAGAGCATCAAATAAGTTATTTTAAAATATTTTTTTTAAAAAAAAAATTAAATCCGGTCTGGACCACTTAAGTGGTCCAGACCGGACCGCATTTGTAAAGACCGGACCGGACCGGACCACTTATAAGTGGTCCGGTTCGGTCCCTATATATATGAGAACCGGAAATGCGGTCCGGACCGCATTGCGGTCCGAAAACCGGACCGCATTTCCGATTTTCAGCCCTAATACGACTTAACCCTTTTGTATATAAAACTGATGTGGTACTCCTCATATTCAAGACTTATACAATCGTTAGGGTTTTAGGCTTAACTTATTAAACTTTTGTATTAAATTTAATAGAAATTGGCAATTTGGTCACTAGGTTTATACCACATTGATGATTTAGTCACTAGGTTTCATTTTTTGACAATATGGTCACTGTGAATATATAATTGTGGTCTTTCCGTCAAACCTCGTTAAATTTTTAATCGGAATAACGGTCGACTGATTTGTTTACCGTTGCGGCAAAGGTAACTTGTAACAGTCGACCACATTCTATTCCTTTAAAAATTAACGGAGATTTGACGGTAAGACCAAATCGTCACAACTATATATTCTCGGTGACCATATTGTCAAAAAATGAAACCTAGTAACTAAATTGTCAGCGTGGTATAAACTTAATGACTAAATTGTCAATTTCCCTAAATTTAAACGTACTTATTATTTTAAAACATTAAATGGTTAGATACTATAATCTTATTTCATCAGTGATTATTTTGTAAAATTAGGTTAATTGTACTATACCATTATGAACAATAAGCACCAATTAATTTTGCAAAACAGGATTCACTCTTAATGGAAACCTACTTACTGAAAAGTCTTTTACTATCACAGATTGGGTGTGTGGATTTTCCTCGGTTGCCTTAGAAAGTATCTTTTAGTGGATCCACTTTTTATGACGATCAGATTTTAGTCATGCATTAGCTGTCTTGTTTCATGATTCAGATAATGACAGATATACTTAATTCCGCTGCTTTTTATTGCACTCTTTTTTGTTACAAAATGCTGACAGATATGCTTACGGCTGCTTTTATTGTTACAAATGCTGCGTGCGTTATGTGTGCACAGATTCACGAGAAGTTGATGAAAACTTGTCATCTTGTTTGCTATATGTACCAAAATGTGTGTTTTTTTCGTGAAAAGGACTTGAAATGATACCAGAAAAAAAATGTAACAATTTATTTGGGACCTGTCGCAGTTGGTGTTATTTTTCTTCAAACTTATGGTCTTCTGTTGACTGTGACCGGGGGCCAAGACTCACTCTTGGCGTGGCTAATAGACACAACTAATAATAAATTTTTTTCGCTTAAGCAATAAAGACAACTCGTCTAATTAACTACTTTTAGCATCTCATTCATTCAGTATAAGCAAAGATTTCCAACAAATTACAAGAGATGAACGTACACGGGCGAGCGAGAGAGGAACAGAGCATTTTATTATTATAGCTGCTATTTCACTCGGAAACAGAGACGAGTCAAGTACACCTGAGGAGGTTGGTTCCAATGTCTCAAACAAGGAAAAGGAGGTTGGCTACAAAGTCAACAGGGGCACAGAGTAAATAAATAGCCTAACTAACGGACAGTAGCGAGGGGGCTAACGGCGGATTTCTTTGCAGGGACTGGGAGGCAGGCTGGTTCTACCCGAAGGAACGAGGCGTTGCACGAAGTTCTCGATCCTCTGTCCGTTTGTCTCCGTCAGTAACCGCTTCCCGCCAAACGGTAACGACTCAACCCCTCTTTCTTTCAGCACCTCGTCCTCCATTCTCGGCTCCACCATTCCTTCTACCAAACCGTTCGCCTGGCCACGTTTTACGCCGTCAGTATAACAAAAAGATTCGTTATCTCAAATTCAATGTTGGAGAGGAGACGAAGGAAAAATAAATTTATAAATAAAAAAAGTTAAAATAAATCCACTTCTTCCAAGGCAAGTAGTTTCTTTTTTTTTTAAAAAAATCACTACACCAGCTCGAAGTGGAAGTAGAGTGCGCCACCTAGAGTCCTAGAAAACTCCAGGATCTAGGACTTTGATTTCTTTTGTTTTTTTTTTGGTATCTTTCTCAGCGTTTCTAACTATCCAAACAGAAGCACTCAACTGCAAGTAAATAAACTAAAATATCATGTAGAGTACCTGAATTCTAACGTAGTCCGTACGGTTCCAGCAGAAGGCGTTCCCCAGCATCTGGTCAATTGTTTCGGAAACTCCATCAAGCACAATCTCAACCACCGAAGATGTCGAGCACTCGCCATCATAACGGAACTTCTGTCCGCGGCAATCACCACGCGACTGTCCGTTGCCAAGCGACAGGACCAAGAGATCCTCGACGGCGTTGACGGATGGGAAGTGGCGCTTGTTGTGTAGCACGTGGGTGACGGCCGCTGCTGTAGGGTTGTTCATCACAAGGCCGCCGTCGATGGCGGAGCAGGAGGTCTTCCCATCGAGAGACGTCAGACAAAACGGCTTGAAGAGGCTGGGCGTGGCCGACGTGGCGCGGCAAACCTTCCAGAGGTCGAAGTTGAAGCTTGGCGACTCTGACGCGTCGGCTTGCGAGAACACAAAGGGAGCGGAGCTCTTGAGGTCGAAGCAAGGAATAAGGAGAGGCTTACAAGTGTCCTTCAAGGTCAAGACGGTGCCGTCCTCTCTCTTGAAAACTTCCTTGAGCACCTTGTCCATGCTCTTGCCGGAGTATCTCCGACAGCGGCGAAACACTCCAGTCGACCTGAGGTTGAAGAGGTCAGAGTTTCTAACGCAGATGAGATCCACAGCCTCTCGGGCGGATAAAAGAGGGCGGCCAGAGCCATCGTCAGCGGAGATCATTGCTGCGAGGAGGGCGCCGACGCCGGTACCGGCAATGAGGTCGAAGAAATCGGCGATTCGGGCCTGAGGATCGCCGGTCTTGAGGCGGATCTGGTCCTCGAGGTGCATAAGGGATGCGCCGGCGACAATGGCAGTGGTTCCGCCGCCGTCGATACTCAGAATCCGAGTCCTCTTGGTGTTCTCGCAGTGAGATAGCCATTTCTGCTCCAGCTTCGAGAAGATCTCCAACGTCACCTGGCTGAGCTCCATTGCTCTGTTGCTCTGAGTCTCTCACTGTTTATCAGAACTTTACAGCGAAAAAATAAACAGAGAGAACGGAAAGGCTTAGAGAGATTCTGAATTCGATTTTTGGTGAGACGGAAACGAGTAAAAAAGCGAAGGAGAGGTAATCACGCTTTGCTGCTGAGAGGCATTAATGCATGGCTGAAGAAAACGCGCTCTCTGACTCACTCTCTCTCTCTCTCTATTAAAACTACTTTCTCTCTCTAAATCTCTTTTGCTTTTACAGGATGAGGAAGTGTTCTCTCTCTGTGACACTGAGTCTGTGTGCTCCTAGTAAATGAGAGCAGTTGGGGGAGTGCTTGTGAGTTCTTATATACGCGAGTCCTTGTACTCATGCGCTTTCTAAAAAAAGATTTTAAGTAAAAAAGTTTTACGTGCCTACTGCCTGAAAAAAAAAAAAGTGAGTGTCTTACGTGTTCGTACAGATCTCACTCGCACGTGCACCTACGAGTGTTGGCATCAGTTTACGAAGCGCAAACCTCGGCTTTTTAGCCGGCTCGGCTTGCGCTCGATGTCTCATTCACAACCTTTTTTTTTTTTCTCAATGAGATTTACAGATTTGGCAAATGCTGTTAAGGAAGAAGGATTCCTCCGACACTCTGGAAACACCGAGGAACCAACGTCCTAATGGTGTCGCCGAGAAAATTTTTACCATTTAGATTACAAGGGAACGTGCTAGTCCTAGCATCTTATGGGTACAGAAAGACCAAGAAATTAATAATAATTAGATAGTTAATGGGATTGGTCCTCTCTTTTTCTTCTTCAAGCAACCAAAAAAAAAGGTTACCGTACTTTCACTGCTCAAGACAAATGCGAAGGTGTTAACTGTTACTTGACTGTGTTTATCTAGGAAGTGTGGCAAAGTCGGCATGTGATGTGGGGAACTCAAAAAGAAGAGCATATCTTTCGGTAAATAGGAAAATTTGAAACTTGATAAAGAATGTTGACTTCCATCCCATTATAATGTCTCTGTGTGGAGGGGAAGGAGAAATGGACAAGATGGTCTGTAATCCATCTCTCAGAGATCCATTATTCCTTTTCGGCTAGTACTAGAATTACAAAATAAAAATTATGATATTATGTAATTATCTATCCGGATGATGTGAATGATGTGATGTAATTGAGAGAGAAATAAACACAATATGTAGATCGCACATTGATAATGCCAACAATACTAATTAATAGAACGATCAACTGATCTGGACATCTTGTGAGTCCTGTGAGAAACAACTAAAGGGTGACACTGGAAGAGAGCCTCCGATGCAAATATCAAGGATGTTTTTTAGAGTGGAGTAACAATAAGAAGGCTAATATTTAGAATGTCAATTGTGAGTGTGTACTTGATCTTCTACAGACCATGTAAATGTACAATCTCACTATAACTGAATTGTTCATGTGTTAATACTCATTCCTATTAGGAGTATGAGAGTTTGTCTCTCTTATTATTAAGAGAGTTCTCTTATCCTTTACGCATCTCTTAAAAAGTCAAAGACTTTATCTTCTCCTCAGAAGAAGTTGAAGAGATGGAAGCACGATATATTTTGAGTTAGTAAGTGAGAAATTGGGATCTTTATCACTTTAATAGACTCTTGAGATACTTATAAAAGTTATTGGGTCAATCATATCGTATCCATCATACACTGTTTAACGTTGTCTGAGTCAAATTTTAACTAATGAGCTGTACAATGAAATTTACTATTTAACGTTGTATTTTTTTAGCCGAATTACATAATATAATTTCCTCGTAAATTACTGAAGATGTCTATCCAAAAAAAGTCGGACGCTTGGATAGAATCTTTTGACCCCCTTTCGTCTCAAGCTTGGGTGTCGTACCGACCTGTGTGCTTTTGAATTCGCGTGTGAAGCTAGCTATCAATAAAGGCTAGACCTAATGTGTCGTACTCGTACAATATTGGAGCCCAACTCTACAATATCAGAGCCCAACTCTACCGAGTAGAATTGTAAACGAAATGGGCCAGAGGGCTCATGGATCTGGTCAAACCATCAATGCTGAAAGAGACACAGGAGGGGTAATTGATTTTCTCCAATCTACTTCACCCACTGCCTGCCAGAACAATTTTTACTTTTTACTACTAATTTACTTGTTTTCCATTGCTGGGACGGTAACCAAGTTTCCTTCAAACTTGAGATGGGCATTTTATGTTTTTTTTTGTTATTGTCTTTTCACTCTAAATAGTTGGTGTTGTATTGCATTCATTAAATATTTATTTCTGACATTTTAAATCTGCCCTAAAAAATATTCTATTAATTTTAACGGAATTTAATTTTTAGTCTGTGAAATAATGATTACCCTCAAAAAAATATCATTGTCAACAAAATATTTTACATGCTAAAAAGTCACTTTATGTTCAAATTAATAATAAATAAATAAATAAACACCGAGGGTATAATATGTAATAGGAAAAAATAATAGCTTAGAATACAAAATATCAAAACTCTTCTGACAATAGCTGAAAGTGCAAAGTGTATTAAATTTACTCTCTTTTTTCATTGATTGCATGCTCTAATTTTTTTTAAAAAAGTAGGGCTAGTTGAATATTAGTTGAAAAGGCATAAGAAGTATAACAATTACATTGCCCTCTTATATAAATCCCCATTCATTGGAAGGTTTTAAACAGAGGCACAAAAATAGTGGAAATTTTGTCATTTTCTCTGGGTAATTAAAGACTTCATTAAAAAAAATTAGACAATCCAAAATCATGAATTTGTACTATAATTATGTTTTTTCCATGTGAACATGAGATATTCAATGGAATAGCTCGATTGAGCTTTCGAATCATATGGGGTTTAATAAAAGGAATAAATACAAAATAAGTCTTATGATATATGAGAAAAATTGAATTAGTCATTGTGATTACAAAAGCATAAAATCAGTCTCTGGTGGAGGGACCAACGAGAAATGAAAGTGGAACTAAATGGACAAATTTTATACTTTTGCTATCACGGGGATTAATTCAATTTTCGCATATTATCCGGAATTGCGGGACGGATGGTTGGATTACTCTGTTGTGGAGTAAACCCCCTTTAACACTTTTCTCATACCACAATGACTGATTTTACATTTATTCCTCAATAAAATAGACTAATTTTTGTTTTGGGCGACGGTTAAAATGTCATGGTTGATTACTCTCATTGGTTAAATGTTGGTCTACAAAAGATTTTAACCAATGGAACTTTCGAACGACAATGTTACTTGGGTTACCCGTGCCACATGTATTTTATGTTTATTGATCTGGATTTTTTAGGGATTTTGAGGTCGTTTCTAATTAAATTATTAAGTCAAGGACATTATGCATTTTCGTAATTGTGATTCAAAAACAGACAAAATAAAAGTCTTCTAATTTTGATCGCATTTCATAATGATGTTCTTTTCCAAGCCTCTTGACCATGACCCTCCAAGACTTCCACAAAAAAAGAGAATTACAAAGGTTGTGTTTGGCATAAAATGATTCTTATACGCCCTCTCCTGGCTAGTACCATTTTTTACTCGACTTGCAATTATTCATTATTTTTTTCACTTAATAATTTTGGAATTATTAACAAGTAACTGATATTAAAATTCTAGATTTCAACGTCCAAACAAGTCAATTAAACTCTTATCACATACTTTTCAAACACATGAACATATTACTAAATAAAAAGGCATAACCTATGATTGTATTTAACTCAACCGCATGAGCAATATTCAACTCAAAATCCCAGTGTCCGAGAACTGATCACAACATATAAACATGGCAGGAAAATCTACAGCATATACCATCCACACTTTCTTTCCATGTTCAGGTCCTTCATTATTTGTAAGTTATTTAAGTGAGAACTAAAGGACATAAATATTATTTATACTAATCTTACAACCCAAGTGCCTACGAAACCAAGTTAGTTGCATAGATTTTTTCGACCTTTCTTACCTTCCTCCGGTCTAGTTCCTGCCTTTTTTTACCCCTTGTTTAGATCTCTAATTTGCATATTTATCTTAAACAAGCACAACACATAAAAAATAAAATAAAAGGAACACTTGCAAATTGAGAACAACTAACCATAACAAAAGCACGTAGTAGAAGTATTTTATTCCGCACAATAAAATTTCAGCAACAAGATCATAACTCTAACCTAGAGATTCAGTATTTCCAGCACTTTATATATATATAATGAGACACGAGAGGTCTCTTATTTTCTTTTTCTTAACATTATTTTTAATCTGCAGTAAAATTTTCCTTCTCATATTAATCTTCTTCTTTTTTTGGGCTAATTATTCTCCTATTAACCTTTCTGTCACAATAATAACAGTTAAAAGTCCAATAGAAACAATATAAATATTAGAGAAATTAGCAGTTTAGTCCTTGGGTTTTGAGCACTTTTTCAATTTAGTTATTCACTTTCAAATTTCAAAATTTTAGTCCTTAAGTATTATTTGACAAAAACATCCATCTGTCAATCTGTCGTCTATCTACTTAACGTAGCTCTCTGACACGTCAGCAAATTTGACACGCGACATTATTTTCACGCCAGATCATAGGACACACTTCACATAATCAAAACGCTGCATCTACTATCAATACAACAAAAGCAGTCAATTACATTTTTGCCCTAAAGCGCATCACATCTACACAACGTCATCTGAAAATGTAAACAATAAAAGCAATCAAAACGTGTTTTCCTCCCATGCTTCCATATGAAGAAACAACGTCGCAACAGATCAACTCATCCCTACACACCCCCTCTCCAGCTCTGGTAAAAGCTTACGGTGTCTCTATTCCTTCTGCCACCCAATTCCAGTACTACTTCAAACTCATTAAGCTAAACCCTTTGTAATTTATAGACCTCTTTTCCTCTCCCACACTTTCCATGTTCCCCTCAGCTCTTAAAGCTAGTATCTTTATCCATTTCTCGCTCGTATACTAGCTCTCCCAACTATGGCAGCTTTCAGCCTGCTCCAGTACTGGAGTGGCGACTACGGACCGTTCTTTGACTTGGAGTTCGTTGTTCCTAACGAAGAGGACGATGCGGACGACAGAGATGGAAACCAAAGCGCGGAACATATTACAGAAGTTGTAGTTGCTAAGCTGGTTGCTGAGCTGGATTAAGCTCTCTGTTATATTGGAGTTGTTACGCTGGAATTCAGTTAGCTAGATAGTTAATTTGTTAGATCAGTTTGTTAGTCATAGCTGTTAACTCAGTCGAGCAATGTAATTTCTATATATACGTACATGTTGTAATAGAAAAGTTAGAAGCTTGAAATATACAGAAGCATTTCTTCATTCCCCTGTTTTGTTCATCTTACTTTTTCTCTCTGTTATTCTACTATCATTTTTGATATGGTATCAGAGCATTCCTAAATGGCTACCGAAACACCACAACCATCACCTAGATCGTCTCTCACAAATTTGATTCCAGAGCTGATTCTTGTGTCTTCATTGGCTACCCACTTGGTACTAAGGGTTATAAAGTCTATAATCTTCAAACTCATAAAATTTCTATCTCTCGAAATGTTGTTTTTCATGAGAATTATTTTCCTTTTAAACACATTTCTCTTCATACTGATATCAGTGTTTTACCAAATGTTATTCCTGATCCCCATGATCTAACTGACATTATGCTTCCTGCTAATGTTTCACAGTCCTCCTCCTCTTCATCTGACATTCCAGTTTCTACCTCATCTCATATATCTCCAATTGAGTCATCTACTTTAGACTCCACTATTAATTCTGATTCACAGTCTATTCCCCCTCTCATATCAGTTCCTTTTGCTGATAATTCTGCATCTCTTCCTTCTGTTCCTCCATCTCCTAGCTATATTCGAAAATCTTCTCGAGTTTCAGTAAAACCTAAATACTTGGATGATTATCATTGTCAATTAGCTGTTAATTCTTTGGTTCCATCAAAGCTGTCCAATGTGCCTGGTTCTTCTTCATCTGGATTACCCTATTCAATTCATGATTACCTTGACTATGACAAGCTTTCTGCCTCTCACAAAACCTTTGTTGTCTCTGTGAGTTCCCTTACTGAACCTTCCACTTTTAAGTCTGTTGTTGTTTCGGCTGATTGGAGAGCAGTCATGGCAAAGGAAATTGAAGCTTTAGAATTGAATAACACCTGGACAGTCTGTGACCTACCTCCTGGCCATATTCCAATTGATTGTAAATGGGTGTACAAGCTGAAATTTCGAGCAGATGGGTCCATAGAGAGGCATAAGACACGGTTGGTTGCCAAAGGCTTCACTCAGAAGGAGGGGTTCGATTATTTTGAGACATTTTCACCTGTGGCTAAGTTGACAACAGTGAAAGTACTCTTAGCAGTTGCTGCATCTAAGTGTTGGCACATTCAACAAATGGATGTCAACAATGCTTTCTTACATGGGGATCTTCATGAAGAGATTTATATGCACTTGCCTCCTGGTTTTTCTAAACAGGGGGAGTCCAAAGTTTGCAAGTTAAACAAATCTTTATACGGCTTGAAGCAAGCCTCAAGGCAATGGTTTCTCAAATTCTCTGATTTCTTATTAGCTAATGGTTTTGTTCAATCCAAATCCGATTATACTCTCTTTACCAAGGATTCTGCAGGCTCTTTTCTTGCCTTACTTGTGTACGTAGATGACATCATTCTTACTGGGAATGATATTGATTCCATCAATGCTTTTAAACTCATCATTGATAACAAGTTCAAGATCAAGGACCTTGGTAAGCTCAAATACTTTCTCGGATTAGAAGTAGCACATTCCTCGACTGGTATTTCTCTCTGTCAGAGAAAATTTGCTCTTGATATACTCACAGATTCTGGTTTTGTTGGTGCTAAACCTGTCTTGACTCCAGTTGAACAAAATCTCAAATTAGCCAAAGATTCGGGTACCCTTCTCTCGGATCCTACTGAATATCGTCGGTTGGTTGGCAGGCTCCTTTACTTAACCATTACTCGGCCAGATATATCATATGCTTTACAGTTACTTACTCAATATATGGATCAGCCTCGAGATTCTCACTTGGCTGCAGCTCATCGTGTTCTCCGATACATTAAGGGATATCCTGGTCAAGGACTCTTTTTTCCTGCTCATAGTTCCTTACATCTTAAAGCCTTCACTGATTGTGACTGGGCTGGCTGTGTGGATACACGCAAATCAGTGACTGGCTTCTGTGTTTTCTTAGGAGATGCCTTGATTTCTTGGAAATCCAAGAAGCAAACCACT
Organism: Myrica gale; assembly: GCA_963930655.1. Classification (NCBI taxonomy): domain Eukaryota; kingdom Viridiplantae; phylum Streptophyta; class Magnoliopsida; order Fagales; family Myricaceae; genus Myrica; species Myrica gale. The sequence continues at coordinate 11,208,629 of OZ005610.1, read as the reverse complement.
GTATCTCGATCTTCTGCAGAGGCCGAGTATCGGGCCATGGCATCTACATGTTGTGAGCTTACTTGGCTCAAGTATCTTTTGGCTGATTTACACATCTTTCATCCTCAACCTGCTCTTTTGTTCTGTGATAACTTGGCTGCCCTCCATATTGCAGCTAACCCTTTTTCCATGAGCGTACTAAACACATTGAATTGGATTGTCATATCGTTCATGAAAAGATCCAAAATGGTTTGTTGCGTACTCTGCATGTTAGATCCAACCATCAGCTTGCTGATTTATTTACCAAAGCTTTGGCTTCTTATTTGTTTCGTTCTTTGTTATCCAAGATGAATGTTCTTAACATTTATCATTCATCTTGAGGGGGAGTATTACAGAAGCTGTAGTTGCTAAGCTGGTTGTTGAGTTGGATTAAGCTCTCTGTTATATTGGAGTTGTTACGCTGGAATTCAGTTAGCTAGACAGTTAATTTGTTAGATCAGTTTGTTAGTCATAGCTGTTAACTCAGTCGAGCAATGTAATTTCTATATATACGTTCATGTTGTAATAGAAAAGTTAGAAGCTTGAAATATACAGAAGCATTTCTTCATTCCCATGTTTTCTTCATCTTACTTTTTCTCTCTGTTATTCTACTATCATTTTTGATAGAACAAGAGGTGACTTGCGAGAACGAGAGCGGAGAAGACGAAGACGAGTCTGATGATGGTGACGAGGATGGCGAGAGAGAATCCAACTTCACTCTCCCCTCCGGGTTTAGCAATGACCGTGCCTACCTAAATTCGTCTCTCTCTCCTTCTGATGATCTGTTCTTTAAGGGGAGGCTCGTGCCCATTGAACCTTCGTCGTTCGTGTTCAACTCCTCCGAAAACAACTCCAAGTTGCCTCGGTTTCCTGTCTCATTACTGAAATTAGCCACAAAATTTCGAGCCTCCATACTGGGCCTGAAGAAATCTAAACCAAACGAAAATGCAGACGTGAAAACAGACCCAAAGGAATCTGTTGCCGCTGCTCCAAAACTACAAACCATCCAATAAAGTTCATGTATATAGTACTACTTTCAAATTTGATATTACCATGCGTATGATTTGTATTAACACGTATACACACATTTGGTTCTGAGTGTTCCCTGCAATCCATACGTTTTTATTTATTTTTGGATGTATATTTCTGAACCAAAGGTGAATTGTATTATATGGGAGTAAGAAAATTGCATGCTAAAGTTACAAAGTATTAGCAATATAAACTGCTATGAAAGTTTTGCAGGGAAAGGTGGCGCTTGTGATTGGTGAGGACTCAGGGATTGGACATGCCGTATGCCACGCCTTTGCTCTAGAAGGTGCAACCGTGGCCTTTACGTACGTGAAGGGTTACGAGGACAAGGATGCAATGGACACACACCAGTTGATCAAACAGTCAAAGATTCTTACAAAAGTACTTGAAGACGAGTCCTATGTACGTTCGGGTTTCCAGAAGATACGGCGAGAAGCTGAGGTTTTCGGGGCAGTTAAGCCAAGCCGCCGGAACGAAGCTCCTCTGCAAATTAGCTCGTCGAGTTACACGGAAGAGGTATCTCAGCTCTATGAATCATACTGAAAGGGGGACGTATTCGAAGCTCCTTTGCTTGCTGCTATCGCGTAGGGCTCGACTACTGAAAGGGGGACAAATATCGGGGAGGAAGGGGAAGGGAAAGATTGCGCAGGTTTGGGGTGCTACGTTTTAAGCTAGGGCAAAAATATAAATCGTCAGCTTTGGATTTATTGATGTAAAGACGCACTATTTTGACTATGTGAGGTGTTCCTGTGACTCGGTGCGACTACTTGTCAAATTTATTGACGCGTTGAGCTCGTTAAGCAGATGGACAAACTGACGGATGATTATTTTTGTTAAAAAAAGAATACTCAAAAACTAAAATTGTGAAGTTTGAAAATAAAAGACCAAAGTGAAAAAATAGGGTTAATGACCAAAATAGTCCCTGAGTTTTATGCCCATTATCGATTTGGTCCCTGAGTTTCAAATTTGGTCACATAAGTCCTTAAGTTATCCTCATTTATTGATTTGGTCCTTCCGTCCAATTCCGTCTCCTCCGTGCACAGTCAGCTAACGGTGGACCACGTCACTACCAATAATATCGCGACACGTGTATGTTTTTTTAAAAAAAATCCACCTGGCATATTCGGGAAAAAAATAAAAATAAATAAATAAACTCGAACGGGAGAAACCCCATTCGCGCGACCAAGGGAGCCCAGATCTGGGCTTCGCGCCGCCAGGGCTGGCCGTAAACTTTGGATTTATTGATGTAAAGACGCACCATTTTGACTATGTGAGGTGTTCCTGTGACTCGGTGCGGCTACTTTTCAAATTTATTGACGCGTTGAGCTCGTTAAGCAGATAAGACAAACTTACGGATGATTATTTTTGTTAAAAAAAGAATATTCAAAAACTAAAATGGTGAAGTTTGAAAATAAAAGACCAAAGTGAAAAAATACTCAAAACCCAAGACTAAACTACTCATTTTTTAAAATATTAACAGTCAGGGAAAAGGCCAACGCATTTCCGCACGTGTGGTCCGGGGTCTCTTGCTCCAGAAATCCAAACTTATCCAGACCCAGAACCCACACTCCTTCGTCTTCCCCGTTCTTGATAGAGGCTGGTTAAAGCTTACTTCATATTTCTAACTCTGTCCCCACAAACAAACACTCGGTCACTTCAAGCAAAAAGCTTCGCTAAAGTCTGAGCCTTCATGGCGACGCCGACCATCCCTGTGCGGTCCATCCTCCAACCCCAGCCAAACCCTTCCAAAACCCTCTTCTTTGTTCGAGGTACATAACCCTCGAACCTTTAACATTGTCTCCAACATTTGTGGCTGACTGCCTCAGTAACCTTTTGGAGTCTGGGTTGTACCTTCGTTTCTGCTTGATGAGTATTAGTTTTTTTTTTTCAGAGTGTTATAACTTATATGATTGAGCATTTTTCCAGATTCGTATAATGGAGGAACGGATTGTGTGAAATGTCAGTCGATCAGGGTTTGTCTGTATTCATGGGGCTCTGCTGCAAACTATGTGAGACTTCAAAGTGGTACGGTCGGCTTTTCTGGGAGGCCAATCGCTGTCAGGCAGTTTCTGCAAAGGAGGCAAGTTTATTGGCAAAAGTTCGATTCCTCATTTTTCCTACAATCGTGCTGATGATTGATTCTATCACTCGCGCTTTATTTGATTGTTATTTAGTGATCTATACTGAATGACTTCGTAGCGTGATGCCCAATCGTTATAAATGTGGCTATTCCGTTTTGCGAGTAGTTTGGTTTTGAAATAATTGACATAGTTAAGATGGTGAGCTGGGACGCATAGGATTGCTATTCCGGTCGATGCAATTGGTCTGTGTTATTTGGTGACCTATTTATGTTGTGTTTTTTTTCTTTCTTTTGAGTTGTTCAGAAGGGGAGTTGTGAGGGCTGCAACTATTGAAGAAATTGAAGCAGAGAAATCTGTGATTGCGAAAGATGCTGTAAGTGTCTTGGACAGTTGATTATGAGATTTAATATGCAGTTGGGTTATGGGATTCCAACCAGTAGATTTGGTAATAGACGAAGGGGAGTGTATGGTTGATGTGGCTGGTTGTTTTCAGAAAGGAAGGATGGAAAAGACTGTTGAGACAGTTCGACAAAATTTCAATTCCGTAAGGACAGGGAGAGCAAACCCAGCCATGCTGGATAAAATTGAGGTATTGAGTCTATTGTAAGGTTTTATTACTTCTGTTGCGAAGATGTTTTCTAAATCTAATTTTGAAAGATATCCAGCCACTATACAAATACCACATTGCAAAATCCACGGGTACAAAGTGTAATTGTTTGACACTCATTTTCGTGCTGGTCCAGAGAATGGATGGTATCAAGATTTACTCCCTTAATTCTAATTGATGAACCATGAATGCCATCAGAAACAGTGTATATGAACCATAACCCAATAAGACAACACAGGCTATTCTTCTATGTGTAATTTTTCTTGCAAGTGGTAAATCAAGGAGAGCATTGAAGCGAAATGTGTATGGGAGCCACTTAATGTATTGCATAATAATAGTAACATCGCGTCCTTGGAAATTTTATAATAAAAAACTGATAAGGTTTTCATGTATAGTTCTAGAAAACAGGTGGGCTACTGCAACACTTGTTGCAGAAGTAATTATCAGTTCAGAAATTTGGCTAAGCTATTAGCCTTTCTCTTTTCGATTAGCTTTAACCCCATGGCTTGTAGGTGGAATACTATGGAAGTCCAGTGAGCTTGAAGAGTGTAGCTCAAATCAGTACTCCTGATGCAAGCTCTCTCTTGGTTCAGCCTTATGACAAATCCAGGTACTCTGATAACTGAAGGGGGACTTAACTTTGCTGTTGTTTTTCGCTATTGGACATGAATTTCATACTTGCAGGACTGGCCTTTGAAATCTTTAATATACTTTTGGTATTTGACGATCTCTTTTACTTTTTGTTTGTCATGTTTGTCAGTTTAAAGGCTATAGAGAAGGCCATATTGGGCTCTGATCTTGGTATGACTCCGAATAATGATGGAGAGGTGATAAGATTGACCCTTCCTCAACTTACGTCTGAAAGGAAGAAGGTATAATCATTTGTGTTTGATCTTTTTACACATAAGCACTAAATTCTCAGTGACTTTTGAACATGCCACTTTTAATTACTTCTTTTTACTGATGTTCATGTAGTATATAAACTGACGTGAAAGTAATTTTATGTTTTCCTGTGCCATAAGTATATTGTCTGTGTTTAATCGGTTAGAAATCTTGGCTGAAATATAACCAATGGTTTTTCCTGCATGTTGGGTCCAAGACTGCAGTCAATTCACTCTTTCTTGTGTTTCTCTTCGGAGCACAACATCCTCTCTGTGTCACCTGCATTTCTCATATAATGATCTCTCTCTCTCTCTCTCTCTCTCTCTCTCTCTCTCTCATGCACCCTATTATACTAGTACCAGGCTCTGAAGAGAACAAGATTAGGTTGTATGTAGATTTTCTGTCCATGACCATGAATTGAGCTTCACTCCTCCATGTCAATTGTTCAGTTTTAATTGTGTATGTCCTACTTTAGTGTGCTGATTTAAGGGTTCAGAGCTTCTGAAACTTGGTTTAGTACTTGTTTGTGATATGGTTTAGATAGCCTTCTAGTCAGGTCTGATTAGGATTTCAGGTTGGTTTTTTATTGGCGTTTTTAATTATCTACTGGGAGAATAAGAGTATTCTTGGTATCCTGGTTTCAGATATTGTCTATGAACAAGATAGAGAGAATGCTTAATAATCTTGGCAAGACTTCTGACAAGTTATGATTGACACCGAAATTCAGCTAACTTGTGTTACTCTTTTGGATTTGGGTTTTACTGGTTTCTGAATATTTACACTAACAGTGGAACTCTGTATTCACGGCTACAAGGAATTTCGTTATCATTGCTCTATATTTCTACCATTGCAGGAATTATTAAAAGTTGTAGCAAAACAGGCTGAAGAAGGGAAGGTACAATGGCACTATCTCATAGATTACTACCTGCTCCTAGTAATTCAATAGTACAATTTTTTTGTGCAACTTCATCGGCCTTGGGTGAATATGTAAATGGTAGGCTGACTGAACCAGATATCAAGAAATGGCTATAACTTGCAAATGCTTTCTCCTTCATCCTCCTCCTTAGAAATGTCTGAAACCTATTTTTTGGGGGTGGGAAACTCAGACATCAATTGCTTGAACTTTCTTGGAACATATGGAAAGTCAGTCTTGGTGTGGTTTGGTCATGGCAATCTGTATTGTGTAAATACATGCACTAGAAGAGCATTTCTATAGTAATTTTTTTGGAGATTAGTAAATAGGCTGGATTAAGGTAACTAACGTTGATCTCTTGAATTCCCCTTTCCTAAAACTGTTCATAGGTGGCATTGAGGAATATAAGAAGAGATGCTTTAAAAGCCTGCGAAAAACTTGAGAAGGTTTGAATCTCTAGACCCCTTGCTGCCTTTCTTTCTACCCCAGTTAATATTTCTTTAAGTCCAACCCTACTGTCTCTTTATCCAAAGACCTTTACTTTTCATGCAGGAGAAAAAGCTCTCTGAGGACATTGTGAAGGACTTGTCAAGTGATTTGCAGGTAACTTGATCAATCTGACTACTCCATAATCTGGATGCTTTTGGATATGGGAATGAGATGGTGGAAATTTGGGTTTATCTTTTGAGCTTGCCTGGTGATTGTGGAACCAGCTTACTGATAATTGTCTGGTCGTCTTACTTATAAAAAAAAAAAGATAAATGTCTGGTCGTCACTAGTTGGTTAATCTTCGGAGCGATGTGGTTCCTAGTTCTACAATTCAATAATGAGGAAGAAAATAAATTAGATACCCGTCTCATGTCAGGAGAGGGTAAATATGTTTCTCAAAACCAATAGAAGTATACTAAATATAGCATTTAAAGCACCATTTATTTATAATTTTCATAAGTACTTTCTGAGAGCTGTGGGGTCTATCATATGTTAATATCATGCTCAAGTCATGCAGCCATAAATTGAATTAGATTGTGGGACACAATTCCCATTATGCAACAACGGGAAAATTTAAACTATTTGTAGTATTGTGGCAATAAATATAGCCAAGGTAATAAAATAATGAGATAATGAGTATGTTCCTATGGCTAGCCAGTACAATTATAGGCGAAGATAGATTTTTGGTTCCTGAACGGTGTGTCAGATTCCAATCTTTCTCTCACCCTGAAAATGGCAATCGCTATACGGCAGGTGTTTTATATTTGTTCCTAAATTTTTGTGATGCTAATGATATTAATTATGTGACATGCTAAAGTCAAAAGGGATTCGGGAGTATAACAATACTTTATACTGTCAAATTCAAATGTCTTTATATTAAATTATTGTACACGGCGAGTCAGAAAATAGATGTTAGGTAAAATAATGTCTTTCTATTTGTTTTGTCTTGTCTAGAATTTTAGAGTCCTATGTCCGTGTATATTCTTAATTATGAGCCACCCACAACCTTAAAGTATTAAGTCAGCATTAGGTAGAACGATGGGTATAGAAAACGTCTCTTAAGATTATCAATTACCAGACATATAGTGGTGGTAAGAAATGTTATTGGTAACTGAGAAGATTATTGTTCATTGAGGGACAAAATATAAGTATGAAATGTAATGGAAGGGCCATACTCATCTTTTGCATTTTCCTTTGTCGTTGCTTCGAAAAATACCCGTCTGTTAGTATCTTTTGCTTAGGTTTTGGTCTCCTATGCAGAAATTGACGGAGGATTATATGAAGAAGATTGATGCTGTCTACAAACAGAAAGAGAAGGTATGTACCTTATAGAACAAATTGATGGCATCTGAGAAAATCTGTCATAATTTGGAACTTGTATTTTGTTTGTCATTTAGTTATAGTTTTTACATGCTTCTGTTACAAATCAGGATCCGAAATGTTAGATTCTTTACCATATCAAGTAGTGGTAGTGATAGTCTGCGTTTGATAGTACTTGGTCCAGGTTATTTGGGTTGAGCTGCATGACATCTATCCCGCTTGTTATATTTGTGGATATGGGCTCGACCTGAATTATGCCACTAGGTGAATCAGGGGCCTGAAAACAAATTATGTTGAAGAGGATTTTTTTTTTCTTTTAGTTTGTCAGTTTTGGGGGATGGGTTATAGGGTGGCAAGAATTAGAAGTCTATATAGGCTTTATTCTGCTTAAATTGGGGCATGACTGACGCCTTTTTTTGGTGCCCCAACTGAAAAAAAAAACCAAAGAATGTCACTATTGTTTATCTGCACTTCACTGCTATTACTGCTTGGCTTAAGACTTCATCTAAAGCTCAATGCATGATTATATATTTGTCTTGTCTTCCAGGAGCTGCTGAAGGTCTGATGATTGCGGTTTACATGTAAATGCGAAGAAAAGGGGAACTCCCTCTATAGCAAACTTGAGAAATTGGTCCTTTTGTATGTTGACCAGGTGCATCTGGGTTTTACCCGTCTTACAAATGAATGAGGTGGGATGATGTTCTTCACCTTTCTAACCGTCTCTATCTAAAAAGGGATCCCCTGAGGTCTCTTCCGGGGATTGAAAGCCCACAAACAATGACTTTAAATTAATCACTAACAGCGCTGAACCTGGGCTAACACAGAAGATTATCATGGGCGACCTTGGTAAAATAACAACTCAATTCAAATTCGAAGTGTGTATTCTCAAGTATTATTCTCTCATGCCTCATTATACATGGACAGCCACACTGGTTCGTGTAAAGAGAGTTGGTGCATTGCGTGCCCGAGGCTGCTGGACACATTGTCCAGAGATACGTCTTATGTTTGAGGCATGTTGATTTGCGAGATTGTGTGCAAAGTAGTCAGCATTGCCGTATACTCTGATTGCAATCCAAGAGGGGATTGACTACAGGGTCGCAAGAAGATCGTCAATAGGGAGCTAATCTTCCTATCAAGTGTGAGAAGCCTATTATAGGAGGTAGTTATTACGTCTAGGGAGTCTCTATCGACTATTCCTAGAGCACGAGCTTCTATTATTGGGAAGACAGCTTTAGTCTCATCGTGACTAGACACATTTGGAGGCCCTTACAGTCCAATTATGCTGAACTTCGTAGATGGAATTACAACAGAAGCAATGGGTAACACAAGAAAGTAGTCTCTGTGATATTGAACTTGAACTTTAGATTGTTAAAGTAGGGGTCCTTCATGGCTTTCATTTTAAGCCATTGTTGGCTTGGCTACACCATCTTAATTCAAAAAAAAAAGTGATGAATTGATGCTGTCTAGAACAGGAAGTACCTCAGGGTTTACTGCCCCTCTTTCTTGTCCAAGGGAAGTGTATGTGCAAGGGTTGGCCAAGAGTTGTGCCGGGTGCAGCTTAACATATTTGGCCTCCTTGAATCTCTCCAACATCTTTTCCTACTAAATTATCTCACTCAGAATGGATGATCTTAAAGAAGCAGGTCTCACAAGCACATAGGCTATCTTCGTTTGCACTAAATTTTTAGGATTTACATCCTACTTTTATATTTACAATCCAATCATCATAAAAATACGTATTTCAATATAATACTATTACATTTTTTACAAATATAAATCTCTTTTAACAACTTCTGCACGCATATCAATACAATTTTAATATCACCTAAATATTCACAATTTTATCAGAATCCTACAATTTTCTTCCAAACGAGCATTCCCATAGTCAGAAGAACTGGTACATTGAGAAATGGTAATAATGCTTTCAAGAAACTGAGAACCCTGGACTTATGAACAAGAAAGGATCCCAGGGGAATTCCTGATAAATAGTGATATCCACAAAACTAATATCACTCTTGAGGATTACAAACCAATTCTTCCAAATATAAGTTTTATTGCAAGGGAAAATACTTACGCGTACTTACCCAAAAAAAAAAACTTACGCTCCACTGCGGCATGTTATTGAGATCACCTGTCTACTTCTCAAGGAGAGAGGCCAAATTTTGCTCAATTTCTTCTTTGGCTCGTCTATCAAATGGATCTTTGCCAATATATAAATCTAGAATTGATTGACACAGGAGTTTGCTCTGGATACTTCCCACCTCCTTTCCATCAACTACAGCAATTAAGTGATACCGATAATAACATGAAAGGGAGGAGCAAGCATTGCAAAAGCATCCTTCATTTAGTTGTGATGTAACTCGTTAAGAACCAAATTTTTGGAAAAGAGAGGGAAAATTGACCCTGTTCTTATGAAATAAATAAGTTCCTCTCAAATCATATGAAGATCAAATAGCCACCCCTAGGTTTTAATACCTAAAATTATTTTCGTCTATATTGGTGTTTTGGTGAATCGAAGCTTGAAGTACTCCATTCCATGTGTTTCCCAAAAGGCTCCAAAAGAAATACACACAAAAATAATGATATAGGCACCCATATTCTTTGTTCAACATACATCCATCGATTCATGTGCTTTTGATATCTTTATTTTGGTGCTTTAAAGTCCGTTCTGTGGCAAGTCTTAGCAGTTGCAGAGGCCATAGCTGAAGGTAAAAGAAGTGCACACAAGCAACACTAAAAGGTAATCATCTTTGCATGCAGCATGAAAGAAACACAGCAAAAAAGGAATATAGGTTCTAACTAAAGAAGAAGAAACATATAACAGAAAAGACATCTTACTTGTTGTGCAAAGTACATGGCCTCGTTCCCTTGAGAGCTCAATCACAGATCCCCTTGGTATTTTGTATTCATCTTTGAACTGTGAAGTAAACCTGCAATGGAATTGGTCGTTTAGATGTTAGAAGTATCATAACCTCTGAGATATTCTGGACCAACTGGACTAAAGGAATCAAGGAAAAAAGAACTGGCCCCTTAATTTCATAGCAAATTTTGAACAATACTGGTTATGTCTTAATCAGAAATCCTGGTCTTGTGTGACTATGAACACAGCATGGAACAACATAAATATAAAAAAAGAAGAGGACAGAGATAGATATGCAGAGAGATGCATGTTTTGTCCCTGCATATAATGACCTCTAGTTATGCAAGTCCTTAGTAATGTCAAGTTAGAACTTCTTCCAAACTATAATGATAATATAGGATTATTCATGATCACCTTTGAAGCAATTCCTTATTATCTGATCCCCCAAGCTTTTGGAGTCTGCTCCCTACTGACTCTTCAAAAGCACTTCGTACTGAACGGATGCTCAATTTGCTGTAGACTACTTGAAGTCTAACAGTCATGGCGATATCGTTTTCAATGAGATCATCATTAAACTCCTTTTTATCCTTGAACTCAGAGTTGGATAGTTTTCCATATTTTTCACACAGAAATTCTTTTACGCCATTGTCATCAGCATACACTCCTGCAGAAAGAAATAAATGAGAATGGTACAACTTAAGTAAAATGCACGTGTTTTATACAGACAACAAATATTCGGTTGCACATAAGAAATAGTGTGACATGAGTGATAGTCGAAAGAGGAAAACCAAATCCTACATAAGTGACGCATATGTAAACCTGGAATTCACCCGAATATAGTGTGGGCCAACTGCACTTCAGAGAAGCTTTCTATCTAATTGAAAATTTGAAAGGGCCTTTTTGTAGTAAGTTAAGAATTGATTCACCCCCCAAAAAAGCGAGTTGATATATTTTTATTCCTGTTGTTCTAAAGAATTCGTTTACTGAAAAAACACAAGACCTAATACTCTAGCAGAAGTTTTCGTAGACAGTGGCTGGGTGTTTCCATTGGCAATATATCTCTATTATTCATTCCATGGTAGTCATAGCATTGCATTGTGAATTCAACATGAGTCGCCCTCTTCAAATAGTCAGTGCGGAGAATAATTATTTTAAGGCCTTCAACTGCACGACAATGGAAAAAAATAATGACTTCCACATAAATCACCTTCATTGGATAGAGAAAGCAACTGGCCGGACCAAAAAAAGTTATCAAAATACGAACTTCAATTGGCATTGCTTCCTCGATCGTATCACTAGAAATTTTCCATTAAGTTAATGACATCCATGGAACCGCCAGAATAACAAAGTGAAATCTGCAACTAATAGATTAAAAAAAAAGTCAGACAAATGTGCATGTTCGCATATTGGAGTGTTTCCTGATGTAAGCATAGCGTCTCACCAAGCAGCTATATTTAGAAAACAATGCATAGACGATGCATGATCTAAGTAAACAATGCATGTTGTCCCAATACCAAAGATCAAAATCAAAATGAGAATTCGGAACTTGAAGAAGAAATGTGGTACCAAACGCATAGACGTCGATGTTCTTCAAACCCAACACCGTCTTTCTCCTTAACCCAATTCCTAGGAGTCGCCGAGAGTCACCAAGGACCGGAGGGAACGAGACCCCCGTCTTGGACTCTATCACAGCCTGGGAAGAGCTGTCAACCAGAGAGAGTGAGGCCCAGAGTGGGGTGTGCGAGTGGTAGGAGAAGAGCACGGAATTCAGCGCGTCTCGGAGAAATGGGTGTTTTGAGTCTTGCGACACGGCGGCTATGGCAGCAGCAGATGCTGCGACAAACGCGGCAGTGGTGGCGGACCAGAATGGGCAGGAAGTGCTGGGGTTGGGGCGCGGCAGCTTCGGGAGCTGAGAAAACGAGAATAGAAAGCGCAGTGAGACCATGGTATTTTGGGAAATTATCTGTAGAAGTTGGAGCCGAATTCTTTTATATATATCATTACTCATTAGTTATGGAGGGTGGCACGGGGTGTGCACGTGACTCTTAGTGCTTTTCCTGGGCCAGGTATGGCCCATGGGGGAGGTGGGTGTTTGGTTTGGGCTTTTAAGTGTAGAAGCTAGATTTGGGCCAGTGATGAATTCTGAAAGGGAACTGCTTGGTTTGCTATTTGGGTCGTCTAGCGACTCTTTTTGTAGCTTGGGCCACCTTTTCCCTATGGATAGTTACATCTCATTTTATGCGTTTTGCGTTAATTTGTTATGACCAAAACTAAAACGGTGGGTAATCGCCACAATATCCATGGATATCTCTTTTGTTTTTGAGAGAGAATTCTCTAGTTGTTACTAAAATCGCGGCAATATCCAAAAGTGGATGTTTAACAACGTACGTACATGCATTGTGTGAAGTGGAATTTTCAATGGTACTGTGTCGTTTACAAGGCTCCATCATCGATACCCAGTTTGCTCCGGAGAGATTTTTTTTTTTCTAAAGCAATATATCGTGAATCTTATTTCACTTGAAAACTTACAAGAAACGATATTCCAAAACCGGATACAAGTGAAGAGGCATATATAAAGCCCATTATAACATCATTTAAAGTTCAATAGACTATATGTACATCGATTGGCCTTAGAGGTCTGGTTTTAAATGGTCATAAAAGCCTCGACGAAATGGATCCAAAGGTCTTTAAATTCTAAGTGAATCTAAAGACCCGAAAAACTTTTCGCCCAAAATGACGGTCACGGAAGGAGTGAGTAGTTAAAAGCACATTGCTTCTACTTTCGGGAAAGATCTTCCACACCATGGCAAAATAGACAACGAGGTCCACGACCAAAGGCAGCTAAGGACCACCGAAACAGCTGTTGCAATGAAGGTTTGAGGAAAGATCCACCATCTTAGAGCTAATAGTACAATTTGGCCATTTGCAGTTACCCTCACTACAAAAAAACAGGTCTTTAGCGACGGTCGCTAAAAACGCCGCTAAAGGGTGTTTTTTGCGGCGTTTTTTGAAAAACGCTGCTAAAGGGGGACTATAGCGGCGGTCTTTTTAGTAGCGGTCACCGACCGTCGTTATAGACCCCCTTTAGCTGCGGTTTTTTTGCAGCGGTCGAGGCCCTCCCTTCAGCAGCGTTTTGCAATAAACGCCGCTACAGGTGTTCTATAGCGGCGGTCTTTGTAGCCGCTATAGACCCCCTTTAGCAGCGGTTGTTTCAAAACGCTGCTAGAAATCAGGTACCTACAGCCGCGGTAATGATGACCGCCGCTGTAGAGTTCACCTTTAAAAGGAGTACCTTTATCATATGCTTAATATATATTTGTAATAATTAGTAATATAATAAAATTTAATTATGACATATTATTTAATTTCAAACAAAAAGATATTGTGAGATTAATTAGCTTATACAATTAAAGTACATAACTTAATATCTGGTCATAGTTGTTATGATAGTTTATATTTTTAAATTATAAATATTATATATTGTTATTATCAACTTGTTTTAATTAAAATTATTACACTAATTATAAAAATATTAAATAATATGCTATGTATTTGTTAAAATATAAAATACATAAAATACACATAATTAGAAAATATAAACTATTTTACTCAAAATTTGGAAAAGCTACAAATATCTGGTATGGAAACTAAACTTTTAATTAAAACTTTTACTCAATATATGAGTGATTTAATTGATTGATATAAATATTTATCGACAAAAAAAAGATGGATAAATTTTCATTCACCGCCAAAGCGTTTTCATTTAGCGCCAAAGGTAATCAAAAACCCCTTTTTGGTTGATTCTCAATCTATTCTCTTCTCATCTTTCTCGAAATAAAACTTCTCCCTCGCGCCCTCCGCTAGCGGTTTTGGCGTCGGTCAAACTTTCTGGTCTTGCTCTGCCTCTCCCGGTAAGGACTTTCACCTCCTCTTCCTCTTATCAGCCCTTACAGGCATCCGACGACACTATTTCAAGGTACCGCATTTGCCTTTCTTCAATCCAACGTGTCCATATCTTTTTTACGTTTTATTTTTCTGGCACTTATTGTATTCTGGTTATTTTGCTGTTTGGTTAATATATTAGGTTTACATTGATTTTTAGAGGTTTTTTTATGGCTGCCCTGTTTAGCCGTAATTCACCCATTTTGCCTTTTCGATTTTTCTCTCAATTCTTGTGGGAGTACCGAGTAATCTGTTGCTATCTACGTGGAACAATTTATATCCATCTCTATGCTCTGATGTTGAAAGATTGATTGTGCTCTTCTGTGGTGGTGGTGGATTTCTTAGCTTTTTGAGTCGGATCTTTGAAGAGAGATATTTGATTGTTTGTTGGAGTACTCATTTCTTTTTTAAGAGGGCATTCGTTGGTACTAAACAACATGGATATTGGGGATGATCGAGTGCCTTTGTATATTTGACTCATTCTGATTGTAATGCTTTGTAGATAAATGGAGACTTATTGCTTTCATTTAATTCTTTGATGATATTTCTAATTTGCATTACAGTCTAGAGTTTGTGCTTAAATTGGCCATACATGATGGCTTTTATGCATTTGAGTATACTATACTTGGTTTTATGTCTGTATTGTGCAATATAGGCCCTTCTTTATGCAGATCCCTTTGATGTTGAAGCGCAAAAGAAAATCGAGGCTGCCATTCGTCAGGTTAGTGTTGTTTCTTCATCGTCTATGATTGTTTTTTTATAGTAATAATTTTTGAATGGGTTTTTGGTGGTGATCATAGACTCTGGTCTTGTGTGGCATTGAGTAGAGGGAAGGGGAGATTTATTTTCACTTTTGACTCCTACATTAGTTTCATTCATGTAAATGATTTGGTCCTTATAATTGCAGAATCTGTAAAATTTGAGTTCTCTATTGAACAAACTTAACAACAATGTTTGCAAGCTGTGAAAAAGGGAAAGAACAAGGTTTTGACATATCTTTGCCTTCTGCATTTTGGTTTATTACTAGTTTTATCGAAGTTGTCCATTGAACGAAATGTTCTTGATGTAATGACTGCTGGACAGCTTTTGGTTATTCACCTATGAATTTTTGAGTTGGAACTCTTGAGACAGGTTGGAATTACCGGTTTGATCTTGACAAAACTTGATGGTTCAGCCAGAGGTGGCTGTGTAGTATGTGGGAACAATATTTTTGTCTTCTTCAGACTTTGGTGCCGTTTCTGCCCCACTTCCCTCTCCTCTTCTCTCTTCTTCCCCCTTTTGTTAATAGATACTGAATGAGATCTTGGTGACCAGTGAAGCTGTCATTTTTTGTTGCAGGTGAGTGTGGTTGATGAGCTTAGCATCAACCTTTCCTTCAGACGCTAAAGAATGTTCTCACTGCAGCAATGAACTGTCTGAAGTGGCAGTCATGGAGGATTCTTTAAGGTGATTTCATCATGTACAAGAAATGTAGAGCTAATATGCATTTATTGTTGGTTGACTTTAAATTATATATACTGCAGAGTTGTGAAGCTCAAACACCTCCTGAAATAGTCTGCAAACGTGGTACAATTGTCCAGAAGGTAAGCAAATGCAGCTGAATATGTCAAAAATCTCATATGTTTTCTCTGTAAAATTTCAGTTGGTTTCTCTAGTGACTGAAAATTTCTGGTATGGAGTAGCAACTTATTCATCTTTCTTTTACCTATTCAGACTTGTTTTATCTGGGTTTCTTCTTTTATTCTCCTTGTTCTTTAATTTTTTACATTCAATGAATTATGGTTATTAAAATAAATTTGTATTACCGATTAAGAAAATATAAGAAAAAAGTAGTGATGTTTTAAAAATGTTAGCACCTGCAAAAAAAAATGCTGGCACAGACCTTTAGCGGCGGTGACGACCGCCGCTACAACTCTATACAAGCGTTTTCACGAAACAATGTGGAAATGCAAAATCCGGTTCAGGTTTATAGCGGCGGTCGTGACCGCCGCTATAGACCAACGGTCTTCACCAGTGGTCTCGCAAACCTCCGCTGTATATCTATTGCGACGGAGATATAGCGGCGGTCGTGACCGCAGCTAAAAAACCGTTGCTATAGGCCAAAATGACCTATAACAGCGTTTTTTTGGCCTATAGCAGCGCTGCTATAGACCGTTTTTTTTTGTAGTGCCTGTTCTACAGAACAAGACTGTAAATGTTGTTGTCGTTGCTATCCTTTCATGCATTCTAGGGAACTTCAAATTACAGCTGATCATATATATTATTGGAGATATACCAATTAGTAGAATGACAGCATCAAATCAAATCTAATTCCTACCCCATATATTATGTCTTAGCGGATTGTCGTTTCTGATCATGAGGAGTTTGCAAGCTGATTAAAGTCTATTTTATTGGTTCGTACGTACAAGTTGTGTTGTTGCTTCTGTGACAAAAAGGTACAAGTGCTATTAAATACGTCTTATCTTTTTTGTGGAATATCATGTGGGTTACTATAACAATCTTTCATATCTCCGGTGGGTGGGGATCGAGAGTGTATCGGTTAATCCAACATTGCACTAAATTTTGATTACAAGCATTGTCTTTATCTTAGGAAAAGACAAACATATCTATATATGTATAGTTTAGATCTTAGGTTCGTGGGACAGGTACAAACTGCTGAAACACAGACAAACATCTAGATGACCAGAATATGATCAAGGATGATGACATAACAAGCAAGTAAAAAGAACACACAAATATATATATATATTATCCCATACAGGTTCAATTACTACGATTATATTGAAGCATGGTCAAAAGTACTCTACCAAAATGAGACATTCTCTCATTCTTGGTTCTTGAACTTTGATAACAAGTTCAAAAGTCAACTCCCCATCTGGTTTCTCCAATGGTGGAACCTGTATGGACCAGTTACAGATATCATTCCCGTCGATCTTTCAAAAGCCATTGCCAGATTTCATAATCATGGCCAAAGCACTGCTCAGGAAAGCCATTTCCCTATCCTCTGCAGATTTGTAAGTAAATACAAAGTCCCTTGGATTCTGAAATGGGATTGTCAAGTCAACTCCAATGTACTTGTTCGACGTTTCCATGTCAAATGGTGGGATAAGTTCAACATGGAAACGTCGAACAAGTACATTGGAGTTGACTTGATAATCCCATTTCAGAATCCAAGGGACTTTGTATTTACTTACAAATCTGCAGAGGATAGGGAAATGGCTTTCCTGAGCAGTGCCTTGGCCATGATTATGAAATCTGGCAATGGCTTTTGAAAGATCGACGGGAATGATATCTGTAACTGGTCCATACAGGTTCCACCATTGGAGAAACCAGATGGGGAGTTGACTTTTGAACTTGTTATCAAAGTTCAAGAACCAAGAATGAGAGAATGTCTCATTTTGGTAGAGGAGTACTTTTGACCATGCTTCAATATAATCGTAGTAATTGAAGCCAATGGGCTGACCTGATAATTCTTTTAGAATGGAGGGATGCGAACCCCATTCAGTACAAGAAATAAAATTGACTATGAATAACTTGTGGAATATAACCTTTGTCTGAGTAGGATCAAATCTATCAATAATAAATTTCAAATTGACTATGCGATATAATCGTAGTAATTGAGGCAATACCAGAGACTATTGTTTATAGATTAATCTATTAACAATAGCACATACGGCTATTGTTCAGCTCATTAAGTCACATGTTAAGACACTCTCATGTCTTGGCATTCCTTCCCCGGATTCCTTCAAAATCGTCGAGACTGATGCCTCCGAGCTTGGTTACGGTGGTATTCTCAAGCAAAAAGTCACACCAGATTCCTCTGAACAAATTGTCCGTTTTTATTCCGGCAATTGGAATCCGGCTCAGCAGAATTACAGTACTATCAAAAAAGAAATTTTGTCTATAGTACTATGTATAAGTAAATTTCAATCTGATTTATTAAATCAGAAATTCTTAATTCGTGTTGATTGCAAAAGTGCAAAATTTGTTTTGGAAAAAGATGTTCAAAATATTGCATCAAAACAGATGTTTGCTCGTTGGCAAGCAATTTTAAGTATTTTTGATTTTGACATTGCATACATTCTAGGGAGTCAAAACAGTATCCCTGACTTCCTTACCCGTGAATTCTTGCAGGAATCTCATGGCTCCTAAACCTCAAGGCAAAGAACCTGCTAAGTCAACCAAGTTAGATGTCCCCAAACTACTCCCGGACCATTTGTTAGTACCATTTGGTTCTACAGGTCAAAATTCAAGTAATCGTTTTCAAGTTTTAGGTCAACCAAGTCAACCAGGTCCTAGTGTTCGACCCCCTTCTATTCGACCTTCATCGGCCCTCACCCTCACAAGTCACTATGGTAAACCCACTTACTCGGCCCTGGTCTCTTTGCCAGCAAGTCCGCCTCTAGACCCATATGCAATTATTGAGACTATGTCTCCGGCCCAGTCTCCGTTAAGACTACAAGAATCGACCCAGTCACCGGACAAACAACTACAAAGTAAGCCTCAAGGTAAAGTTCCTTACATTCCAAAAAATACATCGGAATTTATGGTCAAACAAGTGACGCAACATGTATTCCACATTGAGTATGGTCATCGTTATCTGATCGGTACTCAGGTTGTACCAAGTCAAAAGGATCAAGTTGCTCTCCTTCATGCGCAACATAGTAAATTGCTCCGAGCCTATTTGCCTCCTAAGTGACATTTTGTCCCGGAACATCCCAACAAGTCAATCGGTTTCTACAAAGTAATCCTCCTTCATACTGAGTCAGTCCGGATTGAACCTATTATTGATAGATTTGATCCTACTCAGACAAAGGTTATATTCCACAAGTTATTCATAGTCAATTTTATTTCTTGTACTGAATGGGGTTCGCATCCCTCCATTCTAAAAGAATTACCAGGTCAGCCAATGAAAACATTAATTCCTTAGACATCCCTGAAAGTGAAAGAGTCAAATTATTTTCTATTTTAGAGTTAAGAGATTCTAGTGGTAGTGATTTAGAAATAGACGACTTCTCGTCTTCTAGTTCTGTCTCCAACCCTAGTACCGATAGTGAATCTGACACCCCTAACCAGAAATTAGGATGTCAAGATAGTTGTTGTCACCCAGGTAAAACTCTTAATGTCTTAAGCCAACAAGAAGAACTTTTGATCAATTTGATCGACCAAGTTGAAGATCCAGAGCTCAAGGCTCAGTATCTTACCAAGTTAAAACATTCTTTAAGAAAACATGAAAACAAGTTAAAGGTTCCTGAAATCCAAGTCAGTCTTAATAAAATTTTAGATAAGTTTAAAAAAACCCAGAAACCTATAATTCACAATCTTGTTTTCCATTATCTTTATCTGATCCTACGATTTTACATTCTTTAATATTAAATATTAAAGCTATGGGGCAGGAAATGATGCAAGGTGCTCAATATCTTGCTATCGTCTACCGACTTCATTACAAATTAATGAAGACCACTTTGGATCCTAGATCTAAGGTTCGTCCTCATTCTGGCGAAACCTTACTTTTAACTACTAGTAATGAACATTCCAATATTACTATACCTAAAATGATTCAATGGGATAATATTGTTTTACCTGATAATTGGAAATTACCTTTAATTGTTCCTCCTAAAAAAGAAAATAAAGCAATAGAATATTTTACTCAACATAATGATGGGTCTGTTACTTTATCTTTTCAAAATAAATCAAATAGATTTTCTACTAGCTCTAGCCTTACTCCCTCTTCAAGTTCTCGAAACTTAAATTTTCATTCAGCCTTAAATTCTTTCAGAAATAGTACTTCATCTCTACCTCCGTATTTACCAAATGAACCTCCAAATATTCCTTATATTCCTATTGGAATTAAAACATCTGATAATTTTGTACAAAATCCAGTTTACAAAGAAGAACAAGTTGTTAAAACTTCTCCTACACAATCCGAAATTATTTCTTTACAACGATCTCATTCTATTAATATGTTACAATCTGCTTTTTCTATTAATAAAGACGCCTTGCGTAACGATTTTGATTCCATTTTCAATATTAAGAAAAAAATATGGTTTTTGGAAACATATGATGAAATAGATCAAGCTTTTATTCGATCAACTTATTATAATCATTTGAATAAAGTTCAACAAAATATTCCTTTCTTTTATTGGTTTGATAAGAATGTTTTTAGTTTAAATACTACTTTAAATATTCTTACTAAAACTCCTCCTTGGTTAACTACAGATAGTAAACAAGTTTATGAATTTTATCCTCCTAAAACTACTATTAGTATTGATAATCATTCTAAACAATATTTTGCCTCTCCTTTTAAAGTCAATACCATGAATAATACTGATAAAAACTTTGATAATCTTATTCAACAAAATAACTATACAAATGCTTATTTACATCAAGTTGGTACTCATTTAACTAACATAAAACAATTAATTCAGCCTGGTAATCCCTCTAAACCAGAATCTGCTAAACAACCAATGTTTATTCCATATGCTTTACCCAAAATGTCTCCCATGAAACCCGTTGATGCTAATACTGAAAAATTAGATAAAATAAATGAAATGCTTGCAAAACTTTCTCTTGATAATAATAAACCTTCATCCTCTCGATCTCCCTCTTCTAAACTACAAACAATAAATCAAACAAATTCTTCATTCTCCAGTAACTCTTCCGATGATGAATCAGTTGAAACAAGTGAAACACAAGATATTAAAAATTTAGAACAACAATTTCAAGAAGATTTAAATATTAATAAAATTTATCATCCTCGTACTAAGCAACAACATTATCATCAACGAAATTATTATCCAAGACCTACTCCTCCAGATTTACAATATGAAGAAAGACATTTAACTAGCACTTCTGCTTTTTCTGCTGATAATCTGTATGAATGGAATATTGATGGGATATCCGAATATGAAATTCTAAATATCATGAATGAAATGGCTATGTATGCTAATGTCTTACGTAATAGTCATAGAACTGAACAAGAAGCCGCTAACTGTTTAATTTCTGGTTTTACTGGTCAATTAAAAAATTGGTGGGATAAGTACTTAACTGAAGAAGCACGCACTAATGTTACAAATGCTGTTAAAAGAGATGCACAGAATAATATTATTTATGAAAATAACCAAACTATTCCTGATGCTGTAAATACTTTACTTTACACTATTACACGTAATTTTGTTGGTTCTCCTGATGTTTATCGAGAACGAGCTTCTGATTTCCTTTTAAATTTAAAATGTCCTACTATGGCTGATTTTCGTTGGTATAAAGATGTATTTTTATCCAAAGTTTTATTAAGAACTGATTGTAATCAAGCCTATTGGAAAGAAAAACTTACTGCTGGTTTACCTTATTATTTTGCTCAAAAAGTTCGCATTAATTTAGCAAATGAAGAAGGTGTTATTTTATATGATTCTTACACTTATGGTGAAATAATAAGTATTATTAACCGTACTGGTTTACTCATTTGTAACGATATTAAGTTAAAGAAAACAATAGAATTTGAACGAAAACATACTCATCGTGAATTAGGTCATTTCTGTGAACAATATGGTTATTCTAATCCAATTGCTCCTTCTAAACGTAAAAAACAATCGAAACCTTCTAGAACTAAAAAACCCAAATATTATAAGTTCAATAAATGGTTTAATATATCCAAATCTAAATATCCTTCTAAATCTAAACCCTCTAAACCTTATAAAAAATTTAAAAAACAAAAAGATAGAAAAAATGTGGTCTGTTGGAAATGTGGTAAGACTGGCCACTTTGCTAATAAATGTTATGTTCGAAAGAAAATAGAACAATTAGACATTTCTGACGACATAAAAAATAACTTATTTACAATATTTTTAAATGATCAATCACCTCCTTCTTCTCCTTCTTCTTCTTCAAAGGACACTTCTTCTTCTGAAAATGATGAAGTTCAATTATGTAATTGTTTAACTGATCCTTGTAACTGTAAAAAGATTTTTGTTTTAAATAAATCTGATCAACTTTTATTAGATGCAATTACTCAAATAAACGATAAAGAAATACAGAATGAATTTCTTATTAAAATGAAAAATATGGATATACAATCTTCTACATCTAATTCCACAAATAAACAACAACCTATAGTCCATTATGATTATAATAAAATCTTAGCCCGATTTAAACCTTCAAACAAACCTGCTACAATTTTCGATTTACAACAAGAAATACAAATTCTTAAGCAAGAAATAAAACAATTACAAAACTCTCAAATAAATCTGACAAATATCACTGAACATTTATTAACCGAAATTTGTCTTTTAAAAGCTCAACCTCAACCAGCAGATACTACTCAACTTCTATTAACCGATACTCCGTCATCATCCGCACCTACTAATGCCGATATTCCTTTACCATCAACTGAAGCTTTCTTACAAATAATTGATAAAATTATTTTTCAAAAATGGTATTCTGTAGTTACTATTCGTATTAAAGATCTTTCTTTTACTGTAATTGCTTTGATTGATTCCGGTGCTGATTTAAATTGTATTCAAGAAGGAATAATTGATTCTAAATATTTTGAAAAATCAACTGAACGTTTATCTCAAGCTGAAGGCAAGAAAATGACAATAAATTACAAAATTCCAAATGTTCATATCTGTAATAATGGTTTTTGTTTTCAAACTACTTTTGTTATGGTTAAAAATTTAACTTCTAAAGTTATTTTAGGTAATCCTTTCTTATCTTTATTATATCCTTTTATGGTTACTGAACAAGGTATTACTTCTCGTGTTCTTGGTCATGAAGTTACTTTTAACTTTTATTATCCTCCTTTCTCTCGTGATCTTCAAGTCTTAAAAAATATTTCGATATCAAAAGAAATTAATATTTTAACTCAAACAAAAGTTTTTCGTAGACAACAACATTTACAATTCCTACAAAA
Organism: Myrica gale; assembly: GCA_963930655.1. NCBI lineage: Eukaryota > Viridiplantae > Streptophyta > Magnoliopsida > Fagales > Myricaceae > Myrica > Myrica gale. The sequence continues at coordinate 11,185,580 of OZ005610.1, read as the reverse complement.
AGAGATTATGTATAAACATATTAATGAACAAATTAACAAAGAACAGCAAGCCATTAAAAAATATCAACAAACATTAGAAGATACTATTTGCTCGACTGTTGCTAATGCTTTTTGGAATAGAAAACAGCATATCATTACTCTTCCATATGAATCTGATTTCTCTGAGAAAAATATTCCTACAAAAGCTCGACCTATACAAATGAATAATGAATATTTAGAAATTTGTAAAAAAGAAATTCAATCATAGTCAAAGAGTTGTCTTATCTGGTATTGTCTTAGCCGTATTTCTTCTTTAAGTCAAACAAATAAAAAAGCATGTAAAACATTTGCCTTGTCTTGGCCTAGCATCACCTCATGCATTTAAAATTGTAGAAACCGATGCCTCTAATATAGGTTATGGTGGCATCTTAAAACAAAGATTGCATCCCGATGACAATGAACAAATCGTACGATATCATTCTCATGCATGGAATATCACGCAGCAAAAATACAGTACGGTTAAGCAAGAAGTTTTAGCAATAGTACTTTGTGTTTCTAAATTTCAAGATGATTTGTTAAATCAAGCCTTTTTAATCCGTGTCGATTGTCATTCTGCAAAAGATATTTTGATGAAAGATGTTAAAAATCTTGCTTCTAAACATTTATTTGCCCGTTGGCAAGGTATTTTATCTGTCTTTGATTTTGATATTGAATATATCAAAGGCTCTCAAAATTCTGTTCCTGATTTTCTCACTCGTGAATTCTTACAGGGTAGAATACATCATGAGTAATAAATCTTCTTCAGAGCACTCGTCCAATTTTCCACCTTTACCTCCTTTTGTTTATCGTGGTAATACCCGTCCACCTAGTCCTCGTCCTCCTGGTCCACGGCCTGGTGCCATTCCAATTAGCAATCAATTTACTATTCTAGGACAAATACCTCAAATATCAAGTCCCTTAGCTTCTATGCCTCCTCCAATGAATGCTACTTTTAGTCAAAAGGTTTCCTCTTCAATCTCATCTACCTCTGCTACTCCAATATCTCCTCCTTTACCTGAGATTAATCCGTTAATACCCAAATCATATATCAGATTAGTATGTTTTGTTGAAAGTCCTTATGACAATGAAAATGATCCCTACAAAGTTGCTGCACAAATATTACCTCCGGAATGGAATTATATTCCTAAACATCCTTTATTTACTCAAGCTTTTTACCAACATGTTTTAAAGGATACAAAATCTGTTGATTTTGAAACTACACCCTGCAAGTTTGATTCTTCCAGAATTGGTTTTTCAAAATTTACAATACGCAGGATAATTTCACCAAAAGAGTGGGGTCCACCCTGGACTCTAAGAGCTCTTGCTGAATCCTTTAGCAATATCAAAACAATTTCTTATTATGACTACATTGACGCATGGACATATACTTTATTTTTTGAAAACAATACCCATCGTCATACGTGGTTCATACGCTTTAAAGGATTCCATGGTACTGAACCAATACCCCATTGGTTTCTCCAGTGGTGGGACCGTTTCGGTCCAGATGAAAAACTTTTTCCTGAAAGTCTTAAAAAAGCATATGATCAATGGGCGAAAAACCCTCATGATACACCTTCCCTAGCCAAATATCCAGCCATGAAAAACCTGTTCTTCTCCGTTTCCATATACAGTTTAACCTTGTCCCTTGGATTTTCTGTTGGAAGTTTGTCTTTTCTCATGAAGACAATGTTAAAATATTAGCCCAGAAATTTTTTATTAAATGGTGGCCTGTTTACACCACCGACCCTATTATTGCTGCCATTGCCAAAGCAAAAGATCAAATAGCCACTCATCCTCAATTTCTTGCTCAAAGAAGTCAATTACAAGCTAAATTTGCTGCTGCCCAGAATAAAGATGATTATAAGAATCAATTGCTTGAAGTTTTATCACAGTTATCCCAAGATGACGAAAATACTGCTACCTCGGCATCTACTTCTGCTCTCTCTCCTCTACCACAATATCAAGATGCTCAAGACCCTTTTGATGGATATGAAGTTCATTTATCTGATGAAGAAATAAATGCTATAAATCAACAGTTCTTTTGATGATATCAGCATGACGTCAACAATATCAGCACTGCAATTTTTCAGAATATCAAGGTCAAGACCGTCTTTTTCGAGATAATGTTTACTATTCTGCCGACAGTCGCCGACACAGCACTGTTCAAGATAAAGTTACTTTTCCTGTTCATCTACTGTTCACCGACAAATAACTGTTCATATACAGTACTCTGCCGACAGGTACTGTTCCTCTTTCCAAAATTACCCTTCCTTTTCAAAAATATCGAAGGACATTTATCGTCCTTTTCTCTTATCTATTTTCTATTTAAACGATGTTTTCGTCGTTCATTTCACGCATTCAGATATCATCCACTCCTCTCTTTCAAAGAATTCCCTCAACCTTTAGAATCTCTTAATCTCTTCAAACCCTTTTCTATACTTCTTCTCATACCTTTGCTATCTAGCCTTTACCTTTACTAATCCTTCACTTCTACTCATTCAATCTCCTTTCCAGTTATTCGTCTTTCAATTTCAGTAACTTTCTTGTCAAGTTTATTTCAAGTATCAAGTCTTCAATCTTGTAAGTGTGTTTAAGCTTTACTACTGTACTTTGTAAATTTTTCAATATGAGTAGTCAAGACCTTTCTGTATTACTTGTTATTACTTTAATGCTTAAACGTACTGGTATGAATATGCTGCTTGCATTTATGTTTCTCAATATCATTTATGGTGACTATTTATCTTCACAATATCTTGAAGACAATATCAATGCATTAGATGAAAGCATGTATGAAGAATATGATAGTGATTATTATACATCTACATATGACAGTGATGATTTATCACCTGGTTTTAATAGTCCTTGCTCATTCAATAGCAACTGCACAAAATACTCAACCGATAGCGATAATTCACAATCTGGTGACAATTTTTAATTTATATGACACGGCGATAGAGAATGATACGTGACGATTTTAAACATATGTTTTCGATCATTTCTTTGTTCCCATGCCCAAAAAATTTCAAGTTAAGTGAAGAAATTCTGAAACATGAATGTTTGTTTATTGCTAAATTTCTGCATCTTGGACAAATTAATGTCTCTTAATTAGTTTATGCTTTATAATCTCCCTTGTTAGTGAGGGATCGATATTTAATAAAATTTGGACGTATTTTTGTTTAAGAAAAGGTTTTTGCTTAAAGAAATGGTATTCCTCTACAATAAGTGAAGAATCTCTAATAAAATCTGAATGTGTTGCCGTCCTTAATAAAAAAATAAAAGTTTTTGCTTAAGTAAACGGTATTCTCTGCCCTAGCTATAAGTAATAAGTGAAGGATCTTTGATAAAATTCAGACTTTTCCTTCGTCCATAACTAGATATTCATGGGTAGGCCTGCCGTCCATATATATCAATGCCATTGAAGATATATATATATAATAGCTTATAAAAAAAAGAAGATATATATATATAATATGCGTCATGATCATGTACTGTTCCGTTAGTTAGCAGAGAGAAGCATTTTGATGTGAAGAAATTAAGGATCTATATATATAATATGACTAGTAGTACTTACTCACTTAACTGCTAAAGATCCCAAAACCCAGAGCATGCAATTAGGTCAATCATAAAATCCAAAACTCACAAACAACGAGACGACCAATAATTTGTGTATTCTTTTAATTATACGGTCTTGGAGGCGGCCATGATCTATCATGCATGATTTTTAAGTTGAGAATAATTGAACGTGTGTCCTTATAAGTTATAACTCGATCAGGTCGTATTGATCGAGGCCTAGAGTTTTTGCAGGGAGACAAGATATTTCGCTAGGCTTATGGAATAATACGCGTGATTTGACCAATTCTTTCGCCCTACGTACGTCCAAGATGATGGAACCTGGTTGTGTACCACTCGCATATATATGTCTGGTTGGCATTCTGCACACGTATCTCCAGACACACACACAAAAAGTATCCCTGATGTTTTGGAAGTTTCTGATCACATTCCTATCTGATAAAAAATTACATTCTGAAAACAAATAATTGCTGGTTTACAATATTAATTATTGCATATAGTAATAATGCTAAGTTTTGTTTGTTTTACATTCCTGCAGATCATCAGTACTATACAATTTTTGCCTTATACAAAACTTGAATTTACATCAGCTAATTGACATGTTCAATCAGAATATGTATGCTTTTGGGATAAGTGATATTTCTAGACCAGCTTCTAATTTTCCCATGATTTTCTGCTCACTGCATGATGCATTTAGCTAAATGATTGATTTTCTTGAATTTCCATGAAACCAACCTATATACTGCACAACTGAGGCTGACCCAGGATATTATGCTTTGTTTATCTTTCAGAAAGGGACTAAGACGTACAGAAGTTAATTTCATTTGAAAAGAACCCAATATATAATCTTGTATTAAGAATAAAATTTGAGTAAATAATAAAATCTTCTTCTTCAAATTGTTTGGACACTAATTGGACTTTTTAATTGAACTAAATAGTTCCAAATTCAGTCAGCATCATTAATTAGATTGTACGTGTTTGGTTGCAATAAAACAAGCAATAAAAAATAAAAAATGCTAAAGTAGCTTATGCAAATTTAGAATTGTAAGATTTAAGGCCATAACTTTTATATATTGATCAGTGACCAAGAAACCATATATATGAAAAGGATCAAATTAGATATTTGCTCTAAGATTTTCATTTGAATGGAGGTTTTTATTTATGAAAGAATAATAATTAAGAGGATGTACACGGTTTCATATTATCTAATTAAAGGATATCAAATTAATCTATTGATATGCTAAATGTATAATTTTCTGAGCCACATAATAGCTAGTAATGTACATACTTCTAGCTAGTCTGCTACCAAATATGAAGATCATGTTTTCCATGAATACATCTTGCTGCACTCGTGTCTCAGCTACCTGCAGTTAATAACACCAGAAAATTAAAGTGGGCAACAAGATTCGAAGGAAAGGCCGATATTTTATTGTGGGGTGAAGAGAGAGGGGAGGAGAAAAGAAAAGATAAGAGAATCAAGTGATTCTTTGCTTTAAATGGGGCGAGATGAAAGAATATAAGGAAAGTGACAAAAAGCTTTGGATGATCTTCTTTTTCTATTTATTTATTCCCATGTGAAGAACAGCTGAATATATACAATAAAGGATGATCGCATGAATAAGGATATTCCTATTGTTCTTTTGCTCGTGAAAGGAACAAAAGAACTATACAGCTCAGTTAATTAAATGTATTAATTGGTAATTAAATGTATTAAAAAAAGAACTATACAGCTCAGTTAACAACATCAATATCACTACTGCCATGAGCACACTACAAGAGTCCCGATTTTGATAGCCCATGGTATCAAACACTTCACCTCGGTATATTACTAACTACCCAAAGACAAACACTAGTCATATATGTGCTTTAACTTGAAAATGATTAGTCAAGTTGGTTGCTCATGAAGCTCATTGAATCATTATAAAACTTAGTTCAACCTAATAAGATTTCAATGTGAAACTTGTGCGTCTCTCCTACTTTCATCATATGCTGCTCAACACCCATTATCATGCTAATTCTCATTTTTTAGAGGCCCCTTAAACACATGGATAAATTTACTATGCTTACCATGCATTAATGTTCAATCTGTTGTTCCTCTCTTTCCAAATGTAGTATAGTACTGGAGCATCAAATGCCAGCTTTCTGTTGGTGTTGATTAGTGAGGGGTTTTCAAAGACATGATTAATTTTCCCACACCACCTGCAGTCTTGCATGCCCAAGAGCATTGTGTCCTAGCTATTTTTCACTTGTCAACCACATATAACAAAAAATGATACTAGGGTTAGCCGACGAAAGAGCAAGATGCCTCGTGGCTGGTCGGGATGGTTGGAATGCTCAGGAGAATTAGAACCTCAGGATAAGAGGACTGGCCAGGATAGTAATGAGATTTGTTAGGATATTTGTGGGATGGTTGGGAGTCACTTGGGATGATTATTGAAATTATGTCGGAAAATTACTTGGATCGCTTGGGATGTTTGTGGGAAGGCTGGGCAACCCACTCTAACTCACACACGTGGATAGATAAGCTCATCACCCAAGTAGAAATACAATGGGATACATAAATCATCACCCAATGTAATCCAACACGGGATAAAAGAACAAGAACTTTCCACCTATCAGAATTCACCAAAGGATAGGAGTAGAACTTGCTACCGAATGATAAGAGTTTGAAGAAGAAATCATTCTTCAAAGAAGCCTAAGGTTTAAGTTGTATAAACACTCAATAATTTGTATTTTTTTCATTGTTAGAGAAGGGTATAAATAGTAGAGTCGGGAACAACCCTCCAACTATAGGTAATTAAGAATTACAACTTTCAACATATTATGTTAGACTCAGGAAACATAAAATACTCTTAGGGAAATGAAAAGACACATTCATAAAAATCCGCAGAGTTAGCTAAAAATAGGGAAATCATCCAAATTCGCTAGACCTCGTAACTAGTTGCCATTACTAATTAGAAATATATATGTTCTTAAATTAATAATTAGGAAACCTTCAAAGCATATATTTGATTGTGAAAAATGAACTATCAATGATTTTTCGGACTATAAATGATTTTCCGGCATACGGTATTTGGGTGGAGTACAAAGGGAAATATGTGCTACATGGGTTATCATTATTATTTACCAATGAATCACAGTTGGAGGAAGAACCGAACAATGTTTGATGGGCTACTACCGAGTGATTTGTCAGGTGAGGATATATTAATGCAGTTGACGAGGGTAAAACCAGTACAGTTTTAGTAAAGCTTCGAAGAAGAGAAAACGTATTGAGGAGAAGTTGAACTTTGAAAGAGCGCCACGATTTGGATGTTATGCATATCTAGAAAAATATATGTAAGAACATTATTGAAATTTGAGACATTGTTGAATATCAAGAGTAAGACGAAAGATATAGTGAAGTCTTGAAAAGATTTAGCCAAGATGAAGGTGAAGAGAGATTTACAACTACAATCTTGTGGTCAATCTTATGTTATGCCGCATGTATGTTATACCTTAACAAAGAAAGAGAGGGTTGAATTTTGTAATTGGGTGAGAAATGTAAATTTTTCAGATGGGTATGCTTCTAGTATCTCTCGTTGTGTAAAAGAGAAGGAGGGTAAAATCACCAGAATGAAAAGCCACGATTGTCACTTATTTCTACAACATCTGCTTCCGGCTGAGATTCATGGTTATACGAGCAAAGATGTTGGGGTTGCAATAATGAAGCTAAGCCTATTTTTCAGGGATTTGTGTTCGTGTACATTAAATATGGATGTCTTGAGGCGTTTCGACGAAGATATTGGCATGATCCTATGTAAGTTGGAGAGAATATTTTCACCTTTATTCTTTGATGTAATGATTCATTTGGCTGTCCACCTTCCTCGTGAAGTTATCCTTGCTGGCTCAGTACAATGTAGGTGGATGTATCCGATAGAGCAGTTTTTTTGGAAGACTTAAACGGTTTGTACTCAATAAAGCACGTGCAGAAAGGTCAATTATTGAGGCATATTTGGATTGCGAGTGTCTGATGTTTTGTTCTATGTATCTTGATGGTGTTGAAACACATTTTAAAAGAGGGGACATAAATATTGTTGGAGGAAATAAGCATCTGAGACTTGATAAGTTCAATATTACGTACATTTTTATTGATTAATGGTATAACTATAGTGAGCATATTGACATTATAAAGAGAAAAATTTCAACCAATGTCGAGAGTTAGCATGAGGAAGAATTTCCAGAGTAGTTCAATAAACGTGTATGAATTCTTCACTAAGAATACATTTAGTTCGTTTATATTGATATTATTTCGTAGGATTTGTTTGTCATGTACTATTAATATGCTTTGTTTTCATTTTATAGATTAACAACTTGTGTGATGAAAATCTCTCAAATGTGCATGATGATTTATATGCGTTAGCATGTGGTCCTGATGAACGCGCTAAACAACACTCTGGACGTATCGTCGAATGGGTTAGATATCACACTACTGACCAAGAACAATGTCGTAAAACTGAAAATAGTAGAGTGGTTGTTCCGGGAGATCACGATGGGAAAGATATTGATTTTTACGGTGTGGTATTGGATATCTTTGCATTACGATATTTACGAGGGAATGTCATGTACTTATTCAAGTGTGATTGGTGGGATGTGGAAAAACATAATGTAGGTATTCGCACAAATAAACATTTTACAAGTGTGAATACATCTCGTAAATGGTACCAAAATGATCTATTCATACTTTGTAGTCATAATCAAGTGTTTTATTTACCTGACACTGACTTTGGTAGTCATTGATGAGTAGTTAAAAAACTTTGTCATAAAAATATTTATGATATTTCTGAAGAGGTAGACAGTGGTGACAAGGAGATTGAAAAAGCAATACCGAATGAAGCATATCAAGAAGCTGAGTCCTTTAAGCTCTTTGTAGATTTCGGGGATTATGATATGATCCCATTGCGTAGAAATGATGTTTAGCCCGAACTGTAGATACTTCGACCGAAGTAGAAGAAATGGTTGAAGAAGACGAATTTATAGATGATGAAAGTGAGGACGAAGAAGCGATGAGGAAGAAAGTTTGTCTATTTCTACTGATGATGACACATCCGCTGATGATATGTAAATATTGTATTTTAATTTGTTAGGTTATCATCATGGCGATTGGTGGAAAACGTCAGTGATCTCTCTTACCGTTTTATCAAACCATGTGGAGACGTTTCAACCTATGCAGTCTACCCCAAGTACATCATCACATGCCTCGAGGGTGTCGGGTGAAACACCTTTAGGCAGTCCTGGTCTCACACAGAGTAGTGTGGCCTATAAGTTCTCTAAACATTATACTACTTTTGAGTAGATTGATTTTCAAATATGCATTCAAACAAGTTTTAATCTTCTAAATCACTTGTATTATATTGTTGTAGAAACTACACCTACCAAACGAGGGCGTGGGAAGTCAAGAGGAGTAACTTTTGCCAAAGTGCGGGCTAGCTGTAAGATGTCAGACAGTATCCCCGATGGGCATCGGGGTACAGATGATGATGAATCTAGTCGTCTTGCAACATCAATTGGAACACTTGTTCGAATGCATGCTCCATTTGAAACGCCGACCTAGGCAAAGGTTCTGAATTCTGTAAAAGAATATATCAGGGAGTGTTTTGGTATGTATCAAATTGTGAATTCTATAATAAATGCGACTTTCAAAAATCACAAGGCGAAACTACACAAACATTTTAAGAAGTTCGGGAGTAAGGATGAAGCAATGCAACATCCTTATGGGGACACGCTTGAAGAAAACTGGATTGCATGTTGTGAACTATTCTCTCAACCTTCTTATCAGGTAATTGTTTTATGAAAAGAAACGACGTTTTTTAATGATAAGCATATTATGGAGGTTATTGCATTTGCAGGATCACAGTCGAATTAACACCAATAACAGATCGAAATTGAAGGTACACCACATTTTAATTTCATTGATATGCTAAATTTTCTTTCTTTTGAACTATGAATTGTGCCGCAAGACCTCGAGGTTGGAACACCAACATATGTAGAGATATATGGTAAGACACATCATAAAAAAAATAGCGAAGGGTGGGTGTCTGAGGTTGCTAGAGAAAATTATGTAAGTAAATTTTTCCATATTATTTTGAAAGATTAGTCTATTATGTTAATAGAATCCATAATTTAATTTTATGATTGTAGGAGAAGATGGTGAAGATCCAATCCTATCAACTACAGAGTCAGGTACACCAAAAAACGTTGACATTTTTACTCAAGTCATTGAGACAAGATCTGGCTATGTGAGAGGTTTGGGTCGCTCATTGAAGCCTATTGCTTCCTCATACAAAGGGATCCCGAGCTTGTTCGTGAGTTAGAGGCAGCTAAAGCTACAATAGAAGAGCTAAATTCAAGGCAGAGCGAGTGTGATAACCTAAAAAACCAACAAGCAGAAATACAGGAGGCGCAAAGGAAAATTCAAGAGCAACTTCAACTACTTAAGGCACAATTTGCACAATGAGATTAGTAGGTAGGATTTCATTGGTAAATTGTAAGGTTTTCATTGATGGTTTTGGTATTGTTCATAGTTTTGGATTAAGTTTTTGAATGTTGGAACACTTTCTAGGATTTGAACTTATGTTAACTAGATACATTTGTTTTTGCAATATCATGACTTGTACAACTTTGGTATTTTTTTACTTCATCTTACATTTGTGTATTGAGATATTTGTAATTTGAGAATCTTTTGAGGTTTAGATATTAGAAGTTTGTGTTGGTTGAGAGATTTATGAAATATTTATTTTGGTATTTGTAATTTGACAACACGTTCGAACAACATATCGAACGGGTAACTCGTTCGAACCAAAAGAATTATTAGTTACGAAATTCTTTCGTTGCTAATATGTTCACCAATTCTCGTTCGACTGAATTATACCGTTCAAACACATAATTTGTGACGAATTACAAGATCGTTGCTGGATGTGTCAAAGGTAATTGCGACGACAATATTCGTCACAAATAAGTTCTATCGAACTGTACACTACGTTCGAACGAGAATCAGCGATGAAAGTGTCGTCACTAAAAGTGAAACTTTTGTGATCGGCAATTAACTTTCAGCGATGAAAAAAGCACTCATCAAAGGCGAAATTTTTTCGTCGCTGAAAGTCATATTTTCAGTGACAAACCTGTTTTCGCCGCTGAAGATTTTTTTTGCGTCGGCTGTTGAATTTCGTCGCTGATGACTTTCAGCGATGAAAATTTATCAGCACTGACGATCTTTAGCAGCGAAATTCCTACTTTTAGCGACAAAACATTTCGCCACTAAAGGTGAAAACTGTTGTAGTGATTGTTGAGAAAAAATTGTGTAATTTTGGATGCATTGTTGGATGGCTAACTTATCAACCACCACATAAATTACAAAATAAAAATTAGAGTTAAGGAGTACTTCGATAATGTCCATCGTAATGTCAACCCACACACGGGTTGGTATTGGCAAGCGTTGAAGTATTCCTAGTGCTAAAGTTTCTATTTTATTAATCTACTGGCATACATGAGATTCCAAATATACTAATATACTTATAAATTTCTTTTCTCATACCAAGCCAATAAAAATCTCGTTTTGCTCCTTGAATTATTTTATAGAACTGTTAGTGTATCTACCCAAAAGATTGTTGTGTATCAAATGTAATTTTGGCCTTAAGAGATGGATCTATTCTGATAAATAATTTATTTTTATAAAATCGTCTTTTGGCATGGACACTGATTAGGATAAAGGTTACCTTCCCCTGTAACTGGTGTAAAAGGTCGTCTTGGATCTAACTATCATTAAGATAACTATATTTAGCATGTTTGAGCCCCAAATAATTGGGGCCAAATATTTGGGTTTAATACTAAAAAATTCTTCACATGATTTTTTATTATTATAATATTTATTAAAAATCTTCTCTCTCTTCACTTTTTCACCAACCCCATAACATTTTTTTACTTTATAATATTTCCCAAACCCCAATACCCAAAATTTTCACTCTCAAACATCCCCTTAAGGTCCTCCACCCACGTAGCTATTGGGAAGGAAATTAAGTATGGTGAAGTTGGTTAATTGGTTATAAATTTATCGCTTCTATTACCCTTAAACTACCCTTAAGTTTATCTCTTATGCTATCCTTAAATTTATTTCTTTTTGTATATATATTACTTTATTTTTTAAAATTTCTCATTAGTTATTTTTTCTTGGAAGGGCATTTTTGTCATTTTCTATCTGGTTTAACGGCTAAATCGAATGAAAGTGGGTGACAATAGATTTTTTTGTAACTTGAGGGGGCACAATCTAAAAAATTAGAACTTGAGGTCATGATAATTTTACCCCATAACTATGTGGCACACTATGATAGTTCCTTGCGTTTTTTACAAACATTCACAAAATAAAATAAAAAAATGAAAAAGAAATTTAAAGATGCAAAAATTAAAAATAAAAGGACCAAAGTCTGGCTGAATATATACCTTTTCAAGGTATGTACACGCACTAAAAGCTAATGTTTGTAAGATAGTTAATTTTTGGGAAAAAATTATCTTAAGCTTTCTAACTACCAATGTAATTTTAAATAAGAGTCTAACTTATTAATCTTGACATGTTGAGCCCATAAACGACCAAATTTCATCAATTTGCGTCAATAAAAAGATCCAACGATTAAATTCGTGCCACATGTGTTGTGAATGAACCATGTGGCACGATTTTGACCGTCATATTTTAATTTAACTCTAATAGTACTAGACCATCAAAATAGAAAATCTAGTGGAGATATATAAAATCAAGAGACTAAAACGCTTGTAAAATAGAAACCCTTGGTGTCGCACATTATTTATTACAACCAGCAAATTAAAAGGAATAATAATATTATTGGTTGGCCTGCTACTCATAAGCGCCACTAGCTGTGTGCGGATCAGACGTCTAAGAGCCACTGCCCCTGTTGAAGAAGGTGGCCGGAGGCCGGTAATCATGAGATCCAATGATATAGTAATTATAATACTCGATAACCACCTCAACATGTTTAACAACACTTATAGTATTAGCCTATTAGGTTTCTCACTACCAGACCTCGAAAATTAATTAGTATATATATATATCGAAAAAAATGGCTCGAAAAAGTTGAGGAAAATGACTCAGCATGATCATGATCAAGATAAGGATGAAGTCTTCAAATTGTATATACTTGTGGATTCACCAAACAAATTAAATGCCCTACATTATTCAATGCTACGTACATAAATTTATACTGACCTCTATTTATTACAAAATCCCCAATCTTTAAAATTCATTCATTTAATGTAATAATTTAACAGTTTAAAATGGTAATTAATTTCAGAAAATAATCAAATGGAATTACCTATAGCATTAGTAACGTTAACAGAAAAGTGCAACAATAATTATATTTGTTTACATTCATATTAAAATCTCACCCTTAAAATCAACACAAATATTACTACGTGACAGAATTTTAACGGTTAAATTGTTATGTTAAATCCAAGATATAATTACATCTTGGTAGTTTTGGGTGCAAGGAATTAATATTTCTGGTGCAAATTACAAAAGGTTCAGCAATTAAATGGCTCAATTTGTATAATTTCTCCTTTTTTTATAGTTGTGAACACCAACTGTTGCAGTACTCCAACACGACCAGCTCCTTGGATCCGTGATTTACAATAATTAGACACCAAGGCTGACAATATTTCAACGGCATGCTCTTGAAGCTACATTACTTCAATCACTATTTATTTTCTCCACATGATAACGTACAATATTAATATATACATGATTGAATTTCCTACATGCGTACAGACTGTTTGTTGAGATGTTAATTAAAAACATCATCGCCCCATATGCATTTATATACAGTTACCAGTTAAACTACCCGTGGATATATTTCTGGAGCAAGAGAAGAAATTGCCATATCTTAATTTGTATGTAACTATATAATGTCTTGTCCTACGTGCCTTACTCATGCCGGCTGCAGGCCAAATGCCTGTCAACTTGTTGCATTTGAGTGTTTGTAACCATCTTGTCCGATAATCACTTTCGAATGCTTAATTTAGTAGTACTGCATTAAATCTGGGGGTTGATTCTCAGCATTATTAGTGTAGAAGACATCTCGTACATCTCTTTCTTATTTTTGTCCCCTCGGCCAGCTAGTACCGCTTTCTGATGATCAATATATCTAATAGGATAGAATGAATGGATGGGTGGGGAAGGTGGGTAAGTAATGCTGCCTGGCATGGGCTACGACGTACGGTGGTGTGGGATCAGGATGTGGGCCGTTTGGGTTCTAAAGAGCGTATGAGATTTTGGTGGACATTGTAACCATGCATGACCATGTATATATATATTGTTATTATTGCAATTTAGATTACCCAATTTAGATTACTATTTTTAGTATTCAAAGTATGGTTATTAATTAATTATCGCAAGGGTTACTGCTTTTAGCAGAATGTTATCTTTTGAAACAGCAAATTCGTTTGAAAGAGGTTGTGGCAAACGGACCCTTACATAGATATATATACACAAGTGCTGCTGCAAATGATATTCATCTCTCTATATATGTGCATGGAGGAGTAGAAAGTAGGGGTGTTTTTGCAGCTACCTTCTTGCATGCCATATGGTTCGCCGGTGAAAGTCTCAGAAAAGGACCCAAAACTGATGATCCGCGTTAAAGGTACCTTTAACTTTCAGCCTCTAAATGAAGTTTTACTAGGAACCACCGATTCTCATGATTGTTTCCAGATTTTTAATTATGTGGGTTGACAAGGGAAACAAACGAAGTTTCAGTACTCCTGCAAATTAATACTACATCATGTTCTTAAATTATCATATCAAACCGAGTGGAATTGGGCCGTTCCTCAGATGGTCTGCTTGCAATCCAAGTGGTCTTTTCTCAAGCAAAACGACTTTTCGTCCTGCCACCTGTTGGCGGAACAATTTCACACAAGCAAAACAAAAAAAAAACCATTAATTTCTTGTGTTAATTAATTTTGTAAGGTGAAAATTATATGTTTTTTTGTAGACGTACGTATGTTTACTAAAGATATGAAAAAAATATATAATTAATTAACACGCACCTAAATCATATGTTCAATCGACATCTGGCTAGCTATGGTTAAATTAATTCGATCGATATATTTCGGTCTTATAGTTTTCATTTTTCAAATTGATGAGTGGCATAAGTTGGAAGTTAATATTGCCGTGTTAGATGAATTCAAGGGAGAAATCTCTTGTGTTTTCGTTATCTATGTTTTAGTCATAGCATGACGATCACAAATTATGATTTTATAATTTGCTGTTCAGAATATTTCACCACGAATTACAATCGGGGATTGAAATCTAAATAAATAAATGAGAAAATAAAGAAGTAAAAAATATAAAATATAAACCAATACTTTGTAGTATTATGAAAGAAAAATTAAAGGGTTAAGACATAAGAACTTGGAGACCTAGGCCAAGTAAATTGCTTTGGGGAAAAAAACAAAAGGAAAAGTAAATAGATAGAGCGAGAAAGGAAAAGGACAGGACCGCCTTCAATTTTATAGTTTTGGACGATTCCATGCACCTACTAGGGGGAATATCTTTGGGAGTCGTTTCTGTCCTCTTCCTTCCCTCCTCTATGCTTTTAAATGCTTCCACTTTCGTTATCTTCCTCTCAACAGGAAACGGAAGAATCATGTCCTCCCGATCAAGCTTTCTACATCTCTCCCCTACACTTCCTGGCATTCCACCGCGATCTTCTCTGTTCTTCAAGGGTAAGTTCTTCGCCGTTCGCCGGTAGATATATATTCTGCTTATGTTTATTTTCTCAGTTCTATCTATATAAGCATTTGAACGGATGAAAGCTTGTTGAAAGATAAACAGCTAGCTAGCCTTATTGCTTAAGTTTGTTTATGCTTCTTTTGTACTTTGAGATTCTTTACCCGTGTACGACTTGATGAATACTCAGCTGAAACCTTTCCAGATTCTCACCCGATCTTTCCATTGGAATTCACTTTCAGTTTGATTGGAGAAAAGATGAAGAAAATATCGTAAAAGCTCTAGAGTATGATTTTCTTTTAGTTGGAAGCTAAACGGAGTCGAAATTAGGAATCCGCAGAGTTTTGCTTCTTCGTTCGTTATTCTGATTTTGGTTTCAGAAAGGCAAAATGCAATTTAGAGTCAAATTAGTGATGAGATTGCTGCTTATTCAGTACAGAGTGAATTCATTGGAAAGAAGTGTAATACTTAGAAGCTTCCTTTTCTACTAGTTCTTTCGTTAATCAGCTTTTCACAGGGGTAAACAAGCGTACGTGTATTATTACCCATTGGACTTAATTTACTTTCGTTCCCCAGTAACCAGTTGTTCTCGAAGTTTTATTTTAATTTCAAGAGATATGTGGGCGAGTCTGTTCCAAAAGAATCTACCATATACTGGTTCTTAATGGCAGCGTCATATATTTCACCCACGAAGAAGGCTAGATATATAATTTGTATGTCATATGTTGTCTTTTCCTGAAGTATGGTTCGTTTTCTCTAAAAGAGAGTTAACTTCGATTCTGTCCTATTGATTGATTGCATCGCTATCATATTTTGTAGGCGCCTGGTCATTCGGGGCTAAGGCCAAAAGAGTTAACATTGATTCTGGCCTGGGATGCAGGGCTACATCCAAGCCTCGCAGTCGAGGTAAATGCAAAGTTCAAATATGATTGTTTATTTGATAAAATATGCGAGAGAGAGTTGCATTCAAATAAAGTGCAAATACTTATGTCATGCTTGTCGAAATGTACTTATCTAGCTAGATGATCAATTGTTAATGCGTGCAATACACAGACGTGTTTCAAAATGGTCTGCCAGTTCTAAAGTGGCCTGAGAATGTGGAGGATGACATAGAGGGGCCGGAAGCTCTTAAGGTGCTTTGGACATTCTTTATTTTCCTTTCCATTTTATCCCTTTACTTTTTTTTTTTGTACTCTAGCGTTTGATATGGGTATCCCAAGTTCCCGCTCTAATTATGTATTTTTGCTATATATATATCCGATTAAAAGGTTTCAACAACAAATTATGAAATAAAGGAAGGTGTTAATTCCATCAAAATGATTTTGAGGTCAATGGAAGATGGAGAAATAAGCATTTCGGCATATGACACAGCATGGGTTTCTTTAGTACAAGATGTTCGTGGAAGTGGTCTTCCTCAGTTCCCATCTAGCCTTCAGTGGATTGCGAACAATCAGCTTCCCGATGGTTCATGGGGCGATAGTGATATTTTTCTGTCTTTCGACCGGATAATCAACACCCTAGCCTGCGTTGTTGCATTAAAATCGTGGACTATGCATCCTGAAAAGTGCGAAAAAGGTATTAAATTTTCTTTTCAAGTTCTTCCAATTCTTTTTTTTTCTCAATTTATGAATGTTATTTAGGCTAATCGGAAAAGAATTTCATCCTAAGAGAGAATTACCTAATGGGTCATAACAGACCATTGGATGGATGACAACACATTAATGAATCAATCCAATGGTCTATATTACATATATAATTTTTTTTACATTTTAATATAGATCATTGGATGAATTCATTAATGTGTTGTCATTCATCCAATGGCCTGTTAGAACCCATTAGGTAATCCTTCTTAGGAGGGAATCCGAGTCCTAATCTATATCAGCTTCCTCACTCATGTGATAGGAATTAGATTTTTAAGGGAAACAATATCTAAGCTTGAAGGCGAGAATGCTGAGCACATGCCCATTGGCTTTGAAGTGGCTTTCCCTTCACTTCTCGAAATTGCTCAAAGTTTAAACATTGAAGTAGTACCTGAGGACTCTCCAGTCTTGCAAGATATATATGCGACGAGAGATATAAAGCTCACAAGGTATTTCCACAACTCAACTTCAGCCACGATTACGTTCGCTTTTACAACGTTGCAAATTATATTCTATATATAGGGGAACTTATCTTCTCTTCTTAAATCTTTTCTAAGTACGGGCACCTGCTGGTTATTATCTTTTACATCTATATATAGGTATTAATGATAACAATGTTTGTGGGATAGGATACCAAGGGACATCATGCACAGGGTGCCCACTACTCTACTTCATAGCTTGGAGGGGATGCCAGGCCTGCACTGGGAAAAGCTTCTTAAACTGCAGTCCAAAGATGGGTCATTCCTGTTCTCTCCATCCTCCACTGCCTTTGCACTCATGCAGACGAAAGATGACAATTGCTTGAAATATCTAAAAAATGCTGTCCTCAAGTTTAATGGAGGAGGTAAAGTGCCTTTATGCATCCTTACAACAAAAGTTATTTTTACTTTCCGAATGTGCTCGCTTTCTGATTTAGCTTCATTCTGCTTTTAGTCCCCAACGTGTATCCAGTGGACTTGTTCGAACATATCTGGGTAGTGGATCGGTTGCAGCGCCTAGGCATTTCAAGATACTTTGAGCCAGAGATTAAGGGCTGTGTTAATTATGTTTACAGGTATACGCAAGTATGGTTAGCTAGGAAATGTGGCAACTTTAAAAGGAAAAAAAAAACCCGAAAAGCAAAGATAATATTTATTGAGTACTTGAACTTTCAGATATTGGACTGACAAGGGAATCTGCTGGGCGAGAAATTCCGAGGTTTCTGATATTGACGATACGGCCATGGGATTCAGGATACTGAGACTGCATGGCCTTGAAGTTTCCGCTGGTATGCTCGAGGCGCATAACCTCTAAGATCACTTGACTTATTTTACCGTCATTATCTGCTACAATATATGATTCGAGTGTTTTTTGCCTATGAAAGATGTGTTTCGGCATTTCGAGAAAGGTGGCGAGTTCTTCTGCTTTGCCGGGCAGTCTACACAGGCTGTGACCGGAATGTTCAATTTGTACAGGGCTGCTCAGGTGCTCTTTCCGGGAGAGAAAATCCTAGAGGATGCAAAGCAGTTCTCATCCAACTTCTTGAGAGAAAAACAAGCTTCTAATGAGCTCTTTGACAAATGGATCATAATGAAGGACTTGCCCAATGAGGTATGGTCAATCTTTCCGATACCCGAATACTTCAGCTTTGGGTTAGCAGAAGGGCAAGAATTACATAGTTCTTCAATAGCCAAAAGGCTACCAGAAAAGACAAGCTCACTTCCCCAGGAGCCAAAACTCGGCCTATATAAAACAAATAGAATGTTTCCTGAAACGTACTTTTTGATCACAGGTAGGATACGCCCTGGAAGTCCCATGGTACGCAAGCTTACCTCGCTTGGAGACGAGATTCTACGTAGAACAGTATGGTGCCGAAGACGATGTTTGGATTGGCAAGACCCTTTACAGGTTTGTTCAACTCTACATTTTTTTTAATAAATATATTCTGCACTATACAACGACTTATTATTTTTATTTCACCACAAACTATTAATTTTAAATATTTGCACTTGTCTTAAATTATTAAATTAATTTAAATTAAAAATAATTTTCTGACACTTTAAATAAAAATTGCCCTCATAATTTTTATAACAGTGACCATTTTATAAGGTTAAAACTGTAATTTAAAATATTAATATATTAATTTTTATTAGGATGAAAAGTGTTAATTTTGTTTATAGGTTTTTTGTTCTTTTAAGTTGAAACGAAGAAGCTCGATCGCTAGTCCACGTGCTTTCATGTTTGGAAGAGAAGGAATTAGGAAACAGACACAGAGTCGGACTTGTTGGTTTCAAGATGGTCACTACTAATTAATTATAATTAATTGTGCAATTTCTTAATTAGTAGAAAAATGACAAAAGAAGACAAACTTTCATTCTCTCTATATAGTTAATGCATCTTTATTTCACTACCAGAATTATCAAATGATCAGATTTTCCGATAAGATGGCCACCTCGCGATTTTCTAAGCAAGGAACCCAAGTACATGTCCGGCTAATTGGTGGCCAACCTTTATATCCGTCTGTCTTTATGCTTGTCTCCATGCTACGGTGCATGGATAGGATGGCATCTCCATATATATATATAAGACATAACATAATATTATTTAACAAAAAATTCCAAATTTGATAAGAATTTAAACTCTGACGAAAGTTAATTAATTACCGCAGGATGCCATATGTCAACAATAACACCTATCTCGAGCTAGCAAAAGAAGACTACAACAATTGCCAAGCCTCGCATCTGATGGAGTGGGACAGTATTCAAAAGTAAGTAGGCAAGAAGTGTACCGGCCGATTGGCTTGAATCAGTGACGTCATAAAAGTGTCCACTATATTTTGGGTGGTGATCTTTTTCCATGATCCACAGGTGGTACTCAGAACGTAATCTTGTAGACTTTGGATTGAGCAGAAGGACCCTTCTTTTTGCTTACTTTCTGGCAGCAGCCAGTATCTTCGAATCAGAAAGGTCAAACGAAAGACTTGCATGGGTTAAAACCGCAGCCTTGATTGAGGCAATCACTTCTCATTTCCAAGAGAAAGAAAGTAGGAGAGCATTTCTGCTCGAATTCAGAAACCACAGTTCTTATCGAAGAAACTACATAAACGGAAGGTAAATTTTAATTTTTAGAATCGATAGTTCTACACAAAGATAACTTTAAAGCCGGCTGCTTTCTTGTGTTCGTTTGTTTTCCGCAAGAATTAAAATCTTCTCAAACTTGGTTTGTTCTTTTCTCCTCGAAGTTGCTATATATTCATCAATATCTTCATTCTTGAGTATGCATGTATGCTAGGTCTTTGTTTTTAACGTTGTCGTATATTATAAGCATTGTCTTTAATAAGTACATCAGTATTTTTGAGTATCCTCAAGTCCTGATCAATAGGCAACCCCCTATAGTTCATTGTCCTATATGGCACCAACGGAGAGTGTAGTACTTAGTCAATTGTGTCAAACTCGGCAATAGAAAATTTGCTCTTTCAGTACATATCAAGGCTGCCCCAAAAGTGGGAGTTCTAAGAATTCAAATCCACTTCTCTCAGAATAATAGCGCGAAGCATATGATCAACTTATCCATATATAGATCCCCAAAAGATAAGAGTGCAAGAAGATGAGTGTGCATGTGTGTGCATGTCAAAGAAAAAGCAACCACGCATAGAAAATTTAGAAGGTCCAAATTAAATGCTTTTGAAAGTATATGATTAACAAATCCAGTGGCAATCTATTGCAAGCAAGAGTTGGCTTGCAGAAGATTACCATCTTTGGACTCTCTCATATACTTTTGGCTCATAAATTAGTTTTCGAGAGAAAGTCATAATTAAGAAGTAATGTTCATGTGATTCGTGTTGCAGAACGTCGAATACAAACCAGACAGTGCAGGAACTTGTCAGGACCTTGCTTGAAACCCTAAACCATCTCTCATTGGAGGCAATAATTTCAAACGGTCAAGACATAAGCCACCATTTACGACAAGCGGTGAGTTACTTTGGATATATAACATGCATCCATAGTTTGTAGGATTTAAATTTTCATCTCTACATATATATATATATATATATATATATATATATTAACCCGTGTATATCTATGGAAGAACTGTAAGGTGGTGTTTGTAAGGTGGTGTTTGTTTGTGGAAATATTGGGTATTGGGGTTGGTGAAAAAGTAAAGATATTTTGTGAGAGTTGGTGAAAAAGTGAGGAGAGAGAAAAGAAGATCTAAGTGAATATTATAATAATAATAAAGAATTGTTTGATGTAAAAAAATTATTAATTTATAATTTTTTATAATATGCCCGAAATGTTGGGCATCCAACATTTCGGGCAACAAACGCCACCTAAGAAAGCGTTTTCACCTCGATATCCACGAGTCTTAAACTATTAGTGTATATATATTAGTGTGGCAGATTGTAATTCGTTGTTGTTTTTTTGCTAAGAAAAAAAAAACGAGTCTCAAACTATTTCATAACACTCGATGAACAATATTACCACTCAACAGACTTGTCCATTATTCAACAAACAATCCACCAAATGACTTAGATCCAAATTAAATCTCTTTTTATATGTTCTTGAAATGTCTTTTCATTTTCATTTTTTTTTCTCTCTTTGGGTTATTGGCATAGTGGGAAAACTGGATGCTGAAGTGGCAGAGTGAAGGCAATAGGCACCAAGGAGAGGCAGAGTTATTGGCGCATATCATAAATCTCACCGCTTGCCGTTCGGTTCCAAAGGAGCTATTGTCTCATCCTCAATATAAGCGATTGTCCGACCTCCTCAACAGAGTATATTACAAACTTTTCTCTCACCAAGGTCATGACAAGGTTAGCGAGAGAGTCAAAAAGCGCAAGCCAACCACAATTTTGGTTGCGTGCTCTTTTTCAGCATTTCGTATTGATTTGTATTCTTCTCTTTGCCAAGGTCGACATATGCATGTCGTTAATCACAGGGTTGCATGCTTTTTTCTTGAAAAATTTCAATCTACAACAAACAAATTAATTTTGGGCATATGGCCTCTAAAATTTGGCGAACTAAATACTAAAATTTATTCACTTCAGTCTGTATGAAAATAAGCGCCCCAGTGATTGGTAATAGCCAAGAGATCAAGAAAGCATGATCAATCTTGTTCTGTTACCCCTCTAATCTTTACCTTGTAAAGTGTTTACAGGTTTGGCTTTCCTTTTGGGTCGTTTGCAAAAAAGTTTATGGAAGAAAAAGACAGCTTCCTTTGGATTATTGTTGTATATATATGTGATATTAACACATTTTTTAAGAAGAGAAATTAGAAATTCTATTTGACAGGTAGGGCCCCATAGCTAGCAGAGATCCACAATAAAAGAATTTTAGTTTGAACGTAGGAAAAAAGTAATGTGTCACCAGCTTCACTTGGTGCATCAACTTTCATTTTGATTTGTTACAAACCGCTTCAACTATCCAATTCCTTTTTGAGAGCTAATCTTCTAAATCTTCCAGGTGCATGACAATGGCAACCACACTTCACATGCCAACAGCATCACAAGACCCGAAATAGAATCTGGCATGCAAGAACTTGTAAAGTTGGTTCTCCAGAACTCCTCCGATGACATTGATTCTGATATCAAGCATACGTTTCTAGCTCTAGCAAAGAGTTTTTATTATGCAGCCTACTGTGATCATGGGACTATCAACCTCCATATAGCAAAAGTGCTTTTCGAAAGAGTAGTTTGAAATTTCTCTACTAGTGATGTCATATTTTGTGAAGCATATTCCTCTCAATCCATTGCCATATATATATATATATATATATATATCAAACAATTATGTTCAAACGTACTAGCTATTTATAGTACAACTGTGATGTTTTAGTTACTAAACTAAACACACGCCAGCTGTGACAAAATAAATTGGTCAGATTATAACAGAAGAAGAATAAGCAGAGACAGAAACGGGCAGAAAGCACAAGAGGTGACCAGCTGACAGTTTCTTTGTCCCCCTTTCTTGTTCATCCATATTTTCCCATTCAAGGGTTCTAGACACTCAGTCATATTTTATCCAATTAGTAACTATGTGCTTAATAAGTAACTTTTTTTTTTTTATAAATACCTCCAAATTTTATTAAATACTCACTTATGGCAGAAACATATTGCATAAAAAATCAGAGAGGACTCGCACAAAACAAAACAAAGGATTCAGAATCAGCAAACCAAAAACAAAACAACAGGCTTAAAATCTAATATTAGCACAGCCCAGCTTATCGAGGCACATAATACCTCTCATACTTATATAAGGCAAAGCATCGAAACCCACACATTGAATATTCTAATGAATAGGTAATTGATTAATCATGTACTCTTGTTTGTATCCAACATCAGTCCAGAAGTAGCTGATCAGATAGAATCCTACTCCAAATCCAGTCATGAAATTAAGGACAAAACAGATACAACATGTCCATCTAATATAGCTAGCAAGAAGACCACAAAAATATTCCAGCTAGTCAGTCCACCAAAGAACTCAAATAATTGTTTGTGAACGGGGGGGGCATTCCAACACGGAAAGGACTGAGCGCCACAACTTGCAAAAAGTCCAATCCCAATAGGCAATAAGGAATGGATATAGAGTGATTTGCAAAATTCAGTTAGTGGATACATATATGGTAAACCACGTTAAGTTGTTTTGTGAAGAAACATGTATACCTCTTTTGAGCTTGGTGGCGTAGTAGTTTCCTCGTAAATGCAAGCGAAAGAATGGCAGACAGTACGTATCACATACAAACACGAGCCAATGTTAGTGCTTTGGTCTTACCACGAAGTGAAAGATCACCAAATCCCACAATGAAGATTTGATATCCCATTTGTCGAAACGGGAGATCAGTTTGAAACGCTTTTTTTTCCCCTAAGCTACGAACAAGTGCCCCATATTAGGTTCCGGCCTGCATTTAGGTTAATTTCTAAGAAGGAAGAACAATTAGGACATTAAGATTTAAGATTAGGGATAGGATAGGAGCTTTTTGTAGCATGAACGTCGAAAGGCAGCTTTGGGCAAAGGCATATTAATGCTATATATGACTGTGAGTGGTCCCAAAACAAACAGACCTTTTGTCTAGAAACATTGTCACATGGCAAAACAAATGCCACAAGAAGAAAGTATTTGAACCACTTGGGTCCATCCGCTAGCTCAGGACCACTTGAAAATCACTCAACTGGTATGGAAACCGTCCAAGTCACATATTACTATATTAGGGTCATGTCACCTCCAGATGGCAGGCATGTTGAATGCTACTCAAAGCCAGACATGGCATTCACCCAAAAACAGCGAAGAGAGAGCAGGTGGCTACCATAAAAAAGGTTCGCGTTATTGGCCTGTCGAATAATGAAAACGTATAGGTAGAGGTAGAGCCAGCAGAAATGAACTTGGAAACTCATGAGTGGAGGTAGAACCATGTGCCACGACAAAAGGAAGGGGCGAGGGTGGGGAAACGACAAGGAGATTACAATGGCAAAAGAAGGTGGCGAAGGTAGTAGAGGGTCAGTACAAGTAAAGCAAGCAAAAGCAGGTGGACACGAAGAGTTCCAGTAAGAAAGAGAGAGTGAATGGGTGGCCCTAATTGGATGCTAACCCAGTGCAGCAGTGCCCCTTCAATGTACATCACTTGATTTGTGACTTTTGATCTTTACTTCACTTCCGGAATGAGGACAAGAGCACGTTCTGCTCTCTGGTCGGTCGTTTCTTTGTTCAGCAATCGGAAACATACAGATGGCATGGAACCCACTCGCTAATTGGAGGGCCCCTACCCACAGCCTAAAAAGATTGCGAGGAATACCACACTTGGGTTCGTATTCTGATGACCTCGGGGCACAATAGTGGTTAGATTTTTGGCATTTTGATGCCCTAGTATATGCGACAGCATTTCCACATTCAAGGCCGTACCACGGGCAAGATCATTGATAGAGAAAGGGGAAGAATTTTCATTGGGCTAGCTACCCTCACATGAATCATCTAGGCCCATTTTGGCGGATTAGTCTGCCCATATTATGGTGCCTAGCTTCCACCAAATCAACTGAGGTCCTCCGGTGTTGGGTCCTTATTCCTAGTAAAACTCTCATTTGGATAGGGAATCACCCATTGTGTTTTAAGTTCGTTATCAGATTGATAAAACAAAATCAGGCGATGAAAGAAAGAGTTACTAATTCACTGTAAATATATTGATTACTATTGTACAAAAGCTTCAAAACTTCCACTTATTATCCTGGACAAATTCTAAAACCCACCTAAGATGCCTAACCTCCAGATCTGAAAAGTCACAAGCACATGGTGATGAACCTCTTTTAAGTTAGCTGGCAGAAACTCCATAAAAACCACATCTAGTCATACTCTAATTCATCGGGAGTTATCGGCCGCTTGAGGGGGATAACGGACTTTTTGTCGACATCCCGAGATAATGCTTTCCTCATATCTGAAAACATAACACATGAATGAAAGACGAGGCAATATGAGAAATACTAACATGAATTCATGAACTTTTTGAGTGTGGATATCAAAGCTCACCTAACCCATCTTCCTCCCCTGAATAATAGCGCAGCACCCGTCTATAGATTACATACCCCAGCTGAGCAAAAATAAAAAAGAGAGAAAATCAAGGTAAGCAAGCATCATTGACCCATTGACGGTGGGAATGACACAATAAAACAAAATCATAAATCTGGGCAGTAAGGAAAATAACAACCCTGGCTAAATCTAGATGGTCCAGACAAACCACCTCCACGTGACCGAGCAATACCAATCCAGGTTAATGCAGTTCATCTGACAGAAACAGATATAAGGGCGGGAAGTAATAAATAGTTCCTTAGGCTAAAGCCTCGACCGAAGTCTTTTTAATTCTTCTCTTTTTGTTTTGCTTTTCTCTTTGGTACATTTCATTGTTAGAATATTTTCTTTTCAATAACAACCTACCAGTTGAATAGGAATTCGAGCCTAAAATTGCCACTGCATTGACCGTCTTAGAGTTTTGGTTACAAAAGATCCCGTACAAATAACTACCTTTCCACTAACATTCTATAAATATATGTCCAAATATGTTCTTTTGCAAGTGCAATTAAATAGGAACTCTCCTTTTCTGGATTACAACCACAATAGCAAAAATATAGAAGTGATCGAAAGAAAATCCAATATACAACTCAAAATATTTACAGTTTACTTTACTAGAAAGAGATACAGAACATCAAATCATAACAATTCCAAATGGTGCTTCTCTGCAGTTTGGTGATTATCAAAGCATGGAATGGGTGGATTTTTTTCTGGGATTCTCAAATAGTATCTAGACCACATGCACATGGTCTTTCAGAAAGCTACCTGTGAAGATTGGAACTCAAGAAGTCTACTTCCCAGGAAGTAGCTTCATGATCTGGAAAAGGCATTCCAATTTCTTCATGGTAATAAATAATTTCCTCCGACAACCCCAAAGAAAACAAACAAAAAAAGTCCCCCAAAAATAAAAACGCCAAAAAAAAAGCATAAGAAATGCGAAAGTATAGTAGCATTCCTCAAAAGACATCGTAGTAAAAAACTAGGTGCAAAGCATGTCAGAGCAACTTAATGGCTACAACAGATAGGCTATATTGAGCAAAAATACTTATCAGACAAATATGAGTCTTACGCTTATTTTCCAGTTTTGTAAGCATATTCTTTGGATCATTTAGCTATTGCAACTATTTTCCCGATTGCAGGCCACATGTAGGACCAACTGGGGCATTGGTCATGGCATAAAAGATATTTTATAGGCTCATAAAGGTCCATTTACATGTCAGGGTCATAAAGGCCTATATGATATCCCTAACAACATCATGGCATGCTCAATAATCAATTAACCTAGCCATGTTAGGCTCTTTAATTATTATTGTAGCTCACCATATGCATTTGATGCCTCCAATGATGATTATTTTTTTTGATAAGCAAGTCAATCTTATTAAAAAAGTGATAGCAGTACAAGGGAATATACCGAAATCACTTAGTCCAAACAAGCAACAAAACTAATAAAATCATGGAAATCAACAAAATGGCAATCTAACACCGCATATCAGCCCAACAAAAAAGAGTAAACATCAAAAATCCTTGCAACATAGCCAAGGGCAAAAAACCATCTTCGAAACATCTATTGTTACGCTCCTTCCAAAGACACTACCAAACACATGTGAGAATCATTCTCCAAATAGCCTTAGCGAAGGGGTTAGAAAGCTTCCTCTCCCAACTCCAAAGCACATCCACCACCTTTTTCCGACATAACCCAATGAAAATTCACGATACTAAGTACATGATTCCACAGCCCATGCGCCACGGGACAATGAAGAAGCAAGTGGTCACCCGATTCTCCATCACTACGACAAAGATAGCACCAATCAGCAATGTACACTCCTCTTCTACGGAGATTATCGGTAGTAAGAACTCTCCCATGCATAGCCTCCCACACAAAGAAAGCGACCCTCATAGGGCATTTCGACCTCCACATCCCTTTCCACGGAAAAGCCAAGCTAGTCCTACCCACAAGGAGAAAATACATAGACTTCACCGAAAAGACCCCATCCAAGACAACTTGTCTTCCTCACCTCGCCTAATCACCGTCCCACACAAAAGGGACAAGAATGCAGAAAAATCTTCTAACTCCCAATCATTAACCGATCTAAACAAGGAACATCCCAAACGGCATGACCAACATTCCTCACCAAACAGTCCGCCACCGCAACCTCCTTGCAGCGAGACAAAGAGTAAACAACCGGGAACGCAATAGACAAAGGTCTATCTCCACACCAACAACCATGCCAAAAACTAACCCCTCCTCCATTGCCCACAAAAAATCTGATATGCTTATTGAAGTAACCCCACCCTTTGCTAATGAATCTCCAAAGACTAACACCATAAAGCCCCCGACTCGAAGACGTTCTCCAACCCCCCAACGAGCATCCATATTTTGCAGCAATGACCACCCTCCAAAGCCTATCCCTCTCATACGCAAATCGCCGAAGTCATTTGCACAAGAGAGCCTTGTTAAACACTATAATACTTCTGAGCCCCAACCCCCCATTCTGAAAAGGGGAGCGAACCACGTCCCACTTCACAAGGTGAAATTTGTGCACATTCTCATCACTACCCCAAAGAAAGTCCCTCCGAATTTTCTTTAATCTCTTTGCCACCACAACCGGGATAGGAAACAAAGATAAAAAATAAATTATGAGGCAAGAAAGTGTAAATTTGATAAGAGTAAACCTTCCGCCCTTAGAGAGATACATGCACTTCCAACCCGCCAACCTACTCTCCATCCGTTCAAGAATCTCATCTCAAATATGAAGGCACTTAAAGCTAGCACCCAAAGGAAGCCCAAGGAATTTCATAGGCATAGAGGACACACTGCAACCCAAAATACACGCCATCTCTTGAACATTATCAACGTTACCAAAGTGTGGGTAATTTGTTAAGAGGGTGGAAAGCGGACTTGGTTTGTCTTCAGGAGACTAAGGCTATGTTTGTTTCATGTTTCAAAACGTTTTCAAAATAATTTTTACTCACTTTTTCATCAATTCAAATACCTTTTCACCAATCCCAAGAGAATCTACACTACTTTCAAAAAAACACAAACACAAAAACATATCTCAAGACTTAAACCAAACATAGCCTAAGGTTGCGATGGTGTCTCGTGCCTTAGTGAGAAGGTTGTGGGGAGGGCCTCATATGAAGTGGTGTTGTTTGGAGGCTGAGGGAGCTTCAGGAGGTATTTTGTGTCTTTGGGATTCTTGTAGTTTGGAGTAGGTTGAGACATGTTCCGGGGGGTTTTCTATTTCTCTAATCTTCAAGAATGTTGATGATGGGGCTCAATGGATCTTTTCAGGAGTTTATGGTCCCAATGATGATAGTAGTAAGAGTCTTTTGTTGGATGAGTTGGCGGAGATCTATTGTTGGTGGAACCTCCCGTGGTACATTGGGGGTGACTTTAATGTGACTCGCTTTCTTGGTGAGCAGTCGGGTGGTGGGGAAAATAGGAGCACCATGGCGGAGTTCTCGAATTTCTTATCCAAGTTTGGACATGTGGATCTTGTGATGGCTGGTGGTTTGTACACGTGGTCTAACGGTAGATCATCTCAGCCATAGTCTAGGATTGAGTGGTTTCTTGTTAGTTCTAGTTGGGAGTCGTCGTATCTGGAGCTCATCCAGAGGCGGTTGACTCATATTTTCGGATCATTTCCTGATTTTGTTGGAAAGTGGCCGGTTTGGGGGTGTTAAGAAGCCTTTCCTTTTTGAGAACATGTGGGTTAAAGCGGATGGTTTTGTGGATAAGGTTAAGGAGTGGTGGTAGGGCAATGTTTTTAGGGGTCTCCTAGCTTTGTGCTTTCCTCTAAATTAAAGGCGTTGAAGGATTGAACATAAAAATTGTACTAAAACTGCAAACAATATGTGATGCGAGCATCATCAAAATGCTAGATTTTCCAGAGAAAGGTTGAAGTTCCAGACTACTTAAAAGACCAGATAAGTCTCAAGCTGAAATTGAATCCATAAGTTTAAGAAGTTTTCTTGCATGAAAAAGGATTGGAAATGACACCATTGACAGATCATAACTTAATATAGTTGACAAGAAGGGAGATTTCAATTGAAAAAATTGTTAATATTAACTAGAAGTTCAATACATAGAAAAGCATTTACCTATCTCCATCTCAGGTTTAAAAAAAAAAAACATAACCAAGCTACAAACATCCAAGGCGAAAGGAGGAGATAAAGAAATATCACCTTTCCGTACATCTTTATTGCTGGTGTGTTTGATGCTCTAACAAAAAGATCCACAAAGTAAGCCTTGTCACTGCGAGAAGGAAGTCCGTATTAGGGTGTATACAAAGACACGGCCGAGTCCTGAAACTAAAACATCTACAAGATGCATCAAGGGTACAAAATTTATAATAAAGTAAGTGATTAGACAAGCAAAGATATAAGCCAATCAGAGTTTCTACAAGCATCTACAAAAAATGCAGCAAAGCGGTTGCTGATCCAAACATCAGTATTCATAAACTGTACAGGTCCAAATTTACAAAAGGTACTTAAAAATTTCTGTTCTATGTCAGGACATCAATCAGCATGAAATGAAAATTTTAGTTGCAAGAGGGAGGTGCAAGCACAGAAGACAGATACCACACGTCAAAAATCTCACAAACTTAATGAAGTAATCCCCCAGACATGTTCTGGTTACAAGTTGCAAATTCCGGATAGAAACCCCCTCCCTATTTATTTTTTTCTCCTCTCTTTACTCCTCTCCCAGCCACGAAAAAATAAATACATATGGGATTCCTACAGTCATGGGGAAATGTCCTAACATAGATATGAGAGATGTCCATAACTACACAAGATCTGTGTGTTCTGCACACCCCAGATTGATTAATAGCATTTTTAAATTAATACCTTGCACTGAAAGGACCATATACATTTCATTCAATTACATTAATGCAATGGCCAAGAAAAAAAAATCATTAATGCAATGTCCATGCTGACTCTTTTATGGTTCATATCAATCCCAAAACCTCAAGCTGTCTGCCATTACAATTCACAGCAGCAAAAGAAAAGCCATGATCATAGATTATTATCACAGAGAAACACTTGAAAATTCCACCAACTCCCTTCACAGTCAAACTAAGACTTTAAAGAGGGTAATTGTAACACCCCCTTTCCGGATAGGGTTAGGAATGTCACCACAAGTACATAAGCAAAATAAAATAATACTCTCAAAATCAGAAAATACTGCGGAATTTAAAACTTAAAACAAACTCAACTTCATGGTAGTTTAAAAGAACTTCAAAAATAAAACTTAGGAGTCATATCATCCCAAAATACACTTTGGCGCACCAATGCACTTATTCTAAGGTCCTCTAGGTTTATTACATCATCTAATTCTCATGGTCTGTAGACTCTTCTTCCTCCAAATCTGGACATATAAAACATAGAACAAAAAAAATGAATCGAATACTCAGCAAGCAAATACTTTTTTTTATAAGTAAGTTAATCTTTATTAATGAAAAAGAGACTTAACAGTACAAGAGAATATACTGAAAACTCTAGAGCATACAAGCTAAAAAACTTACAAAATCTGGAAAACCTAAGACCGAATTAGCCCACATAAAAAGAGAATGCAACAAAGAAGCCCCCAAACGATCCAAAGACATGGCCTTGTCCTCAAAATATCTCTCATTCCTTTCCCTCCACAAGCTCCACCAAATGCAAACCAGGATCATCTTCCAAATGGCCAAGGCGATAGGATTCTCAAACTTCCTCTTCCAACAATACAAACCATCCACCACCTTCCTAGGCATAACCCAATCATAGTTGAGAATACTCAACATATGCGCCCACAATCCTCTCGCCATCGTGCAATGAATAAGGATACGAGTAACCGTTTCTCCATCACTCTTACATAAATAGCACCACTCCGTCAAGCACACTCCCATCCTCCTCAAATTGTCAATGGTCAGAATTTTCCTGTGAGTGGCTTCCCAAACAAAGTAAGCATCTCTACGGGGAACCAGATTCCTCCAACATTGACGCCATGGAAAATCTCCATTGGAACTCTCCAAAAGCAGAGAATACATTGACTTAACAGAGAAGACTTCACCCTTGGTCCCCATCCAAAGCAATTTATCCTCTCCCCCACCTCTCCTACTCTTTGAGTAAAGTAAGGAATAAAACGTCGTAAAAACCTTCATTTCCAAATCATTGATCAATCTCTCAAAATGAACATCCCACACAACAACTCCGGATCCCAGCTCCATACAATCAGCCACCCAAGCATCCTTGCAACGAGCTCGAGAGAATAACTGAGAAAACTCCAACCTCAAAGGTCTATCCCCACACCACTTATCATACCAGAACCAAATTCTGGAGCCATTTCCAACCACAAACTTAATGTTCTCTCTAAAAAAAGTGCCACCATTTGCTAATGTGTTTCCACAAGCGAACCCCATAAGAGTCATGCGCCTCCAAAGTGTACCAACCACTCTCCTCACACTCATACTTTTCCGAAATAACTGTCTTCCATATGCTCTCTCTCTCAGAAGAGAATCTCCAAAGCTATTTTCCAAGAAGAGCTCTGTTGAATAAAGGAAGCCTCCTATGTCCCAACCCTCCATCTCTAATAGGGGAACAAACTCTGGCTCACCTAACAAGGCAAAACATGTGCTCATCACCACTACTTCCCCACAAGAAATCTCTTTCCAGCTTCTCCAACCTATTAGCCACAGACAACGGGATAGGAAATAGCGACAAAAAATATGTAGGAAGGCTAGAAAGAGTGGATCTAATCAACGTTAACCTACCCCCTTAGAAAGATAAATGCACTTTCAACCCACCAACCTTCTTTCAAATCTCTCAATGATATCATCCCAAATATGCACATATTTAAACTTCACCAAGAGGAAGACCTAAATATGTCATCGGGATCGACGATACCCTACAACCCAAAAGCTCCGCCAACCCTTGAACATCATTAACTCTTCCGATAGGAATAACCTCAGATTTGCCAAGCTTAATCCTAGCTTCGACACCGCCTCAAAGCACAAAAGTAAGCATCTTAGGTTTCGCACTTGATTCTCCTCAACCCCACAAAAGATTAAAGTATCATCGGCAAAAAGCAAATGGGAAATGCATACCCCATTACTACCACCTCTCCCCACCTCAAACCCCTTAATAGCATCTCTCCCAACCACCTCTTTCATCATCCTACTAAATGCTTCCATAACAATCACGAACAAAAGGGGAGAAAGATGATCACCCTGACGCAAACCTCTAGAATTCCCAAAAAAGCCATGAGGGGAGCCATTGACCATAACAGAGAATTTAGCGGTGGAGATACAAAACGCAATCCACCTACACCACTTCTCACGAAACCCACATCTCCGCTACAAATATAACAAAAAATCCCAATTCACATGGTCGTAAGCCTTGTGAGTATCAAGTTTGCACATCAGCCCCGGAATATTCGAACGTAATCTCGAGTCAATGCACTCATTAGCTATCAAAACTGAATCCAGAATCTGTCTACCTCTCACAAAAGCATTCTGAGAAGGCGATATAATTTTCTCAAGAACCATCTTCAACCTATTCGCTAACAGCTTGGCGAGAATCTTATAAACCCCTCCTATCAAACTGACGGGACGGAAGTCTCTCAAGTCCACAGCTCCAACTTTCTTAGGAAAAAGAACAATGAAAGTGGCATTCATGCACTTAACAAATTTCCCCCTCTGAGCAAATTCATTAAACATAGCCAAAACATCCCCCTTAACCACCTCCCAGCACGTCTGAAAACATCCCCATTAATACATCAAATGAATTTGTAAAACTAATCAGTTCAAACGCTAGTTTAAAAACCTTGCACACCCATTATTAAAATCATTTTTCTTTGGAAAATTTGAGAGTATCTATGTTGCTTTCTCTTTTCCTTTGGGCTAATTCGGTTTTAGGGTGTCCCTTTGAGGGTTTCCCGTATTTTTTGAGTTTTTTAGCTTGTATGCTCTAGGTTGTTTAGTATAGTCTTTTGTACCATAACTTTTTTCTTCTTCAATAAAGTTTTACTATAAAGAAAAAAAGGGCTTGTGAAGGAAAGACTAACAATATTACACAGAATATAGATGAGAAATCACATTGAGACTTTGAAATAGAACGCATGACCATATTTACTTACCTCGCTCCAATGCTTTGCAAACTTGACCTAACAACTCTTAAGTGGAGTCTAATTCCTACTAGGCTTAGGCCTCTTTCCTTAATTTAAAACTCATTTAACACATCATTAAGCATTAAAAAGTAAGGATTACGAAGATTGCTAATTTATTAGCCAAAACAACAGTAAAAGACTAAAATACCCCTACGATTAGGGTAGGGGTGTTACATAAGCAATCTAATATAGATAGAAAGCTTACAGCATGGATATCAATGTAAAAAAGCCAAAACAGCCCCAGCAGCAATCCCTAAAAGAATCATTCGTGGACGTCTCAGCATTAAATATGACTCCTCTTGTAGCAACCAAAAAATCTTTCCCAAAAACAGTTTTTATAATTCTTTTGGTAAATAAAAGCCTGAACCTCCACATAAATGTTGTCACATACGTTACGAGCATGACTACAAAGGTACGCACAGATGTAAAACCTTCTAAATTAAGCAGCAAGTGATTGGTTTGACTTCACAATGCAAACTTACAAATAAAGTTGGTAGTGCAGCCACAACTCATATCTCAAAATATAATACCGGTTAGTGTAACAATATTAACATGGACAAGTACTAGGTGTTGCTATACTTAAAGGGCTAACCAGGTAAGGCAGATCACATCGAAACAGAAATCCCATTCAAAGCTGCATTTCGTGCTAATTTTGATTAGATCGAATCATATTGCAAAAATAAATATCTACCGTTCAGGATTACAAGAACATAGCACATAAATTCTTTCAAGATGTACATGTGTAGATAAGTCTACACAAGCTGCTATAAGAAAGCTACAGTGAAGACAGTTTGGATCTAATTTAACAAATGAAGTTTAACTCTTACATCTTGTCACTGATTTCTTCCAGCAGGTTCATCAGCTTCTTGGCTAACTGCTGCCTTCGATATTCCGGAGCAACAGTTACAGCGGTCACATGACCATGCCAAGACTCACCATGGCCTTCAACCTTTCCCATAACTGCACAACAGGACGACCATAATGTATCGGAAATAACATGCTTCAAATTCAAGGATATTAAGAACGAAAAGGGATTTGGAGAACAAAGCAGCACACAGTACCGGCAAAGGATCTATCTCTATCTATACTGTCCTGTAATCTAATCTAACGGCAGAGTTATGGTTTCTACCCACCCTATTCAGATCGCAGCAGAAGAGGGAAAACCGCCTAAGCCTTGACGAATATCCGTAGAGTATAGCGTTCTACTTAGCGCAAATCTTGCATTAAAGATACCCTATTTGCAGTCAATTTTGAGAATTTTCGAAGCTACTGCCATTTAATACCAGTGAGGAATTGAAACAGAGGTTACTGGTAGGAAAAAAAATAGGTAAAAGACAAAAAAGAAAGAAAATGGAAAAAGAGGAGGAAAACATTACTGTAACCCATGATTTGATTGTCAGGGGCCTCGGCGACATGGAAATAATCGGGCCATCTCGCTAAATATGTCATGTAGAAGGACATGTTGAACTGCAACATTCAGACTACGCATAAAACCTCCGGGAAGTTCAAGGAAAATCAAAAGAATCAATACAAATTAAAAAGAAAAAGAAACAGAGCTTACGGTTTCAGTGAGGTGGTCTAGATTAACAGAAGCGAAGCGGAGAAGATCATTGCAGCAGAATCTGCGTATCGTCGTCATCTCTCTCGACCTCGAGCTCTATCTCTCTTTTCTCGGGCTTTTTTTTTCCTAAGCTCTCTTTTCTCGTAGCTTGTTCGATTGTTTTCCAGACGGGTTTAACGAAACCATAAACAAAAATAAAGATTGGGCTGGCAATGAGCAATTAAGTTCGTGATCCAGGCCCATTTGCTAGCCCACGTGCGTCTGATTCAAAGCTTAATCACTTTTTTTTTTTTTTTGCTTAATTAACTTACAGGTCCATGTGGTATCCGACTTTTACAAAATAGTCTCTGTAGTATGACTTTCAACAAAATAGTCCTTGTAATATAGTTTTGAGACAAATTAGTCCATGTGGTATGACTTTCAACAAAATAGTCATTGTGGTATAGTTTTGAGACAAATTAGTCACTTTATCTAACTGTCGGGAGAGTATTGTACATGTCACGTCAGCGTCATTCACCCGTTGACACGTGTTTTTTAACATTAGTATCCAAATCACGAGTGATATACTTTTTTTAGCTCGTAGAATTAGTCTGAGCCTCATCCTCAGACTTGATTGGTTCGATTCAGGACGGTTGCTGACGTGTCAACGCGTGAATGGAAAGTGACATATACAACACTCTCTAGTTAAGTTGATAACGACAGTTGGACGGAATGACTAATTTGTCTCAAAACTATACCACAAGGATCATTTTGCTCAAAGTCATACCACAAGACTATTTTGTAAAAGTCGGATACCACACGGACCTGTAATGTAATTAAGCCTTTTTTTAGCAAGCTTTCGTGTATGTTTGAGATGTAAAATTTTAGGGTATTGAATTTGGTGAAAAAGTGAAGAGAGATATAATATTTTATATTTATTAGAGTGAAAAGTAATGATTTGATGAAGAAAGAGAGATTATATTTAAATTTTTTATTGTGTTAAAATTTTAAGAGATGTAAAATTTTTTGTTGCAAACGTAGCCGATAAAGATGCAGCTACTGCCACCGAGGATGGTTACTTAGGGTGTGTTTGTGTTGTAAAATTTTAGTGTTGTTAAAATTTTAGGTATTGGGTTTAGTGAAAAAGTGAAGAGAGAGGTAATTTTTTATATTTTTTGTAGTGAATAGTAGTGATTTAATGGGGGAGAGAGAGATTATATTGTAATTTTTTATTGTGTTAAAATTTTAGAGTGTGTAAAATTTTAGGACGCAAACACGCCCTTAGTAGTGTTAGAGTTTAGTTAGAATTTAAGGGTGGGTGATGCCGAAGGTTTACAAGTCTATTCTGTCTTAGTGGTTTCTATGCTATGTGAAATCCCAAGTTTAAGTAATAGGAACTTCTGCCAAACTCGATAATAGTGCATGTTGATAGGTCCCTTTTTTCTTTCAAATAAAAAAAAATTTAGCTACTAACATCATAAAGCACTGCGAAGAGCCACCTAGTTTCCAAAAAAAAACAATTAAACCCCATTGGCGTAACATTATGTTGTTCGTCGGTTGGAATTTTCATTAGACTGAACAAGATAAGCAGGTAATAATGTTAGTTATATCAGTGATACTAACCATCATATTACAGTTGTAAAATCTTTTTTCTCTCCCGCTCTAACTATTTACTCTTTGCTTTGTTCAGGGTAAGTCTTCTTCTTCCATAACCTGTCACTACACTTAGGCTCTCGTATTTTACTTTTTATAAACTATTTTTCATACTTTCGACTGTTTGGATAGTCTCGTAAAATATGGTCAACCGAAACTTAATTTGGTCAACCGTAAAACTAAACTTCACTTTCTCGAAACTAGTGAATCTTCTTTCCCGATCTGCCTCCTTCAGTCTTAGAGATGGCTAAAAACTCATCGACTCGACCTCTCGACCCAAAATCGAACTGGTTCAACCCGAACTGGTCGGGTTTTATTATGGTCGAGGTTAGGTTTTGAAACATGAACCCGAGAAAAATCATGTCCGTGTTCGATTTTCAAACCCGAAACCAAAGCATTCAAATGAACCTGAACATGACGGTTTTAGCTTTTTTCGAGGTTAGGGTCGGGTTTTGAAACATGAACCCAAGAAAAATCAAGTTTGTATTTTGGTCTTTAACTTGAACCAAAATATTTAAAAGGACCCAACCCTGACAGTTTTGGCTTTTTTCTGGGTCAGGGTCAGGTTTTGAAACATGAACCCGAGAAAAATCAAGTTTGTGCTCGAATCTTTAACTCGAAACAAATAGGATTCAAATGAACCAGACCCTGACAGTTTTAACTTTTTCAGGGTCAGGTTTTGAAATATGAACCCGAGAAAAATTAAGTCATGTTCAGGTCTCTAACCCGAAATCAAAGCATTCAAAGGAACTCGACCCCAATGATGTTAGCTTTTTTCAAGGTCGAGGTCAGGTTTTGAAACATGAACCTGAGAAAATTAGATAGTGTTCGAGTTTCTAACCCGAAACCAAAACATTCAAAGAAACTCGACCCCGACTGTTTTAGCTTTTTTTCGAGATCGGGGGTGGGTTTTGAAACATGAACTAGAGAAAAAAATTTATTAAAAATACTTTCAAAAATATATTTGATTTAACAACCAAATACTGAAAATTAGATTACTTTACTGAAACATAATGCATTTGAAACTATTTTACAAAAAAGAAGAAAGTACTTTACGTTTAAACAAATGTAGCCTAAATTTGTACTTGAATATTCTTAATCTTTTACGATGAAAAGACGTGCTGACTGTAGTTGGTAAACTTCAGTAAATTTTGCGAATTGTCTCAGTTCCTTCAACAAATTTGTGGCCAGAACAAAGGCAAAACGTAAATAGATCGAGCTAAGAATATCTGCCAAGCATGAAACAAGTCAGCCTCAACTAGTTAGCTAGGTGTTGGATTGACACTAGTAGGCTGACCTAAAAGTACGAATCTGAGGAGATAATTGGAAGAACAATGAAACAAAAGAAAATAAGGAGATTTGTTTGCCAAAGTTGATGTAGGTAATCTGCTAATAAGATATACAACAGTGGAGAAGGCCTCTAGCCAAAAACGGTGAGGAATTGAAGCATGAGTTATAAGAGCACAACCAGTTTCCACAATGTGCTGATGTTTCATTTTCAATAGTACCTTTTTGTTAAGGCACGTGACAGTAAACAATACCAGAAGATTTGAAATATTGATGAAGAGGCCGAAATTCGCCTCCCAGTTAGATTGCACAGCTTTAATATTTTTCTCAAATGAGTTCTCTACAAGTTTTTGAAATTGAAGGAAAATATCGTAAACATCATATTTTTGTTTGAAAGGATAAAGCCAAGTATAGAGACTGTAGTCATCTACAAAAGATACATAAAAACGAAAATTAGAAAAAGAAAACACAAGAGATGGTCCCCAGACATCGGTGTGGATGAGTTAGACAAGTCTGGTGGATTGAGTACGAGTGTTGGGAAGAGGCAACGCGTGACTTTTAGACTGGCAACATGCTGAGCAAATAGGAAAGCTGAAGGAGGATATCGACAGATGGTTGGTGCGAATGACAGACCAAACTAACCGAAGAAATGGATGACCAACTCATTCGTGCTAGCTAGTAAGCAACGGAAGTACGTTCACAGACAAACGCTTGAGGACTGAAAACAATAGTGGATGTTGGAAAGACATAGAGATCATTCTTAGTGTGACCGTGGAGCAAAGGAGTCTTGATGGTTGAATCCTTCACAAAAAGGAATCGACATGAACTTCAAAAAA
This sequence comes from Myrica gale, assembly GCA_963930655.1. NCBI lineage: Eukaryota > Viridiplantae > Streptophyta > Magnoliopsida > Fagales > Myricaceae > Myrica > Myrica gale. Next base: position 11,146,595 of record OZ005610.1, on the reverse strand, counting down.
GATATTGTTATCATCACAAAATTGACGAATGACAATAAGATTTTAGTATGGCCTGGAACATGTAATAAATTAAAAAGATTAAGAAAACAAGAGGAAGTGTGAAACTGAAATGCATCGATGTTGTGAATGGGAAAAGAGAAGTCATCACCGATTTGACTTGGTATTTGGCACCAAAAGAAGACGAGCGAAGAAAGGGATTGGCAAGATTAGAGGTAATGTGGTTTGTTGCAGTTGTGTCTAGATACCACATAGAGTTAAAAGTAGTATAAGGTATGGATGTGTAGTGAGCATGAACACAGGACGGTGGTGGGGCCTGATATGCTTGGTTGAATCTATGGTATTAGTGTTAGAATATTTCCTTTTAGGTGACCTAGTTGACATATGAGAATAATCTTTAATAAGTAAAGATTATGGTGTAAATCAATAAGATTATGAAATTAGTGTCAAATTGATTTTGATTGCAATTTGATTGATTCTGATTTGATATATTCCTTGATGGAATGAATAAATCAGAATCTATAACATATTGAGGGTCCCTGACCTAGCCTATAAATAAAGGCATGTGTATACCATCTATGACACACTCTGTAAGGCATAGACATAGGTTGGAAAGCCTCACTAAAAATTATTTAGATTCACAATGTTCTTTTGCAGAGATTTCGTTCAAGTGCTGAGCAAGATGGCTGGAGATAAAGTTCCTTTCCTTTTATTATTCCACTGTGTTTACAATATTTATATTGGTTGATTGTGATTCTATTTTTTACAAGTAGTTGAAATCATTATGCCCAGTCTTGTGACAAACTTGCTAGAGAGGACGGTTTTTTGAAAAGACATTTGAAGAGGCATCAAAAGAGCGTCCTCCTCGGCCCGTCCATAAGAACCACAATAAAAACCACGACCTCAAAGGAAGCCACAAGATCTTCTGCAACCAAATGAGTGGGATGGAGAATTGCTTTTATTTGGTAATGAGGTTGGCTGAAGAGTCAAGGGCAGTAGTAGTTGTATTTTGGTGAGATAGTCGGAATTCATGGGTCAATAAAATGGTTGTAAACTTCTTCAGAGGATCTAGTGGTAGTGGAGGTGACTAAAGAGTCATAATATGCTCCAAGACCAGTAAGTAAGTAGGCAGTAAACTCTATGGGTGAAAGAGTTTTACCAGTTGCAAAAAAGGTATCACAGATGAGTTTTGTTTTGTTAAAATATTCGTTTATGAACTCAGTTCCCTTTTTCAGGGGGCAAGCTAATAGTGGTGGCTCTAATTATAGGGAGCATAAGTTGTCGCCTAAGGCCCCATATTTAGGAGGCTACCAATTCAAAAAAAACTAATGGTATATTTTGAAAAAAAAAAATAATAATGTAAAGGTCTAAAAAATTTAAGGTTAAAGAGTATATTGATTGAAGAGACCTATTAAATTTTGTTGATTGAATGAGCACTAACTTCCTAAATTTAGGAGGCTCAAATTCAAAATTTTCTTTAATTGTATATTTAAAGAAAATTTAATGTCAAGGCCTAAAAAATTTAACATTAAAGAGTATACTCATTAAATGGGCCTTTTAAATCTCATTGATTGAATGAGCATGAACTTTTCTTTTTTGTGGTATTTATAAAGTCTCCGTTTAAACCTACAAAATCTCATTATTTGAATATATTAATTGCAATTAATTCAAAGAAACCTATAAAGTCTTAGCCAATTGATCAAATTTCTTTAATGAAAAGTCTTATAAAATCTCCTTCAGATTAGCTTTTCATATCCAGATTAACATTTTTTGCAGTGTATAAAGGGCTTACCTCCTTAACCTGATAAATTTACCTGAGACACTATCTGTTATGTACCAAAAATACCTAAAAAATCATCTCTCAACTATTTCATTGTTTATTCTTATCATTTTTTGGTGCTTCTTTAACTCTTATATTTGGCATCAAGATCACTTGTCACTAAAGCTACTATTATTCCAAATTTTTTACTTTAATTTTATTTTACAATTTAGTTATCTGAGTTATTATTATTTGTAATGTAGTCTTATTTTAAGCTTGTGTATGTGTTTATTTTAATTTCATTATTCTATTTTATAATAATTTATTATGACTCAAGAAAGATTAAATGGATTAGCAATATTATTAATTAAAATGATATATTAACAAATTAAGAATATCAAAGTAATTTTGCATTTAAAAAATTAGAACAATACTTTTTAACTAAATTTTATTTTTTAAATTATTATAATAGGCCGCATTTTGGAATTTCACCTAAGGCCCCAATTATCTTAGATCTGCCCCTACAAGCTAATAATGGAGTTGGACAAGGCAAGCTTGTGACTTGGTTGCAAAGAGTTATTGAAGGGCAAACCAGGCTGAGTGAGAAGTTGTGTGAGCAATAACTTGAGCTATGCGGGACTCGGAAAGATAGGAGATCATAGCACTACTTAAAATAAGTTGATGTTGTTGATGCCAGAAACAGGAATGGAGGTGTATGAGAACTGGCTTTCAAGGAAAATTAGAAGGAAAGTATATAGGAAAGGAAAGCAAGTCAAAATCCAGGGGGAAATCTTGGAAGAGCAAAAGAAAAGGGCGAAAGGTATGTACCCAATACACACACCTCGACTGCACTGTACGGTGAGAGCATTAAGGAGTCGATGCCTGGTCTCAATCTTCCCCTCTGGTTTATTTAGGATTTAGGAACAATTGCTTGCACCTCGGAGTAGAAGATGGTTGGGTATGGCTCCAAACGACGTTGTCCCAGTTAAGAGTTTTTTTTTGCAGACACGGTGAGGTGGCAGACAGGTAGTGCACACGTGGTTGGGCATTTATAAGTGGACGTGTGGCACTCATTGATTGGCTCTGACGTGGATTTTAAATCCTAATCAGCAATTGTCGTTAACGGGTCGGACGGAAAGTGGACGGAAGGGCTTCTTTTTTAAGGGAACTCGACCTCAGAGGTCTATTTGTTGAAAATGTTACCTCGGGAGCTTATTTGTAATAATGTGATACCTCAGGGACCCTGAGTGCAATTATGTTTTTTTACAGGTACGGTGAGATGGCAAACAGGTGGCACATGCATGGCTAGACATTTTTAAGTGGACAAGTGACACTCATTGATTGGTTCTGACGTGGATTTTAAACCCTAGTAAGCAATTGCCGTTAACGGGTTGGACAAGAAGTGAACAAAGAGACTTTTTTTTTATGGGAATTCGACCTTAGGGGTCTATTTGTTGAAAACGTTACCTCAGAGAATTATTTGCAACATTGTGATACCTTAGATGCCCTCGATTTAATTATACCTTAGAAAAAAATAGAGTTTGTGATCTGTGCACAATCTTAATTAACACTTTGTTTTTTCATACAATCTCTATTAAAAAGTTACAAATAAGTCTGTGAAGTAACAAAAGATACATTTGGGTACCTATGTTCATGTTTCCATTAAAATTTGTCATTCTTTCTATCATTTTCCATTTTGATAATTGTAAAGGTCAAATAGAGTTCACTTCACCACCAATCATCATGTGCCATGTGTCCAGCCAAACCATCACATCTCATAAAGCGCCTTGTCTCAAGTTCAATCAGCTAAGTCAGGCCACATCACCACCAAAAATACAATTTTTTTTAAAAAAATTACACTTAGCTTGCTAATTGAAATGGCATCGCCTGGACCCACCCAATTGGTTGGGCAAGTAGCGCCGGTGATTACTAGTGACGTGGGCTCCGTTTGATATGTTGACATTAACCATTATCGAAAAGGACAGATATGGACAGAGGGACCAAATTTTAACGAAAACGTGACCACATGAATCGATATGTATCTTTTCTTATTTTATGAGTTCATTTGTTATATGATAGATGTAGGTATAATGAGCCAATGACACCTTTTTTTTGTTTATCCATTGAGTTTCTATTTACCCGCATGGAAAAATAATCTGTAATTCCTAATTTTCTGCCAGACATTTATATAAGGCAGGAGGCCTAATAAATAGTAGAAGGGGATAAGGGGAATCAACCATCCAAACTCCCTAAAAAGTATAATCTTAAATTAATAAAAAATAAAAAAGGTAAAAGAAAAAAAATACAGTGCTAAATATTGTTAAATCATTAGACGAGAAAGAATTTTATACTGCTATAATTAAGTTCCTTTAGTGTTTATCCACTATTTCTATTTAGTATGCCACCATATATATATATATTTAAAAAATGCAAGTATTATACTTTATTTGAATTATTTTTTCAAGTAAAATGCGAAAGATAATTCTACATTCAATAATTCTTGAAATCCATAAATTGTTGAGTATATAGAATAAGTACTTCAACTCATTATTTCTCATCTTTTCCACGTTTTCAATTATACACCTAAAATTAATTCAAGACCGCTTGATTTTCGGACGTGCAAAAAAACGAAAACAAAAAGTAGCCGTTGCTGCCCAACGGATATAAAAAAAAAACAAAAATCCCATCTATTTGAATTCACGCATTCTAACACAGCCAGCGATTTGACGAGCTAGAGAGATAGAATAGAGACAGGTAGTCGGGAGGGAGAGAATGGTGAGAGCAGAATCAGAACAGCAGTGTGAGGTGAACGGGAAAGGGACGTACGAGAGAAGATGCACGGGGCGAAACAGAGGCAAAGAGAAAAGAGGCTTTTGGTTAGGCGAGATCCAAAGTCAGTAATCTCTCTAGTCACTGAAGACCTTCTCCAAATTTTTCTTACTTGTCAAAGTTTTCAGATTATTTGTTTTGTTAGGGAATTTTCTGCAGATTAGTGCTTTCTGATATGTGGGTTTTCAGTGGCATTGGAAAAGAATTGGTCTTTGAAGTTGAATTATCTGAAAGAGACTAACCTTTCCGATGTGTTACTAATAGCCTCTTCTTATGTAGGCTCATAGATCTCAGTTAAAAGCCTTGTCCTTCTTTCTATTCAGCTTCGCTTATGCTGATTGTTGAGACTACGAAGAAGTGTCTGTCAAATGTAATGATGATATCCAAAAATCCAAAATAGGCCAATTATTGATTAACTATGTGTCCTTAACACTGTCTTTTTATTTAAAATAGGGGCTTTTACTTCCTCAATTTATGCTGAAGATTGTATGTTCGAAGATCCAACTATTAGATTTCGAGGTAAGAGAACTCATTCTGGATTTTGCGATGAGCATTATTTAATCCATTTTGTTGTGTTTTTTTATCATATCAGTTAACGATTAGTTCTCAGAGAATAGTTTTGTTAGATCCTACATAATATATGTGCAATGGGAACCATCGCCGAACCTGCTCTTTGTTAATCATGCTTGACTTAATGGCTTACCTATTCTAAATTTGAAAGCAACATTTGTCTCGTTGAAATATGACTGCTTTTGTTTTATTTTCCCATTAGTCTCATTTCTTGTTTAGGTGATTACCTATATAAGGTAAGGACGACACTCGCGCATTTTCACGTCAATCTCTATGTACTGTGTATAAGGGAAAGTCTTTAGTTCTTTCAATGCAGTTTCAAATCTAGACTTCATCATCAAGTGCCTATATAGTTCTAGATGCTTTAGACTCTCTCTCTCTTCTGCTTGTAAATTTCAAAGCACACTGAAAGTTTCCACCAGAAGAATTAACTAATTTCTGTCTTTCGCTCTTCACTCTTCAGGTAGGGAGTTGAATTCACGGAACTTAAAATTGCTTGTTCTTTTCTTTGACTCCCCATCAATTGGGTTGCAAAAGATTGAAAAGGTAGTCATTTTCTATGTAAAATTTGGTTTCAGTTATAATAACAGAATTGTTGGGTACCTGCATCAAATGTTTTGACTGATTCAGAAGTTTATGTTATGGAATCCTTCCATTGGTAAATGAAAACATGAGTTTGATCCATTCTTTAGCAATGTATGATGTATGGAAATTTCAGTTTCTCTCCATTGAGCAAGATCTATCTTTTCCTACTGTTTTAGAGTTGGGATTCACTGCAGATTCTATATGCTTCTCCAGATTCTACGGAATTGTCTTTTTGTGAAATTTGGAAAGAAGTTGTAGACAACCTCCTGTTTAGGAAAAGGGTTGTTCAGTTTCAGCAAATGCTGCTTTCATTTTACTTGTAAAAAAAAACAAAAAGGAAAACAATACTGCTTTCAAATTCTACCTTTAGGATTCAACTAGAAAAATCCGTTTAGCAAAAGGGGTCATGCAGCTCAAAACTTTCTATCTCATCTGAATCCATTAAGGCTTCATTTAATATCTACCCTGTATCTGCCAGATGGGAACCGAATGTTATTTTCCAGTTCTTGTAAGGATCTTGTGAGGCGCATTATTCCATTTTTGGTTTTTTTTTTCTCTTGTCATGAATCATTCTTGTATTAAACCTCAAAGTGCACATAATATGGGCTCTTTTTCCAACCCTTTTAATTCTTCCTAGAATATGAAGTTTATTTGGAGTTCATTAATACTGTTAATGTGACTTCACTGCAGGATATTTTGTACTAGCAACGTGGAAACTAAGGTGTTAGAGTTTTTGGTTCTATAAGCTCAGATCCTATTTTTTCTTTGGTCCTTTCAGGGGTGGGAGGTTATTGAGAATCTACTTGATTCTTTTCTTTTTTTCCTTTTAGTCCACATTGTCCTTAGGAAGGATAAATGCTCCTGGTTGGTCTGTATAAATTGGAGAACCGTTTTATGTATTTCTAAAAGAGTGAAAGTAATCTCGCTTATAAGCCTCCTTAAATCAACTCTATGCTTAGCTTTGTCTGATGCAGCCAACCAACTCCCCCCGCCACCACCACCACCACCCACCCACATTTTTTTATTGTTCTCTATTCTACTTTTTGCAGGACTTACTTGAAACTTCCATGGAAGCCCTTCATTTACATCGATGGGAGTACAGCATACGAATTAGAATCTAGATGAAGAATTTAATGTGAGAAATAAAAGCTCTTTCTTGTGATGCAATGTGCATATACGAACTTGTTTATTTGCCATGATTGCGATGTTTGCCTCTTTTTCATTTGGCAGATTGTCAGGCCTGCTGCAGATTAGTTGTTTCTGATATGTGGTTTTTCAGTGGCATTGGAAAAGAATTGGTCGTTGACTAAAGAAGAGGTTGGCGCGTTCTGGAGAGTGAAGAAGAAAGCAGGGAGAATATCTTGGAGACATCCCTAGTTCGCCACAAATTTTTTATGTCTTCCACAAATTTGTGTGATTAGAACCTCCTCTGTGTTGGTTTCTTTCTTTCTGTACGTTTTATGTATATTTATGAAGTCGTGGCCTTTTCATTCTTGAATTTCATCTCTGAGTTTGTTCAATAAATGGAGTTCCTGCCTCCAATTTTTTCATCCCAAAGTCTCTTTAAAAGAAGCTTTTGGTTAAAGGAATGGACTCCACCTAATCTCTGAGACCTTTCTGACGCCTTTGCATTGATATTTACAAATCCTTGCACTTTTCCTTCTGTTTCTTCGAGAAGTATTAATTTGATTTCCAACATCCATGATTGCCTAAAAGAATCTATTTAACATTTATATATTTCCCTTTCTTTCTCATTCTATTTGATGAATCTGTTTCGTGAATATTTAGATGGAAGGTGTTCGTGAATTCCCCGACTGAATGGGGGGAACTAACTGGTAAAGACCCACCATCAATTGCGGCTGAGGACTTGAGAAACTATCGTGAGTGTTTTACTGCTTTTGGCATAGTTCTGGCTATCTTTTCTTCTTCCTTGCACTTTCGTCGATAATATTGGGTGGTTGGGCTATTTCTCTATTTGATCCATGGTGACTTCTACTCACAGATTGGAGGACATGACATGATTGCATCTGCTTGCAGTTTGTTGGGCTTTCGTGGAGTTCATGATGGCCATTAAGTTCATAGGTTCGAAATATTTGTTTTGTGCTTCATTCGTGAATACATTCTACTTGCTTTGTAAAATCCTTGGTGGGTGTGAAAAATCCCAAACACAACTGATCCTTCCATGATCGAGTACGAAAAGAGGACTTCCCTGATAGCAGCAAAAAGAACTTCATTACTGATCAATGCAGCTTAGGTGGAGGCTCTAAACAATCCATGTGTTGCATGTAACGAAGGTTTTGTTCAGGTAAGCATCGACCAAATTGTTAACCATTTTCACTCTAACAATCTGTCATTCCAGATATATTTTAAAGTATGCTATTGAGTTTGGGATATGTAGGTGACCTGTAATTTTCTTTCGGCTGCCTTTTTCCTCTGCATATGTTTAATCGTGTATGTTAAAAGGTAGAGCAGATTCTTCTGTTTGGTTCTGACTCAACCTTTTGTTCAATGTCTTGTCTGTCTGATTTCCTTGTGCTCCAATGTAAAGGTCAATCAATCATATCTTCTGCTTTTCTAAATAAGTTTTAAGATAAATTTTTGTATCCTAACTTGATTTTCAATTAGATACAAGCTATGATTGCTTGAGGTGAATATTTATTATATGAAGGAACCTGCTACAAGCATATCTAGAAAAACTACATAAAATTGATGGAAATAATTGATGTGGTTGGCGGAAGCCAAGTCACGAGTAAGAGTAATAAAAGGTTGACACGTGTCCACAAGATATTAATTTTAAAAAATTCATCTCGTTTAAAAAAAAAAAGCTTTAACAAATTAAAACACATGTAAAAAAATTAAAAGTTTTAATATATATAAAGGAAGTAAACCTCAGGCTAATTTTCTTCTAACTTTGACCTTATGAAACAATGCAATCGCAATCACACTATTAACATAAAATCTTTCCCTTTGGCAATTCGTGACAAAACTAAGCTAACATATATCAAAACCTAAATTTTGTCATCACTAAAAGAGAACTTAGTTTAAAATATCATAAAACCTATAAAATAAAAAAACATAGTAACAACTTGTTTTGTGATAAAGAAATCACACTAAAATAAAACACATGAAAAATCAAATCATAACTCAAACATAAACAATTTCTAAACAAATTTAAACAGAGCATTAGCCGAAGCAACTGATATGGTTATTCTCAAAACCTATACTAAGGATAATAACAGAGTATCAACAAGAAAATAGATTGTACGTCTAAAGATTTAGAACCTTCAAACAATTGAACAAGTTTCCACCCTTAGCCACAATTAGGCATTCAAAAAATACTACAATCCAATAATTTTTCTACCAAGTCATGAGTATACTTCAAACACTTAGTAAATTTTTATGCTTATTACATATACAAAAATGACACACATATATATATATATATATACATTTTATAAACCATAACACATGCATATACACAGTATATGTAACATAAGTAAATAAGCTTTATAGATATATAAATGTTACTAATTACTAAATATAAAGTAATATAGTGTATACCTAAATATATTCACAACAATAATATAGTGTATACCCTATATATTTACAAGTGTACTATCTGATGGAATAGGCCTATCGGACTTGGGAAGAGATTGCTACCACCGAGGCCCAACGATGAAAGGAATGGTTCGAAAGGAGGAGGGCAAGATGAGAGGAGATGGAACTAGCCCATCTCCGCAATAGGCAAGCCCACATCGTTTAAAAGTCAGCAAGTAAGGAGGAGGAGGAGACAACCCTCTTTATGGCAGGTCACATCCGAGTTGGCAAAGGAGCATGCGGAAAGAACTAATCATCTTATTCCCTAACAAAATAGATAGCGTGGAGAATAATATCGACACACTTAATAAATGCGGGGCACAAGTAGCCTAGGTTGCTATCGTTACCCCTAGACCAATGAGAAAGAAGGAGAGGAGATGGGCCTAGGGCCATCAAAAAAAGAGAGGATAAAGAAGCAAAAAGATGAGCAAAGAGGTAAGTTCTTCTTCTCTAAGAAAACGATATTAAAAAAAACAAAAAGATGGAGATTAACAAAGGCATCGTAGTTATCCCCATATGGGTAGGATCTCGTGTCCTAGATTATTTTCCTTACTTGTAGGAGGAAAGGAGGAACGTTGGAGCCTTTCATCTCGTCCTAGATTGTTTTCTTTGCTTGTAGGAGGAATGTTGGAGCCTTTCAGCCCGTTCTAAGTACTGAGTTTCTGGCCCAATTCTCTCAGGTTCTCAGTCTGTGGGAACATTGTACCCACTGTAGACGAAACAACTCCAATACCACCTGTGCCCGTAGAACACCCCCGTTGAGGGAGCTTTCCCCACTCGGCCATGCAGCCTTCTGTTAATGAGGAACCACCCCGTGCATAAGGGTCCATGCCTCAGTGGGTACCGATCCGGGAACTTCAAGGACTGCGCGCGTGAGGCCAATGACCGTCTGGGGGACCTGGAGAACAATTTTGGTTATGTTTCAAGGTGTTTAGTAGAAATGGGCTCCCAAAGCGAGTTGGAGGACAGTCCCTATGCTCGACGGTCAGACCGACACTCCCTGCGGACCTCTTCTGAAAGGACAGAGTCGCCTTAAGGTTTTTCAGTTTGGAGGGGCGCCAGCCAAGGGAGGTGACTTTGACAAATAAGGAGTGCCAGGAGGGGTGATTTTGGAAGATGGAACGATAGTTGGAAGCCGTGAGGGACGAGGTAAGGGGAAAACATTCTTCAACTCTGAGTAATCTTGTTCAACAAACTGATTCTCCTTTCACTCACAAAATTTTGAAGTATCCAGCCTCATTAAAGTATCGAGCCCCACCTGTGGAAATGTTTAATGGGGCAGGGGACCCCAACAGACCATATAGAAATATTTAAGAGGCATATGGCCTATCAAGGGATCCCAGACGCCCTCATCTGTCGAGCTTTCCCCTTTACCTTACGGAAGTCGGCTTGAAAGTGGTTTGGGCATCTCCCCCCAAATAATATCCATAATTTCGAAGAGCTCAGCACAACTTTCGTTAGTCATTTCTTGGCTGGGGCGCCTCGCCAGGAAGCCACCAATTCATCTCTTGAGTATATGACAAAATCAGGGTGAGAGCCTTTACAACTATTTGTTGCGGTTCAATAGGGAGGCCCTTGATGTCGATGGCACCAACAACAACTCGACGATTATGGTTGTGATAAATGGATTAAATATGGAGTGATTTTTGTTGGCTTTTGTGCACCATCGAGATTTTGACGATTTCAATAAATAGATCAAGTTTATAAAATGGACATCTTCAAAGACAAAGACGACTTGATAAAAAAGCCAAAGACTTGAAGAAAGAAGAACAAGAAGATGCAAAAAGCTCAAAGTGAAGATTCAAGACCTTAGGGTATAATCCTTGTAACTCTGTATTTCACATTTGACAAGGATTTGAAGAATCACACATTTGCATATCTTTCAAAACATGCATAAACCGTTTTAAGTTTTGTTTGAAAGATTAAAATGTTTTTATAGGTTTCAAAACACCCCAAACAAACTCTCACACATTTCATATACTTATGAGAAGTAAGTCTTATAAATTGGGTGTTTAAAAGTGGTCAAAAACCTTATTTTTTAAAGAACCGGATTATGCTTAAGTTGAGGAGGTCGACCGGCTGTTCAAGCGGTCGACCGGTACTTCGACCGCCTCATGTAGCGGTCGACCGGTTCGTTTGACAAAAGAGTCGTTGAATCTTTTGACAATATGACCGTTGAGTAACAGTAACTTGAAGGGGTCGACCGGTTCATGTAGCAAAGACTCTCAACGGCTATAAACGGCTAGTTTTCATATGTGGCCTATAAATACACATTTATTTCATCTAAAATGAATAACCCATGACCACATATCTTTTGTATAGCTTGAGAAATATCCTAAACCTTCCTATTCCATATTTCTCATATCATTCACACAAATTACACTTTCACATCCTTGTCATTGTGTGAATCAAAAGAGATAGAGCTTCCATTTTCATATCTACTCTATCAAGAGAGTTTTTATTTCTACCTATCCAATAGAAGTGTTTCCTTTAGTGAGGTTGTTCACTAAAGAAGAAGGTTAGAGAGGGTATATCTCAAGCTTTGTGAGCCAGAAAAACCACTTGGGTGGGTTTGAGTGTTGATCCCGGGAAAACACTTGTATGATTCACTAGCACCCGGAAGCTAGTGTAAGCTATTGGTTGAAGATAGTGGAAAACCTCAAGGCTCGGTGAAGGAGCTTGAGGGGTGGATGTAGGCGGGTTTGCCGAACCACCTAAAAATACTGTGTTTGCTTCACTTATCCATTCTCCTTACTTTAGCACTTATTTACAGTTATTGCATATTATATACTTATGCTAAAGTAAAGTAGACTTTACTTACAAACACAACTTTGGGGGTTTTAACCGAAAAGTTTAGAAAACTAATTCACCCCCTTCTTGCGTAGCCTTAATCCTGAAATTTAGGTGTCACAATTTGTTCACCATCTGGTCCGAAAAAGTCTCCTGAACTACGTCGACCTAATGGCAGAGACTCAAAATTTTATAGGAGTCGAAGAAATCTTCAAAGCCCGAGAGGCAATCGTACTGTCTAAGGCAGTAGAATTGATAGAAGGGGAAGTGAGCCATCCTTGACGCAACATCTCGACCCAAGGGAAAGGGATCTGCATCCGCAATGGAGCACCAGCCAGCCACTCTCGTACATACACTGCTGCCTAAGCCAGTGACCAGAGGCGAGCTAAGGTATACCCCCCGAACGTACCCCTTAGATGGTCGGGCAAGATGAAAACGCCTTCTGAATGGAGATCCCGCGACAAATTTTGCGACTTTCATCAGGACGACGGGCATACCAGTGAAGTGTGTTATGAACTTGTACAACAAATTGAACTCCTGCTGTAATAGGTTAAGTTAAGACAATTCATCATTCACCATGGAACGTACCAACCGCAAAATTAACAGCAAGACGAGACCAACGGACCCCCGGTCCGAGGGACAGGAGCCAATCTTCCTCCCCCACTACCGTAGTGGGAGGTCCACATCATTGACACGATAGAAGGGGTTTAGCAACGGGAGGTCTCAGCTCAGTTGGAAGAAAGGCTTACGCTCGGGAGGCTCACCAACATCAAATATTCTCTTACGAGGATGCAAAAGGAGTCCATTTTCCCACACCGGTTCATTGGTAGTTTCACTTCAAATTTCCAATTTCACCATGCACCGTGTCTTGATAGATAATGGTTTGTACTTGTCTGCCTATGACAAATTGAAAGTTGAAGAGACTCAGCGATTATCAGCGTCCAACTCGTTGATTGGGTTTGCCGGAGAAACTATCCTTCCAATTGGGTCTATTCTATAGGCAGTTGGAATGAATGAACTATGAGGGAAACAAAAATAAATAATGTGAACCACACGATAGAATTCAGTAAACAAAACATTGATAAAGGTACAAAGATTGTGCACAGGGAAATAACCCGGGTGTATGAACAAATTAAAAAAAAACTACAAAAATTCATGTCAACAGAGAGACACCGAAACACCCCTAGAGGCTTTCCCGGGTCCCGTTGGCGTTGTCGACTCAGGATGAGAGGGAGACTTGCTGGATGAGTAGGAGCATTTTCTCCTACGCCCTCTGGATCTACTCTTGGTTCTCCCTCATCCCTCTCCACGATTTCAGGCGAAAGAGAGGCCCCTTGCTCAGTCAAAAAAGGCACTGAGCAGGGAAGATAAGAGGCGACTCCAGGGCTAGTGTGCTAGGCTGTGAGGCATCCAAGTCAGGATGTCGAGCGGACAGGGCATCCAAAAGAGAGATGTAGCCGTCAATAAACCCTTGGGCCCAACACGTGGATAAAGGTTTAGAAAATGGAGCCGGTGTCTCACATCTTCCTCCAGGTGCCTAGCTTCATCCTCTAGGTACCCAATTCGATTCTTCTTTAGACCTAGAGATTGCAGCAGCTTGTGGGCCTTATCTTCTCCCCAGGACAAGGAGCATTCCAAGTCAGTCACTCGGTCTTGGAAGGCGAATCTTATGTGCATATATCCCTTGCTCAATCTGAGCCCGAATTGTGTCTCGTTTCTGTTCAGCTTAAGCCCACGGAGCATTCATCTCTTGCTCAATTTGTGCCCGACGTGTACCAATCTCGTGCGCTGCCTGGACCTTGAGAGTCTCAAGCTCCATGGTCAGAGTTTCGCAGGCCTTCTGCTCCTGGTTAGCTCTGGCCTCAACAGCTGAGGCTATAAGGGTTTGATCAATGACAAGATTGTTCGACCTCTGGTTCTCCTCTTTCAGTTGCTTGGCCTTGGCAACTGCCTTTTCACAACAGGTTGTCTAGATTTGAACATCATGTTTTAGTTGCTTTATCTCTTCTCCCTACTCCCTCGGCCTTTCGGCAAGGTGAGTCTTGCCTGAAGCTGAATCCTTCCGAGGCCAAGTAACATCCTTAGGGCCTGCAGCTGCCTCATCTCCTACTTGCTCTAGCGAATGCCCGTCCCTCTCTAGGGGTTGATTAGCTTGCTCCAACACGGTTTCTAAGTTGATGGGTGGTGCCACAACAGTGCTCTTAGGATGTGGAAGAGGTGTTGGTAAGAACTTGGAAGGGATGAATTTCTGCAAGGGAGCTATGGGATCTAAGAACTATACAGCCAGTCGCTCAGAGGCCTCCTCACCTTGAGGAATGAAAGGACTTGATCTAGTAGCAGCAGTCGCAATGAAGGCAGTCGCAATGAAGGTAGTCCCCTTAGCAATTGGGGGCTCGCTGGCTCATGAGAGCTTATGGGTCTGGCCTTCGAACCATCTTGAACTCCTAGAATGGAGATACCCAAGCTCCGCATGATATTATGAGGAGAGTTTATACGCCTCCTCTTCGCCGATGGCTTACTGAAAAGAGCATCAGAACCCTATTGCCTTGTTCGTGTGGAAACATCTTGTACTAGTGTCCCTAGGAGCAGAGGCTGGGGTGATGCAAAGCAAGCACCTTTCAGTCCTCGAAGCCATGGAGGTTGGTTGAGGCATGGATTTCTACTTCAATAGGGCCGTTAAGGGTGAGCAAAATTTTCGCTGGAAATTGGAAATTCCGGCACCTGGTACCAGAACTGGATACCTATTTTCAAGTTTTTCAGTTCCGACATATTTTTTTATTTAATATTTTAGGGCTCAAAATCACCTAGGTCAACGTTGACCCAGGTCACTTCAACGGAGGAGTGAAGACTCGTGTATCCTATTCACGAAGCTTGAAGGGACGAAGACAGCCCTCAGGCTGAGCCTAAGGCCGCAGCCTCCATTCCTTTCTCTCTCTGTGAGTTTATCATTCTTTCTCCTCTCTGTCTGTCTTTTATCCTATTTCTCTCTCTCTCTCTCACGCAAGAATTTTCGGATTCTGTTTCCTATACTCACCCTTAAAGGCCTCTACCGCATCCCGGACTTTATCACCAAAGGAGAAGCGGAAGGGTCTGATCTGAACGTTTTTGGAATTGTCCTCCAGAGGCCTCTTAAGAAAGCTAAAAAGAAGTATGAGCGATGGTTAACAGGTTGGTAGACGGCGTAATTAGACCCCAGGCTGGAGGAACCTCTCAATGTTGTGAGGCGCCAGGAGTACTGTCAAGTCTCTCGATCCATAGTCCATGATTTCTCGAGTGCGAGATTTCTCCTCAATAGATAAAACAGGGGCTGACAGGGCTGAAAATAAAAAGTAATGGAATGCTAATAAAAATGGCGAGAAAGGGAAAAATTGGCAAAGAGGAAATGAGGGAAAGCTAGAGAGAATCACTAACCTTCGGCTGAAGGAATGCCCTAGGTGGCATGAATGGCTTCGGATGCCCCTGATTCCGAAAAACCCAACCACCCTTTTCCTAGAAACGGAGAAAAATGTCTCATTCCCCCTTATGGCTGGAGGGGTGCCCGATAAAGTTAAATTCTGGCCCCCGATTAAGAAAGAACCATAGGCCATCGTTGCTATCAAATCTCCGTAGCTGGAAGAAATGTAGCAATTCTTGAGGGGATAAAGTCGAACCCTCAGGGAATCTTTCTCTCCAGATACAGATGAACCCTAAAAGGAAGCGCCAACTATTTTGGAACAACTAGCTGAGGGCTAACGAAAGAAATTTCCAAATCTTTTTCTCTTCCACCTGAAAGGGAAAGCGAAAATCAGCTGCTAAGGCCTTGAGAAAATTAGCAAACTCATTTTACCAAGGGGATAGTACAGATTCGTTTTTATCATAGGCGATCCTGATCGAGTCGGGATGGAATACGATAGGCGAGCCGTGGCCAATGTGTCATCTTTACTTCTTGAGCGAGTCCAAAGTAACTTTGAATCCTTTGGGGCTTTGAAGATAGAGTGGAGAGCCATTGGTAAAGAATAAGGAAGACTGAAAGATAGTGTAGAATAGCGAAAGTAAAGAGGAGGGAAGTGGAGAAGCGTCTCAAAAAAGAGTAATGTTTCCAAGACCGAGGAAGGGAGATGTCACAATGGAGAGGAAAATCATAGACGTCTACATAATGACTCTGAGTCTCTGACGAAACATCCATGGGCTATAAATGGAGCCTTAAACATTTTCGCGTCTACCCAAATTATTTACCAGGAAATGAGGGTTGCTGATGGAATATGCCTTTCGGACTTGGGAAGAGATTGCTACCACCAAGGCCCAACGTTGAAAGGAATGGTTCGGAAGGAGGAGGGCAAGATGAGAAGAGATGGGCTAAGGGCCATCTTACCATTAGTAAGCCCACTTCGTTTAAAAGTCAGCAAGTAAGGAGGAGGAGACGACCCTCTTTATGGCAGGTCACATCCGAGGTGGCAAAGAAGCCCGTGGAAAGAATTAATCATCTGATTCCCTAACAGAAATGGTAGCATGGAGAATATTATTGACTCACTTAATAAATGGGGTAGAAGTAGCCCAACGCACTATCATCACTCCCAGACCACTGAGAAAGAAGGAAAAGAGTATTGGCCTAGGCCTAATGGAAAAAGAGAGAGGATAAGAAGCAGAAAGAGGAGCAAAGAGGTAAGTTCTTCTTCCTAAGAAAAACTAGTACGCAAAAGATATACAAAAAAAATGACAATTAAAGGCATCGGAGATATCCCCTTATAGGGAAGACCCTATGTCCTAAATTGTTTTCTTTGCTTGTAAGAGGAAGGAAGGAACGTTCCAGCCTTTCAGCCCGTCCCAAGCGCTGGGTTTCTAGCCCAGTTCCCTCGGGTTCTCGACCCAGTTCCTGTGGACTTTGTGATAGGCCGGTTAATTTTGGCTTCATCATTATCTATAGGTACAAATATTATAAGTTATATATATATATATATATAACTGTAAGTATACAACTATATTTATGAATATATATTTTTATTTAGGGAAATTGGTAATTTGGTCACTAGGTTTTAACTTGTATGACAAAATAGTCACTATTACTTTTTTTGTGGTCAGTCTTTACTCATGTAATGATCTAGTCATTCCGTCCATATTCCATCAGCACTTCTAACATAACCCATTAACACATAACCCTGAAGACGTTAGTTCACCCCCATTTGCCATATCAGCACTTGAAAGACAAACTGCACAACTTAAACGACACAACATTTTTCAAATTAATGTTTAGGGTCGTCACGTGCACGCTCGTAGTTAACGTCGTCATCCCTGTAGAGGCCAATGTCACTCTCTGGATGTTGCTTTCTTTTGGGTATGACCATTCAGATCTGTAGAACCAATTGAAGCAAACAAAAGGGATTGAGATTCACAGATCATATATGGGTGGGCCATAAATCTTGAGACAAGGTTAGTAGATATAAGCACGTATAAACAAATAGCCATAAAAAATTACTTTTATTTAGATCAAAATCAAATTGCGTAGCTAGGTTTCAACTAAAACAAGTTTACAGATAGAGGGTTTTGTGTTCTCTTGATTCCTGTAACGAGAGAGAGTGTGTGTGTTTGAGGATTTTTTTGTGGGTGAAGTTAGCTCTTTGTTTATGTTGTTGCTTTGCAGGGGGCTTATGGTGGTTTCTTGGAAGAAAGGCCGAAGGGATGGAAAGAAAGTAGGGCGAAGTAAGGAATACTTTGGTTTTTCGTCGAAGGCAAACATGTGTGGTGTTGTGTGGAGTATATTTTTTGTTTTTCAATTTAATTTTTGTTATGCCAAAAGAGATAACTTCAATATTAATCCATGTGCGGTGTTTTGTGTCGTTTAAAGTGTTGAGTGGCAAATGGGGGTGAGCTGACGTTTTAGGGTGACGTGTTAATGGGTTCCATTACAGGTGCTGATGAAATATGGAAGGAAGGACCAAATTGTTACGCAGGTAAAGACTCAGTGACCAGAAAATAAAAATAAAAATGATCATAATGATTATTTTGTCATACGGGTCAAAACCTAGTGACCAAATTGTTAATTTTCCTTTTATTTACATGTATGTTTTTAATACGAGCTTTTAAATGAATTCTAGCTCTATTCATGAGCGTAAATCGAGCTAGCTAAAAATGGTGTTCGAACTCGACTTGTTTATTAAATGAACTGACCTTATACGAGCCGAGTTTGAGTTGTTCATGAACAACTCGGTTCATTTACAACCCTGCACGTAGGTATAGATTTGAAAGAGATAAGAATTATGAATACAGTTGGCTTACCTTAGAGGCCGATTTCTTATTTGTAGATTTCTCTTTTATCATGGTAGGTATAAACAGGGTTATGTTAGCAATATAACGTTTGAAACAGAATATTAAATGGTTTTGTTAGCAATATAACATTTGAGTCTTAATATTAAGTGGTGTTTGATTGCCAAAATATTGGCACTTAAAATTTTGGGCATGATTAAAAAAGTTACAAAATACTATCTCTCCCCCCATTAATTTTTTTTTTCATTATAAATACCCTCACTTATGCTGGAGCAATATCGTGGTTACATTAAAAACTAGAGAAGACTGAAAAAAATAAATAAAGGACTCAAAAAATAAAAAAATAAAAACATAGCAACAGGCCTAAAATCTAATATTAGCAAGCTTATCAAGAAACAAAATATATCTCATACTATATGACAAAGCATCTAAACCCACACATTGAATCTGATGAATAGGTAACTAATTAATCATGTACTTGTTTGTATCCACCATCAGACTAAGTCCAAAAGTAGTTGAGATACATTCATACTTCAAATCATGAAACAAATACAACATGTACATCCAATATAGCGAGAACACCACAAAAATATTCCAGCTAGTCACTCCTCCAAAGAACTCGAATTATTGTTTGTGAGCATGAGGAATTCCAACATTTACTTGTATTTTAACTATGTTACCTCAGCTTAGAAAAAAAAGGGATAAATACAATATTGGTCTCTATGGTTTACTCAAAAATCAAATAAGTCCTTAAACTTTAAAACAGATAAAATTAGTCCCTAAAGTTTAATATTCATAATGACTTTAGTCCCTCCGGGACCTTTCAAATGTGAATGATTTTAAACTTTATGGACTAATTTTATATGTTTTAAAGTTTAACAACTTATTTGATTTTGGAGTAAACCACAAGGATTTTAATGTTGTATTTATCCCAAAAAAAACTATATTACCTACATCTAAAAAAAATTAAAAATTTCCCCAAATTTTCATTTGCCAAACATGCTAGTAACGAACATCCTCATAATGCAAGATTTTTCAAAGAAAGGTCGAAGTTCCAAACTTTTAAAAGACCAGATAAGTCTCAACCTGATTGAATCTGAAAGTTTAAGAAGTTTTCTTGCATGAAAAAACATTGGAAATGACACCATCGACAAATCAAAACTTAACATAGTTGACAAGAAGGGGAAATTTCAATTGAAAAAATTTCCTAATATTAACAAGAAGTTCAATACATACAATAATAAAAGAAAAAACAAACAAACATAACCAAGCTAAAAACATCCAAGGTGAAAGGAGGAGATAAATAAATATCACCTTTTTTGTTTCTCTCTATCCATGTGCGCCTTGTGTCTCCCCTTCCTGCCTGAGCTTCTGGGGGCCAAGAGCTTTGGTTCCTTTCCCCCTCCACCTCTTTCCCTTTCTCTTGTCTCCCTTTCGCTCTCTCCTATTTTTCTCTCTGCTTTTGTGGGTTTGCTGTTTTGTTAGGAGCTGTTCAGATTTGTCCCTCCAGGTGGCCGACCTCTGTTCACGCATCCTAACTCTAGCTTCGCAAACCTCCGATCCGACCTCCTCCAGGCGCCTGCTTTTCACGCGATGTCATTGGTGGCTCGTGGTTGTCCATTGCATGCATGTATCCAGCTTCGTCTAGGGTTTCTGCCTACTTTTGTCAGGAGCCTCCTTTTCATTCGTCGGAAGCTGCAATGGTGCCTAACTACACCACCTCATCCCCTTCCCGGTAACGGCTTTGACCCTCGGTTGCAGCCCGTTGCGGATGACTCCCAAAACTTTGTTTCTTGGAGTTGTGTTAACCGCCTGTTGCGGCGGCCCTTCCTTGGCCAACTTGTTTTGTCCAAGGTTTTTCTTTTCTTTTCTTTTCTTTTCGTTTCTAGTTTCTGGTGGTTGTTTTGGGTGTTTGTAGGGGTCCACATTCTCTTCCGGTTTGCACTGATTTTCTTCCTTAATGTTATGACGCGACTTGCTTAGAAAAATGGGAAACAATTTTAATCTATTCAAGCTTAATCGCTCTAATTCTTTTTTGTTTTCACCGGGAAATAAGACATGTTTTGTTTTGGCTTAATTGCACTTTTGGTCCTTGTGGTATCACCTTTTGACAAATTGGTCGTTGGGGTATGAGTTTGTACTGGCTAGTCCTTGGGGTAAGCATCATGTAACAAAAAGCTCCTCATGTTAGATTTCCATCAACCCATTTAATGACCAAAGCTTCCGGGAGGACTTTTTTGTTACATGATGCTTAACCCCAGGGACCAATTTGACAAAATGTGATACCACAGGGTAATTAAACCTTCTTTTATCCACTCCTAAACCTCTAGAATAAACAAAATAGGAAAATTAATCACTTCAAATGATCTATTGAGAAATTAATCACATATTCATGGCTTTCAAAGATAAATACTTAAAAGAAAATCCGAGTAACCGTAATAGACCTAACTGATACATGCATAAGATGGGGTTGAACACAGAAATTGGTGTGTTGATTTTTTGAGACATTACAAACAGTTGCTGACAAACTTTGTGGAATGGATTGCAACAAAATGATGTCATGGACGACAAAACAATTGCAGAGAAGTCATGGAGAGGACCACAACTTGAGTGAGAAAATTCAGTTTCAAGGCTCAAATATCTAATCCTGCACCAAATGGTCTTCCTCAATTGATGGTTGCTCTAGATACGTACATCTCGGTCGAGAAAAGAAATAATGGGGAATTTGATTGGTAAAGGATTCTTGGCGTGGAACCCTTGCCTATAGCGAGACAATGTGGAACAATAATGATAAACTGGTTCTTGGTCTTTCCCCTAACAAATATTAGAAACTGATGCTTTGGAGTTTCAATCTGATGTTAAATTTGATGGAAGTTGAGGATCCTCTAATAGTTGTCTTTATAGTCTGTATGTGCCTAGTGTCGAGTTTGCAGCAAGTTGGGGATTCCTCTCCCTCAAAAAGAAAAAATTACTTGGTGTTGAGACCTCAAATAGTCATAATTCATACAAAACTTGCAGAGAGATCATTCAACCCTAACTGAAGGAGAAGCAGATGGGGACTTAGATGTCAGAGTGTAGAGAACAAATCTAGGCCAAGAAATGTATTGGTGCATAGTATCACATAAGCTGGGGAGAGTAACCAAGAACAGTTAAGACTTCCAAATTGTGTCAGGTTATATGGAAACCAAGAGGTGCAAAGGTTTTGTGGCTGGAATATTGGTCCGTCTTTGATTGTTTCCGGCATACCTATGTCATAAAATTATTTATGTATCAGTTCAGTACGATTTTTTCATTGTCTGTGGATGGTTGTTCGCTTCCCACCTACCTTTTTGCATATGTTGTCAACAGAGTACATTGTTATTCCATAACACCTATATTTTTTTTTCTCTTCTTCCCTGTTGATCACTACTTTTTGTTTCTTCTTCTTTGGCTTAATTGCACCATAGGTCCCTGTGGTATTACCGTTTGACAAATTAGTCCACAAGGTAAGCATCATGTAACAAAAAGTTCCTCCCGGAAGCTTTGAACATTAAGTGGGTCGACAGAAATCTAACGGGAAGACTTTTTTGTTACATGATGCTTACCTCAGGAACTAGCCAGTACAAACTCATATCCTACGAACCAATTTGTCAAAAGGTGATACAACATGAAATCCTTTTGTTTTTCTTCCTTATTTTAATTGATCAAATGTAATTAAATAAGATGTGTAAATACTGCAGAGTTCAGACCAAATTTTAATTTTAAGGCTTAAATTGACATCATACTTATGTAGTATTTGAATATTACAAATATATCCCTTTAGCAAAGAAAGTTAATTTTGTGTCCTTAAGTAAGCCTTCCATTTAAAACATATCCCCGTTGAAAAAACTAACGAGAAGTGGTGACGTGACGTGACATAAGTCAACTTTGTGTGCACGAATAAAAAAGCGTCATGTCTTTCTGGGCCTACTATCTCCACGTCAGAGGTCCAGTTCAAACTCACGTGTGCAGAGACATTCATTTCACATGACAGGGCGTTGACTAGGCCTCTGACGTGGAGATGATAGGTCAAGAAAAACACACGACGTTTTTTAATTCGTGCACACTAAGGCTGCGTTCATTAACCAAAATTTTGGCTCTCTAAAATTTTATCATAATTTCAAAAATTTATCTGCTCACTTTTTCACCAACTCTCATAAATGTTTTCACTTTTCACCATCTCCCATAAACTTCTTCACTTTTTCACTCTCTTCACTTTTTTATCAACTTCTATACTTAAAATTTTAATTCTATACCCAAAATTTTGTCACTTAAACACACCCTAGGTTGACTTATGCCAAGTAGTCAATCAACTTTCTTTAATCGGGGATATATTTGTAATATTCGAATTATACATATGCCTTTAAGCCTAATTTTAATATGTGAAGTTGGGCCGGCTTCTAACATTTGGGCCGGGTATTATGTGGATCTGGTAGGTCCACTCGTAGCTTGATCTGAGAATTTGCTCCTTACCCAGCACGTACAATTAACGCCACACTCCGAATCTACCTCCATCTTCGTCAACGTCTTCGAAAATCAAGCCCTAGACAGCGAAAAACCCTAGATGGACCTTCTGAAACAAGAGATCCTCAAGAAGCGCCAGTCCCTCGCTGAGGATACTGGCGGCAGACGAGTCTTCAAGCGATCCGAGATCGAAAAGAAACAAATCCAGAAGCTCCGCGAGCAAGAGAAACTCGAGCTTCAAGTCAAAGCCCAGCGCCAATCCAATACCACTACCACTACCTCGTCGACGCCCAACCCCTCCACCACCTCAACCGCCGCCGCCGCCACGTCAGCGGCCTCCACGTCCACCGCCTCCAAGACCCTCACCGACGAGCAGAACATTGACAACCTCGTCCTCCCCAGACAAGAAGTCATCCGCCGCCTCCGCTTCCTCAAGCAGCCCATCACCCTTTTTGGTGAAGATGACGACGCCCGGCTTTCCCGGTTGAAGTTCGTCCTCAAGACTGGCATGTTTGAGGTCGATAGTGACATGACCGAGGGGCAAACCAACGACTTCCTACGCGATATTTCGGAGCTCAGGAAGCGGCAGAAGACGGGGATGTTGAGCGAGAGGAAGAGGCAGAAGAGCGAGGGCGGGAAAGCGGAGGATAGGGATGGAGGAGGGGGAGGGGAAGAGGAGCTGAGTGGCGATGGAGGATCTAGTGGCGCTGATGCTGTCGATAAGGATTCGAAACGAATGAAAGCCAATTTTGAGGACTTGTGCATTGAGGATAAGATTCTGGTATTCTTCAAGAGGTTGCTGAATGAGTGGAACCAGGAACTGGATGAGATGGCGGATAATGAGAAGAGGACGGCCAAAGGGAAGTCAATGGTGGCCACTTTTAAGCAGTGTGCACGTTATCTGAATCCCCTCTTCAAGTTTTGCAGGAAGAAGGTGAGTGGTTTTGGTTTTAAATGCCTGAATTCTGCTTGGCTTACATTTGTCTCGCAAAATTTTAGATGGGCTCGTCTCTGGTTGGAATACACGGTCTAGTCTGTACCTATGTTTTTTTTTCTAAGCAATACCTATGAATTTTGACTTCGTTGAAAAATGTGAATATCACTGGAATCGAGCGGCCCATGCTGTTTCTTAACTTAGAAGTGAAGTAGTGTCGGCAAACTATCAAATTATGGCTATTCTGACTTGATAATGCCATCTTGGCTTCTTTTGAATTGTGCAATGCAGGCTACGTTTTGTGAAACATAACCAACCATACTTTTTTTTCAAAGCAATTCTATGAATGTTTGCAGATAATAAATTGAGACTCCTGTTTTATTGTTATATTGTATAGGAAACAGAATAGATTTTGTGATATCCCAGAGCAGATTGGATGGATTGTAGGTTATTAATGTACTAACTGGAATGTGTGAAGTCCCATATAGGGTGTAATAACTATGTAGAACTAGAACTTAGTGAAATAAGCTATAACGGGAGTGTAACTAGTGATCGGTCCTTTGGATATAAGACATGCGAACAGCGCTTCTCGAGGCTGTCTAATAATTTCAGAACCAACCTTTTGATACTATGTAGTGCGATGGAAGTATAGGTTATGGCGGGCTTGATAAGGATCACCAGGACTTGAATAGGAAGGATTGTAAAGCGCCTGATTCAATTAGATTACATGGTTTGTATGAATTGTGAAGACATTTTACAGGCCATATAGTCGATACAGATAGAATCCTCCCAATATTACTAGTCATTTTAAGTATATTGCAGATGTGACTAGACCTTCCCGAGCTCATGACAGATTTGGCCCACATTTTCCTAGACTATGCATATAGACATTTCAACATAAGTGAGACCCATTAGCTCTTGTACTGGACACACAAATGTTTGGAGAATCATTAGTTGCTTGGATTTACTTAGAGGATGACTGGTGAAGTTGTAGCAGATGAGGGTAAGGGAACAGGGGAGAGTGAGAGAGTGAGAGAGAGTGAGAGAGTGAGAGACGACTGCAGTTGCAGTAGCCGCCCACTGCGGCCGCTGCTCCGGTCACGTTAACTTCGGAGTATCCCGTTATTTCCATCTTTGGTCTGTTCAATCCATCCTCCTAAAATACCTACGATCGCATGCATTGCTTTCTGTCCTTTCTTGTAAAAATATATTGATCGGATAAGACTTCACGTAGAAAATTGCGTTTGTTCGCAGCTTAACGATTGAGGCTAAGTCTTATCTTTTTTCTGTGAGTGCGACTAGATTGGTGACATTAACGGAACAAATTAGGAAAACTCAAAGCTCTATACGGTTTGGAAGGTATGGTGCGGTGTGGTTGGCTAACGTGTTTGGTAAGCTGGTGGAGGGAAAAGAGCCTTGTGACTACTCGGAGAAGTTTAATGAATCGACGAGAGCGTTTTTAGTGCAAAAATGTGCGAACGAGAATGGCAGATATGTGGCCCTTGCTGAGTTTGGCGAGAGACGTAGGCGTGGGGCTGTGATGATCCCGGAGGGGAAGCGGAGAGAAGGGTGGTGGTCTGTTGTTGTGCTGTGTGAAGAGGTGATTAAAGCTATCGGTGTGTTGAGGCGTCGCAGAGGGGGGAATGCCGCGAAGTCCATCTGTAAGGATGTCTCGTTTGCCGAGATGGTGAGGTCGGGGTCGTCAGAGAAGATGGAGGCTGGAAAAAGCGTGAGCCACCCTGTTCAGTACGTCGGGGGCAAAAATGGAAATCATCTTTCGCGTGGACCTTCCTTGGCGCCGCATGCTCGACACGCAGTGAACAACGTGCTTTCCCAAGATAATTATTCTCCTGGGATTACTGAGTCGGCGGCTGGGGCAGATGAGGAGATGTGGATGCATTTATTGAAGATTAAATCTGAGCTGGACGGGTTGTTTGCGCTGGTGCGGAAGTGTGATGGGGGTGAGACATTTCGACCCGTACCCGAGCCCATTGAGTCTAATTGCCCAGTGTGTGGGCCGAGACAACGGCCTGCTTTTGTTGGGCATTTGAATAGGCTTGTTTTGGAGTTGGTTTTTGGGCCGAGAGACACTGGGCTGGAGTCGGGCCCTTGCGAACAGCTGCGTGGGCCTCATGTTCCTTTGCGTGGGATTGGCCCACTTTCTTCGTCGCTTAGACTGGGCAATGTCGCGACTGCCATGGCTGAGGGTGCTTTGGAGGATGTGTCGCCAGAGGACCCCAACCCTATTGAAGTTGCCGATGTGGATTGTGGAGGCAGTGGGTTGCCGCAGGTCCTGTTGGGGTCCACCGAGACTGGGTCTTGTGCTCTCTCGGTGGATCGGGAGCCTCGGATTCTTTCCGGGGATAAGATGGAGGGTGTTTTGAGCCAAAATACGTCGGCGTTGGCTTATGTCGAGTTGGTCTCGGGTGGTTCTGGTTTGGCTGGTGATATCTCGGCTGTGGATGAGTTGGTTTCTGCCGAAATGGTTTCGGTTGGTCCTGGTTTGGTTGGTGACTTAGTGCTGCCTTCGGATGTGGGTCTTTCTCTCAACCCCGAGGTAGAGGCTTCTCTTCCGTTTGGTGTATTGGGTAATGACCAGTCGGAGTTGGGATTGAATTTTGGAGGTGATTTGGTTCGTTGTGAGGAAAGGGTCAGTGAGGGGGGTATTGTACCTTTGCGGGTGCTGTACCAAAGAGACGTTTCAGTTGAGGGTGAAGGGACGGTTGTGCCATCGAAGTGGGTGTTGGAGATGGTTCAGTCGTTCAGGTTTATGGTTGGGGTTTCGTGTGTTGGGTACGAATCCGCACTAATGGATTTGTTCGCTGCATTGGAGATGGAGAGGGATGGTGGCAGTAGGTGTTCGGGCAGATCTGGTAGGAAGATGATGAGGGAGCTAAAAGCTTTGGAATGCTCCGTGAACTATGATGGAAGTTCTTCTACTTCTAGAAGGAACAAGAAGGTGGGGAGGGTTATTGTTAATTCTTTATGAAGCCTCGAATCATTAGCTGGAATGTGAGAGGTTTGAATGAGAGGGGTAAATGTTTGTCAGTAGGTAATTTGTTACGAGGGTGGAAAGGAGACTTAATTTGTCTTCAGGAAACTAAGGTTGTGGAGGTGTCTCGGGCTTTGGTTAGGAGGCTGTGGGGAGGGAGTCATGTTAAATGGTGTTGTTTGGGGGTTGATGGTGCGTCGGGTGGTATTTTGTGTCTTTGGGATTCCCGTGTGTTGGAGATGGTTGAGTCGTGCATTGGCTTATTCTCCTTATCTTTGATCTTTAGGAATGTCGAGGATGGGGTCCAATGGATTTTTTCCGGTGTTTATGGTCCTAATGATGATTGTAGTAGGAGGATTATGTGGGAGGAGTTGGCGGGGATTCAGAGTTGGTGGCATTTACCTTGGTGCATTGGAGGAGATTTTAATGTGACTCGCTTTCCGAGCGAGCGGTTGGGGGGTGGGGGTTGTAGGCGTGCTATGTTGGAGTTCTCGAAATTTATTTCTGATCTTGAACTCATGGACCTTGAGTTGGTTGGAGGTATGTACACTTGGTCTAATGGTAGATCGTCTCAGTCTTGGTCTCGGATTGACCGTTTTCTTGTTAGTGTGGGTTGGGAGTCGGTGTACCCAGAGCTTGTCCAGAAAAGGTTGCCCCGTATGCTTTCTGACCACTTCCCAATCTTGTTGGAAAGTGGAAGTTTTGTGGGTTCGAGGAAGCCGTTCCGTTTCGAAAATATGTGGCTTAAAGAGGATGGGTTTGTGGATTTGGTTAAGGAGTGGTGGGAGGGATTCCATTTTATTGGTTCCCCGAGCTTTGTTCTGTTTTCGAAGTTGGGGGCCTTGAAGCGAAATCTTAAGGTGTGGAATCGGGAGGTGTTTGGTGAATTGGGGGTTAGGAAGTCGAATCTTTTGGTTGAGCTTGATATGCTGGATGGAGCGGATGAGGGAGGCACTATAGATGAAGCGGGTAGGGTTCGGAGGTTGGAGGTTTCTAGGGAGCTGGAAAATTTAATTTCTATGGAGGAGACGTGTTGGAGGCAGAAGTCTAGAGCTCTTTGGCTCAAGGAGGGCGATCGGTGTACTAAGTTCTTTCATAGAGTGGCAAACTCTAATAGAAGGGCGAACTTGATTTCAAGATTAGAGGTGGAGGGGGAAGTTGTGGAGGATCCAGCAGGGATCTCTGCGGAGATCGTTGATTTTTACTCTTCTTTATATGAAGAACCCTATGCATGGAGGCCCACTTTGGATGGGTTGGAGTTTGAGAGGATTTCGGAGGTTGACGCGGAGTGGATTGAGAGACCTTTTGATGAGGAGGAGGTGACTAGGGTGATTCATAGTCTCAATAGAGACAAGGCTCCTGGCCCGAATGGGTTCTCATTGGCTCTCTTTCAAGCTTGCTGGGGGATTATTAAGATGGATGTTATGGCAATGTTTAATGAGTTTGCTAGGGATGAGAGGTTTGTTCGGAGCCTGAACTCTTCTTTTATTGTCCTCATTCCTAAGAAGCCGGGGGCGGTTGATCTTAAGGATTTTCGCCCTATCAGTTTGGTGGGGGGCATTTACAAGATCTTAGCTAAGGTGTTGGCTAATAGGCTGAAGCTTGTTCTTGATAAGATTATTTCACCCTCTCAGAATGCTTTTGTCGGGAGAAGACAGATTCTGGACTCGGTGCTCATTGCTAATGAATGTATCGATTCGCGGTTGAGATCTGGGGTGCCGGGAATGCTTTGTAAGTTGGACGTGCAGAAAGCGTATGATCATGTTAATTGGAAGTTCCTTATGTATCTTCTCCGCAGATGTGGATTCAATGAAAAATGGTGCAGGTGGATCTATTTTTGCATATCTACGGTGAGGTTTTCTGTGATGGTTAATGGTTGTCTGGAGGGTTTTTTCGGTAGCTCCCGTGGTTTACGGCAAGGGGACCCCCTCTCTCCCCTTTTGTTTGTTATTGTCATGGAAGCTTTTAGCCGTATGTTGGGGAGAGTGGTCGAGCATGGAAGCTTAGAGGGGTTTATGGTTAGAGGGGGTTCAGGGGGAAGCGTGTGCATATCTCACTTGCTTTTCGCGGATGATACTTTGGTGCTATGTGGTGCGGATGCCCGCCAGTTCAGGAGTATTAGATGTCTTCTTCTGTGTTTTGAGGCTGTTTCTGGCCTTCGAATCAATTTGTCGAAGTCCGAAGTTATTCCCATTGGTAGGGTTGATAATGTTCAGGAATTGGAGGGAATTATGCAATGTGGGGTGTCCTCGCTCCCCTTCAAATACTTGGGTCTTCCGTTGGGGGCAAGCTTCAAGTGTGTTCACATTTGGGACGAGATTATTGAACGGATGGAAAAAAGACTTGCGGGTTGGAAGAGGATGTATCTCTCTAAGGGGGGTAGGCTTACCCTCATTAAATCTACTCTTTCATGCCTACCGACTTATTTCCTTTCTTTATTCCCTATACCGGTTGCAGTGGCTAATCGATTGGAAAAGATTCAGAGAGATTTCCTATGGGGCAGCGATGAGACTGTGCATAAGTTTCATCTTGTGAGGTGGGAGCTGGTGTGCTCTCCCCATCATGCTGGGGGTTTGGGGATCCGCAGTTTATCCATGTTCAATAAGGCTCTGTTGAGTAAGTGGCTGTGGCGTTTTGCTCATGAGAGAGATAGGCTTTGGCGGCTTGTCATTGCTGCTAAATATGGGAGCTGTGTGGGTGATTGGAGATCTCGTTCTCTCCGGGGACCGTATGGTGTTAGCCTTTGGAGGTTCATTTCCAAAGGGTGGGCGGCCTTCAGTAAGTCTCTCAAGTATGTGGTGGGGAGTGGTGTTAGGGTTAGTTTTTGGCAAGACGTTTGGTGTGGAGATATTCCTTTGTCTTTGGCTTTTCCGGTGGTCTATTCTTTGGCTCTTAATAAGGAGGCTACGGTGGCGGATTATGTGGCGGTGAATGATGGTATAGTTGCGTGGAATGTTTCCTTTGTTAGATCAGCTAATGATTGGGAGTTGGAGGATTTCTCCGCGTTTTTCTCCAAGTTGTATGGGTCAGCGATTCGGAGGGGGGAGGATGATAAGATGGCATGGACTGGCTCCAAAAATGGTTCTTTTACGGTTAAGTCTATGTACTCTTCCGTTGTCAGTAGGAGCAGAGTTAATTTCCCTTGGAAAAGAGTTTGGAAGACGAAGTGCCCTTTGAAGGTGTCTTTCTTTGTGTGGGAGGCTACGCATGGGAAGATTCTTACGTCGGATAATCTTCGGAGGAAAGGTATCTATATTGCAGATTGGTGCTATCTTTGTCGTGATAATGGGGAGTCGGTTGACCATGTGCTCCTCCATTGTCCGTTCTCGAGGGGGATTTGGAATCATGTGCTGGGCATTACAAATTTTCAGTGGGTAATGCCGGAGAAGGTTTCGGGAGTGTTGTGGAGTTGGAGGTTGTCCAATCCGATTGCCAAGGCTATTTGGAGAATGATTCCTTCATGCATTTGGTGGTGTCTTTGGAGGGAACGAAATAGTAGATGTTTTGAGAATTGTTCATTGTCTTTGGTGAAGATGCAAGAACTTGTGTTAATTTCCCTCTTTAGTTGGGCTAATGTGGTGCTTGGCTGTCCTTTTGTTGATTTTAATGATTTTCTTAGTTTTTTGGTTTGTTTAGATTTAAGTGATTTCGGTATAGCACTTTGTACTATTCTCACTTTTTTCTAATGAGATTGGTTACTTATAAAAAAAAAAAGATTTACTTAGAGGATGAATAGTGAAGAAGTGCAAATCAGTTTTTCTTTTCTTTATTGTTTTGGAAGTATAGTATGGCCTATGAGAATCTGCTGCACCAAGTATTCCGGCCACTTCTAGAGGCATTAGGAAAAAGGGAAAATAAGTGCCAGAGTTGGTATTGTTTTGGGCACTTCCTTTTCCTCTTAGAAGGTAGATCCCCATATGGAGATGGTGATTTGTTGTTACGAAGGCTGCAACTTGGGTGTATGCGGAATGTCAATTTACCTAGCTTTCCTTTGGTCATGGACCTCTGCTGAAACATAGAACTATAGAAGAGTGGAATTCTAGAATGCGAATTTTAACTGTTGTCAGGGTCTTAGCTCCACTTGGTCTACATCACATTTCGTAGGACTCTTCGTAATACAAGCAAACTAGGTAGTTGGTGGGATTGAAAGAAGGATTGAGAAGAACTCTATTGTATTGTTTTGAAATCTTTGCTTCCAGGCTTGCATAACCCATAAGAATAGCAACTAGGATTGAACATAACGTCAAATTACCCATAAACTTGCCGAAACCCACTTTGATGCTTAAATCCATCTCTCTCTCTTAGCAAGATTTTGGCCCAAAATTTAATGTGACACTATCATCCCTTTAACACCTGATCTAAGGCTTAGGGTCACCTATTTGTATTTTCTAGTTGATTTTCATCTGAAGCAAGTTCCCTGGGTCAAGTCTTTGTGGATCACTTTCTTAACCGGCTACAAAATATGTGTCGAGTTTATTTCCATAACCTTCATATTTGATAGGACCACCATATTTGCCTGTCCATGTCATACTCACGTGCATGGACATGCATACAAGCACAAACATACTTTCTTATTTTAGACAAGAACTAGGATCGAAATATCCTTGGACTGACTGGCCTCATAATGCTGAACAGAAAACTCACCATCTCAGATCATGTTATATGTAGCGAACCTATCTTTATTGTTCCTGCTTAGATTTGGGGTCAAGCAATAGTGCATTGACTCCTCATATCTCTATTTATAGGTTCTTCCTGATGATATTCGTCAAGCGTTGCTGTTGATGGTTGAATGCTGCATGAAGCGGGACTACTTGGCTGCAATGGACCATTATATTAGGATGGCCATTGGAAATGCACCCTGGCCTATTGGTGTCACTATGGTTGGTATCCACGAACGTTCAGCCCGTGAGAAAATCTACACGAATAGTGTGGCCCACATTATGAATGATGAGACAACTCGGAAGTACTTGCAATCAGTCAAGAGATTAATGACCTTTTGCCAACGACGCTACCCAACCATGCCATCGAAAGCTGTTGAGTTCAACAGCCTGGCAAATGGAAGTGACTTGCAATCTCTGCTAGCAGAAGAGACTGTGTCTGGGGGTAATGAAGTCCCCGAGGAAAGGCTACGGATAATGCCTGCTCCAAAGGAGAGCTAACTATTATGTGTATTATGATCTCTTTGATAGACAACCATTGTATCAACGAATAATTGCACTGAAATATATTTGTCACGTGTACCTTTATTATATTAAGAAAAAAAAAAGTGTACCTTTATTATGCTTTCTCAATCTCACAATGCTCTGCCTCAAATGGGCTACTTTGAGCCTGGGTCATGGCCGAGGCAAGAGCAGTCTGGAGACTGACCTTTTCAACTAGGAATTGAGAAACTTCTTGAGGAGCAGGAAATTCCTTGTTGACTTGATCCACAATGCGATGGATGTTGAACTTATCCCACCATTTGACATGGAAACGTCGGACAAGTATATTGGAGTTGACTTGATAATCCCATTTCAGAATCCAAGGGACTTTGTATTTACTTACAAATCTGCAGAGGATAGGGAAATGACTTTCCTGAGCAGTGCCTTGGCCATGATTATGAAATCTGGCAATGGCTTTTGAAAGATCGATGGGAATGATATCTGTAACTGGTCCATACAGGTTCCACCATTGGAGAAACCAGATGGGGAGTTGACTTTTGAACTTGTTATCAAAGTTCAAGAACCAAGAATGAGAGAAGGTCTCATTTTGGTAGAGTAGTACTTTTGACCATGCTTCAATATAATCGTAATAATTGAAGCCAATGGGCTGACCTGGTAATTCTTTTAGAATGGAGGGATGCGAACCCCATTCAGTACAAGAAATAAAATTGACTATGAATAACTTGTGGAAAATAACCTTTGTCTGAGTAGGATCAAATCTATCAATAATAGGTTCAATCCGGACTGACTCAGTATGAAGGAGGATTACTTTGTAGAAACCGATTGACTTGTTGGGATGTTCCGGGACAAAATGCCACTTAGGAGGCAAATAGGCTCGGAGCAATTTACTATGTTGCGCATGAAGGAGAGCAACTTGATCCTTTTGACTTGGTGCAACCTGAGTACCGATCAGATAACGATGACCATACTCAATGTGGAATACATGTTGCGTCACTTGTTTGACCATAAATTCCGATGTATTTTTCGGAATGTAAGGAACTTTACCTTGAGGCTTACTTTGTAGTCTTTTGTCCGGTGACTGGGCCGGTTCTTGTAGTCTTAACGGAGACTGGGCCGGAGACATAGTCTCAATAATTGCATATGGGTCTAGAGGCGGACTTGCTGGCAAAGAGGCCAGGGCCGAGTAAGTGGGTTTACCATAGTGACTTGTGAGGGTGAGGGCCGATGAAGGTCGAATAGAAGGGGGTCGAACACTAGGACCTGGTCGACTTGGTTGACCTAAAACTTGAAAACGATTACTTGAAGTTTGACCTGTAGAACCAAATGGTACTAACAAATGGTCCGGGAGTAGTTTGGGGATATCTGACTTGGTTGACTTAGCAGGTTCTTTGCCTTGAGGTTTAGGAGCCATGGGATTCCTGCAAGAATTCACGGGTAAGGAAGTCAGGGATACTGTTTTGACTCCCTGGAATGTATGCAATGTCAAAATAAAAAATACTTAAAATTGCTTGCCAACGAGCAAAAATCTGTTTTGATGCAATATTTTGAACATCTTTTTCCAAAACAAATTTTGCACTTTTGCAATCAACACGAATTAAGAATTTCTGATTTAATAAATCAGATTGGAATTTACTTATACATAGTACTATAGACAAAATTTCTTTTTTGATAGTACTGTAATTTTGCTGAGCCGGATTCCAATTGCCGGAATAAAAACGGACAATTTGTTCAGAGGAATCTGGTGTGACTTTTTGCTTGAGAATACCACCGTAACCAAGCTCGGAGGCATCAGTCTCGACGATTTTGAAGGAATCCGGGGAAGGAATGCCAAGACATGGGAGTGTCTTAACATGTGACTTAATGAGCTGGACAATAGCCGTATGTGCTTTCGTCCAAGGTGGAGGATTCTTCTGGAGACGATCAAAAAGGGGTTTGCATTGATGTCGGAGATTTTGATAAAATTCCGCAATATAATTTAAGGATCCTAAGAACCTCTGAAGCTGGGTTTTATCAAGGATGACATCGGGGAATTTATCAGCAAACTGGATAGCTCTATCAATTGGCTGTATTTGACCTTGGTAAATGTTAAACCCTAAAAATCTGACTTTGGTTTGAAATAACTTGATCTTAGGGGCAGAGACTACTAAGCCGTTTGACTTAATAATATGAAGAAACTTGTTGAGATGTTTCCAATGTTCTTCTATGGATCTAGAGAAAACAAGAACATCATCAATATAAACTATGGTGAAATGACTATAAGGATTGAAAATATCATTCATGATATTTTGGAATTCACTTGGGGCATTCTTCAAACCAAAGGGCATTACATTCCATTCGTAATGTCCAAAAGGAGTGTTAAATGCAGTTTTGTACTTGTCAGACTCATGAACCTGGATTTGCCAAAATCCACTTTTCATGTCGAATTTACTAAAAACTGTGGCTCCTGAAAGGCGTCCTATGAGATCTTTCTTATCTGGGATAGGATACCTAATCCATTGGAGGACTTTGTTCAGGGGCTTGTAGTTGATGACTAACCTAGGAGTTCCTCTTTCTATTTCAGCATTTTTCTTGACATAGAAAGCAGAACAGGACCAAGGGGATTTACTATGTCGTATAATGCTTTTACTTAAGAGATCTTGGATTTCTGTTTTGCAGAATTCCATCATCTCTTGATTCATTTGAATGGGTCGAGCTTTTGTGGGAATATTTTTCTCACTAAACTCAGGAATGTAAGGGAGTTTAACTATGTGTTGCTTTCGATGCCAGAAAGCATTTGGAAGGTCAGAACAGACTTGTTGTTCTAATCTAGATTGAAAAGAATTAATTTGTTGCTGAATGTTTTGACTTGTGAGTTGTTCCTCAACTCGTTTGAACTTAATTTCTTCTTTAAGAAAATCAAGATGATGCGTCTTACTAACAATGAAATTGAGAGTTTTACTTATGGAGGCTTCCTGTAACATGGTAAGTTCCCTAGGCCTGGGAGGACTAACGAACTCGAAGGTAACTTGTTGACCAAGAATGTTAGTGGTAAGACCTTCACTGCTGGTGGTAAAGGGATACAATAGGCAAATGAAGGGAGTACCTAAAATAACTTTCTGATCAGGCATGTTTTTTACTAAAACGAACGGAGACCTAAAGCAGACATTATCTTTGCAGATGTGTGCTTTGGATAACTTATAATTAATACCCATTTGACTACCATTGGCTGAGAGGAGTCGTTCCTTTGACTTCTCATAGTATTTGGTGGGGATTAATCCTTCCTGAATACAATTAAGATCAGCACCTGAATCTATAAGGGCAACAACCTCAAAAGAATATTCAGAGTTGACTATAATGGTTACCTTTGAATGCCATTTCTGAAAATGCATTCGGTTCACTATGCTAAGGAATTTGTTACTATACTCAGGCTCATCATGGAGGAGAGGAGGAGTAAGAGAGGGAACAGATTCTGGATCAGAATCTTCAGCTGACTCGGAGGAAGTGGCTTGACTTTGACTCTTAAGTTTGTGATTTATTTTAAGAAGAAGGACTTCCTGTTCGAGAGTTTTATTACTTGCTTTTAATTCTTTAATTTCTTTTTTAACTTGTTGGACTTCAGTCTGTAAATCCTGGAGGGTTACAGGTTTCTGGGTTTGCTTAAACTTTTCTAAAATTTTATTAAGACTGACTTGGATTTCCGGAACCTTTAGCTTGTTTTCATGTTTTCTTAAAGAATGTTTTAACTTGGTAAGATACTGAGCCTTGAGCTCTGGATCTTCAACTTGGTCGATCAAATTGATCAAAAGTTCTTCTTGTTGACTTAAGACATTAAGAGTTTTACTTGGGTGACAACAACTATCTTGACATCCTAATTTCTGGTTAGGGGTGTCAGATTCACTATCGGTACTAGGGTTGGAGACAGAACTAGAAGACGGGAAGTCGTCTATTTCTAAATCACTACCACTAGAATCTCTTAATTCTAAGATAGAAAATAATTTGACTCTTTCACTTTCGGGGATGTCTAAGGAATTAATGTTTTCCTTAACACGACATTCTGAACTGTAATGACC
Organism: Myrica gale; assembly: GCA_963930655.1. NCBI lineage: Eukaryota > Viridiplantae > Streptophyta > Magnoliopsida > Fagales > Myricaceae > Myrica > Myrica gale. The sequence continues at coordinate 11,110,609 of OZ005610.1, read as the reverse complement.
TAATTTTTTGCATTTGTAACATCTAATGTTACTTTTATCTTTAGGAGTTTTAGGCTTGGACCTTTTCCTAAAAGATTTCTTATAAAACTTGGGTTTACTATCCTCAAGAGGAGTAGACTTCCTAAAAGACTTCCTATGGTACTTGTTTGATTTTCTGAAGAAGACTTTTCTTTGTGGTGTTTCCTTCGGGATGGTGCTATGGGAGGTAGACCATACTGTTCGCAGAAATTTCCCATTTCATACTTAGCTTTCTTTCTATCTTTGCTAAGTTGGTTACTAATCTTCATGTCAATACACATTTTCATACCTTCTTTGTTTATGATACTAACAAGATCACCGTAGGTTAGGTTATCATATTCTATGATTCCTGAGGGTTGACTTAAGACTTCTCTAATCTTATGGGCAAAGAGGTTGGGTAATCCATTAATGAATTTTTCTTTCCAAAATGGATTTTTACAATCATCTCTAAGCATGACACGAGAAATAAATACATCTTTGTACCACCTAAAATCACTTAAGGTCGGACACTTAAGGTTACTAAGCTGATCATGGATCCGAGCTGAGATGTTACCTGGAGTTCCAAGAAAGTGTTTAATAATGGTATAAATAAGAGTATTAATACCATCACTAACACCTTTACCTAAGGCTTCATCGAAGATTGGGAAACCTGCTTCATCATGCTGTACAGCATAACGAATAAGATCACGATCTTCTTCGGTGAGATAATTTTCCCACCATTGGCGTAAAGAGCCAGTGAAACCTGAAACAATCAAGTCAACAATATCGGAATGACTAAGGGATTGGTTTACTAAGTAGCTATTTGCTACCATAGTCATATGCTGGAGTTTATTAAGGATTTCTTGTTCAGAGAAACCATCAATATTCCATTCATATAACTTGTCAGAGGAAACAGAGAATTGACTTTGAAAATTCCTTTCTTCGAATTGAAGATCAGGAGGAGTGGGTTTACTATACCAATTCTTGGTCAGGGTCATTGGATTAGGATGATAATTCTTAATCCTATGAACATTTAACTGATTAAATTGTTCTTGAATTTCACTAATTTGGTGATCGGAATCTGAAGCTGATTCAGATTCAACCTGGTTGAGAGCACCTATCTGAAGAGAAGAAGAAGGCTTACTAGATGAAGTCTTTTCAGGTGTTTTAGACTCGGCTGTAGTTAAATCTTTTAACATCTGACTAACTTTACTAAGGGCTGTGACTTCTAACTTAGAGGTTTTTAAACCTATGGGTTTACTTGTTAACTGGATCAGAGGCTTTTCGTTGACAGGGGATTGACCATCTAACTTAAGCTCAATCTTGTCTAACTGATTACCTATGGTCTGGAGATACTGGTTGGTGTAATTGTTTTGTTCAACCAGTTGTTTCTTACTATCAGAGTCTGGAATCTTAAAAGGGGAGGCTATGATCTCAGATCCTTTGTGGGCTACTATGATAGTCTCAGCAGGAGGATGACTAGCACTAATTGACTTATTCTTATCCGTGGTGGTCCATTTGACTTTAGTAAGAACTTGACAATTCAAGTTCTTGTATTTCTCCAAATACTCAAAGAAACTTATGTTTGTACCTAATTGAATCATAAGTTTCTGCCAATTATCAAAATTGACTTGTTTTTCAGCTTTCGTGTGACTTTTACTATATTGAGTCCTTTTGGCTAAATTGGTGTCGGACATAAATTCATCTTCTAGAGTTTTCATGTCTGGGCTGAAGGGTTTACTAATGGTCATCAACTGTGGGTTAACAGATTCGAAATCTGTTTGGGTTGGTGACTCTTGACCATCATCTTCTACATCGTCGACTACATGTCCTGATGTAGAGGCTTGGGTTGGTAAATGTGACTTAACAGAATACAAAGGAGTACTAACCTGAGAATTAATCTGAACTCCTTTAAGTTGCAGATTGATGTCTCTTCTAACAGATTCATTGATACTGGTAGTTGATCTCCTAGCAGATTGGCTACCTGGTTCTTGAATCCTGAGGGGTGTGAACCTTCGTGGTTCATCAAAACTAATTCTAACAGTTCCATCAAGATACTGTTGGATCATGTCTAACTTGGTTATGTCACTGTGAACTGGGGCTGTAGGAGTCTCATTTTCCAAGACCCATTCATTCGGAAGGGTGACATTTTTCCAAACAATTGACTTTGGGACCCTAATGTTAGCGTCACTGGTATGACTCTGAATCAAGAGGGTTTGATCTTTGGGACTTTTTACTAAGGCATGAACATTCAAATTGGTTCGGATGCACTTATAATAAATCCTATAGATCAAGGCTAAAGGCTGACTTCCTTCTAACATCTCGTAACCTGAAGTTTTAACGTTCAAGGTTAAGGCTTTTAGAAGATGTTTATCACTTAAACTTAAGGTAAAATCAGGAAAACAATCAAAATGGATTGGACCATTGTGGAGACTGGATTCAATTATACCTAAGATGCTTGTGCTGTAATCTGTGAACCTAGCATCACGAAGACACAACAAAACAGACGCATCAATCCCTTTTCGGGTTAAGGGTTTTACTGCAACTTGAACTAAACCTATGTGAATATACTTGAAACCTTTATCCCTATGCTTTCTAAGGACATCGGGAGATAAAAGTTGACATTTTTCATGGGTTTTACTAAGAGCGTAAACCTGCTCTACGGTTTTAACATGGTAATTACCTGTGAAGGATAAAGGGGAGAAGCTTGACTTAGAGTAGATTTCACTACTGGGAACTTTGGGGATATTCCAATCTTGGAGTGAAGAGTTTACTTCATTGACCTCAAATTCTTCTTCGTTAACAATTCCTTGAAGGGGTGGAATGGAACCAGAAGACCTAGAACTTGTGGAAGAAGTAGATCTAAACATCCTATTCATGTTTAAACTTCGGGACACAAGAGTCACACTAAAACAAACAACTTAAAAGAATCAGCAATAAACCTATCTAGGTTTCAACCTTTCGACTTAACAAACTTAAAAGGACATACCCTCTCAAGCCCCTCCGCTCAGGCCTCTCTGGTCTTACTGTTTGGAGGCAGGACTTACTGTTCAGGTATGCTTCTAAACTGCTAAGGTTGGGGTTTATCTTAGACGGGATTACCGGAGATTTACTAAGAAGCTTGAAATAGAGGGACCAAATGGCCAAAAACTCAAACACAAACGAGAGGAATAGACCATCCTTGATACCACTACCGGGGCCTGCCTCCGATACCAAAAGAGAAGTCTGGAGACTGACCTTTTCAACTAGGAATTGAGAAACTTCTTGAGGAGCAGGAAATTCCTTGTTGACTTGATCCACAATGCGATGCGGAACCTTTAGCTTGTTTTCATGTTTTCTTAAAGAATGTTTTAACTTGGTAAGATACTGAGCCTTGAGCTCTGGATCTTCAACTTGGTCGATCAAATTGATCAAAAGTTCTTCTTGTTGACTTAAGACATTAAGAGTTTTACTTGGGTGACATTAGATTGCTTTCTTTTTGGCTCTGTAAGCTTATAGGTCTTAGATGTTAAGTTTGTAGTCCCTCCTCACTGTCATCCATCAATTTTATAACAGTTGAAGGTTGAGATTTGTTGCAATCATAATATTCTCTTCCCGATATATCAACCTTAAGTGGTCTTGTTAGATTCCATCTTGTTGGTCTGAAGAAAATTGCAGCTGAAGATTCAAAGAGGCATGAATCTAATATCCATACTCCTTTCATGTAGCACTAGCTCTAGATGCTTAGGAAAAAAAAAAAAAGCCCTAGCTCTAGATGTTTCAGTGTCTCGTTTTTAATACAAATTGTTCATGTTTTTAGGCTTTCTTTTGTCACCTTATTCTCCAGATGATTCTGATGGAGTAATTAGTAGAATCCTACTACTCCGGTTTGCCACTATGTATAGTCAGCCTGATAATTGAGGTTCTCCTATTTGTGGGCGTCTTTATTTTCCTTTTCCTTCTGCAGGATAATATAAGGGCATCTTTGATTTCTGTACCAGTTACCACCATACATTCTTCTTAAATAAACGTGCTATTGAAGCATCTTTATCTTGTGTCTCCATTCACCATGCTCACCCCAACTTCAAAATGGATCAAAAGCATATAGTATGATCGTGGCTAGATATTTGTTCTATTAACTAGGGAAAATTAGATTACTTATGCCAAATGAGAGTCGCTTTTTTGTGAATTCGAGTTGAGGGAGTTCTATTGGTTCGTTATAATATCAGTAACGCTGGATATAATACCAATCAATTAAAACGTATAGTAGTTTTGATGGCTAGAGGGGTGAGGATTGATTCGGTTGAACATAGAAATTAGAATGGTGATAGAGGGCATTCATTTGAACGGTTTAATCGTGGACATCTATAAATATTCAAAAGATAATCAAATACAATGGTGACTGAAGTTATATTGAAAGATTACGAATAAGAAATCTTTTTTTTAAAATTTGGGAAAGGCAAGCGTGATAGCTTATGCTCATGGCGTTAAATATACAGGGGGGAAAGAAGTCACAAATGTGGATGATTAATATAGCATAATTGACCACAACCTATAGGCTTAATCTTTTAAGTTGAGTGGTGTCCCTATGTACTATATTATAAATCCATTAGAAGACTCCCTAAGTGTTTATCTCCCCAACAAATGGTATTAGAGCCGATAATGTGATCTGGAATGGACTTGTAAGATCGGGAAAAGACACTTTAAAGAGAAGATGAAGCAAGGTGTGCGAGGTGAAGCACGAGGTGGATCCTAAGGAGGCCCAAAAGAGAAAGAGCTTATTGGATAAGGCTTCCATTTGGGAGGGATTGAAAGGGGAAGCAAATTCTATAGTCACAAGGCACGAGGTGGATCCTAGGAGAGGAACCTAAGTGAAAAAGAGTCTGGTAGGATCAGAAGTCTTTCACTAAAGTGAGTGTGTTGCGTGGTATGGTCCACAAGATTACCTGGAAAAAAAAACAAGCCATAAAAAGAATTAGATTGAAGGGAGAGCGGATTAATGTGGTGATATACTCACATATGGTGATATACACGTGTGAGAGAGTAAAAAAGGTTGTCTCATATTAGAAACAAGTCATAAGTGTGCGCGGTTAATATAGCATAGTTGGGCCTAAACTTTTAAACTTAAGCTTTTTAGGTTGAATGATGTCCCTATATTCTATATTACAAGCCCACTATGAGACTCCACAAGATGCTTATCTCTCCAACAAATGTGTGGTATGGTCTACAAGATGATCTGGAAAAACAAGCTGCAAAAAGGCCTTCATTGAACAGGTAGTAGATTAATGTGGAAGTGTGAGCGGTTAATATAGCATAGTTGAGCCTAAATCTATAGGCTTAAACTTTTAGATTGAGTGATGTCCTTATATGCTATATTACAAGCTCACTATGAGACTCCCCAAAGTGTTTATCTTTCCAACAAATGGTATTAGAGTCGATGGTGTGATCTAGAGAAGAGCTTGTAAAATTAGGAAAAGACATTCTAGAGAGAGAAGGGAGCAAGGTGTGGGATGGATCCTAGGGAGGACCAAGAGAAAAAGGCCTATAGGATCAGGTTTCCATTCGAGGAGGATCGAAAGGGGAATCAAGTTGTGCAATAGCGAGGTACAGGTGGATCCTAGGAGAGGAGCCCTAAAAAAAGTGTTTGGTAGGATCAGGAGGCTTCCACTCTAAAAAGAGTGTGTTGTGTGGTATAGTTCACAAGGAGGATTTGAAAAACATGTTGTAAAATAAGATTTTTGCTGAAGGGGTGTGAATTAATGTGGTGATAGACTCACACGTGAGTAAAAGATGTGCTGTGCGGTATGGTCCACAAGATGATCTGGAAAAACAAGTCACAAAAGACTTATGTAGAAGGGGGAATAACTTAATGTGGTGATAGACTCACACGTGGGGAGAGATTTTTGAATATACATTTGTAATAGGGTAAAAAAGTTGTCCCAATATTAGAAAGAAGTTACGAGTGTGGGTGGTTAACCTAACATAGTTAGACCCAAACCTATAAGTTTAAATTTTTAGGTTGAGTGATCCTTATGTACCATTATAAGCCCACTAGAAAACTCCCAAGGTGTTTATCTCCTCTAACAAATGGTATCGATGATGAGGTGATCCTCTAGAAAGAGAGAAGGGAGGAAGGTGGCACAAGAAAAAAGAGCCTATAGGATTGGGGATCGAAAGTGGTAGCAAATTGGCACAAGATGGATCCTAAGAGCGCGACCATTATCCAGATTCAAAGTTAAAACACTAATTTTATCCTCAAGAACAAATCAACCCTAAAATCGTGAGCCTTATCTACACACATCCTTGTTAGCCCTAATCATTGACGCAAGCGGGAGTAGGTTGCAAATCAGTTTTCGCTAGGAGGAACGAAGAGAAAAAGAAACGAGAAAGGGAGGAAGGAGGGGGAAAAAAATATAATAAACGGAATCGAGTGGCGTCATATTCCAATTTCCTTTTTTCAAGAATAAGTGCATGTTTGAGACCCCAAATATTTGGGGTCTCAACAAATCGGACAAACCAAACAAACTTCAAAATTTTAACTTTTACACCTACACACTTCACTTTTCACAAACCTTAATAAATCTCAATAAAGTAAAGATTACTAAAATTTTGGGAATATTCCCCAATATTTTGGCAAACAAACATCCCCTGAATAAAGTTGGAGGGGAGGCTATGATGCAATCACACAAAGTAGCACATCTACCGTCAGCGCACCAATCTTCCCAACCCGCATCCCCACGTCCGAGGCCACGTGGCTCTCAATCCCTTTCTCCGTACCTCGAATCAGAGTAGGAAGTAGGATCTCCTTCTCTCGCGGTGCCTCTGATATCCTCCACCCGCTATGGATACCCTCCTTTACACCCCAACTTCGATGGCGAAGCGCCCCTGCCCCTCCCAATCCCCTAGGCTCCAACAACCATCTCTGAACCAAATGGATCACCTTCTAGAATCCTTCCTTGCCCTGTCCGACTCCCACTCCTCTTCTTCCTCTCTCTCCATCGACCTCTCCTTCGACCGCCTCCTCGAGTCCTGTGCCTCCAGCGACGCCGATCAGACCCAGCTCATCGATCGGGCCCTCCGATTGGGAACCGCCCTCCTCGAGGCCGCCAAGCGCTCCTCCCGAAAGCGTGCCTCCAAGCACAACTCTCTTGCCTGGGCCCTCCCTCCCGACCTAACCATCAAAGTATACCTTCGAAATACACCTCGATTTTTCTGTCAATTCCCTCATTTCGTGGGTGAATTTAGCATTACTACATTTTGCCTTGGGTTCGCATACATTTTATTTATGTCCTGCGAAATGTGTGCGAAAAAATTGGTGGTGATTTCTAGCTAATTCGGGGACCTCTGTATAACTTTTTGGTACCTTTTCTCTTATAATATTGGTATCCACTATGTGTAGTTTATAATTACGCGGACGGATTTGCTTCTTTTGATGAATAGTTACAATGTGGATTTTTGATGGAATTGGTGATGATGGTGGCGGATGTTGGTAATTTTGATGAATAGCTTCTTCTTCTTTTTTCAGCGGCAATCTAGTGTTACGATTGTTAGATGCCTTATAGTTGTATAGCTTAATTTAGCTTGGATGCTGATATTTCATTTGGGTGATGACAATGATTTAGTGCATTGTTAGAATGGTTTAAGCATGTCAATAGTATCTCTCACACCTTTACTAAAGGACATGTGCCATCTGAGTGAATGTTACATGGTGATGTAGGTCTTTTCCATGCTTGATACACAAAGCCTATGCTATGCAGCGGCTACGTGTTTGATGTTCAACAAGTGTGCCAGGGATCCTTCATGCTATGCTAACATTGACTTGACAACAGTTGTCCCGAAAGTTAACAATGCAGTTGTGTCCACGATGATCCACCGAGCTGGAAAAGCCCTTCGGTAAGGATTTTTCATTTATTTCATCCTTCATATTCTGGCTTTTATTTTACTCCCATTCGACCCAGTCATATTGCACTGGTGTCCAAAAGGTTATCTTCACTCAAGTCCTCTCATGCTCCTAATAGAATATGAGTAAACTTTTTGAACATGAGATCACTGCCTTGCGTTAATAGGGTTCTGTAATGTCCGTAAACGGAAGGGCGATCAGGTCCTAGTGTTAAAGTCTTGTGACACTCTATTGCTCTATGTAAACAATTTCTGAAGTTTTCTTCATAGATGCTCATAAAGTGTTATAGAAAGCTCTATGAGCTCCAATTGCCTCTGCAAGCTTTTTGAACTATGAGCTGTTCGTCTCCCTTTATGCTTTGATAAGGCATTGAGATATGGTAGTCTCTTTTCCGTAGATATGTGATTTTCAATGTCTCTTCTAAATTATTCAGGTCTCTTAAGCTTGGCATAGTTCCAGGGCCAACGGTGTCACCAGGATCTTGTCAACCATTGGTTTATACTATTAGAAATTCTGTGGATGTGTCTAACTTTTCATGGAATGATAAGAGATCAAGACAAGGAAGGGAGTCATCGATTCTTACTAGATCCTGCTTGAGCCCTTTAGTTGGCGATAATGTTGCTCCAGGGTACTGTTGAATTCTCGCACTTGAAAATTTAGTTTTCGTATGTAACTTCTTTGGTGTTAAGATACTTCTTTTTCTTATTGAAAGGACTCTTTTGAGAAGGTTGCACCTTTACAATATTGAAAGAATGGATAACACATCACTTTGTGGGGCATTGTCGGCTTGTCCATCTCTCCTTGATCTGGAAATTGTTGGCCTGTAAGTTATTTTTGAGCTGATGCATGCTTCTACTAATTCTTACTGGTTTAAGCTCTTGGTCTCACAAGTTGTTGGTTCATACATTTCTTTGAGCTCTCATTTCTTATAACATTATAACCTTTTTGGCCTCCTTCCTAATGATTTACCTTTTGAATTGTGTAGTCATGTGGAATTGAGGCAAACTTTGATGTCAGTGAGTGCAAATTGTCACTTAATAGAGCGACTGTTCTTCGAGTCATCGAAAACAGGTGCAGTATCTCCTCCACCAGCAAGTCCTATTAGCATGCTATCAGGAAATTTTTTGTCCTAAATTTGTGTTTTTAAAATATCAGGGAGGGATGACAGCTTGAAATCACCAACCTGCATTGATCTGGTGAACAATTGTCCCCATCTGAGTTCATTGGCACTTAGAGGGTTTAAGCTCCATGATTATAAAGTTCGCATACTTGTTAAGGTAATGTTTCTTGGCAATTTTTATAGATGCAGGGGATGCATTTGGTTTCTGAGATTTTACCTTACGTCTGTTATTCTTTGAAACAAATCTGCTTTGTAACTTCCCTTCACAATGTAAGACTTAATTGCTACTTTAGTTTAATGCCCTGCATCCTGTTAATTTCTCAGTACTTGTCCTGCAGCAACAATAAGAAGTTAATGCATGTTAATTGTGAACTGACTCCATGTAGTTGAAAGAATGCTTTGTTGAATTTTATTTTGGAGCTTTAGGGGAGTGCTTAATCACAATGAGGCTTTTAGGATGTCTGAAACCCACATTAGAGACATTACTATTTTACTAATCTAACAAAAACTTAGACATTCCATTAGGTTGATCGTTATTCCTTGACATTCTTACGAAGAATCTTATTATTGTGCTTATCAGTTGCTCCCTTTTCAAGTTGTATTCTAGCTGAAGTAGTCTTGCATATAAAGTAGACTAAGAAACAACCCCACTTATCAAAAAAGAAAAAGAAACAACCCCCGTCCTTCCCTTCTTCTCATGGGAATGCCTCTCAACCAAAAATTCATGTATTTGTCCTCTAATTAATTTTTTTTTTGGCAACGTATCTCTCTTCTTTGCGAATTTCTAACATAAGAGCACCAAAAAAAAGTGTCTTCGCTTTTTCTCTTATTGAATGGAAAGCATAAGTCTTGTAACTAGATAATTTATTTATATTTCATATTCACTAACACATTGCAAATCAAGACTACATAGAACAGTGGTATTGGCATCTTTCTTTTATTCTTAAAAGCAAAGTTTCATTTATTTGAGGGAGAGTATAGTCTAAGAACCAGACAATTGATCTATATTTGGAATTGTAGAATTTATAAGGTGAATGTTCGATATGCAATAACTTTGGAAATCAGCTTTGTGTCACTGTAGATCCTTTTCTGTGTATATCTGGTATGTGGGAAGATGGTCACTGTTCTATGAAAACACCTCATTTAAAGTTGGTCGCCAGTTAGTACATAGAAATTTGCTGCCTGGATTAACTTAATAAAGAAGGTAAGGGTTTGAGACATATCCATTACTTTGAAATGAATTTTACATTCATCATCTATTGCTTAGATGCATCATGTCCAATGTTTACTGCATGGTGTGTAATTGGTGATTTTCTTGTGATTTTCTTTGCCCCCTAATATGAGTACAGAATTTGGCTCTAAATTGGTTATAGAGAACTACTTTTAGTGGAAGTTTAATGGCCTAGTCTTCTTGGTTGCTTGTGCAGGGATTTCGGCATCTACAATATGTTGATTTTTCAACATCCTACTCGATAACTGGATCCTTTTTAAGGTTGGTGTATCTTCTGTGGACGTGATCATTTGTGAATCATTCTACCTTTGCTATATTTGAAGCATCTTTGTTTACCTGTTTTTTGGTTTATTGGGTAAGCATCTTTTGTTTGTTTTATCTCATTGGGTAAGCCAAATTTTTAATACTTAGGAACCTTGGAAGCACCATGGGTGGGAATCTACTCGAGGTCTTGATTTTGCGGGATTGTATGCATCTCAAAGAGGCACAGTGTTTTCTCCCTTTCTATTTCCCTCCCTCCCTCTCTCTCTCTCTCTCAAACATTAAATTGTTGTTCGCAGGTAGAGGTTGCTCGGATTTTAACAGCAGTTCTTACAGGGGATTTCAAGTGCCTCAGACATATTGTTAGTGGTTGTGAAAATTTATAATGGCCTTTCCATCTGAATTTGTGTTTTAAATTATAGCTTGATGTAGTTTCTCTTCAAATTCTGACTACTGCCTCAAATAGGATATATCCAATAAGGAAGGTTTGGCTTCTGAGGGAGACTGGTTTGAAAGATGTTACAACTCTAGGTAATGGTTCTCCCTTTTGTCATCTATGAAATAACTGTACTGGTTTCTTCTTTAAGCTAAAATTGTATCATTCTGCAGTCTCATTCCTATAAAGCAAGTTTTGGAAGAAAGGCCTGATATGTGTTTGCTGGCGGAGTTTCCAACTGAAGGAAGGTTGGTCTAGCCTTTATTTATTACGGTTGGTGGAATCCAATTTCACTTTTAGAACAATGTGAGACAGTCTGGCTTCTTGATTGTTTTGCAGTTACATTGATATTGAGCACATGCTCGACAGTGGGCAAGATAGTGAGGTCAGTCTGCCATCTCAGCTTAGCAGTCAAACATTAGATGGTTCAATGTTTATGAGTTCGTCAGAGAGCAGCTACAACAGTGATCAAGGTAGTGGCAATGAGGATGGTCGTGATGGGAGCTATGTCATTTATGAGGAAAGCTCAGATGAGGTGGACTTTCTGGTGCTGTAGGAGAAATATCCACTTACGGGGTGATAGAAATTTGTGGCTGCCAAACGTATTGGGTAATGTGCTCTCTCTCTCTCTCTCATGAAAGATATGGTATATGGCCATCTATGAGGTTGGGAATTGTGTTTAGTTGTTGTTGGAATAACTTGGCAACTTAGCTTTATAGATTGCATCAGGATCACTTTGTAAGGAGCACCTTATGGCTTTCCCATGCTCATAATACAAAAAAGTGTAATCTGGGGAAAGGGTATTGGGGATCAAAGATGTTGGGTACATGCCACATTTGACATAAAACACAGTGCAGTATTTTCAAGCATAATTCTTGTATGTTTCTCACTATTAAGGAGTTGCTTAAAATTCTCTATCCCCTGGAAGTTACAGAGACTGATTGCTATATTCCTGTACTGCATGATCTAATTAAATATATTGCAGCAATGTCTTCATTGTATATATATTGGTTTTATAAAATGTTATAATTACTTATAGGAGGTTCTTCTTTCTCTAACAGCATGCTCTTACATAGTCAAATAACACGAGAGGAAGCTTTATGGAGTGCAAGCCACGATGAAGTAGACAAATTGATTTGTTGACTTTGTGGGGCAAATCATTCTTCACTTTAATAACAGTTGATGGAGGGCAGGGTGATCTTTGTATTTACGAAAATATCCCTGGGTGCTTCATATTGTCCACGGCGAGCATTTCTTCCCCCATTTTACCAACACTAGATTTCCACCTGGAAGGCCATACCTGTCATGAGGGTGATGGTGAATGCTTTCAGCTCTCTATTCTGATTTGATAAGAGAGCTTTCTATATCCAGTTTTCATTTACTATCCTCTGTCATAATTTTTTAGCTATTATGCAAGGTAAAACCTGTTGTATATGCATTAGAGTGTTGCACACTTTCTATTATTTTCGTTTTTTAGATTATATTTAGCAGTCACCTATGCTAAAACTTTTATCAGCCTTGTGGAGATTACCTTGCAGGCAGTAGGCAATTTTTTTTTAATCTTTGCCGGCAGATATTTATGTACTATGCTTTAACAGGTTCGTACAGTATGATCAAAGTGTTTTGCAGGTTGTTGATATTCATAGAAAGTGGATATTCTAATGGTTCTCGGCCCAATCGTTTACTGCATTGGTTAACAACAGAAAGGACTCTTGTTTTAGATTCAGATATAGCACAATGGAAGCTGATATGGAATATAAGCACATGATGTAACCACGGGGAAGAAGGAATGAGAAAAGAATGGTATAACGTCAGGTCTCACGTTAGTTTCTCATCAAGTAGAATTGAGGTTTATAATGATTCTAAGTAGCTTTAAAAGTGATGTTTACTAGTCTTTGAAGTTAAAAGTGTAGATATGGCTAACATTTTTTTGAGTCGTTACAAATGGAGCGGCACTAATCATAATCAATGTGACATTGAGTTTGGTAGGCCTCGACGAGGACGTAAAGTGTGGTAAATGAATGCAAAAGAAATGGTACGAGGCTAAGTAGTTATTTTTTACTGAGGAGAAATGAGTTATGAGCTTTAAATGGGCTTCAAAAGTAATCAAAATTAGTCATTTTGGTGTTAAAGTACAGATGTAATTAGTTTTTTTTGGTTCTGCTTAGCATTCTCAAAATGATGGATTGAGATCTTTTGTAATTTTTTATCCCAATTGAATGGGTGAATTCGGAGAGAGAGACAACAAATGGATTCTGTTTTAGGATTTATGTTGCTCGAAATTTTATATAGTTATATGCACAATGCAAAAACTTATCTCTTTTTAATTTCTACCGTATAATTCGGGTAAAGAATTCTAGAAGATTTGGATCCTGAAAAACTAACATTTTAGTTTGGTTGCAACTTGGATAGAGTATCATCAAAAATTGGTTTTGCTTGGCCTTGGTCAGCAAAAGTTTTTGCATGACTAGCGTCATTAAGGAATGTCTATTTTGCATAGATTCCAATCTTTTAATCAATAGCATTCATAACCAACCCGCTGGAGATCAAGGTCATGTTGGTTTACCATTTTTTTTTTAGGATTTGCATCATACTTTTTTTTAGGATTCAAACATCACAAAATACACGTATTTCAATACATTTTATTATTATTTTTTATAAACATCAATCTTTTTTAACAACTTTTGTACGCATGTCAAAAAAATTTTAACATCACTTAAATATTCGTAATTTTATTACGAATCCTACAAATTTCTTCCAAATAAACATTCAACGATGAGATTCTATATACCCGGGTTTGCTACCAAGGTTGCTTGTGTTTGGTGGACCTTAAAAAGTCTACTTAAGAATTAAGAAAGGTTTCTATGAGAATCTTTGCATTGTTAGGGCCCACCAAACCTGCCAGCTTTTTCTTGGACCCTTGTATTAGCACTAAAATAGGTTTCTATGAGAATCTTTGCATTGTCAGGGGAATGATCATCAAAATAATTAGAGGTGATTGTTAGGGCCCAAGTCCGTGATCGAAAATAAGCAAGATTGTATTAAAGGTTAATTACACTTTGTACTCACGTGATTTGAGAGTTCTGATATTTTGCATTCTGTTATTTTAATTTCGAGTTATTTCAACCATGTAGTTTGGGCTTCTTTCGATTCGCACCATGCCGTCTATTTATCTGTTATTTTGAATGAAAAAGTCAGTTACGTGTTATGCACGTGGCTCACTTACCCATTTTGCCTTTCGATGTTCAAAATGGTTAATTACACTTTGCACCCACATGACTTTGGGAATCTGACACTTTGCATCCAGTTCTTTTATTTTTAAGGCACTTTGCACCCACGTGTGTCTGCATATGTGATGCATGTGGTTGATTTTTTCGTTCGAAATAACAGATAAATTAATGGGGTACAAAGTGTCAAGACCCTCAAACTATGTGAGTGAAATGTATCAAAATTAAAAGAATGGAGTGTAAAGTGTCAAGACCTCTAAACCACGTATAACTAACCCTTGTATTAACTAATACACAATCAAGAGTACCTACTCTTAAGAATTTTTTATTTTTCTCTTAAAAAGGGATTAATTAATAGAACTTGAACAGTAAGAAATATATATTTCAAATAGTCTATATAAAAATATTTTGACAAATATCTGATACTATTTTCAACTTTGGGGAGGGTACAAAATTATATTCTATTTTTTAATGTTTTTAGACATGAAAGACAGGTGTCTTTGATATGGCTATCCACGTAAGTCTCGGGTGTCCTTGTCCACTTTCCCTTGGAAAGGTTACCACTAAGGGATTGATTTCAGCATTTCCTAAATGACATGTTCTAAAATCATTAAATTGTAAGCAATTATTCGGAAACCACGTATACATAATTCATGATAAATTTCCCCTAAATCGAAAGTGTCGTCGTCTTAAGAATTAGTTGGAACGACATTAACCTCGCCGTAGAAGATTACCTTAAACCGTCTTCAGAACTACTTGTAGTTTCGTTTTGAGTTTCTTCAGTCTGTTAGTCCTGAAGCAGCAGGAAGCATATTTGAGTATCCATCCTATCGATATATTTCCCCACGCCCTCGCCATTAGATATTCCGGGAAGCTCCGACAATCAGCGGAAAGCATGGCCTCGGTGCCGCCATACAAGCCCTACCGCCACCTCAAAACTCTCACCGCCCACACGCTTGCCGTCTCGTGCGTGAAATTCTCCAACGACGGGATCCTCTTGGCCTCGGCCTCCCTGGACAAAACCGTCATCGTTTGGTCCTCCCAGACCCTCACCCTCGTCCATCGCCTCGTCGGCCACTCCGAGGGAGTCTCCGACCTTGCCTGGTCATCCGACTCCCACTATATCTGTTCCGCCTCCGACGACCGCACCCTCCGTATCTGGGACGCACGCGCCACCACGAGCGAGTCGGCTCACGTAAAGACCCTCAAGGGCCACTCCGACTTTGTGTTCTGCGTGAACTTCAGCCCGCAGTCGAACCTCATCGTGTCCGGGTCTTTCGACGAGACGATTCGCATCTGGGAGGTAAAGACCGGTAAGTGCCTCCACGCGATCCGGGCCCACTCCATGCCCGTCACGTCCGTACACTTCAACCGGGACGGCTCGCTCATCGTCTCCAGCAGCCACGACGGTACGTGCAAGATCTGGGACTCCTCCAAGGCCACGCTGCTGAAGACGCTGATCGACGACAAAGTCCCCGCCGTGTCGTTCGCTAAGTTCTCGCCCAACGGCAAGTTCATCCTTGTCGCCACGCTCAATGACACTCTTGTAAGTTTGTTTTTTTTAATCTCAATCTTATTTCGTTCTTTCTTTTCCAGTAGAAAGTATCGCATTTGAGTAATTTCGTGTACATAACTACTCTGGAAGAACTTGAGAACAAAAGAAGTGGTGTTGGCTTTTGTTTTTCTTCTTGTTACGGACCGTGTAGTGGCTTATTTATTTCTGCTTCACTGGGTGACAAAAATTCTGAGTTTCTTTAATTGTGTTACTAAATAATTACTTAAGAGAGAACCATTTGTTTTGGTGGTTGGCAAAAGGGTAGATGGAGCATGAAGGGGCTAGACTGAGCACTCCACTCTTCCTGATTATAATGCGTAATTCGGTTTGGCTTAGCAAATAAATAACTGTGTTTCTTTCTTCCTTTTTCTTTGTTTATCCATTGATCGATAGTTTGCTTGTCTATCTCTAGGATAAAAGGTTATGATTAGGTTGTGTACCAACACGTTGGTTTATGCTCATTTCCAGTGGCCGAACTCACTAGCACTAGGCACTGGAAATAACCTCTTTTACTAATAGGCCCGGGGACAGCTGCCATACTATGTTCAGTTGGTTTGTTCTAGATGCCTGCCTTTGTTCTGGTGGGGGAGGGAGAATTGCTTGGAGATTTTTCATCATCTTCGTGTTCTTGTTATTCTCATCTTCTTATTGGATAAAGCTTATTTGTTCCTCAGATCTAGCAAAAAAGGCTCGATCTAAAGTAGGCATTGACAAAAATTCCTTGAACAAAAAATGTGTGGCTAAAAGATATGAGAGTGCACTTTAAACTGCCAGATTTGAGCATTTAAGATTTCAAAAATATAGATAGTGCTAAAGAAGAA
Organism: Myrica gale; assembly: GCA_963930655.1. Taxonomy (NCBI): domain Eukaryota; kingdom Viridiplantae; phylum Streptophyta; class Magnoliopsida; order Fagales; family Myricaceae; genus Myrica; species Myrica gale. Next base: position 11,094,082 of record OZ005610.1, on the reverse strand, counting down.
ATTACTTGTTCATTTTTCTTACATCCTTTTGGCTACCAAACAGAAGGTGAGATATTGATCCCAAAAACTTTTATGGATTGGAAATCAAAATAAACAAGAAACGAATCCAAAATCGATATTGGTAAGAAAAGATATTTGTGTGTGTGTGTGTGGGGGGGGGGGGGGGGGGGAGGGGGGGTTCACCTGCTTCTTAGCTTTGTTTTGAGAGAAAGGGATGAAGAGGAAGGAGGTGGAAAAAGGAGGGTTTGAGAGGGAATGGAAATTGTGGTTGACAGAAGGAAGAGAATGGCGCAGCTGCTGGGTTTGTCATTCTGCAAACACCCTACAAGCATATATACATATTTTTGTACTTATCGCATAATCATTGGTGAGTTGGTGTAAGTTGGGACTTAGAAAAAAAAGAAAAAAGAGTTGGTGTAAGTTGGGCTTTTGACTCTGAATCCCTGTTGGTTTCTTAAATTTTTAATTGTCCAACCCTGCCAGAAACCGACCAATATTTGTGGTTTTAGATTTGGGTCAGTTGGCTGGATTGGTTTTCCGGGCAATTTGCCCTCTCCTACTTGTAATGTCCTTAATGCCATGCATCCTATAAGCATAGATTTAATAGAGAGATTGTAGAGATTTGAAATTATGTGTTTTATTGAATATTGAATGTTCAACAATCTGCAGATAGGATTCAATCACATTGATTTGATGTATTTGCTTGAAAAAATGAAAAGATAGAAAGGAGGAAATCAAAGTACAGAATCTTTTGGTTTTCTTAGTCTTAGAGGAGTGAGGTTCCATTTCTCTGTTCTATCATTTTGGGATATGCAATTTAACTTCCATATTCTTAATTCTTGGCGCAGAAGTTGTGGAACTACTCAACTGGGAAGTTTTTGAAGATTTACTCGGGGCATGTGAATAGAGTTTACTGCGTCATGTCTACATTTTCCGTCACAAATGGGAAATACATCGTTAGTGGTTCAGAGGATCGCTGTGTTTTTTGTGGGATCTCCAGCAAAAAACTATGGTTCAGAAACTTGAAGGCCACTCTGATACTGTCATTTCTGTTACCTGTCACCCGACTGAGAATAAAATAGCTTCTGCAGGCCTTGATGGTGATAGAACTGTGAGAGTTTGGGCTCAACCTTCATGATTTTGCATGAAACCAACACTCCGGATTTTATTTTTTCTTTTTTGGTTCTTTTCTATTTCTCATGTATACACCTTCCTCTTTTATAACTTCCGTTAAAAACCAAATGTAAGGTCCTCTTCTATGTATATAATCGTTCACCTGTTTCCTATAACATTTGCATATGAATGAGGGGGTTTTGCTATATGATGAGATGGTGTGAGATTATTTAAACGGTAAAATAAGTCTTGTTTTCTTGTTCTCAGTCTTCACCTGCCAGTTCCTAATGATGTCATATCTTCCTCCTACTTTTTTTTTTCTAAGCATAGCTTCCTCTACTTGAGACTAAGCAAACAGTTAAAGAAGTTGTACCCTAAACTTTTTTAATCTAACTTTGTTACTTAAAAATCCAAGAACAGTGATGGCAAACATGTACTGTCGGTATGATGGATGCAACATGGAGTATCTGTAAAATATGGAATTTCTTGTCTCTAAGACGTCGCATTGATGATCAGGATGGCTCTTTGATATCTCATTCTGCAGATTTTTTTCCTTTCTCCCGTTACGGGAAAGTCAGACAAGTGACAGTTGTCCAATTGGCAGAATGGAATGGATTACGTGGTATTTGCAATGTTAAAATAAAATAATCTATTTTCGTATTAAATCATTCATTTTTATTATAATAAATATAAAAAACAAATGTACTCAAATTATCTTCTTCTTTTTTTCACTTCGTCACTGACCCTTACAAACCAAATTTTCTTCAAACACCTTAGTCTAGATGTACTGTGTAATGCATTGATTGGACAAGTCCGGTTACCTTTTCTCAAAAATGATGTTGAATGCGTAAGAAATAATTGAAGGGTAGGATTAAGACTTAGCTCTTCCCTCGAATATGATATGTGACTATAGACAGTTATCTCCGATTGGGAATGTACTTCCTAATCCTTAACAAACACGTATGGGTTTACTCGATTCAAGCTTGGTGGGTCTTCCCGTCGTTCTTGAATCCAATCCACTCAATTTTGAGCATATTAAAGTAACGTGTGTTTACCCCAAACGCTTTCATTGATAGATGGAATATGGAATATGCGTAGTAATAATAAGAATAATAACTCAGTACAATCTGCTTAGGAAAAAAAATTCAGTACAATCTGTTAAAGTGTTTTCAAAATAAGTTATTATATATTATATTTTGGGATTGAAAATTTATTAAAGTGTCCCACATGGAAACTACTTCTTTCTAGGATTGCATTTATTAGTGGAGAGCTTTAACTTGTATTTGCTATAGTGCAAGACATGGAGTCTATGGTGCACCACACGCACACGCGCGCGTGCGGGTGGCGTGGTCTGTAGGAGCGCTTATGAGGCGCACTTGGCACGAAGCATCAGAGCGAGGATCTGAGCCATGTATTTTTGGTCTTTTGATCGGACGATCAGATCGCATTTATTTCAGCTTTGATGAAAATTCAACGGTGGATTTTATTTATATTTTAAATCCGTATGATTAGTTATCTAATCATGAATATTAAAACGTGATAAATCGTGTCCACGATATTAACAGTTTTTAAATTGCTAGAATCACGTTTGGATTTAAACTGAATAATCACGACGTTTGATTTAGTAACTGCCTCCATTTTAAATGTAAAGTTCTTTAAATTGTCAAGAGATTGTACGTACATTATTCGTGAGTTGTGTTACGCATTTTGTACGAGTGGATCCCTAAATCCAGGCTCTATTATATCCTAAACGAATATCACTTACCCTGTGCACAAATTGGTGGGAGCAAATATCGTTTAAGGAAAGCAACGCTGTTATGCCTTTGGAGCAATTTCTTTTCCCGATCATTCCTTCTTTTTCTATTTTTTCAACAATCTAAAACGATATTTTGCAATGGCACTCACATTGAAGGAATGAAATTTGGATTTCAAGAAATTGGAGCATTTTGATGGAGCCAATTTCAAGCAATGGCAGAAGAAGATGCACTTTGTGTTGGCGGATCAGAAACTGCATATGTTCTGACTACTCCCAAACCTACATTGTCTGACAATGAGACTATTGGAGAGACTCGTGAAAGGCTGAAATGGGAGCAACATGATTATCTCTGCAAGAGCTATATTTGTAATTCTATGGTTGATTCACTGTTCGACATCTATATAAAAAAGAGTACTGCCAAGGAGATCTGGGATGCACTGGAGGCTAAGTATTTGCTGGAGGACGAAACCAGTAAGAAGTTTCTTGCTAAGAATTTTTTTAATTACAAAATGGTTGATTCTAGGCCTGTTTCTGAACAATTTAACAAAAATGGATGAGGACATTTCTGTATCTTCCATTATAGACAAATTACCACCTTCCTGGAAAGCGTACATGAAAATGTTAAAGCATAAGAAAGAAAATATTACTCTTGCTCAGTTTGGTCAGAATATTCAAGTAGAGGAAGAACTGAGACGTAATCAAGCTATGGAAGATGAAGTTGTTCGAGCTATTAAAGTTTTGATAGTGAAGGAAAATGGTCCTTCGAATTCAAAGAAGAGAAAGGCTGAAGATCAGAAACAAGAGAAGTACAACAAGAGGAAAAAGAAAAGGGAATTGCTACAATTTTGGCAAACCTGATCACTATAAACGTGATTGTCGTCTTCCTGAAAAGAAGAAGAAATTGATGCAGCATCAAAGCTCGGATTCTAAGGGCTCAAAGGATTCTGATCCTAAGGGCAAGGAGAAATTCGTAGCTGTCATCTCAAAGGTCAATCTGATCGAAGAGATGGTTCGTGGTGGATTGATTCTGGGGCAACAAGGCATGTTTGTCATGACAGGAGTCAAGTCAAAAACTTCGAAGCAATGGAGAATGATCATGTTCTCTTTATGGGGATTTCGTCCACTGCTGCTGTGAAAGGAAGCGGAACAATAGACTTGGAGTTTACCTCTGGAAAAGTCTTAAATTTATCTAATGTGTTGTATGTTCCTTAGATTAGGAAAAATATTGTATCTGGTGGTCTTCTGAACAAGTTTGGTTTTAAGATTGTATTTGAGTCAGATATGTTTATTCTGACTAAGGGTGGGACATTTGTGGGTAAGGGTTACTTGTGTGATGGTATGTTTAAGCTTAACATTGTGGAAAATGCAAAAGTGATTTCTGTTTACATGCTTGGCTCATTTTCTTTATGGCATTACAGATTAGGTCATATAAATGTTAGAAAAATGCATGATATGATAGGTTTAGACCTAATTCCGAAAATTGAAAATGATATGATTGAGAAATGTCATGTTTGTATGAAAACAAAAATCACTAGAAAACCATTTCAGAAAAGTGAACGAACCTCGTCTCTTTTGGAACTAATCCATAGTGATGTATGTGATTTACATAGCACACCCACTAGAGGTGGTCGAAAATATTTTGTAACGTTTATAGATGAATTTTCAAAATATTGTTATGTGTTTTTAATGCATTCAAAGGATGAAGTGTTAGAAAATTTTAAAATATTAAAAAATGAGGTCGAAAACCAATGTGATGTTAAAATCAAACATCTCAGGTCCGACAGAGGTGGAGAATTTCATTTTCCAGAATTTTGTGAATCTGTTGGTATAATACATGAGACAACGATAGCATATACCCCTTAGCAAAACAGAGTAGCTGAAAGAAAAAATCGAACATTGGTTGAAATGGTTAATGCAATGTTGAATGTTTCAGGTCTGAGTAATTCTTTTTGGGGTGAAGCTTTACTTACAACTTGTTATATATTAAATAGAATTCCACAAAAGAACTCCAAGGTGACTCCATACGAATTATGGAAGAAAAGAAAACCAAATCCGAATTATTTCAAGATATGGGGATGCAGAGCAATAGTCCGATTACCTGAACCAAAAATTAGGAAATTATGACAAAAAGCTATTGAATGCTATTTCTTGGTTACGCTCAACATAGCAAAGGTTACAGGTTCTTAATTGTTGAACCAAATAGCTATGTTGATGTTAATACAATTATAGAATCTAGAGATGCCGAATTCTTTGAAAATAGGTTCACTACAATTTCATCCTTACAAGATAAGGATGTCGAACCTATTGATAGATCTTATGAATTTTCTCAAACTAGTCAAACTCCTGAAATAAGGAGTAAAAGAATAAGGAAAGAAAAATCTTTTGGACCAGATTTCATAACGTTCTTGGTTGAAGGATCACGGGATGGTGAATGTCATCAAATGATGATAACTCCAGGTTTATAACCTGATCCTTTGACGTTTAATGAGGCTATGAAGTCTCAGGATTCTGATTTCTGGAAGGAAGCAATCGATGATGAAATGGATTCTATAATGGGAAATAATACTTGGAAGTTGGTAGACCTTCCACCGGGGTCTACACCAATTGGCTGTAAGTGGATTTTCAAAAAGAAAATGAAAGTTGATGGAACTATTGATAAATTTAAGGCACGATTAGTAACCAAGGGTTTCAAGCAAAAGGAGGGTTTGGATTATTTTGATACATATGCTCCTGTTGCTCGAATTGCTTCTATTCGAACTTTAATTGCATTAACATCGATTTATCATTTTGAAATTCATTAAATGGATGTCAAAACTGCTTTTTTGAATGAGAAACTTGTGGAAGAGATATATATGGATCAACCTGAGGGTTTTTTGATGCTTAGACAAGAACATAAGGTATGTAAATTGGTTAGATCTTTATATGGTCTCAAACAAGCTTCTCCTAAGTAGTGACATGAGAAATTTGACGAGGCTGTCATTGCAAATGGGTATCAGGTACATGAATCCGATAAGTGTGTTTATAGCAAGTTTCATGGGCGTCAAGGTGTTATTATTTGTTTGTATGTGGATGATATGTTAATTTTTGGACCTGATATGACATCTGTGTTAGACACCAAAAATTTTTTATCATCAACATTTGACATGAAAGATTTGGGTGTTGCTGATGTGATTCTAGGAATTAGTATTAGTAGAAATACTATTGTATCACTCTGACCTAGTCACATTATATTGAGAAAATTCTCAAACGGTTTAATCATATGGATAGTAAACCGGTTTCAACACCTTTTGATAAAAGTGTGAAACTTTTTCCAAATACTGGAAGAGCTGTAGATCAGCTGGAATATGCAAGAGTTATAGGGTGTTTAATGTATGTTATGACTTGTACTCGTCCTGACATAGGATTCGTTGTTAGGAAATTGAGTAGATACACCAGTTACCTAGGGCATATTCATTGGAATGTTGTACGTAGAGTTCTTCAATATTTAAAAAGAACCATGGATTATGGTATACAGTACAGCGAATATCCTTCTGTGTTAGAGGGATTTACTGATGCTAGTTGGATCAATGAGAATGAGGATCACAAATCTACAAGTGGTTGGATATTCACACTTGGAGGTGGAACGATCTCATGGGGATCTAAAAAACAAACCATCATTACAGATTCAACCATGGCATCCGAATTTGCTACTTTGGCTTCATGTGGGAAAGAGGCTGTCACGCCTCGTGCCCGTACTTACCCCCTAGGCTCACCTATAGCGATGGTATGCACACAAACGGGGATTACGACACGAATGATCCTATGAGTTTTGACGTTGAAAAATCTTAGCGGAAACTTTTAAAATTTTATTGGTAATGCAATATATATTAGTTAGGACAGGAGAAGACAGAAGTTGATGGGAAGGAAAGTGCAGACCGGTACTACCTCAGTCTTTTTCCTTCAGTCAGCCAATGTTCTTCCCCACTCACATCCTTTTCCTCCCTTTCTCTTTCGTTTCTTTATGACTCGCGTACTAGGTAGGTTCACTAATCTTTATTTGAGACATCAAATACGCAGGAGAGAACAACGAACCAATGGGTGCATCCCCCTGACCAGCCTATACACCCTTAGCTAGGTAGGCAATCATTCGAAAGATACTAATAAGTTCGGAGCCATACACAGACTACCACCACACTTCCCATATAACACGTCGTCTATTGTAAGCACTAAGTCAAGGTGCAAGCCAATACAAGAACTTCACGTAGGCGGTTAAGATAAGGGGGCATTAAATGCGCATTCAGCGAACTAAGAAATCCCGCACTCGGGGTCCAAGGCTAGGCCAGAAAATTCCCGACCACGCCAACATTCCGACCTCCCGACTTTCCGACCTTCACAAAATATCACTTTCTACCTAGTGCCAGCGAGTGTTTTCTCCAGAGCGTATTCACACAAAATTTTGAACATAAAAACTATGTTAAAACAAGATATAAAATATATCTTCATAGTGGTTCAACTTCTTATCAAACAAAAATACATCCATACATAAAACATAGTAAATACGTTGATCGAGGGAGGGAGGGGTATTACAGAGGCCGAATGGTTACAGAATTTATTACTGGAAATTCCTATTTGGCCTAAACCGATGGCGCCAATATCAATTCACTGTGATAGCCAAGCTACATTATCTCGGGCATATTGCAATGTCTATAATGGCAAATCTAGACATATTGGCTTGAGACATAGATATGTGAGACAATTACTCACTGATGGAGTAATTACTATAAGCTTTGTAAGATCTTCTGAAAATCTTGCGGATCCGTTGACTAAAAGGCTTATAAAGGATTTAATGTGGAAAACATCAAAAGGAATGAGGCTAAAACTAATGATCCAAAATCACTAAATGATGGAAACTCAACCCAACACTTGAAGTATCATGCTCTTGGGTTCAATGAGCAAAAGTACATCCTACGGTGATGACAAGCACTTTACAGTTTTGACCATCTCCAAAAGGACAAGTGCTTGGTACCTGTAATGTAACCTGAGGTGTTGTGCTTCTAAGCACTTAATAAACTTGGAACACTGTATGTGTTCAAGGGAGTGTGTTATTACAGGACACTCAAAAGTATACCTATATGAGTGTCATAGGTGGTGCCGCCCTTTATGAGAATTTGGTTTTATCTCTAGAGCACTTATGAAAAGGATACATGACCCACGACCAATCCATGGGTCAGCTTTCTGAATCTCTTGATAGGCTTAACTCTTATGTGTGAGGTACATCCGACTGATTACATAGGATTGATGGTTCAAAGCTTGTCTGTCATACTTTTCTAATCAGCTTTGACGTATTTTCACTAAGTATAGGTTCAAGTCCATAAGACACCTTTTATTTATGCATAAGAGTTGTTATTCTGGTATTTTGAAAATGGTGGGGGATTGTTAAAGTGTTTTCAAAATAAATATTATTATATTATATTTTGGGATTGAGAATTTATTAAAGTGTCCCACATGGGAACTCCTTCTTTTCTAGGATTGCATTTATTAGTGGAGAGCTTTAACTTGTATTTGCTATAGTTCAAGACATGGAGTCTATGGTGCACCACACGCCCACTCGCACGTGTGGCGTGGGCTGTAGGGCGCTAGGGGCGCTTTTGTGACGCTTATGAGGCGCACTTGGCACGAAACATCAGAGCGAGGATCTGAGCCGTGTATTTTGGTCTTTTGATTGGGCAGTTAGATCGCATTTATTTCAGCTTTGATGAAAATACAACGGTGGATTTTATTTATAGTTTAAATCCGTATGGTTAGTTATCTAATCATGAATATTAAAACGTGATTAAATCGTGATCACGATTTGATAAATCGTGTCCACGATATTAACAGTTTTTAAACTGCTAGAATCACGTTTGGATTTAAACTGAATAATCACGACATTTGATTTAGTAACTGTCTCCATTTTAAATTTAAACTGCTTTAAACTGTCAAGAGATTATACGTACATTATTCGTGAGTTGTGCTACGCATTTTGTACGAATTGATCCCTAAATCCAGACTCTATTGTATCCTAAACGAATTTGACTTACCCTGTGTACAAATTGGTGGGGGTAAATATCGTTTAAGGAAAGCAACGCTGTTGTGCCTTTGGAGCAATTTCTTTTCCCGATCATTCCTTCTTTTTCTATTTTTTCAACACAGTCAACGGAGTTGGGTAGGGTTCCCCTATCTACGTGTATGATGGAGGGGATGTGTCCCTCCATATTATTAGGACTCCCCTACTCACCTCAAATGAATTAGATTGGGTGCGTTTGCACACTAAAATTTTACACGTCCTAAAATTTTAACACAATAAAAAAATTACAATATAATCTCTCTCTCTCTTTTCATCACATCATTACTTTTTACAATAATAAATATTAAAAATCATCTCTCTCTTCATTTTTTCACAAAATTCAATACCTTAAAATTTTAACATCCCCTAAGTTTTAGCACACAAACACAACCTAAAATTCACTCCAATTTATTTTTCGTTAGTAGTCTAATTATAAAAAAAAAGGACACCTCATGCATTAAATGTTGTAGGATCAACAATGCTCGACAATAAATACGGACATTAATAAATGTTATTTAACTTATATGTTGTATTTATTCATCTGGGGATAAGAAATTAGAGATGACCCTAGTGTTCTCAACTAGCTGTGAGGGAAACCTCAACGATTATGCCGTCTTTTTTCTTCAATTCAAATGTTATATCTTATTCGTGTTTATTTGGTTTTAGTTGTTATATAGGTAACATGCTATGTGTCGATGAAAGCTAACGTGGTAGAGATATCCAAGTTGAAAAGGCCGGAACATATTTAATTAAACCTTAAATTTACCACATACATGTAATCACACACATCCACGGAAAAAAATAATAATGTAGTCTTACACATTCCCAGCTGGAAAAGATTAAAAGAAGCAGATATTATACCCGCTGCTGCAGATGACCAACGAAATGGGAACTCTCTCTTGCCTCCCTCTCTCCCTGACTGCTTCGTTGCGAGCCCATAACTCCCCTTCCAAAACCAAACCGTTCAACCCCATACTCTGCCCGCATGTTTCCTCAACAAGTTTTAAGTCACTGAGGTTTGCCGGCAGAACCATAGCATTTGGGAGCAACACAAGTAACCCCAAAGAGTCTCTGTTTTTGGATGAGAATGGTGTCGTCGATGACATGGATGGGTATTTGAACTACCTCTCTCTCGAGTATGACTCGGTTTGGGACACCAAACCATCCTGGTGAGTATTTCCCTTCTTGGGTCTTTCTTATCTTTCATGGTTACTTCACAATTATCAAATTTTGTGGTTGTCTTTTTCACTGTATTTGCTATGTTTCACTTCCGAATTTGGTTACTTCTTCGTGTTTTAATGCTAAATATGTTCAGACATTTCAATACTACGGGACCTGGGATTCTTGCTTGGTTTTGTAATAGTTATCATATACCTCAGACTTTTGTTTCCAGTTCCTGTAGTTTTGAAATCAATTGAATAGTTCTGATCATAGTTATCAAACTGTTGTTTCCATCAAACTATTGAAACTACGAGTCCATATATTGAGACCTCATGGAAATTAATTTATATAGGAAATTAAATTCAGTAGTGGTTGTTGAATTCGAATTATCAGCGAGTGGTTTCCAGTGTTATTTTATGTTTAGATTGAACATAAATTTTTGTCTATCAAATAGTAAGGTTCTTTACACCCAAAACTATCAATTGTGCAATATTTCACCCCTCAGCAATTAATTTGGTCAATGAAATGACAATTTTACCCTCACATTTTTTTGCTATTATATTTTGTGTGGAGGTAAAGATGTCATTGTACCAACAAAAAAGATCAGTTTCCTTCCAAATTAATGGGGATGGTGCAAAGTGTATATGATTTGTAGTTGAAGGCCGAAATATAACGAAATCGATAGCTTAAGATTCAAAGTGTCAATACCCTGATAGTTAATGGGCAAAAAATTGTATTTTTCCCTTTATGTTTTATTACTAATCAATATAATTAGTCGGAGTTGGTGCAAAGCACCAGATAATAGCTTTGTTTTAGATCTAGGCTATATGCATAAAAGCATGTGAAGTTCTTGTGGAAGTTTGAAGTTGTGGTCTTTTCTCTATATCATACAAAGGTAAAAGTATTAGAGTTCCGTTATTGAATACAAAAATTCAATTTTCTCTGTCTCCACTATATTAATTGCACAGAATTCATAAAAATTTTATAATTTACGAGTTAAAAATCATTGGAGAATTGGTAATTTTAAAATTGGGGTCAAAGTCAAAGTTTTACTGGGCAAGTTTGTAGAGACTGACATATTATAAGGTGTTAAGTGATAGCCCAATTGAGTCTCATATCAAATAGTAATAACAAGAGTGAGGAAGTTATTCCCGATTTATGGGTAAAATTAATCTCAATCAGCGCCTTGATTTTAATCCCTAATAATTTGTCCACTTTTCATCCCCTTAATTGGTGGCCTTTTGATGTGGATTTGAAGAAGCCCCTTTCTACAAATCTTTCTATAATATAAGGGAAGCTCAAAGAGCTTTCTTCGATCGCATGCATAAATTCTTCCCTTGTCCTACTTAAGATGATAGATTTGCATTGTCGATGTTATGCAGTTTGAAGTTGTGAAGTTATATGGCACCAATAAATGCGGCCTGCACTGATTCTAAATTTAGAATGCTACGAATTAGAAGAATCTGGTGGAATATGGACAGAACAAAACGGAAGTTTACTAATTTGCACAAATAAGTTGAACTAGTTAACTACAAATTGATTTCTGGCATTGGTCAAATGAGTTCTTGAAGATCCATTCCAGCACTTAACATGGTTTGCCATGGATAGTATTTGTATTATGCTTTATTTACTTCCCGGGGTTCTACAGCTTTCTGGAATGAATTATAGTTTTAGGAACCCAAACTTTCTCTTCTTTTCTTCTGTTTTCTTTTGGGCACTACTAAATAGATTCACTACGGATACATTATTCTAGTTTCCTTCATGTGCTAGAAAGGTCAGTCACTTCTAAACCTGTACAAATTGTTTGGTTGAGGCTTATGAAGTCATGACTGATGTTTTAAAACAATAACTTGTGTCGATCTGAGTAATTTGATGTGTATAGGAGTTGAGGTGTGAAGAAACAAGAGGAAATTTTCTTGTATTATATGAATGTCCTGTTTTTTTACCGGTTCTTGCTTTCTTTTTTATTTGATTCCTTTTCCTCATGTTGCTAGGTGTCAACCATGGACGATCACTCTAACTGGAGTATCGGTGATTGCTTGTAGCTGGCTAATTTTTCACTCAATAGTAGTCACAACTGTCATCTTGTTACCAATATGCCTATGGTGGTACATCTTTTTGTATTCTTATCCAAAGGTTTGAGCATCTTCTCCGAGCCTGTGATTTTCTTTTCTTAAATTCATGAAACACTTGCTAATTAATTCTACGGAAGTTCTTTGCTGCTCTGCCTGATGTAGTTCCTCTTTTTTACACTAGATTTTAAAATTTTTGTAGATGTCTGGAGGGAAGGTCCTTGAGTTAAAGTTGAAAGTCTCTCTCTCTCTCTCTCTCTCTCTCTCTCTCTCTCTCTCTCTCTCTCTCTCTCTCTCTCTCTCTCTCTCTCTCTCTCTCTCTCTCTCTCTCTCTCTCTCTCTCTCTCTCTCTCTCTCGTATTAGTGCATATTTCCTTTTCACTTCCAACAATAAGATTATTTTCATCTGTAACTGACTCAACCAAAAATGATTAGCGAATTACTCCCAAGCGTAGGAGGTTGTCAAGTAATACTAGGGAAGTCCTAGATCATCTCCACAAAGAACGATGTGTTCAATTTTTCATTCCAACCACCATTACAATAAAAGAAAACTATGTTCTATTTACAATTAAAATGGTATTTACAAAGGGAAAAGTCGGGTTCTTGGATACCATCCATGATTACTGAGATTTTGAGTTATGATCAATGTGCTAGAAGATTAATAAAGAGCTAACAAGAAATATATGATAATAAACGTAGCATGAGATGGAGTTGAAATTAGATAAACTCAAGTAGTTGTCGAATAAACATCGCTTGACATTAATCCACGTCTTCTAATAAAGTGATCGAATCGATGGATGTGCGATAAATGATGAAGACTATCCTTGCTTGAAAAGCTAAGTCAAAAACCAACATCATCTAACCCAATCACCTAAAGAAAATACTCAACACCATGGTTTCCTACTCTAAGAGACATTTCATCGAACACTTTGTACCCAATCTCTAGCTAGTCACAATCCATTCATACCCATACTCAATCCAACTAACAAAAACAAAACCAAACACTATTCTGACATTAAGGAAGTGAAATGGAAATATAACATAACATTTAATCATCCAAAGAAAGCAAAACCTAAATCTGAAACATAAATGGAAGAGGGCATTCGGTCCCAATAAGTTCTAAAGCTGAAATGAAAGTGCAACAATAAATGAAAGTTCGGTCTAAAAAACAGCAAGAGAAAAAGCAATGAAAAAGCTCTAGAAGAGAAATAACCGAAAGCAACAAAAACTACTCCAAAAGCTATGAAAGAAAACAAAGCCAAAAGCTCTCAATGGTCTCTACGGGAGCAATTGGAAAAGCAATGGAAGAGAGGTCTTGGGAGAAAAGTCTTTGGGAGACTCAGCAGCCAACCCCAAAAGACTTTCGCACCAGCCAAATGAAACTTCTGGACTCCCCTTTGGCATGAAAATCGTCCCCTCTTTAAGTCTTCTCTTTGGGAGCCTTTTGTCATGACTCAGCAACAATGCCCTAGTGCCCTTTTCGATTTCCCCAAAATGCCCTGGTAAAGGTGACTCAAAATAAAACGGGCTAGACGTCTAACACATCAGATGCGTTACGCTCGACTAGCGCTCGAGCGCCCTTGGAGACTTTCAAACAAAATCGTCACGCGCGACCAACGCTCGACATGCCGCTCGAGCGCTTGGAGACTTTCAAACAGACTCTTCACGCTCGACCCTCCGCTCGAGCGAAACCTTTTTTTCTTTGATTTCAGCCTCCTTCTCACTTCCATGAGCTCACTTCATCTCCATTGTTCATATGCAATACGTAAAAAAGGAGAAGTCAAATTTATTGAAAATATTTCAATTATATATATGAAAAAGGAAACATGGAAATATGGTGAGAGGAGAGAAAACAGTTAAATTTACTGAATTGCACTTGCTTTTGTCAAAAAATTCGCCCCTTAATAATGCCCAAAGCATAATTTTCTCATTTTCTAGTGGAAATGGTGCAATTTTGGAAATTTCTCAAGTGATTAATTAACAAAATTGTGATACAATCAGTAACTTGAGAAATTGGATGTCAATGTGGAAGTCCATGGGACCAATTGTATCTGTTGAAGTGATGATTAACAAGTAGAGCATATTATCACTTGTTCCTTGAACAGACTCTATGAAAAGTCTTCTTGACATTATGCATTTGAGATTCTTGAATTCAGTTTGTTAAGTGACATGTAGTGTGAACAGAACCTTCTAAAGATTATTGCATGATCATGTACTTTACATGAATTGTTTCACATGGACCATTTATGTATGTGGAAGTTGTTTGTCGCATGCGTATGGATGTCTGACTTTGAAGATATTGTGAACTGGTTCCACGAACACTATGGCATCATTGCATCTGGATAAGGTTACTAAACAATTTCCAATAAGGCATGTGTGCATGCTTAGGAGTAATTGATATTTATCTGGTTGATTTGTACTTAACTATTCTCGAGTTGAGTAGTTCATATTAACCTTGTCATTGCCTTTCTGAGAATTATAGGAAACAACAAGGATATTGAGAAAGATAATCTACTGAGGACTCTTGCAAAGTGTGCTGTTTGATTTCTTTCAGCATTGTGTAGAGTTATAATTTTTTTTGGGTTTGGCTGTTACAACATTTGTGTTTATTAAAAGCACACGACAAAAAGAAGAAACAAAGGAAGGTTTTGCATTTTGAAAATTTCACTCTTTTGTCAGGCATATTCGGAGATGATTGCAGAGCGAAGAAAGAGGGTGACTGATGGGGCTGAAGACACATTTGGTTTGGGTAGACGCAATGATGTCAATTCAACATGAAGCATGCTACTCTACCTCTGTCTTTCATTTCACACAAACTGTGGCAGCGTAGATGCTCCGACTGGTCTCCCTGCTTTGTTCTAGTGTGCAGTTTATAGATATCACTGACTGTTCAAAGATGGGCATGGGGACTACCAACAAGGTTCTGGTAATCACAATTTTTTATCTGACTGGCCTATGGTTTTAGCTTCTCGGAACTGTTGATACCGTTTGTTCAATCTTGTTAATTTGGAAGGCCATCTTGTAATTAATTTTATTTCCCAGCAGTAACAACAAATTTGAGCACACCTCTTCACTCTCACAAGGCTTCTTTACAGTTTACTCGTTACTCAAAGGCTTACCTCCTTATCCAGTCTTAGCCTACTATCTGCCCATTAATCTTCAGCCTAAAAGTTATGTTCCCTTGCCAAATATCCAGAAATTCCACAGAAGATCTTTTTCCTTCATTAAATCTACCTATTAACTCTGAATGTTAACCTGAAAAATAAGATCCCTATATGAATACTCTGCATTTCTGACGTTGGAACAAAAGTGGTAATTGATTAAATTGCAAAAGAGAGGAGGGAAGAAGAGGTGCATGGGAGAGAAAAAAGTTTGATCGTCTGTTGCAAGAAAATCTGCATTTGTAGCATTAAACACTAATATTTATAATAGATTGTCTTTCAAAATTCAGAATTTCCTGCAATTGTCATGTAGAAATATTTTCACAATGAGGTAGGTAGCGTTTCCCATTCTGTGAAGCGGATGAGCGGATTTTGAGGACAGATATGCCCTGGTGAGCAAGCTTGAGTGCTTGTGCGGTAAGGCATCCTTTATGATCTTCGAAAGCTGGGAAGAAGACCTTGGCTTAGCCTAGACTTTGGCTTCTGAAGAAGCCATTGTCGAGTTTGTAGAAATGAGTGGTGACTCAATGATTCAGCTATCTATTTATTAGGAAATGTGAATGTTGACTGTGAGTGATTGGTGCGTGTAAACTCCTTGAGTTTGCAACACGCTTACAGCTATGGATGCAACTAAAATCTGATAGAAAAGAAAGAGAGACAAAGGAATGGAGGGTTAAATGGGAGTGTAAGCAGTGGCGGAGCCAGGATATTTCCGGGGCGAATTAATTTATTATTATTATTTAAATAAAATAAAGATATAAAATTTTACATATGAATTGTAACTTATAACAAAAGAGAAGCACATTTAGGCAACATAACCAATCATTTTAAGCTATGCTGTTCTCTTTCTAACATTGTCATCAGCTAACCCCGTGGCCATGTATATGTTAGATGACAGCGCACCTCAGTGTGAAGGTATAAAGAAAATTAAATTCCCTCTGTTTTCATCGCCATTTTAAGAGCAAGAGCAAAGCAGATACTAAACTTTATTAATAAATATTGAGCCAGCAAGATGTAACCTACATATAACAATTTCCTTCTTTTTTCTGTCTATTTGGCAAAAAGATATGAAATCAAATAAAGCAATTGCCGTTGTCAAACATGTTCAGCAGATGCAAGGTGGATTGATTTACAAACTAGTTCCTGATGGGTTAAAAACGCATACGGCATCCTCTTCAATTTCTCCCTTCCTCCCAAGCTCTTTGGCTCTTACAGAGCCCATGAATCAGCACATTAAATTAGCACTAACTCCTCAAACAATTCCAAAACTACATGAAATTGCAAAACTACATGAAAATTATGAAATTGCCCAATTCCAATTTCCAAAACTACATACGGCATCGGGCATCCGCATACCTGCACCTGGAGGCTGGAGTGGAGAGGCAGTCGGGCGTCGGCAGAGAGACGAGAGTTCCGGTGGCTGGGCCGCTGGTGCCTGGTGGACCGAAAGTGCTGGCCTGTGGCTGTGGGCGGCATCTGAGATTCTGATAAGTGAGAGCAGAGGGAGAGGCGGAGTCCCGGAGGGCCAGAGGCGAGATGTGAGTCAGTGAGTGCGAGAGGGTTGGGCGGCGTCGGCAAGCGGGCGTCGGCGGGGCAATGAGACACTAAGAGAGAGGCCGGAGGCGTGAGGGCTGAGGGCTGAGGGAGAAGTGGAGTCCGGAGAGATCGAGAGAGGCCGGTGGTTGAGTTTCGTTTGATTTTTACAGGCCTGTGGGCACTGGGTCAGGCTGCCAGCGGGTGGGCCAGTGGGGCAGGCCTGGGTGGATGGGCCAGTCCGCCCCCACTGGCCCCTGGAAGCAGCCAGCCTGGGCGGCTGGGCCAGTGGGGGCAGGCCAGTAAAAATCAAACGAAACTGAAGTTGCTGCCGACGCCCTCTCAAACGAACAAAAAAAAAATCAATGGATATTTGGAGCCAGTGGGGGCGGCCGCCCCCACCGGCACCCCCTGGCTCCGCCTCTGAGTGTAAGCTTCTGTTCTTAGGAAGAGATTGGCGGGAGAGGAGCGTGAGCTTCTGTTTGTACAAAGAGTGCAGTATAAGCAAACCAAAACCAAGAAGAGGAAGAGGAAATATAATACTAGGTGAGGGGGAGTGGTCCCGCTTCTACAAAAACAGGGAGTATAAACGAACAAGACTTGTACATTAATATGAAGATAGTAGGTGAGAGTTTGTAGAAAGAGAGGAAATATTTGAAGTATGTAGCTCTGTCAGCGAAACAAGAAGAACTTTTTTGGTCACTTTACATCCTAGTAATGCTTGTGAATCTCAGTAGTATGATTTTTAGGTGTGAGACAGCTCAAATCTTCGGAATAGGTTGTGTTGTTTGCCTAATTAAGTGAATTCAGTCTTGGTACTGAGTATGCCTTTAGATTTAGTGCACCTCGTTGTCCTTTAATTTACCCAGAAATATTTACTTTGGTCTCAAATGGGAGTCAACTCGACTCTAAAAGGCCAAGATATGGTCCCGGAAATAAAAGTAATGGCGGTAAATCGACCTAAGCAGAGCTAGAGAGAGGTACTGGTGGATTCTGGAGTATAACCAATGCCCAAATAATAATCAACCCCACGAACACCTCGAGCACGAGTAGCCCGCCTTTAGCTCTTATAAGCAATCAATCGAGTTTGAAGGTTATACCAGTGAATTTGAGTGCAGTTTCCTTTCAGATAGCCCTTAACATTTTTACCAAAGGGTACATCATTATCTTGGCTTACCCTACTGTCCGCCATTAACCTACCACACAGACAAACTTAGCTAATCGTTGCCATATGTACAGACATTACAGGAAGATTGTTCCCCTTTTACTGTACCTGATATGAATAGCATTACACTGCTAAAATATAATATTATACTGCAGAAGGGAGGAGAGGACAGGAGAGAAGAAAATTTGTGGTTATGTTGCAAGGAAATCTGCATATGCTTTTGTTAAGAAAAGAGGGATTGCATTCGTGCCATTAAACTTCAATCATAACTCATTATTTTCAAAATTCTGAATTCTGTACGATTGAAAAGCTGATAAATTTGGATGGAAAAGTCTATGGTATGTCTGTAAGACCATATCAAATCAAGTTCAACATGTTGAACTGAAGCAAAATCCTTTCCCTCCCTGAACCCCTGATTGGCACTGTGAAATATTATGCTAGGCCAAAGCGTACATATTTGATGCAGTTCCTTGATATTTTGTCTTGGGAATTGGGGATTAAGTTGCTGCTGATTACTGCAGTCTGACCTATCCTACCCATGATCCATTTGCTGCATTATGTAGCCTTCTTCCTTACATTTCCATGCCCCATTTCCTTCTCACCGGTCATTATGATCCGTTAGTTTGTCAATATTACTCAACAGCTAAATAGACAAAAAAATGTCACCAACACCAAGAATTGACAGAAGAAAAACTTCTCCATGAAAAGGTAAATTTTTTTTATCTTTTATGTTCGTTTTTTGGGTAGATGGAGAAGTCATCGTTTAATACCCATTGGCCTGCAGGCTCCAATCACTCTGTGCCTCCTATTATAGAATCTCACTGTTCTCTTCTGCTCTATAAGCTGTGCTAGGTCTTCCAAGTAGCATGAGCCTATGAAAACGACATTCATAGAGTTGGTAAGACAGGTAAACTGTACTGCCTTCCTACGGGTTTTTTTTTCCCCTTGGTCTGTCATGTCCGACCTGCAAAACATAGGAGGATATCACTGGAAATACACGGTCATGGATCTTGTGGGGGGTGTGGAGACGATTCTCTACTGAATATATAGTATATTAGATCTGATAGCCGGCTATATAAATAGATCAGATAGTGAACAGAGGATTCACGACACATGAATGCAGCATTAATCATAGTTCTGCTAAACTTCTGAATTATCCATGAGAGATGTTTCATGAACATTTTTAAGGCCTGATGTCAGTTGGACTTCCGCAACAGTACCCACAAATTCTTAAACGGAGCCTCAAATTCCATGCAAATCATTTGCCTCTTACGCCCAACGATCAAAAGTACCATTCTGTATCCCATGACAACAATGGAAACACAAGGAATATATCAAGTAAAACATCTGCAAATCTCTTTTCCTTTTTTCTTCTTTTTGAAACAGAGTCCCAATTTTTTTTGGTAATCACATTGATGAGAGACAGGAAGGGAGATGGTTCTCATGGCGTCGCATTTAATTCAATCACAATCTTTCATCAAAATCATTTAGTATTGGTTAACACTCAAAGATGAAAATTACACTTCTATTCATGCTTCCTAGCATATAAAATCAGTGAGAAACCAAGACCTTGTGATTGGGGACTGCTGAGTTGCTGAGGGTATGACCAAATTTGTTCCGAGGCGTCAAAAATAGAGTGGCCGGTCCACAACTTCTCCCCCGAGAGGCATGTTTGGAACATGAAAACCGCATTGCCCAGAGCATTGCCGAAGAGCCAATTATGGACATCCCAAAACACTTCAACTGGGAGGCCATCCACTGAAATGGTGTGGTTCCCCCTGAACTTCCACTTCAGCCTCTTGACCTGCATGACTGTCTTACTGTCAATGCGGATCACAAGACAAGGGTCATTAAGCCCAACAGTATCACACTCAATTGTAACCTCGTGCATCTCCCCCTTATCGCAAAACTGAGCCTTTGCAACATAAAATTTCTTCCCAAAAACGTGCTCCCTCTTGGCAATGAAAATGGCATTGGAATGAACAGGGTCTGCGTCAATCTTCTTGTATGCCTCTTTTTTCAAGTCACCCAGGAGTAGAACCATTTCTCGGTCCAAAACAAGAGCCAAGTAAAACCCCTCCAATGGCTCCGGCCCAGAACCAAATTTAGCACTCGTCAAGTCCCAGTAAATCTCAATTTTACTGGAATCCATCTCTAAGTTCTTAGACCCTTTTCTCTTAGAGAATAACCAAGGTTTTATATCAACCTTACAAAGACAATTTTTGGCTAAATCATCAACCCAAACACTAAGGCCTTGACCCATCAAATTCTTGGTCCATGTTATAGTAATTAAGCAAGAACGACCACGCAATTTACGCTGGTAGACACAGGTAACGACATTTTGAGTAGCTTTGGCTGCGCTAGAAGACGAAGAATCAGCAACTTGGACACCATTTTCACCCAAACAAGAAGGAAAGTCTATCATGATACCAATATCAAAGCACTAAGAGACTCTCTTTCTGATTTCTCTACTTTGTTACAGAGCAAAAATTGATCTGTCGCTACTGAAGAAGAGAGTTTCGACAGTGTGGAATTGATGTAAGAGCTGGGTCTTCTACCTCAATCGACTGAAGGTGAACTCAAGCACCCATCATCCAAACGCTTCATGATCAGCTTCTCAGCGCCTCAACTGATCTAGGTGTCTGGTTTTTTTGAAGCCCGTACTTGGATGCGCGTATGAGAGAAAGAGCTAGAGAGAGACAGAGGACTTGTAGATCTGCTTCACAGCTTCACTGGAAAAGTTGTCCAACTCAGTAACTGACCCAAAGAGACATCAGACAAGAAGCATGGGGGGAGAGAGAGAGAGAGAGAGAGCTTGATGTGTGTCACATGGGGAAGTAGTAGGGGCCTAAATATGAAGAAACGGGTACTACTGTGGTAATTGCTGGATTTTTGTCTGGTTTAATTCTACGCTACAATAAAGCTCAAGCTACCTTTGCCTCTCACCCATATATTATAATATACTCTCACTCTTTCTCTCCCTCCCTTTCGTATTTGTGTAATCCCTTTTCTTTCCTTCTTCTCGTCCATGATTACACGAATCATGATGGGCCACCCTTTACCTGACATAACACATGGATACGAGCCGGAAAATCCAAACGGAAAAAGCCTGAAACGCCAAACTTTTTGAAACCTTACTCGCAGTGGAATTTTACTTTTGCATAATTTATGTCACTTTCACAAAGTAAGACAGATATACTTTTTGGACTTTGGAGGACAAAAACAAAAAATATTCCAAGGTAGTAAATGAGGCTGTTCATACTCTTTTGCGGATATGGTTGTTCTCCAGATAAAAAAACAAAATAACGAACCGGACGTCCTGTTTTTTATTTTTATTTTTGTTGCGATTGCTGGGTATTGGGAACTTTGCTCGGACTAATCCTTAGACATGTGTAGTCTGCTCATACCACGCATATCGGGGAATCACTTTTAGTGTGAACCCTGAGAGTGGCGCCAAAGAGGTTATTGCGCAAGTGGGATTTCGAGCTTTATCAAGGCTCACCTTGCCACTTGAACTAAATCCCTTGGAGTTCTGTCGGTTTGGTTTGGTTTTTTAACTAATGCGTCTTTCCCGGTAAGTAGTCTGTAAAAAAAAATTGCCATCGGTGGTGGATGATAGACCAGTTATTGGTCCGTTTTTAACGTTTGGGATTTGTCTCCTATACCGTTAAACGAGTACATCTGCCCATCACATTCGACGCTTAATGCTTTACCATAAAAATCAACTATTTCTTCTTTAAAAATCCCGATTGGCTTGCCCCACCTTGCGAAATTGAGTCATTCGTGAACAGCATACTATAAGTTGGATGGGCCAACCTTAGGAAAACAAAGATGGATGACGTCGTTTAATCTCATCGTCGAAGCGAAGCTGGACTTAAATACTTGGGTCTTGTTTGGATAGCAGCTAGCACTTGTGCAATTAATGCAGCAGTCCCTTTCAGTTTTGCTTTCGAGTTTTTAACCTTACAGAATACAGACAGCGCTGGGCACGTTTGAAAGAATCGGAATCCCAAACATATTCACGACAACACCCCAGCTCCATTATCAGTTGGGTATTCTGTACTCCGGATAACATTGCAAAGAAGATATTGTTGAGACGAAGAATGACCAAACAACTCAGACAACGAGCCATTCGGGACTCCTTGTCAAGGTGGACCCTGCTTAGAAATGGCTGAGAGCTCGTTTCTTCACCTCAATCTGCAACTGCAAGGCTTGGTAGATACCAATGCATGATTTTTCCCCAAATCCTTGAAAACACAATTTACGTGTAGCATCAAGTCAAGTCTTCAAAAGAGTATTTGGAATTCATGAAACAGAAGCCATGGGCCACTAGGAATTCTGTTAGAAATAAAAAAATTTTACTTTAAATAAATGAGACATCCAATTGTGAAAAAACACAAATGAATTTATTACATCTCATTTATAAAAATAAAATGTTACAAAGAGCTTATATTTATAAGCCAATATTTTCCTACTCCCCACATTGCTAAGCAATGTGGGACTCTCACTTTCAACACTCCCCCGCAAACTCAAGGTGGACAAACCGACAAACCTTGAGTTTGGAGTTACAAAAATAATTACAGAAAAAAAAGATTACAGAAAAATAATTACAAAGATTGCCGGTACTAAGCCGGGAAGTCGGTACTGCGCCGAGATGATGTCGGTACTGAGCCGGGAGAAAGCCGGTACTGAGCCGGATGGTTGCCCCGATACTAAGCCGGGAGATTGCCGGTACTGAGCCGGAAAAGTTGCCGGTACTAAGCCGGGAAGAAGCCGGTACTGCGCCGGGAGGATGCCGGTACTGAGCCAGGAGAAAGCCGGTACTGAGCCGGATGGTTGCCACGATACTGAGCCGGGAGGTTGCCGGTACTGAGCCGGAAAAGTTGCCGGTACTGAGCCGGGAAGAAGCCGGTACGAAGCCTGGAAGAAGCCGGTACTGAGCCGGGAAGAAGCAGGTACTGAGCCGGGAAGTCGCCGGTACTATGCCGGGAGAAAGCCGGTACTAAGCCGGGAAATTGCCGGTACTAAGCCGGGAGAAAGCCGGTACTAAGCCGGAAAAATTGCTGGTACTAAGCCAGGAGAAAGCCGGTACTAAACCGGATGGTCGCCAGGAGGTAACCGGACTAAGCCGAAAACCTTGCTCCGATACCATGTTAGAAATAAAAAAATTTTACTTTAGATAAATGAGACACCCAATGGAAAAATCCAATTGAATTTATTTACATCTCATTTATAAAAATAAAATGTTACAAAGAGCTTATATTTATAAGCGAATATTTTCCTACTCCCCACATTGCTAAGCAATGTGAGACTCTCACTTTCAACAAATTCCTCTACCGAATAAAGTTCAAACTACTATTTGGTGGGTCTGGGCTGGGTGGTTGGAGTTATAATGCTAATCAATTAGGTAGGGGAATGGAGTTTTTCCTCCAAATAGGATCAGACGGAAATGTGGACCACAAAAGACAAAAGGACAATTTACTACCAGAAGTTCTAGTACGATATCTATCCAACTTTACTAAAAGATACCAAGAGAGAGCAAAGTAACAACCTCTGCAGTCTGCAGTGTGCAGTCTGCAGAGTATCACCTTTTGTCGACTTTTGCTAAGGATTCTTCAGCTTTTGCTATTATAAATAATCAACGTGAATGCCACTGAGTAACACTTCCTCCGTATACTAGGGTCCGATATGGGGTTTGAATACCCCACCTCCTGCCTTGATAGGTTATAACCTGTATTGTTTAAAAAAATAATAATAATCAACGTGAATACAAAAAAAGAAAAATAACTGCATCAAAATCGAATTAACTCAAAGAGGGTAATTAAACTGGAAGAATAATGGTTGCAAGATTTCTGCGTATCATCTGCTCCTTTCTTTGTAATTAGCTGTCAGTAGCTTTGGCGAATTAGGGTTGATACGAGAAAATTAGGTTTCACCAGAACTTTGATGATATCCTAAAATAAACCCAAATAGATCTCTCTCTCTGTGTATGCTTGTGTGTTTGCTTTACATAGATAACATGGATCATGGGTTATGATAAGGGGGTTGATTTAGACAAAGGGAAATAACTTCTCACCTATTTTGTCTTGCTGGTTGCCCCTTCAATGAGTAACGATTATGCTCTCTCATTTCCTTTAACAACTGCAATAATAACATTAGCCCAATTGGGTGGGTGAAAGCTTGAGATTCAAGCTTCCGTTTTCCCACCCTCCCCAACACGTCTTGCCAGCCGACCTTGGTCCATGTGCTGAAAGGCCCAAGTCATCTATGCTATGTGGCCCACATCTACGTTCATACTAACATCAAAATGTCGGGTGGGGTTTATTTTTGAGCAGCCAACTTTTGCGACAACTACAACAACTACTCGTCACGCTTTACACTCTCCAGGACCATACTGCAAGGTTTGTGCTCATCGACATTCGACACTGTACAGCCTACATAAGAATGCAATTGCCAACGTCTCTCTCTCACACAATGACGTTTCACTGCAGAGTGAGTGATATTGGGGCCAAAAGCTGCTTTCCTGTCACAGAAGCCACAACTTTTAACAGCATAAAATCCTTTTCATCTTTCCCCAAACCGTTTCTGACAACTTTTCTGAATCGACCTGAAAGATTCTACAAAGAGTCTAAACAGCAGAATGAATAAAAGAAGAAAAAATTTCTGAATGCAGCTATTTAGATTAAAGTATGCAATCGGCCCTAGCAAATAGCTGTTGTACAGATCTCAATCACATTTTGATCACCCAGAAATTTTGTTTACAAACATCACAGTATAAAACACGAATAATATCATCTCCAATTTTTTTATACGAATTATACTATACAATTTAAAGAGAAAAGACGTATAATTTTTTTAAAAAAAGATAAGACACAATAAGTAGATCTTATATTATTTAATATTTATTTATGTAAAATTTCAGACAATATAAATAATATAATAAAATTAATTTATTATGTCTTATCTCTTAAAATTGAACCATACAATTCGAGTAAAAAATTATAAAAAAATCTTCTATCACGAGACACTTAAAAAGGATGCTATCACAATAAATAAAACACTTTTATATATATACATAAAGAAAACAAAAGAAAACAATCAAGTAAGTTGGGTCAATAACATTGGCACGCAAGCAAAGAACAAACCTAAAAGGATGAAGGCTCCCCTCGTGTGAGCTTCCTCATAATTACTCTGTTCGATGCAGCCCGCACAACACAATTATGATTTAACAGCATCAAACCATCGAGAGACCTATATAGCTTATACACCCAAGTCTCTCAGCTCAAAATTTCGTACAGAACTTGAGATGATGCTTTTCAATATGCACGCGTAAGCTATTTCTATGCTTACCCATTTGGCAAAATCAAGTATTTGTTAATGATTCTTGTGTAAGCCAGCTATTAAACCATGTTTGGTTTTGGGTCTCGGAAGAAACGGTTTCATTACTTGAATGTTTCTTCACCAACAAGGCTCTGCCTCCCAATAGGAAATTTTTAAGTTGTCCATTTGGATTTTTGGGTACCCCTATAACAGTAACAGTTCTATATCAAATTTTACATTGTGAAACAGGGATGGTCTTTTGTTCTTGAAGAGGGTGTCTCAGGTCTATAATTTTTGTTGTAACCTAAACATCTGCCGTGCTCTGTTCAAGTTCTATTTGAAACGGTCCCAACTGAAACCTGATTTGGTAGCACAGCCAGAATATGTAGCTACCGTGCTTGATTCTTTTTTTTTTTTGAGAAATTGACATTTTAGTTACTGAATTTTGGATACTTTTCAATTTAGTCCTATAATTTCAAATTTAAGTCATTGAGTATTATTATTTTTTTGACAAAAACATTCCTCAGTCAGTCTGTCGTTCATTCTTTAACGGCATATTCATCCACGTCAGCGTACATGTCACGTGGCATTATTGGGTTGATAGGTCGCCATTTCACATCAGGGTACTTACCGTGCATCGTCTGAAATTTCAAAACGCAACGGTAGGTCAACACCATTTCCAGTGCCATTGCGACCATGGACTCAACGATCGAAGCAGCTGAACCTACATGGCCAGAACTCCTGGGCAGCAACAGCTGGGAAGAACTTTTAGATCCCCTCAACCTCTGCTCTCTGCAAACTCATCCTCAGGTGCGGCTGATTTGTGCCAAGCCACCTATGACTCCTTCAACAACGCTCCAACTTTGTTTACGACCAATAATCTCTCTGTATTTGATAATAAAGAAGGCAACAACAAAGGGTTAAGGGTATGAAAGTTACGAGAGATGAGAGATCTCTCGCCCAAGAATAATGGTACTGTGGGCGTCTCCAACAAAGGAGCTTTAGAAATTTTTCACCAAAACGAAGCTTTGGAGAAGGAAAGTCTAAGAGAACTAAATTACAAATGTCTCACTTCTGGTCGGATGGAGTAGAAAAAGCGTGCAAAGATATCATAAAATCATATCGTTTTTGACCCAGATCTTCAAAAATATATCGAAGTATTGCTTTTGTGGGCATGACTGAAACACCGACACTCTCCAAGTTACATGTGCAATATTCATTAAAGTGAGAGAAGTTCTCAAACCAAACTCAACTTCTTAAAGAAAGAGAGATACTTGGTAGAAAAAGATATAGAGAATAAAATCTTAGCTACTTCCACGACTCGTACCTGTTTGCGCTCCCAGATGAAACACAAGCAGCTCTACAGGGGCTGTTTCAAGCTGCTTCGATCGTTGAATCCATAGTCAGATTGGAACTGGAAATGGTGTTGACCCACCGTTGTGTTTTGAAATTTCAGACGAAGCAGTTTAGGTATGCTGAAGTGAAATGGCTACCTGGCAACCCAGTAATGCCACGTGGCATGTATGCTGACGTGGATGGCTACGTTGTTAAAGAGACAGACGACACAGATGGATATTTTTGTAAAAAAAGAATACTCAATGACTAAAATTTTGAAGTCTAAAAGTGGAGGACTAAATTGAAAAAGCACAAAACTCAGGAACTAAAATGTCATTTTCTTTTTTTTTAATCAAAACTACCAACCAGCTTTATTCAAAAACGGCAAAGTGCAAACTTGGGGTTAGTCCCAGTAAAAATCCAAAACAACTCAGGAAAGTGCTTAGAGACATCAGGGTAGCCTCTAGATAACAATAGAGAGGCAACCCAATGAGCCAGATGGTGCGCACAAGTATTTGTACCTGGTTTAACAAAATTAAAAGAGACAAAAACTGCCACGACCACCAAACCTCACGACTGAGAACTAAGAAGGCTTTTTCACTTCGTGAGTGGTGGATGCTCTGATTCCGTGTATGGTGTGATTCTGTGCGTCCGCTTATTCAAATTATACAGTGAACAAGATGGGCAAAAACAAGAGAACCCAATCACAGAACTTCCCATTTTCCTGAATGCAGCAAAAGCATGAAAACCAACCCCAAATGAGGACAGACCTCTATAGTACCCAAGAATATTAGAAATAAGTTTGGCCGTTTGTAGGGGATGGGTGTGCATTTGAGTTTGATCTCCAGCTCAACAATTGCTAGGGAGTTTAAGCTGCTAGAAGTTTTTGTATGCTCCTGTGGCATCAAAATGTTAGTGAGGATTGAGACCTGGTTCGCTTAGTAGAATACACCCTTACTGGTGAGGTCAGGCAGTGGAAAAATTGACCCAGAAGCTTCATGGCGTTCAGACGTTAAACTCCCAGTGTCTCAATTCAACTTTGCAACTTAGGAGAATTAAGTCTCAGTATCAATGAAGCTAACAACCAGGTTGAAGAGCCTACTATCGTCAGGTACAACAGCTTTTAGATGCGCCATGCACTCTTGATACCAATGGAGGCTAACAAATCGTCCCACAGAATATGCACTGCGTGAGGCTTCACTAACAAAGCATATTCTCCTCCCCTTTTTCTAAGCAAATTGTATTCCATTTTGTTTGGGTCAGCAAATATTAATCCGAGAAGACTCATCTTATTTTTCACTTCTTGCTTCTGTGCCATATACTTTTAGAGGAACGGATTGCCTCCGAAGGCAATCTGTTCCGGATGTCCGGATGGACGGCATCCGGACGTCCATCCGGACATCCCACAGCAGGGAGCCCAGGAGTAGGGCTCGGGACCCACATCTGCCCGGGCAAGGCCCGGGCAGCACCCTGCCTGGGCTCTCAACCATTGGATGGCCGGATGGACAGCATCCAGCCGTCCATCCGGCCATCCGGAGCCGATTGCCTTCGGAGGCAATCCGCTCCCATACTCTTAGTACTAACCTCACTGTTCATGCATGAACTGTCAAGTCCACCCTCTAAAACATATATGGCCAAAAGAAAGAGCCCATACCTGATCCATCTGACTGGGGGGCCACATTGAGACCCACTTTGACCTTTCAGTGGCTTCATCACATTGGTCACGAGAGGAAGGACTCTATCTCTTGATAAAGCTAAAAAAGATGTCTCTCTAAAGTTCTCAACATCATTTGGCAGCAGCATCCCACAGCCCCTCCCCAAAAAACAATCTAAAACCTAACAGATTTTTCTTTCCAAGACATCCGATACAGTTAAAGCTTATGAAAGGTTTCAAATTCTTATAAATGATTTAACCGATCAAGAAGTCCATTCTTTTTTATTTTTGATAAGTAAGAGATGTACATTCTTAGGGGCAAAGAAGTCCAGCATACAGCACCGCAATTTCAATCCAGGGCTAAGGAATAATTCGCATGTAACGTAGTTTTGAAAAGAGACTGCCTACCAGGATAGTGATGTTTCCACAAGTTTAACTGGTAAAATCATCTCTCTTTATCAAAGATATCAAGTTTCGAAACTGCATGTAACGTTGTTGGGGCAGTAATCGCTTACCGGCAAAAGTTATTGTGTGAGTGTGTGAGTGGACGGGTGAGATTAAAAGTTGAGAAATCTAACGGCTGACAAAATGACACGTCAATTAATGAATCCGACCTGCACAACCGACCCAGTTTCATTAATTGACGTGGCATTTTGTCAGCCGTTAGATTTTTCAACTTCTAATTTCACTCGTTCATTCACACATTCACACAATAGCTTCACTCACACAATAACCGGTCTCATCGCTTACCTTCCGTAGAGAGAGAATTGCAAATATGGAGGGGAAGAAAAAACGAAAAGATTCGTTTTGTTTTCGTTTTAGTTTTAGTTTTGAAAAGCGAAAACGATTCATTTTGGCTTTTGCGCTTTGCTTTTCAAAAACAAAACATGCACCTTTTCATTTTGTGTCGAAAAGCAAAACGTAAACAAAGGGCTCGGGGGCTCCCGATTTGTGCCCCCCCGGGGTTCCAGAGTCCAGCCTCTTTCTTTTCTTTCTTTTTTGTGTGGTGGCAGTGGCGACACCTGAGGCAGTTCCACCCGCGGTTGAGGGTGGTTTCAAACAGCCATAGTTTCAATGGGTACTTACTCCTGAGGTTGTGTTTGAGTGTTAAAATTTTGTAGAGGTTAAAATTTTAGTGTATTGAGTTTGGTGAAAAAGTGAAGAAATAGATGATTTTTAATATTTATTATAGAAAAAAGTAATTAT
The DNA here is from genome assembly GCA_963930655.1 of Myrica gale. NCBI lineage: Eukaryota > Viridiplantae > Streptophyta > Magnoliopsida > Fagales > Myricaceae > Myrica > Myrica gale. Next base: position 11,064,521 of record OZ005610.1, on the reverse strand, counting down.
GTGATGGAGAGAAAGATATTATATTGTAATTTTTTATTGTGTTAAAATTTTAGGAAGTGTACAATTTTGAGGAACAAACATAGCCTCGAATTGAACACAGACAAGAGATTGTTTGATGCCACCAACAATTATGGCCCTATCACTGGATAGTATGTAACTTTAAATGGAGGAGTGTCATAATTTCAATGAAGGTGGTTGAATACCCTATGAAAACACATGTAGCTACATAAATTGATTGGATTCTAATGAACTCCTTACAACATATACCCTTCCAATAATCTAAGCTCTTAATTCCAAATACCTCTGGTGAGATCAAACTCATGCCACGGTTGAAATTCCTCACGCATTCTAAGTTTATCCATAACTCACTATCTATCCCCGTAAATTTAGTGAGGGGATGAATGTCTATTATATCTTGTGCAAAACAAAGAAAAACCACAGACTGATCACTTTGGCCCAATCAGTAATTTCTCCATTGATTTTCCTTTACTTTTTTTGGCCCAGTGAAGAAATATCCCTTCTCCACTTACCCATTATCCTCTTTCAGAGTACTACCATCTAAATAATAACCCAAACCATTTTTGACTTACATAATGTAAGAATGAGAATTAATAAAGGACAAGCAAACCATATTTTTCTGCATTTTGTAATAGAAAAGGGGGATAATTTTTTCCATACATGCAGGGAAAATCAGGACTATGGCAGAAGTCGTGATGTGGTCTTGGGGAAGCATTACTGCATATCGCATATACTAAAGACGGATCAAATTCCTCAGTACATGTCGCAAATCCCCTTCAATTTTTACTTTTTATTTTTTTTTTCAAGTCAATCATTGCTCCTGACACAACCCCAAGGGGTTGGCTTGGGTGGTCAAGATCTGGGGCCTAGGGGTGTGCTCCCCTTGATGTCTCAAATTTGAATCCCCTTAGGTGCAAACAATTCCTTGGAGCCACTTTCACAACAAAGTTGGACTTACCTGACATGTGTGATTTGGGAGGGCTGCACGGTTCGAGATTTGCCATGACGTTGAACCCAACTCGTATACTGGATCAGGTCTGTCCGAGCTCAGTGCACCTGATTGGGTGCCCGAATTTCCCTCGTTATCAAAAAAATCATTGCTCCTTACACATAAATTTCTAAGTTTTACAAAGAAAAGGATCTTTCAAGTTGAACACCAAACATCATTCCAAAAACTAAACTACATCAAGAAGGAAGCATCTAGATCATTTTGCATCTATTTGATTGGGAAACTACTGAAATTCACTAACCGAAACTAATTCCAAGAATGCAAACTTGGTGCTTCCGCAACAACATCACATTGGAAGGGTTAATATAGCAACTACTTCATCCATCACGCGTCATCCCCACAACAACATTTTGTCTCTTTTTTCAACAACACACATTTGGTTTACAAATACACACATAATCAGCCCAGCATTCTTTACAGGAGAACATTTAGAGAAAATGAAAGAACTGAAAAACACAACAAGATACCTAATTAGTTGAGGGCAAAAGAATTCAAATACCAATCGCCTACGCAAAGTCAAGCATCAGGAGCAGCATCTAAGGTCTTTCTAGAAAAGGGATCATGAGTAGGACCAACATCTTGCCCAATGTTGCGCTGAACTAGCCGCTGCAAATCGGCCATAACCTTGTGCTCACGCTTTGCCTTCTCTTCATAGTTAAACATGAGATGGGATATTGTGTTAAGCTGGAGGGTGTGGAGCTGAGGTCAGGATCTCCCCTTAGAAAATCCTACGTCCCCTGCTTGCCACCAAATAAATGAGAGATTCTCCCCTCCAAACCCGGTCGGATGTTGAGGAACCCGGTTGTAATAAACCGGCTAGGGATTCGAATTCGATGAAAGCGCTTCTGGCCCCTGCTTCGTCCCCATTCGGAGACCACCGCATCCCCCCCTCTCTCTCTCTCGCAGGGCAAGCCATTACTCCCCTTGAGGAAACAACCGCAGGGAAAACCCAGTCGGATGTTCAAGTATCTCTTGCATCCACGCTAGCTGTTGATTTGCAGTGAAGGATATTTTGGGCTGTTCAGGCTTCTTACTTTCGTAAGATATAATTTCGATAGAGATTTTGTAATATTTATTTTTTATACAAACCAATACTAATTATAACTTCCAAAAGGGAAGTGTGAAGTACATGTACCGTATGTAGTCACTGGTATACTGTAAATGGACTCAGTTTGTGGCTCAGTTATCTAACAAACAGTAGAATTAGGTATCTATGTCATACTAAATTTTACGAATTTCCTTTTGCAATGTAAGATTGTTTCCTCCAGTAGAGTTAGGTGTGAATGACTATTGTAATTTTTATGCAGTGTTTGTGGAGAAAATAAAGAATTTCACTAGTGGGGATCTCATTCTCTTTGGGCAGTTTGGAGAAAAGAGTGCCTGAGTTTGTCATCGACATAATCTCCTTCTGGGGATTTGTCTCGTATATATATGGCAGTTCATCATTGGGTAAAGGATCATCATAAGAATTGGTACTTAATTTCTAGTCAATACATTTTATTCTAGGTTTAATATATACATTGTGATTAATTTATTACGCTATTGTTGAACGGTTGCAGTGCCCAACTTCTATATAGAATTATTCGTAATAGACTTTCACAAATGTACCTGTATTATTGCAATAAAGTTGAAAACTTTCTGCAAAATTTTGCAACTTAAAACAATTTCGAAAGGAGTTATTGTAGAATGTATGCTAGTTGAAAAGATTTTCCATTTTGTACTTTTCCTCCCCACTGTGCAATGATGTTAAGTTTTACTGCATGCAGGCTGTGGTTGTAGGTAGGCATTCCTGAGAAGCATACCCAACTGAACCCACCGAGAAGAGGGATTCAGACTCTCAAGTATCGAACGGGCAGAATATGCCTCTTCATCTGTCATTCACCTGGTGCTGTAGTGAATGATTTTCCTCTAAAACAGTTTCTTAACGATGTAATCATGGTTGTCTGAGAATATGTCGTTGGCTTTGGTTGTATAGGTGAAAACAAACTGGCATGAGAGTAAATGATCTCAAGACTTGAAGTCTGGTCAGAAATTTTTATGTGCATGAGACCTATAAGGAGCCATGAGAACTGAAGTTTTACTGAGATGGGGCTACTCTCTGAGGGAACTATTGCATCAGTGCTAAGCAGAATTAAGGAGATTATAAGGAGCCATGAGAACTGGAGTTTTCATTGGTTACCAAGGAGGCAGAACCAGATGGCAGACTGATTGGCGAGATGAGAGTTATTTTGGCCCCATTGAACTAGCGATAGGATCCCTTCTTTTGTTTCTAGTGTGGACTCTTATTTTGAAACCTCTCTGATGTAACCGATGATCGTTTTAATTAATGAATGTTTGCTAAGAAAGAAAGAAAATTTTTTACAAGCGTTGTGCAACCTTACGATTTCTTCTTGTTTCTTAGGCAATCGTATGCATTGTCTACATATAATAGCTCAGACAGAAGCATGTTTAAAGGAGCCAAGCCATGATTTTTTTTTTTCTCAGCAGCCCATCTGCTAGTTCATACTCCTTGCTCTGCGTCCAATATCTCAATTAGAGCTAACTCTAGCAGCAAAGACAAGAAGTTCGCCCCTGAAGTTGGCGAAGTAAAACCACGCAAAGCTATACTAAAACAGGCAATTCCGGATAACACAAACATGCAAAATGGAACAGCTAAAACCGAAACAATAATAAAACATAATAGTTACAATTATGTAAGTCATGTCCTGCCGTAAACTTAGGTCACCCTTGAGGGGTAAGGAGCCCCCACGTATATGTTTTCCCATTAACAAGCCTGACAAGACTTCAACCACAGCTAAATGCTTAACTTATAGAAGGCTAAATCCCATCTTATGACAACTTATTGCATACCCAGTAGATAACATCCCTTTCAGATCTAAAGGACGAGTTTAATTTTGCCATCAGGCACAACTTCCATATCTATCTATCTTCTGCAACCTAAATAAACTCCTTAACAAGTTTCCCAAAGTCAAACTTCCCATTGCTGCATTCTGCAGCATTTAGAACCTCTTTGAAAGCAGAGACACTGCATGGAACCACCAACAACAACTTGAACATGAGAGTGATGCATTAAGTTTCTTTGCTCAAACCCAAACTCGCGGAAGGACTTTGCAGCTCCGTTGGGCCACGCGCGAAGACTCTAACATCATATCCTTTGCACTGCGAAAGAGATAATTGCTTGTCAACAAAAAAGAAATGTTATTGAAGATTAGTTTAAGTCCTACCTCAGCTGTGACAATGTAAGATATCTCTCTTTCAGAAATCCCTGAAGACCATGGCAACCGATTAGCAACGTCCGAAATCAAATAAAAAGTAGCAGGAAATTCAGAAATATTTTATGGGCTCATAATACATAAAACCAATGCTATCAAAAAGATAGACTACTGATGCCAAGCACTAAGGCATCGAAAAGTATGGCACCAATGCGGGAAGAAGAATGCCACAAGGGAAGTATAGAGGGAAGATCCCATACATACTTTTTTGGTACTGATTTTTAACATGAAGTTGAAACACATATTTCAACTGCCATATCTCAAAAGTGAATATGCAATAGTTCCTTTCTGACAGCACAGGTCCATAGATAAAGGTATTAAAAGTAGAACTGAATATCTCCGAATATAATGTAATTCATCTATTGCAATGAGAAAATACCCAATCTCAAATGTTCTCATTATTGGAAAAACAAGGGCATACTGGTGGCTATTTGGCTTACCAATTAGATTATGCCCTAGTGCTTACTGCCAACAAATTTAGATGCTAAAAGCTGCAGTCCATGGATTGCACAACTTATTCACGAAAACACAACTAATTATCAGTGTTCAAACTTTGCTGAGCCCCAAACAAAACAGAGGATTGCTATACATAGAGATTAAATTGTTGTTGCAGAAGGCAGTAACAACAGTTGACATAAATGAAAGACTGTTATCCAAAAGAATCACTCCTAAATTCCTATCAAATGTAGATAAATGGAGAAGAAGAGCAAATGTGTCAAGGACAAACACGAAAGTAAGAAGCAACTTTTTGAATCTTTGAAGCCTGGATGCGAGAGATACCTGAACAGCCCAAATAAACACAAATCAATCTTCACTGCAAATGGCTTGCCCGCGAGAATGGGGAGGAAGATCGGGTTTGAAGCCGAGGAATTTAGGGATGTTCAGGTCCTACGAGAGAGAGACATACAGCAGGCCCTGCGAGAGACAAATCAAAAGAGGGATGTTCAGGTCTTCATTGCAAATCGGGAGCAGTTGCGAAATGGGGAATTCAAAATTGAATCCCTAACCTAGTTCGAAATCGGCCCCGGTCTAACCGGATTGATTTGCATACTGGATTGCTCAACTTCAACCGGGTTTGGCCTCATTTATTCGGTGGCAAGCTGGGGACCGTCAGATGACCTACGGGGAGATCCTAACCGCAGCTCCACACGGCTTCACACCCTCCCGCTTAACACAATAACCGATTTCAGTTAAACATGGCCAATGCCCTCTTATCCTCAGCGCTATAAACTTGGTTTTCCTTTCTGATACGAATAACATTCATCCTCTTGTGTCTACTACCACTCATCACATACCCCCAAGACTCTCGAACTTCCGAATCTCCTCCGCCGATAGACCCACTTCACCTCGGCGTGGAATACGCTTCCCTTGTTGCACACAGGGGCGGAGCGAGGGAGGGGCCAGGGGGGCCGTGGCCCCTATATTTAGAGGCTTAACTGAAAAAATTTACAATTGGCCCCTCCAAAATTTTGATATTTCTATTTGGTCTCCCAAATTAAAGTCCAACACATTTCTAATGGATCTAACCTTAGATCCTAAGAATGCATCTAACTTCTTCATTATTGATGATATTTGTATACTTGTTGAGAAGTTTTACAGAGCAAGAAGAGATTCAGTTGAGATATCAATTGCAAACTTTTAAGTGTGATGTGTCTCACAATCCCGATTTCAAAAGTTTGTCTACAATTCTTGAGTCATGCCGAAAATTGGTGGAAACAAGATCAAAAATTTTCCATTTGATTGATAGATTGATTTGTCTTGTGTTAACTCTTTCAGTTTCAACAACTACAACAAAAGTGAGATTTTCCAGTCATGAAAATCATTAAAACAACAACAAGATGGAAGATGAATTTCTTTCAAATTCTTTGGTTATCTATATTGAGAAGGAAATTGCTGCACAATTGTTAGCACATAAATGTTAATAGATAATTTCGACTCTTTAAAGAGTCGTCAAGTTGCTTTGTAATAGGAAATTAATATGTTTTTGTATATTTTTTTAGTATATATAGATAAGATATATTTTTGTGGACTGTAATAGGAAATTAGTATGCTTTTGTATACTTTTTTTGAGTATATCTACAATCAAGTAGATAAGAAAAAATTTTGTGTACCTGTTTTTAGTTCTAAATCAAGGTTAACTTATGACAAAATATTATTGCAGATTTTTATGTCCTATAATAGTTGACTGTCATTTTTAATAATATTATTTAATTAGTTTGGCCCCGACAATAGAAAAATTCTGACTCCGCCACTAGCTGCATATACTGCGCAATGGCATCACCTTCTCCGGGCCTAAGTGCACCACCATAACTAATATGCCCTTCAGCTCTCGGCAAGGGCATTGGCCCAACCAACGGCAGGTTATCCATGGGCGGGAGCTTCTTCTGTGCCTCAATCATTTCCATAAACCTCAATGGTTCCTCTTCGATTTCAGCCTTCATTGTGTCATCTACCTTCGCTTTACTATTTTCTTCAATCTGAGGATCCGAAATCTCGATGGAAGAGCGATTCTGCTTCTTCGGCTTTACTCGGTCACTCAAATCAGAATCGTCACTCACGTTTGAATCGCCGCTATACCTACTACTTTTTCCACTTCTTCAACTACTTCTACTTCTCTTGCTACTATTTTCCCTCCTAATACTCCTTCTACTCCTTTTGCTTGATCTCTTTCTCCGCTTTCGATCTTCCTCAGATTCATCCGATTCGCTTTCGTTCTCGCCCCCGCTCTCATCTGATTTGTTTCTTCTATTTCTCTGCTTAGAAACCGAACTCTTCCACTCCCCCTCGACCTTGAATCATCAGATTCAGACTCGCTCTCTGATTCTTCCGACTCGGAATTGGATTTCCTTTTCCGACCAGTGTTTTTTTTTCTTTTTCTTTCGAGCTCGTATCACTCTTTTCTTCTCTACCTTCGCCATACCAGTCCGAGATCTCCTCGGCCTTCTCTTCCTCCAATTCCTCGTTCTTGTTCCTCGGGGGACTCGGCGTCACGTTCTAGATACAACGCTTCAGCGCCTTTCTCATCTTCTGTCCCATCAGCCTCCGGTACTCTTCATAGCTCAGGCCCTTCAATTCCTTGTCGGACTCCTCGTCGGACCGTCCCCCGTTCCGGTAATCGCGATCGAGGTAGGCCCGACCCTTGTTGTCTCCACGGCCAAACCGCTTGGGTAAAGCGTCATCCCGGCCATTGTTAGGCCGAGGGCTTCGTCCATGGTGTGAAATTGGACTCCTATCGGGCGAGTCCGAGCGGCAGCTAGGCCGGCGGCGCTGGAGATCGTCGTAACGGTCGTAGGCGTTATAACTAGGGTTGCGGCGGCGGCCGTAATCGAAGAAGGTGTCGGAATCCGGGGTGTGACGCTCGTTCTGGCGGTCGGAACGGTATCGATCCCCGGGGATTTCGATAATCGATGTTGGCCTAACCATTAGGGATTAATCGAAAACTACGACACGAAATTATTGACGGGTAGGTCTGAATTTAGCACTTGTTTTTGGGTTCAGGAACGAGGTCGCGAATTGGGGGCCCCCTGGCAAAAGCGAACAAAAAACTGGATAAAACTTTATTATATAGTTTTGCGATGCCAAATAAAAGGCCAGACTCTCAAATACCTGTTTAAAGAATCATGAGAAAATGTTGTCGTAGATGGACCGGTCCAGAGCCTTATATGTGCATTTCTCGTAATTAAGCCGGCCCACGGGTTCAACATTGCATTTGTTGGTCCGAGCCCAATGTTTCATTCTTATGGAAAGACTCTTAAACTCTGGAGGAATTTAACTCTCGAGCCCATATCGTTTATCCTTGTTTATGATAAATTTATATTATTGTAAAATATACCAAGCCCTAACAATTGCCTAAGAAAAAGTTTAGAGCATACTATGTAGATAATCATGGAGATTAATTCATCTAATTTCGAAAACTGAAATGAGATCAAGGACATTTGAATGGGTACAAAACTTCCCAAAACATTGAAAATACTCCAAAATATATCTCATGTCACACCTCAGACCTAGAGGGCCACGTAGTGTACATTGCTCTCAAAAATGAAATTTAAACGATAATTCAATATCTATTGAAGTTGTTTAAAAATAAGTACTGAGGTTCAAATGATTCCAAAACATATACTTAAACAAAAATCTTATTATTCTAGTCTCCAAAAAATTTATTCTCAACTAATTTCAACCATGTGTCTTCTAATCCTGATTCTCAACACACTTAGAATATTTTGAAAATGAAAACAAAATCAATAGAATGAGTTCAACCAACTCAATATAATAAGAATATAGATACCATGTTTTTTTTTAAAAATAAATCAGTAATTAATAGTGATGGGGATAGACTTTTCGTCCCTAAGAAAAGATTACTACTACCGAGGCCTAATGAGAAAGGAAACGAATCCTGGGCCGAATAGAAAAAGGTTGAGGCCCATCATAAATACAAACAAGTACTTGTTGACTGAAAACTAGCCATTTGGGAAAGACCGACAACCCTCTTAAATGAGGATCGTGTCAAGCATTAATAGGTGATGCCTAAGGGAGAGTTAATCATTTGATTCTCTGACAAAAATGAAGCTAGAGAAAATAATATATGGCTATTAAATGAGCAAACATGAACCGCCCTCCCGAGAACCGATGGGGAGAAAGAAGGCAAAAGTGGGCTCCACTTAATATATGAGGGGCAAAGGGTGCATGATGAAGAAAAACCGTCATAAAAGAAAATAAAGGAAAAGGGAGGAGGAAGATATGAGGCCGAGGCCTAGCAAGCCCCTGACCCAAATATGAGGCCGAGGCTTAGAATTTTTGTTATCATCAAAATCAAATACGAATTGTTTGCAAAATAACTTTGGGCTAACATAATCAAACTAGTAAACAAAATATATAGAAAGATGTCGACTAACAAAGACATCGGAGAAATCTCCCTACGGGGAGGAAGAAAGAAGTGTCTGAGCCTTTCAACCCATCTCAAGCGCTGGACCTCAGGCCCAGCTCACTCTGGCTCTTAGCCCAGTAGACAATTTGATATGCCCATTAAAAATGGCTTAATCAAATTGTATTGCAAAAATTTTGTTGACATTATTAAAAGGTCATATGTATCGTTGTGGCAGTGTTTAGCATAACTTCGATTGCATACAAATGACTAAACTAAACAGGTAAGAGAGTTTGTCCTATTAAGACTTAGTGATAAGCACTGAGTGTGCACTAGGGGAATTCACATACAATAATAGCTCCGTTTTCAAAATGTGTGTGCTCAGAAATAGTAAATTGGTACCATTGGCAGTAACATTTTTAAAATAATATATTAACCAACAACATAAATTAATAAAAAAATAGTAATATAATTGATTTCAACAGAAAACGGTATTGTAGAGAAATCTAAATACTTAGACTCCGTATGTTTGCTTGTAAAACAAAATTTGTAATTTGTTGTATTTGTTTTTAGGTATTTGACAAACACTTAAAAATGAGGTCAAAGTAAAAAGTCTTTCAAGTCAACGGTAAAAGTTCTATTATTTTTCAGAAAATAAAATAAATTAAGCTCAAATTTTTCGTAAACCAAATATTTTTTTGGGAACATTATAATACACCACATATCTATTGGCAAAAATCAGTAAATCTCGCTCAAGTTTCAAAGTATTTTATTATGTCCTATATGTTTCACAAACAATTAATTCTTGCCTCCATTTGATTTAGCCGTTAAAATACATGCAAAATGACTAAAATGCCCCTTCAAGACAAAAATATTAACAAATAAAAATTAATATATTGATAAAAATTAATATTTTTAAATAAAAATTGAATTTGATGGTTGCATATGATAGTTTTTATATTCTTGTTTTTCCAGGCCACGTGGATACTTTTCCTTTAGTTGGCTAACGGCAATTGAACTGCGGGGTTCAATTTTATAGCAAAAGTGTACCTTAGGGACATTCACGTTGAAATCAATACCTTTGGAACTAAACAAATAAAAGGGGTAAAGTCCTAGTTAGCTCTGCATATATGAACAAAAATCAAATTGGTACTCGTAACTTTTAAAACGTCAATTTAAGACCCTTAACTTTTGAAACTCATCAATTCATGTCCCCCATCCAAATTAACGCCTAATTTGGACGAGGGACATGAATTGATGAGTTTCAAAACTTAACGGTCATAAATTGACGTTTTGAAAGTTACAGGTACCAATTTGATTTTTGTTTCATACTTGCGGGGCTAAGTATGAATTTACCCCATAATAAAAAAAATTCATGCCACGTGATAGTCTATGATTGGTGCTGATATGACATTTAAAATTTATGTGGGCACCATTTCGTCTGTTTGCTAATGATAATTGGACGAGATCGATTTATCTAAAAAACTTTTCTCAAGGACCCGATGGTTGAAATCGATACTTAAAAGACTAAAATGTCAAAACTATAAACCATAGTGTTAGTGTATAATCTTAGTTGGCTTTAACTTCGTATGTAATAAAGTTTAATTCATGATATATGAAGGTGTATTAAAGCTCCTATGAATAACTGAAGACAATAGTTCAAATACACATTCTGGACATATGTTTTTGGGTTTTAAGTTTAATTGAAGTAAGTACAGGATTTGTTAATGCGAGAAGTAGACGTTACTTTTTTCCTGAGAAAATTCAAATCAGATGCAAGTTTGACAGAATCACGACTTATACAACTAATATAACTGATTTTAGTTAGAACGACTCTAACTAATTTTTGGACGTCAAGATGGTCTAAAAACTTCCTCATATTCCGTGCATTACCCTCAGTATATAACCCCAATATTTTCTCATTATTAATTAAATTACAAAAGTTGTGTTTTCATCGAAAAACCCTCTCAAAGAGCCTCTGTTATTTTGTGCAAACGAAGGATGAAACGTTGAGATCTATACCCTCTCTTTAGGTTCTTAGTTCCAGATTTGATCACCATACTTTTCCCAAAAAGAAATTCAAGAACTTCAGAGTTGCTAGAAATCTTGGAGGTCGTGAAGTGCTATTTTCTTAAGATGTTTTTAGTGTGAGTTAACATGGAGGACATCGTGCTATGAACAATGAGGCAAAGTGTCTAAACTCTTTGAATGGATGAGAGGTTCTCATTCTTTGCTGGTTGCAGATCTGAATGTGGTATTCCGGGTAAGAAATCAAGTGTGTTAGATTAGGAATTTGAGAATTCTTGAGTCTATGGATTACCTTGTATTTCGAGTTTAAAAAGCTAATGGTATCTTTTCCCGGCCTATAGGCCGATAGAGTTTTTGTCTATTGGAATTTTTTTCCAAGAGATTTTCTCTTCAAAACCAAATATTGGTGTCTTTGTGTAGTGATTGTTAATTTTATTGTGTTCTTGATTAATTGTTAATAATCTTTGAACAGCAGCTGAAAATTGATAAGTGTTCTTGGCTATAAAGAATTTGAGATATAAATTATGATATGCATGATTTATATTCCGCATTGATAAATCTTGTTGTAGTTATTTTCATATTGAAATTGTTGATCTGCTCTTGTGAAGTTTATGCAAAAATTTATTAAAGTGCAAAAAAGTTAGAAGAAAATTGTAGAACATATTCACCCCCTCTAGGTTCGGTTACTATTGGTTTTAGGTCTTAAATTGTCTTTTTTCAATTGGTATCAGAGCACACCTCGTTTCCTTAGAATCAAATTATTAGAGATGGATAAAATTCAATCTCAAGTGTTCCACCATTCTTTGATGGGTCAAACTATGCATATTGAAAAGTTAGGATGCGAGCATTTCTAAAATCCATATATGAGAGAGATGGCCAGCTGTGACTACTCAATGGGAAAAATCAACTGTTACGGTGAATGAAGTAACCACTGTCAAAATTGTTCTCTTGGAAGAAAATGATTATTTTGAGTTATATCCATGTATTCAATTTTTGATTGACAAAGAATGAGATTTCTTAATGTCGATATGCTTGTATTCCCTTTGATCATATGATGGATATTGGTAGAATGTATGTTTGGGAAAGTTTGATGGATAATGCATGCACATATCTTAATTTTTATCAAATTTTAGGTGATGCATCCATCTACGCTTATATCGTTTGTCTTTTTGATGTGACAAAGGAGAGAAATGTGTTGATAATGTTTTGATGATTGTATATTCTTCTTTTGAATTGGATTATGAATATTGGCTACTAATGTTTTGTCTCAAGTTTCAAATGATTGTCCAATTGCTAAAGATAGGAGGAGTCATCCCGAAACTATCAATTTATTGTCATCATAAAAAAAAGGATATTGTAGCTTTTGTGCACAATCGATATTTTGATAATTTCAATAAAAGGATTGAGTTTACAAAATAGACATCTTCAATGACAAAAACATTGTTATCAAAGACCAAATAGTAGAAGTTTGAAGATCAAAGAAGATGCAGGGAGCTCAAAAGTAAAGATTCAAGACCATAGGGTATAATCTTGTAACTCTTAGGATATGTCCCTGTTTTAAAACACTGTTGGATTCTAGTAGAATTGTGAATATTTATGTAAAATATTGTTTTATAGGTGTTTGTCTAAAGGATAGAGAAAGATGATTCGATGTAATTGTTTAATAAAAAAGTATTGGAATTAGGTGAAAAAGTATCGAGAGAAAATTTGTTATAATTTTTTTTGAAAATGTATTGAAGTTTGTGTAAAAAGTTGTTGGAGGTTGTGTTAAATGTACTGGTGTTTGTGTTTGAATTCTTAAGATGTTAATGGATTTGAATCCTAAAAAAAACTTGAAAACGAACATTACCTTAGTTTCACTTTTGACAAGGATTTGAATCACACACTTACATATCTTTCAAAATGTGCATGACTTGTTTTACCTCTTGTTTGAAAGATCAAATCGTTTTTAAATGATTTCAAATCACGCATTCTACTTCCAAACATTTTATATACTTAATCAACTTCCAAACATTTTATATACTTATGGAAAGTTTGTCTTTAAAATTCGGTGTTTCAAAGTGGGCAAATAAGTATTTTTAAATCAACCAGATCAAGTGCTTAAGTTGTAGAGGTTAACCGACTGGTAAAGCGGTCGACCAGACTAAGACCGCTTGACGTAGCGGTAGACTGGTATATGTTTTAAAAATAGATCCGTTGAGGTTCTGACAATATGACCATTGGGTAACAGTAACTTTAAGTAATCGACCGATTCATGTAGCAGTCGACCGACTTGTTTTAACAGACGACCCCCCCAACGGCTAGTTTTCATTTGTGGCTATATAAAAACCTTCCCATTGCCTCTAAACAAAGGAGAACGACCATATATTATTTATATAGCTTGAGAAATATCTTAAACCTTCTTATTCTATATTTCTCATATCATTCACACAAATTACATTTTCACATCATTGTCAGTGTGTGAATCAAAGATATAAAGCTTTAATTTTCTCATCCACTCTTTGAGAAAGTTTATTTCACATCATTCTTTAGTGTGAGGTTGTTCATTAAAGAAGAAGCTTAGAGATGATATATCTCAAGCTTGGTTGGGTTGTGAGTGGTGAGCTAGAAAATCGCTTGACAACTCTCTAGCACCCAGAAGCTAGAATATATGCTATTTGGAAGATAATGGGAAAACCTCAAAGCTCGGTGATGTAGGCTGGTTTTTCGAACCTCCTAATAATCTTGTGTTTGCTTCTTTATCTCTACTCTTTGCATTTAGAACTTATTTACTTATTGCATCTATATTCTTGTGTTAAACTAGTCTTTACTTTGCAAATACATTTTTGGGGGTTAAAATCGAAAAAGTTTGGAAACTCAACTCACCCCTATCTTGGGTTGCCTTAATCCTAGGATTTACGCTTAGAACGAGAGATGGTGAGTGCTTTGATGACTTTTATGGGAAACTCACCAACTTGGTTAAGGTGACACCTATTGAAGACATTTAGACTTAAGGTGACACCTATTGAAGAGAGCAAGATATTAGATTCTATCAAGCTAGATGAACTTGTAGGTTCTCTTCAAACCTACGAAATGACTCTTCCTGCGACAAAGAAAGTAAAATCCATTGCTTTGAATACAATATAAGTTGATTCAGGTTCTGAAGATGACATGTTTGATGAAGACGACTGATTGACTCACAAAAGAATTTCTCCTAAGTGCAAGAGTTGTCAAGTTGTAAACAAGGGTTGAGCCCCAAGATCGATTTCCACAGGGACAATGATGTTACAGAGAAAGCTAAACAAACTAGAAACAAAATTAAAATAGAACGAAAATGAAATAAAGAAAAGCTAAAAGCTAACGTGAAATAGAAATAAAAGAAGTCTAAGCAAAAGAAGTGAATGAGAAGTTAACGTAAACAACAAATAAAGCGTAAAATAAGAAAACAAAACAATAGGAAAATGCAATAAGAGAACGTAATAGACAATTCCTAAAGCTAAAAGAAAGGAAAAGCAAAACTCACGTTAATTGAAAAGAAATGCAAGAATTAAAGGCAAATCAAATGGGTCACAAGATTCAAAGCAGGAGCAGTTTTAGAGGAACGAAATTCAAAACCAATCAGCAATTTTCGAAGACAAATAAGAATTTGTTAAAAAGATATTTAAGAAAAACACTTGAGTTTTGATTTTACCAGCACCGATTCTAGATCTAAAATTAATATCATCGAGCTAACGTTACTCAGTTACTTCTCCAATCAAGGATTCAATAACCGGAAAATAAAAGAAGTTAAACTCCACAAACTATCAAAGATTGAATAGATTCATCATCCATAAAGAAATTTTAGGCAAATAATGATTGAATGAAATATTACCCTTAAACGGAGTAAATTGTGCCAAAAGTCTACAAAATACCCATTTCAAGAATTTCACAGTGTTCAAACGAAAATCATCTCTGTAAATGATGAATGACAATGAAATTGAACATAGAACATCTCCATCAATTTACAACCTCGAATCGATGCAAGATAAAACCAAAAACCCAAGTTTTTGGTACTTAGAAACCCATAGAACACAACAGCAAGGAGTTTTGAGAGAAAAAGAAATGGAAAGAAAATACAGCTGTCCTCATCTTGCCGAGAGCTTATAACAGAAAAATGGCCAGTTGCCCTGATCTTCCATGCGCAGCACTTCTCCCTTCCACACGCAGCACTCTTTCCTTTGTTCTCCTTCATGCCTTCGTTGATGCTTTCCCCCAAATTGCAACAGAATTCTCTCCTTCATTTTGTTCTTTTCCTTATTTGCCCTCTTATCTTTAGCTCCATTCAATTATCATGAAAGCTGATTTTTGACTTCCAAAAATGCCCTGAGTAAAGAATAACCCAACATAAAATGGGTTGGACGTCTAACACGGCGTCAGAATCATCACGCTCGACCAGCGCGCGACCAGTGCTTGAGCGCTCTTGGGGAATTTTATACAGATTCAGCACGCTCAGCATCCGCTCGAACGAAACTAGGAAAATCATTTAGTAAAGCATGTGAGGGTCACGATGAGACTCTTGTTACAACAGCAGCAACATAAATCATTTCTTTTAAGTGTAAAACATCAACTGTTATAAACTTAGCTCAAGTACTAAAATATGGTGCTTAATTAAGAGCTTAATTCATTTTCAGTTAAACAATTAATTCACTTAAGCCACTTAATTAAGCATATTAAACACTTTATCAACGACATGACTTTTAAATTAAAAAATTCATGAAACTATTTAAGTTCAAGATGGGTAGAAATTGGAAAGGCCAAAAAATCTAATTCGTAACATTTTATGAAACCAAGTTGGAAGAAAGATGACCAAAGGATAAATCTGAAAAGAGAGAGTTCAAAAAGAAGCAAGAACAAGGGCTAAAATGTCACGGGTGCAAAGGCTTTGGGCACTTTAAAGTTGAATGTCATTCATACTTGAAATCGAAAGGGAAGAACGCTTTCGGGTCTGTTTGCTACAAAAAATTTCACAAAATTTTACACCCTCTCACAATAAAATATTACAATATAATCTCTCTCTCTCCCATCAAATCATAACTTTTCACTACAAAAAATATAAAAAATTACCTCTCTCTTCACTTTTTCACTAAACCCAATACCTAAAATTTTAACAACACAAAAATTTTACAACACAAACCCACCTGAAGACTTCACTTTCAGATTCTAATATAGATTCAAACTCATCAGATCCTGAAAACTCGAATAATGATGAGGTAAATTTCGTTGCATTCACATATTCTATTAAAACTGATGAGTTTATTGATTTTGATGATGCAGAAGAAATCATCACTGAGGATGTTGATGAACTTGAGTGTTTAAAAGAGACATATCAAGAGTTATATGAGGAAAGCATTAAAGTTAAGAAGGAGAATGCCTTGACTCTTAAGAAGATTGTTCTTGTTGAAAAAGAAAAAGATGAGTTAACTGAAAAATTAGTAGAGAAAAATGGTATGATTCAAGAACTTATTACTATGAACACTTCTTTAGAAAATTTTGCCTCAAAACTATCAGAGGAGTTGGACCAAGATAATGAACAGCTGAAGAAATTTTCATGTGGAACCAGCAAACTTGATAAGATGCTAAGTATAGGACACTCGGATGGAAACAAAAGAGGATTGAGTTTTAATCATACTACATCAGTTATCATATGCTCAAACAAGGTAGGTTTTGTGCCAGCCACTCAGAAAATTCAGAGTACACTCGCACCTCAAAAGAAGGTAAACAAGGTAGTCACTTCAAAACTCATGTTTTCTCTAAGTCTAAATTTTCCATATTTATTCCTAAGTGTTTTCATTGTAGTAAAGTTAGCCATACCAAGCCCATATGTTTTGATCTCTTGAGAAATGGAAATAGACATATTTCTTCATTTTCGAATGATGTATCAAAGACTGAATTTGATAAGTTGATGATTCAAGTAAGTGTGTTATCTCAATAAATTTAGCTTTTAAACCAAAAGCTAAGTCCTACTGTTAATCAAAAGATGATATGGAGAAAGAAAGAGACTAACACTTGTTTTGAAGCAAATGCTATCTAATTATTATGTACCTCTAAATTCCATGCTTGTGTATTGGGATAATATGAGTGCAATGAATATTTCTAAAAACCTTGTACAACACTCACGCACAAAGCATATAGATATTGGGCATAATTTCATATGTGTCTTAGTTGATCAACAAATTATAACTGTTGAACATGTACCTACTGAAAATCAAATTGTTGATTTTGTTACAAAATCACTTGATAGTGCAAGATTTGAATTTTTAAGGCACGTTGTTGATATTTTTCAAATGCCTTAATATAATTTGTTTTAATTGATATATCGGCCATTTAATTTTTGTTAAGTCATTCATGAATTATTTCATCATCCAGTTAATTAAAAATGTCTTAGATGTCATTATAATATTTTTCTTAACATTTGATATATTTGTAAAATCTCAAAGAATTTATTTTAATTTTTGTATTTTTCTGAAAATAATCTGAGGTTACAAGTTCATGAGAAGTTTGTTTTCAGTTAGAGCTATAGTGCATCTTTGTTGAAAAAGAGACCTTGCTCGGTAACAATGGTGGAAGGTATTCGGTGCTCAGGTATGTGTCTTGGTGACTTAGGTAATTTTCAACAAGTCATAGGTATGGGCATGGTGTTTATAGTAAGGATGGGATCCTTTTACAATTCAATGGGCCTATTTGTTTTACTTAACTTTTTAAGCTTTAAGCCCATTTACCCTCTTACCCTTACTTAGTCATTTTTTACCTAACCCTTTCTCACTTCTACC
Organism: Myrica gale; assembly: GCA_963930655.1. NCBI lineage: Eukaryota > Viridiplantae > Streptophyta > Magnoliopsida > Fagales > Myricaceae > Myrica > Myrica gale. Next base: position 11,046,545 of record OZ005610.1, on the reverse strand, counting down.
CGACATTCCCTTTAGCCTCTCACTTGTGCCGCTACACATCATTTGCTTCTCTTGGATTCTTGTTGAAGAAACACTTGTTTATTCAACAACTAAGACTTGAAAAATGTATGTTTCTTGACTTTTTCTCATTTCGTCATGGACTATTTGGATTGTTTGATGGCCTTGTGGCCCCGCATGGTGGGTGTGGCAACACTTTCGTTAAATTTTTATGTTTAGTTTATTTTAAGCATAAAATTCTTATGGATTTTGCTGCCAAATTGTTTTTAAAGAGTTCTCTATGATACCCATCAATTTCGGCACTCCATTTCAAGAGATTTACAAAGTTTTCAAAATCTAGGTTTTATAATGTTTTGCCCATTTTTTCAAAAGCTTGCTAAATCGTCTTGTATTTCTCGTATATCTCTTCATTCTATGTCAAGATTAAGTAAGAATAGTTGATTAAATCATTATCTTGCTTAGTTGACTTGGATTTATGGAAAATCATTTATTATTGAAGAATATGAGTATTTAGGTTACACATAGTTCATGGAATTTTTGTATTATTTCAATCCATAATTTATTCATATAAGTCTGTGCTAAAATACTGGTGGTTTTTGTTTCCTCAAAAAATCGGGGCTCAAAAAATCCGGCCTCTCCAATGCAATTGCCCCCCAAAAATGTCGAATGTACCAAATAGAGAAACATTTTTTACCCTGAAATAACCCCTGTATTTCCAAAAATACCCACATCGGCAGTGAGCCTCTTAACACATTGCAAGGGCAGACATGGAATTTAGAGAAACACGTGGTACCCACCTCTGCCACGGAATTTATTATGTCTCTTATGCATTTACAAAATTGCACATCGCTTTAATTGAAAGTGTGCGAAGTGACCAAGGTTACAATGGTCAAATTGTGTTCGTGTCAGAATGGTACTGACAGAGCAGCAGTAACCGCTGCAGCTTTCCCATTCCACGGTAAGAACACCAATTTCGCCTTCATCCTCATGAGGCCGTCTTTGAAGCCCTAAATTCTGCACAAACAAATCTACCCTTCCCCCTCTTCACACCGTGCTTCTACCCTTCCTCCTCTTCTCTTTGATTGGGTACGGAGAGGCAGCCTTTGCAGCTCCTTTTGACCAAGCCATCGTTGTCTTTTTTTGACCAAGCCAACAATAAAACGGCAAAACAGGAAAGTCGGCTAACAAAGTCAACCTCATTATTTTCCACAAAATTCAAAGGAGACAATCCAAATATTAGCATTAATTACAACTCCAACATTTCCAACATTCATCCAAACACACTTCACCATTTTTACTATTTACACAAACATCCATAAATAAAAGATTCTCAAAATTTTGGCAATCAAACGCCCCCACTATATAATTTTCTATATGAAAAAAGTGTGCATTTCTTTATCTTATTGTTGGATATGGAAATATATTCTCTGTTGTATTGAATATTTTGTTCTATTGATTAAATGAGTTGGCTTCGTTTTTCATTGGTATATATGTACTTTGTTGGTTATTTCAACATACATATGAATTCCATGTGAAATTTCTTTTGTGGAAATATGATTTTTTGTCTTCCTGTACATAACTTTCTTATTGGTTCTAAAAAATCATTGTGATGTGATATAATAAGTATTTATTGGGTGATGACTATTAAAGACGTTTGTTCCATGACTCATTATTTTTGTTTTGTATGAGATTCATATTTGAATATATTTGATATTGTTTGTTGTTCCTATGTGGTTATGCAATACGTGTGTTAAATTTTTAATGGACATGTATTTTTTATTTGTAGCACCATAAATTATTATATAACTATTAAATAATTTGTTTGTATGTTGTTATGTGTTCTACTATAATGATGTGACATATTTTGTTGTCATTACTATTTAGCAGAGAATTTCATAGAAGTTGATGTGGATATTGGATCCTCCATATTTGCAAATGAACTATTGTCATTGTTTTTGTTGATGAGTATTATACATTGAGGGGGAGCAATACTCTAAACTGATCTGAAGTAATTTTTATTATGATTTGAAGGATGAAGAAATTTTGAAGTGTTAATTTCTTTTCCAAATTTTATTTTGTTTCTATCTATTGAACTATGTTGTTCTGTTTTGATGAAAATTTTAATTGGATGTTCTTGAGTGTTGTATTTAGTCTTATATTTTGTATGTATTCGAGTTCCTTGAATACAGTTGTCTTGAATTTTTTTTAAAAAAAATAATTCTTGTTGGGTAAAACACAGTTCTAGATATTATGTTTTTAAAAATTTGATTGAATTAGTCTTGTGCTTTCTGTTTTATATTGATGGCTTAAAAGTGTATATGTCTTACTGGCTGGACACAAATCCCATACACATATAGTTTTGAGTAAACTGTAACTGTTAAATTTTTTCATAAATTTGCTTCTTTGTTTGTGTTGTTTTATTAGTTCTGAGTAAAACTAATTTTTGGTTTTTGAGCAGACGGTATGTGTCAAACACGCTGCCGCAAAGAACGCTCAAAATCAATCTGAGTGCTTTAGGCCACATTCTCCTTCACATCCTTCACATGGACCATCCTTTGAGCCGGTTTCTAAAAGAACCAAGAGCCAAGTTGCTCAAACCACTTCTGTTTATCAAAGGGAAAGGCTGATGATGATGAAGAGTCCCTCTTTGTCTCACTTCTTGCCAAAAAGGGGGAGTACTCTTATTGTGTTCTGTTTTTGTTGTTTCTATCTATTATTTAAACTGTTATGTTTATGCTATATTGTTGATTGGAGATATTCTGCATGGGATGTGTTGTTATGTAGTTGGAGAATGTATTTGTGACACTTGTGGATTGGAAGTGTATTTTGAAGTGCTTACATTCTCTATGTTGTTTACGTTGTTTCTGTCTATTATTTAAACTGCTATGTTTATGCTATATCGTTGATTGAAGATATTCTGGATGAGATTTGTTGTTATGTAGGTTGAGAATGTATTTGTGACACTTGTGGATTGGAATTGTATTTTGAAGTGCTTACATTCTCTTTTTGTGATGAATCTGATGGCTGATTAGGAGATGCTATATTGAAGTGCTTATATTTTTTGTGATGTTTGGTTGGTTTAAATTATTAATTTTCATTTGCTGAACATGCATTTTTTTATTGGAACTCTGTGTTTGTTTTTGGATCTATCTTTGTTCAAGTTTTGATTAAAGTTTTTAAGCATAGGTTACACTTATACTGATATTGTCTATGTTTATAATATGTTGATACACAAGGGGAGAGTTCCTCTATATTATATGGAATATTTCTCTCAGGGGGGGAGAGTTGTATTCTTAAACTATTGCTTACTCATAGCAAATAATTAATTGATGTTATGTGTTGATCAATCTCATATCTGAACTAATGAGATTGTAGCTTTTGTGCTACTGGGCTATGTTATGCAGGTTTTAGAAAAATCTCAGGAATTTATAGAGTAGTCTATGTTAGAGTTCATAGACTGGTCTTTTGTAAATGGTTTTTGTGGTGGTGATCAACATAATCTATGTCCTAGAGGTTAGGATTGTTTTTGTCATGAAATTGGCCAAATAGGGAGATTGTTAGTGTATAATCTTAGTTAGCTTTAACTTCGTATGTAATTAAGTTTAATTCCTGAGATATGAAGGTGTATTGAAGCTTTTATGAAGAACTAAAGACAGTAGTTCAAATACACATTATGGACATATGTTTTTAGGGTTTCAAGTTTGATTAAAGTAAGTACATGATCAGTTAATGCAAGAAGTAAACTTTACTTTTTCCTGAGAAAATTCAAGTCAGCTAGAAGTTAGATAAAAGTTTGATAGAATCACGGCTTATACAACTGTTGTATCAAATTTTAGTTAGAACAAATCTAACAAATTTTTGGATGTCAAGAAGGCCAATATGGTCTAAAAACTTCCTCATTATTTTGTGCATTACCCTCAGTATATAACCCCAATATTTTCTCATTATTCATTAACTTAGAAAATTACAGAAATTGTGCCTTCATCGAAAAACCCTCTCAAAGAGACTCTGTTATTTTTCTGAGCCTGTTGTGTGCGAACTAAGGATGAAACCTTAAGATTTATCCCCCCTCTTTAGGTTCTTAGTGATATTCCTAGGATTAAGGCAACCCAAGAGGGGGTGAATTGAGTTTCAAAACTTTTTTGAAAATTACCCCAAAGAATGTGTTTGCTAGCTACAAGTTTCAAAAATGAGATAGATTGCAATAAATAGTTAAACACAAGAGAAAACTTTAAAGCAATAAACTAGTAGCACAAATAAAGGAGTTAAGGGAAGAGAAGCAAACACAATCTTTTAGGTGGTTCGGCAAGCCCGCCTACGTCCACCCCTCAAGCTCCTTTACCGAGCCTTGAGGTTTCTCCACTATTCTCCCTTCAACCAAGGGAAAGGTTTCCTTACACTTGAGCTTGAGAAAACCCTCTTCAAGCCTCAAGAACGAGTTTGAGAACAAACCTCTCCAAACTCCTTCTTTCGATGAACAAACCTCACTGAAAGGATACAAGAGAATCACTCTCTTAGTAATGTGTATGGTTGAACAAAATTTCCCTCTAAAACTCCATTGATGGAGTAGATATTACAATGAGAAATAACTAGCTCTTAGGCTTCACAGAATAACAAGGATGTGAAAATGAAGATTATGTGTGAATGATGTTTGAATAAGGATTGGAAGGTTTTTTATCACTCTTAGCCTTTGCAAAATAATTTTGGATGATTTTGTTCTGTTTCAAAGGCGTGGTAATGACTTTATATAGGTCTCATGAGAAAAATAGCCGTTAGAGTGATCTGTTAAAACGAGTTGGTCGACCGTTACAAGAACCGGTCGACCGCTTCAAGTTACTGTTACACAACGGTCATTTTGTCAGAAGCTTAACGACTCTTTAATAAATGCAACCAGTCGACCGCTACACCAAGCGGTCGTATGTCTGGTCGACCGCTTCATTGAGCCGGTCGACCCCTCAACTTAAGCATGATCTGGTTGATTTAAGAACTCAATTTTGACCAACTTAAAATACCCAATTTTAAACTGTAACTTTTCATAAGTATATAAAAAGGTTTGGGAGTATATTTGGGATATTTTGAAGCCATTAAAAAGGTTTTAATCTTTCAACAAACGTTAAAATGGTTTATGCAAGTTTTGAAATCTTATGCATGTGTGTGATTGACATCCTTGTTAAAGATGAAGTCTTAGAGTTACAAAGATTACCCTAGCATCTTGAGTCTTCACTTTAAGAGCACTTCCATTGAAGATGATGTTGCTTGATCGCTCCGTGCTCATTTTGGATCCGCTTTGCTTCACAACTCAATTACTTCTATTGTTATCATCAAAACATTGATTGTGACTAAAAGCCAACACTTAGTTCCAGATTTGATCACCGTACTTTTCCCTAAAAGAAATTCAAGATCTTTAGAGTTACTGGAAATTTTGAAGGTCGTGAAGTGCCCTATTCTTGAGATGTTGTTGGTGTGAGTTCACATGGAGGACAGTGTGCTATGAACAACAAGGTAAAGTGTCAAAGCTTTTTGAATGGATGAGAGGTTCTCACTCCCTACTGGTTGCAGATATGGATGTGATATTCTGGCTAAAAAATCAAGTGTGTTATATTAGAAATTTGGAAATTCTTAAGTCTATGGATCACCTTGTATTTCAAGTTTTAAAAGCTAGTGATATCTTTTCTTGACCTACGGACCCGTAGAGTTTTTGTTTCTTGGAATTTGTTTCCAAGGGATTTTCTCTTCATAACCAAATATTGGTGTCTTTGTGTGGTGATTGTTAAGTTATTGTGTTCTTGATTAATTGTTAATAATCTTTGAACAACGGTTGAGAATTGATAAGTGTTCTTGGCTATAAAGAATATGAGATATAGATTCTGATCTGCATGATTTATATTCCACATTGATAAATCTTGTTGTAGTTATTTTCATATTAAAATTCTTAATCTGTTCTTGTGGAGCTTGTGCAGAAATTTATTAAAGTGCAAAAAAGTTAGAAGAAAATTTGTAGAACCTATTCACCCCTCTAGGTTCGGCTACTATTGGTTTTAGGTCTTAAATTGTCTTGTTCACATAGGGACTTGTACGGTAATTAAGTATTTTTATGTAAATATGAAAATCATTAAGCGTGTTAAACATTAAATAATATTTTAAAAGAATAACCTAACATTGAAAATGAAATTTTTTTTTCGTAAAATAATAGTTTTACAAGCAAACAAATGGACTCTTATATACATATATGATTTATACTGAGAGTTTAAAGCAGTAAATATGAATCAAGGAATAATTGAATAATTAAAGTTAATAATTTATTATACTTATACCAAAACGAATTTAAAGTTGTATATTCGAGTGTAAAATAAAACTAATGATAGAGAAACTAGTATATATTATTACTCTTATAGGTACACATCTCATGTTTACCCTCCCCCCTCTCCCAAAATATATAGTATCTCAAACATTAGCTTGCCCCTAGCTAGGATTAAAGTATATACATTCACTAGCCACTTATATTATTTAAGTTAATTGTTATGGAAAAAACTTTTATGATATTGTTAGAATTGTTTCCTACTATATGCCCTTACTTACATTGGTTGCCTATTTTAATTCTAAAAGTAGGTTTAGCATATATATAACCTTTGACAATATATAATATATATATAATCCTCTCATGATCTTTACGTATTTTTTTTTGTCTAATAGTTTTGCTGTACGTATTTAGCGGGCTTTATATATAGTGCAAACACGAGCCCCTTGCGGTGATACATTACTCGAGAAATCAACTGCAGCGTATCTCTTTAGAAAGGTTCCAAGTAAATTTCTGTCATGCAACACGTAAAACCTCACTTATTAAGATATGGATCGAGATTGAGTTGATCCCGAACCTTTCCTTTTCGCTCTTAGTGTGGGCTAATTTTTTATTTGTTTAATTGTTCAAGTATAGATAAGAAATAGCATCCCTTTTAATTTTTTTATTCTAATTATATGTTACCATTTAAAAAGAGAAAGACATAAATTAATAAATCATATTATAAAGTCTATTCTCCGAAATTTTACATGAGCAGTATGAAATAATATGAGGTCTATTTGCTCTGTCTATATATCTTTAAATTATACCGTGCAATTCGAATAAAAAATTATAAAAAATCTTGGATATCCCATTTGAAATGGATATGTTTGTGTACATCTGATGAATATTTTGCAGAAACGCTAAAAGTACTACCAGTATCTGAACTGATCATGATCTGGCATTTTCTGAGAAGTTTCATGATCAACCAGTATTTGTGTGCCTTTTGGCTTGTTCTTTCAGTCACAATCTAGGCCAGTTTTTATACTTTATAAGCACTGTCGTCTCAGCTTGTCCTCTGCATAATCGGCTCGTGTACCCATATATGCTCTACCTACATTATTGAATCAAGAGGTATAATATATATATATCACCTATCATGTAAAGCAACCATCAGACAGTTTAATTTTACCGATTGAGATGCATATCTAGACAGTTTAATTTTGCTGCCCCTTTTTTTAGCTAATAAGCTAATAGTTTCAAGGGGAATCCTGAAGATCATGTGACATGTCCATTTGGTGTCACTCGTATTTTGTAATATAAGATACGAATATTTTTGATGCCCTAGTCACGAGAGCAATATTGTAGGATGCTTTTATTTGCTTGTGGGACTACTACGTACCTCATCGGCCAGAAGGTAGGAATTAAGCCCCAAAAATTTAACTTGTCAAAAACGAAAACAAAAACTCTTTACAAGGGGCTTCGTCCTTTTCAGTACCCTTGAAGTGGAGTAAAAGAAAAAATAATAATAAAGAATTCCACAAAGGAGTACTGAATAATATCTATGCGGCTATGCCACAGACTTGTGTAGAAAATGTGGCTCAATTAAGGCACTAGTGGTGGTCTTTCTTATAGGAGAGGGAAATGAGACTTTTGAATGGTGAAGTACTGGGGTTTAGGAAATAGTTTTGCAGCAGGTTCGGTCTTACAAGAGGGTACGTACCATATGATAAAGACAGCACCAAGGGGGCCGGATTGTGTGTGTATTTGTTGCATGATTGCCTTGTAATGGGAAAGGAAGAGCATATGGAGGAATAGTGCCATACAAGTCACCCTTGTTCAAGCAAACAGCTTACAGTTTAAAACTCTCTATTTCTTTCCAACCTTTCACCTACCCTGAACCGATCCCCAGTACTCCAAATGGGGTGGCTCAAGTCTCTCCTCTCTCCAGTGAAGAAAATCTGGGATCGGCTGCAGTCGAGCCATAGAAAGCGTAATTACGTACCTATGCTCTCATCCTCTCTGATCAGTTGATATAGCCTGTGATTTTGCTCTGTCACTGAAATTTACAGATATATTTGTCATTATTTCTTACAATAATTATTAATGTCCACTATATATGCGTCATATATTTGCTTTTCTCAACAGCAGCAATATGCATTTTCTGGTTGGGTTTGCAAATCAGCTAATATCAGAAACAGTTCTCAATTGGGTTTGCTTGTCGGCATACATGTTCTGTTCAATCTCATAGTTCACTTAAAGCCTCTCATCTCAATCTCCTTCCCTACCTCCGGGGTGACCTTTTCTTTTTAAATTTATCTGCAGGTAGGGGAATCTACATATTGTACAAGGACGTGAAGTCTTGCCCATGCGAAGATGTGCAGGTTCTATGGTCAATACTGGTCGAGTCCCGAACTCCGCCTGCCCTGCCATCAACATGAGGATGATCAGTCCCTCGTGGCTTATAGGAAAAAAGTATGAAAGAGGACGATGATGGTTCTCCATATATGTACATGAATTCTACATACATGTACACTCCATTATATACATATATACGAGTGCTGTACATATCCCTTTTGCTGTTCTTCTTTTAATTATATCATATGCCTTCTGTACCTAGACTTCATCATCGTGTATAGGCTGCATATATGCATGCTGATCACAATCATGAGAAGTTTTCTTGACCATATAAGCTTAGTTTGTTTCCTTCTCTTTTCTTCCTCTCCAAATCTTCTTCTTCCATTAGGGTGAGGGAGCTTTAAGTCCCAGCCATCTCAGTAAGAGGGCCATATACATAGAAATTGATTAAAAAGAAGAAGAAGAAGAAGAAGTATTTTTCACACGTTCAAAATAGCATTTTAAGCAATAGATTCCCTTTTGTTTAGGGGGTGTTTTTGGTGAAATTTTTTAAACTTATAATATGAATGGTAACGATGGAACGGTAGCATCACTCCTAATTATTTTAGACCTTCTAACCACTTTCGGCCCCTTTGGTCAATTTTTACAGTGCAATGTCTATACCCAACCTTCTTTCTTTAATCTTTTTCCTTTTTCTTTTTTATTATTCTTCGTTTTTTTTTCAAAGGCCAATTGGAGACACTACAAGAATTGTTGTCTTCAACGACGGATGCAGGTGTCGTTGAAAACTCTTATTTCCGTCGGGATTTGTCAATGGGGACGGTAAGCGGTGGTCGAAGTATGGTCGGCGATAACGCGTCGGCATTTAGAAGTCAGCACCACCTTCCCTCATCGTCGCTGCATATCCGACAACCACCGACCGTTTTATTCGGCGGCCAAAAACAGTCTTTCCGTCGGCATTAATCGGGGGTGGTCGGCGTTGCAAACTCAACGCCGACAGCTTCATTATGGTCCACAGATTATCTCCGACGGTATTAGAGTCGTCGACCCATAATCTCCGACGGAGAAAAAACCTTGTCGAGATCGCTTAAAATCGTCACATATTCTCGACGGAATATTTCTGCACTCTGTCTCGACGTCCTCTGTCGTGAAAAATTATTTCTCGCTCAGTTCTCTTTCGACGTCCTCTGTCGTCTGTCGTGGAAAATTTTTTCTCGCTCAGTTCTCTGTCGACGTCCTCTGTTTTGGTCGTGGTGGGAGATATTTTATCTCTGTGTCGACGTCGTCTGTATTTGTCGTTATTGGGTTTCATTTTGAGTCTTCGTTTTTGTTATTCTACGTTGCATTTTGCATTCTGATAACAGCTTCCAAATTTATTTGTCGGATTTGCTTACGTCTTATTTTTTCAGCTAAAGAAGAACTGAACAATAGCGGTATAAAGTATTTGCTTTTAAAGTAAAACACGTAAAAATGTAAAAGTAATAAAGTTATTTTGACACTTGCAGAAAAAAAATAAAAAAAACTTATATTGACATTATTCTTCCTAAAAATCTGGTGCAGAAGGTAAAAGAGGCATTGGTGCATTAAACAGGTGCACAGTATATTTGGGCCCTTCTGTTGGATTGCTGCACACGGCTACACTGGCCTCCACCTCTTGCCACTCTTGGAGCCATCAAATATTGTGCGAGTACCTGAGAAATACAAGAAAGCATGTATTTTATCCACAAAACCTTGAGAACAAGCCACTACATCAATACCAGTCACATTATAGATCGAACATGCAAATCTCAAAACGAAAGTGCTAGGCCTCCTGACTACACAGCCACATTTTTCTGCTCTTTCTACTTTTGGAGTTATTTCCTTCTCATTTTTGCTGGATATAATATTATATAATCCAAATAGTTGCTGGAATTTATTCAATTTTATGCCGGAAGTGAATTCCAAAACATAGTTCCTGGATATATATTTCCTGCAGTAAGAGACGGCGGGGGAGTACTCGATCGTAGGACTAACTAATACAATGCTACAATAATGGAGTAGGTATAGACCAAGTATATAATGCTAAGAAGTTGTGTGCTTTCCTATATATCGAACAACAGCCGACTAAATGAGACAAAAAAAATAGGTATGTACGCTGTTTGAATTAGATTCCAAAAATTTATAACTGACATATTTCTCTTCTCATTCTTATGTTTTAGAGGCAATTTGCGACTACAATTTCTCCATATGATAGAAAACAAGTATAATTTGGAGAACATGAACCAACTAATTAAATGGTGCTAATCAGATTTACCAATTAAGTTGCTGTCAGATATTTGTTGTGATATTTCTGATCATCTGCCCAAACGAATATCAGAGGCCAGAATAGTAAGTAATATAGAAGGAACTCTCATTAGCAGAACATTATTTTCTTAGTAGCTTTCGCTAAAGTGAGTTAACTTTCCACTATGCTTCATCCCTTTCCATTCCACTACAATATATGAATCTGATAATTATAAAGACAGAAGAGTAAGTAATATAGAAGGAACTCCCATTAGCAGAACAACATCCAAGATCTGATTACTGGACAAAATTTGGTGAGAGAGATAGTCCCCGAGAATTCAATGTACTCCATCACACGTACCTGCTGTCACAAAATGCCCTACGTTGAGATTCGTCGGAATTCCGTTGTTGGCGACAGGAATGAAGCTTCGTATACAACTTCAAAAACTATTTGGCAGTTCTTTCATCAGCCAGATTTGTTTTTCCTTTGCTTGAGACGTGAGGGCGCTGGGCGCGAATTGTTTCCCGCTATTTGGTTACTAACCATTTCGCACGATCTTTGTAAACTGCAGCTTTACTTTCCTTCAGTGCAAAACTATACTTAAGCCACGTCATGGAAGCACCTCTCACATATACTAAGAAACACCTTTTTATTTATATTATTCACATCGTGTAGATCAAAGCACCGTAAGCACCTGCCACCTATCACCTTTCTTATTTTTTTTTCTTATATTAAACTAATAATTTATTTTTTAAAAATTTTTTCTTATATATACTTTTTTTTCTTCTCCCTTATTCTTCTATTCTCTTGTGTCTTGCGTGATTGAATTAAATTTTCTTATACGTGGTATTGAATTGTCTTGTGTCTAGCGTGATTGAGAAAACATAAGCAAACATGGTTAACTCCAAGAAATTAGGTGTGATCAATTAGTTTCGATTCAAAGCTTTTGAGTATTGCCAAAGCTTTTCAACATTTTCTTGGAATTTCCTTACGCTGCTAAGCGTTAAAGGATGGAAGTAAACTTAAAGGACGATTGGAGGAGTCTTTATAACTGGAACTACTCGAGAAGAATGTCTAAATAACAGCGACGAGAAAGATCCAAAGTGGTCCTGGGAACTGGACTTACGGCATGTGATAAATGAATTCATATCTAGATTTCTGTTATTGAGTATTCATAACACTAGCTCAGGCTTTATTCAGGCTGCAACAAAGTAAGACACTGATTTTATTCTATTGTTTCCCCTTCCGTTGATTCTTTCCACCAAGTAAATGGACATTGAAATCAAGCATTTGCCGATTAATAGAATATCGTTTATCATAGAAAAAACAAAGCCTACAAAGATCACAACAAATAATAGGTGCGCCAAATAGGAGGATTTATATATTTTTTAAAGAAAGGAGAAGGGGGAAGAGAGCATCAGTAAAAAGCTTATGTTCGTCTTCCCCTAAGATGTGATACAATGTTATAGAGAAAAAGGGCAGGTTAGCAATATCGCTGGAAGACATTTATACTGTTTATGCTTTTTAATAGTCATATAACACTCACTATACATATGTTCCTTCATCTGCACGATTACTGAATCATCTTAACTCAGAACAAGATATCAGCCAAAGAGGGACCATAAGTTGAGAGCAACCGTATGTAGTACATATTTAATGGAGTGAGAAATTAAGTAGAGCAAAGGGAAGTCAAGAAACTAAGCAACAAACCTCTACTGAACGAAGGCATGCTTCCCACCACTGGTTTGAAAACACTCTTCACCCTGGATAACTTCTACAGAAGAAAAAAACATCTTCCCCCCTTGGAAGTGGCTCTGAGGGCTGCAGTTTTCAGAAAAAGGCATCCTTAGCAAGACTAATTCCAGTAGAAGGAAAGCATAAAAAGGACTTTCAAATGAGACAGAATTACAAAACCATTTTGGGGACATGTCAGGAAGCAACTGTCAACTTCTTGCATGAAAAAATGTCTCTCCTTCTATTTCCACTGGTGCCTAATGTCTACAAGTCGAACCCTGTTGTACTTGTTGATGACTCTTGAGTTTTTCTATCTTGATATGATCCATTGTTGGAGCTTCGTATACAAAAATAGGAGTTAAGGTGGGGGGGGGGGGGGTTAAGGTAGATTTAGAGGTACTCAATCTTCTACCTGGTGAAAAGATTAGAGGAAAGAGTTCTAGGAGAAGTCTATGTAAGAAATAAGAAGATGGAAGGTTTTAATATGACTGAACATGGAGCATCAGAAACACAGCATTATATAGTGGAGAAAGGGCGTAATTTTGGCAAGATTCATTAGATGATATGCTTCTATTTTATATGAATTGGCTTTTAAAAAAGCTGTAACTCGTCCGTGAGAGATCTTTTCTAATGTTTTTGATTTTAGGTTAGCTCTGCTTTCCACTACTACAAAGTTTGGATCCTTTTTAACCTTGCAGAAATTTAGAATTTAAAAAATAAAAGCGACAAGGATCAAACATTTCTTCTTCTGTCTACATCGTAGTGAAATAGTATTCTGCTATGGAAAACATACCTTGCTTCACTGAAAAACTTCTCCATCATCAAACTCCAAAGTCAATGGACCCATAGGATCAAGCTGAATTGAACGACCCCAAAATTTACTTTTTAATTTGGTGTCTCCCCAAATTCTCCAGCCGCGTCCCTCACAATGGTATGCAATAATCATGGGGTGATGACTGACCTATCTCAAGATGCAAACCATAAATAATTGATCCCAACATTAAAGTCGGTGGAACAAAATCACTAAAACCTTCAACTTGATCACCCACAAAATGGTAATAACAACTATAACTTGCTTAGACCAAAGTTTAAGACTAAGAAACCTAATCTGATATGCCAGTTTGGTGAGTAGAAATAACCATGAATGCTCCAGTTCCTTAAACTGAATCTAAGATCTGATAAACCACTTTCCTAGCATAGAAGATGTGATAAACCACTTTCCTAGAATATAAGATCTGTATGCTGCAGGAACATCAGAAATACATGACACTTACGCTTCAATGTATAATTACTGAATCATGATAACTCAGAACAGCATATCAGCCAAAAAGGCTAGAAGCCGAGTACATGCATGAGTGCTAATGAATTAAAACAAACATTAACAATTTATGCCTACAGAAAGTACTTAAGAGAACTTTATGTGGCTGCATATGGAAGTGAAAGGACACTTTCTTCTTTTCCCTGAACAGAGAGATCACCGAAGGAAATCTTTTCTTTTTGTTTCTAAAAAATGAAATCTCTGGCAAATGTGAGGTAAATCAAACTTACATTTTGTCCCAATAAGCCTGAGACACTCACTCTGGCACCAATCTCTGAAGTCCATGGCCTCTGCAAGGTGAAAGACACATGGAAGAAAAAGGTCAACTGACAATAGACACAGTGAAAGGATCCCAAAACCTGCACAAGCTTACCAGAATGATTGGTCATGGAATCTCTTTCCCCTTTAAGGGCAGCCTGAGCAGGCGAGGATGAAAGAGCTCGCTCAGCAGGTTTGCTACCAACTGATTTTTGTCGGCTTAATGATCCGGATGAGGTTCCTTTGACAGGAGTGATTTTCATTGCCCTACTTCCCTGGTTTGCAAGATGAGGGAAATCGGCCCTGCTTACAGGAAAACATTTACTTCCTTATTCCAACAATTACAACTAAATGTCATCAAACTAGAATATTAATAATGTGAAGGACGATGACCATGGCATTTAATCAATTTCGTAGATGGACATAATTGTAACAGTTATGACCAATACAAACTGAAGTCAAATACAACATAAAAGAAACTGGTGTCTTTCAAATCCTGCAGAGATTGATAACCTATGTCCACATGTACTGGGAATACTTGCATAGAGAGATCTACACCAATAATATTGATTTTCACCAAATAAATGCTAACAATAACAGACAGACTATACACCTCGTTCAGAATTTGAATGGATGCACACCTAGTTCTATATGCTTGATTGACCACAATGAAAGAATCAACAAATGTATCCAAGTTGAAATTAGCCAGGTAGACCAGAATTTGTGGCTGGTGAATAAAACTTACCATAAATGTTATAAACTGGTAGCTGGACTATGAGTAATCCAAATTGGCTCTCAACAAATTTGATGGGTTCACAATCTATCATTTAATCAGAACTGAGAACCCAAATAGTGAAAGCCTATAGTAGGCTCAGCTGGAAAACTGAAAGCCTATAGTTTGTCCAGGTGTTTGTTGCAGGAATTCAGGTATGCACTTTATTCTGGGATTAGCATGTTTCTAAATGAAAATTTTTGTTTATTTTTAAACCTTATTAGTTGGTTTCAGTATGGTTTCTTCTTGTGAACATCATCTCCCTGTTTGATGTAGGCCCCATCTATGGGAAGAAGAGCAGTAATAGAAAGTGTCAGTGAAACAGAGGGGAACTCAGAAGAACCAAATGGAGATGTTTCTGCTGAACCTCGAGCCCCTCTAACATCTGCACAGAGGCTTGCAGTCTCAGCAGCAGCATCTTCTGAAGTTTCTCCCTATCCATTTGGTGTTGAAGCCAAATATTTTACTGAGCTTCGTGTTTTGAATAGAGATGTATGTAAATTGCTGCTAGAAGTTATTGTGTATGTTAGCTTTCATTTTACGTTTAAAAGTTTCTAAATTCATGATGGATCTACAGGTTCGTATCGTCCTACAAGGTGTTGACAAATTTAGCAATTTGATTGGATCAGTATATTATCCTGATGGGGAGTCTGCAAAAGACCTGGCATTGGAGCTTGTTGAAAATGTATGTATAAGTTGGTAGTGCTATTTTTACTAATCTGTACCGCGATGAAAATTTTAATACGGAATGACTTATTCTAATATTTATTGATTCACTTTCTTTCATCATATCTTCTTGTGTGGTTTTGGGTTGTAACTATTCCATAGGCATGAGATTCATTGTTCTATATGGTATGACTTCTTGAGGACATGTTTTCAATGCTAGTATTGTACATAAGCAGCAAAGAATTATTGGATGTTGAAGTCTTACAAAAGAATATGGTGCTGGGGTGCTATATTGGTGTATTTGTGTGGAGGTTCTGAAGGTAGAGTAAAACAAGCTATTCCAATTTCTGCTCCCTTATTTTCCATTTCGACTCTATCACCTTGAACTGGACATTATATAGATATGGCACTGAATTGATATCAGATACTGTATGTTACGTCCTTTCTTCGTGTTATGTTTTAATGATGACATCGTTTAGGAAGTGCTTCTGGTTTCGATTTTGAGGCTTAATTCTGATGTGCTAATAAAGACATGTAAGGCGACGACATTTCATTCTTCTAGTAATAAAAGATCTCTCTCTCTCTCTCTCACTCTCTCTCTAGGGCTTAGCTAAGTTTGTTGAATGGAGTGCAAATATGATGGAGGAAGATGCCAAACGGCGTCTGAAGGCTGCAGAGCTTCAATCCAAGAAAAGCATGTTGAGGATGTGGACAAACAATGTACCTCCAGCTACAAATTCAAAGGCAATCCACGACCAGAATTTCACAGGAAAGGTAGTCCAAGCTACACTTATGTCAATTTACTATTACTCCCCCATGTTATAAGTTTATTCTAAACTGCACTTGGCTTTTGCCAGGTGGTGGAGGTTGTAAGTGGAGACTGCGTTATTGTGGCTGATGATTCTGTCTCTTATGGCAGTCCATTAGCAGAGCGGCGAGTAAATCTGTCAAGTATGAGGTGTCCTAAATTGGGTAATCCTCGCAGAGAGGAAAAAAAGCAGCATTATCCCACGCCTAAGTGATGTGCATAAAAAGAAAAAATTCGGTCAAGGATCCCCCAAAATAGAAGGTCTCCAGAATGCAATCTGTAAATTATTGCAGGTGGTAAGCCTTTCTTTTTGAAAGATCAAGTTCAGCTACAGGAGTTCTCCGACTAATTGCAGTCAACTCCCTAAATTCCTTTCGCCAGTCAACTCTATCAAATGTTCATTCCTTGCTTCAGACAGGTACTCTTTCACACCCTGTAATTCTTCTTCTCGCTCACCCGGATTAAAACTCTTTCCTAATCCCAAAACTGCAAATTAACAACGAAATGCATATTGCAATGTAACCAGAACTACACACACTAATTAGGGTGCACCACAGAGGCACTTCTCACAACGAGTATTAAAAATGCTGTTGTCCACAATGCAAAGACAGATTCAATAACATTCTTCTAACAACCTAGCTCTGTTTCGTAGATCAGTCAAAGTGCACACAGTATTACGAGAGACGTCTTACAAAGGAAAACCCAAATACAACGCAAGAAAAAAATTTGGCGAATACTTCCCAAAGTTTACCTACAGGAAAACCAAGTGCAGGTTATCACAAAAAAATTGTGCTGTGTATGAATAAAGCAAACAAGAACTATCACTCCACTAGAAATACAAAGCATATGGAACAGATGCACGAGTTCAAAGAAATATAGTATCTTAGGCTTCCGTATAAAACACATCAGGCAACATGTTAATCACTTGACAAATTTGCAAAAACTGGTGCAGTGAGTCAAATGAATGACATGTATAAGCTAATGCATCATCAACAGGCCATTCCAAATACAAGGAAATCATTGAATATAAAACTAATTTGGATGGAAGGACATTAACTTCCACATCGTTAATGATCGAGAGGTGGAAAATTCGAAAATTAGAGAATCAAACCAGAGAGAGCGAGATTACCGAAGCAAGAGCAGACCAAATTGAGCAAAGAGAGTTTGAGGGACTGTCCAGATTTTTACCCTGTTAGTATCAACAGCAAAAAACCTTTTACGACGGCGCTAAGAAGAGGCAGATTTTGTGGGGCTGGGTGACCTAGTCTAATTGCAGATTCAGTGACGATTTAGCTCCGTTCGACAATTCCGTATTCTGATCGACGGCTGATGGAGCGGTGGATTCCAACTGGGTCGAAGAACATACCGAATATTGCCGACAGATATGATCGACGACTATTCCAAGGTGCACTTTCTCATCTATTGCCTACGGGAGTTGTTTCCGGTCGTTGTTGCGAAAGGGTTCGGCGACGGTAATGGAGTCGTACCAAATAATCTACTTAATGCCTACGGGAGTTGCTTTCCGGTCGTTTTTGCGAAGGTATCGGCGACGGGAACAGATCCACACCCAAGAATCTCATTATTGCCTACGGGAGTTGCTTTCCGGTCGTTGTTGTGAAGGCTTCGGCGACGGGAACGGAGCCGCACCCGAGAATCTCGTCATTGAAGCCCAACTTTCTTGTAGTGAGAAAACCTTGAACTCTTCCATCCACACAAGTAGATCCTCCTAATGTTCCCCCCGCGGCGGCCCCCATCTTCTTAAAATGAAAGCAAAGTTTCCTTCTTCTTTTTTGTAAGCAAGGAAAGGACGTTCCTGCTAATTTAATTAAAGTAAATATATACAATTTTCCTGTTGTTTATAATAAGTTCAATCCTCGAAAATTATATGAAAATTACTGATGGACAGTGAAAGGGTAAAAGATAAAAGAAAATATTCTCATGAGCTTTTGAAGTTTGCTACCTCCAGGGACTGTCACTTTGCACGTTACCATGGGACATAATCTAACAGTACTAGTCCTGGGTTTGTTTCACCAAAGGTGTTGATCAAACTCTTATGTATAAATTATTTCGGGTGATTATACCTGCGCGTATGCAGAAGCTGTTCGTAGTATTAAATATGGTCGAATCCACTAGGATTAAATTATGTGATGAAAAGCGATGAATAAAAGAATTAAACAAAATAGAGGCCGGGTGCTCTTTTCTTGATTTTGGTCTTTAATTTTTGGCTTAATTGCACTGTATGTCCCTGTAGTATCACATTTTGACAAATTTGTCCTTGAGGTATCACTTTCTACAGACAGGTACTTGTGGTCATCCTTCTAGCTAGGTAAAAGTTGGTCACTTCGTCCATTATGCTTTAACACAGTAACGAATTGGCTGACATGTCAAAAAATGTCACGTCAGCAACGAACGGTATGATGTCGTGTGCATCCTACTTAGCAATAATAATAATAATAATAATAATAATAAACGAAATTTAAAAGAATGCTTAATCTAAGTTGAGCATCATCCCCTCCCAATCTATCTCTTCATCTCTGACATTCTTCCCAAATGTCTTCGAACCCTAGCCTCTCGATCTTCCATACCTACCATCTTCAGGTGTGCATGTATGATAAATGATGCTGCGACGTGGAACCATGAGTCGTCAGTGCATTTTCATAGAATTTCTGCACGACCATATGACAAATACCTCTTTTATAGCTATGTTTAGATGGTCATTCTAAACGGTTTTTTTCTTCTGCAGCTACACTTCCATCAATGGGGATCAAGAAATACTTCATTTGTTGGATTGATGAGCAATGAATTGCTATCGATTATCAAACGCTATAATGATTTCATCCAAACTTATAATCCTCCTTTTCAGAAATTGATCTGCCCAAATCACAGCTGCTTACGTTCGTGGCAGTGCGCAAGAAAGCAGCAGAGCAAAGAATGGCGGCAGTGAAGGCGAAAATTCTCAATCCAATCTCCATAGAGATACTGGCTACGACCGAGTCTAATAAACTCTGCAAGCTTAAATCCATCATCATCTTCAGTTTCTCTCCTCTCTGTTTTTGTTTATAGGTAGGTGTGCTTATGTTGATTCAGAGTTGGAGAACGTGGTGCTGTAAGTTTCGAAAGAACTCTGGAAGGAACCAGGAACTGATCTCGCTCTCGCTGCCATCGAATATCAAACGCCAACAAAACACTGCCCACTCCCGATCTTCCAAACCTACCATCTTCAGGAGGCTAGGGTTCTAAGACATTTTGGGAAAGAATGTCGGGATGAAGAAATAGATGGTAAGGGGTGATTCGGATTCCATCCAAACAACTAGTTTCCATATATGTGCAGCCTGGATGAATTGAAATAAATCCAACGCTCCTGAGGGTGCCACGTCAATTAATAAATGCCTGTGAGCTTGGCTCAGTGAGGGGCCTTCACTCAGTAGTACCGATCGGACATATAAAATTAAACAAGCAAATAGGTTCGTTCGGTACGTAAAAAAAATGCGCCTTTTTACATCTCCCCCAAAACATCTCAAATTAAAATAATCCCTACATTTTTGTCGTGTCTCCCAAAACCCCATAAATCCCTCTCCCCAAATCACCAAAACCTCACCCAAATCCTAGGAATCTCTCTCCTAGTTTTAGGTTACAACTCTTCCTAGGGGGTCGGACCTTTGCTCAAAAGGTTGAGACGCCTGAGGAATTTTGTTGGATTTTTCACGGTAACTTCTTTTTTCTTCGGGTATTCAAGGTTTTTGTTTATGTTGTGTGAAGGAATTTATTTTTTTCAATTACACATTTAACTACACACTCATGCTCTAATCTTTTAGTAGTGGGTAGGACTAGTAAGATAGAGTGATGCAAGTTGGAGAGAGATTTGTCCAAACCCCACTAATCATTCTCTCCGATTTTCGGTTAGATCTCTTCGTAGTGGGTCGGACCCGTAAGATAGAGTGACTCAAGTTGGAGAACTTGGTAGAGGTAAGTTCAAAAGATATTTGAGAACACAACCTTCATACATGGTGTTGCCAATTTTTACATTTGTTTGAGAAAAAAATTATTATTATTTTTATCTTATCTTTATGTTTCTATTTGTTCTTTTTCTTATTTTGGTAATTATTGGCATGAGATTGTATTACTTAAAACTTTGTTGCAAGTATGATGCCACATCAAAATTATGAGAGATTCTTACGGTGAAAAACCCAACAAAGTACTAAGCAAAGATGTTCGACCCCTAGGAAGAGGTATAACCTAAAACTAGAAGAGGGATTCCTAGGATTTGGGCGAGGTTTGGGTGATTTGGGGAGAAGGATTTGTGGAATTTTGGGAGACAGGACGAAGATGTGGGGATTATTTTAATTTGAGATATTTTGGGGGAGATGTAAAGAGGCGTGTCTTTTTTTTGCTGTATCGGTCGGACCTCTTTGCTCGCATAATTTTATAAGTCTGACTGGTACTACTGAGTGAAGGCGCCTCAAGCCAGAACAACGAGGAGCCGAGTCGAGCCTAGCCAAGTGCACAGGCATTTATTAATTGACGTGGAGCCCTTAAGAGCGTTGGATTTGTTGCAACTCATCCAGGCCTTCCATCTACATATATCTGGAAACTAGCTTTTTCTGGATGGAATCTGAATCTGGGAGGAGGGATGATGCTGCGACGTCATTAGATTAAGTCTTTTTTAAATTTTGTTTTTATATTATGAGTAGGATGCATGCGTGGACTTTAAGATTTATTTATTTTTAGCTGGCGTCTTACATGGAGGCGGGTACACGCAACATCATTTCTTTCGTTGCTAACGTGACATTTTTTGACACGTCAGCCAATTCCGTTAGTGTGTTAACTTCTGATGGATGGAGGGACCAACTTTTATCTAGAAGGATGACCATAGGGACCTGTTTGTAGAAAGTGAACCTCTAATGATGAATTTGTCAAAAGGTGATACCACATGGACCTACAGTACAATTAAGCCTTAATTTTTAGATTGCAATTAAATAAAACAAAGAATAAAAGATGAAAAGAATAAAAGAAACTATTAAAGATTTAAAGATTTATTTAACAACTTGTGATGTATTTGATAGTTATACTTAAATGGAAAATGATGATTCTTCTTACCTTCAATATATTTGGATATCATAATGAATCACTATAAGAACGAGAGATTAATCTAAAAATACGGAACAATTCAATTGAATAGCAAATCACTTTAGGAGGAATCTCGTGCTCCATATCTGTGGACAAAAATCAAACTAAACCTCATACATTTTAATTTTATGTTTACGTCCCATAAATTTTTCAGAAGACATGGATCTTTTGCCTTCCATTCCACTATTAAATCACTCTCTTTCTGGCTGCCACCATATTCTGAAACACCCCCTTATCAAATGGGTAAATAGAAGGCAACGGAAGGTGATGGCCCAAAATCCAACTCAATAGATAACAAATGGTCTGGGCGTTGTAGCTTATATCCAGCCCACTCAGCTCTGAAACCCTAAAATCCCTTCTCTCCTATTCTTTTTTTTTTTCTTCTACGGGCGCGCGAACGGACGCAGCGGAAGTAGAAAGAAAAGAGGGAGAGAGAGTAATGGCGGATAACAAGGCAGTCACGATCCGGACGAGAAAGTTCATGACGAATCGTCTTCTTTCTAGAAAGCAGTTCGTGAGTATTCTACTGACCTCTGTTTGGGTTATGAGAAATACAAAATTGAAATGCCATAACTTGATGACCAGCGACCCATTACAATCGAAAGTCTATTTGATATTGCTAAGTTAAACTTTTTCTTTTCCAGTTTGTTTTTGGGGAAAGGGCTTTTAAAATGCTTCTCCAATGTTATGCTGTTTTTATCCATCTCGTCGGTTACCAAACCATGTATAAAGTTGAAAATCAGTTCCCCAAATGTTAACATGTTACTCTCACTTTAATTTGACGTCGTTTTTTTTGGGATGGTTCTTTGTGTTGGTATAGGTCATTGATGTGCTGCATCCAGGAAGACCAAATGTTTCAAAGGTTTGTTCTCTATTTAGAGTTCTCTATTTCTATAATGGACTTGAATTTCATTTCTGATTTATGCTTTCGAATTGTATTGATTATTGTGATGTAATAATCAATACAATTAAAGAAGTTCTATACGATTTGATATACCATTTCTATACGATTTGATTTACCAAATACTAGCTGTAACTAAATATTGTTGCTTTGGGGCTTTGAATCAACCATTTTTGCATCCACCCTATTTTTTTTATTCGACCTTATGCTGGTTATAGTTTGAATATTGAATTCCTCCGTTATATTTGTGTTGTTTCCCTTTGTTGGGACTTCAAAAAGGGGAGGGTGGGTGTCATTGGGTTTATGGTGTTTTTACTTCTTCTTTTTTCCTCTGAAGGCGGAGTTGAAGGAGAAACTGGCGAGAATGTATGAAGCGAAGGATCCAAATGCCATCTTTGTATTCAAGTTCCGCACCCATTTTGGAGGAGGAAAATCCTCTGGCTTTGGTTTGATATATGATTCTGTTGAGAACGCAAAGAAGTATGAGCCAAAGTATAGGTTAATCAGGGTAAGTTTATCTCCTTCAGTCTTCAGTCACTTTAATCTATGTCTACGTGAACTCTTTCTGTCCATATTTATGCTTATCAAAAAAAAAATTATGTCTACATGAACCCATTTCTTGCATGATGTGGCTATATGATCATGCTAGTAGTCAGATTTTGTTTTCTAAGAAGAAAATGATTTCATATTCGTATATGTCCAGTTGTCCTTGGACTAGGTAAACTTATATAGAAATGACATTTCATATTTTAACATTTGTAGATTGTCACCAATGGGGGGGTCTGAGTGGCATCTTAGTGGAAGTTGTTTACAGTCTTAGGCCATCAAGTTACATTCCTCCAACTTGATGGCTGGGGGTAATTTATGTTGTGCTTATTTGCGCAGCACATGACATCATGGACAAGCTTTGTCTTAATGTAAGCCTTGATACATGTCTCCTCTTCGTAGCACAAGCCCTAAGAAAGATTACCAATCTGGCCAATACGGGTGTATTTATTGTGATGCTTGTAAAATTATATGCCCTGGCTATGGAATTATCATATTGACATGGTGCCTGCTCATGTAAATCAGTGAGGTATTTGGCATGAAATAGCCATGGTTCCTGAGGCTTTTATCTTGTGCAGTGGCGGAACCAGGATTAGAAGTCAACTACGGCAAACTTTTAAAACAAAATGACTGAATTTTTTTTCATACGTAATGCTAAAAACTGCCTTAGAATTACAATATCAAAAATTAAAGACTAAAAATACTAAACATATTGAAATACACATATCGTACTATGTACTACGACTAAAGAGAGGCAATTGGATCCTGCGTTTCTGCATCTTTTGAAAATGTTGTAAAACGATTTCGCTCTCTATAGTTTCAAAAATTTCCTGCTCGATGTACACTATCATGCAATCATTCATCCAATCATCAGCAGTGGAATCAAAACATAATTCATGATAATTACAAATTTTCAATCTTAAATTCTCAAATCTCAATCATACATTCATACAAATTAATTTCACAAGACAAGATAATCATAAACTGAACAATTTCAAAATATAAGGATAAATTAATTCACAAAATCACTTAAATTCCAAATTTCACCCAAAAAAATAATTCGGGAATTGGACATTGATCAGCCCTTCAAAATCAAAATTATCAAATCCAACATAATTTATAATTTTATTACCTCTTAGGAGTGGACAAGAGCCAAGAGGTATGTGGCGCGGCAGACGGCGGTGGCTAGGGCTGAACAACCGGTTTCAATTTTTTTTTCAATTTTTTTAAAAAAAATGTAAATTTTTTTTAGGTTAATTTCAAAGGGGGAAGGACATATAAAAGTGTAGAGTTTTAGTTTAAATTAAAATTAAACGTTTTAAGTTTATAATTTGTATTAAAAATTATAAAAAAAAATATATTTTTTTATATATACTAAAAAATGTGGTCTGGTCCGGACCGCATTTTAAAAAATAGGACTGGACCGCAAATCTGGTCCGGTCCACAGTCCGGTTGTGTGCAGCCCTAGCGGTGGCTGCACGGTGGGGTAGAGAAAATCTGAGAAGTGAGGCCTGAGTGATAGAGAGAATCATATTTAGAAAAGTGAGAAGAAAGGAAGGAAATGCTAAAAGCCATACCTAGGCGGTAGTTGGTGGCGCTGAGACTTGAGAGAGAGCGAGAGAGACACTGCCGCACTCGTACTAGTACGTTAACGTCGTTGTCGTGTGTTTGTAAGAGAGAGGCGCTGAGACTTGAGAGAGGCACAAATATAATTTTAGAAGGTTAAAAAAAATTGAAACTCTTTCTGCCTTCAGCAGTGTGAGAGAAAATATAATAGAGAGAGCTGAGAGAGAAAAAAACGGTGCGTGCAGGCCATGAAAAAATTTATTTTGGCTTGGGCCCTGGGCTCAACCATGGCGGGCCCAGACCAACCTATTTATAAAAAAAATAATCAAAAAAATTTACATGTAAAAAAATATTTTGGGCGGAGCTAACCATGGCGGTTCGCCATGGCTTGGTTCCGCCCATGATTTGTGGTTCTACACTTTAGGAGCATAGATACACAAACACCATTCATGCGCATATTCTCTCTCGCTCTAAGCTTGTGAATTTGTGCAGAATGGACTGGACACGAAGGTGGAGAAGTCAAGGAAGCAAATGAAAGAAAGGAAAAACAGAGCCAAGAAGATCCGTGGAGTAAAGAAGGTGAGAGGTTTATGGGTTTAAGATTTTAGATTCCTTTCTTTCATCCAATGCTTTTGTGGAAGACATTCCCTTAATATTGTGGACGTTCTTATTTATTCCAATTGTTGCTTGTGCAGACCAAGGCTAGCGATGCTGCAAAGGCTGGGAAGAAGAAATGAGCGTCAATTAATATCTCAGTTTTGATATGGTCTACTCTGGTCTTGCCCATTAGTTTTCAGGAGCGTACTCTTTAATCTTCATATTTTCCCCCCCTTCCCACACCAATTTTTATTGTGTTGACACTTGACCTTTAAAATATTTTAGAAATTGGATTCCAAGATTGTGTTATTGTTAGTTATATGAAAACTGGATTTCAGATAAGTATATACCTTGGGGCAGACCTCACATATCATAATAGTGATATATGCTCAGGTGATCTCTCTCTTCATTCAGTTATTTTTTCCCTCTGGACAAGATAATATTATGTTAACGAAACATAAATTACAAAGGGTGCAGTTAGGGATTCTCAATAATCATCTGTTCTGTATGCGCATGTATAATTTTTACTTGTACAACAGCAGGTTGTCGGAGGAGGAACGATAGCAGTACGATTGTTTTGTGTGGTTATTTTTTTGTAGCGGGGGGAGGATAGTTCCGTACTGTTTGATAGGGACTGCGTAATGGTTGGCATGCAAGAGACATGGAATTTTGCATTGTTGACAGGAAAGACCTAAACTCGGACTCCTAACTTTGTCAGAAGATGGCTGAGGGTAACCTACCCCACGAAGGCGGTTAAGGATAGGCAAACAGCAAAGAAACAAATAAGATTCACAAAGAATATTGCATACCAAGTGCTAATGGAAATATGAAAGACTAAAACCAAAGAAATCTCAAGTATTAAGTAGCGGTGCGCATTTGCAGTGACAGAAACCGCCACCACCACGTGGTTCTCTAAAAATGGACACCTCACCGATCCCATATCTCATATCTCAACCAAAATCGTAAAAAAAAAAATTTGACACAGGAGAGAGAGAGAGATGCAGAGAGAACTTGAGTGTTGTAGAGACAGGGAGAGAAAGCGATGGAGAAGACGTGAGATGTAGAGAGGGGGACAGAGAGAGAGATGCATAGAAAATGGAGGAAGGGGCAAGATGTGACTGGGCTTAAGAGAGATAGAGAGAGACGAGAATGAGAGGAGAGAAAAATAGGGAAGGTTTTTATTTTAGGGTTATCTTCCTTTGTCAGCCTGACAATGATTAAATAATAAAAAAAAATTACATTTTTCACTCATCATAATGAACAGTTTACACTTTAAATTTTAAACTAACACGTCTAGACAATGACATGATCAGGAGGTCCAATCAAGTAGCCTTTAAAAATAGAAAGATGTTTTTTTCTCAAATTAAGAATTTTGTTATTTTTCTAAAAAGAATCAACACAACAGAAAGATCAGAGTAAACCATAACAAAAGAATATAGGCAACTGAAAATTAGTGTCGAGATCATCAGGGAAAGACAACCACTATAACCCTACCAGACAAGACAAGTCTTGGGCCAAATCAAAACTACCTCGCCCGTGTTGAGTATTTCCCTCTGGAATCACTCTTCCATTGTGAATCTAATATTTGCGATAATTCCCTGTATATCGTGGAGTGCAAAGCTGAAATTGCAACTATAGGGGTGTTTCCGTGTTTGTTTGCGATATTTAACAAATTGGAAGATTGAAACCATGGCAGAACAAGGAAGAAGAACCCGACAGCCAAACGGTTTTTGTACGAGGCAGGTACATACAGCAAAACATAATCCTAGGCTCCTAGCCAAGAGATTCTCCATCAAATGTGAAGGAAAGCGGGTAGAGGGCTCCGATGGAAATTAAATTAGATATGTCTAAAGCCCAAGAGATATGTCAAATGGAATGGTGCTTTTGGGGAAAAAATTGAGAACAGCTTGGGTTTTGCTGCGAAATGGATTGGCTGGCTACACGAATGCGTCTCCACCCCGTTCTAAGCTAAACAAAATGTGCTAAACTAAACTATCTGAGCAGTGGCAGAACTAGGATTAAAATCAATGGGTGTCGAACTTTAAAGAGGAAATGATAAAAAAAATTTCATTCGTAATGTAAAACATTGTCTTAGAGTTACAATGTCGAAATTTAAGGACTACAAAAATTAAAAATATTAGAATACATGTATCGTACTATGTACTGCGACTGATAGGTGACAATTAGATCCTACCAATTTGCATCTTCTGAAAATGTTGCAAAATGACTTCGTTCTCAATAGTTTTAAAAACTTCTTGCTCGATGTACACTAACATGCAATCATTCATCCAGTCATCTCTCATCCTATTGAGCAAATCACTCTTGATGATCTTATTCAAGTTAATTCTCTACTTAATTATAAAACTTTAGAACAAATTGCAGATGATTCTGATGGTTGAGGTCTTGATGCCAATAGAGGTTGTTTTTCTTACATTTTTTGGTTACTACCTGTCACGCCCCGTGTCAATACTTACCCCCTAGGCTCACCTATAGGAATGATATGCACACAAGCGGGGATTATGACATGAATAAATCCGATCAAGTTCTGATGTTTGGCCTCGAAAAGCTTGACGGAAATCGATTACATAAAAAGTTATTTGTAAAAACAAATATACGATATATCAAATTATTGTAGATGTTAGAAATTTTGATTTGGATAAATAATAATGAAACATGATGAGTACTTATCATAGGTAGGGGTTTAAGAAAATTAAAGGAATGAGATATACAAATATAAACAGTTCCACCAGGATCAAGAGTTTTCTTTTTACAAAAAGATTCTTCATGAGGAAAACAAGAATAAAAGAAAATAAGTACAAAAGTGGAAGCTGACTATAGTTTCCCATCCTACAACAACTATGAAACCGGCTAACAACAACTGGATCTATCGAAACCATCAAAAAGTAACTACTACTTACGTCTAATCAATCTCCGACTCAGTGTCGGAGGTGAGGTCAATAATCTCGTTATCCCCGGTGCTCTCTACCGGCGGCGCCGGTGAAGTAGGGACAACGTACAAAAGAGCTGGATCAACATCGACCAGCCCATAATCCTCATCACTAGGATGTACGAGTCAACATCCAAAATCTCCTCGCTCGTACAAGTCAAAATCTGTTATGCCCGATGCCCACAACCACAACAGTACATATAAAAGAATTAAACAAATAAAGGAGTGAGTCATACTGACTCAGTAAGGGGAAAATAGAACATGTTATGAACAATTATAATAGCATGTCAATCATAAGAATTAAGCATTGATAACCATAAACAGCTTAACACGGTATGATCGATGCAATGCAGGGATGATGCATTTGTTTCCCGATCATTTTACATTCTTTCTTACTTTCTTTCTTTCCGTTTTTTCTTTCTTTCTGTTCTTTCTTTCTTTATTTCTTTTCGTTCTTTCAGGTCATCAGAGGTGTCCTTTAGTCTCTCTATTTCACCCCCAAAGACCGGGTTGTGCGTCTCTCCTCTCCTCTGGGACTGTCTCGTGCCCCGGCACCAAGACCCTGTCAAGCGTATATTGTTTCACGCCAGGGATACCGACCACTCCTTTCAGTGGTGAGTTGCACTATCCTAATGTTGTGATCGGTATCGTCAACATAAGGCAACAGAATCTGCCTATGTGGCTGACACCAACCACGTCAGGCCCACTTACCCATCGACACGTGTTGCCAGTGGCCACCTCATTTGACACAACTTGAAACTGTAGGTCCTACATCCAACATGGCTTTCCATGTTAACGAAACTCTTTTATTTCCCCCAGCAAAATTCCAAGTTTCTAGAATCTTGCAATTCCAAGGCTGTAGCTCCTTTCTCCAGTTGTAACATTCTGACTTTCCATGTAAACATTTCCATCATTTCCAAATTCAAAATAATCAGAAGTGGCAATACATGAGTCTACGTTCGCAGTCCAAACCACTGTGGGACTCTTCGAGTGGATGATTTCTAGAGCAAACCAAGTGTTACCCTCAGGAGGACGAAAGCCACACAGAGTCTCCAATGCGCTTGCCTCCCTAACTAAGGTGATGTTCGTTTTGAGAAAAAATGTAGGATTCTAGAGAAGTTGTGAATTTTTATGTTGAATAGTGTTTTATTGGTGTTTGTGTAAAGTGGAGAGAGAAATGATTTGATGTAATTGTTTAATAAAAAAGTATTGGAGTTATGTGAAAAAGTATAGAGAGAGAAAATTTATGTTGAATAAAAAATTAAAAAGTTGTTGGAGATTGTGTAAAATATATTGATTTTTGTGTTTGAATTCTGAATATGTTCGGTGGTAGAATTGTGAATATACTTAGAATCCTGAAAAAATGTTGAAAACGAACATACCCTCAAATTCTCATAATTAACGTTTGACATAGAGAGAGAGACCAATACGTCACATCAAGCACACAAACAAAATTGAATTACTACGAGGCCAAAACTGAAGCTGACAATGACATTGAGGGCAATGGAAACAGTAGCGAGCTCAATGTCGCCTAGGGGGAAGGTCGAGATTCAACCCAGGAGGCCAAAACAGAATCGACTATAACAACGTGCCATAACCTCTTCGATTCAACCCAGAACCTTGATGGAAGCTCTTTGATTTCTAGATCTTTTGGTAAATCTTTTATGGAAGATTCTGGCAAGAGTGGAAGGTCGAGATCCATTATGATGCGACTGACGATTCGAGAAGAAAGGATTCGTTTCAGGGGTTAGCGCTTTTGGGTTTGGGGATTTTGGAAGAACTAAGATCTTAGTTCGTGCGACACCAGTCAACGTCTAGGTGTTTTGGGCATTTTACATGTAGGCATTTTATTTTATTAAGAAATAATAATTTTTAGCGACGAGTCAATTTTGACACATGACAGGTTTTAAATGGATGCGACGTGGCAGATATTAGCCACGTCGACAACTATCGTTACACAAGTTAATATCAAGACTGGAATGAGAACGAGCCTAAACCTCATAGGTCCTTGTGGGACAAACGTTACTTTAGGGACCAATCTAGAAATTGGTCAAACCCCAAGAACTGCTGGAGAAATTTAGCAAAAAAAAAAAGGTTGGAGGGACGAGGGGCAAAGGGCAAGAGGAGGAGGCTCTTGTCTTTCCCTTCTTTTATTTGCAACTCTCACTCTCTCTCTCACACTCTCTCACACTATTAAAGGAGGATGGTAATCACCAACCACCATTGTAAAATTGCCCTCGCAATGGAGCAGATTTCGCTCTTGACAGGGCCGATGGCCAAAATTAATTCACCGCCCAGGACGGTAGAGGTGGCGATTGGGGGCCAAATCGCCCCTGATTCCACCACTAACCACTCCTAAGGCCGGCTCAACGGATAGGTAGCTTAGGTGGCTTCCTACGACCCTACCCCACGTAGGTAAGAATGATGCTTATGGGGAAAAAAATTTATTTGTAAAAGCTTTTGTTTTGTGAAATAATTTTTTGTATTAAGATCTCAAAAATATTTTACTCTAAAAGTCATGTGTAACTTTATAACTCTAATTTCTGAAAGAGCTTATTAGTATTTAGGGGAAAAGTCATTTTGAGCCCTTAAACTATTAAATAAATTTCAAATAGAGTCTCAAACTATCAGCCCTGATACATTGAGCCCACAAACTACTAAATAAAGTTCTTACACTTTACATCTCAAGTTATCAATTTTTGTTATTTCATCCATAAACTATTAATCTTGTACACTTTGCACTTTTGCCATTAATTTTGAAAAAAATAATATTATTATTTTGTGAAATGATGATTTTATCTTCAAATTCTGTACAAGATTAGTGCTTAAGAGTGAAATGTAAGAAAATTGATAATTTGGGGCACATAGTGTTAGAACCTCTTGGATAGCCTAGTGGTATGGGTGACACTTGGGACTGTGTAGTTTGGGCGCATGGTCCTGTGTTTGATTCCCCCAGAGATCAAGCTGGTGACTTAAGTGAGAGGTCGCGAGTAGTGAGTTATTCAGCTAGCCTCTCCGAAGTTTGCTGGTATATTAGATGAGCACTATTATATACGAACACACGATACAAAATTGTCTTCTTACAAAAACAAAAAAGCAAAATTATTTTGGTTCCAAACATTCTAGCAATTACAATGTTTTTTTAATTACAAAAGAAAACTCATTTATTAGGATATAGTGGTTTACAAATATCCACAAAAGACCACAACATAAACCAACAAGTTTAAACATTTTATTGTGCATGTTCTTTCCATCGAAGATTAGTATAACGAATTAAGTAAGTGCAAGTATACCCAGGCGACATATTCAAACACTGGTGGGCACCAAAATTTATGGTCATAATCCTAAAAATATAGAAAATGCTAAAAAGGACAAATAACACTTTTATTTTATTTTATTGTTGAAGTAAAAAAACAACATATGTTATTAAAGTTTCCAGGACTGACCGTTGACTTTTTTGTAAAGTAAAACCAAACACAACATTCTGTCAGAATTTTAGTCAGCCTTGACAAACCAATCATAGATTCATAATAACACACAATCAAGTAAAACAAAAAAGTTAGTGCGAGTAGGGTTTTGTCTTTCAACGACAGGTGTTACTATCTTGTACATGATTTTTTTCTATCAATGAGCTTCCGGTTTCATTATAACCGCTTTGGAATTTAGCACTTTAGTCCTTAAGTTTTACTTATTTTTATGTTTTAGTTTTTGGGTTTTTTTTTTAAATTTAGTCCTTAAGTTTTTATTTTTTGACGAATTAGTCTTTCCGTCAGGGTTCCGTCATTTTCCCTCACGGAATGCCACGTCAACTGCCGACTCAGTGTCTGACGTGGCGGGGCTTCAAAACTCATAGCATATGACAATGCAAAAACGATATCGTTTTATGGGATGCAGTGGTGTTTTTTATTTTCTACCGCACGACATGCCGTTTGAAGAAAGAAATTCCAGCGAACTTCTTTAGTTTTTCTCCACTAAGAGGTGCTTAAAAAACAAAAAGAAAATATAACAAAACACGAAAAGAAGGAACGCAAATAAGTTGTGCTTCCACGAATTTACCTTCCCATTCTTTCGTTTAGAACCCTAAACTCCCGAACCCATATCTCTGCAAATCTCGACGAAGCTTTGCTCTAGTTCCACCGTAGCTGAGCAAAGTGTTACCGACAGCTTGGCTGCAGATCTCAACGTCTCCTAACGCCTGCTGCTCTGCAACTCCGACTTTCTCAATGTCACGCAAATCTGAGAGCAGGTAAATTTCTAAAATCCATATTGGAGAGAAAATGAGAGAAAATGAAAGGAGAAAAAACTTACAATGAGCATTTTGGTTGTCTTCTTTGGTTTATGATTAGAAAGTTACAAGCTTGAGTTTAATATCTACTATGCACTGAGTTTGTTTTCTTAGTTAGATTCGAACCTTTCCTATTTGTAATTACAAATAATTCCTGCAATGTAGTGGGGTTTGCTCGTCTTATGTCAAGATGAGCGGGAAAGATCTTGTAAAGCTTTGTGAGTGTGGATTGAGAGCACCGCTTAAAGCATCATGGACAGATGTAAATCCGGGAAGATGTTTCTTTGGGTGTCCATCATACGGCAAAACAGTATGTTTATTGCAATACCGTAATTTAATATATGTTATTCCCTTATAGTAATTTAGAAAAGAAACAAAACTCAGACATATGGTTGTGCGTCATACTTGCAGAAAGCATGCGGATTCTTCAAGTGGTTTGATCCGAGCACATGCCCCGTGGTATGGAAGTAAGATAGTATTTAACAAAGAAAAACAAGCTGCTAGAATGCGAGGTTGGGGTGTTGAAGCATACTGTGAGAAAGCCTTAAATTTTGTATGGGAGTTTCGTGGGCTGCAACTGTGATAATGGAAGTACTCTTGCTTAGGTCCTCGATCTGATGTTCAAGTTGACATTGGTGTTTTGGGATGTATTGGTAGAGTAATGGAATGATGTAATTGCAGTGTAATGGGGGCATAATATTTTGTAATATGCTAGTTGGTGATGTTTTTTGAAATTTCTTGTGAAAGATCTTGTAATTAGAAACTGCCAACATAAACACTTAGTAGTTGGAAGATTAGGCCTTTTATATTTGACAGATTATACATTTTGTATTTTGCAGATTATGTAGTTTGTATAAATGTTATTTCGTTCGAGGAATTTTTGTGTTGGAGTTTTTATATAGGAAATATAATGACAGGTGTTGTAAGTAAAAAATGCCATTGTTTTGCAGCACCAATTGGTGCTGTAAAACAGCACGGTGCTGTAAAAAATGTTGTTGTTTTACAGCACCCATTGGTGCTGTAAAACACACTGTGTTGTAAAACAACACCAAATTGGTACTGTAATACAACAGAAACAATGCAGTTATTTTACAGCACCACCGAACTCGAGTACTGTAAAACACACGGTGCTGTAATAAAATATAGGTTGTACCAAAACACTTCCCGTTCTAGGAATCCATAAACTTCAAAAGCACAACAATTCATTACATACACTTGCTGATGTAGGATCCTGCACACTTCCAGTTCTAGGAATCCATTAACTTCAAAAGCACAACAATTCATTACATACACTTTCATGACTTCCAAATTACAACAATTACAGACACTTCCATCAATTTGTATGCAATAACAGGCTAACACAAAATTACAGCAATTCATACACTTTCGTAGCCTCCAAAATTACAACAAGTCATACACCAAAATAACATCCAAAATACACGAAATTACAGAAGTGATTGTTGTGTTCCCTGCAAATACAAGAACATGTCATTTATTTATGTTAGACTTGTCACACAAACATCAACTTTATTGGATGTTGAAATATAATTGATTTTTACCAAGTCATTGACCTCGTGCACCACCCTGACTGCCCGTGCTACCACTTTCCCTTTCAGCTCCTCTGCCCCTTCCTTTCCTCTCTAGCTGACCCTCCCTCTACTACCACTTGCTGATGTAGGATCCTGCACACAGTAAATTACAGAACAAGCATGGACGCATAACCTCCAATACAGTATCTATTTAAAAGACAATGTATCCAACAACTAAGTTGCACACTTACAGTTGAAAAGACTGCTTCTGAGGTCTTCTTCGTTTTTTTCTTCCATACTTTTTTAATTGGGTTTTCAGGGTGAGGGCATCCCTTTGCATTGTGACCATCAGTGTTGCAATTTCCACACTTAACAACATAGCCGTGACGACTAAGTTTGTATGCAACAACAGGCTCATCTGGTTCTCTACGTCTAGATTTCCTCGGCTTCCCGGGTTGAACCCTTGCAATAGGAGGCAATATGACATTCTCAGGTCGAGGCCATTCCTCGGGTCCCAACATAACCTCTACACCCATGTCATATGTCTTCACGTATGTTGCCAAACGATAATAGTCACTTACGTATGCCTCGGGACGATGCTTATGGAGGTATATTGTAGAACAAGCATGGACTCATGGAATTCCAGTAAGCTGCCACTTCCCACAAGAACATGTCATTTCAATCAGATCTACAATGCGTCTACGTCCATATGGGTGGTTTACTTCAAACTTAAGACGATTTTGCCATTGACATACGCATATGTGTGAGTCTTGCTTGATCTTCTCCAGCAGCTTGAATATTTTCGAACATATCGCATTGGGTGTTTGTGTGATTGCCTCCTCCGCTCCCAATCGTTTCTTATGAAATCTTTGCACCAATTGAAGCTGGATCATTTCAAGCATTGTGAGCACAGACTTGTTGCGCACATCTTTGATCCACGCATTAAAAAATTCGGCCAGATTGTTTAAAAGCATATCACTTTTGCAACCCACACTAAACGCATGTTTGGACCATGTACTCGGGTTGATCTCCCCAAGATACTTATGCATTGGGGGGTTCACCGTCTCAATAGACTTCATTACAATGTCAAATTGGGTCCGATTTGTTGCAGTTGCAGCAGCCCACAATGCGTCCTTGCATGCTTTGCCCTTAAATCCATTTGACTTACAATTGGCATGAATATGTCGTAAACAATATCGATGTGACATATCGGGATACTCTTCCTCAAAGGTGAGTCCCAATCCCTACAAATAAATT
Organism: Myrica gale; assembly: GCA_963930655.1. NCBI lineage: Eukaryota > Viridiplantae > Streptophyta > Magnoliopsida > Fagales > Myricaceae > Myrica > Myrica gale. Next base: position 11,011,339 of record OZ005610.1, on the reverse strand, counting down.
TTTTTTCATAACTAAATACAAAATAAAAAACATAATCCAAGCATTATAGTAAAAAAAGAAAAGTCAACACATACAAGAGTTGATAATGTACCTTTTGTCGATCGCTCATAAAAGTCCAGCCATTTCCATCATTAGACCTGATCACCCAATAACAGACGTAAGAACCAACTCCATGAATCTTTTGTTTCTGCCTCAACTATTGCATAAGCAATTGGGAACACATCGGTGTTCCCGTCTATGCCAATAGCACAAAGTAGTTGCCCTGGGAATTGCCCCTTCAAGTGACAACCGTCGACACATATAAGTGGTCTGCAAAACTTCAAACCCGCCTTGCAAGCCGCAAGACATATGTAAAGTCTCTTGAAATGATCTCTACTTTTGCAAAGCGACACAGTAGTACCCGGTTGCCACCTCTCCAATGCTCGACCATATTGTTGCGTAAACTTGAATTGCTCAGATTGATTTCCATAAACTAAAACACGTGCTAAATTTTTAGCTCTGTAACAACGGTGTATGGGCACATCGACATTCAAGTCTCTACGCATTTGAGCCTTCAGTGCTTGAGCTGACATATTAGGTTGATCTCTAAACATTGGTAGATATTGCATCGCCAAAAACTTCACATTGCACTTTTGGTTTTCATATTGGGCCCCACATGTGTGCTCAGGAATCCAAGACTTGATTTGGATCCTATTAGAGTTCCTCATCTTCGAGGCAAAAATGTAGAACTCACAATCATCTTCCACGCATCGGGCTTGCACTCTGACCTTGTCATTCTTTAAATAGATATATCAAAATGTTTGTGGACCGAATACCTCAGCAAGGCCTTGCGTACGTGCTTAGTAGTAGGAAAAATAAGGCCCTGCTCAAGTGTCACCTCACCAGGCTCTTCTAGGTTTGCTGTAAACTCTGAAAAATCACGTACACGTATGCCATCATCATTATCAGATCCAACACAACTTCGCAAATCTTCTCCGTCCTCATATTCCGAATCAACACCACCTTATGTCTCGCCTCCCGCGATACTTGGAAAGGCCCCTAACCAATCCACGTTACTAGTGGCATCAGCAGCAACTTCAACGTGCACCCTAACATCTTCGTAAGCATCGGGTTAGTTGTCACGCAACCCAGAGAAGTCACTCAGGTCTGTACCATAATCAGATCCATCATCCCCTTCCCTAGACCGATCTTCTCTATCATCCCCACCAACTCCCTCACCAATTTCATCCCCACCAATTTGCTCACCACCGACTCCTCACCCATTTCCTCACCACCGACTCCCTCACCAATATCATCCCCAGCCAAAACGGCCTCGCTGATAGGATGCTCTACATAAATATTCAGGACCGATCTCTTCTCAACTCGAGATCTATTTATCAACTCAATAACATCATCATCACTATTAAAATTTCTCACCGAAACCCATTTTTCATCATCGAAGGTATACCAAAGGTCACCTGTCTGTATACATCCAAGACCTTTCACAGCATGACCAATCTCTTCCACTGATATAAAATCAACATCCATTCGGCCCACCTTATCAACCATCCCTCCAGAATACATCTGGTTTCCAGCTCCAAAAAATACTCCACCATGATGTATGACAATGTTAAGCACATCTGCAAAACACGTGAACTGCATGAAATGCATGCTATAACAATTTCCATCAGTTTGGCCACTACGTAACATATGTATAATTGAGGGCATTTGACAATTTGGTCCTTCGGTTTTGATGCTATAAATGCCTTATATAATGGTGGGTCATACATAAGCTCATAATAAAAAAACAAAGGAAAACAAACAAGTAGAAACTGAACAAACAAACGAACATAATCTATAAAGTCTCTAAACACAACAAAACAAGTGATTTTTTGAACAAAAACATTATTTTATACCATAGTAGATAAAGACAAATTCGGTACAGACTCATACATTACACATCGTCACTGCCAAGACCCACAGATAAAGATAAGTTATATACCTCCACGCATCGTCACTCTCCATGAACCAGTTCGAAACTCCTTCACCGTCAACTTCTTTTTCTTCAACAAATTTTTGGCTTGGCTTTGATCTATTCTCCAAATCAGCAACTACCAACTTTACCCACAAACTTAAGACTTCGAATGACAGAATATTCAAAAGACCTAGGGCTCGCTTAGAGTAGAAAATATCTTGCTTTGTGGGTGAGAGTGAGGGAACGAAACACTTAGTCGAAAATCTCAAAACAAACTAAGCTAAAGGGACATAAGGGGGTGACATCGTTTTCTGTAAGGGGAAGAATCACTTAAACCCAGCAGCACTTCGTTCATTCCTTTCATCTCCTTTGTTATTTTTTGACGGGAGAAACAACTGTTAAAGAATTTCTTTTTTCAAACGGCATGTCGTGCGGTAGAAAATAAAAAACACCACTGCAGCCCATAAAACGATACCTTTTTGCATTGTCATATGCTGTGAGTTTTGAAGCCCCGCCACGTTAGACACTGAGTCAGCAGTTGACGTGGCATGCCGTGAGGGGAAATGACGGAACCCTGACGGAAAGACTAATTCGTCAAAAAATAGAAACTTAAGGACTAAATTTTTTAGGGTTAATAACCAAAATAGTCCCTGAGTTTTATGCCCTTTATCGATTTGGTCCTTGAGTTTCCAATTTGGTCATATAAGTTCTTAGGTTATCCTCATTTATCAATTTGGTCCTTGGGTTTCCAATTTGGTCACATAAGTCCTTAGGTTATCCTCATTTATCAATTTGGTCCCTGAGTTTTCAATTTGGTCACATAAGTCCTTAGTTTATCCTCATCTATTGATTTGATCCTTCCATCCAATTCCGTCTCCTCCGTGCACAGTCAGCTAATGGTGGGCCACGTCACCACCAATAACATCGCGAAACATGTATGTTTTTTTTATTATTTTAAAAAAAACTCACGTCCACCTGACATATTCGTAAAAAAGAAAAAAAAATCAAACGGGGGAGACCCCCCATTCGATCGACGAAGGGAGCCCAGATCCATGTTTTACCAAAAATCAGTCATGTTGGTTGTCTATTTTTCACGGAGCGAAGAGATATCCAATCTGAAGCCATTGGTGATCTTTGAGATTTGAATTTTGTCATGGATTTTATATTTGTTGCTCTCTGTTTGCAGATTGATTTGGGGGTAGTGGCTCATTTTGATGAGACGTCAAAGTAGAAATTGGACGGAAGGACCAAATCGATAAATTAGGATAACCTAAGGACTTATGTGACCAAATTGGAAACCTAGGGACTAAATCGATAAATGAGAATAACCTAAGGGCTTATGTGACCAAATTGGAAACCCAAGGACCAAATCGATAAAGGGCATAAAACCCAGGGACTATTTTGCTCATTAACCCATTTTTTAAAAAAAAACCTAAGGACTAAAACGTAAAAGTAGGTAAAACCTAAGGATTAAAGTGCTAAATTCCCTAACCACTTTATTGGTGGTCCATAAACTCGTCGTTGACCTTATGAGTCATTCTTATCCTTTTTCTAGTTTTTAATTTTTATTGTGCTTTCAATATATATAATTAGTCATTTAAAAAAAATAACAAAAAAAAAGTTGAAGCTCTAACAGAAACAAAAGACATGGGTTATTTTCGGTTTGAAGGTTTTTGTAGGATTTGGAGTTTTTTGAGAATTATTAGGTGATGTTAGAGTTGTATTGGTGTCTATTTAGAAGTTGTTGATGTGTAAAAAAATTAATGATGATGTTTAAAGTTGTTTTTATTTTATTTTTCGAATTTATTATTTTTTTATTAAAATTTCAATATTTTAAATATATTAAAAAAAGCACAAAACGACAAAATGAGATAATTCGGCTGAATTGCTTTATACAAACAAAAAAACGCAAAAGGTAAAAGTCAGCAACGAAAGGCAGCTGGCAGCCTGGCGCAGGGGACAACTTCGGGGACAAGCACAGGAGACATTGCAGCTTTGCTGCAGGCCGCTTGTAGGCTTCAGGGAGAATGATCAACGTGCCCTTTTATTTTTTGAAAAATTGGCAATTTAGTTCTTGGGTTTTGACCCTTTTAACAGTTTAGTCATTGGATTTTAAATTTTAAATTTAAAACCTTTAGGTTTCATACTTTTGACGATGAGGCCCTTCCGTCAGTCTGCCGTCTATATGCTTAACGGACCATATTGCGGTCGACCGGGTATGTGTAAAATATGAGCGGTCGACCGCTTCAAATTGCTGACGTGTCAGAGAGCTCCATTAAGCATATGGACGATAGACTGACGGAAGGACCTCATCTTCAAAAGTATGAAACCTAAGGGTTTTAAATTTAAAATTTGAAACCCAAGGACTAAACTGTTAAAAGGGTCAAAACCTAAGGACTAAATTGTTAAATTTCCTTATTTTTTAACTAAGCATGAGTGGAGGGTAGTTTAGTAATTATTTTTACGTATTTCCAGGGCAAATTCGGAAACAAACAAATAGCATCCTCAAAAATTTCTTTGTTTGCCTAACATGAAGTAACTGTAGTTTTGAATCCTAAGTTTTCTCACAAAAGGAACGTGACCATGGTAAAAAGTTGGGCCATACTTAAAAAAGTCTAAAATTGTAAAGATTATAAAATAGATTTCATATAGGACATCAGTACTATTCGTTAGATTTCTTCAATTATGTAGCGAAAAAAAAGGATTGAGCAAACTCATCATTAATTAATATCAAATGAATTTTTAAATAAATAATTCACAAACCCCTGCAAAGGAAAGCTAAACAAAGCAAGGTGAAGGTTCAAAAGGTTTCACAACTACCGCCCAATAGCAACTTCAATTGCGACACTGCCGGTCATTTTCTTTGAACTTTCATCTTATGTAGGTAATTCTCAGTCTAAGGTGATGTTCGGATATTAAATATATACAATTTTTTTGAAAGTCAAGAATTTTACTACAATAAAATTTCAAAATTTTCACACAAATTTCACCACTTTTACACCAATTTTAATACTTATCAAATCTCATATTTCTTTACTTTTTAACAAATTTCAATAAAAATTATTCTTCAGTCAAACATTTTTTAACTTGGGGAAAATACACTTTCCACCCACAAACTACAAGGGTAGTGACACGTTGCACCCCAAACTACCATCTTTAAGACATTGTATCCTCAAACTACCAATGTTAGACACTTTGCACCCTAAACTACTAATTTTGACACATTACACCTTCCAACTACTAATATTAAACACTTTGCACCCTCCATTTGACAATAATATCCTTGAGAAATTAATAAATTAACAACAATATCATAACTATATACAAAATGGGTCAAAAATATTATCATTATTTTAGTCTCAAAATTTGATAAAGGGTGCAAAGTGTCAAAAATTGGTAGTTAGAGGATGTAATGTATAAAAATTGGTAGTTTATGGTGCAAAGTGCAAAACCTATGGTAGTTTGTGGGTGAAAAATGTATTTTTCCCTTTTAACTTTTTCAATTACTTTTTTAAAAACCCTCGTGAAAAGTGAAACTAAAAAATTTCTCTTACAAACTCAATTTTTTTTAAAAAACTTTTTTTATCGTAAGTATCTCGTAAATATCACCTAAGATATGCAATATGAGTACTTTTCTCTTTTTCTTTAGATTTCAGGACATGATTTCAATTATGGATGGTTATAAGTAGGAATAAAGTCAGAATTTGACTTTAGCTTATGTCAATTATTCAAAACTAAATATTAGTGTCAAAATGTAAAAAAACAAAAGAAATTAATTAAATTTTTGTATATTATTAAATCGAAATTTTTTTCCTGCTCAAGTCATTCCTAGTTATAAATATAACTAACCATATGTTCTATCATTTTTTTTTGGGTAACCAATACAATTTATTATGCTCAGTTTTTATATTTTGGATTTAGAGGAATATGACCCAATTGAGAAAGACACTAACCTAGCTAGGAAAAATCTATTTTCGTGAAAGACATAATTCGTGCCTTAAATAGCGTGGAATCCATGATTTTGATGGGCACGCAATATAGGGATGTCTGAGGGTAGAAATTTTGAGTATTGAGGTTTGAGAAATATTATAAAGTAAAGATATGTTATGAGAATTAGTGAAAAGTGAAGAAAAAGAAAATTTTAATATATATTATAATAATAAAAAGTTATATTAAATTTTTTTATTATTAAACTTAAATTTTTAAGCCTAAATTATCGAGCACAAACAAAAACCATAATATTCTAGGCGTTCTAAATTATGGCCGGCCTGCGCCCATGTCTTCCACAGGACAACTCTTCTCTCTCTCTCTCCGTGTCAGACAAAGGGGCATATACTTTTCTCAGTTCAATATTTTATGTCATAATTTGGATAAACTTTATGGAGGGAAATGAGGAACAGATGCTGAATACGGAATTGACCAAAATTGACGATCCTGCCCTTACTTATTTCCCAATGGAAATAGAGAGTAAATATAAAATTACTCCTTATATTTTGATCGAAAATTAAATAAATCTTTCGATTTTAAAATTTATTAAATTAATTTTTAAAATTAAAAATTTAGTCTTTTGAAACTATTTAAATATTAATAATTTTAAATTTTATAAATTAATTTATGTATTTTAATTTTAAGAATTTATTTAATTTTCGCGCAAATTTAAGAAACAGACCTTGCTTGAGAAAGCTGGACAAAAAAATGCTCCTAAAACGTTAAAATTCCCAAACAACTCCTTTTCCGTCTACCTCTCTCTCACTAAACCCTCTCTTCATGCTCGCTTTAAAACCCCCCAAACAATCCCAGACGCCTTGCTCGAATCACGGTACCTTCCGTTACAGATGTCTCGTACGACGTCGTCGTGTCGTAGGATTTCGCGGTCTCTGCTGCATTGGTAAGCTCCGATTGCCTTGTGCAGTTTTGATCTCATTCGTCACGTACAAATTCATTCCCCATTTGTTGATATCTTTTGTTTCGTGCGAGTTTCAGGGTTTCTTGAGCCCTACAGAAAGGCGCTTTAGAATTTATATTTCGAGTCTGTCTACGTGCCTTATTTATTGGATCAATGGGGGTTTCGATTGCGAGTGTTCGGGTTAAAATAGAACTGAGTGAAGCTATTTGAAAGGGAAACGAATTGTTTGGCATAGGGATTGCGGTGTGTTTTGCGAGGATGAGGGAAGGTTTGAGATCCGGGAAGCTACTCCTGAATCCGAGGAGAGATGGAAGAGGTAAGGTTTCTCGGAGGAATGCTGCTCAAAACGAAACGGAAGGATGTTCCGAGTTGAGAGGTGAGGACAACCTGCATTTGATTTCAAACAGTGTGGAGGCTGAGAAAGAGTCATTGGTAGTGGCAATTAATAAAAAGAGGAAGGAGGAGTGTGTAGAAGATGGGGAATGTGTTACGTTAGTCAAGAATGGAGGGAAAAGAAGAAGCGTATGTGCTGGTGAAGAGAATGAATCCGATTGTGTGGTGAAGAAAAAGGTTAAGGAAGAAGAAAGTTTGGATTGTAAAGTGCAGATTGACGGTCAGGTTTTGAGGTCGAGGTTTATGGTAAAACGTGTGGGTGATGAAGAAGATGATAAGGTAGAGAGTGAAGGTTGTTTTGTTGGGAATGGTACTCGGACTGATGCGTGTGAGAAGAAAAAAGTCAAGGTGGAAAAAGAAGAGATTGATCAACAGGTTGGTGGATTGAAGAAGAAGTTGAAAAAGAAGTGTGGGAGACCTCCAAAGGTGGAAAAGGAAGTGAGTGATCAAGAGGTTGGTGGATTGAAGAAGAGGTTGAAGAAGAAGCGTGGGAGACCGTTGAAGGTAGAAAAGGAAGAGAGTGATCAAGAGGTTGGTGGATTGAAGAAGAGGTTGAAGAAGAAGCGTGGGAGACCGTCGAAAGTGGAATCAGAAGAGAATGATTTGAGGGTTGGTAGGCTGAAGATGAATTTGAGAAGCAAACGTGGCAGGCCTTTAGGGAGACCCCCTAAGGCAAGAAAGCAGGGGGGTGATCAGTTGGTTGGTCGATCGAATAAGAAGTTGAAACATGGACGTGGGAGACCTCCAAAGTTGGAGGAAAATAATGCACTTGATAAGGAAGGAAAGGGCAGTGGGTCGAGGAAAGGTGGGAAGGGTTTACAGCTGAGAGATAGTGTGAAGAGAAATGTGTCAACTACTAGTTCGTACTTGGAAAAGAGACTAATTGGGAAGGAATTAAATTTGAAGAGGTTTTCACCAGGAAAGAAGAATAAATATGCGAAAGATTTGGAAACTGAGGACCACGGGGGTTCATTGAGGCTGAAATCAAAGATGGTCATTACATCAAGTGTCAATAAAGAGGCAAGCAAAGGTGGGAAAACTACACTACCGGATGAAGAAGTGGAACCAGGCAGATCTGTAGCAAAGCAGTTAGTAAGAGAGAGAATAACAGAATTGCTTTTTACGGCAGGCTGGACGGTTGAATATAGGCCTAGGGGTGGCAGAGCTTACAATGATGCGGTGTATGTTAGTCCAGATGGAAAGACCCACTGGTCAGTCACCTTGGCTTACAGAGTGCTCAAACAGCGTTATGAAGCTGGTGATGGTGAATCTAAGACATATAAGGCTGGTTTTGTATTTTCTCCAATCCCAGAGGAGGATTTCAGCATGTTAAAAAGGGTAGTTTCTGGAAAAAAGGTGGGCAAAACCCAAAAGAAACAAAATTGCAATTATGGAGATACGGCTCGAGTTATTGGAAAGAAAAAGCCCAAGGAAAATTCAGCTGGGGCTAAGTTACTGAAGGGGAGAATGAAAGGTAAATCCGCACTTCATCAGCAGGATAATTCAGCTGGTACATCGAAAGAAGTAGTGCCAAGTTCAGTCGGGGGTCACATGCGACGAAAAACACAAAATAAAAAGCAATGTGCCTTGTTGGTTCGCAACACTATGGAGGGAGTGCATTCAGATGGTGATGGCTATATCCTATATGATGGGAAACGTACAGTGTTCGCTTGGATGATTGATTTGGGCACCATGCCTCTTAATGGGAAGGTACATTACCTGAATCAGAGAAGGACACGTGTAAGGCTTGAAGGCAAGATTACAAGAGATGGCATTCATTGTGACTGCTGTAAAGAAGTCATCCCAATCTCAAAATTTGAAGCTCATGCGGGAAGCGATCTCTGTCAACCATTTAGAAATATATTTCTTGAAAGTGGAACTTCCCTCTTGCAATGCTTGCTAGACTCGTGGAATAAGCAAGATGAGTCTGAATGTAAAGGGTTCCATTTTGTAGATGTTGATGGTGAAGACCCAAATGATGATACATGTGCTATATGTGGAGATGGGGGGGACTTGATCTGCTGTGATGGCTGCCCTTCAACATTCCATCAAAGCTGCTTAGATGTTAAAGTATGTACATTGCCACATGGTTATAGGGTTTTCTTAATTAGATACACAGTCTATTGAATATCATTATTTTCTCTATTTAATGTATTATTTCCCCATGGCATTTCTGTAGTTTAAAAGATCACATTTTTATATGTAAACTTAAATGCTCTTGTCATTGCTATCACAAAGCCACTAACCCAGGGCACAACTAGCTTATCTTTGAAGGAGATTCCTTGGATGTCTTCACATCCATTCAGCATGCCGATTCAACGGCCGATGGGAATATTGATCCAGTTGTCAACGATATTCTGGTTCTCTAGCAAACCTCTTCATAGACTGCCACAAAAATCCCCAGCAGTGCAAATTTCATTGCACATGACATAGCCCGCAAAATGGGTTGCTTTGATGCCTCTGAACCCCTTAATTTCCCTTGTATTTGTCCTAGGCTTATACAGGAAAAAAACCTTACTATGGGGGCATCTTTTATTCCTGGCATTATGTTTACATTTATGCAGATTGAAGGCAGGTATATGGGTTCTCTTTTCTTGTTTTAATTTTGCCGCAGCAGGATTTAAGTAGTCGCTGTAAGCACTAAAATCTACCTATTGGCTGAAGCTTGTTTGGTGTATTGCGCCCTTGAAGTCACTTTTCCATGACATGTTATTCGTGAAAAGTAGACAGAACTGAAATATTTTTGTTGTATTGCCCCATTGAAGATTATTAGTGAAAAGTAGATGGACCTGGAATGTCTCGTCGTGGCTGTCAATTTGAATTTGTCTTTTCATCTTTTAGGTAGAGCAATATGTATTAATTATGGTCAGACTTGCCGATGAGGTACTGATTCTTTTCTTATTTTTGCAGAAGTTTCCCTCAGGTGACTGGCACTGCCTATATTGTTCATGCAAATTTTGCGGAATGGCTGTTGGGAGTACGTATGAAAGGCGTGATAGTGACAATATTGCAATATCTGCGTTGCTTACGTGCCATTTGTGTGAGCAAAAATGTATTGGCTCTATTGATTTATTTTGAGGATGGACACTTCTGATTTTGAGTGAATGCGTTGATTACTTAAAATGAGTACCTTTGGCTGGAAACGTTAACAACTTTTGTATGTTGCAGTCCACAAATCCTGCATTCTTGCAAATGATGCTGTAAATGTCGATTCCAGCAGTCCCTCCTTTTGTGGGAAGAAATGTCAAGAGGTATTCTTTGACAAATATCTGGAGTTATTACTTCGCCAAATTATTACTGTGATGTTATAACTTGATAAGTGGAATATTATGTGAGGTCTCACAATTTCATTTGAGCCTTTTGTTTTTCCCTTTCACAATTGTGACTGGGAATTTAACAGCTTGTTCGTTACTGCTTGATTGTATAGGAATGTTTTGGATTAAGAATCTACATGGGCTTACCTGATTGTAGTCTGCATATAGTGTCTTGAAGATCCTGGCTTTTTCAGGGTGCTAAACTAATGGAACCATGTTGTGTATTTTGGTATAACGTCCCACATCTTAGAGAAAATTTCATAATAGCTTACAAGATCGAGAGTGTCAAAGCCATGACAAGGAGCGAGATTCACTAGTGTCACTTCAGTGCCAAATTTCAAGGTTTTCTATTGAGTTAGAAGCGAGGTTCTGTTTTTATGAGACCACTGTCTTGGTGTCTTTGTTAAAATATTCAAATTTTCGTGTTTGGAATTTTAATTTTTTCTTTTAGATTTTGGAAAAGGAATTGTAAAGGGGATAATGATTAGGGATTGGTAGCTAGGGTAGAGCTTAAATGCTGGGCAAACTGATAAATTAATGCATGAACTTGGTGGTTAGGATGTTTAGTTTCTTTTTTTTTATAAGTAAGAAGAATTTTATTAAAGAGAAAGATACAAGAAGCGAAATCAGTACAAAGACTGTACTGAAGTCACTCAAAGCATACAAATAAAGAAACTAAGGAAATCAACATAGTCCACAAAACAACCCCCCAACAAAGCATTAGCCCAAAGGAAAAGAGAAAGAAACACATCGCCCTGCAAGCTCCTTAGTGATTTGTCCGAATCTTCGAAACACCTTCTATTCCGCTCCCTCCAAAGGCACCACCATACACATGCTGGAATCATCCCCCAAATAGCCTTAGCAGAAGGATCCTTAAAATTCCTACCCCAACAAGATAAAACATCCTCCACCTTTTCTGGCATGACCCAATGAACATTCAAGATACCAAGGATGTTTAGTTTCATAGGAAAGTCGAAGTCAGCAAATCCAGAAATGAAAAGAATCTGGGTTAACAATGGAAATCAGCATGTAGATGAAGATCATGGAAACACTTTTATTTTATTTTCAATTTCTTTTGTAGTTGGTACTTGGTAATCTTTGTAAACTAATGATTTTAAGTTATAACTGGAGAATTCATTGTGTTCAACCATCTGTAGGAAAACTTGTAATCAGGTATCTATCAAGTATTGCAAAGTTAGAATGGAACTTAATCTTAATTTATCGGAAATGGTAGGATTCATGAATCTCTTGCACAATTTTCTGTGTATAAGTTCATAGGTAAATATTAAGGACGGAATAGTGTTACACTTCTCTGGAAGTGACATTGCCATCAAATAACAAATTCTCCTGTTTCCCTAGAGACAAGGAAACTATTGCCTTAAAAAAACTTTGGTTTTCAGAATTTTATGTGTAATTATGAAAAGGAGAATATGACCAAACGAGTGAGGCATTTGATTTGTTAACAATGATAGTGTATTGTAGACACGGATGTGATCCTGTTTCAATATTATAATTTCAGGGAGTTTATTTCGTCTCGGTGCCTTATCATGCTGAACTTGCTTATTGGCTGGAGGGGCTTAAAATTCATGGCTATTTACTAGGATTTCTGGTGTATGTTGGAATGATAGGTTTTCAAATATATGTAAAACAGGAGCCAAAGTTTTACCATACTTTGGTCATTAAGAAGGGAACTTAGTTTTATTAGCAAGATGCTTTTGTTCTCTTTTTTTCTTTTACTTCTCTTTTTAATTGAGTCATATCTAGTATACTATTCTCCAGGTTTCCGTTTTAAGACTAGGAACTGCTCGAGGCGCTCATCAGACCCTTACAAAAGTTTTTCACCTTTTTTTGGTGATATCTAATTATGCTTATTTGACCCTGGGTGTGAATATGATACTATTAGATCAGAGAAAGGTTAAAATATTGGCAGTGGTGGCCGCATTTATTTTCCTTCCTCCTCTTAAGTCGTATAAAGATTTTTCTTTTCTTTTTCTGATGGATATTCTTTCCTTTTGAGAAGTATAATAATATTTTTCTCTGTAGCAGAATTAAGCAAAACGTTTTTGTTCTTCCAGTTATTCGAGAGACTACAGATGCTTCTTGGTGTCAAACACGAACTCGAAGAAGGATTTTCATGGACTGTTATCCGCCGGTCAGATCTTGTCTCAAATATTTCTCCTAGTGAAATTCCTCCGGAGGTCGAATGGAATTCAAAGCTAGCTGTTGCATTTTTCATAATGGATGAGTGTTTTTTACCTTTTATTGATCACAGATGCGGAGTGAATCTGATCCACAATATTCTATACAATTGTGGGTGAGTACCTTTGAACTCTGAGTTTACTATGCTCTAAGCTGCATTTGACATGGATGACAGATTAATTAGGCTTTTTTTTTTTAAAAGTGATAACATTTGAAGCCACGTTGTGCTTGATAATGCTTTCAGTTGACTGTTACTGAAACCTACAATTAGGCATGAACTCCTTTTTTTTTCCTAAGAATTTGAGGGGCTACTTAAATTATCTTATACCCTAATTTGAAAAGCCCAAGCAACCATTTGTTGTAGATCATGTGAAAAGTTTATTTCCTTTGTTTTTTGGCCATTTTAAGTCCCTTCATTTGAATTCCGTTACAGTTCCTCATATTTTTGAGTTCGTATTTATAGCTTTTATTTCTTTGGTTTGTGTGCAAAAGAATTTCTATCAATTAGAGAAAGTATGAACCTTCTAATACAGCTGTTACTACTGTAGTTAAATTTAGGTTGGAAAGTCATTCAATTTTAGTTTGGGCCTTTTGGCAGTTTATCCTATGAAAGATGAGGGAACTTGTGCTAGTTGTTGCATCCTTAAATTCTGTTTTGTAATTTTCCCTATTACCAATGTCTTGTTCTAAGGATGTGCTTGTTGTTGCAACCTTATATTTCATTTTGCTTGAAATTGATTATGATTTTCCCTATGGCCAATCTGTATTGCTCTCTTTTTTTCTTTTTTTTTGTAGATGATAATTGGCATTCAGTAAAATATGCCTGTTTGCCTTTTTTAAAATATTTATTTTTCCTTTTTCAGGTCTAACTTTACTCGTCTCAACTACAGTGGTTTTCTCACTGTAATACTTGAGAGGGGTGACGAGATCATATCTGCAGCATCCGTTAGGTAGGATGCGTGCCTAGAAGTACTTTTCTAGATCCATTTCTTTCTCATCAGTTATGAATGCTTACTTGTCATGTCAATCCATGGAAAGAGATTATTGAATGCAGCACATTAGGGAAGGAATGAATCTGAGTTTTGATTTAGTTGATCCTCAGCACACAAAAGAACTGCTATACATATTTGGTGGGTTGATCTTTTTATCATACATGTTTGTATTTTGTCTCTGTGGTATATGATTCTATCTCTTCATTATTGTGACCGCAATCTGTTACTTGTCATGGTTACAATTGGAAATAATTATATCAGAACATATTTTTTGTCATATGATTTGTTGACATAAACCAGGGTTCTGCATTCGACTGTTTGTTTCCCTTTTTCTTCCCTTCTCAAACAACTGTTTGGTTATTCTATACCTAACTTGGGCTAGTTGGACTGGGTACATTCTGTACCCAATTTGGATCAACTGTGTATTTTTCACCTTGTACCAAATATTCTTTGTCGCATCTGACTCTCCCCTCATACTTACATGAATAGATGGTGGAGATGACCAAGCACTAATAACTTTTGAACCTATTGGTTAACCAAATAAAACAGTAATTACGTACTGAATCCAAGAATACTGCAAATGCTAACAATTAATAAGGACGACAGACATACTCAGTGCATACCTAGACATTAAAAAATTTAAAGCAATTATTATTAGGGAGGAATAAATAGTGACAATAGTTGAATCTGATAGTACTTTTTAGTACAATTATTTTTTCTACAAAATATGCACAAGACAAGTTCAGAGAGCAAATACAACTAAAACAACCAAAGCCTGGAGAAGCACCAAACCAACTTCTGGCAAAAACTCAGAACAGTATCATTCGTTGGTTACCAAAGGAAGAGAACTTAAATACAACAGCAACCAGAGGAATAATAAGGGCCCAGCAAATCTCCCGATCCAAAAACTTCTTAAAACTATCTTGTCGCAGGAGAGGATCTGCTTTTAAATCTGAATCAGTTTGATTCTTATGTTTCCCTGATTGAAGAAGCAGAAATGACTTCCAGGTTGTGCACAAGCAACATAAGGGAACAGCACCCAGATATTTTATGCTCTTAAGGTAACTGTGAATTTTCCTTGTGAGAATGTTCGGCATAGCCCACACGAAATAGGGAACACACAAACAACCTCGAATCTCGCTTAGTGCAGGGGGTTGATCTAGTGTTAAAAAGAGAATTGTATAGCAATTTTTGTATCCATTGTCTATATAATTATACATTCTTTAGTTTTCTGGAAGTTATTTGGCTTCTTGACTTGGTTGAATGCATTGATATTATTGCTCTGGTTATCATTTCTCTGTTTGCTCGTGTACGTTTTTTACGTTATGCATGTAAGCTTGTTGCCTTCATGTTCCCTGCTTAGACCACTACTTGATGCCTTCTTTTGTTCCTTCCGCATTCTTTGTTGAAGCTAATTAATGCATTCTATTCATTGAAGATTTGGTTTATTGAATGAAGTTGTGTAACGTCCTCCCAAGTGAGGAGTAGAGTGACAGTTTGGAGCTTTCCGGTGTGCACAAGATTTTAATGCTGATCAATATTCGATCTACTACTTTGTTGAATAGGATTCATGGAAACGAGTTAGCAGAGATGCCATTCATTGGGACCCGTCATACGTATAGGCGTCAAGGAATGTGCCGTCGGCTTCTAAGTGCCATTGAATCTGTATGTTCAGAATCTAATTCCTTGTGTGCGTGTGTGCACATGCCAGACATCTATATGGCTTCTTGCCTCCTTAAGACAGTCAAACATATCTTTGTTCATTATCTAAAGACTCAAGTTTTCTGTTTTTAGTTTTTCGAGCAACAGAAAGCTATTTTTGAATTTGGTGCTGACTGTTTTTCAGAGATTTTTTTGTCTATTTAAATTCTTTCTCATTCTGACTCGTCTTTAGTTTTTGTGGCTAGCCAGAGGGTAGTGCAATGTCCTAGGTTGATGCATAGGAAACATTATCTTGTTATATGTTTACTATATTGAGGTACCTGAGTGCTGGTGCTGCCTACATGGTATTACCTTCAGTTTTTAAACGAACAGGAATCAATCAGTCATCTTACTGTTAAGCTCTAGAATATTTGGAAAACTAGGACATGGTTTTGGATGAAGAGGAAAAAGAGGGAGTCAAAATCTTTGTTTTCTATTCTTCAGTTTATTTTAGTTTTGTTTGGGCAAATAACCAAAATATAATGCTGTCGACTTATTGGTAGAAAGAAGGAAAATTACTTTGATCTCTTGTTTCGGAGAAAGTGGCTCAAGAGGAATGGGAAGAAAATCTCTGATTTCGATGTCCTACATAAAGGATTCGTAGACCATCATGGGCGATTGTGAGGCTTAGAGAGGCGAAAGAAGTAGCTTGTAGTATGAAGCCAACAGTCGAGCCGGATGATACGATAGGAGGAAAGAATTTGTAAGTAAATGCTTTTTTAGTGCTGTACTTGTTGAAAGCAACTGTAGGGGATAGACCTTGTGGAGGAGATTGTACCAAATGAGACCAGCGGATTGTTTGGTTGGGTGTTTCTTTAGATCCTGTTAAGTCTTACCACTCTATGATACTCAATGGTGTCAGTGGTAATAAATTAATTATTATTCTGCTTAAGCATAAGCATTATGCATCCCCCGCTTAGAAAAAAAGGAGCATTATGCATCCCCAGTTTTCCTCTCATAATGCCTTAGAAGGGATTTCTGATATCTCCTGTAGGATTCAACGATGTATAACCTTGTTCTTGGATTGAAGTTGACCTAAATCTTGGATTTACTTATTTTATTAGACGTTTTGTTGAAGAAATGGCTGCCTGCCTAGGTGTTGCAACTGCAGCCTGCGAGCTTTAGTTGTGTTATTAGCTACATGCCAAATTTTGTTACCTAACTTAATAATGGGGATAAAATGCTGTCAGAAAGGTCTTTCTGAGGAGCATGTCAAAGACATTGTCAGTGTTGGATTACAATTTCGAAGTTTCTGCAACAAGCACTGTTATTATTATTGTTATGGCAGGTAAATGAACCTCACGCACTTGATGGAATTGAACCCATGATTTCGGTCTCCACCCCTGACTTTTTAGGGGAGAAATTTTTAGTTTTTCCGAAGTCCATTTACTTCTATTAACGTAATAAAAGCAATGGAAACTGCTGCCTTAACTTTTCCAGAATTCTGGATGTTATGGTTCTAGGAAGCTGTGTTTAGGGCACCTGTCTGTGCATCAACAAGGTGCATTGAACAATTACGTGATACTCCAGAAGTATTATTATTTTTTGATAAGTAAGAAGAAATTTTATTGAAGAGAAAAGGACCAGAGTCGAAATTAGTACAAAGGTTGTACTAAAGTCACTCAAAACATACAGATAAAGAAACTAAGGAAATCAACATAGTCCTCAAAACATCCCCCCAAAAGAGCATTAGCCCACAAAAAAAGAGAAAGAAATACATCCCCCTGCAGGCTCCTAAAGGAATGGGCAGAATCTTCGAAGCATCTCCTATTCCGCTCCCTCCAAAGGCACCACCACACACACGCTGGTATCATCCCCCAAATGACCTTGGCTATAGGATCCTTAAACTTCCTACCCCAACACGAGAAGACATCCTCCACCTTTTCAGGCATGACCCAATGAACATTGACGATGCCAAGGATCGACATCCAAAGATCTCGAGCAACCTTACAATGCAATAATAAGTGATTAACTGATTCTCCATCGCCCTTACACATATAACACCACTCTGTGACATAACCACCCCTTCGCCTGAGGTTATCTATAGTCATAATGCGCCCATGGGTAGCCTCCCAGACAAAGAAGGACACTCGCATAGGGACCTTCGCCTTCCAAACCCCCTTCCAAGGGAAAGAGGCAGAACTCGCATAACCAGAAAGATAATAATAGAAGGATTTAAACGAGAAAACTCCACTCTTCGAACCCACCCACCACATCACATCCACATTATCCTGACGCCCCCTCTGCTTATAGAGGAGAGAAAAGAAAGCATCAACATCCTCCAACTCCCAATCATTCACATGTCTAGATAACTGCAAATTCCACACTAGGGACGAAGAATTAAACTCCATACACTCCGCCACTATAGCTTCCTTACGAGAGGATAAAGAGAAGACTAAAGGGAATGTCCGGCTTAGAACTTGCCCATCACACCACTTGTCATACCAAAACCTAAGGCGCTGACCATCTCCCAAAACAAACCGAGTATGCTCAGAAAAGGCCTCCCAACCATTACTGATATATTTCCAAAGGCTCACCCCATAAGAAGCGCTGGGAGACAAAGAGAACCACCCCCCTCTCGAAATTCCATATTTTGCAGCAATAACACCTCTCCACAATTTATCCCTCTCAATACCAAACCTCAACAACCACTTGCCCAACAAAGCTTTATTGAACACAATGATCCTTCTTAGCCCCAAACCACCCCACTGAATGGGAGAACACACCTTCTCCCAACTAAGGAGATGAAACTTATGAACCCCATCTTCACTACCCCACAAGAAGTCCCTTTGTAACTTTTCAATTCTCATCGCCACAGTTCTCGGAATGGGGAAAAGAGATAAAAAGTAAGTCGGGAGACTAGATAAAGTGGACTTAATCAAAGTGATCCTACCTCCTTTCGACAAATACATACGCTTCCAACCCGCCAACCTCCTTTCCATCCGTTCCAAAATGGCATCCCAAATCCTCACACTTTTGTAACTTGCACCCAAAGGAGCCCCAAATAAGACATAGGCAGAGCTGAAACTCTACAACCCAACAAAGAAGCCAACCTCTGCATATTATCAACAGTACCAATCGGAATAACCTCCGACGGACAGATTCACCTTCAACCCCGAAACCGCTTCATAACATAACAACAAACAACGAACGCTACGAATCTGAGCCTCCTCAGCCCCACACAGAATCAATGTATCATCAGCAAAAAGCAAATGAGAAACGCTAAGAGTCACACCACTCGCCCCACCAACCTGAAAACCATCAATAGCACCATGCGATACACACTGCGCCATCATACGAGAAAGAGCCTCCATAACAATGACGAACAATAAAGGTGAGAGGGGATCTCCTTGCCTCAAGCCCCGAGAACTACCAAAAAAACCTTCCGGGGGTCCATTCACTGGTACAGAAAATCGGACGGAAGAAATGCAAAAACCAACCCAGCTGCACCACCTATCACCGAAGCCACATCTGCGCAATAAATACAGAAGAAAACTCCAATTGACATGGTCATAGGCTTTGTGAATATCCAACTTACACAATAAGCCTGGGGCTCCCATTTTCAACCTAGAATCAATACACTCGTTGGCTATCAAGACGGAATCCAGAATCTGCCGACCCTCCACAAAAGCACTCTGAGTAGGTGAAATAATCTTGTTCAGCATACACTTCAATCTGTTTGCCAAGACCTTAGCTAGAATCTTATAGATTCCTCCCACGAGGCTGATGAGACGAAAATCTTTCAATTCAACAGCTCCTGGTTTTTTTCGGGATGAGAACAAGAAAAGTAGAATTCAGACTTCGGACAAACCTACCCTCCCGGAAAAATTCATTGAAAACGGAAATAACATCCTCCTTTATCACCTCCCAACAAGTCTGATAGAACGCTAGCGAAAAACCATCCGGCCCAGGAGCTTTATCTCCATTGAAACCTCTTACCACCCCAGAAGTATTATTCACCTTTACTGCAAGAATGCTCTGAATAATTACATCTGTCAGAGTATTCTCAAGGAGTTTTAGACTTACATTTTGTAGGTCTTTTATGGGCTTTAGGTTATAAACCTTGGACAATCATGATGCCTTGCTATGTCAGGTAATATAAAAAATTTAAGTCGTTAACAGTAAAGGTGACGTCAGTGGTGCTGTCTTCCCTGATGATATGTTTTGGTTTTATTTCCCCTGTTCAGTTGTCACTTGTTTTCATGCATAAATAGCACTTGAATGGAACAATATGGCTATCTTGATCGTTTTTTTTTTCCAATATTCAAATGATGCCCGCAATTATAAGATCCTATTTCACCATCTACCATGATTGCTATACCTCTGTTTAGATTGTGGTTTCATTGTAGATTACAATTGCTTTTGATAATTTCAGCGTCATCATTTCTGCTGCATGATTCTCTCTCTTTATCAGGTTGGTTTTTAATGGTATATGGCCTTTTGGGTCTCTTTTTATCGTTAGTTTTGACCCTCAGAAGAGAAGAGGACTCATGCAGAGATGAACTTTGTGCACTTGCATTGAACGCTATTTCTAGTCTATTTGAATATGAGTGATGTCATAGGTGACAATTGCTTTTTCCGAGTTCTCACTTAATTCTTTAGAAGTCGGCTCATTTAACGCTTCATGTGATTGTATTGTTAGGCTCTCTGCTCTCTGAATGTTGAGAAACTGGTCATACCTGCAATATCTGAACTTAGAGGAACGTGGACTTCAGTTTTTGGTTTCAAGCCCCTTGACCCTTCAAGCAAGCAGAAAATGAGGACCATGAACATGTTGGTGTTCCCTGGTGTGGATATGTTGCAGAAGCCACTACTCAATCATCAGTTTGCCGAGGATAATATGATTTCTGAGCAAGGTAATTTAATTAGTACATGCTCGGATGCCTACACAGGTATTCATACATTTTATGTTGACATGTATTAGTCTATGTATGTTCTTTCAGGTTTGATGTCCACCGAACTTGCGGTACCACATAATTCGGATTCAAGATATAGGGATGTTTTGGATTTGAATGTTTCGAGTAAGGCTACTGCAGCTCAGGTAGATGATATAAATCAACCGCTTGTTATTGAATCGGGTTTGTGGCTTCCTGATGGCTTCTTGGATGGTACAGCTGATGTAACAAGCGGGACTATCGGTTTACCCAAATGTATCACTCATATGGAATGTAAAGTTCGATTAGCTCATGATAATCTTGAGGAGAACATAACTGTTGTGAAGCCACCGGATTCAGTTTGCAATGCTAATGGACCAACTGGAGAGGTAAGGGCATATCAAATTGCTGCTTCTGGTTCTCTCGTTCCAACTCTTGATGATAAGAAGATGGAACTGGACTCCAAACTGCATCGTCATTGTAGTTCTGAAGTAGATAGCAAATTAGTGATGTTACCTCACGTTAGGTCTGAGGCTTCTGATTGTGGGGAATCATTTATCAGTGCTTTTGGGATGGAGACTGAAAATGTTGATTGTGAGATGAAAATGGAAGATGGTATTATCGAACACACCATTATTTCTTGCAATGAGACGTCTATACACCACTCTGCTGAAAACATTTTGACTCAGCCCCATGGTGCGGCTGGTTTAAATGGATTAAAAGTGGCTGTGAAGGAACTTCGGAACTATGGTTCTCCACAGTTGCAGGACGTGAGAGGTGTTCTCGAGTCAGATGAAAGGACACTTGACACTCAAGAAGCGATGAATAGCCATGCTGCATGTCAGTTCACGTCTACAGCACCGAATGAGGATTGTCCAGCATCAACTGAGCACTCTGGTTCTCAGGTGCAGCTTACGAGTGGAAGTATTTCATGTGATGTAGCTCCCCCGACTTTGGCAGCAGCTTGCATGTATCACCAGACTTCCACCTCAGTTTACCAAAAAGACCAAAACATTACGAATGGTTTTCCCGATGAATCCAACACTACTCCTTTCTGCCAGGTTAATGGGCTCGATGTTTTTGACTCTGATGTCTCTGCTGCAGTTGAGGGTAGACGTTGTTTTTCTTGTGAAGCTTCTTTAAATCCCACCATGAAATCGTCAAAGCACTCTGAATATGGTTCCCAAGTTGAGTACATAAATCTAACGAAGTATGAGTGTAAATCTTCAGGACACTCTCAGTCTGAATTACTGATCAGTAATGCTAGTATCACACAGTGCAATTCCGAGTCTGTGTGCAACTTAAGTGCTGCATCTAATGTAGCTCTTCACTGTGCCTCTGGTGGGGGTAATTCGTGTGGAACCCCTGAGGTAATAGTTCTATCAAACCAGGCTAGTTGATTCCTTTTGGTTCATGTGCAGTGGAAAGCAGGATTTTGGAGGCAGCCATTAACAGAGGTGCCAGAAGACCTAGGTTAACCAATTTTGTAAATGACTAGGGTGTGGGCCAGATTTTTTTGATGCTGCACTGCAGTGGGGCGGAACCAGCCAATTCTGTTTTCAATGTTGATAACCATAGGCGGAGGATGCGCAAAGGTGAGGGGGACAGGCGGGATGGCCATAGCAACTCCAACTATCCACCCAAAAGTTTCACCGGAAGTGGTAAGAACCTAGGCTGGTGATTAGCAGGAGTTTTGTTGTTTTATTTGTGCTCACCCCGAAGTACAAATATTTTGTTGTTTTTTTTTTCTTTGTTCTGTGACAAGTACAGTTATAAATAACAATATAAGATAGTAGACTTTCGTAGGGTAGCCAAATGCCGAATAGATGCCATTGAGGGTTGTGTATTTTGGGACACTCTCCCATCCTCATTGTAAAGGGAACAGCTCATTTGCTTAATCATGAATATAGCCCTTTTTTTTTCTAGTTTTGCAACTTTTTGCTTGGAGATCACACATTAAGGATGCAAGTTTCGTTGGATAAATCTATCTAGAAGTGAGCGCTCATTATGTTCGTTTTTCTCTTTAGAGGGCCCCTCATTTTTGTGTTGCTTTACAATTGCAGTTCTGCCTGTGCAATATCTAACTTTATATATGAAACCTGGTAAAACAGACATTTAGAGAACTGCCATCGTACACCTAACGGCTCACTCCACAAACAACAGTACTACAAGTGGAGACTCGTGCGTGAAAATTTCTCTGCTAGAAAATAACAACAGTACAAGTTTGGATGAACCTGACCCCGTTAGAAAATAAACTGATTGGATTGAAAAGTACGGTAACAAATTTCAAACACTTGAACTAGCTCCGCAGGCCAAGAGAGGTTAGTCTTCCTTATTCTGATAGGCGGTGAGGGGAATGAAGCTTTATTTTCTGTAAAGGGCTTCCCTAGGTTCTTGTAGTTGGCCCAATGTTTAGATGTCAAGTGCTAATACTTGTACTTTCCGAGTCCCCATGTTTTTGTTAAAAGAGTAACAAAGAGATGCATATGCTTTGCCTTGTAAAAACGGGGAAAGAGATCTGTATCAGAACTTGTCTGTTTTTGGTTCCTTTCACTGTGCCCTCAATACAAACGAAAGGGGGAGAAGGATCCCTTGAGCTTAATTTGAGACAAGCACTTGATATCAATAATTAACCCATGTCAGTGAAGAGTGGAAGTCATCAGACTTTCCAGCGAATCTTGGGTGTGGTTTATTACAATATACGAAAGAAAGAAGGGACAAAATCCAGATTCCCCAGTCTTGTCTCTGCTTGATTGTACTCAATTATTGACTTGTGTTTAGCTCATCTGTTTTAATCTAAAAGATTGTCTTGATGCGAGGAAATCTGCCCAATCGAAACAGATGCACAGTGAGTTTTCTGTTTTTATTGATATTGCCACATTTTTAAGTACTTGTATATAACCATTAATGTTTACTGTCCTCTTCCAATAACAGACTTTATCATGTTTTCCATCCATACATTGGCTGCCCGGTAGACAAGTTTCAGTAATTTCAGGATCACGTGGCGTACTTTCATATTATCCACATGGCTTCTTCGAAACTGTGGGCTAAACAGGTGTATTCCTTTACATTTACAAGCCCATTGGACAATATCTTTGTACTCTTCTTGAGTTTCGTTCTGTATTGATACTCTCACCGTATCTTTAAGCTCTTCCCCTCTGGTTGCAAACGCATTTGTGTTGCAATTTGGGCGATGGCAATATAATAATGGTCCTCATATCCAATTATACCCCTTCAGTGATGATGTAATTCTATAGTGGGATCAAATAAATGATGTGTCAGTTCGAAATGGGGTGACTTTTCATAAGGTCATATAAAGTTTCAATGCTTTCATAAAGTGTTGTAAGGAAAATTAACTTTGTGAAGTATTGCAAGAAAAATTATAAATATTTGTTCAATGATTCATTATATTCAATTCGATCTTTTCATTCCTTTAAACCTTTTGTCGATTTTCCGATTGGATTTCTTATCCTCACAAGTGCATCCATTCATATGATGATTCTATTTAATAATTTGATAAAAGTTACGCCAAAATACAACAATTTGCTTGTTTTTGTTGAATATTAAACCTATTTCCCGAAAGGTGCTCTTCCGAGCAAAAGTGGAATATTTTGATCTTTCTCAACCAAAAGGATAAGGGACGTACACCTTGAAATTTTGTAAGATAGTGGGAAGAAAAGTAAAACCCTTCAAATGGCTCTATAATTATGAAGCGCGCATGCCTGGTTATTGGCAATTATACTGATCATGAAAGAGACCTCACAATGAAATTTTGCAGTAGGGAACTGATCTTTCTTGTAAAAGCTGGTAGATGCCACTGGTAACTGGTAAGGATGAAGGATGGTGACAAACCCCCTCTCAAGTTACGTACAATTGTCATTTTCATCAGAAAAAAGAAACTAATAAGACAATATCATTATCTAATTCTTTCGCTTTCTCTCGAGATCTCTTGTTAAACCTTTGAATATCAGAGAAAATTTGTGACTTTATAAGTTGAATGCTTTAGTTTTAGTTTTTCAGTTTTTTCCTTTTAAAGCAAGATAAGTTTAGTAGGTTGATATTTAACAATCTAGATCTGGATACAAAAAAAAGGGGCGATCTTCTCTAGGATCCTGTTTTTGTGGCAGTAGCAGTACTGTAATTTTGCAGACCCTTTGGAGGACGATCGATTTTCTAAAATGTACACAAGAAAAAAAAGATGAAGCAAAGACTACTTGTTTCTAGCAAATTTACACGAGAAAGTTGGAAGAAAGAGGTGAAACAGAGTGTGCATATTTGACTCATCTATGCAACCTAAGAATGTTGTCTCGGGGTGACAATTAGTAGTACTCCAATGTCTTGCGGACAACAAGAGTCCCAACTTTAAATGTTGGACCACATGTCCAATGATGTTGGAATTTTTTGGCCTAAACAATACGAAACATATCATGTTTTCGAACATCATATCAATCAGTGATAAACTTGAAAGCAAAATAATGCGAAAGTATAGCACGGAAAAATTCTGGAAGAATCAATTAAACGAAAATCATGCATGAAGAATAAAGCTGAGATAATAGACGGGGGGACAGCAGGCTTAGTTCACCATAATTAATACCATATAGTTAATAGTATCTGACACCAACGATACATATACATTACATCCACGTCTGACCTAATTAATTTTTTGGCAAGATTCCGACCATGAAAATCTCACCGCCGTGAAATTTCAGAGTCAAGGTTAGGATCTCTAGTGCGCCTACCGTCAACCGGTGGCTGTGACATGAGGCTGACTAGTAGATCCGCGAAAGCTCCCACTATGAACTTATGGGTGCTCTTAGGGTTGAGGGCAAGATAGCACAAGAGAAGCTCATGCAAGAATTCCCAGTTGGATCTCACGTCCACTAGCTCACGCGCCTCCACCATCTCTTGCATGGAGCGCCTGAAGTCGGCGTAGGGGTCCGGCGAGTATGTGGGGACGGCCACGCTGTTGTCGAAGACCTTCTCTGGTTCTTGTGCCGTGGCAATGGATGGCGCCAAGGTTGATTCATCAATTGCGCATTCGACAATGGAGTTTGAGAGGCCAGGGGAGGAGAAAAAGAAGCGGTGGGAGGCAAAGGCAGAAGCGAAGTCTTCGGGGGTGGCGGTGGTGGCAGGGTCGGGTTCATTGGAGGAAGAAGTGGCGGAGAGGGACGAGGACTGGCTTAGAGACTTGGAAGTGGAGTCAAAGGCGTAGTCATATAGGGAGTTAAAGTTTCTGATAATCGTTGAAGAGGTGGCGGTGGTGATGATGGTGGAGGGCAACGTATGGTTGTGATCATGATCTGGGGTTTGTGGGGTGGGACTCATAGAAGGGGATTGGGGTGCTAGAGGCCATTTGATCTTCGAGAAGCAGAGGTTGAGGTTTCTTCCTAGTATGCTAATTGGCATTCTTAATCTTGATCTGATGGAGGCACACTGTAAGAGATCTAGCTAGAGATCAGATGCAGAAAGTGAGAGAGGAAGAGAGGAATGAGAAACCAATCGAAGGTTTTCTGCGTATATGTGGTCATTGTGTTTGGCTGGTGAGAGAGAGAGAAACTCGAAAGAGAGAGAGGGAGGTGTAACCCTACGTACTGATTGGGGTTCTATTTTGTTTTTGGCCTTGGAGAAATATTTTATTATATATATATATATAGAGAGAGAGAGAGAGAGGTCCATATCCTATATGGTTGGGTGGTCATTTGTGTTGTTTACGAGTACTAGACAGCCGTAAAGACCGCGTGTAAATTGGACCGTAAAAATGTACAAAAGTGGTTTCATTCTCCCTCCCGGCTCCCCCTATGTCACCGTGGTTTATATATATTCTTAATCAAAGGGCCGAATCTCAGGTAAGTGGTCAAGTCTTACTCTACATTTTCCTCCCAATGGTTAGAAACAAAAATTGCACGTGAACCTAAAATATCTTAAATGATCAAAAACCAACCGGAATTCTCAAGACTTACGTACCCAAAGGCTTCTTAAACGAACGAATTCCATTGCATTTGTTTGCAAATTTCATAAAACTAATTAAGTTAATGGGAAGTATCCAACAATAGATTGAGCAAAGCATCAAGCGTCATCATTTCAAGACGGGAAGACAATCCCGTCCAAAGAGCCAAAGGGACGGCTGAAACGTAAAGTTTCAGCTGTCCAACGGTCGGGATTGCCCGACCAACCATTGCCCGACCAACCTTTACCCATCATTTCTACGTAATTTTGCAGATGTTCTCTCTTTGACCATGAGAATTTTGGAGCACGTAACTGCGCGAAGGACATCGGTACGATATGTATAGTCTTGGAAACCTAAGGATGTCTCTAGGAAAGAGATGACCTGCACAAGGAAAAGAGCTAAAGGCAGAAAGGCTTTGGAGATGGGCTTCAAATCAGCAGTACTATACAAAGGCGCAAGACCCACCTAAATGCGCAAAGACTGAACTGGTTCGTGGACTATCTCCAGAGAGAATATTTTCAGCTTTCTGTACGTTATTTGAAATGACAGAACGAAAACATTTGATGCCTTCCTCATAGTTCGTTCACTGTCTAGTTTTTGCTTCTCTTTTTTTGGGCGTCCAGTGAAAGTGATATATCAGATAAATGATTATCTTATCAGCTCTGCAGGATCCCCCAGGTGAGGTAGGAGTTGATTTATACTGGGTCCCAGAGCTTGCATTATATAATGAAGCACATGATGAGAGAAGCAGCGTTTTCTAAATATATATTAGCTGAAAAGGGAAGGTAATAATTGATTTGGATCGCATACACCGTTTGAGCAATGCTCTGCATTTCCATGCAATTTCTTACACCTGACGCTAGCTGAGGCCATCTGGTTATGCCAGCTCTGGCGTC
Source organism: Myrica gale (assembly GCA_963930655.1). Taxonomy (NCBI): domain Eukaryota; kingdom Viridiplantae; phylum Streptophyta; class Magnoliopsida; order Fagales; family Myricaceae; genus Myrica; species Myrica gale. The sequence goes on along the minus strand of OZ005610.1, from coordinate 10,984,163 downwards.
CTTATCTACAGATTGCTAGGTCGGAGCTGCTGCACGTGTATCTCAAAAACTGGCCGTTACTGGCTTATTAAGTTATTACGTGGAAATTTGAATTTCTAAGTCATGAGATACATGCCCTAGTGGATTACTATTAGTGCCTGGACTTTTCTTTTTAAAGAGTATTTAATAACTTTTTAAAGTTATCTCTGTTTCTGTCCCCTATATATATATATCTTTCATGAAAAACAGATACAGAAGTCCTACTGAAATGGTGATCAGGAAAATATGAATGTATAAGGCATTTAAAAGGCCTAACGTCAGAAGATCAAATAAAATTCAGAGTTAAAAGATCTTCGTGCTATAGAGTTTGAAACAAATCTGAGATATACTGGTTCGGGTCCCTTTCAAAGCAGTATATATAGTATATGGAATGCACTTTAGGTGATATGCAGTCAATCCTCTAGATTTAACCATTCAATTTCAACGTGCTCTCTAAAATCTTTTAGGTTTAAGTAAAATTCTTTTCAATGTAGATTTTGCGTGCAGTTGACCAATACTCTATGTTAAAAGATGATATTGAAAGAGCAGAGCTATTGAATTACTCTCTCTTCTCTTCTTTATTCAGCTGAAGTCTACAGCTATTTATAGAAGAGAGATACAATCAGCAGGAAGAAAAACTTCAACTACACAGGGATCACCGACTTACAATATTACCAACTAAGCGACCCTGTTTACAACACTGTGTTTTGATTAATACAAAACGACACTGTTTTATTATATTCATCAGCCCCCCTCATGATGGAGTGTGTAAGTCGAGAACACCCATCTTGGCCAACAAGTATCGAAATTGTGAAAGACCAAGTTGCTTGGTAAACAAATCACTGAGTTGATTGGCAGAAGAAACATGTAAAGGCTGAATGATGTTATGTTGGAGCTTCTCTCGAACAAAGTGACAGTCAAGTTCAACATGCTTTGTTCGTTCATGGAAAATAGGATTTTCAGCAATATGCAAAGCAGCCTTATTGTCACAGAATAGTAAGGCAGACCTGGAATGTGAGATGTGAAGATCAGAAAGCAAATAAAGCAGCCATTGAATTTCACAACATGTAGCAGCCATAGCTCTGTATTCGGATTCAGTAGAGGACCTAGAGATAGTGCTCTGTTTCTTGCACTTCCATGAAACCAAGGAGGAGCCCCAAGGAAGATGCAAAAACCAGTAAGGGATCTGCGGGTATCCGGGCAACCAGCCCAATCAGAATCACAAAATGCTTTAAGATGAAGCTCTGTAGATGATGAGTAAAAGAGACCTTGACCAGAGCAAGACTTTAGATATCAGAGGACATGGTGAACAACATCCAAATGAGAAGTACGAGGCTTATCCATAAACTGAGTAAGAATATGGACAACATAAGACAAATCGGGTCTGGTCAAAGTAAGATATAAAAGCTTGCCAACCATCTTGCGATACAATGAAGGTTCAGGAAGAAGGTCTCCATCATGAGCTGAAAACTTCTGATGTTGCTCAAGGGGGGTCTGAGCAGGTTTACATCCAAGGAAGCCAGTGTCTTCAACCAAGTCTAAAACATACTTTCTCTGACAAAGAGAAATTCCTTTGGATGACCGAGCAATCTCTATGCCCAAGAAATTTTTTGGAATGCCAAGATCCTTAATCTTGAATTGATGATGTAGCAAGTTTTTGATAATATCAATAGAGTGCACATCAGTGCTAGCAATAAGAATATCATCAACGTAGACTAACAAGGCCAGCAAATGAGAATCATCAGTCGTAAATGAATAAGGAATAATCAGATCTTGATTGGGAAAAACCATGAGGGATGAGGAAGGTTGAGAGCTTAGAGAACCACTGTCAAGAGACTTGTTTTAAGCCATAGAGTGATTTTTGAAGCTTGCAAAAATTGTGAGGTGTGGCTGTGATATAGCCTTGAGGAATCTTCATATAAACTTCCTCTTTTAAATCTCCATGGAGAAAGATATTATTAATGTCAAGTTGATATAGAAACCAGTGCTGAGAAGCTGCTAATGCAAGAAGGAGCCGAACTGTGGTGAGTTTTGCCACTGGTGAAAAAGTGTCAATAAAGTCAAGACCTTCAACTTGTGTGTAGCCTTTGGCAACCAGCCGGCTTTGAACCTTTCTATACTCCCATTAGCTTTATATTTAATTCGATACACCCATTTGCAACCTACGGTGGTCTTACCAGGAGGTAAGTCTACAAGGGTCCATGTATGAGTGTCTTTAAGAGCTGAAAGCTCAGCTTGCATAACTTCACACCATTTTGGATCTTGGGAAGCTTGATGAAAGGTTTTGGGTTCGGTTTGAGTGGTAATGGAGAGGATAAATTTTTGGTGAGAATGAGAGAGGTTATGGTAGGTTAAAACATGTGAAAGAGGATGAGGAGCACCTGCCTTAAGATGATCATCAATTCTGGAAGAAGATTGGACAGTAGTGGAAGAGAGCAAATTGCAGTGATAATCCTTCAAATAAGATGGTGGCTGATGAAGACGTGTGGACTTTCGAGGAATAGAAGTGGGAGATGATGAAGGAGAGGAGGGAAAAGAATCAATAGAAGCAATAGGAATGGAAGAAAAATCAGGAGCTAAAGGAGGAGCAGCTGGCAAAGTATAAGATGAAGATGGATCATTTGCTAAAGGAGAAGGGGGAGGTTGTTGGAAAGGAAAAATGCGTGTGAGTCCTAGTTTCAGGATTAAGGCAACCCAAGAGGGGGGTGAATTGATTTTCTAAACTTTTCGATATTAACCCCCCAAAATCGTGTTTGCAAAGTAAATACTAATTTAGTACAAGTATAAGGATAACCGTTTTAAGTTTTGTTTGAAAAATTAAAATATTTTTATAAATTTCAAAACATCTCAATCAAATCTCCAAACCTTCATATACTTATGGGAAGTATGTCTTCAAAATTCGGTGTTTAAAAGTGGTCAAAAACCTTGTTTTTAAAAGAACCGGATCATGCTTAAGTTGAGGAGGTTGACCGGTTGTTCAAGCGGTCGACCGGTACTTCGACCGCCTCGTGTAGCGGTTGACTGGTTGGTTTTGACAAAAAAGCCGTTGAGCTTCTGACAATATGACCGTTGGGTAACGGTAACTTGAAGCGGTCGACCGATTCATGTAGCGGTTGACCGACTCGTTTTAGCAAAAACTTCCAACGGCTATAAACGGCTAGTTTTCATATGTGGCCTATAAATACACCTTCATTTCGTCTATGAATACCCAATGACCACATATCATTTCTACTACTTGAGAAATATTCTAAACCTTCATATTCTATATTTCTCATAGCATTCACACAAAACACACTTTCATATCCTTGTCTTTGTGTGAATCAAGAGATAGAGTCTTCCATTTTCATATCTACTCTATCAAGAGAGTTTTTGTTCTTCCATATACCTATCTAATAGAGGTGTTTCCTTTAGTGAGGTTGTTCACTAAAGAAGAAGCTTAGAGAGGGTATATCTCAAGCTTGGTTAGGTTGTGAGTGGTGAGCCTGAAAAACCACTTGGGAGGGTTTGAGTATTGATCCCGGGAAAACACTTGTACGGTTCACTAGCACCCGGAAGCTAGTGTGTAAAAGTTATTGGAAGATAGTGGAAAACCTCAAGGCTCGGTGAAGGAGCTTGAGGGGTGGATGTAGGCGGGTTTGCCGAACCACCTAAAAAATCACGCGTTTGCTTTCTCTATCCCTACTCTTTACATTTAGCACTTACATACTATGCATGTTTTGAAAGATATGCAAGTGCGTGATTCAAATCCCTGTCAAATGTGAAATAAAGAGTTACAAGGATTATACCCTAAGGTCTTTGAATATTCACTTTTGAGCTCCTTGCATCTTCTTGTTCTTCTTTCTTCAAGTCTTTGACTCTTTTATCAAGTTGTCTTTGTCTTTGAAGATGTCCACTTTATAAACTTGGTCCATTTATTGAAATCATCAAAATCTCGATTGTGCACAAAAGCCAACAATGCGTTCATAGAAAACAACATCCCGTGAAAGAGAGAGAGAATTATAAGTGAGATCATAAAGTTTGTAGGCTTTAACAACATCAGGATAGCCAACAAATACACATTTCCGTGTACGAGAATAAAACTTTTGGCGATTATCCTTTATGGTAGTGGCATAACAGAGACAACCAAAGACTTTAAGTCTTGAGTAATCAAGAGTTGAGTTTAAAACATATTCATAAGGAGATTTGTTATGCAAAAGAGGTGAAGGAATGCGGTTTATGATGTAAATAGCAACAAGAACACATTCTCCCCAAAATTTAAGAGGCAGATGTGCTTGAAATCGTAGAGCTCGAGCCACATTAAGTATGTGTCTATGTTTACGCTCCACAACACCATTTTGTTGTGGAGTTTCAACACAAGAGGTTTGATGAGAAATTCCCTTGGAAGAATAGAACTGAGGCATAATGAATTCAGGTCCATTATCAGTTCTAAGAGTTTTGATTTTGGATCCAAATTGAGTTTCAACTGAGTTGAAGAAAGAGATAAGTGTGGTTCGTGCATCTGATTTGTGTTTAAGTAGAAAAATCCAAGTGCATTTGGAGAAGTCATCCACGAGAGTTAAGAAATACTGAGAATTATTCAAGGATTTTGTGGAAAAAGGACCCCAAATGTCAACATGAAGTAGATCAAAAACAGAATTGGAACAAGTGGAACTCAGGGGAAAAGGAAGACGAGTTTGCTTAGCATAATGACATGAGCTGCAATGTCCTTTATTAGCAGTGATGAAAGGAAATTCTTTATGTAAAAGTTGAAGACAATGGGAGAGAGATGACCTAATCGGCCATTCCATAGGTCAATCTCTGTATTTTCAACAAAACTAGAATGAACTTTGTAATCAGTAGGACTATCTGGAAATGAAGAAGGATTTTGAACAAAATAGTACAATCCTTTTCTCTGCTCACACAGCCCAATCATCTTCTATGAATACCGGTCTTGGATAAGACAGTAATTTGAGATCATCATAAGGCAATAGGTATTTGATTTGGTTAGCTGGCTAACTGAGATAAGGCTGAAATAAAATGTAGGTACACAGAACACATTTGTGAGAAGTAGTGATGGTGTGAGCTGAACAGATCCAATGTGTGTTGCTGATACTAAAATTCCATTTGGTAATCGAACTTTTGAATTAATGGCTGATGAAACAACCAAAGCTGAGGATGAACACACTATGTGATCTGTTGCTCCAGAGTCCAAAATCCAGGGAGTAGAATCACAGTGGACATTCAATACAAAGGCTTGAGAATAGTCAGTAAAAATACCTGTTGCTGTCATGTGTGATTCTGCAAAATTTGAATTGACTGAGACAACATTTGCTTAGTGTGAGGCTGAGTGATTACTGTGTGATTGAAGCAAATGAATCAATTGATCATACTGTTCTCTGCTGAAATGAAAAGAATTCAGCGTAGGAGACTCAACACAGCTAGTCACAGGTTCAATAGAAGAAGTTGCAATAGCTGAATTAGTCAAAGAACCAGATTTGGAGTTAGAATTATAACGGTTTGGCTTATATCCAGAGGGATAACCGTGTAACTTGTAACACTTATCCACCACATGACCTGTCATGCCACAATAACTACATATAGGTCTTTCTTTCCTTTGATATCCTTGTCTGCCACGAAAAGAAACAGCAGGATTACACTTGCTCAGTAAGGCTATTGCTTCACTTCCTGCATCAGTGGATACAATAGAGAGTTTCTTTTGCCTTTCTTGACTAAGCACCATAGCATAAACTTTGTTAAGAGGAGGCAAAGGATCCGATATCAGAATCTGTTCTCGAGTAGCAGTAAATGAATCATTTAATCCATTTAAGAATTGCATACTCTACTCTCGTTGCTGATACTCCATTAAGGACATTTGCATATCAACTGTGGTTTGAAATACAGAAGTTCATCCCAATAGCTTTTCATCTTAGTGAAATAGGCACTTACTGTCATCTGGCCTTGGATCAACGAAGAGATAGATCATTGAAGTTGAAATATTCGAGGACGATTGCTTTCAGCATATCGTTCTCTTAATTCATCCCACAGTTCTTTGCATGAATCAATGTATAGGACGCTGCTAGCTATTTCCTTAGATAATGAATTTATTAACCAGGAAAGCACCATCAAATTGCACCGATTCCAGTGACCTGACATTTGAGTGGAAGACTGTGGTTTGTTCATCGATCCGTTGATGAAACCGAGCTTATTCTTCACATTAAGAGCAATTGTCATCGATCGCCTCCAGGCATTGTAATTTTCACTACCAGTGAGTGGTTGTGAAACTAAAACACTAGATGGACCATCACTATGATGCAAGTAGTAAGGATTCGTAGGATCGTCAATAACTCTAATGTTTGACATGTTTAGAGCTAGATCTGGAAATGGATCTCGTACAGAGGAAGCTACGCATAGAGGAAGCTTACATGTGCTCTGATACCATGTTAAGGAGAAAAAGATGATATTGGAAGAGCAGAGCTATTGAATTACTCTCTCTTCTCTTCTTTATTCAGCTGAAGTCTACAACTATTTATAGAAGAGAGATACAATCAGCAGGAAGAAAAACTTCAACTACATAGGATCACCGACTTACAATATAACCAACTAAGCGACCCTGTTTACAACATTGTGTTTTGATTAATACAAAACGACACTGTTTTATTATATTCATCACTCTAAAATTGATACGAATTTTCATACTCTTCGAATGCAAATGGATATATACTGATGATGCCAATAAACTGCTTGGACACTCGGATGAGCGGATGATCCACAAACCGCAAGCTGCCCAATCTGCGAACGGGTAAAAGAAACAAGGAGGCCGGCCGGGAGGGACTCTCTTATGCTTAAGTCAGAAATTAAGATGGCGTCTCTTTAGAGGGATCGAACTCCTCTGCCGGAGAGAGAGGGGGAGAGGGGAGTGGGTCCCGCCAGAGATAAGACACAACCCTGGCGAATTTCCTTGACTTGCTCGAGAAGTTTCCATACTTGCCTATTCCTCCATTGTGTGTGGTAAGCGACGGCCTGTTATGAGTAATCCGTGTATTCATGTATATGGATTGTTGACCACTCATACAAGAAGGATTGTGTTCACAGCAATAAAAAGTTACACTTAAATAAGAGATTGATTCTCTATTTTCTAATTCCATGGTATAATTCATAGAAATATTTAGTTTCACAATTTTTTAAAGCTGCATGAATTTAAACTTTTGGTACGTACGTAATGTGGGTCTTACAGGTCTTACAATATTTCATGTGTATTTAATTATTCTGTGTGTTGTTTTTCTTTGAATTACACCATACAATTTAATCAAAGAATTATAGATAATTTATTCCCGAAAACCAGGTGGTTTTCGATCCAAAAGTTTATTATATACATTCTTGATTACCAGACGTACTCACCATTTTTAGACAAAAGGTCCAAGTCAAATCTAATCATTGAAGATCAGATCCTAATTAGTTTTTAGACCACGTACTGCACATCCGGTTATGCAAAAGCTTCATTTGCCAAACCAAAAAAAAAAAGAATAAAATTTCCCCTGCTTTTGCAAGAAAATGAAAATCGGAGACAGCTCCCTTGTGCATTGCTTCATTTGAATATCCATGAGGCGCTTTAGATCACGATCTCCAGCTTGCTGCCAAACAATTTTCACTTATATATCTTTCTTGTTTTCTTTTCTATATGCAGAAAGCTGTTAGGACGATATTGTGAATGATTTACGAGCAATGATCGGACGTTTGCTCGGGACGGGGCCGGGCTATAAGGATACTATACTCCAACCAACCTGACAAGGAGCCATACCTTGCACATGGTGGGGGGGAGCTTAATGGCGACTCATCCAACTACCATTTTGCGTCCTTTGATGTCCAAAAACCAACCATCCCTTCACTCTGCAGGTAACTGTTAACATCGGCTGGGGTTGATGCAGCTACAAGATATTAATTCCACTCGGTCGTTATACGTCCAACTATCGATTAGATGCTATATATGTGGATTATGGTCCCACAAACTCACGAGATCAGTAGATTAATAATTGGTCTCTTTGGATTACTAGCCTAAAATTAAGACAATTAGGACAAAAAAACAAACCAAGATATTGTAACAACAAACTTCTGTGTCAATATTGTCCATTCATTTAATTATTAGCTAGGAGTTGATCCTCTTTCAGATCGTTATTCTTCTTCTTCTTCTTTTTGTTTGTTGGAATTTTCTAAGCACTCTCTTTCAGATGGTCACAATTTTATGCTAAAATTAACAAAAATATTGTATTATTTTGAAAAGCTATATATACATGCTGCTGATGCTGTCATAAAGCATTGCCCCCGCACCAACAGTTAGATAGAGATTGTGAACCAGGCCCTGAGCCCCCGCCATATGTCCTCGTACTTCCTTGGAAATTAATGAAAACCCTCCCTAATCGTTTTGTAACTTAGGAGGACCATACGCGTGGATAACCCACATTAATTTATGTAACTTAGGGTTAGAAGATGCGAGACATAAAGGTTTTTAGTGTTTTTGGATATGGGAAAAATGAAGGACGTCTCAGGTTAAGGCTGCGTTTTGGGTAGCGACTAGCCCAAGTTATGGAAGCACAAACCCAGGTCCAGTACCCGTACTAGCTAGCTAGCTAGTGATATAGCATAATGACTGCGACTCTAGATTCCAAAATTGGCAAATTTAAGTAAAATGATCGCAAACCATTGAACCACCGTTCGAGACGTATGAGCGTAGAGAGATTTCGAGCCCAGAAACGGGAAGCCTAGAAATTAAAGTAAGCTGATACATCAATTGGGCCAAGGAAATTTTGCCCAGCTTGAAAGGTCACAAATTCTGCTGATCATTTGGAGCAGGCGAATCAGAATAGTAACCTACTACTATTCTATAGGTTACTATTAGTAGGTTACTATTAGTATAGTAGTACGGTGTTAGTCATTGGATCCGTTTTGAATCTACGGGCCTCCGGGTCTGTCTTGTTGAGTCCTTTATGTCCATCGAAAATTTGGCCTTTATTTCGATGTATAGCCCTTAGGGATTTACTTGCTGCTGTAATGGGTGTGATGCCCTTGTTCTTTATATCCAGCCTTGTAGGACTGTCTATATTCAGCACGGTTGTATCTTTTCCTGTGAAATGAATTTCACGTTTGCTTAACAAAAAAAAGAAGAATCATAATAGTAAGATAAACTCTTCCCTTGAGAAACATGCTTGTATTGTTGGATTTAATGTCTAAGTGACTTATTTAATGGACAATATATATTAGACAGTATTTGAATATTAAATAAATGAGGTAATGGCTCTAGGAAGTTAAGGCACATCCACTTAGTGAGATTTTATAGGGGAAGTTGTTTTCCATTTGCCAACTCGAGAGTGGTGCTTTATCTTTTAACATGGAAAAAATATCCTCTCTCTACCTTATAAAAATGTCAGGATTCTCATTCATTTATGTCATGAAAATTACAAGGGTGAAGTGAGAGAAACAGTTCCTACCTATTTTTATAGGTTGAAACAACAGAGATAGAGAGAGAAGGAGAAAGGCAATTAGCAGAAGTCTCATCGCATGGATTCTGGTGTGTCTTCTCATAAATGATTAATTTCGCATTATGATTATTGATATATGTGAAAGTCATGATAGTTGAAAATCCTGTCTAGTTTATAGATCATAGTAACTTACATGTGAATAGTTTTGTATTCACGTGTTTATTATGAAAATTCATGGGATTTTACTAGTTGAATATATGTTTAAAATATCTTAATTTTCTTCATAACAAAGATGTCGTTTGAATGATGGTTTGTTAAAAAGTGTAACAAACAATATTTCTATGACTGATTTTTATGGATTTTTTGGTTTTCTTCTATTAGACTAACACACACCATGTACGGTTTGAGATATATATATATATATATATATATATTTTTTTTTTTAAATCTCTTTATCAAATCATACTGTTTTATTTTAACTCCATTAGTGATCTCTTTAAAATTATGTAACTCAGATTTTGAAACCCGAACCATATTAGGTGGTGTTTCCAAACTACAACTTCCGGAATGTAGTGGGGTCACAGTTTTGATTTTGGCCTTTATGTTTCACAAATTTTTGAACAACCATGAGGGACAGAATGAATGTGAGCTATTATGACACCCGTTAATATGAAAAATTGTTGCCACACGCCATTAATTGTTAATTGACATGCTATTGATGATATGGGCAAAATTAAATTCTCATTGGTTTCTTAATGACACAAAATATTATGAGCTGGTTCTGTTGAAGTCAGATATTAATGTTTTGGAAATTATGAGCTGCCACTTAGGTCACAATATTATCATTTTGTATGTCGTTGGATTTGGAGAAGAAACCAGCAACATTCAAGTTAAAAAACAATGGTACAAACTGCCCGTAAAAAAGAAAGGGGCAATGGACAAAGGGAAAAAATTGTTAAAGAAGGAAGAAGAGCCTGAAAGACCCCATCCTGATTCATTTTTTGATAAGGTTATGAGTGGGAAGGATGATGTATTTAAAGAGGGAGAGGATAATACAACTAGTGGCTAAAGAGGACCTCGAAGGCCTGGAGGATGGACCTAAATTGGATGATGTTTGTGAGGGTCGTCATGATCTGAGGTTAGACACTAAGTCAGGTAGTGATGCAGGGGGATCCGAGTCAGATGATGCCGAGCTGTCAGATTGTTCATTGATGGCGCTGAATTACCTGGAGTGGAAGGATCAGCGCAAAGATGGCAAGAAATCGTGATCTAGCCTAATTGGGGCGGTTTCCGTACACGTATCGGTTTTTTGGCCATAACTTTGGCTACAAGTGTCTGATTCGCGCCCGTGACCCCAATTCAGAAATCTCTTTTCGGTGCGCACGTCATTGCCATCCAGCTACGCTCGGTACACCTCATTTCGAGTCCTACATCCTCTGTTTTCCTTTTTGAAACTCCATTTTTAGTTAATTTTTGCTATTTATGGTAATTTTCTATTTGTCGATTAGGAAATAATTCTGAACCCGATTTGGGCCAAATTTTTGGTAATCATTTGATTTCTTTCCGCATGTCGTTTTGGTAAGAATTTTATGGTTTTGATATTTTTGGTAAAATTCTATGAAGGTCGATTTTTTCAGCTATTTTAACCCGGCTTGTGGGTTGTTTTGATTCATTCCTGAATATTAAGAATTTTATTGAATCCAGAGTGTTTTCTGAATTCTTGGGTCGAAATTCTCTCTTCCCTTCTTGCAAATTGTCTATTGTTTTTAGCCTACAGAATAATCTCTATTATGTTCGGCATCAATTGGTATCAAAGCTCAGCATCTTCCTAAGGCAGTATTTTCATCAGTATTCGATGGCTGGTGGTCGCGGTGGTCGTCGCGGGCAGGTTCCGAATGAGGAAGTCTCGCACCGTGATCGTAACGTTCAGGATGTTATGATTGAGGATTTGCAGAGGCAAGTGGCAGAGTTAACCCAGCGCCTGGCGGCGCAGGAAATCGGTCATCATGATGTGGAAGATTCTGATACCGACAATTTCACTTTTGAAAACCCGTATCACAATCAACTTCGGGAGTACCGTGGTCGAGAGAACCGTCTGGAGACCTCGGCTTTAGAGTTGATTTGCCCGAGTTTTCTGGTACGTTACAAGCTGGTTGTTTTATCGATTGGTTGAATGAAGTAGAACGGATTTTAGATTACAAAGAGGTCCAAGATCGTGTCAAAGTGAAACTGGTGGCCATCAAACTCAAAGGTAGAGCATCTGCGTGGTGGGAGCAGTTGAAACGTTCAAGAGACAGGCAGGGCAAGGCCAAGTTCTCTGATTGGGAGAAGATGAAGAGCCACTTCCTTCCCTTTGGCTATACTCAAACCCTGTTTCAGCGACTTCATTCGTTGAGGCAAGGGATGAGATCGGTGGAAGATTATACGGAGGAGTTCTATCAGTTGATCGCTTGGAATGATCTGACTGAGACAGAAGAGCAGATGGTGGCACGATATTTGGGGTGGTTTACGACAACCTTTGCAGGATGCCCTCAGCCTTCACTCACTGTGGACGGTTTCTGAAGCCTACCAGAGTACTCTTACTGTAGAGAAATAGCAGAATAGAAGGCCCATAATAAAAAATGATCAAAGTAATAGGCCAGCTCAACCACAAGAATTTCGTCCTCCCTAGCAGCCACCAAAGGGTAATCCTAACCCTACTATTAAGTGCTTTAGATGTGGTGAACAGGGACATATAACAACAAATTGTAGGAAACTCGCCAGTCAGACGGGCAAAAAAGTCCTGCTTGAGGACGGCGTGGAAGACGAGACTGAGGAGATTGGAGAGCCAGTGTATGACAAAGAAGTAGAAGAACATGTGATGTATGGAGACAGTCATGAGACACTGGTCATTCGTATGAGCCTTCTGACTCCCAGAGGTGATCCTGAAGATGATTGGTGGAGAGCCCATATCTTCCGCACAACCTGCACAGTGGCCGAAAAAGTCTGTAAGATGATTATTGACAGTGGCAGTTGCGAGAAAGTAGTATCTAAAGACGTTGTCCAGAAATTGCAGTTGAAGACCGATCGTCACCCCAAGCCATACAAACTGTCATGGTTGAATAAGGGCAGTGAGGTAATGGTAGCTAGACGATGCTTAGTGTCTTTTTCTGTTGGCAAGAAATATTTCGATAATGCTTGGTGTGATGTAGTGTCCATGGATGCATGTCATATACTGTTAGGCAGGCCTTGACAGTATGATCGAAGTGTGATACACGACGGACAGAAGAATACATACTCCCTTAGCATCAATGGGAAAAAGATTGTGTTGGCGCCTCGTCGGGATGGACCCAATCCTACCCCGGTTGTCAATAATAATAATCAGCGTCAGGTAGTGAGGAAGACAATCGGTTAGATAGACCACGAGCCAATGTTCCAGAATTTGGAGAAAAATACCTGGAAGACCCAAGACTTGAACTAGGGATGAGATTCCTTAGTGTTGAGGTGTTCAGATAGGTCGGCAGAGAGGCTAGCATACATATTTGTAAGGATCTCCATTGCGCGAAGAATGATAGAGATAGAGTTATCATCCAGTGTAAGCGAGAATGGTGCAACTACAAAGTGTACACACAAAATGTAAAAAACTAGTTGACGTTCCAAATAATTTCATACTCGGGCAACCACCGATGCACACAAAGTTACAAAAATACCTAAGTATCTTCCAAGTGGATAGCAAAGAAATACTTGGAACAATTCAGGCATAATCTTGAATGACCAATTGATGTGTTAAGGGAAGAGGTGAAGAGATCTTGAAAGATGGATGTAAGTCGAAACAAGTTATATAGAGCGAAGAAAAGGGCATCTAATGAGATCTTTGAAATGCATAAGGAGCAATACACTCCACTATGGCATTATTGTGCGACCTTAAGGCAAACCAATCGGGGTTCTTCTGTAATTATGAGGGTTGATAGGCCACAAAGGGAGTTGCAACCCACATTTATCTGGTTGTACGTCTTACTCGCATCTATGCGAGACGATTTAAGGAGTGGTTGTAGGTCTCTAATTCGCGTCGATTTTTATTTTTTAAAAGGTCTTCATAAAGAACAACTTCTTTGTGTTGTCGGTCGTGATGGGAACGAGAACATTTACCTGATTGCTTTTGCCGTAGTGGAGGCCGAGTTGAAGGATAGCTGGTCCTGGTTTCCACACATATTGGTATCTGATCTTGGTCCTAATTTGCCACATGGTTGGACATTTATTTCAGACCAACAAAAGGTAAAAAAAGTGTGTTAGTTTGTGTTGATTTTGTAATTGGATTTGTTTATCTTCTGAGTTTATGTATGATGCAATACAGGCCCTCATCCCAAGCGTCAATGCAAGAACCAGTCATACCTCCAATTAGAAAGGTGTAGCTTGGGAGGCCGAAGAAGCTAAGGAGGAGGGACATGAATGAACCAAAAAGCCAAATTAGATTGATCAAAGTTGGCACAAATATCAAATGCTCTAAGTTTGACGTGGTTGAACGTGTATTTTAAGTTACAACATGTACACAATGGACATATTGTGAAGTTGTATTATGAAGGCATATGGACAGATTTGTATTATTCAGTTTGAATATATTTGAATCATGAATTATGAAGTTGTATTATGAGATGTTTTGAAGATATTGAAACTATGAACTTTGATTTCCAGTTACCCATAAATTTGAAGTTGAAAGTTTGATTAAACAGATTTGAATTATGAGTTGTTGTGTAATAACACATTCACAGTTAACATACATATGTAAATAACACATTCATTGATAACATACAGCCTTAAAAAGAGCACAACTTACAGAAACTAAAAAGGTGTTGATTATAAATTCATAGTTAATATACATTCTCAAATCTGTTAAAAAAGAGCACAACTTACATATGTAAATAGAACATTCACAGTTAACAAAATATGTGCCTCAAAAGGTGCTGGTTTTACATAACAAAGATCACATATCAAACTATAACTTACGAACAGACTTGGGATTACAAACTCACATATCATGTCAGTTTCCTAAATAGACTACTAATCTAGAAAATAGACATACTACAACATTTGACAACACAGCCAAAGCGAGCTTGTACTTCTTCACATGCTCGCAACGTTTTTCAACCTACTCCTTGTACTTATGCTCACGATGTTTTTCAACCTTCTACTTCAGGCTTTGAACTTCTTTTTGAACGACATTTAAACGTTCTTGCCTATCTCACATCCATTTCAACATCATTTCCCGCAGTCACACATTAAAGGATCAACTCAAGCAAAAAAATTACACGCACGTTTAATCTTATAGTTCGAAAAACTATAGAATCGACGTCCAAAATTGTGTTCCATGTACGATGTCTTCATGTAGGTTGTGACACCACATGAAGAGCTTGTCCCATTTCAACATCATTGTTGGCTGCCAGAGCTTGTCCCACTTTCTTTAACTAAGAGATCGAATCACTATTGGAAGAAGACATAACAAAGGTCTGTTGATTGACTTATATTTGAAGTTTCACCATGAGACAAACGACACCACTGAAAATGTTATCCCGCAGTCCATCAACTAACCAACTAGGAGTGATTATAAAAAGGTGAAAACGAGAAGTTGAAAGACAGATATATAATACATATATTAGAAGAGAACAAATGAACACCAATTACTGAACATATACATAATAAATGGTCCTCTACATACTTGGATCTATAAGTTTAATGAAAACCAAAATCAGAAATTACTCGAGTAAACTTATAAGAGAAATCCAATCACAACAAATTGAGCACCAATTACTAAATGACAAAGGTCATCCAAAACATAAACTGTCTAAGAGCAAAACACATTGCAATCCATGTTTATGAGTTTTCTATAACTACTCTGGTGTGATATGTGAAGGACATAATGCACTGTAAAATGTCAGGTCCTAAGAATATACCAAATACAAGCTTTTAACCAAAAGTACTCACCAAACACATGAAAACCAATCACTGACTAAGAAATTTTTTTTGAAGGATTGCAGCAGACTGTCGTAAGAATGAAATCCATAGATCAGATTGCAGCAGAAATCGCAACATAAATCCGCATTACATACTACATTATAACTTGACAAAAATCACAATAGAAACCAAATTTGCAGAAGAAATCTCACTCTTCCAACTATATTTGCAATCCCTAACATATTAAGAACCTATTCGCAAAAAAATTAAGGGGAATAGGGAAGGATTAATCGAAGTACCTTTCGAATATGAGAAGAAAATGATTTAACCCTAACAACCCCAATTCTTACGTGGAGTTCGAACATGGTGGGTGGTGTTTCAAACAGCAATGGAGATCTCGATTTTTCTTTTGCTTCAGACAGCAATGAAGACAAGGGGAGAGACTCTCAAAATGCATCGGCTTGTGTTTATTATGTCCGAATGATTTTCAACTCATATAATGGGAACAGTTTGGTCTTTGTAGTAAGGGTTACCTCACGTGTGACGGAATACATTGTATGATAAATGAGAAAAGTCCCGTAACTTTATGGTTGAAAACGTATTTGAAATATTCATGTAAATTTATGGAGCCGAGTTGCCACGAAGATGCAGTCTCTAACACTCTAGAAAGCCTTTACTGTTTGTTCTTGAGTTCCAGATTAGATTGAGAATGAGAAATCCACTCCTTAGCCACGAGGGAATGGCCAAGCATAGTCCACCAATAGGGATCCGCTCAGTAAGAGGAAGGAATTCAAGTAAATAGGTTATTAGGATCCTAGTATAAGGGTCTTTTTCGACATTCCATTAATGACCTATTGAATCTGTCTATATATGACAACGTAAATTTTCGGATATCGATCATGAGACGTTATATAGAATTATGATACCAAAACAAAGGGCTCTCGATTTCGTTGTATTGAATTGACCAATCGTGTACATTTTAATTGCATAGGCGTATAAAAAAAGTACATTCCTTTGAGTTTGAATGGAGTTCAACACGAGAATTCACCCCTATATATATTGTAATATAATATTTAACAGAAATTACAAACCACATAAATAATTATAGAGAGCTGTATGTTCAACGAATACAAACTAAGTTCAAGTAAGACCTTAGAATGCTTAAAAGACTCCGAAACAAAAGCAACAAAAAGAAAACTCAAAGAAATTAAGCTATATATATATAACAAGGGAAAGAGTACTAGTACTCTCCGTATCATTTCAACTGGTTAAGTCGAGCAGCTACAAGGGAAATAGTACTAGTACTCTCCATATCATTTGAACTGGTTAAGTCGAGCAGCTGCGACCATAGAGTCGGCGACTCCACCAGGCTTGTTCATTATTTCCTCACCAACCAGTACTCCTTCGGCATCTTCTCGTGTGACCGGTTTGTCAGCCGATAGCCATTTTGTCGCATCCTACCCAAAAGGTAACAAATTCATTTTTTCCCTATTAACGTGATTGTCATGAGAAAAGTATAAGTTAACTTACCGAGAGAACATCAGAGCGCTTTGTCTTTGCTTCATCGGGTATGCGAGGGTTACTATCAGCCGCAGACTACATTGTGGTAGCTACAGTACCACCAGGTTCAATTCTCCCTGTTGCTCTCACCTCCACAGATTGTATTGCAGCAGCATCTCTTTGGTTGACTGGTTTGTCACCCACTGAAAAAGTCATCGCCTCAGCCAGTGCCTCGCCAATTGTTATAGCATCCCGATCAATTGCCGTTGCTGGAGTCGTAGCTTGAACGTCTGGAACAATGTATTGTCCCACAACCTGTCTCGGGATTAATACAACTCAATTCAGCTCGTTCTCATAGACATATTGAAATCCAAATTACAAGGTCGAAAAGTAAGACAATAATATTTATAGGGTTAATTACAAAAAACCCCTCCAACTTTCACACGAATCCCTTATCCCCCTTAATGTTTAACTCGTCTCAACCCGCTCCCTCCAACTTTTCTTAAACGTTTCACTTTGGTTTTTCACTCGAATCTAACGACATCGTACACGTTTCTCCGTCAAACGTGCTAAACACGTAAGCCCCTCATACGTAGAAGACCAAAATGCCCCCAGAAATCCACTTACGCTTCGAACAAAAAACAAAGGAAAAGACTTTTTTTAACTCGTACTGCAGTGCGTGTATCGTGTGTAGTCGAAAACGTCTTCCTCTGGTGGGCAAGCTGTAGCTTCTTCCTCGTCCCAAGCAATTCCCCATTCACCGTTGCTTCGTCATTCAACTCTGTTACATCTGCATGATTGAGGTAAGTCACTTACTCAGTTATCGGTGTAGCTTTTTTTTCGTCTAAATCAATCGATTTAGGGTTCGAGTTTGAATCGGTTGGTTGCGAATGGGGAAAATGTGAAGGAATGGGGTCGGGGTTGTTTATATAGGGAGAACAGTTGATAAAAAGCGTAGTGGAGTGGGTTAGGGGTTGCGAATGTGTTTGGTTCTGGAGTGGAGTGGTCCCTTGCCGTTATTAAACTATTGTCTTTGTGTTTAGTTGTCGGCTCCATCGAGTGGTTCCCTACCACTATTGTCTATTCGGTTGGTTGTCTGTCAATATTAAAGTCATTTGCTTGTCGGGTCTAAGTGAATTTGGCACTTGGTCTTTTTTGCACCAGTGGTCCCCTTTTTTATTTAAATTGTCTGCCTGGGAATTGAGTTTGTTTCTGCACCAGTGGTCCCTTTTTTTTATTTGAATACGGTAATATTCTTTGGTAATTACCACAAGTTATGAGAAACATTCGCTGCTGCATGAATTTGCATAAAGAAGTAAACAATTACTTAATCCTGATTATATCTATATATGCTTCTGCATAGATGGTGAAGTGTAGATAACAAAGTATGTGCATATATATATGCTTCTAGACCTGCCCTTTTTATTTACTGTTATTTCTCTATCAGGTTTGAGTTTGAAACTCACCATTGTAGATTATGGTAGGTGTAGATGATGAAAGTATGCTATTTGAAGTTTTTAACATTAGTTGAATGGTTAACTTTTACTACTGCCTAGAAAATCATGTTATTAATTTGGAAATGCTCTTTATGGTAGGTGCTGTTACGATGAGCAAACAAGTGGTCTTGTTTAAGGTAAAACATGAGGGGAGGTTTCAAAGGTCACCACATACTGAGTACGTTGGAGGTCAACAAGTTTTGCATAATGAGCCTTGGGATTTGGATTGCCTGTCATTTTTTGAAGTGGAATCTAAATGCCATGAGTATGGGTACACATCCAGGGATCTGATATACTATGTGCACCCAGCGAAGTCACTCGATGAATGGTTGGTTCTCTTGAAGTCGGATATAGATGTATTGGAAATGGTAAGCTTCCACATAGGTCACAATATATATATTTTGTACGTTGTTGGATTTGAAGAAGCAACCAGCAATGTGGAAGTTAAAAAACAAAGGTATAAGCTGGCTGTAAAGAAGAAGGGGGCAATGGATAAGGGGAAAAACTTGGTTGAAGAAGAACAAGAGGAATCTCAGAGTCCCGATCGTGATGATTTTTTTGATAATGTTGGGAGTTAGGAGGCTGATGTATTTGAGGAGAGAGGGGATAATGCAACTAGTGGCTACCAACCACATTGTTTGGGTGTTGAAGAGGACTCCGACAGTGTGGAGGATGGACCCGATATGGATGTAGGCAGCAAAGGTCGTCAAGATTTGATTTCAGACACTGATTCAAGTTGTGGTGAGGAAGACATTGGGCTAGATAGAGCACGAGCCCATGTACCAATTTGAAGAACAATACCTGGACGACCCAAGAATTGAATTAGGGTTGAAATTCCCTAGTGTTGATGTGTTTAGACAGGTCGTCGGAGAGACCAACATACATGTTGGGAAGGACCTCCATTGGGCAAAGAATGATAGAGATAAGAGTAATCATCCAGTGTAAGCGAGAACGGTGCAAGTACAGAGTTTACGCACAAAATGTGAAGAACGAGTTAACATTCCAAGTAATATCATACCAGGGCCACCATCGACACACACGAAGTTACAAAAATACTCAAGTATCTTCGAAATGGATAGCAAGGAAGTACTTGGAACAATTCAGGCATAATCTTGATTGGCCAGTGGAGGCGTTAAAGGAAGAGGTAAAGAGAACTTGGAAGGTGGACGTAAGTCGAATGAAGTTGTATAGGGCTAAGAAAAAGGCACGTGATGCGTTATTTGAGATGCACAAAGAGCAGTATGCAAGGCTATGAGACTATTGTGCGACCCTAAGGCGAACCAACCGGGGTTCTTCTGTGATATTGAGGGTTGATAGGCCTCAAAGGGAGCTGCAGCCCATATTTCTCCGTATGTACGTCTCACTGGGAGCTATGCGAGACGATTTTAGGAGTGGTTGTAGGCCCTTAATTGGGGTGGATGGCTGTTTTCTGAAGGGTCCTTACAAAGGGCAGCTTCTTGTTGCCTTCGATCATGATGGGAATGAGAATATTTACCCGATTGCTTTTGCCGCTGTGAAGGTCGAGTTAAATGACAGCTGGTCTTGGTTTCTACGCATTTTGGTATCCGATCTCGGCCCTAATTTGCCACATGGTTGAACATTTATTTCAGACTGACAGAAGGTAAATAAATGTTAGTCAGGTGATGATTTTGTACTGGGATATTGTAGATCTCTTGACGTTATTTCCATTCTACAATGCAGGGCCGCATCCCAAGCTTCGAGGAAGTCCTCCCGACTACGGATCATAGGATATGAGTGCGGCATTTGTACAACAATTTCAGAGACAAAGGGCATCGGGGTCAACTGTTGAAAGAGTGATTATGGGCAGCCGCGTTTGCTTACACAAAAGCAGAATTTCAAGCTGAGATGCTCACACTGAAGTCGTTAAGCCCGAAGGCATACAAGTATTTAGCTGATGTGGATTCAACATTGTGGACACGGTCACACTTTCCAAACCATTCAAAGTTAGATTTGCTAGTGAACAATTTGTCAGAATGCTTCAATGCATATATCATAGAAGCGAGGGACAAACCGATCATCACCATGGTTGAGACAATAAAAAAGAAGCTGATGTGTTGGTACCAAGTCAAGCGAGATGGAATGGGGAAGATGAACGAAGGATTGTGTCCGGCTATTTCGAGGAAGCTTGATAGGAATGGTCTTTTGTCATGTGAGTTCATGTCCACGTATGCTGGGAATGGTTTGTTTGAGGTAGAACACAAACGGAAGCAATTTGTAGTAAATTTGAAAGAGAGGACATGCGGTTGTCGGCGATGGGATCTCACAGGAATCCCTTGTGCACATGTTATCTCTGCTATCCTGTACGATGGGGGGAGGCCCGAGGAATATGTAGATGATTACTACACCGTTGCGATGTACATGAAGGCTTATGGGCCTATGATTCACCCAGTGCCTAGTATGGATCAATGAGAACGTAGACAACAGCAACCGGTCCTACCTCCACATGCAATAGTGCAACCTGGGAGACTGAAGAAGCTAAGGCGGAGGGGTACGAATGAGCCAAAGAGCAGAATAAGGTTAAGCAAAGTTGGGACTAAGATCAAATGTTCTAAGAGTGGCATGGTTGGGCACAACTCCAGATCATGTAAAAAGAAGAAGCCACATGCCCCTCCTACGTCACAGTGTACTCTTACTTTTGTAAGTGTTCATGTTTTTTTAGGTACGTTCATTAATAAGTTCTGCAGTGTCTTATAATGACCCATTTCTCATAGGTTCCTCCTTCTGAAGCTGGGTCCTCAGCCTATGACCTTCAATTGGCGAATGATAAAGGCACAGATGATGAGGTAAGACTTGCATTACATGCTTGCACATATTTGTATATTCTCTAAAATATTGACATTTGAGTTTCATTTTTCCTTATTAGGATCCATCAACTCTTCATGACCATTATTCCTTACATGATGAGGACACAAATGCTGAGGTAAAATTGGTCACCTCATTTTTCACTTACATATTTTTCAGATTGTATACTCTACCATTTTTAATTCATGGTTTGTTATATTCCCATGATACACCAAATCCCTTTTGTCAGAATGTTGGGATTATGCTGCCCCCTGCCTGGGGAAGGAGGAGCAGCCCACCAAATGCCTCTATTGCAACTCAACGCAGCCAAGACACGATGCCAAAGTAAGCTCATGGTGGTGGTTTGGCAACAAGAACTCGGAGCTCAGATCGCTTACCGGGATTGGTTCCAGGTTCTGGGATTCCTCCACAACTTTTTATCGATCTCACTGAGCCAGCTATGGATACACAGACTAGTGTGGTGACAGAGCAGTAAGTAATGTGTATTTCAGGGATTTTATTTTTGTCAACTATGTTTGATTTAACTCTTCATTTTTAATGGGCAGACCTCAAAGTGACAATGAAAAACGCAAGGCAAAACCCTGGTTGAGATCCCAAGTGGTTTGAGGATGACCAAAAAGAAGAAGAGCTGTAATACCCGTCCCGAAAAATGTGTAAGTGATTAATTTAAATTTTAAATGAAGAGATAGTGATTAATCTTGTGTTTGATTTTTGGATACATGTTTAATTGTATTTTTGAATTTAAAGGTGTTGATATGAAGATGTGATCTATATTGAATTTAAAGGTTAAGATATGGATAAAGATTTTTCTTATATTTGAATTTGAAATATATGGATAAAGATCTTATGTTTGAATTTAAAAGTGATGGATAGATGTATGTTTGAATTTTAAAGTTGCAGAGATTGAGCTTAATAAATAGTTGCAGAGAATGTTTTAGAGACCAAAATTTGGATTGAGGTAGTGCTACTAGTTTCAGAGAGATTGTTCGGCATTTATTAGAGAAGCTTTAAGGATTAGTTAAGCGTTCGAGGTAAGTGGTTCTTCAATGAGATTTTAAACGTGTACCGTATTTTTTATATGGTTTTGATGTATTATTTGGGGAACTGAACAAATTTTGGGTAAAATGAGATTGTCGAGATTTTGTGAAACTCAATTGAAATATTTATAACTTGTTTTGGTGAGCATATTATGAAAATTGTCCTTGCGTTGATGATATATCTATGTGGTCTGTGTGACCAATTTGATATCCCTCGTGGTATTTGGAGGTCTTTGTGGCCTGGATGTCTGTGTGACCATTTGTGATTTCCCTATATTGCGCGGCCTTGGATATTTTTGTTATAAACTTGTATTTTTGGATTTGGTATGACTCACGGTGTTTTATTTTGGATTTCGGTTATTGTGATAAAATTGTATTTTCCCCAACCCTCATTGACTTACTACTTACTGAGCTAGTCGCAGCTCACCCATTATTCTCATATTTTTCAGAGTTGGCAAAATTAGAGAAGTTCGAGGAGCTTCAGATAGATTTGTTGTTTGAATGCGTGTTTTGAAAGAGTACTTTTGAAGATTAATGTTGGGAAATTCGATATTGTACTATTTTAGGAGATCTTCATCGATATTGGAAAATATCGGATATTCTAATGTAAATTTTAGGGATCGGATTGATATCTTTGGGCTTTTTACGATTTATGAATATTTTGCTGAAGTTGTACAAATTAGTTTTGAAATATTGGGGCCTAGATAAATTATTATCCATGGTGAAAGAACCTTATTTTATACGGAAATATATCTGTTTGGAGTTTGGGCCCGAGGCGTTACAAGTGTAAGAAGATGTAGATCTTAAGGCTGGCTGTATGAAGTTGGGTGCTGATTGGGTGTACGTATTAGTGGTTTTTTGTGGTTAGGATGCAGTGGTTTTTTAAGTTGTTTTTTGGATTTCGGGTTTAAGTGGCTGGAGATGAGGCTGAAGTTGTACTTGTTTGGATATGTGCATTTGTATTATGTTTTGGGATGAACAAGTTGTATAAGACATGAGACGTACTTATGTATTGTAGAGGAAAAGACATCCACTTTTGAGAACATTGCGTATGGTCCCGTTTAGAGTAAATATGTATTTGCAAATCTCATTCAGTGTGTGAAAATTCGGATGCTACGTGCCTAGTATTTGCCAACATGAAACACGGTTGGTCTTTTTCACCACAGCAAGCAATGCAGTTAATATTTCATATGGCATGATAATGCCTAGTGATGCAACTCCTCTCTATACCGTGGAGAAGTTTGAGCATTTTTGAAATCGAATTGGAAACTTTGAGCAATAAAAATAGAAAATTAAATAGGAATAAATACAAAATGACAATAGAACTACAAAAGGCCATTAAAGACCATGATAACAGTTGAAATATTTCCTGATACAAAAGGAGCCAGTTTAACATAATAAGGATCACATTTGAAACTACAACTTACATACCCACTTTGGATTACAAATGCACATGTCATCTCAGTTTTCCAAACTAACTAATAATCTAGAAAATAGACATACTACAACAATTGACAATGTTATCAAAGCGACCTTGTACTTTTTAATAAGCTTGCGATATTTCTCAACCTCCTCCTTGTGTTTTTCAACCTCCTCTTTCAGGATTTCCACTTCTTTTTTATCAACATTTAAACGTTTCAATACCCTTTTCCCATGCTCACACATTGGAGGATCAACCCAAGCAAAAAATTCACACGGACGTTTAATCTTGTAGTTCGGACAATTATAGAATCAACGTCCAAAATTGTGCTCCGTATACGAGGTCTTCATGTAGGTTATGACACCACAATAACATTGTGGGCCACCAGAGCTTGCCCCACTTTTTTGTAACCCAAGAGCTCGAAACACTATTGGAAGAAGACATGACAAAGATCTATTGATTGCAAAAAAAAAAAAAACCTTAGCTAGCAAACAGATAGATATGTAGGTTATGACACCACAATAACATTGTGGGCCACCAGAGCTTGCCCCACTTTTTGTAACCCAAGAGCTCGAAACAAAGATCTATTGATTGCAAAAAAAAAAAACCCTTAGCTAGCAAACAGATAGATATTGATTGCAATAACATTGTGGGCCACCAGAGCTTGCCCCACTTTTTGTAACCCAAGAGCTCGAAACACTATTGGAAGAAGACATGACAAAGATCTATTGATTGCAAAAAAAAAATCCTTAGCTAGCAAACAGATAGATATTACATAAATTAGAACAAAACAAGTATCTCAGATATCAAATACCTATGAAATTCATTGTTCATTAGTGTATACTAGAATACCACATTTAAGCTAGCAGACCCTACCATTTTAGCCAACGTAGCACCAACAAAATCAACAGACAATCCCAGTAGAAACAAACGTACAAACAATTAATAGAAAATTGATGTCATGTTATATCAATGCAAAGTGGAAAAGAGTAATACAAATTACAACAAATTTGAAGCTTTACTTTGAAAACTTTCTAACTGGAAATAACGTATAAAGAAGATGAATAAGCCCTCAAAATTGTAGAAGATAAATAAGCACTCAATGTGACGGAAATCACGAGCTCCCCATATCCATTCGGAAACAAATCACCCAGCTCCTCATATCCATACGCAACTAAATAACCAGCTCCCCATATACATTCGCAAATCACCAGCTTCCCATATACATTCGCAAACAAATTACTGGCTCCGCACATTCGATAGCAGATTCGCAAACCCTAACATAAATAGAACCTATTTGCAAACAAATTCAAGGGAATAGGGAAGGAATAATGGAGGTATTGCAAAGGAAAATGATTGATCAAACCTTGAGTTGAGTGCCAACAGCCTCGATGGAAAATCTGGATTTGCAATGGAGGTCGACGTCTTTACACTTCGAACAACGATGGGTTTTCCTACTTTTGCTTTGTCTGACTTGCACATCAACGCATAAATGGATTTCTGGGGGCATTTTGGTCTTCTACGTATGAGGGGCTCACGTGTTTAGCATGTTTGACAGAGAAACGTGTACGACATCGTTAAATTCAAGTGAAAAACCAAAGTGAAACGTTTAAGAAAGTTGGAGGGAGCGGGTTGAGACGAGTTAAACATTAGGGGGATAATGAGATTCGTGTGAAAATTGGAGGGATTTTTTTGTAATTAACCCATATTTATACTACCAAATTCTTTATGGTCACTGTTGAGTAATCAAGTCACTGACCTCACGTATTCCAATACAACATTTTATTACAATTTTTTACGAACATCAATCTATTTTAACTTCTGTACTGCACGCATACCAATACAACTTTAAAATTACCTAAATATTCACAATTTTATCATAATTCTACAATTTTCTTAGAAACGAACGTCCTAGTTAAATTACCTCTCATAATTGTAATTCCTATCTAGTAAAAGATCTTCTGTCTGGTTGCGTAATAATACTGGAAGAAATTTGAGAAGCAATCAAACCTGTCCGCCCACTTCCTCGGTGATGACATGGGTAACATCTATCGTAATCTCCACGGTGATATCCTGGTCTCTGGGAATATCAGAGGCATCGAAGTGGCCAACGGCACCGACTCTCAGTCTCACGTTTCCTGCAGCTGCCGATTGCATGACGGCTGCAGGGCCACCCTGTTGGGTCTGCCCGAGAAGAATGTTTTCAGCAGACTGCATGGTGGATGCGTCTCGTGGCGCAACGGGTTTGGACGTCTGGAAAACGTCGCCGTAGCTGATGGGCTCTTGCTGGAAGAGCAAGTCATCACGCGGTCTCTGAGGCTGTCCCTGGCTCATTTTCGGTATTGACACAGAGTCGAGTCGAGTCAAACAACAAGAAGCTAACTCGAGATTTTTTAACAGAACTCGTGGATGCATTGGGTGAATATATATGTTTAATATGTACGCGGTGGAGGCTAGTTACAATCTGAGAAGCAGGGAGTTTTCGAAGGTACACGTGTGGGAAACGGAGTAATAATGCTGAGTGGTTTTGTTCCAGGTGGTGGCTAGATTTAAGTCTGGGTCTTGAGCTCCTTCTAGTGTGACACTTGGGAGTTGAATTCAGTGCTAAGCTCTTCTATATGTAACCACGTGTTACATGCTGGGCTAAGCCCGAACTCTGATGAAAGCTTGGCCTATTTTCTGTTAAAGCCTCCTTCTCATCCTGAGTAGATGCCCTAATATTATCTCTCTTCTTTGGGCACGTAAGTCGGCCTATAATTAATGACTGGGCTTATGGCAAAAAATGATACGGTTTTGAATTGGGCTGCCATATAATTCTTGGAGGTTATATATAATGGAATTTCTTTCCACCACTTTCCGGCCTACTTCAGAAACGGCTACTTTTCTATAACTTGTCCATTCAACTGGGATAAGTCACAAGAGGCGTGGCACGCACAAAGTGGAGGAAAGAAAGCAAAACCAAATTGCAGCCGCAGGTCCACATCTTTCGCCAAGATTAGTCTCTTAGGATATAAAGGAAGTAAAAGGAGAAAAGGGTGTTCGATGAACGTAGCCAACTTAATATATAAACTAGTTTCGCAAAAGGAAGCAAACGAATATATAAAGACGAAGATCGGGCTTAATCATGAAATCCCCAAATCTGATGAGATCATTCTGAATTGATGCCACATACGTGTACAACGTGGGCAAGTGGATTGGTATAATTTTTAATGCTCGTGGGTTTCCACCTCATTTTCAAGCAACAGTGACAGGCGAACATAAAAAAATGTTCGAGACTCATATATGGATGGTACGTACGTATAATTACGTGTGACATCCGAGAATTGCCAGCATCCCATTCAACTTTTTCTCTCCTTGTTGATCAGTTCGTGTTGAATTCTGGGCAGAACAAAAATACTCAACGTCCATGTGGCCCGTGCTTTTGTGATCATGGGACGGAAATTAGGCTCTTTGGGTAAGGCATAATATTTCCTATCATCTCGTCAGACGTTTATAATAAAAAAAAATCTCATACATCGTTCTAATGAATCTCTTAAAAAAATTGTCATACAATTTTCCAGTTGCCCGATACGGTACCGTCACCAGCGCTACCGGGTTTTCAGTACCCAGTCTATACCAATTAGGATACTAGTGGCTTAAATCTAAAAATTCGGATGATTTTACCAGTTTGCGGGGACCCCGTCACTGATTGGGGAGGATATGGTAGACTGAATTTTTTTTAAAGGAGCAAGAGCGGTGTCGTTTCTCTTTCTTTTTACACTCATAATGTGGAAATTTAATCCTCATTTCGTCAGTGCATGACGTATTTCTTGCTTTTAATGTTTTGGTTCGGCGCATGCCACCTTCAGTTCCGAAAACCTGTCATCTCCGGCACTAGAAAATAAAGCAGCAAAAAATTATTAACGTTGCCGAGTGAACATTCATCAATTGCGTACCATATTGTTTTTTCCTAGTAATACAAGAAAATAACACAAAAGGATCCAATATGCTTGCTTTATGAGGGTGGGTTTTTTGTTTATTTTTGCAGCTGTTACAAGTGTGGTGGTCCAAACTCCAAACGGAGATTCAACCAATGATCTTCACATTCTATGCGGTGTTGTATCCGGCCGACTGTACTACGTACCCTTCCGGTCTAACATAAAGAAAAAAAGTAATAGTACAAGAACCCGCCTCCCGTATCCTCTGCCCCAACCCTCTACTTCTTCTTTAGGTTCTTCATCTTCCGCCATATCATTCATTCTCTGAGTCTACGCCTTTTGGCACCGTCACGACCAGCTTTCCACCGCTACACCTCGCGCTCGCCATCTCTGGCCTCGTCGAAGCAGGGAGACGAAACCGCCAAAGATCAAGTTCAAACTCTTCCAAGAACGAATGATCTTCACGTGCCATTCCTCTGATCACGATCTTTGTCACGCCCGGAAAGATTTTGATCGCCTGCGCCCGAACATCGCTGGGGATATATGTGTCTACTCCGTTGGTGGTGGCGGTGAAGCGGAAAGAATCGGAGGTTTCCTCGACTGAAACGTTAGCGTCTGAGTGGACAGGGAGCTCGAGGACTCTGGCAAACAAGTGGGGGAGTCTCCGGAGCTTTTTAGAAGTGAAGTCGCATTGCGGGGCTATGTTTCGCTTGTTCAGGGTTGGGCGGACCTTCATGATTAAGGAGAGGCTTCAAGTAAACTGCCAAGCTGTTTTAGCGGGGGGGAAAGCGGAGGGGCAAGGCGCCAAGGCTGCTGCTTTGGAAGAGAAAGCCCGACTAAATATCGTAGAGAGAGAGGAAGAGAGATTCTTGTAACGTTTTGGTGCGTGGTGGGGGAGGTTGGAGACCGGAGAAGAAAACTAGAAAAGGAGAGGGAAAGCGTTGCTTGAAGTGATTCGTTTTGATTGGTCTAGGGAGAGTGGGTCTGTCAGGGAATCGTTGCAGTACTCGAAATTGCCAATACACGCCACACGGATGTCAACTTTAGTTTATAATGCTACTAATTTCCAAATCCAAAAAAGTTGTTTTAAAATAATAAATAAATTAGCACCACTTTAATTTACCCACAGCTTTATCTGTCAGATTGGGCCTTATTGTACTTTTTTGGTCCATTTTGGACTTCTGCAGGCCAAATTCGATTTAACTGGGCTTAATTCGGTTCTTGCACAATCAACCTCCCCATTCGGCCTACCACCTTTCATTTTCAAGGAGTTGGGCTTGTTCAATTGAAGTTAATGTAACTATCCTTATCCGAGTTCTCTTGTAATTGTTTTGACAGAAAATGACAACTTTCTTTTAGCTACCATCAGTGGTAGCTTAGCTTAGCGGTGTGCGGATTGTGTTTAGATTCAGAATTTACTTCTAACCAAGGTTTGTGGATTGTGTTCAGGATTCAAAATTTGCTCCCAACGAAGATTTGAATCGCAGTAGCTCTATTATACTCTAGTAATTCTTGTGCTATGTGGAATTCTCGACATTAAATATTGATAGGTTTGCTTCATAACACTCCATAGTAGCTTTGAAAATGACGGTGAGTTTCAAAATTGAAGCAGAAGCTATAGTAGCAGGAGTTTGCATTTTAAAGTTTATTTTGACATTCTCAAGAGGTGCTTGATGACTACTCCCACATCGTAGATCCTATTGTAGGCCAACCCCAATTCTTATACTTTTATTTAGAATTTGGTGTCATCGAGACCAATTGGCGAGTCTTGATGGTCGTGGAATTCCACCCTTCATAATAATGACATTAACTCCATAGTTATATAGTATTGACGTCTGCATAACTTTTTCTACCTCATCTGTCTTAATTTATATTTCTTCATATATGCTTTTTTATGTTGTTTTAGTATCGTTTTCAAGCACCTATGGCTGGGTCGTTACACCCTTCTTTAACGGCCTTGCAATATTCCAAGTGTTTAATTTTTGTTAGTTTAAATTCTAAGATAACTATAGTTTTCATCTCTCATGTGGACTTAGATATATTTGGCCCAATTTGGACACACAACGGGCCTTCAGACCATAAACAAACTTCGGGAAGACTAGACGATTCATAATTCAGACTCCAATTTTAGTTATGGGTTTAAACCCATCATTTTCCATTGATGAGAAATAAAAAAATTTAATGTAGAGTAAAAAATAGTTACAATTAATAATCGATAGATAAAATGTGACAAGATTATAAATAAGATTAATCTACGACCCAAGTACATCATCCCTGTTATCAAGTAAAAGCAAGAGAAATGGAGGTACACTCGAAGACGACAGATAGGGAACACTTTTTTTTTTTAATTATTATTATTATTAAATTTTACGCAAGTGGGCATGTGATGTTTCAAAAAGCGAGGAAAGTAACAGTGTGCGAGCTAAAGACAGAAGATATCTACGCATGGTTTTGTCATTTAACATGGCTGGATATACATCACCCTAGTGAGATGGGTTTAAACCCATATTAGCTACGGAAGTCCAATTACCTAAGATAAACTTGATGACGTTACCTTGGTCTGGCAAGATTCTTTCTAATCCATTTGGTCTAAATTGTAACCAACCATTGAAAAAGCTTGTGCAACAAAACATATCAGCTTAGGATTAAATATGTTATCATGGGATTTGCTAAAAGGATCCAAATTTACAATCAGCTCAGAGACAGACAGAGAGAGAAGCTACGGCACAATCAAAATCACCTTTTCCCGTTGGCCGTGACAGCATAATTAATCACAG
Source organism: Myrica gale (assembly GCA_963930655.1). Lineage (NCBI taxonomy): Eukaryota > Viridiplantae > Streptophyta > Magnoliopsida > Fagales > Myricaceae > Myrica > Myrica gale. Next base: position 10,953,795 of record OZ005610.1, on the reverse strand, counting down.
CAAACATTTGGAGGACAGGAATGGACGTTTGACAACATATTCTAGCCACCGATTGTTCTTTTTAGTAGGTAAGATTCATTAATTCCACCTCTTCAGATACCTGTAGCCCTTCGTGACCGCCTAATGTTAGCATACTTTTGATACAAATAACGTAGTTTTATTAGATTATTCAACGTTAATTCCAAACTGTGACAAAGACCCATCTGCTGTGCCAATGAAGCATGGCTGCTTGGACTCATTAGCTTTGTGCTTTGTCACCCTAAATTACAGTCAAAATATGTCCTGTTTTCTTCGGGGTAGTACAGAAGTGGAGAGGTGTGGAGGTCGATGATGTCAGATCAGAAGGTTGATAAATTGTTGGGAGAAAAAGAAAAAGAAAAACTCTGTTAGATTTGAAACTTTGGACTTTCTCTGCAATACTTATCAAAGTTCTAAACTACTACTCCATTGCGTATAACCATTTCATTGGGTCAGGAAGTCTGGTATGGAAAAAAACAGTGAAGTTCGGATCTATTACCTTAAAATAGTGGGTTCTAGATCAAACAATATAATAATCCTCCAGCCGTTGAACACTACAACCCAGATGGATTAAAATGGGTATGAGCAGAAAGTATAAGTCACTGGAGGTGAGAGAAACTTATTGTATGAAATAATTGGTCCCCCGGTATTAGGGCTGCTCAGTGCGGCGGCACTGGCACCGGCACCGGGTTCCCGGTACCCGGTCTAACCGATGCCGGTGTAGGTTTCGTTTTTTTTTATTAAAAAAAAATCGAGATTTTTCCTGGTTTACCCCGTAACGGGAAACCGAGATTTTTTTAAAAAAAATTTATAGTTTAGTTTCTACTTGATACTTTGCTAGTTTCACTTAACAAAGCTAAATATGGGTATTATGCTTAGGAGTTAGGTGAAGGGACTGGATTCTAAAAAGGCAAGCATAATGAAATATGACTGCACTTCCATTCTTTCATATCCCTGAGTTTTATTAGCAACCAAGAGTGTAGTTTTGTGCTTCTTTCTATAAATGACCCCTGCGGTTTTTTTTCATTTTAATTTGAAAATCAAGAGTGGTTAGTCTTTGGTAGATATAGATCTACAAAGTCCTTGATTCACGGAGTTGAGTTGGGTTGGCAGTGGCCTAATTAACTTCAAATTTTTTGTTGTTGTTTATGTTGTTCTTCTTGGTAAACTTTTGTGTGTCCTAATTTATTTCTGATCTGCAATCATTTCAAACCTTCATCTTGTGGGGTAAATAGCTAAGAAGTAAAAGTGTGATTAATTTGATGATGGTGTCTTGTGTTTTCCACCAATATGTGAGGCTGTCAAATGGATTTTCATCTTTACAACTCACAAGGGCCTTATAATTTACCATTTTGAGTTGCTAGACAAATTAAGCCCTCCAATCTTTAGTTGATCACTAATTATGTCACATAGGAGGAAATGAAGAAATAGAAGAATCGATATGGTTTGTAGTTATTATCTGATCGCAATCAAATAATGTTTGATAAGACTGGTTATATTTCTTTCATGATCGTTGTTGTTTTAGGTATTGCTTAAGAAGGTTTCTAGATCTTATTTTGAGTCAAATTCAACATTGATTTCGTCTTTCTCAGTTAAACTTTTTGATTGGGGGGAGGAGGGCCACAGGTCAGAGGCAGAAATTGCTTCTCTTAGAGCAGCTTTTAAACAAAAGGTTGTCGTTTGGCACAAGCTTGACCATCCTAATGTAACAAAGGTGTTAGTGCATTTTTGTATTGGCAAAATTTCGTGTCAAAAATTCAGATAGAGTCATCATGTTTGACTAGAGTTTGACAAGTGCTCAGTTAAAATTTCAGACAGAAACATAAGTGTTTAACGAGCGCTCGAGCGACTTCCGGTGAATTTCAAAAATTTCTGAATTTTTGGATTTTCCTTGTGAAACCAAGGGTAACCCTACTAGGTTTTGAACATGTTTTAAAATTGTTATTGATTTGTTAATTAGAGGGAAAACACATGTTTTCCCCTCTAAGTGTTGTTAGGGTTTAAATTGGATTTTTCAAAAGGTAATAGTTTATACTTACAGTTATGTCTCTATTACTTTGGACTTTAAATTATCATCTTATCTTTTAGGATGATCTTTATTTTTATTGATTTTAGAATTTGAATTTCATTAGTTTAGATTTTATTGATATGTGATTAACGAACCAAAAGAAAAAAGAAAAAAAATACATTGGGTCAAATGCGTAAAATGCTATAAAAATAACTCAATATGAATGTAGGATAACTGGAAACCGTCATCGCTAAGGGCCGATTTTTTCCTTTAATGATATAGGTGTAGATGACAATTATTTAAAAACCGGCCTACCCGGTACGATGATTAATGTGGGAAATAAACAAAGGTGGCCCAAGTTTTCAATCATACATCATCATCTACTCCAAGCCAAAAACCCGTGGGACAAAGCCTAGAAGCAATCAAATTAGTCGTCATTTGAGCAAAATCCACTCTACAGACATCTCATCCTCTCTTATCTCTATCTGCACAGGAGAGGGTAAAAAGCAGAATACAACAAACCATTCTCAAGGAACGGCATCTTTTCGAAAACGCAGGCTTTCTGAGAGCTCCTAAGGAGGAAAGACACTCGATCAATAAATTTCTTTACGGGCATCATCCAAGCCATAGATCTCCGCTCCATCTAAGAGCATTTCTTCGTAGCGGCATTTGCGACTGCAAAAGGCTTTCTCACCTCTGCATGTCAGAGGCAAACAACTAAGTAGTCTACAAGTATATAGGAATTAATTTGGGTGACGCTAGCCTAAAAACTCAATTAGAATTTGTAAGAATCTATCCCGTCCATTTTCTACACACCAGATTTGGAGTTCAATCAAGAGTCTCTACTTATATCCTCGTAATACTTCTACATAGTTGTTAAAGACCAACCATCACGGCTTTTGAAGGGTCGAGTAATAATCCTTTTTGCTATCCGAGGTCAGTTGTATTTTTGGTTTTGCCCTTTCTAGGCCTTAGTGCTGTCTATTCTTAAGAAGGAAATAGACCAAACCTGTTACCTGTAAATGTAGATGTCTTTAGTCTGTTCAAGGCTCCTCTTGCAAGTGTAACAGCAGCTGAGAAAGTTATCCAACGAAGAGAGCTCACCCGGTAAAGAGCAGTAGGTGTCCAAAATGCAGTTATCAAATATCCGAGTGGTTCTTCGAACAGGCCCATGTGATATCACACACGTATAATCCTCAGAAAGCTCCATCTCCCTCGCAGAGAGACCACCAGTTACAACTAGTGGAGAAACAGCTTGTGTTTGGACGCCAGAACTCGCAGGCCCGAATTCCGATGAGTGCGAACCCCGGGTCTTGATTCCGAAATCACCTGGAGATATTTGAGACTCAGTTGGACAAAGTGTAGAGGGTGGCAGGGGAGGGATCTGAACTCTAAGCTTTGTACCAAACAAAACCTTTCCATTGCTTGGTTTTGGAGAATTCTCTTCAACACCTCCATCATTGAGAGTATCTATAAGTGCAAGGCCAACACCTTTGGAGTCCATTTTCCCCCATGAGTGTTTTCTTTCTGAGAAAGGTTTTGGGGATATAGGTTGGTTTGTGTCTTGTGAGAAGGTATTTCCAAAAGGAGATAATGGTAGGGCGTCCAGAATTGAGGTGGGACTCATACCAGCTTCAGTCTCAGAGAGACCCTTGGCTGTGAAACCTCTAAATCTTGGCGAGTCAAAGAACGACGGTATGGGTCTATTGCGTTTCTGGGTGGGAGACGGTTGAGGGCTGTGATCAACCATTAGAGATTGCTTGCTGGTCTCGGCTCTTGAACTATTCCTCAGCATAACTTCCTCTTCTCAGATAGTCCTCTGCGCCATAAAATAATTATGATTTGCAGTGTCTAATAGGAGTTATAAAAGAGATGCAAATGCTCTTGCCCATCGTGTTGTTCAAGGGCTTCTTCCATGTCTTTAGAGGGCAATATTCCTCTTTCATGTATCCCTTTGAACATACTGTCGAGCGACAATCCGTGGATTCCTCTTGATTGTTGTCTCCTTGGTAATGGATCTTTATTTAGAAAAAAAATAATAGGAGTTATAGACTCTAAAAGTTCCACAGGAACGAAAATTAATTTACAAAGAAAGGCATGCTGTGAACTAGATCATAGATAAATAATTGAGAGCTCACCTGAACAAATTACAGTGAATAATGCCGAGAAATAGCCATGAGTTGCTGCAAGTGACAGTCTCAAACACAACCTAGGAGCTTGGAAGGCAGATGTAAAAACTCTCCTTTTTCCTGGAAAAACACTACTGCAATGCCCTTAGCTCCCTCAATATATCCCAGAAATTTGAGGTTAAAATAGATTCAGAATCAGAAAAGTTGAGAGATCTCCCAGATCTCTGTAGCCTCCCTTTCTAAGAGGACATACTAGTAAACAAAAACCCGGATTACCTATTTACCATGTTCCGAACAATGGCCAATTCCCATCATAACGAGCTTGCAAAGCCATGAGATCAAGTTCATGCATGAACAATAGGCCTGCCATTTATGACAAAAGAACTGTATGTCTATACTCTCGTGTTTCTGAAAGAAATCTCATAAGTTTACAGCTCCCCATGAAAAAGAATATCCATAAATATCATCACCATGCAATAAATGAGATAAATGACTCTCAAACTAAGGTTTGAGATAGTGGGGTTTTCACTCCCGCCATCGATTTCACTACTATCAAATCCTCTTTCTTCAGTATCTGTTCTTGCAAAATCACAACCAACTTGCAGGTAGAGAAGTGAAGAAAGAAAGGAAAGCCTTTAACTCAAAAGGGCAGGCAAGTTGGGGTGCGGCCCTTTTAAAGAGAAGAGAAAAAGGAGGCGTGTGCACACAAGCAGTGGTTTTGACAACACAGCTTCAACTCCAACACATCATAGTTTTCTTTTGCTTTTGGAAATAGAAATTTGTTTCATATATATCTTTGTGATCTCTCTCTGATCTGTAGAATTAGTTTTGTCATTTTGTGAGTAGTTTTCTCCTGCGCGACTGTGGCCCTTTGTCTAGACTTTCTTGGACTCTCTGGATCTCTCTGACTGTACAGCTTTCGGAGATAAATGCAGGAATAAACGCACGTACTTAGTTGGGAAATGCTTGGGTCACCTTAAACGTCTCTGCGTTGGTAATGACAAAAGCTACCAAAATAAAAGTTATGGCAAAAAGTTTAAATTCATACATTAAGGAATGATCTAGCCGAATAAAAATAACTTGAAAATGTTTTCTTACAATTATTATCAAACGTTTATTACTAGATGTTATTTCTTTCTCTCTTCTCCTCTTTACCTCCCCTCTCATTAATTACCCCAATTTTTCTCTCTCCCTCCTCCGCTTCCCTCTCTCATCTCATCTTCTTTTTCTTCTTTCACTCTGTCTATGATATTCTTATTATTTTGTGCTTTCCTCTCTTGGTCCACTTTTCCTTACTTTTTCCTCTTGGCAATCAACTAAACTCTACCTTTTATTTTCTACATATATCTCTCCTCCACCCAGAGCAAGGAATCAACGCTTTTGAGACCTACCAAACGCCATTTCATTGTTGAAGATACAAAATTAGTCGCCGCTTAAAGGAAAGATAAACACTGTCAAAATTAAAAGATAATACAGAGAGAGGAGTAGAGAAATAGGAACAAGAGATAGAAAATTTAAGTGGTTCAATTAAGAAACTCATATCCATTATAAAACCCTTTTATGATTGTGTTTTAAATTATGAGTTTACACATAGTATAAGTTAAAGGTCTCTAGAGACGGGAACGGATTCCCTTCGAAGGTTCTGAAGGAGGGAATTCCAAAGGCTACCAAAGACACGTACGGTCAAGATGTAAAGAAATCAAATCAACAGTGGTTACAAATCCACCTGAAGTATTGGGAGTCACACCAAGCCGAGCCACGCCATGAAGCCTTCCTATTCATTAAATTAGGTGGATTTGTAACCACCATTGATTTGATTTCTTTACATCTTGACCGTGTCTTTGGTAGCCTTCGGAACTCCCTCCGTCGGAGGGAATCCGCTCCCCTCTAGAGACAATACAAAACATAATAAAAAAGATATTCCTACATTTAAACTTCAATAAGTGAGATCTTGAAAATATCTCAGGTTAAAACATAATCTCTTACATCATAATAATATCATATCAAAACTCATAAATTTATTATGTCTAACAGTCACAACGCTCTAACGGTCATATAAAAATGTGAGTCCTAGTTTCAGGATTAAGGCAACTCAAGAGCGGGGGTGAATTGGTTTTCAAAAAATTTCGGTATTGACTCCCAAAGTTGTGTTTGCAAGTAAATACTACTTTAGCACAAGTATATAATATGCGGAATTGTAAATAAGTGCTAAAGTAAGGAGAAGTGCAAGAGAAGCAAACACAGTATTTTTAGGTGGTTCGGCAAATCCGCCTACATCCATCCCTCAAGCTCCTTCACCGAGCCTTGAGGTTTTCCACTATTCTCCAATAGCTTTACACACTAGATTACGGGTGCTAGTGAACCGTACAAGCGTTTTTCCGGGATCAACACTCGAACCCACTCAAGTGGTTTTTCTAGCTCACCACTCACAACCTCACCAAGCTTGAGATATACACTCTCAAAGCTTCTTCTTTAGTGAACAACCTCACTAAAGGAAACACCTCTATTGGATAGGTAGATGGAAGAACAAAAACTCTCTTGATAGAGTAGATATGAAAATGAAGGCTCTATCTCTTTATTCACACAAAGACAAGGATATGAAAGTGTGTTTTGTGTGAATCCTATGATAAATATAGAATAGGAAGGTTTAGAATATTTCTCAAGTAATAGAAATGATATGTGGTTGTTGGGTTCTCATTTTAGACGAAATGAATGTGTATTTATAGGCCACATGTGAAAACTAGCCATTTACAGTCGTTGGGTGTTTTTGCTAAAACGAGCCGGTCGACCGCTACATGAACCAGTCGACCACTTCAAGTTACCATTACCCAACGGTCATATTGTCAGAAGCTTCAACGACTCTTTTGTCAAAACCAACCGGTCGACCGCTACATGAGGCGGTAGAAGTACTGGTCGACCGCTTGAACAGCCGGTCGACCTCCTAAACTAAAGCATGATCCAGTTCTTTAAAAAAAAGTTTTTTGACCACTTTTAAACACCCAATTTGGAAGACATACTTCTCATAAGTATATGAAGGTTTGGAGGTATGATTGGGGTGTTTTTGAAACCTATAAAAAAATTTTAATCTTTCAAATAATACTTAAAACGGTTTATGCACATTTTGAAAGATATGCAAGTGCGTGAATCAAATCCTTGTCAAATGTGAAATAAAGAGGTTTGACTCTTTTCGTCAAGTTGTTTTTGTCTTTGAAGATGTCAATTTTGTAAACTCATCCATTTATTGAAATCATCAAAATCTCGATTGTGCACAAAAACCAACAAAAGTGTCATATAAATAAAGTAAAGGTTTTATTCACGCAATTTTTATTACATCTATTTCCAAACCTTCTATCTACAACTCACCAGTATATCGTGACCAAAATTTAAGGGGAAATCATTTTTGGTCTTTAAATTTTACTCTGTTTTCATACTAGGTCATTGAGTTTTAAAACTAAAGATTGTAGTCATTGAGTATTACAGTATTTTCATTATAGGACCTTAAGGTTTAAAACTAAAAAAAATTACACGGTGTTTGGTAAAACATAATTTTAATAAAATTTTAGCTTTTTAAAAAATTTTGATTTTTCAAACACACTTTTGTAAAATTTTAAAGCTACAAATGTAATGTAGGACTAAAATGACCCTCAAATTAGACTATAAAATGTATGTTTTGACCTCGTCTACCGTTAAAAGCTTAAACGTAGTCGAAGAGTAATTTCGACCAAGAGACTTGAGGTGGGTCCTAGAGAATTTATTCTTTCTCCAGAAAATTACTAAATTGGACATGGTTGACTTCCGTAATAAGGCAGAGTTGGTGGGCAATAATGAATTTTTCACCAATTCCGGAAGACAGAGTCTCCAACTATTGACACCTACAGCAGTGCGAATCAACAAAAAAACGTTGGTTTTACGCGGTTGACCCTGAACTTCAACGAAAAAGTGTCGTCGTCTTTGTGAATAACGGTCATTTCCCCCTTCACCCCATCGTCATCTTCTTAGTCGAACCCCATCTCTATTTCGCCCTTGCTTCTCACCTCTATCACCCAAGTCAGATCCTACGTTGTGACAGAGCCGACCCGTGCGAATCAAGATCACCATTTTGAACTTTTTCACCGTGTAGTCCAATTTGTCATTCCTTGTCGGAGGAGTTGAGGCAGTCGACTGTGGATCGTGATACTATGAAGCGATCTAATGCGGAGATAGGCCATTCGCTCAACTGTGGAAACTCCATTTGGATATGTAACAATCTCCCTGGTTCCAGTCGTTGCTCAACAAGTTCCTTCACCACCTCAGCTACGGCGCCAGTTACCCGCAGATCTACTCGCCTCCAGGTTAGTCCTCCGTTACCTGGCTTTTGCCTACGATCTAGGTTTTGGAATTTGATGTTTGGAGGAAACTTTATACTCTTCTATTTGGATGCCGAGAAATGGACGAAATGAGGACAAATAGATGTTGGTGTATTTTTTTAGCTAAAACAAAAAAGATAAAGAGAAGATCTCAATAATTCAAACATGGAAATGAAAGTATTAAATCGACTTTTTGAACTATTTGTGTTTCTTTTCTACTAATATACCCGCAATAAACTCTGATGGTTAATTCTGGATCTGTCCTCTTTTCCTCCATTTCTCAGCATCCAAACAAAAGAGTAGAAAGAGTTCAAACAAGCCAATTCAATACTTGTTTGATATAGGTACTCAGAGATAGCTAGATGGATCGAAAGTTATTCGTTATTGGGGTTCTTTGGTTTTTTTTATCTTGTTATGTGAGTGGTCCCTCCCCAAACGAGCCATAACTGTTTGTAGTTTGAGCTGTTAGTTGCGTACACTTCTATTTAGGTTTTGTTTATGCTTGCATTATCATGTTCTGATTTTCTGGAGAAATCATAATAATAGATTGCTCAACCATGTTCAGCTGCGTGTTCTAAGGTCAGGGAAAGTGAGAACTGATCCATCTAGCAATTCTTCCTCCCACGAAATTTCTCAGGTAAGAGATTTGGTTCTAATTTTGGTCTATTTGTTATATTTAAACACAACATACGGATGGTCTTGTTCAGTTAATTGGAAAATCATTGAGTGCATTCAGATCATATGCCTATATTGTGTGAGATTGTCTCTTAAGTGGTCATTGATTATTACTTATGTTACAATGTTTAATCATATTATCTGCAAGATTCGGTGAGACTGATCTTGGCCACATGGTGTGTTGTTGTGCCTTTTTTTATTTGATTGCGTTTATACCCATAGACTCCAAGGCTCGTATGTCACCCAAATGACGTTTAGTCTCTGATCTATCTCTTACTCAATGAGCAAAGTAGAGGAAAATTTGTTGATGGAAAACTGAAAGAACAATTTTTTTATGATAGAGTGGCGAGTAACCTTAACAACTTCGGCCAAATGAACGTATCAGGACAACAGTTCCAGACCAAAGTTAATGCACTAAAAATTGATTTTAGAGCGTTCCGCCTACTAAAGGATCAAACTGGTGTTGGAGGGGACTACATGAGCAAATGGGGGGGAGATATCTCATTCTTGTCAGAGCACATGGACTTCGGGGGCGGTGTCAGCAACACCCATAGTGGCGGTGCCTCTTTGGACACAAGCTCAGGCTCCAGAAAGCGGGGATTTGCGTCGATTACAGGTGCGCGAGAGCACGCCGTAATGCCTAGCAAGCATCTAAGTTGGAGTACCTTGAAGAGCTGAAGGAGTTAGCCAAGAGTAAGAGGCACATAAATGGCTCTGGCAGTAGCAAGGATGACTATATGATGACTGAATGTGTAAACACACTTGAAGCCTGCCAGCCAAGATTGTCCTAAGCGCAGTACTACTTGGTTGTAGTTCGCCTGAGTCCTAGTCGCCCATTGCGTTATGGCTTCCTAGCCATGCCTGATGAACAAAAGAGTGAATGGGCACACAGATGCACATGATTCCCCACGAAGGATGTGATTGCTTAAATTACGCAACTAGGAGTTTGTGGTGTTGGTTTTTCATATTTTCTGACATTTGCTAGAAATTTGATGTATAATTGTGACCCTTATGTGTTGTCTGAATATTATCGTGTATTCATGTGTCAGCACAAGCTAGTTAAAGTGTCAACACATCACATGGGATTGAGGATTTTCCGGAAAGCCATCAAACGCATTAAATTGTTCCTCATTTCATGGAAAAGTTTCCAACGGCTCTTTCGCCTACCCACTCGACTGTTGAAGACAAAATGGCTTCAATAAAGGACCGGTTGTTGAAGAATGAGGAGAGCTCTCACCTACACGCACGAAATTACAATTACTCCTTGACCTAACTATTTGAGAAAAGTGAGAAAGCTCTGAAGAAGAAGATAGAAGCTTCGCACCTACTGAGAAGGCCTGCTCTTTCCCCATTAAATTTCAAGTCTTCTATTGTGAATCCATCTTCTTTCCTACCCTTGTACATCATATTTGAATATTTGTCTTTAAGAGCCTATACGTGAGTTTTTCACCTTGTACCCATTTTATTTAAACCTTGAGATTGTTGGGTAAACACTGGGTCCTACTTTTGAGAGTAGAAGAAATTCTCTAGGTTGTGAGGATTTGTAAAGAGTTTAAGCGTGATCTTTGAAAATGCTTTGTAACGGTTCCTTGGCACCCCGGAAGCTAAGGTGTATTTGCTATTCGATTATAGTGAGGGAAGCCCAAGGAAGTCAAAAGCGTTGGGGGTGAATGTAGGCAAGTGTTTTGGCCGAACCACCTAAAAACTACGGTGTCATCTCTTCATCCCTAATCTTCTCAAGTTTCAATTTTTTCTATTACTCTTTACTGTAGTGGTTTATAGTGTTTATTTGTGATTGGTGTTTTAATTCTATTGAAAATTGTTAATTTCTATTAAAATCCAATTCACCCCCCTCTTGGGTTGCTACATATACTTTCAGTTTTCCTTATTAAGTGTAATATATTTTCGACTTATGAAATGTCTGAATCACACAATGGTAGCTTCGGAAGTGAACAAAGTGGAGAGTCTACAGAGGAAAATTTTGGCAGACTTTTTTGGGGTTGTGTGAAGTACAAGGTTAGTTGTTGTATGGGTACTGTATTTATAGCTTGCATTAATTATGGACGGGTACTATATTTTAAAGAGGTTGAGTATATTTTAATTAAGTTGATAACTGTTGACTATATTTAAATCAAGTTGACAGTTAGTCAGTTTAATTAGGTTACATAACGAATATGTTTAATTGTATGGGAGGAGGGAGGTCATTGTAATTATTTTGCTTGGAGGGATCCTAAGATGTGTCCGTATGGACGAAAGGTACTTCGAAAATTGCGAGCAAAATTTAGAGAGAGCTGCGAAGACAGAATGAGTCTATGATGACAATGATAAAACAACATGAAGAAGATATGGTAAACATGACTGCACAACATCGTTTAGAAATTGAGGATTTGGCTGCGCAACATCGCGATCGAGGATTTGAAATTGCAAAATTGATGAAATGGTCGCTGATCATCATCTACAAATTGAGGTGGTGAAAAAGGCGTCAGATGTTCAGATGAGTGGGTATAGGGTTGCATTGGTCTTCAGTTCGTATCTTGCTGTTGAAATTTTAGTTGCTCACTTATTTAGCACTGGATTATGCACTCCTTCAAAGCTTATGTTTGCGTCATGAGTAGTAATTCTGCTGTGTAATATTTTGTTGATAATGTTCAATGTAACTGGAACTTGTGAACGGTAGTTAACTTGGTGATCATTAACTTTGTTGTTAATTTTGTTGATCATTAATGAGTTAATTGTTAGTCTCGTCTTGGAGATTTGATAATCGTTATCTGTGTTATGAAAATGTAAAGTTTATTGCATTCAAGATAAATACATGTTTTCCTGCCAAACTAATATTCAAGATTACCACATTCAAGATAAAGACAAGTATCTTGCAACGTATTCAATATAAAGACACAAAATCTGCTATTGTCAAAACATCAATTGATCAAATAAACAAAATGCATTAGCACCTGTTTTTGTTTAACCAAGTCCATATGCATCTATTTATAATTCACAAGAAGTACAAATGAGTTCTATTGACAAAACACAAACTAAAAATTGAGTGACATCTTGTACATACAAACTGCTGGCACTATTAAAATGCAATTTACCCTCTGTCCCAAAAAATTACCAACTATCAATACCATAACCAACAAACTGTCCAACCACAAATCCAAAAACCAAAAACTTTCCTAACCAACAAATTGAGATGCAACCAACAGTACACAAGAACTAACTATATGCATTAAAGTAATCCAGAACAACATTAGATCTGCCATCGGGGTTTTTTCCCTTGTCCTTCGCATTTGCACGCTCTATAGTTGGAGCTTTACCCTTCGCTGGTGCTCCAAGGCATAGAGGTGCGTCCGAAACCTTGAACTGAATTCTGCCACGACCTGGGGCCCCCCAAGAGCACCTAACACAGTGTCCTGCTTCTGGAGCAGTGAGGTTGATTACAACCTTTCTGCTTGAAATGCTCTGTTGCAATGCACCTCCTTGCAACCGACTTGATCTTCGCATCCGTATGCGAGAAGCAATCCCAGTGACATGCAATCTGCTGCTAGTAGATGGTGGCCTCGTATTCAACCTAATTGTGTGTGTCTCTATCTATGCCGTAGAGGGGGGTTCGCGTTATGGAGTTGGAGCTCATGTTGTTTTCTTTCTCGATGTCTACAAATAAGAATATTTAATTATTAAGTTGATGTGTAATTATAGAATATAAGTACTAAAAATTGGAGCTTTATTCCATATATACTTACATGAAGGGATGTTATTCACTCTCTCCAATGTTGTCCCCCAATAGTTGTGATAGTCGCCTACTTCTAGTAAGCTGCAAGACATGTGCTAACATCTGTAAATATTTTAATATTTTCAGAACACATGACATATATTATAATCAATAGAGACCGATAAATTATTGGTACAATGGGTGTAGGTGGGACATTGTCAGATTGCGAAGGTGTTTCATCACGTGTATGAGGTATATGGATATTGTGTGCCTCGGCAGTGGTCTGGGACTGTGTTTCATCACGTTGTTATCGTCTCTGGGTGGCCTGCAATATCAGAGCAACATCAGTAACGTATTTAAACAAATCAGGGGTTTGCACCCATCCCTGAAACTGTCTTCATCGCATTGAATGAGACGTATAACCGCTGGAAGAACGGTGGCAGATCCGGTGATATCCGATCCATCATAACAATGAGGCACGAACCTCGATTAGTTTCCCTCACAGTCGTACAGTAATCCTGCACCCGTCCATATTTCTCCTTATGAGAGCCAAAAATCTGCTCCATGACCCTTTTCTTTGCCCAGTAACATTTTTGCCGCATTGTCTCGCACTGTCACTTCCGCTTTACCTCATCATATCTAGCAAACACCGTCATATTAGGTTGGCTTTTAATCTAGTCCAACATCTTGTCCGCTATCCAACAAATGCTAACTTGCGACAGACGATACCGTCTAGGACACTTGTGCTTTGGCTGAATATCTCTGATCTCAAAGCTTCTTTCACCCATGATCTTCAAACCGTACACTATTCTTGCACTTATTCGTCCTACAATTGATCACCACCTTATCTCCAGAATTTTTCTTGAACCAAATGTCCTTTCCAAGTTTTATATTAGCCTCCCTTACGACTTCTTTGAACAGGGTAGCAGTAGGGAACTTCGTCCCTTTGACAAGGCATACAAAGCCTATATCACGTTCATGAAATTCAGATGCAGATCGTGACATCATACCGCCATCATCTTCATTATCTGGAGGGGAGTGAAGTACATCAGAGCCCACCATATCAGAGAGATAACCTGCAAAGTAAAAATTAAGGGTCTCAATAAATACTTACCACAATCTTTATCTTTATCAGCCTCACATGTTGGAGGTGCTTCATCATCGGCATCATCATGTTCAGGGTCCATGTAAACAACTGACCTACCAAAAGGCCCACCGACCTCAAATGATGGACCAGGAACGTATGAAGGCTCAACAACCTCAAATGATGGACCAACAAGGTTGAAAGAAGAACCCCCGACGTCAAAAGGAATCTCACCTTCCTCCTAAACAGAAGACCCACCAATGTCAACAGCTTCTTCGTGTAGTCCAGCCTCGTCATCGCCATTGACCTCTACGTCATAGAAGTCATCATCACTGCTCAATGCATTATCCCAGCACTTTGTGCAGATTCCAAGACGACACCTCTCACTGTCCTCATCCACCTCGTTAATTGGGTTAACTTGTGGTGCAGTCTCAAAACCGACTACGTAAATGAATATTTTATTCTTCCCCTCATATACAACTACCATCTGATATACAGCCACCATCTGAAGCACATCAGGGTCACCCAATATAATTCGCAGTCCATTGAGGGACTTTTCTGGCTCCAACTAAAAAACAAGATCGCCAGACTTATAGTCGTACTTCACAACACCTTCTACCTCTATGAATGATAGGCAGTTAGTGTCGTAAGGGTCGTTGTGTACCGCCACCTTCCCAGCAACGTATTCGCACCCAGCTGACCTGTCAAACTTCCCCCCATAATAGACCTTAAATACAACGGAAGTTGACGACATTGTGAAAAAAAAAACCTACCACAATTCAAGGTAACTTAATGAGAACATATATGGGAACTAAGTTATTAAACAAGATCATGAGAATATATAAGGCATTGCATAAGATATTAAAGATAACTTAATGAGAAATATCAGCAAACATGGTTTAAATAAATGAGATGCAACATGGTTTAAAAAAAAAAAAGATGCAGCATTAGTTTTCATACAAGCAAACATAGAAGTAAGCCACTGAGAATAATTGAATAAAAAGGGGAGGGGTTGCTTATGTATTGAATATTATTAATATATATCGAATTTATTGTTGCTTTAATTACCTATTTTGACATAACTAGAAATCAGATTCAAAATGGGTACATTAATTCGTGTTATAGCCAAAGTAGCTTACGAACTCCCTTAGCCCACACTTACCATTCCCTTAAGACTTTTGGATACACTTTCATTGACAACCTATGAGCTTTATCCATCTCATTTGGAGCCAACCTAAAGGCAAGCCACAAGGGTCGTTTTGACCACCGTTTGATTATTATTTTAATCAAGCTGGTAACATTAAACCAAGAAACTAAAGATTCATACAAGCCAAGCCAAATAAAAACTAACACACAAAAAAACAGAGAACAACACATAAAGGAGGGTGCAAAATGTTAAAAATTGGAAATTTCTACAATACCCACATGGGGAAAATATACATATGGAGTGAAACTAGAAACATAAGATAGGCCCATATGCTTGGTTCAATTTAAAACCACTAAGGTTCATCCCATGTGACTAATACTAAAAAAAAGAATAGATATCATCATCTCTTCACACCCTAATGTCCTTATCAAAGCCATATGACTCGGGGACTAACTACTTCATCCTTGCATGACATGGACGTGACATTGGCCAATAATAGAGTATAGTATAAAATATATAGTATAAGATTTTACCTTGTACAATAATAAAGTGTACAATAGTAGACCTACTGCAAATATTATTCTCAATCATACACATCTTATCTTGTATACAAAAAGAAATATACAAGGATATAAGTAGTATTAACTAATCATTACCAATAAAGTTCCCAATTTATACCTTCACTGAAGAATATCGTTTGAGGAAGGACGAGCCACCACGTGCGACATTGGTTCCTACGAGATCATAGAAAACAAAGCAAGAAAACCAAAAGAAATGAGACCAAGGTCCACATGTTGTCGGCCAACACTACCAAGTTGCAATTTTAAACCCTTATCGCAGCTGGACCACCTTAACACATATAAATACCAACCCCAACAACCCAAGAAATTAGTTCAGATCTAATCACCCAACCACCACAAAACCCACATGACAGAGGAAATGAAAGTCGAAGGTTTTAATTTTTACCTATTCTTCTATGGCTCGCCTAAAGGAAATCGGCGTAGTAGACGCAGATGGGTGGTTACCAGAGTCTAGCCAAAGGAATGGGGGGACGTTGTCTTCTTCCACCGCCGTCTGGACAAGGAGCCGAAAGTCTGTCGAAGCCAATTTCAAAAAATTCCTAATTCGATATGCCCTAAATTGGTCAAGGATTGAAGAGGGCATTCGGCGTAATTCGACCATCACCTATCAAGGGCGTATAGGTAATTTGATATGGGCAAACAACACGTGGGAGGCACGTGGGGGCAATTTCCATCTGTTTTAACGGTAATTTTAATCGGAGGCGAGGATTGAAGAGTTTTGAAAATTAAATGTCTCAAATCGCCATTTTTGAAATAGAGGGTACTAGTTTGATTTTTGCCCACAAATATAGGGCTAACTATGAATTTTCCTCCCAAAAAGAAGTGCATCTTGTCCCTAAAGATCTTCTTGAATAATTATAGTTGATTATGGCAAAACAATTTTTAATAGCATATAAGTCCTAACATATCAAAGATTTTTTTAGTTATCAAGATACTTCATAATCTTATTATTATCCTTGTCTTAGTTTATCTAAAAAGAGAGACCTAACAAAAACTCATAAAAATTAGAAAATGGAACATGACCACGGTGTATTCCCTTAAAAAGTTTCCACACCTCCATTTCTACAATTAGGTTTATCCTCTCTTTGGCGTGTGTCTAGGCCTCGGCACTAGTATCGGTGCCACTTAATGGTCACCGACCTACCGCTATTCCGATTCTATTTTAGTATTTATTGAACCGAAATTTTCATATTATAAATTTTATTTCGAAAATTTCGGTTTCAATACGTGTGATTTTGTGCACAACCTGAAACGTTTGTCAAAAAATCTTCTCATAAACACTTTTTGCAAAAACTTGTGCTTTGTGCAATCTCAAATTGGGTATACCCATCATAAACTACAGAATAAACTTCAACGAAAAGAAATAAAGCTTAAAATTAAACAATCACTTGAAGGTTATATCCTCTACTTTTGATACTAGGAGTATTTACAGCACAAAAATAATTTCAACAGAATTTGAGGATAAAATGAGCTCAGAACGTGAATCATTGAGACCATAACATTCAATACTCAGGGTGTTGCCACATGTTCCCAGTGAGATCTTCAGCCTTTCTGGTGGCATCGGCCGCCTTCTTCTCCCATTTCCCAAGCACATTTGTATCCTAGCACGAAAAGATCCCAAAAAGTATTTGTTGAATGAAATCAAACGGTATACATCATTATTTTTTTGCAAACAGAAATGAAATTTGTCCGAAAAGCCGTTCAAAAAAAATATAGTACCGATCGGACGGGTGCGTATTTTTTGTTATGTTCCGTTTGAACGAATTTAAAGGTCCAACGCTTTATTATTCGATACTGTTATTTCCCGTTCGAACATTCATTAACAATCACGTTCTTTACCGTTCGCACTTGTTTGTACAGTTACAGATGAAAGAGTTCTTTATAGTTTGAATGTCGTGAGAGAGACGTTCGTTATCATTCTATATGGTTCGAACGCGAAGATTGGATCTGTGCGATCTTGGTCAAACAATAGTATATATTGATGGGTGTCCGAACGAGTTGTATGACGTTGGAGCAGAGTTTTTATTGAATATTATTTTAAAATAAATAAATACGAATTTTATAATAAACAATTAGACATATAATGAAGTAGTTTATGCTGATTAAAATACATCAATTTTAATATCCACAAAAAATGATATTAAAAATAATGTCCAAAAAGTAAAGAAACGAATAAAATGCTAATACTCTAAGCATACCAAATAGAAATAAAAATATACATAATAAAACATATTATCTGTCACTTGCTCATACTATGTTGGTTGTATCTTCCTTATGAATTTTTGCATCTGGTCCTCCAACAACGGGTCCAACTCTAGTCTAAGCAGCTCTAGCATTTTCCCTTGCTCATTATGGTGCTGCATTTCTTGGATCTCTTGGTGCTGCTACTACTCTCATAAGTGTGAGTCCTAGTTTCAGGATTAAGGCAACCCAAGAGGGGGTAAATTGGTTTTCTAAACTTTTCGATATTAACCCCCAAAATTGTGTTTGCAAATAAAGCATATTTTAGCACAAGTATATAATATGCAATAATTGTAAATAAGTGCTAAAGTAAGGAAAAGGGTAAGAGAAGCAAACACAGTATTTTTAGGTGGTTCGGCAAACCCGCCTACATCCACCCCTCAAGCTCCTTCACCGAGACTTGAGGTTTTCCACTATCTTCAACCAATAGCTTACACACTAGCTTCCGGGTGCTAGTGAACCGTACAAGTGCTTTCCCGGGATCAACACTCAAACCCACCCAAGTGGTTTTTTGGCTCACCACTCACAACCTCACCAAGCTTGAGATATATACTCTCAAAGCTTCTTCTTTAGTGATCAACCTCACTAAAAGAAACACCTCTTTTGATAGGTAGATTGAGGAACAAGAATCTCTCAAAGAGTAGATATAAAAATGGAAAGCTCTATCTCTTGATTCACACAAAGACAAGGATGTGAAAGTGTAATTTGTGTGAATGATATGAGAAATATGAAATAGAAAGGTTTAGAATATTTCTCAAGCTATAAAAATGATATGTGGTTGTTGGTTTTACATTTTAGACGTATGGATGTGTATTTATAGGTCACATATGAAAACTAGCCGTTTATAGCCGTTAAGGGTCGATTTGACAATTTTACCGTTGTACCGATCGGCCGGTTCAAGTAGCCGTTGCCCAACGGTCATAAATTTGAATGCTGTCAAGATCATCCGCTTCATGTAGAGGTTGACCACTACAAAAAGTTCATCGACCGGTTCATTTAAAACTATGTTTTTGACCACTTTTAAACACTCAATTTAAAGACTTATTTCCCATAAGTATATGAAGGGTTTGAGAGTTTGTTTGGGGTGTTTTGAAACCTTTAAAAATATTTTAATCTTTCAAACAAAACTTAAAACGGTTTATGCACGTTTTGAAAGATATGCAAGTGGGTGATTCAAATCCTTGTCAAAAGTGAAACAAAGAGTTAAAAAGATTATACCCTAAGGTCTTGAATCGTCACTTTGAGCTTCTTGCATCTTCTTGTTCTTCTTTCTTCAAGTCTTTGGCTATTTTCGTCAAGTGTCTTTGTCTTTGAAGATGTCTATTTTGTAAACTTCATCCATTTATTGAAATAATCAAAATTTCAATTGTGCACAAAAACCAACAATAAGATGCCCTCTATCTCTGCTTGCTTGGCCACCAACTCTTCGTAGTCGTTTCCCTAGCAGGTCACATCTCCTCAATCTCTGCAGCTGGTTGGTGAGATCAACTATTGCTGATCCTGAAGACGACGAAGTAGAAAGAATCATTGTGCGACCTAAACTGCACACATGTCTGCATGTTTTGCCCTCAGATATGCACTTCTCTTGAAAAGCTTTCATCTTTTCTTAAAAAGTAGCACATTACGTGAATATAAAAGGTAAAATGGTTAATGCACGTTTTGAAAGATATGCAAATGTAATTCATAATCCTTGTCAAAAGTGAAACTAAGAGTTACAAGGTTTATACTCTAAGGTCTTGAAACTTCACTTTTGAGCTTCTTGCATCTTCTTGATCTTCTTTCTTCAAGTCTTTGGCTCTTTCATCAAAACGTCTTTGTATTTGAAGATGTTCATTTTATAAACTTGATCAATTTATTGAAATTATCAAAATCTCGATTGTGCACAAAAGCCAACAATCTCTCCATTTTTTATGATGACAACAAATTGATAGTTTTGGGATGACTCCCTCTATCTTTTGCAATTTGACAAACATTTGAAACTTTGATAATGCTGTGGAGAAGGTGTCTTCAATCCCCTTTTAGACGCGATTGATAGTGGAGAAAGTGTCGTCAATCCAAAACTTGCACGTTTGTCACCAATCATCACCGACTTGGTCTGTTTTACCGACAAGGTCTACGGTTCTGGTCTGTATAGCCCTATAATATATGGATAAATGTAAAATTGGTCATTTTGCTATACGTAAAAATGGATTTAGTCCTCGTGATAAGAAAAGCATATATTTGATCCCCATGATTTCACTTTCGTTTGTTGTTAGTCCCTCCTTAGCATTTTGTTAGCTTTTTTGACGGAACTAACTCCACATCAGCCCTCACTAACATGTCATCCCTCTAGCTTCTAATCCACTGTTCAAAGACCTTTCCTTGTACTCCATATCACCAGTTCCTTTTATGCCATCTTCGAGCTCTATGGCCTCGTAGGTCCCCGTGGAGGCTACTAGGGACTATTAATTGGTAGAGAGCATCAATGATCAGTTTCGTGTGTTCTTCAATTTTCAATCCTCCAAGGTATCTTTTGTGTTCTTCTTTTAATTGGATCAGAAGTTGAGCTGAGCTGGAAGGATAATATGGCAGTTAAGGCTGATGTGGAGTCAGTTCCGTTAAAAAAAACTAACAGAATGCTGAGGAGGGACTAACGGAAAACGAAAGTGAAATCATGGGACTAAAGTTTTACTTTTCATATTACGGGGACTAAATCGATTTTTGTCTATAGCATATGGACCAATTTTACATTTAATAATTATACATACATTTTCACAAAGAAACTGCCCAAGGCTAATTATTGTAGATGTTTCTTCGCAATAATTATGATGGATAAAATGCCAATTCAAATGGGATTTATCTGAACAGAAATAATTAAACAAAATTACACAATAATTTTGTAAATATGCATCAAACGTGACATCAGATTCATTTGATAATGCTGTAAAAAATCAAGAAATATTTAAACGGTCAAAAGACACCAAAAAGTAACTTGGATTATGAGTAGCACAATTAGGCGAATAGCACTTGGGCTGATCAAAACCGGACCGCGGACCGAACCAGACCGCAAAACCGGACCGGATTTACAGTCTGGTCCAGTCTTATTTTTTAAAATGCGGTCCGGTCCGGTCAGGTCCATGCCTTTAGACAAACCGGACCGGACCAGATTTATTAATATAAATAAAAAAATATATTTTTTTATATATTTTTAATACAAATTACAAACTTAAAAAGTTTAATTTTATTCTAAACTAAAACTCTATATTTTTATATGTCATTCCCCCTTCGAAATTAACCTAAAAAAATTTTAAAAAAATGAAACCGGTCCAGACCACTTAAGTGGACTGAACCGGACCGCATTTAGCTGGATCATACCACTTATAAGTGGTCCGATCCGGTCCTTTAATTTAGGAGCACCGGAAATGCGGTCCGGACCGCATTTCCGATTTTCACCCCTTAATAGCACAACCACAAATTTCAGATACTTGTATCAGCCTCACGACCCAAATATCATTTAAGGTCAAGAATTTGTTTGCATGCGAGATTATTCGAATTCATACACACTCATTGAATACTGTTTGTCTATAAGTAGAAGCCCTACTGATTTTTTTTCGAACAGTACCTTTTATAGAATAGTTAAAAACAATGCATGTTAAAGTGGTGCCATTATCGTCGAAGGAATCATGTCCTATTGTCCTGGTAAGTAGAGACTAGGGCATCTGTCCTACGCTAATCTCTTAAAATTAGGGCTTCATAAAGTGTTCATCTCTTTAGAAAGAACCAATTTAGCTCCTAAGAGATATTGTGAAGCTGCTTTGTTCGGTGGTTAGACACATTAATCATCTCACACTATTCAGTCAGATTAATTTAGATGGCCGAAAAGTTGCAGAGAGAGGAGAGAGATAAGTGACTCTTATCCCAAAGGTACTCCAAAGTCTTGCTTTACCAGAAGAAATAAGAAAAAGTAATTAAACATATTATATATGCCTATCACATCGTCTACGCCAATTAAGCTTCGGTTTTCTTCCCTAGAAGCTTCGGTTTTCTTCAATCGTCAATGTACGTGTCACTTCAGTTAGCCCCTTCCTTTTCTTTATAATTTACTAAAGCCCATCTTCTTCATTATGCACGGCATTATCTATTCAATCACTTTCTTTACCCATACGTCGCAGACTCCTTTCAACCAAAATCAATTATATCTGCCCAGAAATTAAAGAAAATTAATATATCCAAATACAGCCAAAAGAAAAAAGTCAATCATTTCTGGACTCTGGAGAAGTAGGTCGCATAGTCGCTGATTGTCGCTTAGTTCCACATGGCAGCTCACTACTGGGAGATATATAGTCCCGGGGCCACTTCTTTTGTCGTTTGCGCTACTTTTGAAATGTATTGCGAATAATATCGTTAGGGCAATAATGTTTCCTCCTTGTCTTGTCTGCCAGTGTTTTAATGGAATCGTTTCTTTAGAAAAAAAAAAACATTGAGGATTGAACGAACATATATAACATTGAGTGGGGATGAAATTGATCCCTCGCCCCTCGGTTGGGGTGAACTTGTTTACCAAGAGAAGTTTTACTCTCCTCGATGTGTAGTTTTTTTTTTTTTGGTTAAGTCACACTTCATTAAAAGAACCAACTAAAAACGAAACAAAATCAAGAAGGATCAGCTCCTGAATACACTAAAGAGAAATTAACAAAAAGCTCTGGATCACATGGAACACT
This sequence comes from Myrica gale, assembly GCA_963930655.1. Taxonomy (NCBI): domain Eukaryota; kingdom Viridiplantae; phylum Streptophyta; class Magnoliopsida; order Fagales; family Myricaceae; genus Myrica; species Myrica gale. The sequence continues at coordinate 10,931,157 of OZ005610.1, read as the reverse complement.
CCTTGTTGTGTAATTGAATCGCCATGTACGTGTTGGCAGAAAAAAAAAGTGCCAAATTCTAAGTGGCCTATATATTATTTGGTCCATATAGCATCATGAAGTTTTCGACCACTACAAATTAAAGCTGTTCTTGTAGTATCAGGCTAAAGATTGTCCGAAGGTTGGAAGAAAAAACTATATATATATATACCCAAATAGCCGAGACCATGCAAAAACCATTGGGTGGTAGTGAGGACTTGTTTTGAGGGAAGGGCTAAAACAGGACATCTGGGACAATAGGCAACATTTGGTGCTCCAATTGCACTACTTAGTTGATTATTTTTTTTAAGCAGCATTAGGTGAAAGTGGCAGGCAGCCCTCCCTCCTCTTAAAGAGGGGTTGATTCGAGGATCCATTTTTCACAATCACATGCGTCTCCTGCTATAAAATTGCCAAGAAAAAAATTTAAAATAGGTTAATTAGAGATTTGCGTACACGGAGACAATGTGGGGGAGAGAGGAAGAACAGAACAGTGATATAACGAGGATATCTCCTCGTTAATTACGAATAGGTTAATGTCTTGTTTTATCGTATTGTTTTAGCTTAGCTCCATGTCAACGGGAATTAGCGTGTTGACAAAATTTGATTGCGTCCGTTTTCCGGCGTAGGGACCAAAACAGGAAACCGTGTTTTTTATTCTTCTTCTTCTTCTTTTTTCTCAGAAAGGAACCCCATGGGTTCAACCTGAGATCTTACCGTGCATTTTGTCTCTTCCTAATTTAGTATGGAGAGTCCATAATTGATTAATCGGGAAGTGGTTCGCTCATGGGCTCGCAACCCCGAGATTGAACAGTAATCTGCAATTGCAAGGCGCAAAGCTACCTAAGAACTCCGTATTTATCTCTAAATCCTCTTTATATATAGTAATATTACTAATTAAGTGAGATTACGCGGTCAAGCTAGTATGTTTTTCTAGGTGTTTGAATGACTAAATTGCCCTTATTTATCTTAAAGCGGAAATTTCAACGTCTATAGAAAGACTTCAAAGTTAAAGATATGATTTTATTTTCATTTGAAAAAATTGTGTCTAAAAACTTTTTACTTACGCTTTTACCATCAATTCGGTAAAATTATTATAGAAATAATTTGGTTTGGAAATTAAACCTCAAAACAAAGACGTAAAACCATTTTTCAAAATATTTAACAGAAATGCAACGCAGTTTATATATCAAGAAAATAAGTTTCAAATCCTTTAGAAAGATTTATAGAAACGTTTCTAATGAATTTACAAAAGCGTGAGCTATATCAAAATTAAGCTCACCTAAGCCTACCAAGATATCTCCAAGAGATTTACCAATTTGCTAAAGTCTTTAAGTAGGTAGTAATTTGAGGTAAAATGTTACCAAATTAGTAATATGGGTGCAAAGTGCTAGTATATCAATAGTTGATGGAGGAAAGGTGTATTTTTTCCAAATGGTAAAATGGGAGAAATCCTGACTTGTGCATGGTGAGTTCACGAAGCACCGAAAGCAAACAGCCAGATAATTCATCTCTGGCTCTGGACTTGCTCCTTTTCTTCAGCTTTAACAAACTAAACCAGAAACACATTAATTGGTTCTATCTTCTCCAGCAAAAACTCCTTCACCATTCTCCAAGCTGCTTTTAGAGTTGAGCAGACCACATTAGTAGAGAAAACTCGAGGTGAAATAATTTTTCCCATTAGGGATAATGAAGAGAAACTATCATCCTTAGATAAAACTGGAGTGAGGAAGGTAAGAAACTCTTCCCACCCAAGGTCACAGATCCTGAAAGTATGCGTCTCAATGTTCTGGGGGTCAGGGGCGGAACCACGTGTGGACCATGCATGGGGACAGCCGCCCCCATGGCCTGAAATTTTTTTAAAATTTTTTTAATATAATTTAAGAGTCCAGCCTACCCCAACAACCCAAGCCCGACCCCCAACTGCCCAGGCCCTCAATTTTTTTTATTTCATTATACATAATGTGAAATAAGTACTCTTGTAAGAAATGAAGTATAATTCGCTTTTTGATTTTTTGTGTTAGTCTTTCTTCTTTGTTCTCTTTGGCTATGATGTATTAAACTTTACTCTATATATCTACATGGATATATAAATTTCAATTCATAAGAAATGTATGATTTAATTGCTTCAAGAGCTTTCAAGAAGCAAAGAAAAATTTAAGGCCAATTTGCTGACCAAATTAGATCATCTAATTTGGAGAAGTAGAGACAAAGCATATAGTACATATAACATTTATTGTTGATCATATTAATTACCGGACAATGTGAACCCTATAATATTCAATAGTTTGAATGCTTTCAGCTGCGAAACTCGGACGAACCACAAGGATCAATAGGGAATTAAATGAGTAGAATGGAAACAAAATAGATTAGAAAATAATATACCAAATATGGCCAGACATTTCAAAATCTTCTTCCCCTCTCATTGGGGTATGGAGTTGTGTTTTATCTCAACGCTCTATCTTACAATCGATCATGACATGTTGCTTCATCCGCCAGCAATAACACATTACATTACACTCCTTAGTTGATTCATCCACTCATATACATTGAGCTCAACTCATACTTTGCTCTTTTGCAGCCCAAGCCCCAGCACCATTCAATCTATCCCAGGACCGATCACTGAGGCTATCGACACTATTCTTAGAGTCTAGATAACGAAATTATAGTACAAGGGAGCATTACAAGATATAATAAATAGGAGCTGCTACCTCAAGACAGCTAAAATTGTGAATTGATCATATTATGCTTAGAGATCAACTTCGAACCTACATTTATGATGTGAGAAGTCATGATGTTTTTTTCTGAACTTCAAGATATTAAAGATCTTGCTGTGAAGATAGTTGAGACAAGAAAACATATTCTATATCTATTGGTTTATTAGCAGATTAAGTTGGCATTGGTCTTGTCAGTTGCGACTGCAACCGTTGATAGAGTATTCTCTGCGATGAAGTTTATTACAACTGATTTGTGTAATAAAATAGGAGATGAATGAATGATAGTCTGATAAAATAGGAGATGAATGATAGTCTGATGGTATACATCGAGAGAAATTTTTTTGAAACTATTGAGAACGAAGTTATTTTACAACGTTTTCAGAATATGCAGTCTCGTAGGATCTAATTGCTACCTCTCAGTATCAGCAAATAGTACGGTACGTGTATTTCATATTTTTAGTGTCTTTAGTACTTAATTTTTGATATTTTTAACTCTAAGATATTTTTTTTGTATTACGTAGTAAAAAATTTTTTGTCATTTTTCTTTAGGAGTTCGACCCCCTTTGATTGAATTCCTGATTCCGCCACTGCTGGAGTCCATGAGAAGGTTTAAGGAAATGGGAGATAAGGTTAACAAGAAAGAGAGGGAAGAGTAGATACGAGAGAGAAATTTAGCCCCGAAGACTTCACAAGGGAGTACGGAAAGGAGATTTGTACAGGGAGAAAAAGCATTATGATGTATGTCCTAGGGCTGAAAAACCGGAATGCGGTCCGGTTTTTCGGACCGCATTCTGGTCCGGACCGCATTCCGGTCCTCTTAAAATAGAGGACTGGACCGGACCACTTATAAGTGGTCCTGTCCGGTCCGGTTTCACTAAATGTGGTCCGGTCCGGACCGCATTTATTAAAAAGAAGGACCGGACCGGATAACCGGATTTATCCGGTCCGGTCCGGACCGGACCGCATTTTAAGAAAAAGGACCGGACCGGACCGGAAATCCGGTCCGGTTTTCCTGTCCGGTCCGCGGTCCGGTTCTGTTCACCCCTAGTATGTCCTAGCTGACAAACGAGCTTCTAAGTCCATGAGGAAGGCCCGAAGATTAAGGTTTTTTTTTAAAAGAGAAAGAAAAGATTGCAATCACATTCTACTAAAATTGCAATCCTCATCGTTTTACACAAAACTAATCTATCAAGCACAATACGAAATTCTGCAAGTTATTCATATATGCCGTAATATTGAGCATACCAAAAAATGATGTCACGTTTATTATTACAAAGTACACCACCACTGCCACTCATACCAAGATTTGAAAACTACTGTCATCCGAATTTAGTTAATAAAAATTATTGTTAGGTTAATCCAAGGACGCAATCTTAGGCAAGGATCTTTTTAGAACCGAAACATAAAGATTGAGATCTTGGAGAATGCTCTTGTTAATACTTGAGAGATAAGAAACTGAATTCTGTTGCTGAGAAATATCGCTAATAATACCCCGAATCATATGGATAACAACTATAACATCGAACGTCTCACCCTCTATCCTAACCAGACAATGTCGACGCCAGAGCGCCCAAGTAATAATAGAAGGGAGGATCCCATAAGATAACCTCTTCACTTGAGGAACTAAAGCCACATTTGTCCTTCGGAACAAGGGCTGTTTTAGGAAGCAGGATTGTTAGTCTTGACCTTATTAGTCGGAATTTTGTCTCGTTGGATTTTTTTCACTTCAAGTAGTTAGAATTATAAGATCATCTCAGGTTTAATGATAAACTAGGACTCGTAGGAGTAGAAGTATTCGTATCATGTATTTCTGATAATTAGTATATACGAATACTAATTCTTCTTAACTAACCGAAAGAAATACTAATACTAATTATAAGATCAAACTCTTTGTTGCTCAAATATTTGTTGGAAAAAAACTGTTCCCATTATCACAAACTCGTCACTCTTTAATTTTTTTATCATTTCTGGTTCTCTTTCTAAATTCTCGTTTCTCCGAACAGTATTGCTTTTTAACTAACAAATTGCTCATTGCTGCTTTCACAGCTTCAGCAGCTGCAAGGAAAACGTTTTGCTCAACTGATACACTTCCCTGCAACTTCTCGAGCAGTTGATCTCCACCGGGTATCTCTTCATCTTCCAAGACAGTTGGTTGATGCTCTGGAGGATTAAGACTGCTTGTCTCAAAACCTGATATAACCCTCACACGCGTCAAAGAAGGGTTATCAAAACCACGCAAGTTAGAGACACCTGCTACCATCCACAATAATCCTGCAGAAGAGCCAGTACTTAGGCTTGTAGGAATGAAGCACTCCCCCTCCATTGAAACCACCTGGAAGGATCACATGGGATAGAAACCGAAACATCACATATCTTTTAAGCTTCATGGTATGTTCATCTGCTAAGTATTAAGTCATTGTTTTTTTTTTTTTTGATAAGTAAGACAATCTTATTAGAAAAAGCGAAAACAGTACAAGAGACTAGACGCTTAGTACAAGCAAACGACAAAACTAAGGAAATCATTGAAATCAACAAAAGGGCAGCCTAACACCGCATTAGCCCAATGAAAAAGATAAAGTAACAAAAACCCTTGCAAGTTCCCTACAGACAAAAACACATCTTCGAAACATCTATTGTTACGCTCCCTCCAAAGACACCACCAAATGCATGTTGGAATCATACGCCATAGGGCCTTAGCAATCGGGTTGGAAAGCTTCCTATTCCAACTCCACAGCACATCCACCACCGTCTCAGACATCACCCAATAGAAATTTGTAATAGAGAGAACATGATTCCAAAGAGCACTCGCAACCGAACAATGAACAAGCATATGGTCCACCGACTCCCCATCATTGCGGCAAAGATAACACCATTCCGCAATGATAACACCTCTTCGACGAAGATTAGCAGTAGTGAGGATGCGCTCCATAGGGCATTTGGACCTCCACACCCCTTTCCATGGGAAAGACAAGCTATTCACACGCGCAAGGAAATTATACATAAACTTAACTGAGAAAACACTCTTTTTGGACCCAAGCCAACACACCTTATCTTCCTCCCCTCTTGAGCACCGAACCATACAAGAGGGAAAAAAAGGCTGAAAAATCCCCCACCTCCCAATCATTGGCAGATCTAACAAAAGGGACATCCCACACCACATGACCATCACTCTCCACCAAACACTCCGCCACCATAGCCTCCTTACACCTAGATAACGAGTAAACAACCGGAAAAGCTAAAGATAAAGGTTGATCGCCACACCACCAATCATGCCAGAATCTAATCCTTACCCCGCTGCCCACCAAAAATCGGATATGGTTGCTGAAAACATCCCAACCGTTACTAATGAATTTTCAAAGGCTAACCCCATAAGACCCCCCTACTAGGTAAGGTTCTCCAATCCCCCACTGCACACCCATATTTTTCAGCAATGACAACCCTCCAAAGTCTATCTTTTTCATGAATAAAACGCCACAACCACTTGCGTAAAAGGGCCTTATTGAATAATGTAACTCTACGAAGCCCCAACCCTCCATTCGAAAATGGAGAACACACCAACTCCCACTTCACAAGGTGAAATTTGTGCACCACCCCATCGCTACCCCAAAAAGAAATCCCTCTGAATCTTCTTCAACCTATTAGCCACCACACCTGGAATAGGAAACAAGGATACAAAATAGGTGGGAAGACACGAGAGAGTAGACTTAATGAGAGTAAGCCTCCCACCATTAGAAAGATACAAACGCTTCCATCCTGCCAACCGTCTCTCAATTCGCTCGAGAATCTCATCCCAAATATGCACGCTTTTAAAACTAGCTCCCAAAGGGAGCCCAAGATATTTCACGGGCAAGGAGGACACCCTACAATCCAAAACCTTTGCCAACTCCTGAACATTGACAACATTACCAATGAGGATAACCTCTGACTTAGACAAATTAATTTGAAGACCCGAAACCGCTTCAAAACACAAAAGAAGACATCGAAGGCTCTGAAAGTGGCTCACCTCCGCCCCACACAACATCAAGGTATCATCAGCAAAAAGTAAGTGAGAAATGCTCAATCTCCCCCTTCCCACCACAAATCCTTCAATACCACCATAATCAACAACTTTCTCCATCATGCGGCTAAAAGCTTCCATAACCAAAAACAAAGAGAAGAGAAGAAAGGGGATCCTCTTGCCGCAAACCACGAGAACTACTAAAAAAACCTCTCGGGCAGCCATTGACAATCACTGAAAATTTCACCGCAGAGATGCAAAACGAGATCCAACTACACCATTTGGCACCGAAGCTGCATCGACGGAGAATGTACAAAAGAAACTTCCAATTCACATGATCATAAGCCTTCTGAACATCAAACTTGCACAGCATGCCGGGCATCCCCGACCTCATCCTGGAATCAATGCACTCATTAGCAATAAGCATCGAGTTCAAAATCTGTCTCCCCCTAACAAAAGCATTCTGTGAAGAAGAAATGATCTTATCAAGCAAAGACTTCAACCGATTGGCCAAAACCTTAGCTAAAATCTTGTAGACCCCTCCCACAAGACTAATGGGGCGAAAAATCCTTAAGTTCCACCGCTCTGGGCTTCTTGGGAATAAGCACAATGAAAGTGGAAGTCAAGCTTCTAACAAATTTCTCATCCCTCGCAAACTCATTGAACATCAACATAACATCATGTTTAACAAAGTCCCAACAAGCTTGAATGAAGGCAAGTGAGAAGTCATCCGGACCCGAAGCCTTATCACCATTAAAGCTATGCACCACCCCGGTCATCTCATCCCCATCAAAAGGCCTTTCGAGCCAATCTGCTTCTTCCCCCGTAATACTATCAAAATCCAACCCATCCAAAGAGGGACGCCATGCAAAGGGCTCCACGTACAAGGAAGAATAAAAGTCAACAATCTCCTCAACAATCTCTTCGGGATCCTCCAACTCTTCCCCGTCCACCACCAAGCGTGAAATCAAGTTCGCTCTCCTATGAGAGTTGGCAATACAATGAAAAAACTTGGTACAACGATCACCTTCCTTGAGCCAAAGAGCTCTAGACTTCTGCCTCCAGCTAACCTCCTCCAAAGTAATCAAGTCATTCAACTCCCGAGAGACCTCAATCCGCCTATCATTCCCCTCCTCATCCAGGTGACCCCCCTCATCCAAAGAATCAAGCGACGCAAGCTCGCTCAAAAGAGCCGACTTCCGAACACTTAAGCCGCCAAAAACGTCCCGATTCCACCCCTTAAGTTTCATTTTCAGCGTCTTTAACTTCGAATCAAGCACAAAACTCGGAGATCCACTAAAATCAAACCATTGCCACCACTCCTTAACCAAGGCCACGAACTCATCCACTTTAAGCCACATGTTTTCAAAGCGGAACGACTTCTTAAATCCCCCAAAACCACCATTTTCCAACACAATCGGAAAGTGATCTGACAACAAGGAAGGCAACCGTCTCTGAAGGAGCTCCGGATACAAAGACTCCCACTCAACACTAACAAGAAACCGATCAATCATCGACCAAGACTGAGAAGATCTACCTTGGACCACGTGAATAAACCACCAGCCAACTCGAGATCCACCAGCCTATGATCAGAGACAAACTCCGAAAACTCCACCATGGCACTCCTCAAGCCACCATCACCCGACCGCTCGCTAGGAAAGCGAGTCACATTAAAGTCTCCTCCAATACACCAAGGCAGATTCCACCAACTAAAAATGCCGACCAACTCATCCCATAAAATCCTCCTACTACAGTCATCATTCGGACCATACACACCCGAAAAGGTCCACTGGATCCCATCCTCAACATTCCTAAAAATCAAAGACAAAAAATACCAACACATGAATCAATCAGATCCAACATACGGGCATCCCACATACATAAAATGCCACCCGAAGCACCCACGGCCTCCAAACAACATTTCACATGCTGCCCACCCTATAACCTTCTCACCAACGCACACGTCACCATCGCAATTTTAGTCTCCTGAAGACAAACTAAGTCCCCCTTCCAACCTCGCAAAAGATTACCCACCCTCTTACATTTCTCACGATCATTCAACCCCTTCACATTCCAACTAATGATCCTCGGCTTCATAAAGAATTGACTAAAGCCCTTCCCACCTTCCTACTCCTTTTAGAGCTAGATACATTCCCCTCGTAATTCACAGAACTCTCTAAAGCTTTGAGCTCCCTACTCAATTTACTCCCTGATCTGCCCGAAGATTTGCTGCCAATCCTCCTCTTCATCTCCAAAGCAGTAAACAAATTCATCAAATCAGATTCAAAGCCATCACACGAAACTCCCACCAAGTGTCTAAAAGACGACACCATCTCCAAAACCCAACAAGAGGGTTTAACCGACCCCGCACCAGCAAACCTATCAAGCCCCGGTTGCAATATCCTTAATGGCTCAGCACAGATTTCATCCTCCCCTCCCCCGAGAACCACCAATTCAGCACCCAACCCCTCCTCCACATGCGGCTGAGAACCGGGAGCCACCAATGCCCCTTCCGGCCCTTCCACAGAAAGATGCGGAGAAAAAATAGAAAATACCGCAGAACTGGAAATGGGTTGAGGCTGCACCAGTCCACCCGGAGAGGAAACATTCCCCACTTCAACGAAAAAATCCACCGAAGGCCCCACAGCCCCTAAGGGACCATGCAAGAACTGCCTACCAGACTCCACCCTCTCCTCGTCATACTTATGGTCACCCCCGGAAGAAAAAGAAAGCTGCCGATCCACAGAGACGGCTTGGGAGACACTCGCGATAAGCACCCCTTCTGCCTGCAACGACCCAGCAAACCCAAGGCCTGGTTCTGTCGCAACCAAGCCCACAGAAGCAACCAAAGAGATCGCCAACGTCGTCATGGCCACCACCGAGCCACCTGCGACTCCCTTGGCACTCAAACCCTATCCTTCGACGTCCCAACGGATCCAGGACCCGGGTCAGCCACAACCAAGACCACGGAGGCATCCAACGAGCTCGCCGGCACCGACCTGGCCACTACCGAATCACCTGAGTCTCCATCGGCAAATAGATTACCAATAATGCCCAGCCCAGGCGAGACATTGTCCTCGACAGGCTCCAACTGAGGATCGTGGACGTGCGGAGATAACGGGCCAGACGCAGCTTGGGGCCCACAACCCACTGCCAACGGACCCAACTCAAGCCTCCCCAAACCAGAGTCCGAGCCCACCTCGTATAAGCGTTGGGCCTCCTCCACAGATTTCTGAGCCTCCTCCACAGATTTCTGGGCCTCCACTTTAAATCCACAAACCAGACAACTGAATTTGCAATTGGGCTCAAGCATGGGCCCCGAAACCTTTCTCTTATTTTCCACTAGCACTATAAGGCTCTCCAGCTCAACTTTAATTGTCATTAAATGCACCCAAAGCTCCTCGTCTGAATGGGCCGCCAACGCAGGAAGCCCCTCTACATGATAGGTCTGGGAATTCACAACCCCAAGATCGCACTTTGCATGCGACACCATGGAAATCCCAACAGACGGCTGCTTATGCGTGCGGCCCACGTTTCCCTGGCCATAACGCAACCCTCTATGCCCCTCTGTCTTCTTCTCCGGCAAACCAAACCTGACCATATCGGCAAAGGAAAGACCATGCTTGACCAAAGAAGCCACTGGCCCCGCCGGCTTACGTCGAAATTTGCCAATAACCGAAATGAGCTCTTCACAGAGAGTAACAAACGCCTGTCACCCAACTCCTGACTTCCCTTCTGGGATCATCACCACCCCACGACGGCGCCGATCTCCGAACTCTGCTAGAGCTATGTACCTCCCACTCTTATTCGAGCATTTCTGGGCTAGAAACGCGCGTGAGGATTCATTAAATTTCTCCGAGAATTCCCTGGAATCAATGGATTCCACAAGTTTGCCAAAAAGGTTAGCCAACCATACCACCCCGTACCGTCCAAACCGAATAGAACTCTAAAATTTCCGATTTTGTTCCATCAACGTTACAACCCCATACGAAGTCACAGATGCTTGAAAAGTTTTAGCCTCTATAACCAAGCTGCGAAGGAACGCCATGAAAAACAACACACTCCTCCAGGAAACAAACAAGGGAAACAATGCTAGAAAAGACAAGAGACAAGGACGACGACCACACTAGAACCAAAGAGACAAGAGAGGTTGCCCATACCAAGAATTACCCAGACACAATTCAAGTATTAAGTCATTGTTCTGACTCAATTACAACTTTCCAGAAATTTATGCACTTTCCCGTAATTCATTAGGTCTTCTATAGCAAGGGAAGATGCCATGCTTCAGGAGTAATATCTGTCATGCTACTATATAAAACCGAAAGATGGAATCGAACCCTAAAATTCACATTTGAATCTAAAACACTAGAAAAAGGCTGAAAAGGCGACAGAACATTCCCACATTCATGTTGAGCAATATCAAGAAGTCCACTGAACATGACGCATCTGATATCATGAGGCAGTCTTTCTTCCAGAGATTTGCAGTAGGAGATTGTCAATATTGATATGGTTGAGGTTCTTACCTTCGCAATTGAAAGAGTTTGAGCAGAAAGGTCACAGCTCAATAGTACTACTCCTTGAAAGCTACAATCCAACATGTTAACAGCCAGTGAGACAACAATAATATTAAGGAAGAATCCATCATGAAGATAAACACTGTAAACAAGGCTTCGCGACTTGCCTTTGGATGGCAACTGCAATCATTGTACCATCCCAGATGGTACAAAGATCGGTAACTGCAGAATTGTACTCCTCTCCCTTTCCATTAGACTCTAAACACCCTGCCTTCAGGATAAAAATGAAGACGGAAAAGAATAACTCCCTAGTTTTAAAAATCAGGTTAACAGCAAAAAGCTAAGAAAATTGCAACTCCTAGTTTTAAAATCCGAAGCAGTTGGTGTAATTTATTATTATGCTGCGGTTGAATGCAACAATTTGAACCAAGATACTCAAACATAATATGAAAGATGTTCGAGTCAATGGCTCTTGCTTGAGCGGGGAAGCGCAGAAGACACAGAGGTGAGAAGTTTCTAGATAATAGATACCAACGAACGAAAAATTTGACAGGTTTCAAGTAAAACGAGTAATAAAAGGTTTGAGAGTACCGTTGCTTTGACACAACAAAAGAGAACGGTTCGAACGTTGACTTCATTTTATTGGATTAACAAGAGAACAACAAATATCATGTGGGATCTCTAATTTTGAGACTTTCAACCATTCAAATCTGAAATTCAAATTCTATGTTGGACATGTACAAATTTTACTATCATCCTATCATACTATCCCAATTATTCATTCCACTATGACCACCATGCTGTTGTAACCTTCGCCGTGATCACCATTACCAACACCAACGCTTCCAACACCCTCATTGCCAATACTAATATCACAACCACCAGCACTACTCACCGCTGCTGCCACCATTGCTACCACTATCATCGCGATCAGGACACCATACCATCACCATCACTAAGTCATCGCCACCATCAGTGCCATCATGGTTGTAAGCATTATATCATTGTATCTTAGTCTTTTTCAAACTTATCTAAAAATTAAAATTTCTATTGATGGGGACCAAACTTTCCAGTCACTCTAATTCTGCCATTCTCAAAATGACTCAAACCAATTTTTAAACCTCTTCATAAAAGTGCAACCTTAAAGCAGGAGGAGAAGGGGGCAAGGGAGAGAGAGGGGGGGGATTAGGGAACTTCCAAGAGTGTCCATTGTGTACCAAATATGCCCATAGTGTAACCATTGATCATAAAAGCTAAGTATCTGAAAACACATTTCATATGACTTAAATTTTCAACTTTGGCAACACAAGTGATAGCTCAAAGGACTGAGAGATCAACTGGAACCTCAGGCATAATTATAGCAACTGGAATACCTTCATTTCAACTTCACATGTATCAAGGAGAGATCCAGAGGAAATATTCCATAAACGAACCTGGAAAACAGCAAACATGGATTTACGTTTAGTCGAAAAAACAGCACCTTAATACAAATTACTCATATTATCCAATGTTTTCACGACTACTTACTGTTGAATCACCACTTCCAGAGACAAGAAACCCCTGGGGGTACTCTGATGCCGAAACAAAAGCAAGGCAGGTAACAAATCTGGCAATAGACATACAAAAGTTGCAGAAATTAAGGTGTACCAGCTAGAAGAGTATGTTCACATGAAGTGAGATAAAAGATCACTGATACAATCAAGATTCAAAAGGACAAAGCAAATCCAAGTATAGAAAACTTATTGAAATATATTCCCATTGACACATTTTAAGGTATTGAGACATGAATCAGCATCGAACCCAGCAAAGAATTGTGAATGGGAAATAGAAATTTTGCATAAAACTTCAATCATAGTCCCACTCCTACATAAAAGTTTTGGAATAGAATCCCACTCACTCAGTATGACCAAGGCAAAAGCTTTGTATCTCATGACCTCCATGTAAAGGCTCCTTGGGAAAAACAGTAACCTATCACAAGATTAATAATGTGTCAAGAGATGTCATGCTAAATTAGCTATTTCACTTATTCAATAGATATAAAGTAGGATTACACGAATTTTGAAATCCCGATCAGCACTAACAATAAGCCTCCCATCCAGTGAAAATTCCTGCAAAAGGTATGCATAGCCAGCAGCACATGAAATTCATGTAAGCAGTACGGCAAATAGGGTACAGCTACTCCTATTTTAAGAGGAAAAGTATGTGTCAATGTAGAAGGCAATAAATCCATTCAAACACAAAAGGAAAAAAAAATAGCATTATGTATTGTTGTAGAGAAGTGGAAATGCTTCGAGAAAGGGCACGAATAATTTATTGTGACAATAAATTGCTCGGCTGCTGAAAAAAAAGAGTGAAACAAACAAAAAAGATATACTCTCAATCCAGGTCATAGAACTTTGATCTCAGGTACCAGTGTCAAAAAAACAAAAAAGGAGAACATGTGAAACTTTAGAAACAAATTCCAAATCAAAAACTCATACAAGGGAGGGCATTTCTTTTATATTTTTTTTGTTGGGGGGGGGGGAGGAATCTTGTAATAATCATTAGGATTGATGAAACCAGAACTGAACTGAACAAATTATTCTCCCAATGTTCTTGAAATCCAACCATGAAAATCTTGATCGGCCCCAGTATATCCATACACATTCTGAAATGGATAGAAAAGGCAATAAAGCAGAGAAAAGTTCGTCCTGGGGATTCTTTTGTATACTCCCGTGTCAAGTTCTCTCCTAGCTTTCAATAAATTTTCTTTCTTAAAAAAACCACAGAAAAGGCTAAAAAATTAGCAACACTCACCAAGCCAGTGATGATGCTACAGTAGTGAGCAAGCAACGGCGCTGCCTTCTTATTGGTTGAAACTTGATTCCTGTCTAAGCCATTCAGATCCACAGCCCAGACCACACCAAATTTGTCAGCATAACAGACATACAAACCGTCATTGCTTAGTGCAACTGCACTCACCCTTTTTTCTGAGGACCTGTTACAAAAGTTGAAAAACTTCATACGGCAGGAATGGGAGAAACCTTTATCAGACATGAGTAGATTGAGTGGCGTGGATGATGTCATGGTTTTACAACACATATAGCATATATGCAAGCTTAAACGAAAAAAGTTCCAAAATCTTCTCTATCAAGTATGATTAAAAGTTTTACAATAAATTATTCCACGTAGGCTTCAAGAACTTACACAGTACAAATGCACCGCCAAGACTCTGTGGACCATATCTTGACAAGTTTATCATCTCCTGCAGATACAAAGAGCTTCCCTTTTGCACCATAACGAATAGCCCTTATGGAGTCGTTATGAAAGGGCCCACAGGAATCATCCACCAAAGAAACTGCACTACCTCCACTGTAAGAAACGAAAAAGGAGCAAAAATAAGTGAAATTGTTGAGCAATTTGCATTTTTACTCCCAATGAAAGCTCTTGCAAAGAATTGAAACACCACAAATCGCATGCGCCACTCATTCAGAAACGTATACTTCACCTTTTCAATCTAAGCAAGGATCATTCAGCCGGGAGCAATTATCAGCTGTCTTTTTTTTCATAGAAAAATGCAGTTTATTAATCCAATCTTTATATGCTCCATAACGCCGCTCAGAAGATGTAAAATAGATCATTTAAAAAAACAACAACAAAAAGAGTGAAAATATTGAAGTTTTCAACTTTTAAAACTCGAGAAAACGAAAAAAGAAAAGAACTCAATTTAACTTTGCTTTGAAACTATTTGGCTGACCCCGAGAGACTACCAAATAATTGTCAACCAGTTAGCCAATAAACCGTAAAACACTACTGGCAAAAATTTGGAGAATTTCTCTCTGCTTTACTTCGCATTATCAGCAACCCAATAGAGCATAAACTTCAGGTTTTGACTGAGAGTTTGTTTTTTAGAGTAGAAGAAAAAGGTACTTTTCTTTCAAAAGTTTCAGCCATTTAACAATATACAATGTTTTTTCACCCATGTAAAGAACGCTTACTGAAGGTCGAAGACGCGGAGATCAGAGCCGACGGCAACAGCGACGGATTCCTGGGTCGGGTGAACTGCGATTAGCGCTGGAGCCACCTCGATATCCTTGTGGGTGTCTCCCTCTTCCATCGGAGTCTCACTCATCTTGGTCTTTCGTATGAGTCAGGAAAACTCCCTACTAGGGTTTTAAGGTTTAGCGCTTCGCACTTCTGAGCTCTGAGTGTTTTGTGATTTGGACTTTTTTTCTCTCTAGGTTTGTGATTTCACTGATTTGGACTTCAAACGAAGAAACAAAAACCAAAAACGTTAAGGTTATTGTCATAATTTCGGTCTAAAAATTGAGGCGAAAAGTGTCTTGAAGAATGAAACTTGTGGTGTTTTTATCCCCCAAAACAAAAACAAAAAACACACACACACAACGTTAAGGTTAGGTTAGTTATAAGTGAGAAGTGTAGGGGACTCGGGGCTTAAAACTTTGGGATAGCATATCATCATATTTTGATAATTTATATGGTTCTTTATTGTTTGTCTAATATGTTTCAGACATTTAAATTTTCTCTCTCTTCCTCTCACTCCTACACTTAAAATATGTAAGATACATTGGATAAAGATTATATATGTTTGTTCTGTTACTACAAAGTGTAAATTACATTATTATTTGGGGTAATGTCATTGTTCTTCCCCTAATTATAGGTCAATTTCAAACTTGCCACCTGACTATGAAAACGGAGATTTGCATCATCTAACTTTCAAAAATATCAATGTACACTCTTGCGTAAATCACTCATTAAGTCAGATAGAAACACATAAAATGACTGAAATGCCTCTCCAAAACAATTTTAAAAAATAAATTAAAAGTTGAGAAATAAATTAAAAATATATAGATTATTGAAATAGAGTTTTAATAGTTTTATTTTTGGATTAATTACAAAAAAACCCTCATGAATTTGTATGTCAATCTCAAATGCCCCTAGACTAAAACTCGTTACAACCCGGCCCCATCTATTTCGTGGCACGTTGCAATTCGGCTTGTCACCCAGATTTAGCGTTAAAACTCACGTTTTATGTCACAATGCAAGGCACGTGACACTCAGACCACACGAACTTACCAGATTGCCCACTGTGCCCTAACTCTTCGAAGCTGGAAAGTAAACACAGGTGATAGATGCGGTGCATTTTAACAAAACTAACCCTTTGAATTTTTAATTAATTCCCCCCGTGCCCTAACCAAAACTCTGTGTTTTGGGTGCATCTGTCAAAAAGATAACTCTCACTTGCCTTGCTTCCGAAGACAAACTCATCTGCGTCTGAAAATCACCTACGTCTGTGTTCATCTTGGTCTGAAGAATGTCGTTGAGATTTTGCGTGATCTCCCAAAGCAAAAAAGACACATTTTGTTGTTGTCTCCGTCTGAAGGTATGGTCTTTACACTTTTTCTCTCAAATCGTATGATATTGCTCTTCTTATAGTAGAGTTTTGCGAATGGGTCAGAGTATGGTGCTTTATGTTGGGTCAGTGGGTAACAAGTTACTGCCTTTTCTGTTATCGTTTATATTAGTGTGAGTGGGTGAAGGGGACCACACGGAGAATGAATATTTTCGTTTAGTTTAGATGCATGTGAATGGGTGTGGGGGGACCATAGAATAGAGTCCTGGTCTGTCCTTTTTCGTGGGATCTGAAGTCAATGAGGGAAGACCACACGGGAAGCTTATTGCTTCTGTTTTTAAAAGCACGCTCTCCTTTGTTTGTGTCTGACATAGTATTTCTATGTGATTGTCCTTATCCGTTATTGTCTTGATCTACTATTGCCCTTATCTGCTTTTTTCTTTAGTCCCATATTTTAGGTAACCCTAGCAACAAAGTAAATACTATAGTTTCTTACGTACAACTATAAGATAAGACAACAAAATGTTGCAATATCAAATACAAATATAAAAGTTATGACATTCCACATTATCCAACGGGTATATATTACCTTTGACTCAAATTATGCTAACTGCTAGATTAAAGTGCATTAACTATATTGGTTACTTAAGTCTTTTGTTGTTCTAGTTTGAAGTTTGTTGTTTAAGTATAAGTATAAGTCGTTCTACTGTTAGTAACTAATTTCATTTTTAGTTTCAGTTTTAGTTTATTGTCATTGTTGTCTAACTTAAGTCAATTTCATTTTCAGTTTTAGTTTATTGTCATTTACTTGTTGTTTGTTTGTTTAACGCATGTTTTAGCTTGTTTTGTAACTATGCAGGGTCAGTACCAATGACAACCGAATTTGTGTTGTTCGAGATAAGCTACGAAGGACGGTTTCAGAGGATGCCACGCATTGAGTACCTTTGAGGCAAGGAGGCATTGCACCACGAGCCTTGGGATATGGAATTGCTCTCATTCTTTGAGCTTGAATCGTTATGTACTGAGTACGGATATACTCAGGGTGACTTGTCGTAGTACATTCATCCAACAAAGTCACTTGACGAAGGATTGGTGCTGATATCGTCAGATGTGGACGTGTTGGAGATGGTGAGTTGTCATAAGGGTCATAATACAATTATTCTCTACTTGGTTGCATTTGGAGATGAAGTTGTCCAACAACAACAACAAAGGAAAAGACTTAAGCTACTCGTGGTTAAGAAAGGGGCCACAGACAATAGTGATAAGGGGAAAAGGAAAGAAGTTGTTGAAGATGACAAAAAGCCTCCTGAAAGCCCTCCGTCAGATTCATTTTGGGATCAAGTAGTTGGCGGTGAAGAGGATGTCTTTGAGGATAGAGGTGATGGTGCCACTAGTGGGTATGAACGTCAAATTGATGAAGATGAAGAACCTAATGAAGGGGAAGAGGGTGCAGTCCTAGAGAAAGACACCGAGAATAGTTAAGATTTGATTTCACCATCAGAGGAGTCGGTGACGAAGGAAATTTCCATCAAGAAGTTCAACGCGAGAAGTTTACAGAGTTTAAGGAGAAGTTTATGGCCAGCCTACAGTTAGAGCTAGGGATGAAATTTCCCTCTGTTGAAATATTTAGGGAGGCAGTACGGGAGGCCAATATACATACTGGCAAGGATTTGCATTGGGCAAAGAATGATCGAGATAGGGTGATAGTGCAATGCAAGCAAGAACGCTGCAACTACCGAGTATACGCTCGCAATGTGAAGAATGAGCTGACAATCCAGATAATTTCTTACGCTAGCTATGACGACGGATGTTGTAAGTGTTTAATAATTTTGTAGTTTGAGTTTTGTATCAAGTTGTTTACACATAATTTAACTAAATGACTTGAAACTGAATGCTTAACATTTTGCAAGTCCCACATACATACACTGGCATCACGCTGCCCCCTAGTTGGGGAAGGTCTAGCCCATCGACACTGTCGAGTAGCTGAGGAAGAAGCATAAGCAGCCCATCAACTACAGCCACATCAGCACCTGTTGGGGGTGTTGCAAATCGAACCCAAAGCTCAAATCGATTAAGAGGAGTGACACGGACCTCAGGGCTTCCCCAACAACTCTTCATTGACCTTACAGATCCCACTTTCGGGTCACAAACGGATCATCCTAGTCAAGTAATTCAGAAGAAAAAGGGAAGCAGCAAAAGGGGGAGATAAAACAAAAGACCGATGCAACTAATGACTCGAGGAAGGCAAAGAAGGGAAAGGGGGTGATAGCGGGCTGGGAAAGATTTGATTTTGAGGATATTGTTGGACATATGTAGTGTAGTTTTTTGGGCTGTATGTATTGGTTGGGTTATCTTTTTAGTTTTGGGTAGCATGTATATTTTGGGCTGAAATGTATTGGTTGGGCTGCCATTGATGTTTTGGGATGTTTGTATTGGTTGGGCTTGTATGTATTTTTTTGAGGAGGTTGTGAAGTTGAAATAGCTATGTTTGGTGGAGTTTAAAGTTTATCAATGTCGTGATGTAACTATAGATATTGTTCATTTTGAAGCTGGATGTACATAATGGCTCAGCCATTTAGATGCATTTGATGAAATTGGTTCAACCATATGGATGTATTTAATGACACCGATTCAGCCATTTGGATGTATTTATGGAGACATGTTATGTTTGCAATTAAAACAGGTGAAAATGTTCTCCATTTAGACGTTATATAGCAGCTTTTTTTAGGCCAAATAAGTTGGCAATTAATGAAACAATTTGGCAAGAAACCGAAATGTTATATAGCACTTCGTTATGTTTTGAATTTGGTAATCAACCAAAATGAAGCAACAACACCAGAAGTCAAATTTATGTCACATTCCAAACTGAGTTACAAAATACAAACATAATGGTAACCATAAAAAGGAAACAAGTTACATCAAACCTAGCTGTCAACTACTAACATAGGGTCCCATGTCAGATTACACAATCAAAAGGACACGAGTACTACAATAATTAAGGTCTCAGGTCTACAACATCAAAATCCCCATAACTACATAATGCAAAAAAAAACACAAATAGCTTATATTTAATTACAACAATGCCATAATTTTCAATCTCCTCATTCAGGTTTCCAATCTCCTCCTTCGGGCTTTCACTGCCCTCCTTCAAGATTTACATGTCCTCCTTTAAGATTTCAATGTTCTTTTGGTCGAGATTTAAACGTTCTTGCCTATCTTGCATGTGTTTCAACACCCTCTTCTCATGTTCACACATCGGATGATCAAACCAAGCAAAAAATCCACACTCGCGTTTAATCTTATACTTTGGACAACTATAAAATCGACATCTGAAATTGTGCTCGGTGTATGAGGTCTTCAAGTAGGTTGTGACTCCGCAGAAACTTTGAGGGCCGCCAGAATTTACCCCACTGTCTGTAACCAAAAAGCTGGAATCACTATTTGAAGTGGACATCAATTTATCTGATTGAACAAAATCCCGAATCAGCAGCAACACAACACACTTAATCTCAGTTTGGAAACAAGGAAACAATTACTGATATCGGATGTCAAACCCTAACTAAAGTACTTAACCTGATGAAGGTTGCAGACTACAAATAATTTTTCCAAACCAATCTGATTTTGAGTTTAAATCATTTTTAAAAGAAGGTTATTAGGAAAGCAAATGCTTAAAGAAACTAGAATAATAGACACGTCACATATGCCTTATGTGCTAGAGGTTCTCTGGAGAGGACAAGAAAATATAGAGAAAAATGTGAAAGAAAAAGAGACAGGTAGGGATGGGGTTAATTCTTGTTAGTCAGACAATGCTGAGTGACTTCATGGTATCGTTAGAAAGGAACCGAACAATTTTCTAACTATGGCCAAATCATTAGTGGTTTATACTAGATAGAAATTGAGTAGACTAACACTAATTTTGACATGTTGGCTTCTATTCAGGTACTATGAAAACAAAGATTTTAGACTTAGCCACATGGGTATATCATTAAACAGATTCGGAAACAACAATTCCAAGTGAAAATAAGTAAAGGAAACACAATAAATGTCAGTGTTTCACCTTAGCCAATTCGAGAAGAAGCATTTTACCCTAACTGTCACTCTTGTTCATGGATTTCCGACAACGACGAAGAAACACTGCGGACACAAGTTGAGGATGAGTAAATGGAGGCATAGGGTCAAAACGCACCGCCGAAGAATGATTTTGATGTTTAGTCGAAGAGTTAGGGCTTGTGGGGCAATCTGGTAAGTTCGCGTGGTCTGGGTGTCACGTGCCCTGCACGTGTGACGGAAAACGTGAGCTTCAACGCCAAATCTAGGTGAAAGGCCGAATTACAACGTGCCAAATAATAGATGGGGCCGGGTTGTAACGAGTTTTAGTCCAGGGGGTATTTGAGATTGACATACAAATTCATGTTTTTTAATTAACTCTTTATTTTAAAAAATAATAATTACCTTTTTAAAATTTCAATTTTATTTTTAATAGATTTTTAAACATTTTTAGTAATTTTGTCTTTGAGGGCATTGCGGTCATTTTACATGTGTTTCCATCTTACTTGACAACTGATTTGGACGGGGGCGTACATTGATGATTTTTTAAAGTTACAAGACATAAATCGTCGTTTTCATAGTTAGAGGGCGAGTTTGAAATTAATCCATAATTAGGGGGTGAACTATAATATTACCCTTATTATTTTCAACATGATTTGGCATTATCCTTTCATGATGAGCAATGCTAATATTTGTCTTTTAGAAATTATCAGACTTATAATTTTACGAGCTATATATATGTTACGTTTTAATGTAGGCATCCAAATTGAAAATGGCCAATTCATGTTCATATAATCGTTGTTGAGGCTAGAAATACTACATGAAAATGTTGTTTCCACTCTAGACCAGTATTTCACCTGAAAACCAATTTGAATTCTTCATTTACACAAGTCATATGAAAATATACTTATCGATATAGTATTTCATAATTAGGAAATTGAAATTTCTTTTTTATTTTTTGTGAAATGTTTTTTTATTTTTTGAAAAATTTACTCGAGCTCCATACAAGTTGACCTCATTCGCTATTCTAGTTTAGCTTGAGCACAACTTGAATTCAATTGATATTACTCACGCCAAGCTCGAAGGACTCTTCAAAAGTTTGATTCTATCTTGAGTTTGTTAGAATGTATGCTCTAAAAAACTAATGATTTTGATATGATCATAATTTAGAATATTGTGTTTGCATACATAATTAATATGAGTCTTTAAATGTGACATGAGATGCCACATGAAATGATAAATGTTACATACCGATGTTATACAAAATTATATACGTGACACAAGATGTTACCTGGGATAATATTGTTTTGGTAACATTGTAGAAAACTCATGTTAATAATTTATGAATTGAAGGCGAATTGCTTTTTCAATTCTTTGTAAATCCAAAGTATTTTAGGTCATAGTAAAATACTAAAACCTGCACTTGTTGTGTTTCTACATGATAGAAGGATTGACTTCGTCATTTAGGTAGTAACCTTTAACAAACAATATAAGTTGTACATGCAATGAACATGATCCAATTAAGAACCTCAATAAATAACTGTCAATTAAAAGGAGGTTCTATACAGTTCATTTGTTGTCCTCAAATTTGAAAGGTTTCTATTTGTTTGCTATTATGCACATAAGTTTTGCTAATGCTAACTATACTGTCAGAGTTGGACTCTGTGTATGATAATAAAATAAATGTGAATGCTCAACATGGAACATTAGTCCTAAGGGATTGAAAGTGTATTTAATCCAACTCTTCCTAAATTGGTGTAATTTGTGTCATGATATTCTGTTACAGTGATTAGACTTTTAAATAGAAAAGTATGTTATATTTTCACCAGCTAAAATAAAGAAGGAAGTGAACAAAACTACCAAAATAAATCCCAAGGTTAGTCCAAAAAAAGTGTTTTGAAGCAAGACTTCGAATCCAGAAACACAAGGACACCAATAACAAATTACATAATAGCACTAAAAATGACAGACTTCTTGAGATTGGTCACTGGTCAGGGTTCGAGCAACGAAAGCACCATCTAAGTAGGGATAAAGAAAGGCTGGAATGGAGATAAAAATATGCTAACAAGAAATGAAAAACATAACTACGACAATGAGAAGACTAATTAGCTTTGACAGCTCTTCAAGAACACAGAATTAAGGCAAACTAAAATTAAAAGGAGAGAGTATAAAACAAGGTAGCCAGCAAAGTGCTCATTCACTGTTTCAAAAGGAGGGCTCTGGCACCAATAAGAGAGCAATTTCACAACAGCAAAACAAATATGGACCTAAATTCTTAGCTGTGTACACCCAAAAATAGTTCCACGGCATCTTGTCATTGGAGCTACCTGGCGCCAAGTTGGTCTCTCACTCCCCACAGTCACAACATCCACGTCAGACATTTGTTCAATGTCCCAGTTCCATTGGTCAGGACCAAGAACTCCCCCAATAACATAAATTTCATCTCCCAGCCCAATCATTGCAAAACCAATTCTCCTCCGGAACTCAGATGCTGAAACCACAAGCTTACTAACGTTTCCCTCCTGCTTGAAAATAACTCCGTGGCTCATCACATACAGTACACCATTGACAACTGCCATTGGACCTTGGAGCCAACCAGAATCCTCAACTATCCACCCATGCCGCGCATTATCCAGGACTTGCACTGTGGACAACCCCTTGTGCAAGACATGCAGCTTTTCTCCAATCACCACCCCTGTACATGCTGAATTGTGAGTGCGGTGGAGATCAGGCATTGGAATCCACACATCCTTCTCTGGATCGTAAATTTCTGCTTGAGAAATTGATTTTCGGCAGCTGGTGAAACCACCCGCAACAACAATTTTTCCGTCCAAAACACAGCATGCAAACATAGAACGAGGTACAAGCATTGGTGAACGAGGCGACCACTGCCGCGTGATAGGGTCATATGACCATACCTCATTGGTAGCAAAGCTCCCATCCTGGTCACCAGTCAATGGGTCGACAGCATCACTGCCACCACCAAGCACAAACAGCTTTCCTGCAGCGGACACAGCACCAAAGTGGGCAAGGTGCTTTACTTTGGAGGGGAGAACTGGAAGAGTAATCCAAAGGTCGTGGAGAGGATCATAAAGCTGCCACAAATTTTCAGGGTCATAAGAAGACACGCAAAATAGATCCTCTGTAGCACCAACCTCCTGACGAGCTTTAAATAGTTCAGAGCTACGAATAGCAGCTTGCCAGGAACGAGAAACAAGCTCTAACTTAGGATGAAGGTAGAAAGGAACGCGTGCAAGGCACCTTAGAGCAACATCATCAGGAAGACCTTCAATCAGTCCAGACATAATAATCACCTTTTCATCCCTTTCATATGATTCTTCACAGGTTATTCCTTCCTATAATGGAGTAGCATTGACATAAGAATCTGAAACATCAAAATATAGAGACAGAGAAATATGAGAACAAAGTTACACCATTAAATTTCAGTGTAAACAAAGTGAGGTGTAATGAATGTTAATAAAATTCAAATCACAACACAGATTGTGGAGATTCACAGTGCATTGGAATGCAAAAACCATGGTTAAACTTGTATCGATTGAAGCCTACAGGCATCATCAGAGACAGTTGAGATGTATAGTTTGAGACAACTATCCCCTGAAATTGGTGAAACAAGGAGTAAAGAAAGTACTATCATCATGAAATCCTAAATAAGAAAACTTCATGGGCAACTGTACAGAGGAAGAAGACCAATTCCCTTGCTAACATAAATACACACAAGACATGATGTATATCCATGCCACATCCAGGAGGCCTCAATAAATTATCTTTTTTTTTTCTAGAAGCCTCAATAAATTATAATAAGGGGGTTTAAGTGGTAAGGGGGGGGGGGGGGGGGGAGGTCATGCAGCAATCAGGGTGGGAAGAATACCTGAAAGATTGACCTGATCAGACCTCACAGAAGGTGAGAAGCATTAGACCTCTGCTACCAGGCAACAAAACAGACTTCCAATTAAAAAGTCTCTACACGGCTGAAGATTGAGCATGTTTTAAGAACTATCATAGAAATATAAAGCTTATGCTTTGAAAGCAGTTTTGATTGATCGAAACGAAGAATCTACCTCAACTAATAAGCTCAAAAAGTAGTGTCTTTTTCTTATTCTTGCAGGTAAATAGCACACGTGACTCACGTATCTTCTCTAATATAATATTGTATTGGATCTAGATGCTGACTTCGAGTGTAAATATAATATAAGCAAACGCTCTATTCTCTTTTATTTAATAGTAATTCCTCTCGGCTTCATAAAACACATGTTGCCCTCATGACTCATGAGCCCCTCAAGTCTCGTCCTCTCCCTAACACTCGCCCACGCCTCTTTCCCTCATCTAAATCGACCATAGGGAGCCAATACCCATCCCGAGCAACAATGGAAAAGGGAATAAGTTTTAGCAGTTGTCTGATTTCTAATCTGCAAACCAAGTCTCACCAACCTCAACCGACCAACTAATTGTTTGATCTCGAGTTTGCTGTTGGTCCGGTTTGGGCTGCTTGAAGACACCAGTGAGTTCAAAGGTTCATATCTCCCCAACTCCCTCAAATTGACTGTCATTGTCCGTTGTTGCTAAGGTTTGGCAAGGCCTGTGACTTCTAACTTGGTCTATTATAGGATTTATGTGGGTGACTGATGTGTGACATGTAAAAAAGAGGCGGCTAGTAAGGGTAATTAACTATAGATGCTGATGGTCTGAAAGGGCTCAGGAATTTAGTAGAAAGCATGAAGATACGGAAATATCATGTCTACATCACGATAATTCGTCATTAGATAAAACAGGGTAAAAAACATACAGAAAAAAATGATATCACAGCCACAACTACCTGCAAGCATCACCAGTCACAGACCATAAAATCTCATGAAAAGGGAAGGTACTGATTTTTTTTCGAATGGATGAGAACTTTCAGAAAATAAAGAAACCTTGAACCCCATGAATGGCAGAAGCCTCCAACAGCGTTCTTGAGAATGCTAAATAATAGGAACAAGCTAATCATCCTTTCAAAATGAAGATCATGCAAGTGCTCTAATAAATTTGATATAAAAAGCTCAGAATTTCTAAAAGTTCTCCAAGTCCACTCATTTAATACGTACCAAGTCAACCAAATTGAATTGATTGAATGAGCGAGATGACAGAGAAAGGAAACCAAAAACAACAATGAACTAGCAAAGGGGCAGCCCACATAGATAGGCAAAGAAGTTCAGAATCTCATATCCAGGATTTCAAACCAGCCAACCCCATGAGCGATCTTAACATGTGTATCAGTAATATGCAACACTCTTATGCATTACCACTTCACACCAATCTTGTAATCCCAGAGAAACAACACAAATTGAAAGCTTCGAGATCCAAACCTATTTCAAATCTGAATTGTCAAAAGACATTACAAACAAGGAATTAAGACATACGAACTGACATCTATTTCAATCTTGCAAAGGATGAGATACGGAAAAGGAAACAACCCGAATACTTTACATTCACACAGATTTCATAAGCAATTTCACACTTCTCCTCAATTCTCCAATATCAAAAAGAGCTGACAGACTTACAATTATCATGTCGGGTGTCCATCTGACATCTGACATCAAATAAATATGTTCAAGTTTAAGAAAAAGAATACTTCACAATAATACTATGAACATTTGTAATGTTGCATAGCATCAACAAAAGCAATAGTCCAAAATTCTGAAGAAAAGGTAAATTGATTGCAGAAACTCCAAATTGAACTTTTCTTATGGTACAGATTTAAACCAAATGCCATGGCTGTTAAAATGGGATGCATATTGTATGTCATCAAATATGCATTGAATCATCTGCCAAAACTTCGAATGTGTATCAAAGGGCTTCCTGAATTGTATGATTTCTGTACCATATCATATGCATCATTTTGGACTGGGGAAACGTCACATATCATGTGATATTTGGCCTTTTGCTCTTCAACAAATAAAAAAACTCTGTTTTACTTTTGGTTTTTGCTCAGAGATGTTTTCTCATCCCATTTCTTTTCCCACCAAATTTCTTTGAGTATTATTCTTAGTTAAGTTCTATAAAATGACATAATGAAGATATATACCTGGTTTTAAATAGTTCATTCTATCCTAAGAACATAATGAAGATGATGAAAAATCTATGATCTGTGATCAGTGTTGGACGTAGTCCAATTGAATGTGAAGTGAAACGTAAAATTACTACCTTGGGAGATGTAGAAAGTACTTTCATTTCCTTGATTTAATAAGTTATTGCCTATCATTGCATAAGTGATTGATAAACTAGGCCTAGGCTATTAATTGATCATGTTCCTAGTTTGTAATATACAGGTCCTTCTTTCATGTATATCCATACCTTTTCCGTTTCTTTTATAGATTTCAAAATCCTATGGAAAACAATAAGATATAGATACATGGTAATAAAAAAACAAACGCAATCAATTCTCAAGATTCCTGTGTTTTGACAACTATGCCCACACCAACACCAGGTCAACCTCATTCCTCAAACACCACAATCATATTGCTAGAAATACGAGGTAAATAATATGAACAAGCATTAGGCTACTTTCGATTTAAGAATATAATTTGCTGAAAACACTAATGTGGCAACACGAGATCCATGCCTCAGAAATTAAAAGAAAGCATTTAGCTTGTCAGATGGACACAACAATTTGATTAAAGAAAAGAAACCATCTCCATCGACATACGATCCATGCCTAAAGCAACAAGATTGTCAACAAAGCTCTTTTCAAGTACCCACATGCATTTCTGCTTATGCAACATAAAATCCGGAAAAACTAAAGGTATGCACAGCAACCAAAATTCCTCTGGCTGCCTATAGCTAATAAAGTCCTACAATCACGATTCACATCCACGCACCCTTCTGCCTAATTCATTGACGAAATCACATATAAACCAAACAAAATCGAAACAGAAAACAACATCATAAAAAAAATCCGCACTTTCTTTCGACCGACCTATAAACAAAGCATCTTCCAACAAGAGCCAAAAAACTACAGCTTTTCAGCTTTAAGATAAAATCCACTGGGAATTCAACCTCAGAAATGATGGGCGTCCAATAACTTCAAAACTAAGCAAAAATTTGAAGCGATTTCCCGCATATCATGCTCAAATTTTCGAGTCGTCTTACTCAAATTGTATGAAATATACCTTGCTCATAGAAAAAGACAAGTCGTTGTTACCTCAGAGCCAAGACCCGGTTCAGAACCAAATGCTCGCAGTGTGCAGCCAAGATTTATACGGGAGAAAGGGAGACAAAGAGGGTAGCGTTGGATTATCTTTGCCTAAGAGGAGGACTTTTTACAGCTTTAGGCAAAATTGCAGAGCTAGGAGCACAATGTCTTTATGACAACTCGCTACAATGTTGTGTACTTTCTGTGAAGCGTTACGAAGGCTGGGAATTGAGGTTTTATTTTTTATTATTATATACTATTTTTCTTTTATTGTTTTTACGAAAACAACCTGCGTATACGGCTTACCCTAAACACAGAATAGGCACTTGGTATATTCCTAATTCCCTGTTCTTGTTTTCCTTTGTCTCTGGACTGACATTTTGGTAATTTTATCCAGTCATGCTGGGCTGACGCGTGTATAGCACGTGGTTGAAATGATACAAATTAAAATAAACAGTTGTTGTAC
The DNA here is from genome assembly GCA_963930655.1 of Myrica gale. NCBI lineage: Eukaryota > Viridiplantae > Streptophyta > Magnoliopsida > Fagales > Myricaceae > Myrica > Myrica gale. The sequence continues at coordinate 10,902,856 of OZ005610.1, read as the reverse complement.
TCGATCATTTTTGTAATTTTCTCCGGCCATAAGATTATTCTCGTGATAGAAAACAAAAAGATCATAGTTCCCTAAACATGGGTCAATTTCAATATCATCCCTTAATTATAAAAACGGCTATTAAATTCTTCTAATTTTCGAAAATCATCAATATTTGGACTCCGTCCAAATCAGTAGGAAACACATGTAAAATTACCAAAATGCCTTTCAAAGATAAAATTATTACAAATATTAAAAAGTTCATTGAAAAAATATAATATTTTTTAAATAAAACTGTTGAAACTCTATTTCAGTAATCTATATATATATATTTAATTTATCTCTCGAATGTTTTTTTTTTAAAATTACCTCTAAAGGGCATTTGGGATATTTTACATGTGTTTTTACTGACTTAACGACTGATTTGAACGGGAGGCGTACGATTTTTAAAAGTTAGAGGATGTAAATCATTATTTCCGTAATTAGGGGCGAGTTTGAAATTGGCCCATAATTAAGGGGCTAACAATGACATTGCCCCAAACAAAAAATTTCAAAATAATTCTACTCTCATAATTTATTGCAAACATAATATGATTGGTTGGCTTTTTATTCTAAATTGAATTGCCATAAATTGCCTTAAAATATGTCTTTAGAATAAATACCACTAAAAAAAGACAGATGAAAGATAGCATAGAAAGGACTAAGATAATGTTTGAGCCCCAAATAATTGGGGTCAAATATTTGGGTTTAATACTAAAAAATTCATCATATAATTTTTTATTATTATAATATTTATTAAAAATCTTCTCTCTCTTCACTTTTTCACCAACTCTCATAACATATCTTTACTTTATAATATTTCACAAACCTCAATACCGAAAATTTCCACACTCAAACATTCCCTTAGGGGAACAAACATTACTGAACCTAAAGTATAAATATCTCTTATAGGTTCAGTAATTACTTTGTACGTGTTGTCCGGAGAGAGGGGAACTTAATGATTTTTTGTTCACCAGAACAAGAAGTAAAAATTTTGATAGACAGTGATTCCATAAAAACTTCTTTCGTTCATAGTGATTTTTAATTAGACATTTGAATTGAAAAAATAGGACACAACAAATACCCAATTTATCTATAATAGTGAACTACTTTCCACTAATTTATACAGAAGACATTAAATACGGTAGAATTCACATATTATGGGGGTGTTTGTTTCCCCAAAATTTTGGAGTTCGAAATTTCCAACAAAACAAACACACTCCAAAATTTTTAACTTTTACACACATACACTCTACTTTTTACAAACCCCAATAAATCTCAATAAAGTAAAGATTCCCAAAATTTCGAGAATATTCCCCGAAATTTCCAGAAACAAACAATTTATTTTTATTCAAAATAGATTATCAATTTGAGCGGAAAAATTAAAGATAATTTTACATATAATATACGACAAAACTTTGCTTTTCCCTGCTTTGTATAGGTAGAAGAGACTCGAGACAGATCTTTCTCAGAATGTTGGGATGGTGGAAGCGCAAGTACAAGACACGATGAAGAGCAGAAAGAGAACACAGTGAAGAGGTGCTTTCATGGTGCTTCCATCAGATGAACCAGTAGTACTACTGTCTACATGAGATGGAACTGTTTTTGACCCTGACGTCGACGTCGTCGTCGTCGTCGTCGTCCCTGCATTTCACAAAGGATGTACATGAAAATTCGTTAGCTACCAGTACCAGAAGATAGTAGAAGCTTAGTGTGTCTCTGATCATGAGTTATATCATGCTATATATATGTACCTGAAGGAATGTCGGATGCAGGCGTGATTGCACCTGCAGGTGATTCACTGGAAGTATCTGATGGTGATGGAGTGCTCGCTGGAGAACCCACTGGCGGGAGAGTTCCTGAACTTGTTGGTCGGAGCGGGATTCGGTCCCGACAGTACGGGTCCGGATACGTCCGGACCCACGGTCGGGATCGAATCCGACAAGAATGGACGGCTCACGTCCATTCTTCCTGACCTTACCGGTCGGACCTCTATTGTAGAGGTCCGACCGGTACATCCGACGAAGAATGGACGTGAGCCGTCCATTCTTGTCGGATTCGATCCGACCGTGGGTCCGGACGTATCCGGACCCGTACTGTCGGGACCGAATCCGAATCCCTTGTTGGTCCGCTGGCAGCTGCTTCACCATGACACAATAAGTTGTTAACTCAAGACGGGCATAAAATTTAGATGCACCAAAATGGAATTCACAATGTTGTAAAAGGAAAACGACATGTAGTTTAGATTCGCAAATTAAGGGTTTGTTTATGTTGAACTCGGGCTCAATTACCATTGCACTGGCTAAGGGGTGGTGTTTTGACGCTACAAGCACCAGGGAGTGCAAGAGCTTGAGTTTGATTCACGGTAATACCCAATGAGGCAGCACCGCCATTGATGACCGAGCAAAGGCACTGTGGTGATGTTTGAACGACATTAGAGAGTCGAGAGCAGCATGAAGAGGATGGGGTTGAGGAATTTCCTGTGATGTAGTTCAGGCATGGAGCCAGGTTTGTGAGCACACTTGCGCAACCCGATTGAGCCATGGCTCCACTCCATAGCATGGCCACAAGGACAGGACTAGAGCCATTTCAATCCCCTTGAAAGCCATTACAAATGGAGCAACTTTTGGCTGCCTGAAATGAATGCTTATGAGCAGGGCCGGCTCAAACAAAATGGAGGCCTAAGGCAAAATAAATTAATAGGCTTTTTATATAAAATTTAATATAAAATATTTAAAATTATCTGAAAATTATTAAATTTAATATAAAATATTAAAACCTCTATTAATTATTTTTTATGAGACCCTCATACATGACATCAAGGCCCCATGACTAGAACAATTAAGAAATTTATAAGATTTTTTTCTCTTTAGCAAAGTTCAGAAAATATCTAAAAAGGAATTAGGAAGTATTGAAGAAATATATATGTCCACTCATGATAAAAAAATATGAAAAGATTGCATTTTGTCTTTTTTTTATTAACTCAATTGTCTTTTTATTTTAGGTCATCTACAAAAAAAATATATATATAAAAAATATTTTTAGTCTTTACGGGACTTTGCTCAGGGTGAGGCCTTAGGCCACCGCCTAACTTGCCTTACCCTTGAGCCGGCCCTGCTTATGAGGGGAGTGGACCGGACTTGTTGAGGTATGAGAAATATCGAGGGTACGTAGGGAGACGATATGTTTGCTTGGTTTAGCTTCCCCCTTCCTTTTTTTTTTCTTTTCCCATTAGAACAAATATTCATTTTTTGGCAGAAATAAAAAATTTTCAAAATTAATATAACATAAATATAGGAATATCATTCAACCTAATAACTTAAAGTTTAAGCTAATTATGTTATATTAATCAGTCACGCTTATAGATTTTTTTTCTTATGGTCCGGACTTCTTATTTTTTTTATAAAGATTCCTGAAGTTAGGTCCCACATTAAGGAGGAAAGAGGAAATTATTCCCCAAGTTGACCTAAGTTGCACTCTTTTCATCCTTCTTTACCAGCATTGTTAATATTCCAACCTATCTCAGGCAGTCAGGCAGTCTCTGAGTTTTCTTTGCCATTGAAATTTCGGTCTTTTCCATCCACTGGTTGGGGTTTGGGCCTCATCTTTGTAACTCCTTGTACTGGGCCTCCATTTTTTTAGTTCTTGTATTGGGCTTCATGTCCAACTATCTGGGCCTCATCGTTGTGACTATTTGTATTTGGACCTCGTTTTGTGAACTACTTGTATTGGGCTTCATGTCCAACTGCTTCGGCCTCATCTGTGACTGCTTGCAGCAAATCAGACAGTTTTAACGATAAAAATGAAAATTGCTTGATGAACAATTTAAAGCAAATTATTCGAAGTGGCCTTATACAGACTATAGATAAAAGAGTTAAATACATTATTTGGCTAGCTTAGAAGGTTAGACATAGGCTAGAATATTTCTCTATTAATTAATTCTTAACAAAATTTTCCACGTGTACGTTTTGGTTGGGGTTCAAATTGAATGCATGTGTTTTTTTTTTAAACATAATGAGAGCCTATAGTGTGACGATCTTGTTTTTTTTTTGTTGCAATTACTCTTTTATACGATCTGCTCTACTTTACTAAAAATACAAGGGTTAGGGGACAAATAACTAACGGCACGATTTTGCTAAAATAGGTAGTGTAATTTGAATCTTTAATTACCCCAAAAGCGATAGCTCAATGGTTAGGAGGGACATCCTCTTTGAGGCTCGACGTACTAAGTTCGAGTCTCAAATGTGTGAGATGAATTTTCCTGCTGCTGAGCGAGTTCTTGACTTATCTACTCCTTGGGTTGTGGGGTCGATCTAGTGGGTCGTGGTTTCTGCTTCAGGGTTGGGCCAAACGGGTCTAGTTTGGGGATTTCCACGTTATAAAAAAAATCTTTAATTAATTTGTTGTGTCATTTTGGATTGTCCATATAATCCAAGCACATAAAGTTATGGGGAAAATATATTTATTCACCCACTAACTATTGAGGTACTGACATATTGCACCCCAAGTTATATTGATTTTGTGATATTTAATTGGCTCATCAACTACCATCCTTTCACACTCCACTATTAATTTGAACAGAAATTAATATTTTAGTGCAATGAAATGACAAATTGATCGTTACAATAAATGTAATGAAAAAAATTGTGAGGGTAAATTTTGTCATTTCGTTTAATCAAAATATTAATTTTCAACCAAAGTAGTAGTTAGCTAGGAGGCGCAGAGTGTAAAAAGTTGATAGTTAAGGGGTAAAATATAACAAAATGGTAATTCATGATACAAAATGTCAGAATCTCAATGACAGATGGACGAAATGTATTTAACACTAAAGTTATATATCACTTCAATTATTAACTCAATTATTAACAGAAGTGTATTAAACAAGAAAACAGAGAGGTTTATAAATTTCTTTTCTTGTGGGCAAAAGATAAAAGAACCAAAAATCCATAACAAACATGCCAAACGTACCTAACCAGATGGAATAAATACTAAATAGTACTCCTTTCAATGGAGGATGTTAGTTAAAAGTGGTTCAACTCCAAAACCCACTGCAAATCTACCGGCTCTTGCCCTCGAAATTTCTCAGACGTAACGTATAAATTTCTTCATCATCTTCAAGAAACCGTAACCCAGCTCTAATTTACACTACTGCGCGCTCCACAGTACTCTCTCACATTGAAGATCAGTTGTGGCAGATTCTTTTCAAGGGCTCATGGATGCTATCAAAGGTTGCCAACTTATTGCAATATCAGCTACTCTCTTAGTCATTTCTGCGACAGTGGTCAATGGGCAGATTAGCACACCATGCACAACCTCAATGATCAGCAGCTTCACCCCTTGTTTTAACTATATCACTGGAAGTACCAGTAATGGTTCATCACCTACACCCGGCTGTTGCAGTTCATTGCAATCGATCATGGCCACTAGTACGAACTGCGGCTGCCTTCTGATAGCCGCCAATGTCCCTGGTCAGCTGCCCATTAATCGCTCTCTAGCACTCTCCCTCCCTCAAGCATGTAATATGAATGGGGTGCAGCTACAGTGCAAAGGTGCCACTCATAATTCTACCCAATCCGCATTAATTCAACATTAATTGAATGCCTACTAGTTTTCAACAGAAGTGTACGTAAAGGAAATCTAATTGTGTGTTTCATTGAATTTCGCAGCCTCTGGTACGCCTCTACCAGCTCCCGGTATGAAACAGTACTCCTGTGACTGATTTCCTTATTACATGCAAACATGTAGACCCAAATTTTTCATCCACGTTTGTGTTAAAGTGTCCTTCGATCGAGGGATGCTTATCATCCTTCCCCACACTATATATCTTCATTGAGCAATGTTTTAACTACAGCCTTCTTGACAGGTTCTGTCATAATTGGACCAACTTCCGCACCTACTGGCGCTTCATTGAATTTTGCAGCCTCTGGTACGCCTCTACCAGCTCCCGGTATGAAACAGTACTCCTGCGACTGATTTCCTTACTACATGCAAACATGTAGACCCAAAGTTTTCGATCGAGGGATGCTTTACCATCCTTCCCCACACTATATATCTGCATTGAGCAATGTTTTAACTACAGCCTTCTTGACAGGTTCTGTCATACTTGGACCAACTTCCGCACCTACTGGCGCTTCTCCTTTTAGCCCTCGAGGTAATACTGCGCCTGAACTTCCCATAACGAAGTTCGCGTCACCTAAAGAGTATTGCTATCAATATTTATATGATCTTTTGCTTCATAGCTAAACTCTTTCCTAAAATTTTGCATGTGTTCGAGCAGCTTCAAAAGCATTGGCACGAGCTCCGGCACCGCAATCTGAAACCACTCTGCCATTGACACCGGCATCTCCACCAGTCGAAGCCAAAGCCCCGACAACAACTCCAGGCATCCGACCAGTGCTGACTCCATCGGTGTCTACTCCATCTTATGTCTGCCCAGCATATCTCCTACTAGTACTTGTAGGAATTACAGTCTTTTATATCTGAGTCATGATGATATTAATCTGATTCCAATTTCTGCGTTCCATCCGTTCCTGATAACGGCTTAGGATTTATTTCTCTGGATTGAGATTTTACTTCTGGAACTCCTGCGGTCGAGTACTACTAGGGCCATTGAGTGTCTAGTCTTTCTGGTTATTTACTGTAATATTTTGCAGATATATATAATATCAAACTTATTATATATCCAGTTATAGATCATATTCAATGGCAAATAAATTTTCCTATATATATATATATATATATATATTTGGGCTATTCAGGAACTTAATTCTAAACTCCTTTACCCTTGGTTCCAGCCCATTTATACTTTATTAAGCAGCAGTCCTCTAATAAACTATTCACGTACGTTATATGGTTACATGTCCAAGAAAGCCCTCACCTGCATAATTGCATTAGGCGCCATATCATAGGACACGAATTAAATAACAAATTGTTAACTATATCGAGATAGTCCATTTGTGCTGGACAATCATTTATAATGCACAAATTAACCATTTGAAACTTCGGAGCATAGAATTGATCATCTTAATTTGGGTGGCAAAATTATTATTATTATTATTATTATTATTATTATTATTATTATTATTATTATTATATTTTATAAGGGATAAATATTGTTTGCACTTCCAACTATTATTTTCGTCATATTGTATCTACTAACTATTGATTTCAGACATTTTATATCATCCGTTAATTTTTTTCGTCAAAATTTTATGGAAATTAATTTTTTAACATTTACAATTACGATTTTACCTCATAAAATGGCATGTCATGCTTAAGAATTTTTTTAAGATTGAGACATTTTTTTCATATTTTACTATAATATCTGTTAACAATATCGACAAAACAACAAACACCTTTAATTTAATTATTTTGGAACTTAATTAGCAATAAAGTAGTGTAGTGGTTGGGATTATAGGTTTTAGTAGCGAAAAATTTATTGTAAATGATGCTATTATTTTGAAAAGTGAGTTGGTAGTTCTAGTTTAAATATTCCTATTTTATAGGCCTTTAATTAAGTTTTATCTAGAAAAATTTTAAGCTTTTTTATTTCCATTAATTTTAATTTTGTTATAATATATATAGGTCTTCATAATTTAAAATTTTTAATTTTACTATAATATATAAATAAACTTCTTAATTAAGGGGCTTTAGGCGATACCTCATCTGCCTACACCCTTAAGCCGCCCCTGATTGTGGAGCCTTTTTTAAGCTGTTCGTTGCAAAGATGTTTTAATTTTAATTTTCCCCACGCTTTTAGGATCAGAACCGCAAATTGGACGAATTGAATTATTCACAAAGCCAAGTTTTTAGCAAAGGTTAGACATGTGGCCACAAACACTCCCGCAGTCGTAGGTAGAACACGAAAAGAGAAAAAGAGAAACCACCCTCCAGTCTCCTATATATATATATGTACTATCTTTGGCTTGCATGCATCTTCACCGAGCACAGAAAAGAGAGCAGAAGAAAAAGGTAGCAAAAGAATCACCAGCTCAGACAAATGGCCAAGAAGTTCGTTGCAGTGTTCCTCGTCTGCATTGTCATCCTTTCAGCTTCCAACCTCCATGATGTCGAGGCGGGCAATGAGTTGTATGAGAAATACAAGTCATGCTTCAACACCTGCAATAACGGCTGCAAGACCGAGGGCAATGGCAACTCCTTCTGTGAAGTGAAATGCGACGAGGAATGTTCCGCCAAAGAGGATGCTGGTAATTAAGTTTTTACATATATTCATACTATCGATTATATTATCACGCTTTGATATGATTCAAATCCGAGGAATGCTATTAATTATATACCTTTGTTTTTGTGCAGATAGACTTAACATCGACTTGCACTGAAGAAGAAGGAGTGAAAGGCTTACACTCAAGACATAGAGGAAGATAAAATAACGCAATAAATCAGTTATTTGAAATTTAAGTTTCTCCCCCTAATGTATTGATTTGCCAAGTGTAATAATAATTACATTTTACCAATTTTGATTTAAGTTCTATTCAATGAGGATCTCTTCGATCTAGATATTCCTTCTAAAAACAAATTTATAGACATTAGTCATGTTACATGCAAGCTTATGATTCTTTCAAAGCACGTCAGGCTACTCTTTTTTTTTTTTGGTTCGCAAAAGATGACAATTAGCACCAAGATTAGAGGTTAACCCAATATTAATCTCTGAGTTAAATCTTTTTTCTGGTCAAGCGAGACAGACAGTGGCAGACGCAGGGGGTATCGAACCTGTGCGTCCGCTACTCATGGCTTGCCCAAAAAAAATTTTTACACGTGTTTTTTTTTTCTTTTTCTTCATAAGTTGGCTAGATCTGATACTCATGAAGTCCAGGCCAACAAGACTTAATGGGTATCGGACCTAAAACAATTTTTTTTTTCTACACATTGATTTTTCTCCAAGTGTTACGTAATAAATGAGACAAATATACAATTATTATGATTTTTTTTTCATCGATTAAGAGTTTTTCAACTGAGGGATAACTTCCTGTCATCTTGGGATATATTTATATAAGGAACCCTTTCACTAAATCTTGCTTATCCTGAAAATTTTGTTTTTATTATTCAGAGCATGATTTACCATCAATTGTTGCTTTGTGTGTGAAAGTTGTTTTGGAGATTCAATTCCAAATCCATAGAAAGTAGAGAAAGTAAATTGCAAATGCATCTCAGTAACCTTTTGTCAAAAGAAAAAAGGAAAAAAAGGCAGGCCCCACTTATGGTAGTAACCAAAAAATGTAAGAAAGACAATCCATAGTGGCATCAAAACCTCAACCATCAAAATCATCTGTAATTTGTTCTAAAGTTTTATAATTATGTAGGAAATTAACTTTAATTAGATCATCAAGAGTGATTTGCGTAATAGGATGAAAGATGATTGGATGAATAATTGCATGTTAGTGTACATCGAGCAAGAAGTTTTTAAAACTATTGAGAACGAAGTCATTTTGCAACATTTTCAGAAGATGCAAACTCGCAGGATCCAATTGTCACCTCTCAGTTGCAGTACATAGTACGGTACATGTGTTCCAATATTTTTAATACTTTTAGTCCTTAATTTTCAACATTGTAACTCTAAGACAATATTTTGCACTACGAATGAAATTTTTTTTTGACATTTCGCCTTTAAAGTTCGACACCCATGAATTTTAATCATTGTTCCGCCAATGGAGACAAAGAGACATATTGGGTGAAGCTCTTATAAAATTATAAATTGTAAGCTGTAGGATCTGAGTTTTACTTTAGTATGTAATTGCAAATTCTCATTTGTACTTTATCCTCGAAATACCATTTCTTAGCGATTTACTCTCCAGTGAAGATCTAACCCGGCCCCCTTGTCTCATGTGGCACAATCTCAATTGTAGGATAGATTTGTACCAATCAGGCATATTTGTAAAAAAACTGATATTATTTTTTGGGAAAAGTACTGAAACAGTCCATGTGGTTTCACGTTATAACAAAATACTCAATGTGATTTCAATTTGAACACATAAGTCCATGTGGTCAGCAACATGTTGCAACGTGGTCCCTTCGTCAAATTTTCGTGAAACTGTTAACGTAAAACGCTGACGTGTCATTAATTTGCCACGTGAACGTTGATGAGCTGACAAATTTCACACGTGGAATGTCACCTCATCCAAATAAAAGTTAACACGTCATAGTGTAAATTTGGCCAAAAAAAGTATTCAAACAGTCCCTATGGTTTTACGTTGTGACAAAATAGTCCATGTGGTTTCAATTTTAACAAATTAGTCCCTCTGGTCAGCAAATTGTTGCACCATGGTCCCTCCATCAATCTCCCTGTGAAACCATTAATGGAGAACGTTGATATGTCAACAATTTACCACGTTATACATGGATGAGCTGACAATTTTCCCTCATCATTATTCTAATAATATTTCTCCAAATAAATAAACAAAACCATACTTTTGTATTTATAATGAGTGTTGCAACTGAAATCTATGTAGAACTGATCACCAAGTGAGTCAAAGGAGTTGGACTCGTGAAGAGGTGAGGTCAAGACAACTAGATGTGGGCACTGTCCATGTGTTAGCAGACAAACACAACTGACTAGAATTCACAAATTATCCATCTAGATGTACTTCAAACCTGGTCATACACATAAGTGACCAGATTTCACAAAATATCAGTTCCACTAGTTTGGGATTTCGGGGGGATGAAGAAAGAGAATTTGGGGATTTCGGGTTAGAGCATTCTACATGTTTTTCGTTTTTTTTAAAATATTGATGAGGTGGCATTCCACGTGTAAAATTTTTCAGTTCATCGATGTCCATGTGGCAAATTATGGACACGTCAACATTCTCCGTTAACAGTTCACGAGAGATTTGACGGAGCGACCACATTGCAACAGGTTGCTGACCACAGAGACTAATGTGTTCAAATTGAAACCACAAAGACTATTTTATCATAACGTGAAACCACATGGTCTGTTTTCGTACTCTTTCTTTTTTAAAATTATTGATGAGATGGCGTTCCACGTGTGAAATTTGCTAGTTCATCGATGTCCATGTGGCAAATTATGGACACGTCAGAATTCTCCGTTAACGGTTTCACGGGAGATTTGACGGAGGGACCACATTGCAACAGATTGCTGACCACATGGACTAATTTGTTCAAATTGAAATCACATGGACTATTTTGTCATAACGTGAAACCACATAGACTGTTTCTGTACTTTTCCCTTATTTTTTTAACAATATACGAAAGCTCACCGTGGACTGTTGTATTTACAAAGGAATATTCTATGCTGTTAGTAAACCAAAAGCCAAAAGTTAAAAGAAAAAAAAAAAGAGAAAATGACTCAAGAAATAACAAATTCAGAAGATAAAAAATCCAAACATTAAGAGAGAGGAAAAAATAGAGAGAGTAAAGAAATTTTTAGAAATAAATGGAAATAATAAAAAGGAAAATTTAAATGGTGCCTAAATTTTGACAGAGAAACAAAATTAGCTTAGATAAGCTCAATAACTATAAAAAAAAATCATACACAAATACCAATATCTTTGAAATATACTCCAATAACTTTTTCCACAAAATTTAATATTTTTTAAAAAAATTCTAACAAATCTTCTTTCTTATTACTCCAATATTTTTTTATTAAAAAATTATATCAAATCATCTCTCAGTACAAAATTTTACAAACTCAAATAAAAATTAAATATCTTTAAAACTTTTCTCTAATTTTTAAAGTTGAGTTCCTTTTTTTCTGATGTTGGGTTGTAAAAAATCTTTAAAATTTATATAAAAAATGGTAGTGATGTGAATATTTGGGGAGATTGAAATTTTGTTCCTGTTTGTAAAATGTTGATGAAAATTTTTAAAGATATTTAATTGTCAATTGAATTTTTATCGAAGTTTATAAAAAAAATGTAGAGAACAAAGATTCAATGAACTTTTTTAATTAAAAAAAATTGATAAAGTCACTTTAAGCCCTCGAAGTTGCACAAAAATGTAAAAAAGGATCCCAAACTATCTATTTTGACACATTAAACCTACTAATTTCCCTAATCTATCAATTTGAGCCCTTCATCCATTTTTTCAATTCAAACAGAAGGAATGCTAGTGATGTCCAGACCGGATTTAAATTCTTTCTAACAAAAATATTTTTTTTTAAAAAAATTTCGCGCTTTTTTTAAAAAAATTTCGCGCAGAGCAGTAGGTGCGGTAAAATTTTTTTTTAAAAAAATTTTTAAAAAAATTATGAAATGCGGTCCGGTCCGGTCCAAACCGCATTTCAAATATGTATAGACCGGACCGGATAAATCCGGTCTTTCAATCCGGTCCGGTTTTCCGGTCCGGTCTGGTCTGCGGTCCGATTCTGTTCAACCCTACCAGTCTCAAAACTGCAGCTCCGAAATCATCATCTTTCAACGTTCCCGAACATCTCTTCATCTTATCTTCTGGGTTATCCAGAATATAAATTCACTCAAATCCCCTCTGCTGCAAGGGGAGAGAAAACTGCAGAAATCACGTTGCTTCCATTGCCTAATTAAATTGGCAATCCAAATTCCAAATTCCAAATCAACCATCAACTTTAAAGTGCATGCTAGTGATTTCCCACACTCGAAAATACAGGAATCCGAAACTATTTTCACTAATAATATAGGAATCTGTAACTAAATAGACACGTAATTGGCTTTTCATTTAAGATCAAACAACTCACAAGGCAGTAGCAAAAACTGATCACATTGCCTAATCCCGTGTAGCGTTTCCAAAGAAAGGTCGGGAACGTTGTTAAATATAATTTTAACATAATAAAAAATCTAAATATAATCTCTCTCTCCCCGTCAATTCATTACTTTTCACTATAATAATTATAAAAAAATTATCTCTCTCTTCAATTTTTTCACAAAATCTAATACCTTAAAATTTTAACTTCCCAAAATTTTACATCTCAAACACACCGTAAGTTATTTATGTAAACAAACCAAATATTTTATGTTATTTATTTTATAGAGAAAATACATTTTTCACCCACAAACTATCGAGGTAGTAACAAATTGCACCTCACACTATTATCTTTAAGACATGTGAGATTTTGTTTGCCAAAAAATTGGGGAATATTCCCGAAATTTTGAGAATCTTTACTTTATTGGGGTTTGTGATAGGTGAAGTGTGTAGGTGTAAAAGTTAAAAAATTTGGAGTTTGTTTGGTTTGTTCGATTTGTTGAGACCCTATATATTTGGGGTCTCAAACATGCATTAATTATACACTTTGCACTCTAAACTACCAATTTTGACACATTACACCCTTCAACTACTAATATTAAACACTTTGCACCCTCCATTTGACAATAATGTCCTTCAGAAATTAATAAATTGACTACAATATCTTTACTATATACAAAATGGGTCAAAGACATTATCGTCATTTTAGTCTCAAAATTTGAAAAATGGTGCAAAGTATAAAAAATTGATAATTTAGGGTGCAAAGTGCAAAAACTATAATAATTTGTGGGTGAAAAATGTATTTTCCCCTTATTTTATTGTCTGAAACAAAATACCACGTTATACGTTATACGTTATAAGTAAGAAATCTAACCAAATTCGAGAAGAAAAAAAAGAAGAAGAAAAAGAGATTGAGTAGTGGGAAAATTAAAAAAAGAAAAAGAAAAAGAAACCCTCAGAAGCTTTCTTCTTCTTTTCCCATACGCAGTTCTTCCACTCAGACTGTTTCTCCCCGCACCGTCGCTTGTGTCGCCGCCGCCGCCAATTGGGACTTGTTCCGCCGTATCCCTCGCCTCACCCGGCGTATTCACGGTATGATTCTCTAGCTTTCTTCCATTCTATTCACCAACTCTTTCTCGCTTTCTCTCTCTTTCTCATCTAACTTACTCATCTTCTGCTACTTGTAAAAATTTGCTTCTTTTTGTGCTTTTCCTTTTGGTGCTTCGAAAGGTGTTAGCTCGAAATGGGTTGGAAAGCGGCTCAGAAACTCATTAGGCACTGGAAGGTGGTCAGAGGAGACAATGTATGATGATAAATCAAGAGCATTTGAGCTCTTGCTTTTTCTGTATTTCTTTTTTCTTTGATAATTTTTTTTTTCGCTCACGGTTGTCGTTATTTTCATTTTGGATGTCGCGCTTGCTTGGGCTTAATTGTGCAGGTGATGATAACAAGGGGCAAAGACAAAGGCGAGGCGGGTGTTATTAAGCGCGTAATTCGCTCGCAGAATCGCGTAATTGTGGAGGGCAAGAATTTGGTTAGAAACTCTTTGATTTTGTTTTCTACTCATTGTTCATTTTCTTTAAACGGAATCTGATATCTTAAGCTGGTCTTCATATTATTCAATTGTTTAGGGATGCGAATAGCATTTTTTTATGGGGAGGAAAATTATTAAGGTGTTCTTCATATTGAGATTTTTACGATCGATTCTAGTGACGTCAGTAAATGTGGACAATTTGATATGACTACGAATCTAAAAAGGCACTGGCTATTCCTGGCAAGATATGTTAATAATGGTCGTCAATGACCCACTTCCAATGTACACTTGTGTAGTACTATTATTCTGTTCAATCCAGAAATGGTGTTCGTGGCATTTGGGTTTGAGATGAGTGCCTGATTTAAATTTGTGCAAAAGAGATATTGTGTCCATATCTCGTTATAACAAGTTTATGTTCCAGATCCTTTGAAGCTTGAATTGTTCCACCATCTTCCATAGTATTTTCATACTAATCTTTCATAAGTGCTTCTAGTAAACTCCTAGCATATGGTTTCACCGTTATTAATCGTAACTACATGACTGAAGGAAATGAAATTACATTCTAAAACTTCTTAGAAGGCAATATTTACTAGAATTCTCAGATAAAGCACTTCAAACAAGTTGTGGGTTAGTTGACTCTTTATCGTATGTGACTTTGTGCTAGACTCCTTTACTTCTATGAAGTTTATATCATGCAAAAATGACTTAGAGAATGAGGCAGAAACTCGTCTCACGTACGGTTCGGAGACCGAGCCCCACCCCAGCAGTAATGGTACGGCTTAATTACGCCCCTTAGAGATTCACTAAGCAGGAAGGCAGATGCGACCAGTTCAATTCGACCGCTTGGAAGGCATGTGATTTGCTTGCTTACTTTGTTGTTAGGCGGGAACGGACAGAGTTTCATAGTCTAATTTCCAACCCAGTGAGATGAGATAGTCTCCTATCACTAGGCTCACCAACCAACTTGGACTTTGATTCTTATTATCCTACTGGATATCAAAACCATAAGGATTGTTTCCAGCCATGAGTTCCCATATGACATAAGCGCTCATGGGTGGGCTGGGCCATTCCATCAAATCTTTGAGAAGGGGCCCAGCGGGACTGCGAGCTGTTGGAAGGTATATCATTTAGAAGGCATACATTTGCTATGTTATGGCCCAATGTATTGTGATAGTGACCCTATGTATCATGATGGTGAAAATGTTGCCAAATGTGACAAACTAATGATTTAGATGTTCAAATGAGGATCTGATGAATTTGAGGCCGGAATTATATTCTTCAGCCAAGACCCTGCCGTTGGCAGTTTGTTAAGCACCTAAATTGATTTTCCATTTCTTAGGACTTTTTCGTTCCTGCTTGTCCAATTTATGCTTATTTGCAAATTCAGTAAGCACGTCTTTTCGTCCAATCTCTGTTATATATTTATGTATTTACTTAAGCATTGATATTTGTATAGACTGTCTAATTCTTGGCAATAAAGAACATGTACTTGACATAATTATGCTATATATTTTTCAGTTTTCTTTGTGCTTTCATACTGTGCAGGTAAAGAAACATATCAAGCAAGGGGAAGGTCATGAAGGTGGAATCTTTACAGTTGAAGCACCGTTGCATGTATCAAATGTTCAAATTCTTGACCCAGTAACAGGGTATGGAATTGCTTTTGGCTTCTACTTTGACAACAATTGCTGTTCTTTTTGTTGTTTCACTTATGTGTCTCAGAAGTAACGGGGAGCGTTTGCCTATGCAGGAAGCCATGTAAGGTTGGAACTAAATATCTTGAAGATGGCAGTAAAGTAAGAGTATCTAGGGGTCTGGGAGCATCTGGATCCATAATACCTCGTCCTGAAATCTTGAAGATTAGAACCACACCAAGGCCTACAGTCGGTACTTATCTAGAGCTTAATCCCTTGCCCCTTTTCAGATTTTGTTTTTAAGCTATTCCAGTTTACCTCTCTAAAGTATTGTTGTTTTATTGTATTTGTCTTTGTGTAGTATATTTTGTGTAATGAGGATTTAATCAGACTAAAATAAAAAAAGAGGATTTAAGGAGATGTTGCTCGTATTTGCTTTTCTTTTCTGAAAATTTTGTAATCCGAGACCAAATATATGCTTCACATATACCATTGTCCTTCACATTGCATATCTGAATTTTCCATTATGAGAAATATGTATATGGGGTGCCCTAAATTGGTTTGTGGAGGTAATATGTACTTGAGTGTTGAGTGCCATGTTAAGTAGTATTAGGTCGGTTCAAGTAACATAAATGATAACTAGAATACTAATAGTAATTGGTCTTTTTGTGGTATCATAGAGCCGTGTGTAGCGTATTCAAGGCTTGCGATAATAAGTATTAGAGCCAACTTGATAATACCATGAGGCTCAGGGCACTTCACTTAACACAGGCCCTGACTGGACTGTCCAAGTTTGAGTAGGATGCTATGGTCCTTAGGACGATCTAGACTATCTTAGTGACTCTGGGAGCTCTGATTTGTTCTGAATCTTTCTGATATATCGCACAGACGTTGTTAGCCTACCTGTGATTTGTGACAACATGAGAACCTCTGTATGTGGGCACAAGCCTCAAATCAGCCATCAGATTTGAGGCTTGTAGTCACTGACTCAATTTTGAGTTTGAGGATCTCGAATAACATTGACCTACTATAGGAACACGCGACTGTTATCCCAAAAGATATAGAAGCAGGTTTTTTGTTGTTACTAATATGAATTGATTGCCAGCCAATAAGCCAGCTATTCAATATTCCTAATGTAACATGGAGGTAGTATTGTGAATTTCAATTGCCAGAAATCGGTTTTTCCCTTTGGGAATAAATTAACTGAGTCAAGATTTTAGAGAGTGGAGTTTCAGTATGAGTTCTTTGGTCTTTAAAGTTGCTTTTAAAAACTACCATGTTGTTATCGCCATTATTCTGCTGATCACATGTTACAAATTTATTTCTTGAATGTTTTTTTTTCCATCTCCCTCCGCAGCTGGTCCCAAGGATACCCCGATGGATATGGTGTTGGAGAAGACTTATGATGCTAAAACAGGGAAGGGCATGGCTGAGCTTTAACTTGTTTATGCTAACGGCAAGACATTAAATGGGATGTTGTTGCGAAGCTTATGTGTTCATTGTACTTCTGATATATTCGTGAATGAGGAAGGGAATTTTTCATTTTGAACCCTTCTCCTTTTGACTTTCTATGTTGGATCACTTGTTTATGCTAACGGCAAGACATTAAATGGTATGTTCGTTTTCACCATTTTTTCAGGATTCTAAGTATATTCACAATTCTACCACCGAACATATTCAGAATTCAAACACAAAAACCAATACATTTTACACAATTTCCAACAACTTTTTAATTTTTTATTCAACATAAATTTTCTCTCTCTATACTTTTTCACATAACTTCAATACTTTTTTATTAAACAATTACATCAAATCATTTCTCTCTCCACTTTACACAAACACCAATAAAACACTATTCAACATAAAAATTCACTTCTCTAAAATCCTACATTTTTTCTTAAAACGAACATAACCCTGATTTTTCTTCCATGTAAACTGGAACGCTCAAATACTGTTGTATAGGTTATACCTTCAAATTTTCGATAAACATTATTTTTACCTCTTTGAAATGGTATCGATTTTTCCTAGTAAATCTCCAGCGGCATTAGTCGGGTACAAGCTATTATGCCAAAATAGTGCACCCACCAAAAGTGGGTTTTTGATCTTTGTTTTAGACTGAAGCCATATGTGAAGTCCGAGTCGAGCAAACGAAGTTCTAGACGCTTTGCTAATGAATACTGGTGGAATCCAGAACAGTTTACGTGTGATGGGAATGCTGTTTGAGGCTCTGTTTTTTTGGAAGAGGATGTCCGAACGGGAAGTTCTGGATGCATTTGCGAACTAACTGATGTTACACATCAATGTAGTCTGGAGAGTAGGTTGTAACCCAGCAAGGTTTATTCGCTTCCATTCTCTGGCTTCCCCACCTGCACTGGTGAACAAAAAAGACCTCTCCTAAACAGTTGACATTTGGTTACAAGGGTACGAGTCATAAAATACAGCTAAACACGCCGTCTGTGGGAATCGAACCCACGACCACATGGTTAAAAGCCATGCGCTCTGCCAGCTGAGCTAAGACGGCTAGACATTCTTTCTCTTCCAATAGCTTTTATAAAACGTAATAACATCCACCGTCATTTCCCTTATCCAGATCATCACGTGGACACTCCCAATGGAGACGAAGCAACGTGTCGTTTCGCATGTAAATCGGAGGTCAACAAAGCAGCTTCGATTTTTTACAATACTGGCCAACGTCGAAGAAATCAAACGATTGCCCCCAATGCGAAAATGTCTAGGTTGTCCTTGCTAGCACTTTGTATTTTACTCTCGTTTGATAGACACGTACTGAACACTCGTCCTTCTCATAGACACGCAACGAACACTCGTCCTTCGTGCAAGGCCTCCCTGGCCCATCCCAATCTCTCGCCCTCTGCTCACACACTATAAATCTGCCTCCACCAGGAGCACCCTGTTGGGGAAGAGCGGAAATACTGACAGGCCTTATCTATGACCAATATTATGGCCCTCAACGCTAAGGCTCCTTTAGTTCTCTTACTCCTGTCTCTCTTTGTCATATGTGCGAGTTTAGCTCTGGCCACGCAAGACCCAGAGCTCAAACAATGCAAGCACCAGTGCAGGCACCAAAGACAATTCGATGAGCAACAGCAGGAAGAGTGTGAGCGAAGATGTGAAGAATACCACAGAGAAAAAACAGCGAGAGAGGGAAGAGAGGACAAGAGGGAAGTAGTGAAAGCGAAAGATACGAAGGGGAGGAGAGGGAGGAGGAAGAAGAGACAAATCCTTACCTGTTCGAAGATGAGCATTTTGAATCCAGGGTTAGGACCGAGGAAGGCAGAGTTAAGATCCTTGAGAAGTTTTCGAGGAGGTCGAAACTTCTTCGGGGCCTTGAGAATTATCGTGTGGCTATTCTTGAAGCGAATCCTCACACCTTCGTTGCCCCAGCCCATTTTGATGCTGAACTTGTCCTCTTTGTCGCTAAGGGTACGTAATTTTCTTCCCCTGCTACTGCTTTTGTATTGTTGCTTACTTTATCCTCGGTTTTTTCGTCTTCTTTCATTTTAGTTATTAGCTATAGTGCGTTGTTCTTAAATCTCGAAATTTCTGGTCCTTGTTAATTTTAATGTGTGACCAGGACGAGGAACTATAACACTGGTGAGGGAGGAGAAGAGAGAGAGATTTAACGTGGAGCATGGAGATATCATGAGGGTTCCAGCAGGGACCCCTGTCTATATGATCAATCGGGACAACAATGAGAAACTCTGTGTTGTCAAGATCCTCCAACCCGTCTTTCTTCCTGGCCATTACGAGGTAATTAAGAAGTGTACATGTTGTTCATTTCCAATAAAATAAAACAATATGTGGAAGAAGGAATATAAGAACAGAAAACAAAAGCTTTTGATCATATCAGATACAGAGTAAAAAAAGGGAAATAAAAAAAGATCAACAAGGATACTAATTGATTGACTTGTCTTCAAGATATGATCAAAAGCTTTAGAGACATACTGATCTATTTTAAAATTCATTTGCAGGCATTCCATGGGGCAGGTGGCGAAGACCCAGAGTCATTTTACAGGGCATTCAGCATGGATATTCTTGAAGCCGCTTTGAGGGTAGTTCCTCCATTTTGTTTATCTTGAAGAAGTATTTACCTCGTACCTTTTTGTTGTTGGTTAGCGTCACTAATTGCATCAAATTTCTATTTTCAATCTCACGATCTATCAGACACGAAGGGATGAGTTGGAGAGGCTCTTTGGGAAACAGAGGCAAGGAGCGATTATGAAGGCCTCCAAAGAACAAATCCGATCCTTGAGCGAACACGAGGAATTTCCCGCCCGCATTTGGCCTTTTGGAGACTCAAGCGGTCCTTTCAATCTTTTCCGCAGACGCCCCTCTCAATCAAACCAATTCGGCCGTCTGTACGAAGCCCATCCTAACGATTTCAAGCAGCTACAAGACCTTGACCTCATGGTCTCCTTCGCTAACATAACCAAAGTAAGTAAAACATGCTCTCTCCATTTCCCTATTGCAATATTACCTTCTGTGATTTTTTTCATCCATATCACTGCTTATCTCACTGCCATTGTGGTAACAAGAAATTTGTTCTTCATGAGACGCATATAATACTGTCAATTTTGAAACGTATAGGGATCTATGGCTGGGCCCTATTACAACTCACGAGCAACAAAGATATCTGTGGTTCTCGATGGAGAAGGGTACTTTGAAATGGCATCTCCCCATCTCTCATCCGCTGGATCAAGAAGGCACCGAGGGGGTGGTGGATTCTCTGAACGACGAAAGGGTGGCCCAACTTACCAGAAGGTTAGCGGACGCTTGAGACGTGGTGTGGTGTTTGTAACCCCGGCTGGCCATCCGGTTGCTGTTGTTGCTTCACGGCATAATAACCTGCATGTGCTTTGCTTCGAGGTCAACGCCCAAGGCAACATTAGGTTCCCTCTCGCGGGTACTATTCTATATTAATTAGCTTGTCTCATAACTCTAATCCCCGACATATATATATTGCTCTCTCTTGTTTTTACGTGGGTTCGCTCTGACATCTGATCTTCGGGTGATTATTAGGGAAAAGGAACATCGTGAATGAGTTCGAGAAGGAGGCGAAAGAGTTGGCCTTTAACTCTCCCGCAAGAGAGGTGGAAAGGATCTTCAGAAACCAAGATGAGGAGTTCTTTTTCCCAGGACCAAACGGACAACGTCACGAGGATCGTGGTCATGCTTTTGAATGAGGGGCCGGGATTTTGGGGTTTCGTGTTGTACAGTGAGCTGTTTGTATGATAGGCGTGTGCAACGATGTAAATTATGCTCCGAGTACTAACCTTTAAATAAAGACTTCGACTAAATAAAACGATGAAGCTCTGCAGTTTGTTTTCTTTCAGAACTCTCTCTCTCTATCTCTCGCGCTCGTCTGTAACATTATGACCAATGTGGTAGTCGTCTCTTCCCTCTCTACGTTATAATATTGTTATCTTCGAGGACAGGGAAGAAGCTAGAGATCTTTATGCTCTTCTTTCCCTTTGGCGGACCTTTTTCACCTCTTGACTATAAATATAGCTCATGTTTCCGAACTTTGTGATCATTTCGTTCTAGTCCTAGTATTGTGCCATTCTGTTTGTCAAAGAAGTTAATATGAGTTATATATATGGGAAACAGGAACTATTACTTGAAACGAAAGCAAACGAAATTAATGCAGCTTATAAATGGAGTTTAATTATAAATCTTCTCCAAATTAATAAGTCTGTTTCCATTTAAAATTTTGGTGGCGCATGAAAATAGAAAGATGGAGAGTTTAATTTATTGGATTTTCAGAAAAATTAGTGAAAATTTTGATGTTTTGTAGATGTTAAAAAAGTTTGGAGTACTTCGTAGAAAAAGTGAATAGGGAATTGAAATAATTTGATGGAATATTTTTATGTTTATTTTGACGGAGAGTGGTATAGTGCAGTCTGATATAATAATTTGAAAGATTTGAAGTTGTCGAAATTTGATCTTTGTTCATTCAATTTAGAACACTTGCTCCGTCTTCTGTGTTAACAAATATCAGTAATAATCGATCGTACTTAAACATCAAATGAAAAGGACATTAAAGTACAAGCAGATAAAAGTCTTCCCTTGCCTTCAAATGTCACAACTCCTCCTAGGTGTTTGATCTTACGCTTGTACCAGCTACTACTTATTCTTCTTGACGAGAGAAGGTGTGTTGCTACACTATCTCATGGGTTTAGACATTTATTGTGTGTTAAAACAAACACAAATCACCTGAAAACAAAAGGGTACAACGCATATGACTTCATTATTTATAAAACAACAACTCGCAATAAATTGAGAAAGACTTTATAAGCAATACACAAACAAGATGATCATCATTAATTATCAATAAATGAGAAAACATTAACAAAGATGGTAAAGAAATTGATAGTTTATATGCGGAATTAAACTATAAACAAACAACATGTTTTCAACAAAACATCAACTAAGATTATGATTACAATTTGGGATTCAATTTCATACCTGCACAGGAATATAGGAACCTATAAGCCGCTTTACGATCCAATTCAAAGCTCCAGCAATTCAGAACAGCAACTCAGATGTGTTGCCTCATAAGGGATTTATGTCACTCTCTCATTATTGGGATTTCTCTAATAGGTTCTGATGGTCAACCCCTTGAATATAACAATTATATTTATAGGCCTTGGAAAAACCCTAGAAAGAGCATGAGACATAGGATCCTTAGGGATCCCAAATTTCAGCCGTAGGATAACACTGAAGAACTCTTCTTCTAATACAATTAGGGCTTCTACTAATTACAATCAAGTCCATCAACATATTGTAATTGACCCCTAGAATTTTGAGATTATTGCAAATATGCCTCTTTACATACAATTAATTCCTTCCACCATACTATATTCCATATGAGATATTAGGACTGGATTAATCAATTGGTTATCGAGGGCACATAATTCTAACATAAATCACCTTCCACACTACTCAATCTGGTCGCCATGGGTGTGCAGAATGTCATGTCCAATCTAGTTTTCCTCAGATTCCATCTGATGTCTCTAGAAGGAAAAAAATTTCTTTGACAATTAAAAAGAGCATTCACTACAAATGAAAAAATATATATAGGAAGGAAGCGAGAGCTTGTATTACATACAACCACACTCATTCTAGAGAGAGAGAGGCTTTACCTTCTCCCTAGAATTTTCTCTTGACTTCTGTGGTTGGAATCCTCAATAACCCATACTTCCAGCCATTTTTAAGGGCTTTATTCCGCGGATTTGGTGCGTAGATCCACGCGTTTCTGGAGGCTTTTGAAGATCACGACCGGTGGAGATGATATCTACATCAACCGGAGAAGAGCTCCGCACCAGCCAGTATGCAACGGGATGGAGCGTGTGACCTCAATGTTAGGGCCCCCAGTCTAGGAACCGAAAACAAGCAACAATTTTCCCGTACCCGATCTACTTCAATCCCACTACGATCCTCCCGACCAAGGTTAAGTAACACATGAGCTGTAATTTAGGATCTATCACACAAAATTGGAAAACACTCGAGATATTATTGATGAGAACGAAGAACGTGGTTAAGGGTTAATTAATCCAAAGACCACAAGAATAATCCCAATCAAGAGTTAATTAGCACAAGAACGGAAACTCATACTAGGTTATTAGCCTAGATTGAATCTCAAGTGACAAAGTTATTAGCCCGGATATCGACTTAGCATATATGTGCCTATACTTGGCCAAAATATTCCCAAAAGCACTTAGGCTTTCTAAGACTCAATTATTCTCTCGATGCCCCTTTCCTAATGCTCTTAAAGGTATTTATATAGACATCCTTAGGAGCTTACAAACTTTAAAAGACTACTAATCAAATAAAATCAAATTTATATCAAATCGCTGATTTTTAGGAATCAATTCCTTAAATCAAAGAGATTTGATATTACATGCCTAATAAATCGCACTTCAAAAGAAAAAGATAATCTTTTAGAATTTCGGAGAAACGTTCGGATCTAGAAAATATGATTCACCCAATCGAGTAAGATATTTCCAACAAAAGCGTGGTCACGTTGCCACTACGCCCCAAGCTGGTCCTGATCCTTCTGCGACTAGCTGGTTGACATGCCGGGCATAAGTATCACTGGTCTCCTGGTCGGTCAGCACGTCTGGGCTGTTCTGGTCGATCGGCATGCTTTGACTGTACTGGTCGATCAGTCTTCCTAGGCAGTCCTGGTCAATCGGCATGCTTCAGCTGCCCTGGTCGGACATCCTGCGCCAATCGGTCTTTATTGTTTCTGGTGTACGCGCTCGGGCCGTGTCAGAAGCGCACTGGTCGGTCACTGGCGCTGCCTCTTGCCATTCATTCTCCCACTCGTGGTAGTCCAGGTTGTGGTATGCGCTGGGTATCCTGTCACTCACGCATTGCCATGCGTGCGCGTGGATCTCACGCGCTAGTCCCTTTCTCATCATTTTTCAGCAATAAATGGTTATCTTTGGTATGCACGCGCTAGGTGGCTGGCATTTAGACCTCCAGACGCTCCTCGTGGTCTGCTCCGACGATCGGTTCGTCTCCAGCCGCTGGTCCTACCACCATATTTCGTCATTGGCTTTCCTTTTTCGCTGGTCTTCCCAGTTTGCTGCCCTTCGTGGGCTTAGGCTTTTCACCCTTTATGGATCTCTTTCCGTCCTTTTGGACTTGAGTTTGTAAGGCCGTTAGGCCTCTTTGCTCATTGGCTCGCCGCCTCTCCAAAGGGTCCGACACACCCCTTAGAACATGTACTTTAAGTTTTCAAACCTCATTGATCTTGATGATAGCTCGTTTTCTTGACTTAAAGAATAAATATATAGGATGGACTTGTATCGCTCATAAGGAAAAAGGCTAAAAATATAAAGAGCCATAAGAATAGAAGGAAAACAAAAACAAAAGCATAGAACAAAAAACAAAAGGGCATATTGAATTAGAACTTCCAATGTCAATCATCTTCCGGTTGCCATGTGGTACGACCCTTAACCTCTTCAGACGCTAAAAGACGGGTAACATAGTAACTCACGCAGTCATCTGTATTTGGCTTCCGAACGTTGGTGCAAAGGCGTTGTCGTGTTAAATTTTCTTGAGGTACCAAGTTATTTTAGGAATTAGGTCCGTGTCTTCGAGCAGAACAAGGTTTTGTTTTAGAGACTCCAGTCCTAAGTAATTGTTTCCTATAAATAAATGTCGAGGGCCAGTTTCATTCTTTTCTCATTCATCTCAACTCAGTGTTCTCCTATCCGTCGCTAAACGGCAAAGAAGATGACCATAGTCAAAGTAGCAGAGAACTTGGTAACCGCAGCATGGCCGAAAATTTTGGTAAGAATTCGGGAATGGTGAAATGCTGAGAAACACTTTAGATGCAAAAACAAAAGTTTCGATCCAGGCTAAAATTAAAGGGACGACACCGTTTCATGGGTGCTGTTAAAAAAATCAATTGCCTCTCAGACGTTTTGGAATAAGAGACCAAGATTCTCTTAGGGCATGTTCGTTTACACTAATTTTTTAGGATTTACATCATATTTTTATATTTACAATCCAAATATCACAAAAACATTTATTCCAATACAATATTTTATTACATTTTTTTACAAACATCATCATTTTTAATAACTTCTGCACGTATGTCAATACAACTTTAACATCACCTATATATTCACAATTTTATCATAATCCTACAATTTTCTTCCAAACGAACATCCCTTTAGTTGAGTTTTTAACAACAGTGCGGTGCTGAGTTGTAAATTTTAGGGATAAATGCAAAATTGGTCCATGTACTATACGCAAAAATCGATTTAGTCTCTGTGATTCTATTTTCGTTTGTAACGGGTCCTTTATCAGTGACTGATTTTATCAATTTCTAAAATCACAGAGACTAAATTTATGATTTTCATATCACAGGGACTAAATCGATTTTTGCGTATAACACATGGACTAATTTTGCATTTATCCCTAAATTTTATGAATGATATGGAAAAATGATGATGTGGCAAACCTTCCGTGAGGGAAATAGAAGGAACCCTTATGGAAGGGCTCTTAAAAGGTGTGTTTGAGATGTAAAATTTTAGGGTATTGGATTTGGTGAAAAAGTGAAGAGAGAGATAATTTTTTATATTTATTGTAGCGAAAAGTAATGATTTGATGAATAAAAATATTATATTTAAATATTTTATTGTATTAAAATTTTAAGAGGGGTAAAAAATTTTGTTGCAAACGCAACCTTTGTTAACCATTCAAAAGTGAAGGAACAAAATTTGAAAAAAAAAATGTAAAAATGTAAAAATAAAAATGGTAGAAAATCTAAGAATTAAAATACCATTTACTTAAAAAAAATCTCTGCCAATACCCTGTCATAATTGCATATAAGCACACTGGGCTCCATAGAGCCCCGGCAATAAAATCCCCGAAACCAAACACTCCTGATAGATGTTCCCTAGTTACTGGTTACTGGCACTTCTCTTTCTTCTGTTACATAAGAGACGATAACTTTCTTCAAACAAAAAACAAAAGAGAATCACGGTGGTCTGCGTCTCAACGGTCACGTACGAACACGTCATAACTTCAGCGCCCACCCACGGTAAGGACTCTTATTCGAAGAATTCCTCTGCACTCAGACTTCTACCCGTGGTCACCAGCACTCTGATAGCAGATGATAGAACCCTAGGGGTTCTATGAGTACGCGAAAATTGAAAGGGAAAAAGGGTTGATCTCTTTAAGGGGATTGGGCCTCCAATCGAGCTACTGGGCAATAGTTTTAACCTCCATGAGCTATTTGTAAAAATCTCCCTATCTTTTGATTTAGTTTCAAGAGTATGCTGCTGTTTGGAGTCCCGTTGCGTCTCAGTAACGCTGTCCACATTGCGTATATTGGCCGGTTTTGGGTTCCAGAGTAATTGTTATGCTGTCTGGACGAGATGCTATATATGAAAAACCTTAG
Organism: Myrica gale; assembly: GCA_963930655.1. Lineage (NCBI taxonomy): Eukaryota > Viridiplantae > Streptophyta > Magnoliopsida > Fagales > Myricaceae > Myrica > Myrica gale. The sequence goes on along the minus strand of OZ005610.1, from coordinate 10,876,047 downwards.
CCATCGGATTACTGGAGATTCCTATTCTGTTTACTGCCTGCTATTTGCTGCCAGCAATAGAAATATGACTCAAATATTGAGATGCAAACCTCAAACTCATAGGGGTTGCAGTTCATTTAAAAAAATTTCTAATATTTCGAAGACTTGTCTAAACACTAATTGCTCGTGACAAGAGAGAATACAACAACAACAACAACAAAAAAGTGTTTTTTTTGTTTCAATTAATTTGGAGTTACTGTACCCTATGGATCTGATATAAAGTGAACTCCAGGAAGTAAGTTCTACGCGCAATCGCCCCCAGTTTCCAGTGTCCTTCCAACTAACTATGGAATGTAAGAGTTTGCTTTTCTACTCCCATTTGCATGATGACAACCGTAGAGAATGTAGAAAATGCGTTCCTCTAAAAGTCCATTAAGGCGCCTTAGCTGGGGACCACAGTAGACTATATAAATCAGCAATGTAGCTAGATGCAACACCTCACCATCCCCCGACCCTTTTAGCCTCGTTCCCTCTCTTTCAAAGCTTCTCAGTTCTCCCAGTTTCACTCCCACAGCCGTTCTCTCTCTCTCTCTCTCTCTCTTGCTCTATCTCTAAAACCCTAGCTTTCTCTCACTAGCAAATTCCTCAGATGCAAGCTAAACGCTTGCGAACCGTGCGGTCCTCGAGCTTCCGAGACACCAGCCTGCTCAACCAGGTCCTGCCACCGCCCGCGACTGTCTCGCCCGAGCTCCGGTTGGATGTCCGTAACTCTTCGGAGATCCCCGCATTTGCAAGGCCATCGAAATTTACGGCAGAGAGCGATCAGCATCCATCTGGGATTCTGACGTTGGCGTCGCCGGATGTTGAGGACAAGAGCCCAGAGGAGCATATTGGTAATTTTTTGGAGAAATGCTACTACTGCAAGAGGGGCATTGCTGAGGGTGACGCAGTTTTCATGTACAGGTAGGGTTTCCGTGTCTCGTTTTCTTAGTTTGAAGTCTGGCTCCCGGGGAAAGTGAAGCAAAAGAAAATATAATTTAACGATATCGAACTGTCGTTCGATATTCTCTCAGTGAGATCACTGGGAATTGATAAAGGTCCCACATTAAAGAGTATTGAGGGAAATTTGGTGTTTCTGCTTTTTGCTTTCTCCTTCTCTTTTTAATGTTGATTGAGATTTTATATGTACTCTGTTTGTTCTTTGATTGCGGAGAAGCTGACGGTAAATCCGCAAAGTTCTGCGTGTTATGATTTTGTGATTATCTGATGCCCACATGGTTCATTAGTTTGAGCTTTTTGCCTTAATGTACTTGTTCTCAAATCATTTTGGCCATTTTATCTCATCGTTTGCCCTTTGGATCATGGTGCTCCCTTTTCATTATTCGGCCGGATATGTTTCTCATTCTCCGATTTATATCAAACTACAACCAAAGAGGGGTTTATCGGATACGCTGATTTATTAAGCGGCAGTGCTGTCCATTAGTGTTGTTATCAATGTCCCAGACTCGTCTATCATTTTCTTGGATTTAATATTGAATTTCTAATGCAGGCCAGGAAGCCATACTAGTTGTGGTTGTGTGCGTGGGAGGATGTAATAGGCAGAATTGAGCATGGGAGGTGTATTCTCCTTTAGACAGACTTTGGGTTCAAAGTCTAATACTCTTGTCTAATGGAATACAAGTTTATTCACTGGAAAGCATAGATAAGAAACTGAAAGTTCATCTACCTCCCTCTAAGACTTACTGATAGAGGCTTAGAACATTCAAGACTTCTCGGAACCAAATACAGCAAAGCCTCGGCTTCTTGGAAAACAGAGGAATTTAGTAATTTGATGATGACTCTTTGGGCAATCACTTCGTAACCAAAGATAAATATTTGTAGACTTTTGACTCATGCTTTTCAGACTTAAAAATATTTCAGAATTTCTTTAGTTTTATTCATTGTTATTCCGATTGGCTTTCCCCATTGGTGAGAACCAGGACCATAAGAGCAAAAAACTTGATTTCTCAGTCCTGGGGATGGCAGTCCACTCTTATACTTAGTTGTTTGGACCGCCCCTTTAGCCTAGTTAGATGTCCTACCCTTTTATTAGTAGATTAACCCTTTGATTTGGGCAACGGGGATCAACTGCAAGTAAAGGAAAGGGCGATCCAGTATCGATACTACGTTCCAATTCCTTGCTCTCTGGCGTTCTGTCTCAGCAGGTCATTCATTTGTTTGAATGTTGGTAATGACTTCCAGGTCGGAACCCACTTCATCCCTTGGTTTAAGGGAATGGTGGGGACTCCGGGCAGGTATCGGTTGACGAGATCAGGTATTTTCTCCTTAATAATACCAATAAAACTCGCAACTTGATCCGGTTGGGTTATAGACTGAAAAGTCTTCTTACTTATCCTTAATGAGATAAACAGTGATGGAATTTAAAAAAGAAGTTCCATGCCATGGTATATGAGCTTAACCAGAGGCTTCCTGATGCCAAAAGAATCTTCTGTGATGTCTATAAAGAGATGATGGAGATTATCAACAACCCTAGGAAACACGGTCGAGGATATGATCCATGGAGTGAATTTTGCTTCTGCTGAGTATGGAATAATCTTCTCAAATAGTATCCTTTTTTTAATGCTTCGAAGCTTGTGAATTTCTTGTTATTGGTAATCCTCTTTGTAATTTTTTAGTCATTGCCCTAAGAGATTAATTAAAAAGGCTAGAACCAAATCCGCTAACTGCATACCATATAGTAAAAAGATTCCCTACATACAAAAAGAGAGTCCTTCCTGTACGAGTAGTGAAGAACTATAGAGAGCTGTGGTTCGTTGTTGACCAGCAGAAAGCAGGGGCGAAAAGAACTTCGAACAGAGAATTCTAAATTAGAACTGTTCTCGACCTAGATGTTGGAAATCTCATGCAATTATCTCTGTGCTCCCTGAATCTAGATTTCTCCTTCTTGACTTGGAAATTTTGGGCACCCTCCCTTTCTTGAAGGAAACAGCTGTTCGCCAAAAATATCTTCAATCATGTCTGTTCTTGTAAGGTACCATAGACAGTCCTAGGATTGGATATGGGTGATCTTCCCCTCTATTAATAGAGCTGTTCTAAGCAAATTCTACTGTCAGAATTAAGAACCGGGATTGTATATTTAACCCCAAGGCCACTAAAAAGATTGAGAAAACTTCTGTTAACAACCTCTATTTGACTATCGGTTTGAGAACGGTAGGTGCTTGAACATCTCAACTTAGTAACCATGCTTATCAGTAAAGTACTTCAGAAGTAGCGCATTAGTCTGACACCATAATCTTAAACTGTAGTCTTAAGAGGACTACGTAACGACACACCATCGGAAGGAAACCTGGAGGATCTTAGATGCCTCAAATGAATTTTGGAGGGGGACAAAATTAGCCAGTCTGGAAAATCTGACGACCGTCACAAGAGTAGAATCAAACTCCTTTTCTGTCCTACGAAGTTCTAGGATGAAATCAATACTCATATTTTCCCACAGCTTTTCGTACTTTGGAAACTTGACAAGTACAACAACGTCAGATAACCATCTCAACATCTGAGCTAAGGCCATGGAACTACATTCACGTGCCATAGGATAGATAATCATAATGGAGACTGATTATGGGATTCTTGGAAGATAAAGTTTTCTCCATATCCGAACACAAAGTTTTCCAAGTAGGAGTCACTGGTGTACTCTTTTTTGTACTCTTCAAAACCACTCACTTATAAATCCATAGAATTCTCAAAGTCAACTCTCGGATGAGACCACCTGTTACATTGTTTCCTTATTACAAAGTTGAATTGCTGCAACAATGCACTGCTGCGTCTGCAGGATTGATTTTCTTCTGAGACTCCAAATACTTCCATGCGTGTTAGCAGAATAAAGGACAAATTCCTTGTAACATAAATAGTGATCCCAGTGTCTGATCGCTTGCATCACGGCATAGAGTTTGAGGTAGCAGATAGAATATATTGTCTTTACTGATTTTGGACTGATGTACGCAACACACTGCCCTTCTTGGCTTAGGCGTCCACCAATTCTTACGTCAGATGCATCAAAAGCTAAAACCTTGTTAAAATCAGAATATGCAGCTCTGGTTCCTTCCTCTTCTTTCGTTGTAATCATTATTTGTTGGAATATCATATCCACTTCAGTTGTCCAAGCAAAAGGTTCTTGCCCTTGGTAATTGGTGCCAGAATAAAGTTATTCTGATAAGTGATAATAAAACGTAGTCAGGCCCTGGAAATTTAGAACTTCTGTGAAGGTTTGTGTTTGCTAATCAAGAATTGATCTTTTCTGGATCAACTGGAATTCCTTGAAAGGAAACAACTGATGTACAACGTTTAGGTCCTTAAAGAATCATCACCACATGCCTGAAATGACTCAAAGCTCCTCTCTCTGTTGGCTACAAATTAAGATGTCATTGCAGTCAACAGCAACAAATTTTACAATGTGAGGCTGTAGTATATGCGTCGTATCCCTCATGAACGTGCTAGGAGTACTGGTAAGGCTCAAAGACATTACGTACCATCCATAGAGACGGTCCTTTGCCGCTCCTCTTGGAGACCATTTTTTATTAATTGCAGGGGCATATTCAAATCATTTGTAACTACTTCGAGGAAAAGCTGACTAAAGACTTTATCTCCGACCATCATATTGTGCATGTCATCAAGCCTAGGTACAGGAAACCAATACCTAATGTTAGTTTTGTTAATTTCTTCATTGATAATGCACAACCTTCAGCTCCTATATTTTGGGGCATTACTAATCATGGCATTCCGCATGGACTAAGACTTGGTTGAGTAACACCTTTCTCAAGCAGCTCATCAATTGTCGTTGCTGGCATGTTAGGCAGTGCTTGCTGGGGCACTCAGTCATTTGCATGGTGTCTCTGGTTAATGAACTCGCTAGGATTGACTGGTTGAGTCTATTTTTTGGTAAGTAGCTGGTTGAGTTTAATCACAGCATATCTTCTAGCTTTGCCTGTCGCTTCTTTCTACAGTGTCACCAACAAGCTCTTCATCCATAACTTGACTAAAAGCTGTCGTACAATTTGTGGTCGCTCCTTCTTCAAGTTAGGTACATGGTCAGTTAGGCCTTTGAGCATAACAGTTAATTTCACTTGTCTCTCTGTGGGTTTTCCTCAGCAAATACTTCAAATCATGACACTGATTTTGTGGGCAATGAACTTTGCTTTCTGGAAAACAAGATCAGAAAACTGGATTTCATCCTTACCTTGCAAAAGCAAGCCAACAGCTGATGGCTATCAGTCATATCTGCTTTGAAAAAGCTCCAATGGACATGAATCTTTCACATGGAGGAGTGAGCATTGGTATGTTGGATATTCTTCTGTCGGGCGACCCAGCCTCTAAAACCCTATGACACATATTTATGGAAGTTCTAAGGTTTCTCTTGGAACCAAAGACAGTAAAGACTCGACTTCGCTAGAAATCATGATGACGACTTTTTGGCTGAATCTGTAGTAATGATGTAGGGAGCTGGATACTTGTAGATTTTGAGTGGGTGACTCGCAGAAGAATAAGATTCAGAAAAGTCTTCAGTTTTATTAGTTGCTTCTGTTCCCATCAATTGGACTTTTTAGTAGTATTTCCACTAATTGGTTTACTACAAGTAGAGGGTGAAGTTCCGATCTTGTGGGGTATGGGTTTTAAACCAATAAAAAAGGAAAATAGGCGACTACTTATCTAGAGATGCTGTTTATAGTGTCTCGTCAAAGCTGGGTGATGAAATTATTATTACATGATCTATTTCTTGAGTGAAAGTAACAGTTCTCTTACAGTTCCTTTTGATAAAGTTACTGCACTGCCTTTGATCTTAGAATGTTGTTGTTGACGATGAAATGCAGTTACTTGCGTGCATTTTGCACCTCTGAGTGCCGTGCCAACCAGATCACCATGGACAAGGTGAGGGAGAAAGGGTTTGGGCCATCGGTGGAAAGCAAGACTCAAAGTGGAAAGATGAGAAATGGGGGCACAAAGTGGCAAGTCTGAAAAATTGCATCTTCGTTGTCCGTAATACCACTAGCCCGTAGTAAGTTTTGCGGTGCATAGCTTGTCAGGTTTTTTGTGATTGGCATGCACTTATGCATAGAAGAAACATTATATGCTTCTAGGTTCTCATTGTTGACATATCATGGGGCCTTGTACAGATGACGTAGGTAGTTTAGGATCAGAGGCACTGGGTTCTCTGAAGTAATGGCCTTGACTCTGCTTAAATATCCTGTTGTGCTTATATTACGAAACATATAGGTTATTGAAATATAGTACAATGTCAAACTATACCTGATGTGGGCACTGCTCTGATACTGTAATATGGGCCTAGGGTTGCCCCATCGGCAATTCTGGGATAATGTTAATGTTGTTTGTCGCTTGCAAGCCCAATTGCGTGTTCGGATCTTTTTTAATTTTGAGTAAAACTTGGGAATTGCATGTGGTCAGCTCTAAAACTGATGGACAGCTTTTGAAAGGAAGGTAACAAAAAAAATCTAGGGATTAAATACGTTTTAACTTTTTCTTTCTTTCTTTTTTTGTGATGGAATTTTAGCTAGGTTGTGGTCATTGAAGAAACCAGGAGAGGCTTGAAGGAAAATTTCTGGGCCTCTCCTGTGGCCCTTTTCACTGTATAAAGGCTTGAAATTCTACTACACTGCTCAAACGCCAAAATAAAATAAAAAGAACCTGAACATGTGCTACAAAACGGACAAATAAACCCCTCCCTTCGAGCCTAGTTAGCTTTTTAAATGGACTCAAACTTACTCCCAAGAACCGACGCATAGCAGCGATCAGCGATGGATGAAATCCTTTGATTCCAAGCATTCTATTCTTTCTTTCGGAGAAGAAAATTCGTAAAATCCGAGGGACTCTGACTGTGTGAGAATGCAGGTGGAGATGCCCAACAGTCGTCACTTAACGCCAGGGGAAGACGTTTGAAGTCAGTGTCTCCGTGTGACGATCAGCATGGTTCGGTTTATCTATATTTGCCAACAAAAACTTCAAAACTCAACCCTCTTTTGCTTCCTCTGAATTTGATCAGTGAATCAGTCCCTTTTCCTGACACCTTGTTGAACAAGCAACATCAAGCAGAGGCCTTAAAACATGGCAAATCGTGACATCACCTAGTACATAAATTGAATGCTTAATTGGCTGCTCTAGCAAGCAACAAGCAGATCGAGGCTCACCGCTCATGTATTTCCCACTTATGACCTCAAACGTCCTGCACAGATTTGTAGTAGTAGACAAATGAATGCTTAATAATATCTCTACCCCGCACAGATATTCAATGCAAACCCCCGTGTTACGTTTCACTGTACTCTCCCTATATCTTCTGGATATAGGTCCTTGCCTGTTGACGCCATTCCTCTCCTTTCTGGGGGCTTGCTATTTGCATGTAACTTACTCATCTTTTCATCATCTCCCAGTGCAGTCGGTATTGAGTGGCACAAAATCTACCCCTGGACATCAAAAGCTCTAGCTAGGGGCGCCATGTCTCATGGAATTTCTTGCCACGTGGATGCCCAGAGGATCTTAAGTGCTCCATGTTGTTTCAGGTGTCTGTAGTGCTGTACTTCCATGTTCATGTATCGACAGAAAATTCTCGAAAAGCAGATCCATGGAGTCATGCATGGACGGTGGCCCTTCTGCTCTTTCAAGCGTGCGGCAGCGTGAGAGAATCCACACTGCATCGACCAATGGGAATGAGGAGTTGGCAGCCCCGAGCTTACTTTGGGGACCCATGTTCAGAATCTCACGAGGTCAGCATTATCGGTGAATTCTTAAATCTTTCCCACTCTCTTAAGTCTTGATTTGAAAGAAACGCTTTTCTCAAACCTGAATGCTGTTACTGGTCAATAGTTTCAGACCTGAATCTGAATCACCGACCGGCTGCTACTTCAAAGCACATTTATGATTACTAGCAACCGACCCTCTTGGTAGCTCAAACTATTGATTACAAAAGCTTCTATAATTTGTTTACTTTGAAGGACCCACTTCGTTAATAATAGAAAAATATTTTGAAACATAAAGAACACGACTGGATTTACAATGCATGCCCGGTGACTCTGCCCCCAGCTATTCAAATACTTTTCCAAGCCCATGTCAGACAGCATATGGATCTAGACCACAACTTTAACGGATTGAAAGCCCACTCCAAAATAATGCCATTTAACTCCAAATATTTCGTGAGAAATGTAGATATCCTGGACCAATAATCATGATTTACCAGATATTAATTGTAACGGCTATGATTAATATCTGCCAGTAGATGAATTCTCAAAGAGTGTCTGGTCAGTCTCTGTACTGTGAAACGTCACTTGGTCATCACGTGCCTGAAAACCACTGTCGTGTGACAGTGGACAGATCAGCTCACGCTCAACGCTCGCCATTCTGTACAAAAGCTTCAGAGCCAGAGGCAATGCTTCGGGTACTCCAAGGCTGACGCCGGTACCACCTGTTGCCTGTTGGGCACGTCCTGCCAAGTTCAAGATGTTTCTTGCGTTATTGCTTGAAGTTATCGATTATCATATTTAGTAACAAACAAAACAGACAACAAAAAAACAAACGGAGAAAAAGAAAAGACGCGGATTAAACGGGTCAGAGAGAGAAAATAACAGATATATTAATATAAGGAATAGGTTAATAATTTAAGGGTCAGAAAATTTGGTCTTTTAAGGAGAATATAATCATGTGGGAGGTATATAAATGTGGATGGTGGGGGGACTCAGTCGTCCAAGCCGGGAATAATTGCTGGCTATTGGTCTACCGAGAAGGCAGCCTGTCTCTAACAATGGCAATGCATGTGAGAAATTACTGAGAAGAGAAGAAAAGGTGGTCTGGATATTATATATGCTGGGAACGGCCATGTATTTCCAAATTGCTTGTCTTTTAATGAGAAAGATATGATTAAACTAACATGAAATAGGTTACAAGAAGGTTGTTGCCATTTGGCCATGTGGTCCAAGCCGTGCTAGGCAGATGAATCATGTGTTGCAGAAAGAATTGCTTCGAAGAACACAAAGAAAGAGTGTCTGGTGTGGGTGGCTGGATATTTGTCATTGAATTCAATATAAACACAAGAGTGGTGTTTGATTTTCACATTATCTGCAATATTCCCACGCATGCTCATGGGTAGAGAGTGCACATTCTGTTTCGAATTTGAATAGAGAAGTATTGAAGATTCCATGGGAGTCAAAACTGAGTAGGACAAAACTACCCTGTAGCAGTACTCTAGCTAAATGATGATTGTCAAGGGCATAAAATGGTGCATTTTTGTCCTATTCTTCTTTCCTGCACAGACAATATCTGTGAGCTGGGGGTTGCCCAGCATCAGGTATAAGGATACGGTGGATACCCTTGTAATATTCCAATAAGATAAGATTTTAAACGAGCTAAAATCTTGATAAGGGGTGATATAGTTATTGAGTGAGATACTTTTTTTGTGGTTAAAGGCTTAAAGCTTATATCCTCTTCTGGAATATTAAGGTAGTGGATTTCGTTTCATCTCGGGCTCTTTATATAATATATACAAATCACCCCCCCGATAAGAATCTTGACGAGGTCAAGGCATGCAGCGAATAAAGTAACTGTTGTGAGAAGATAGCATGTGCTCCAAAATGACAGATCTTTGCTTTTCAAAACAGGCAAACCAAGCTGGCAAAACAAAGTTACTTATACGTTATGTGGAAAGTCTTGGACAATACATCCTGCTATGGACTCTTCGAAATTTACTAATACTGTAAGTGAATATACTCCATATAAACATGTCGCGTAAGATTAATTCTTCTCATTATCAACAAAACAAAAATTATAAAAGCTAAATAGAACGCTTTTGGGAATTAGTGAGCTAAGTTCCAAGCCATTTGAGGTATCTTGTAGTCCTTATGAGTTATGATTAACATTAACACTAATTGTGACCTTCTGTCCCTAAGATTACAAGATGAAGCAATATCGTTTTTGGATCTTGGGACATTGTGGCTCCCAAAATCTTTCTAGCTTTTGACAACATCATTGCAGTAATCATTGCAGTAATGGTTTATTTTGAGGTAATTAATAACATGGAAGCTTAAGCTATACCGATACCATAGCAGCCCCCCCCCCCCCCCCCCCCGTTTTGTAATAAATTGTGCAAAAAAGGTCTAATAATAATGCCTTAACATTGGTTGAAATACAAGTACCAAGGATGTTGAAATCGTGGAACACTAGTACTTGCAATCTCCATCGGACAAGTTTCTGAACGAACTATATTGCTGCCTATATCCACATCAAAATCTGTCAAGTACTACATGATAAGAATTCTGAATCCAAGTTTCTTTTCTTTTCTTTTTTTTTCTAATCAAAAGCTACTAATATTTGTTCAATAACGAGCCAAACTGACCTCAGTGACCCAACCAGCTAGGGGTTTACGAACATTATTCCAACTACGTACGTGTCAGACCAGCGATCCCCCATGTAAAAGAAGGCCGAAGTGACGCGGGTCTCATGATTTGGTCTGTTGGTTTTAGGAAGGAGAGAGCCTTTGAAACTTCTGCGTTTCTTTTCAGCTTCTTCAGATCTGCTGTTATTGGTTGCTGTTTTTGTCCCTAAAGCGTTGTGAGAGTAGTGTTTGCATGGGGAAAACAGAAACCAAGGTGCCAGGCCCCATCCCCCACTTGGATTTTCTGTCTCTCGTCTTTACTAGCTCTTGCGTATATCCTGTGCAAAGCTGAAACATTCCGTGCAAAAGCAGTTTATAAATGATTTTTTTACTAAACTTTAGTTTGTATATGATGATGCTGACAATTGTTGAAAAAAAAAAACATTCCGTGCAAAAGTACTTTATATATGATGACGCTGAAATGGTAAAAGATTTTATCCGGCCCACGGGTAAAATCTAGATCGGTGATTAAGAGTGTTATCGGTTAGGGATGTTGTCAGGATTTTTTGTATTTTGAGAATTTTTAGGTAATGTTAATTTTATTGGTATACGTGTTGTAATTATTTTTATATGAGGTTAAAAATGATGTTTGATTGTAGAATTTTTGTATTGCGAGAATTCAAAAAATCCTGAGAATTTTTTTGTTAAACGAACATCCCCTAAATTTTAGTATATCTAATAATATCCAATAGGACATAAGGATGTAACTTCAATTAATAAGAAGAATCTGACCCGAACCAACATGCAACCTAATTTGTATTATTAATTAAGGTGGTATACTTGTATGTCTTTTAGCTGTATAGAGATTAAATCTTAGTCATTTATTTAGACTCATCTGATTTTAACCCGTATCGATAAAATCTTTTTCCAAAAATTGTTCAGCCCAACGATGATCTCTTCTCGATGTCTCTAAGCTCATAGAGACACCGACTCACCGCTTGAATGAGGCTCCGATGCTTAGTCAATTTCTGATAGTATCTAAGAGAAGTAATCAGTTAACATTATTCTTCACTATCTTAGCCGTGGAATCCACAACTGTTATAATTCCATATATAGTGTCGGCAGGGACGAAACTTAGGGGGCTTTTACATTTTTTTAATAAGACAAAATTTCAAATTATTGCAATTTTAATTTTAATATAAGGGTAAAATTGATAGTAATCTTAGTAATGACCCCCAAAATTTTTGGAGAAATAAACATTAGAGAGTGAATAATTACTTTATAAGTGTGGGCCCTCTAATTTTCAAAAGAAAAAAAACAAGAGTTTTTTTTTTTACTTTTCTCTCTCCCTCAATTTTTTTTCTAAAATTCCTCTCTCCTCTCCTTTTTTCTAGAGTGTCTTTTTGACTTTTTTCTCTCTTTTCTAAAACTTATCTCTTCTTTCTCTCTCACGCTCTTATTGTTTACAATCTTATTGTCCAGATTTTCTCTCAATGACAAATCTTTTCTTTCTCACATATTATTTTACCTCGTATACAAAAAATAACAAAATTCATACTCAACTCTTGGAATACAACAAACTTTTTGCTTTGCACACAAAAAATTCCTCTTCAAAATTATAGTTTTAAATGTTATTACATTTAAATTTTTTTTCTAAAAACATACCCATTTTGTTATTATTGTCTAATTAAAATATTATTGCACTATTATTTGTGTTTCTATGTTATTTTGACTAGATTTTAACATTATTTTGTGCCTTTGTCAATAATTTATAATAAACTCTTTATTCCGAAGATTTTAAACTTTTGATTGCATTTGGATGCACAAGGTTTTAGTACTGATATAATAATTGATGATTTTTACTCGTTGAAGGAACGTCTGGTTCAATTAATATAATTGATGAAAATTTAGCTTTTACACTTTGTTAAAGTTTATAATTTTTTTCTTTTTTAAGTTTTAGAATATGTTGTTACATTTTGACTATGTTTATTTTGATTATAATAAAAATTTGAAGGTCTTGAAATTAGTCGAGGCCGTACAGGTAAGATGGTCTTGACACCCGGTTAAAAAAAAATTTCAAGAAAAAATTATATTTTGCCCCCCTAAAAACAAATCTTGGCTTCGTCCTGTGTGTTGGGCAATTCTTTCCAAAGGCGATGCAAGGTCCCTTTCTTAGGGATATCTCCGGCGATCTTTTCCAAACTAAACTTGGATTCGGCGGGAGGATTGGTAGGGTGACTTTCTTTCCAAATGGCAACTCTTTCCACGTTAACTCCGGTCCAACCCGTCAAGATTATATCTTGTGCATTTGACCCAGCTGCTAGCTAGGCGTCCTCAATCATGGGTTTTATGTACCCATCAATATAGCCTAATATTTAGTACTGAATAGTAAGCAAACATTTCTAACCCTAATTACAGTATTTTAAAATAGTTATGGATTATTTGATAACGTTTCTGTTAAACTATAAACTTCCAACCAACACCTTAACTTGATATTAATTAATTAATTTGCGATGCATCTCGAAAACGTAATTGTTAGGATTAATCTCTACACGCGTATATATATAGGAAATGAAAATAAGGTTTCTTTAAGATGTACGTGTGATGCAATTGTTACTAGTCGCAATAGAATATCATAAATTATATTTCTAATAATAATTATTTTGTTTGTAAATAAGAAGCAATCAATCATATTACAAAAGTACATTTCTATATTGAATGACAGCTCTGCAATTAAGAATATGGTTTTATATAGTTTTCATGTCGCCCCTTCTACAACCATGCATGCTGACTTTTTGTAAGGAACAAGTGTACTTTCATGAAGAAAAAAAAAGTGTACTTTCATGACCCACTGAATCTTCATAGTTGATCAAAAAAGAAAAATCTTCATAGTTAACTAATACCCTTTTGCCGATAAAAAAAACTAATACCTTTAGATAAATGAGCAAGTGCTTTTTTCATTATGATTCTATAATTTTTTTTGTAATATACTATTATATTACTAGCATAAAAGGTACAATAGGAATGGGATGAGACCCAGTGGCGGAAGGAGGGGGCCGCTACCCATTGATTTTTTTTTACATCTATTTTTTTCAATTAGTTGGCATGGCCCCCATACCCATCAGACCAGGCCAACTACAACCCAGTACAACTTTCAGCTATGCGGCCTGGGCCAGATAATCATTGGGCCCGACCCTTTTATTTTTTATAAGCAGCCTTAAGTCGTTTCACCATCTGCTAAAAAATTAAAACAGGGGTGAAAACGGTGCGTTTCACTCCTGTTTTAAAAAAACATGTCCCCCTCTTTCTTGATCTCTCTCCCACTCTCTCTCACGGTTTCGCTTCTCACTTCTCAACCGATTGCCCGAGTGACCAAGTCCCGTGAGTCCGTGACCTAGCCCAGTCGTGGCGTCGCCGGTCACTCGTTCCAATGTTGCCTTCTCAGTTGCCCCACAACCTCCACCGTCGTCCGCCGCACCAGGTACGTATACCGGCCAGTTATTTTCACTTTTCTCTCATATGTTATAACATATCATCTCAAATCTCACTTCTCTCATTTCTCTCTCTTTCACTGTTTCTCGACCATCCACCGCCGGCCAATTCTCTCTCTCTCTCTCTCTCGCGGGTGAGGTGAATTACATATTTTATGAAATTGTGATTTGAGAATTGAGAGTTGGAGATTTTGTGAAATTAGAGATTTGGGATTGTTGGATTGGGAATTGTTGAATGGCCGAATGAGGATGTTGCCGAATCATGAATGAGATGTGGAAATTAGGGATTTAGGACTGAGAATTGTCGAATGGGGATGTTGAAATTGCCGAATGAGATGTTGCCGAATGAGGATGTGGAAATTGCTGAATGGGATGTAGAAATTAGGGATTTGGGATTGAGAATTGCCTAATGGGGATGTGGAAATTGGGGATGAATTTATGGATTTATGTATTATGAAATTGGAAGTGGATATATGTATTAGAGATGAGATTTATGCCTTGACAAGCTTGATTTATGTATTGCATTAATGTATGTATTAGAGATGGATTTATGTATTAGATTAATTATAAATGGATTTATGTATTCAAAATTTGTTTTTAAACCACATTATTGAAACATGAAACTTATTAATAATAATAATATAGATGAAATTTTTCCAAAGTATGAAATTATAAAATATATTCACTAATGCATAAAAAATGGATTCACTAATGGCCTCATCACTAAAAGGCCAATAGGGTAATTAAATTGGAGCACCCTACGTGCTAATATACTTGTAGTAATTCCGAAAAGAAAATGAAAAAGAATAAAATTATTTCAAGAAAACATGTTGCTATTCAAAATGTTGCTATTCAAGAAAACATTGTTGCTATTCAAAATGAATTTGATCAAGAAAATATTGTTGCCTCATCAAGAAAATATTGTTGCTATTGAGAACGAAGTCATTTTGCAACAGTTTCAAAATATGTAAGGTCGTATGATCCAATTGTCACCTCTCAGTTGCATTATGAAAAATATTTTTATGTCATTTCGTCATTAAAGTTCTACACCATTGGATTTTAATACTGGCCTGCCACTAGTTAGATTGCAACAAACATCTAAAAAAACAGCCCTCCAGCTCTAATTCACCGTCGGTATGCCTTATGGAGCTGAAAGTTAATTAAGAATTCTGACGAATTATTAGAGAAGTTGCTTGTTTTATTGCCGCAAAATACTCAAATTCCTAAAAGTTCAGGTAAGGAGTGCAGTCTCAGTAAACAGTTGATTGTTTTCTTGTCGGTAGTAGGAAAAGGGTCGTAGGGGATCCTCCCCTAGTCCCGTTCCTAGCACTGAAAAAAGAAACTTGTATTCCCTAGGAAACCAGAGACGACGCAGCAACAAGCGAAGCGATCAAATCAAACAAGCAAAGTGAGCCCTACCAGCGAAGTGATAATAGTTTCTCCTCTAATAATAATAATTGACTCAATAAATCCTCCGAGAGGTAAAGAGAGAAACGAAGGAGGGAAAACGTTAAAGAGAGTTTACCCAATCATGGAGTACTCCGGTCATTAAATTTCTTTTCCCAAAGAAGAAGCAATGATGGTATCTGAGAAATAAGTATTGACTAACTGACTAACTCTGTGTCAACAGCCGCGGTGCCGTGGTAATATAGACAATGCAAGCGCATACAGTGCCAAATGAAAAATATAAACGGGAGATGGAGCCAGCAAGCTGGTCCGGTCCCATATTTTCTTGACCAAATTGTCATGTACAGGGCCACTATAAAGGCGGTTTTTGAGATTATCCACAAAGCGAGTTGCTGCAAATGAAGGATGTACTGTAGATGACTGTTTGAACTGGTTGATAACTATCTTCGTTCACGCAGATATGGATTGCGTATCATGATAGAGTTGCTACTCCTGAAAAAAAGTAGTTTAATCTCATATTTATTGATAGGAGGACTGAGATTTGGATGTCCAATAAAGGAAAACCAAATCCAAAACGCCACGTGAGTAGGAGGTACGTCAGATTCGCGAGCACCTATGACGGTTTGTGGAGCTCACACGTCATAGGATTTGGGAGAGCGACGGTGGCGGTAGTAGAATCGGAGGCTGTGGAGTCCAATGGTGGGAAGCGTGCATGGAGAGAGTGGATCAAAATGGGTAGAGATAAAAAGTTTCAGAGAGAGAGATTCAATTAGTAGTCCCTTATTAGTAGGGTGAGCAATTTCACCGCCAGTCGGCACCGGCACTTACCAGTGCTCGTACTGGTGGCGGGCTTCCCGGAAGTTCACTATTACCGAGGTTTTTTTTTTTTAAAGATAAGAGATCAGCGTCATTTCCAGGGTTAGGGCTGAGAGCAATCGGGAAATTCGATCACCTCTCTCCCTGCCGCCCCCCTCCCCTCTACTCACTCTGCTCAGACTCTCCCCACGCCCCCTTTATTTTCCAAGCTCTTCTTTATGCGAAACTAGGGTATTGTAAGTTTGTTTTAATTTGTTCAATCTTGTACTTCTTTCTGCAACTCTAGTTTGTTTTAATTTATTAATGATTTGATTAATTTTCTCAAATATTCTATCCGTGTATGAATATTTGGTTC
The DNA here is from genome assembly GCA_963930655.1 of Myrica gale. Lineage (NCBI taxonomy): Eukaryota > Viridiplantae > Streptophyta > Magnoliopsida > Fagales > Myricaceae > Myrica > Myrica gale. The sequence goes on along the minus strand of OZ005610.1, from coordinate 10,859,633 downwards.
AGTTTGCTTTAAATCGGCCGATTATCGTGTAATTGTTACGGTAAATTGGTATCGTCAAAGGCCGGTTATTTATGATCAGCCTGTACAGGTGTCAAAATTTAGAACCAACCTTACAGATGTTGATGCTAATTTTGATCAAATTGGCACCTCACCGTTAATCAAACCTACTACTATTTATTTTAGGATTATTTATTGATACCTTTAAAGACTATTTGTATGGAACAACGCTCATTCTTACAAGTAGTGTAATTTTCTTCTTCTTTTCTGTTGGCTTATACAAATAGAGTATTAATTAACATGTCCAGAACATGTCTTTTTCAAATGAACATGTTTGTTTTATAGTGAAGAGGTAACGTGAATAAAAACCTGTTTCAGAGGCATAGATGCCTATGGATCAACAGGACCTAGTTTCAAGACAAAACGAATGGTTGCGTAGTCCCTTGGATAAAAATAAAATTTCTTTTGTCCTAATTTAGATAACATGTAGAAGGGCCCGTTTGGAAGGACTACTCTCTATAATTTTTTACTTAAATTATATTTTGTAATTTGAAAAAAATAAACGCAATATGTGATCCCTACAATATTTATTGTGATTCGTATGCAATTATGAGCATATCAATTCTACAACATTTAATATTTGTGGTTTCTATGATCTTCTATAATTTATTACTTAAATTGTATGGTATAATTAAGAGAAATAAACACAATATGTAAGTCTTATCGTATTTAATGTTCTCCCTTTGAAATTATATTTGTGATGTTTGTTTCTCTTTAAATTATACTATGTAATTGGTGTAGATAATTATTGTTCGAACATTAGAGATCCATATTGTACACTGGATATAGATTTTTGTTCTTGCATCAATATCCTGACCAGTTACCAAGAATTTCTTCCCTGGACATTCTAGGACCAAAGACTTAAAATAAAAATCATAAGGAAATTATTGCCCCGTCTGTTTCTGGCCTCAACATCAGTAATTATAAATATTGCCACTGGACAATAATTTGTCTACAGCTGATTCAAACAAGAACCTTATAAATTTTGTGAATTTCTTGAAGGTAGTCCGAATTATTTCATTTATAAAATCGCTTGAAACATAGTCCTCAAATGATCGCTGATGGAATATTTTTCCTCTGGTCTAGGATTTTTTTATTCATGTTTTTTTTCTGCGTAATTTTATTGGTAAAGACCAGATAGCCCCAAAAAAGAGGGGCTGTACGCATCGTTTCCAAAACCAAAAGACAGGAAAAAGAAAAAGGAACAGCGAGGGTGGGCAGAGGAACCAATTCTGGTGTCTGGTCGGTGCGACTGGGTGATAAATGGATGCAATTTCTGCCGTCGTTTAAAAGTGGTAATAAAAAAAGTAAACGAATTATTTAATTTGAAAACCCCTTGAAAAAAGACAATTGCTGGATATCAAGCCACAACAAAAGAAAAATAAAAACAAAACACAACAAAAGTGTAGAGTATTGTATGGGAGAGTTTCCCGTGTCCCATTGAAAAAAAAAAAGTGTTTGGCAGTGTCATTTCTGCCCAGTTCCAGCCTGGCTTTGCGGCCCCGGATTCTCCTTAACCTATAATAGGCAGGTAAGTCCGGTCTGGCTCCGTTTTTTGTACCGGTTTCGGAAAGAGAAGCTCTGTCCCTTTCAGAAACCGGAGTCGGAGGTAATTTTGGGTCACTAACGGAAGCTAAACTGGAAGCGGGTTTTTCCGTCGGTTCAGCGAAAAATCCGGTTCCGGTCAGGGGCGGAGGCAGGAATTTTGTTTAGGGGGGGCAGAAACGATTTTTTTTAAAATAATATAATTAAAAATAAATATTAAATATTATGCGAAAAAAATTCTCCGCTGTGTTTCTCTCATTCGCCTGTAGCTTTTACGAGCACTTATTGGCAAGGCTCATATTCATGAGTAGCTGATATTAATAAGTACGTTAGACTGAAACCATTAGATTGACTGGTTTTGAAATAAACTTCATTGCTTAGGAAAAAAAACGAAGTAACAATGGTAACCCAAAAACAATGGAGTAACAACCGAAACCAAAGAAAAATTACAAAATATTCTCGATCCATCCCCATGAAATCGGTTGAGCCCAAGAATGGAGGAAATCTTGATCAGCCCATCATGAATTGGGCTTATATGGCCCAATCCAAAAGAGACCGAGAAGAAGAAATATGAATTCTAGATTGGCATCAGGAAAAAAAAAAGAATTCTATATTGGCATAATTCGTCAAACCCAAAGCTAACCACGAAGACAAACGCCCCACAATAGATTACACGTAGCAAAGAGAAAACCACGATATAAGATAGTTTGAAGAAACTTCGTAGATTGACTGAGGGGGGGCAGCAATAATATTTTTTTGTAGATTGACTAAATTTACTTAATGAATTTATAGGGGTAGGATACCTGAGGGGGGGCGGCTGCCCCCTCCCGCCCCCCCTCTCTCCGCCCCTGGTTCCGGTGCTTTTTTTTTCCCTTTGACTTAAAACTACGTTGTCCCATTTTAAATAGGACGACGTCGTTTACTTGTTTTTTTTTTGGGAAAAAAACAAAAACTTGTGGATCAAAACTCGCCGTTTTGATCCACGACAAAATTACCCAGCCCTCTGCCTGGTCCTAATGTTCCCCTTCCCCTCCCCCTCCCCCGAGTCCCCCCAGCCGCAGCTCGCATTTCCCTTTCCCTTCCCCGAGTCCCCCCAGCCGCAGCCCTAATTTCCACTTCCCCTCCCCCGTCTCTCTCCCATCATCCACCTCCGCGACGTTGTCGTCTCGCTCAGCTCCGCCGTCTCGGGAATCCTCCAGAAGCTCAAGAAGCGGGCATTGAATCCCACTGAAGCTCTGCTTGTTGTTGATGAAATGACGAGACAAGAAGTTGCAGGTACTTAAAATTTCATTTTACTCATCGAGAATAACAAAAATTTCGGGGCTTATATTTTACTGCCTGCCTATTCCATAGTGATTGGGAAAGCAGTCCATTTGAAGGAGCTAAGTTTATACATTTGCACTTATTGAGGGTCATAGTTATTGGTTTGGATTATATTGTTGTTGATTTCATGCCCTTGTTCGATTTTTGGGTTAAGAGTAATGAATACTCTCAAACTCGAGTCTCACAATCTATCTTATGTGAATTTGCAGGCCTCGTGACAACATTTAATCTAGATGGGGATTCTAGAGGTGGAGCAGCTTTGAGTGTAAAAGATGTTTGTTTTAGCATACTTAGGTTTCATCCTATAATTTTATTTGGAATCAATTTCTTCCGAAAATATGATTTGCTACAGCTCTTGACGTTAAGCTTTGTTACTTTGTCAGTCACGTTTAAGTCATAAATTAGATGATTTTACCTCATATGCCTTTTAAGTCAGTTCTATTAATTTGATAATTTTCTTAACATTTATTTTTGGAAAAGTTGACATTCACTACGTAGATTATTGAGATTATGAATGATATAAATTGTTGAATGAGGTAATGATCTTGAGGTAGTATTGTCGGACAATTGGGTGGGAGTTTTAAGGGGCAGCTTGGAAAGCATAAAACATAGTCAGCTCTAATAAATAATTGTGTTAGATAAATTTGGTGTTTGGTGAGCACAACAATGGAGAAATGTTGTTCATTTTGTGTGTGGAGAAACTAGATTTGTAGCGGTAGCTTTTATGTACTTGTCCACTTGTTAAATGCTTTCCACCAAGGACAGTTTCTCTTGTTATTTTCATAACTACTATGGGGACAGGTATCAGGAAAGCCAATCAAGCTTGTAGGGCGGGGTGAGAGTATGGAGGACCTTGATTGTGTTAGATTGATTTGTGAATCTCTTAGATACATATATACCATACTTAGTCCACTAGCTGAATTTTGCATCTTGTTCATGCTTTGGTGCTCCTTTTGCATCTTGTTCATGCTTTATTTTTACACTTGTTTGTCAATTACATGTGCCGAAAATATGGACCAAAAAGTTGTCGGAATTCCACTATCCGCTTCCGCTAAGTCCGCTAAGAGTCGGAAGCGGAAGCAAACTCTATTTTGGCCATCCACTAGTTAGCGGACCGGATGTCGGAATGTCAAATTCCGCTTCCGACTAATCCGCTATTCACCCCTAACCTGTAACCATCTAACTTAGCCTTTTGTAAATTTCGAATGGATGGATGGTTGTTGTCTGCGGAGCCCTCCAGTCCACTAGCACTCGCATTGATTTCATACGTACAGCTATAAAAATCTTCGAATGTTGAGGTTTGCAGAGAGGATCCACAGGATACTGTGCAAATCAAAAAGAGATAAATTGAGTCGGCAAACTCTATACTATTTAATGTTATTTATGTAAAGTTTCAGACAACATATGTCCTACAATTGAGTCTACATGTTCGGTCTATCTCTCTATGAATTATACTGTGCAATCTGAACAGAAATTGCAGAGGATCTTGATTCATATATGATACTTTAATTTTCTATCTGAATTGCACTGTACAATTTAAAGAAAGATAAACACAACAAGTAACTTGTTGTAGTACATTTTTTCTTAGCAACCTGTTGTAGTACTCATGAGGATAGGAATTACGGATTACTCCTGGCTTTTGTTTTTTGTGAAACCGGCTCTGTTTTTAATTGTATGATGCTAATTTTGTTTTAGCAAATGTTCAATGCTCATTACTCCTGTATTACTATCATTTTGCTTCATGAAAAAAGCAATATGTTTTATCTTAAAATTTTATTGGTATGCTTCAAATTAGGGCTGTTAAAAAATGAGCCGAAAACGACCAGGCCGACCAAACCGGCCCGAAACCGACTGGGCCGGTCAGTTTTGGGCCCAGCCCGGTTCGGCTGTCGGCCCATTTTTGAACAGAATCGATGACATTTTAGTAATTTTCACATTATATATATATAATATATATTTGTTAAAAAAACTTAAATTACGTCGTCTCCACTCTCCCCCCCCACGTCCTCCTCTCTCTCCCTCCCCTGCTCGTCTCCTCCCCCACTGCTCCCATGAGTCTCAACTCCCATGTCGTCTCTCCCTCCCCCTCCCACGTCCTCTCTCTCTCTCTCTCCCCCTCCACTGCTCATCGTCTCTCCCTCCCCTTCTCACGTCGTCTCCCCCTCCCCCTCTCACGTCCTCTATCTCCCCCCACAGTCCACTGCTCATCGTCTCTCCCTCCCCCTCCCACGTCGTCCTCCTCTCTCTCTCTCTCTCTCTCTCTCACTCTCTCTCTCTATCTCACACGGCCCCCTCCCCCTCTCTCTCTCACGCCGACCGAACTTGGTCGGCCCGGCCGGTTCTCCTAAGCGGCGGTTCGACCGTCATTTGAGAGTTTACAAGAACCGACCCCCTTGGTTCGGTTCTCGGTTGGGGCTAAAAACCGAACCGAGGGGTTGGTTTTCACTCCTACTTCAAACTACTTGATTTGTTCAGACTTATCTTTTTATAATTTACTCCTATATTTAATATTTGATTGTGAATATAAAGGGATCATCAAATTACAAATTACAAAAAAAAAGTTGTGTAAGTGATTGCCCATTGCCAGTGTAAAGATGGAAGGAAGGACTGTTTCTTTTTTTTATCCTTAATGTTTTAATTGAAAAAGTTTCAAGGTATTTCTTTATCTTAGAAACATAAAAATTTATTAACATGTGCCCTTTAGTTAGAGTTTACAGTAAATAGGTGAAAAATATGTCATGAGCCACGATTTTACAACTGAATCTTGTCAGCATATTAATAAATTTTGAGAGAAAAATCATACCACTATCTTTAGGGTAAAATCAATTTTGCACCCGCTATTATCAAAATGGCGATATGAGCCCTTTTATTTTTTGAAAATCAACAATGTTCGCCTTCAGTTCAAATTAGGCGTTAAGTCAGACAGAAAAGCATGCAAACGACTGAAATACCCCTCCAATAGAAAATTTTTATTTTTTAAAAAATAAAAATTTAAGAAATAAAAAGATTATTGAAATAGAGTTTCAATAGTTTAATTTTTAAAAAATATTTATTTTTTTTAAATATCGTTTTTTAATGAATTTTTTTAATTTTTTTAGTAATTGTGTCTTGGAGGGGCATTTTGGTTATTTTACATATTTTCTCTCAAATCATAATTTTAATAATATCGGGTACGAAATTGATTGTCCTATAGATACGGGGTTAACTATGATTTTTTCCTTTAATTTTGATACTATGAATATGATTGCAGATCTTAAAGTAATATAGTCCCCATAATTGGTGGGCACAAAGGAATTTTTTAAATTTATTTTATGTGTTGTATGTTTTTTCTCTCGACATGTGATCTTAGTGATGAACATGAATAACATTGTTAGTTTTTGGCGAAACCCTCCCGCAATAATATTTTTCAAAGAGGTAAAATTAGGAATTAATTTATCTTTTGTTTACTTAGGAATTAATTACTTTAAAAACATTAATAAAAATGAGGAAAAGATCGTTAATAAAATTTAAAATAAAAAATTTAACAAACTTTTAAATAATTAATAAATTTAGAATGAGAGGATTTTCCAAATATTTTTTCCATATTTTTTTAATTTATTAATAAATATTTTTGTTAATTTAGTGTTTTATGTTAAAAAAGACACAAAATTTAAGTGGTTCAGTCTATAGACCTACATTCATTGTAGAAAGGCTCAGTCTATAGGGCACACTTTGTATACTCACTAATATAAGAATGAGATTACAAATGAGCTTTTAATTATAATAAGCCTTTGATTATGAGAGCTCACATTGTCTTAACACTACCCAAGTATAAGTTGAGTTTGGACTTACAAAAAATATCTCCCATAAGAAAAGAAAAATTGGTGCGTAAAGTTGCTAGAAGATCGTCGAGAAAAGATATCAGAAGTTCATTGGGGTGATGTCGAATTGGGTGTCGAAAAGCCTGAGAGACGATATCAAACGGAGGCGTTGAAAGGTCCTAGAGAATATGTTGGAATGATGTGGAACGAGCATAAGAAGGCCCAAAAAAGATAGACGAAAGTCGGTCATAATGTTGTCGAAATTGCCTCGGAACTATATCCAGAACTAAACTAGGTCGGACTAGAGTAGGCCTGAAGATGAACTAGGCTAGACGCAGTAGTGTTTGGATTAGGCTTGAACTAGGCCAAGCTGGACCTAAACTAGGTCGAGATAGGCCAACAATAGTGCTGGCAAGCCTGAGCCATAGGAACGAAATGACTGTGATACAATGTTAAAATTAAAATATAAGAAAAAAAAATAATTTAGACTAAGAGTGAGAAAAGAGATAAGAGAGACATAAAATTTAAGTACTTTAGTCTATAGACCTATATCTATTGTGAAAGATCTAACCCACATAGCAGACTTGCATACTCAATGGTATAAGAATGAGATTATAATGGTACAAGAATGAAATTATAATGAGTGCTTTTATTTTAGAAGCTTTCACCGTAAGAGCCGGCGTTGCTTTAGGATTCTAAGAAATTTTCATAAAGCTGTTTATTTTATTTTTTAAAAAAGTAATTATTTCATATTAGCGTACCTGCAGGTCATGTATGACTTCATGATATTTTTTTTGTCACTCCCAAAATGGTTAAAAACACGTGTATGTTACACAAAATTTTCCGAAAATATTTGTAATGTTTATAATATATTTTTAAGAGAAAATGTTTTACCCATAAATGTCAAAAGCAAGGAAGACTTCCGTCCACATCACCAGTTACAGACGGCCCAAAGGGGCTTTGGAAATTCCTCTTCCTTTCTCCACATGATCACGAAGAAAATGACACAAGAAGAAAGCCCTTCCCAAAGATGAAAAAATTGGCACCGTGAAATTAAACTTAACGAAAACTGTGTAGGAGCATAGCAGAGCGGAGACAGAGACAAAGAGTGGTGCTTACATGGCCTTTTAAAGCTGAGAAAAGCAAAAGAAACAGAAAGAACATCAAATTCTCTCTAAGAGAAGAAGATACTTTACCCAAAGTACAAATTAAAGATCATCCTTTGACTGCCTCGTTAGTCTCTCCATCACTTCCTATATAATTTGAACTAACACGGTCCTGTTTGATCACAACCACCATATCAGATTTATTCATTTATGTCCAAGGTATTCCTTTTATGCTAAATCACATCCTCGCTTATATCAATTGCATTGTTCAATTTAGAAAGAGACATGCACAAAGTTTGGGTCTATATCATCCGAAACTTCATATGGTCATATTATTAAATGCAACAAGATCCGATCCTGAACCGTTCATTTGATTTTAAGAGCAGCGCAACATTGATTTGGGGCATATCTAACTTCAACATTTGAAGAGCTCCAAAACAAGGTGTTCTATATCTAAAAGAACGAAACAAAAAAAGGACCTGTTGTGAGGTCATGTATTTAGTCCTTGATCTCGCATTGGTCGAGCTTGTGGAGTTTTAAAAACAATTTTGTTTTGGGGACCAACTCATCTGACTCGAGCAAAAGAAACATATGATATATATCTATCAAGAATTTATGAAAAGTGGACCATAAAGCCATACTAGAGATGACCCACAACCAAGCAGCACAGTCTCGGTTTCCGACACGAGGGAGAAAGAGCCAAAGGAGGCAAAGAGAAACTCTTGAGATTTGTATATTTGAGGCCACATAAAGATTCTAATATCTTAATTATGCACTGCCTGCCTATAAATATTCAGATCAGCCAATGAATAATCGTACGGCCGTCGTTAGCAGAAAGTGCCAAAGTCCACGTGGCACCTAACAAGAGGATAATGTACATGTCATGCCCAACACGGATTGGGTTAATCATAAATTCATCATCCCATCCCGTCCCATTATTGAAGGCAAACTCAATGCTGTCCAATTGCACCTCGTTTTCATGACAGCGGTGTATCCAACAGCCGCTTTCACTAAAAGAAAAAAGTGTACATTTTTTTCATGTTTTGGAGGAAACATCTCTTTCCTTTTAACACATATATCTCTATCTAGTGGGTGCATAACCCTGTTCTCTTAATCAAATATGCCTATTTTTGCATCAGTGGTACCATAAAACAGATCATGCGAAGGAGGCCGGACCTGTCAAGCTTATGGTTCTATTCACTAAGAGTGCATTTTATGGTTAATTTATGCGAAGATAATTCTTTGGTTAGAGTCGGATGATTAATTTTATCTCCCTGTGTGGTCTCGGGTTCAAATCCTCTTAGATGTAAACAATTTTTTAGAGCCACCTCACTGTAAAGTCGGACTTACCCGATCTGTGTGACTTGAGGGAGTTGCACTGGTCCAAAAAAAAAGTTTAAGTTTATTTGTTGATTTGATCTCAAATATATGGCTTTTGGTTATTGAAGCTTATGTTTGATGTTAATGTAACTATTCCGTCCATGTTTTTCTAATTTGAAAAAATAATGAAAAAAAATCAAGGAAGATTAACTTTGACGATCATTTATTTATTTAATTTCTCTATTCCCCAAAGAGTAGCTCTAATAACTCCAGTAAGGGATAAATTCGATGTAGACAATCTGACTTTTTTTTTAAAACAAAAATTAAACGGCCCTCTCTTGTACCCAAAAGTTGGAAGCATTATATATATATATACACCATGTTGAGGCCTGAGGGATTAAAGACCAACATCTTGCTTATATCTGTTACCCCTTAAACCTTCTTGAAGAATGTCCTGTAGGGAAGGGGACATATTGACGAATTCCGATCTAGTTTTGTATTTATTTTTTATGTAACCCTTTTGTCTCAATTCCATGAACCTATTAATATTGATAACAAATCTAAGCTTGAAAGAACCCATATGGTATTTAACGTAGTATATTGTCCACTAGCCATGGCTGTGGAGGCTGTCACCGTGTTTGGTTTTGTATTCTTGCAGTCATGTAGGATGAAACATCTTGACATGGAATAATAAGGCTAGAAAAATTGTGTCACAAGGTTCATCCAAAACTAGCACATCACCAACACCCCTAATCAAGCTCAACCCACATTCCCAAGTGTTTGATTAAATTGTCTCGATGATAATTGAGTATTCTCTCCAATTTGTTGTCGAAATATGATAGTATGGACTCTACAGTAAAACTCATATAGTGTGTCTATTTCATTGAACTATTTAATCAAATTAGCAAATTTGAGAAGATCTCTCCCATAATTGGAAAGACAAAACTCTCTCTCTCTAACATAATTGGATGCCACGTGGGCATAAAAGGAAAGCATTAGTTTGGACACGTATGACTTTAGACAAGCCCTTGACAACCTCGAACTGGGACCAAATGACTAATAAAGTAGTGGAAGCTTCCCTCGGGTAAGTGGGTTTGTAAGGGGATTGTGAGGGGTTCCCATTTGGAAGATGAAGGTTTAGGGGTTCTCTGGCGTGTTTTGCCGTCAACTCAAATAGTTTAATCCATGAACATATAAACCAGCAGGGAGGCTAATTGATTGCAAAAGAACCTTGAGGTATATATATATGGAAAAACTAAGACCAAAGCTCAGGGAAACAGACACAGTCTCCCACATGCAGCATGTGAGGTAAGATTAGTCAATTAAGAGATCAGGCTTGGAGAACATAAACCAAGAACTTACTTTGTTCTAGCCAGGTATTAAAGATAATGGTTACACTAAACCCTAGGAGATCGCGTGGGCTGTGTGTGTGTGGTGGGGGGGGGGTGAGTTGAACAAGGGTTAGGGAATCTAAATGGCCTAACAAGATCCTACATTTGTGTAAACAAAGTGATATAGGCAGCTCCCAAAGCATATAATTCACACTAATCCGCAAGCTTAGATGGAAGTACTCAAAACAAGACCCAAAATTGAGAAAATTGCCTGGGTCCTCCTGGACACAAGTCTAATGTTGAGTCAAAAGAGCCTCCAGATTGCTCAGCAGTCTAACGTTATTGTTGGACTCAAAAAAGTTACAAAATGGAGGATTTTCGAAGAGACGCATTGCTTTTGGAGTTTCAACATAAAAATACTTCCAATTGTCCCGAACCCCAATGATACATAGGAGACAAACCCCTCCACACACGAAAATTCCCCTCCTTTAAGCCCCTACTAAACCTATAGGATATCTCGAAGCCCAAAAACACACATTGGAGTAAAGGTTTTGACCCATTGAAAAAAACTTTCCTCTAAACATTCTTTCCTTCAATTCTGCAAACAACAATGCCTACAATTTACAAATCCTAAGCATGTAACAATTCAGCTACACCTAGATGCATTAACTTTTTAGCACTAAACATATTAATTTTAAAAGGAAAAAACAACAAAGAGATATTTTCTATAAAATTTTATGTTCTTTATTTGGAACTTTTTCCATTTACTTGGAAGAGAGATCCGATTCAATAAGAAGCACAGAAAAGACAAACAAAGTTGAGACCAAATAGAAAAACAAAAAAGAAACACACTAGTAGTAGTAGTATATATATTTTCCTAAGCGAAACACACAAGTATATGCTCATAAAAGAAAACACATTATTATTTGCCACTGCTTGGTTTGGGTATTAAATCGAACCTAACAGTGTTGACCGTGGGCAGGGTTTAGAGAGATAAAGATACACTTGAAGAGAGAGATAGAAGGGGTCCGGGCAGTGTGTCTCTCTCGGTAGGGTGCGTGAGTGATGGGTGACCAAATACAAAAGCCTCCTCTCCCCAAGTCCCTACAAAGCTTTGGTTTTTGGACAGCCTTGGTTTTGGGGAAAAAAAGCCTCGAGGTAGAGAGAGAAAGAGACAGCGAGACAACCAAGCTAAGCTGCCTATCCTCCAAATACCGCTTTATTCTCTCTTCAAATTCGATACTTTGCTCTGTACCCACAACGAGGTTTTCTTTGTTGTACAGAGAGCCAAATCTCAATCTCATGTCTTCTACATTGTCGTGTTCTATCCTCAGAATCTGATAGTCTTACTTCTACGCATTCAGAGCCTCTGTCCCTCTCTCTCCAGTACCCTTTCAAAATTCCTCTGTTTTCTCTCGTCTTAACGCTGAAAATAGCAAGTGATAGGGAAATCACTCATCTCAGTATTTTTCGGTTTTGTAAAAAGTGTTTGGAAGGCCAGAAAATAACATGCCGACAAACTGGGATTTTCTTTTTTCCCTCATTTGTTTTCTTCTCTCTGTTACATAAGGAACCAGAATGTGTTACCTTCACATTTGCTCTATTACATTCGTCTTAATCAGTGGGTTTTCTCCCCTGTTTTGAGCATGAACTAGAAGAGCTTTTCGTATTTTGGTTCATTCTAGAGATAAAACAAACCCGGTTTCCTGGTTTTTCATTTTCTTGCACGTTCTTTAGTCTACTAGCTCCACAGTCAATTCCTTTCCAGAAGAGCGAACTCAAATTAGTTTCTGTAAATCTGGATAGCTATATGAAGTTTATGCGACTATGAGAGATGGGAGTTCCAAGAAAAGCAAGGTTTAATAAATGCTACTTGTCTCAATTTGTATCCTTTTTTCATTTTTCTGCTATTCGAACTTATACTTGGTGAAGCTTTCATGAGATTGCTGACTGTATACTTGGTGAAGCTTTCATGGCCCAAGACATTGGTCAAGAAGTGGTTCAACATCAAGAGCAAAGCTGAGGACTTTCACGCAGACGATATCCTTTATGAAGGTGATAATGGCAATTAACATTCGTCAATTTCTGCATGATTGTGATGCTCTTAGGCTCTTGAACTGGGAATCTGACTTTTATATCGACAAAAAAATGGGATTTTCTCTTCAATAACTGGCTTTCTTTAAGATTCTTCATGATCCTGAACATACCCAGCATTATTCTACTTCCGTCTTTTGCATCACCGTTTGGTAAGAATCGTATTTTGCGAGGTTGTGACTGGGTCTCCAACTTCGACTTGCACCTCAAGATCTGATCTTTGTTTTGTTCCTCTTTTTAAGGTTCAATTGTTTTTGTTTCTAACTAAATATTTTCTTTTCTTTTAGTGCTTGAATGGATGATGTTGATGCATTCAGTGGAAAAGAGAACCGCTTTAACGACTTTTTGGTTTTTCTTTTTCAAGATGAAGAGTGGAGAAACAACTGTTCAGAGAGGAAGGCATGCACAATCAAGAAAAGCATAACAGGTTCAGTATCAGACACCTCAGTTTTGATTTGGACCGCACCATTCTCACACCCCGCACAACATAAAGCTAAAACCTGTTCCGAAGACTCAATTATGCTTTAAGAGTCATCTTTATATCTTGCTCCCAATTATTTTCGCTAAACCCTCTAAAATCTGCTGAAAATGCACAGAGAGATCAAACAAAAGGAACTCTGATCGAGTCCGGCGTGGTAAAATTGATCTAGAAGCCTCGCAAGTAACAGATGTGCATAATTATAGGTATGCTCTATTGCTATTTCTAGCCTTTTATTGATTAATTTCTTTGATAAGCGGTGGGTTTCATTCCAGTTCCTTTTCCATTTCGATTATAGGCTTTTTGTAGCGACATGGAATGTGGCTGGAAAATCTCCTCCTAGTAATTTGAGTCTTGCAGATTGGCTTCATACCTCTCCTCCCGCTGACATTTACGTTCTTGGGTATGCACTCTTAAGCTAATGTTGTTCTGTCTTTTGTTTTTGTTGAGCGACTTTTCTGGTATACTGAAGCCTTCTTTGATGCCTTTGGCCTTCAGGTTTCAAGAAATTGTTCCCTTGAATGCTGGCAATGTTTTAGGCACAGAAGATAATGGCCCGGCCAGAAAATGGTTATGTCTTATCCGGAAGACCTTGAACAGTCTTCCAGGCACTAGTGGTGGATGCCACACCCCTTCACCAACCCCTGATCCAATTGTTGAATTAGATGCCGACTTTGAAAGATCAACAAGGCAGAAGGCTTCATCCCTTTTCCATCGGCGATCATTCCAGTCTTTGAGTCGGAGCATGAGATTGGACCATGACATGGCGATTCATCAGCCCCGACTTGATCGGCGATTTAGTGTTTGTGACCGTGTTATGTTTGGTCAGAGGCCTAGCGACTACGATCTGAGTTTTAGATATGGCTCGTCTGACGATGAGAATGGGCCAGGGGATTCACCAGTGGCAACATATAATTCACCGGTCTCCTACAGCGGGCATTTGTTCATGGAGGATCGAGATAGACAACCAGGCCATTCAAGGTACTGCTTAGTTGCCAGTAAGCAAATGGTTGGTATATTTCTTACAGTTTGGGTGAAGAGTGATCTGAGGGATAATGTTCGCAACATGAAAGTGTCTTGTGTGGGAAGAGGACTGATGGGTTACCTAGGAAACAAGGTATACTTTTTGCTTGTGTACATTTTCTTGAATTTGAGAGCAAAAATTATCATGGTAAAGGTGGCATTCTCATTTGCTTGGATTTTCCAGGGTTCCATTTCTATCAGCATGTCTTTGCACCAAACAAGCTTTTGCTTCGTATGTAGCCATTTGACCTCTGGACAGAAGGAGGGTGATGAGCTAAGGAGAAACTCTGATGTTATGGAGATTCTTCGGAAGACAAGATTTCCCAGGGTTCGTGGCATGGGGGATGTTGGTTCCCCTCAAACAATTTTAGAACATGAGTGAGGCTCTATTCAACGACTTATCGAGTTGCCTCTTTAATGTTATGAAATGGGCAATACAAAAGAAACTTTCTTGTAGCTTATTAAGTTGTGATTGTCTTGGTGCAGTCGAATTATCTGGCTGGGGGATTTGAACTATCGCATTGCTTTATCTTATCGTTCTGCAAAGGCTCTTGTTGAGATGCACAATTGGAGGGCACTGTTACAAAATGACCAGGCATGTCCCAGCCTTACAAGAAATTGATATTGATTCACTTTATTTGGGACTTTCTTTCCGATCCATCAGAGATTTTTTTTTCTTTTTCTGTGGACTGATACCAAGGATATCCCATGGTGGATAATTTTTTATGCTTTCAGCTGCGTATAGAGCAGAGACGGGGGCATGTATTTGAGGGATGGAATGAAGGACGAATATACTTCCCTCCTACATACAAGTATTCAAATAATTCTGATAGATATGCAGGTGATGACAGGCACCCAAAGGAGAAACGAAGAACTCCTGCATGGTAATCTCGCTCTGCCTCTCAATGCTTGAAAAAGAAGAAAATTGTTTTTTCTTTTTCTTTTTTCAATTCGGTTTTTAGAGAGTGGGGTTGGGGGGAGAGAAAGAGAAATCTTGTATAAGATTAAACTGATGCACCATCAAAGGAGTAGGTGTGGGCAATGTATATCAAACATATAGATGGAAAAATGGAAAGTGGAAAATCAGTATAGGAAATCTAATCTGGCTGTTTGTATGTGAAGGTGCGATCGCATATTATGGTATGGCAGAGGGCTCCATCAATTATCATACATTTGTGGGGAGTCGAGATTCTCAGATCATAGACCAGTTTATAGCATATTCTTGGCAGAGGTTGAGTCTTTAAACCATAACCGAATCAAGAAAAGCATGAGTTGTTCAAATGCCAGGATTGAGGTAGAAGAGCTGTTGCCGTACTCACATGGATACACTGAACTCAATTTCTTTTGAGGGATGTAACTTTTAATATTGATTCACATCTGGAATATGCTCGACCTGGAATAATTGAAGAAGGTTAGATGCTCTTCAAGGTAGTTTAGATTGTGGCACAAAGATTCTTATCCACTGCTTGTATGCTAGTGTCGTTCTACATTATAATCGGGTAAAACTTGAATGGACTATATACAGGGTTTGTATGCATACAAATTTCAGTGGTAGAGATACAAGGTTCTGTGATATGCCCACATCAGTATGTCTCCTCAATCAGTCCGGTAATCACCTTACTTAATCCTTCTGATCAATCTTACATTATGCTCCCAAAATTTAGAGGAGCTTTTCAGTTCATTGATAAATGGCCTGGTTTTGATAGTATACAATTTTACCTAATATTGCTTTCAGGACAGACGAGGTGTGGGGTAGAAGACATTCTTACATTTTGCCACTGACCTAGTTGAATGCAAATCCTGCATAAAAGAGTGGGATATGTACCTAACATAATTCCTCGAGTATGTTGCAAATCATTTATTATTTTCCTTCTAGAGCATTAAATTGAAATCTCTTTCTTGTTATTAACCTTATCTGCTGCATTTGATCCCCATCTTGCAGGTCCATGTGCTCCCAAGAGCAGTGTCTTTCTAGTGATAGAGACTCTATTACCCCACAATCCAAAAGAAGGTTTGTCTGTTACTCTTTTCCTATTGGTTTGGCTGCAATTGCGATACTTCATATCTAATTCCCTTCATACCTATCCTTGTCACAACAGGTACATAACTTGTGGTCTTTCAATAACTAACTCCAGAAGTGTGTGGCTCACAATTCCTTTCCTCAAAAAGTCCTAAAGTCCTAATTCCCAAGGTCATGGTCTCCTTGAACTTGACCAGTATGCTCAGGCGTATTCATAAAGGTAAGCTAATTGTCACCAGACAATGCTGTTTTCATTGCAATAGCTTGTAGTGATGTTGCCTTACTATATCTTGTGTTTCTGCAGGATAAACTGGCCCAGTCTGGATTAAAGAAGGCACCAACTTCATTTGATATCAAATTTAAGGGTAAGGAAATAATTAGGAGATATTTTATACCAAAGAAAAGAATGGGACATGTATACTCTTCACAACCCAAAAAAGGGCAGTGATTGACACAAAAGTTAATTTGATTGACTCAGGATTTTTTCTTTTTACCTTTTCTGGTCTCCATTTTATAAATTTTTGAAATAGCAAATAAAGGACATGATTTTTTTTTGTAGCATATGTATTGATAATATGATCAAGGAGGTTTTAACACCTCAGGAGGCTCTACAAAGCGAACCAGACACTCCGAAGAGCCGGCGGGCTAACGAGCAAAAGGACCGTAAGGCCCTACGAAGTCCCCGAAGGGACGGAAAAGCCACGAATGGCAGAAAAGCCTCATAAGGCAGCAAATACAAGCTAACATGCCTAAAAACAAGATACACAAAATTAAAACACAAGCTTTAAACAGAGGGGCATGTCCAAACAAGTTTATGACAATACAGTGTAACATAAGCCCCGGTGAGGACCGGGAAATCTTTGGCCAGAGAGGCAGCGGCGATGGCAGCGGCGCGTGGTGGCGGGGAGTGGAGATCCACGGCCCAGAGGATGCAGAAGAAGCCCCAGAGGCCAAATATGGAAAGAAACACAGAGTTTGAGCGACGGAAGGGGCCGCACGCGCGGCTACAAGCGGCAGGGCGCTTTCAACAGCCCATGATCGAGTGGGAGGTAGTAGGGAGAGCAGGCTTGAAGCCTATTTGAGATGTTTGGTCGAACATATTCTATCTTCTGAAGCAATGTATTGATATATTTCATCCTGTAAATAATTTTTCCTTTTCTTTTCTTTTTTAAAAAGTGCACGAATTTTGCTTTTACCTGACAACTGATCAGTACGACTGCGTGGGAACGGCTTTTGTTCCCCCACCGCCCTCTTGCTCTACGTGCCTCCATCCATCCGTCTTGACTCTCTCCCTTGCTACTTTTCCGTGCTAGTCTTCCTTTCTGCTTTTCTTAACCCAAGTAGCTTTCGTTTTTTTCACGCGCGTTGCACTCTCCAATCAAGACATCTTCTTCGGAGCGTGAAACGCACGAGTTGATGAATCAGCGTGAATCTTCTAGGTTGTATGTGGGTGCAGTGATGGCGACGGGCAGAGGAATCTGGAATACTTAAAAGATGGGATGAGTTCTCTGCTTTTTTATCTTTTCTTTGTATTTTTTTTTTAAATTCAGGAGACAGAGATACCTGACAGGCCAGCCGTGCATTATTATTGCATATGTTTCTGGTTTCTTGCCGTAGTCCTAAAGATTAATCTAAGGTAGTCGGTGTACAGTATTCTAACTAAAATTTTAGATATCGAAGCGTACGAAAAGTGAAGGGAGAGTTAATTTTTTATATTTTTTTATAGTGAAAAGTAATGATTTGATAGGAAAGAGATATTATATTGTAATTTTTTATTGTGTTAAAATTTTAAGAGATGTAAAATTTGAAGTGTCAAACGGAGCCTAAATGTTCTCATTAACTAAATTTTTATCATCATTAAAAAATTTCTCTTTTTATTTTTTTATTAATTTCCATAATTTTTTTTCTTCCACTACTTCTCATAAACTTTTTTATTTTTTTACTCTTTCCTTACTTTGTCACCAAACCTATGATCTAATACAAATATTTGCTTTAAAGATTATGACTTAATTATACAAAAAAGGTTCTTTAGGGGTATAACATTATGATAAAAAAGGTCTGTGATAAAAATGTGTCAAAATTAGTCTTTTTGGTCAATGTATAGTAACTTTCAATTGCGTATCTCATTTAACGTCCGATGTTGAACTTTGAATTAATAATATATGATTCGTTGGTTGAAGATTTACTTCAACTCAGCATCGAACATTATGAGAGATGACGAAACTGAAACAAAACGACCATTTTATTACTATACATTGACCTCATGAACGAATTTGTGCAACTTTTACTACAAGGACTTTTTTGTCAAAATGTTACACCACAAATAACTGTTTGTATAATTAAGCCAAAAAATTATTAACCGTTGCATGCAAAAATGTCCTAAGGCAGACTTTCCTCCAGGTATTAGGAAGTAATTTGAATTAGTACGAAAATAAAAATAAAAATATTTAGGCAATGATTTTGTGGTCAAAGGATCAGAGTTCGATACGTTGGACCGCAATATGTACGGTCTCAATTAAAAGTCGACAAGGCAAGATCATATCTCATGCATTTAAATCGGTGGAGCTGCCGAACAACGTTTTTTATTTTTATTTTTCATATGATATTAAGTGCTTCTGTACTTCCGATATGGTGTTTCCTTTATTCTGCTCACAACAAATAGCACGTACAAATTGAATTGACTGGGAAATTGGAAATCCTCCTTTTTTGGCCTTTTTCCTTTTGTTTCTTTCTACTGAACACCAATCTTAGACCTGGCCCCTCCAAATCCTGCAAAGCCCCCTTTTTCTTTTCCCTTATTAAATTAAGTCAAATACGAAAGCATCTATGATCACCCACCCACACACACACACACACACACATTATTGTATACGAAAGCATCTAGTCCTGTAATTTCAAGTAGTGCTTCCTTTAAGCACTAAACTCTGACTCTGCCCTGTAGACATTTCTTCTATCAAACATTTGTTGCAATTCTATGGGTATCCAAAGTTCATCGTGGTGTTACGTCTACCAAGTGCAGCTAAATTCGACCAGTTTAGTTTGATCCTGTGCACAAGTGGTGGTGCAGATTTTCATAGTTACTCGGAAAAAAGAGAAGCATTTTCTCAATGAAGTTCTCCCCACTCCATTAGTTCATGTTAAAATGCAAGAGGCTCTCTATGTCTATAAAGAGTCTTAACCACTACTACTACTACTACTACTACTACATCTTTACTGGAAGATTTGTAGTTTCTTCAAATAATTGCCTCTTCTCGTAACTATCATCCTGGCAACACAAAGATCATTTCTTTTCGGACCACAAATTCTTTTGACTAAATTGTTACGTCTCAAAGAAAAAATATGAAATACAAATTATGTATAACTAGTTTATCCAATATGTAAATTAAATATACAAGATAATTTTATCTACATAGATAGACTGCTAACCTGAACCAAGCATCAATATAACCCCTCCTTGGGGAAAGAGAAATGACCAGACCATATGCCCATTCCCAATGATGGTTTGACTTCTCCATCAATACAACTCTCTTCACCTATTTGGCTCTATTTTAGCCCTCAACAAAGCTTGAAATCGAACCCAATTGCCAAGATTCTTCTTAAGAACTCATCTTATCACTCGTAGAACTGACCCGATTCAAGAACCCATAGAACCCTTTCGATTGACGCGGCGAAAAACTACTCGCTTGGAGTCCCAAAGTTGTAACACTTGCGCGCCAAAGTCATGCATTCCAACCAATGCAAGGTCTCCACGTTGGGGTCCCTTTCCACCACCACATCCGACACCGTGATCTGCACCCAGCCCCGGTAACTCGTGATCCTCCCACGCACTCGCGCTAACACCTCGAGACTAATCTCCGCGGCGAAGCGATTCGCCGCTTCGGCAATCAGTCGAACATCTACCGGGTTTCGGCGAGCAAAGTAGGGGGGACAGACAACGCAGCCAGTGCCGTCGTAGACGGTGAATTTGAGGAACTTTCCGGGTTTGAGTTCGCGAGAGGTTACTGTGCCGACCGTTTCGGCGCGGGAAAGAACGATGCCTTTGCGAGAAAAGGAGATAGGGTCCGAGGAAGGAAGAATCAGGGCCGGCTCAAGGGTAAGGCAACTTAGGCGGTGGCCTAAGGCCTCACCCTGAGCAAGGCCCCATAAAGAATAAAAATATTTTTTTTTTATTTTTTTTTGTGTTGTAGATGACCTAGAATAAAAAAACAACTTAGCTAAGAAAAAAATGGTAAGATTCAATATTTTCATATATTTTTTTATCATGAGTGCACTAATATATTTCTTTTAGGCCTCCAAATTCATTTTTAGATATTTCTAAACTTTGCTCAAAGAGAAAAAATGTCTTATAAATGTCTTAATTGTTCTAGTCATGGGGCCTTGATGTCATGTATGAGGGCCTCATAAAAACAATTAATGGGATCTTTAAATATTTTATATTAAATTTAATAATTTTTAAATATTTTAAATTAAGTTTTATATTAAATTTTATATTTAAAAAAGCCTAATAACTTTTTTTGCCTTAGGCCCCTCTTTGGTTTGAGCCGGCCCTGGGAAGAATGAGCGGGGAATTGTGAGAGAGAGAGGAGGTCGAAGGCCAGGACTTTTACGTGGGTATTGTATAGTCCGCGTCGATGATCCATGAGAGAAGGAGTTCACTCTTCTTCTACTCCTTTCGGAGTTTTCGATGGTTTGGTCTGAGTCTCATTGCAGCTGAAGGTGAGAGTTTGGCGGGCAAGACCGTTTTGATACTACTTGGTTGCCGTTTACTGTTAAACCAGGCTCTACTACCGTATGCTAAAAAATCTAACTGTAGGCAGTGGAATTTTTCCACTTCTATTGCTAATTATAAATCTTTTTTCTCTTGCTATTTTAGTCCTTTTTATTTTACTTTAAAAAACTAGAGGAAGGGTCGAATCTGGTCACTGAACTACATTTATGAAATTAATAAACCTCAAAACAATACATGTACAGTGAGTAGAGTTGTAAATGAACCGAGTTGTTCATGAACAACTCAAACTTGACTCGTATAAGCTCGACTCGAGCTCGATTTGTATAATAAACGAGCCGAGTTCGAACACCGTTTCTAACTCGAATATTAAACGAGTTAAATTCGATTAAACTTGGCTCAGCTCAATTTAAACTCGTGAACGAAACTCATATAAGCTCGACTCGGCTCATTTAAGCTCATTTAAAAGCTCGGTACACTTACATGTATTATAAGTTTCTTATTTATTTGTTGATTTATATTAATAGTCACATATTACTAAAATATGAATTTAATTATATTGATATATGAATGAATGAGTATTATCCATGAGGATTTGTTATGTCCTCTATATATTAAATATATGTTGTAGGTCATTTTTGTCGATTAACATAGGTTATATATGAATCTAAATATTTTCTAAAATAAAGTTCGCACAAATTTCAAGTGTTTATGAATAACCGTGAGGGTTTATTTTGTCTAAAGGAAGCTCCTTTGCATTGTTCTTCTTGGATACAAGTACGGTGCAGTCATACATCATGGTTACACTGCCACTATTTTTTCACGGACAAAATAAAAATTTTAGACATGGCAGGCGTATAAGTGTAACATCCGGACTTTAATAACATGAGTATTATATGTTTTACTTAGTTGTTAGTTTTAAATTTTTATCGAGTTAATGTTTTAAAACCCTACTCCGATCCTGAAAAAAACTAAAAATCATCGGGGTCAGGTTCCTTTAAATGCTTTGGTTTCGAATTAGAGACACGAACACATACCTGATTTTCTCGGGTTTATGCTTCAAAACTTGACCCCAACCCTGAAAAAGTTAAAACCGTTGGGGTCGGATTCTTTTGATGCTTTGCTTTCGGGTTAGAGACTCGAACACATACTCAACTTTTCTCGAGTTCATGTTTCAAGACCTAATCCTAACCCTGAAAAAAGCTAAAACCATTGGGGTCGGGTTCCTTTGAATGCTTCAGTTTCGGGTTAAAGACCAGAACACAAACCTCTCGGGTTTATGTTTCAAAACCCAACCTCGCCGCCGAAAAAGCGAAAACTGTCGGGACCGGGTCCCGTTGAATGCTTTGGACTTGGGTTAAAGACTCGAATACAAACCTGATTATTCTCGAGTTCATGTTTCAAAACCCGACCCAACCCCGAAAAAAAGCTAAAACTGTCGGGGTCAGATTCTTTTGATTGCTTTGGTCTCGGGTTAAAGACTCGAACACAAATATGATTTTTCTCGAGTTCATGTTTCAAAACCTGACCCCGACCCCGAAAAAAGCTAAACCGTGGGGGTCAGGTTCCTTTGAATGCCTTGAGTTCAAGTTAGAAACCGAACACGAACTTAATTTTTCTTGAGTTCATGTTTCAAAACTCGACCCTGACTAGTTAGGGTTGAACAAGATCGATTTCAGGTTGGTGGGTTATTAGCCCTTCCTAAGACTGGAAAAGGCACGTCAGGAAAGAAGATTTATTAGTTTCAAAAAGTGAAACTCTTTTTTACAGTTAACCGAATTAAGTATCAATTGACTATATTTTACAAGGCTCTAAAAAGTCGAAAGTATAGAAAGTACTTTATATAAAGTAAAATATGACAAAACAAATCGTAGACATCTAGAGTTTAGTTTCGGATAATATGATTTTCTAATTTTTATGAAATTCTTTTAAATTTTTATAATTTTGAGATTGTTTGAAAGTTAAATTACTCATTTTCTTTAAATTATGAAATCCTATTATTTTTATTTTGTGACATTTCTAATATTACAATGAGATTCCCTTAAATACCGTCTTCATTATGAAAATTCAGGAATGAAAAAGACTGCAAGTAAAAGAGGCATATGTATTTATTGGGGTGACAGCCTCGCTTCCAATTATTATTATTATTTTTTTGTTAACCAGGAACTCCCAAGGTCAGGCCACACCTACAAGCCAACTAGGGGGCATGTGTTAGGACCCCCCACCCAACACACCTCAGATAAATCAGGGACGATAATGACGGTGTTGAGACTCAAACTTGAAACATGTAAGACGCTTCCAATTATGATCTCCCGAGGACCACTTTCGTTGTCTTGGGAGAGAGAGAATTGGCCACACAAAAGATGGTACAGCAAACTGAAAACCAATTATGAATGAGAATCCTGAAGAAAGTGCTATATGGCTAACAAGACTTATGTGTCGATGATCTGACTAGTTTATGCCCTCCAAACAAAAAACTACTACAGAATATGAAAGTAGTCATCCTTTGCAAATGAAAACCTTCACAATCAAGAGGAAGGAAAACAGTGCGATTGCAGAAAAGTCTAAAAGAGAAACATTGGAACGCATTTGAGCAAGTGCATGGCAACTTACTTACCCCAAAAAAGGTGCATGGCAACCTATTTAATTCCGGACAGCAAATGTTCCCTCATCTTGGACATCAAGAGGTCCAAAGCATTTGCATTTCTTTAAATCGCTGTCACAATGGGCAAGCATGCTAATAAATACAACACGTGGCCTAATTATATCACAAAACCTATCTCCCTTTCAGATCTTCCTTTTCTTTTTACCATGGCGGGGAAGAGAAATTTGAGAATGGCTCATCCAACCATGGTCCTTTTTCGTCCTCTCTGTCGCACTGCAATCAGTTGCAAACGGAGTTTGAAAACAGGAAATGCAAGAAGGATAAAGCAGACATGGTATTTTAAATTCTTAATACCCAGAAGATAAAACAAAAATGGGGAGGGGTCAAACCTTCTGCAAGCTTGTTGAATGTGGATGACCATTGCTTTGAAGACTTCCGATATGCAGTGAGTATCCGATCCATCTATCAGAGGACGTGTTACAATAAGAAAATCAATCTCTATTCCGAAAGCATGCACAGCTAAACAATGGCAAGACAGAGGAGCATTTTTATTAAAAAAAAAAACCTGGGGGATTTCGGGTTTGACAGGACAGACTAGGTTTCAACATTTACAATGAAAATGATCCATTCAATACAAATGTAAGTAACCCCATGAACATTCCATTCCCTGGTAACAACTAATCATAAGAGGATGTCATTTTCCCATGTTTTCATTTTCTATCTTCTCACTAAGAACAGATAACACATACAGTTTAAAAAAGTAAAGGAAAAAAAATCACTTTTCGCTCATAAACTATTGGCCAGACGTCATTTTGGGATCTAAATTACCAATTTTGTCACATTGAGCCATCAAACTATCAAAATGTATCAATATTCGCCCTCTCATAGGATCCAACAGTCAATATTGTGTCACATAACCGTTTCTTTATACATTTCAACTGTAGGATCTAGAGAGCAAAAATTGATGACTTTTTAGTTTGAGGGCTCAATGCTACAAAATTGAAAGTTTGGACCCAAAATGACATTTGGCCGAAAGTTCGAAAGCGAAAAGTGATGTTTTCCCAAAAGCAAATAAATAACTAAATCTGAATACAGAAAGTCCAATGATTCCAGCCATTCTATTCTCAAACATGCATGGTAGTTCTTTGAATCTTCAAATCAAGGTCCTGTAAATGTAATTAAGCATGGAATTATGTTTAAAGCATTCTAAACATGACAGAGCAAGATATTTATATTACAAAAGAAAAGTACTATTAAAATCTCACCCCAAGCTCTCCCATCCCAACCACTTAAAGACTACGGCTTACAATTCTTTTATTATTCTCGTTTCACAAAAATAAAAGTAAAAGCAGAATTAAGAGAAGGAAAACCACTTGTCTTACCACATTCCCACACGAAGAATGCAAGGAAAGCAGTGCTCGTTCCAGAACATATAAGTCGACAGCTTTATCTTCGGGAAGGGTTGAAGTGAAGCTCAGACCAAAGTCAATAAGGACCTATAAAAGCTATGAATCAGCTGTAATGATGGTCGATAATAGCATCTCATTATGGAAACTAAGACAAGAAGTTGGGAACCTCTATTCCTACTCTCAAAATAAGAAGATGAAAAAACAACCAAAAAAGGGAGGAAGCTCACAAGCTGATTGGTACCACTCTTGAGTAGCATGTTTGATGTGGTCAAGTCACCATGGATGAGACCACCATCATGCAATTTTCCAATTGCATCACCAATTTGTAAAGCAATATCATCTAATCGCTCTTCAACAACACAATGTGACCCAAATTCCAGGAGTACATCTTTGACAGAAGGACCCTCCACAAACTCAAATGTTAGACTATGCACCACAGGGTCAACAGAATACAGCACAGGAGTATAAACTCCAAGTCGCCTTGCTTTTGTCATGCACCTGGCCTCTTGTTTTCAACGACCAATTTACCAAAGACATCAAAGCCTTGCTTCATCAATTTATCAAGTGAAGGCCAAAAAGGCAGTTTCACAACAAAAAACTCACAGCTTTTAGGCGTTTAAGAGTGAGTTTAGAATCCAGAGTTGGATGCCTATACTTCTTTGAGAAACGTTCCTTGATAATACACTTCCTTCCCACAAAGGTGGACTAAAAAATTCTCTGGAAGGGAAGATCAAGATCAGCATAAAAGCTATAAATAACACAGGTCAATGTTAGTATTTTGCAGCTGGAGAGCTAATTATGACTTGAGTGAATTTTTAGCCTTTATCCGACATGCAAGAGTACATGGAAGTTCAAAGAAGAGTGTACGTGCTGTATATGTGTTTGAGCGTGTGTGCCATATTCCTCCACTCAACCAAAGGATTAAAACATATAATTCCTGCTCCATAGCATGTCAGTCCCGAAACCAGCTAAAAAAAGGCGTTGACAAGTTTAAATTATAACTGCACTCACAGCTTCAGCTCCTTGCTTCAGCAGAATGAGAGAGCTGTCTTTTTCATTTGCTTTGATGTCCATAATGAAGAATCTGCAAACCACAATTCTCTCAGTTGATATCCAGCCAAAAGAGATGGAACGGAGGCAAAAAAGACGAAAGTAAAAGTGACAACCGAAAGATGAACCGGGATAGCATAAAAATAAATTTCAGTATTTTCTTTTTCTTCTCCTTTTCTGTTTTACTCCAAGCAGTAACATGATAAATAAAATATATATCAAATCATGGGAAGCATCAATCCGAGGCAAACACGTCGAAAGAACAAAATCCTTTTCCCACATACTATTTTGCGTCGAAAGTAGCACTATAAAGCACCAAAGACACGGTACCGAAATCGATATAAAAATGTTCGGAAAGAAATAACATACATTCCCGCTAAGCCACAGAACCATAGGAATGGTTATTCAGAGACATAACATCGATAACGAGAACATTATCGAACAGTTTAAGCTCCAGACATAAGGTAAATACGATTTCTGCCATTTTGCAAAACAGAAACCTAAGCAGGGTATTGGAGTCTGTTCTTGTTCCTATTTGCAAGTCACTATTTCAAGCGAAAACGTTCTATCAATGTGGTTTCAGGCTTTGCAATTGCTACGCCAAAGTTTAAAAAAATGAACCTTTCTGAACCAAAGCAAGCTTAAGCGTGTATGCCAAAAATTACATATATCATGGGAAGAACAGAGAATAACTACAACATTAAGAGCGAAGAACGAAGAGTCAGAGAATAATTCAGTGAAATACGAAGAACAAAAGAGAACCTTTCTCCGGTAAGAAAAGAGACGGAAACTGGAAAGTCGGCGCCACAGAGCAAAACCACCGAACAGAGGCTAAACCCTTCAACCCCCCTTTTACACCTCCGGACGACGTCGCTCTTCGTGGTTTTTCGAACTAGAACTTATTTAACCAGGGCGTCGTTTAACTAACGAGGGGCGAAAAGACAAATCTATCCTCTTCTTTGTGTCGTTTTTTTTAGCAACTGCTTTCTGTCTAATTTGTTTCCCTAGCCTGTGGTATCGCTCGGGTTCTAAACCTTGGGTCCTTGCAGTTGCGGCCCTGCTTTCAGAACTCAGAAGTACAGGCTCTTAGAATCTCACTTGGATCGACACACGCGCAACCTCCCTCAGCTTTTAACTAGTTGAAGGCATGTTCACCATCTTAGCTCTCTTCCTCCCTCTATTCTTTGTAGAATCCAGCTGAATCAATAGAGTCGAGGATGTGTCTGTTGTTGTGTTGGAATTTGGTGACTGAAGCTTCTAGGGCATTCTTTTTCAACAGAAAAGCGTAGCCATCTTATTGCACTAAGAAAAAAAATTCTTCCTTCGTTGTTTTTTCTTTTAGATTTGAGATTTTTAGAAGTAAATTTTGGGCAGATAAACTGAACTCGCTGTATTAAATTTCGCACTTTCTACACTCTCCCCGCTCAAAATTCGGCTTCAGAGATTGGAGATTCAATGTGTGGTGTTCTTCTAGACTTGATTTAGATGCTATGTAACTCTTCTTTTCTTTTCTTTTCTTTTCTTTTTTCAATTCCCTAGACTTGTTTTTTTTTTTCCTTTGATTTATGTTCTTTTCATTTAGGGTGTTAATACCAGTTACTTTCAGTGTTGAGAGGAGAAATGTTTGGTCGTTTGCTGATTTCTTTTGTTGTATATTGATGTTATGGAACGGACTCAATTACTGCCCACCTCAAGAGAATTTCTGATTTTCTTCAATTGTCACCACACATTGATGTGTCGTAACACAGCCTAACATGACCTCATTCCTAATGCCATCTCAATAAGGTGCTATTTGTGTTCCTTGTATGGGTTCAGAACCATTCTATACTATGATGAAGAGGGCTATGCCCTGGAGTGATGAGGAAGAAGATTCATCGTCCTCACATTCAGATCTTGGAGCTGATGATGGGGTTAACAGGAAAAAGGCAAAAGATCAATCAAACGCCAGCCAACCTTCCAAAGAGAGCACATCTAAAGGTATCGGTGATAGTTTCCGTCAATGTTTAACAAGAGCTAAATACAAATCCACATATCTCTCTACTGAAGATATTTGTTCATATTTTGCTTTTTCATGTTTCTGAAGTCAGTGTCATATGCAGCAGGCTCTTGGTGGCTTGCTTAACTTTAATGTTCAGTGTCTACTGATTTACTTACTTGTTAAGAATCTATTGCAAATGGTTTTTCTTTAGTCAAATACTGGAGTAAAATAAGAACTCCAGAGGAAACTTACATCACAGGAGCTGGATCATATTTGTTGTGTTTGAGTTAATTGATCACCTAATAGAAGAAGGATGTCTCTACAGAGTTATCAGTGTGATTGGCTTCCTCCTTGTACAATTACAGGACTTTGGGAAGTAGAACCGGGGTAGTAATAGTAATAGTACTAACAAGATTAATAAAGTAGGGTGAAATTCAATTAGAGTGGATTGTTGTTTGTCTTTGCACGCAGATATACTCCAGAAAATTCTTTCTCATGTTCTTAAAGAAAAAACATTGTATATATGTCTATCTGCTGGCATACAGATCTGGAAAGCAAAAGAATGGAGTTGTAGACTTTGAAGAATTGAAGCGACATGGATATAAAGGTGGACCATCAGTCTTGAAAGTGCCGCCTCCAAAAGACTTGGGTAATGTTCGTTTTCAAGTTTTTTCTAGGATTCAAATTCATTCATAAAACTATCACCGAAACATCTTAAGAATTCAAACACAAACACCAATATATTTAACACAATCTCTAACAACTTTTTACACAAACTTCAATACATTTAAAAAAAAAATTATAACAAATTTTCTCTCTCTATACTTTTTCACCTAACTGCAATAATTTTTTATTAAACAATTACATCAAATCATCTATCTCTATCCTTTACACAAACACTTATAAAATACTATTCTACATAAATATTCACAATTCTACCAAAATCCTACAATTTTTTAGAACTCGAACATGCCCTTGGATGACAAGAAGCAAGACTGTACATGGTCTAATGGGAAGGAAAATGTGAAACCAAGGAGCTGGAAGAATCTTTTGTAGAACGACAGAAGACAAGAGCTGCAATTGCCTATGGAGAGCAGCTGGCAAACGTGGAAACTCGGAGAGAAAAGAACATTTCCTTCTCTCAGAAGGAAAAGAGGAAAAGAGACCTTGGTCAGGCTAGCAGGGGAAAGAATTATGTCGAAGAAAAAAAGAGGATGTTAAGGGATAGTGGCATCTATTCTGGTTTTGATACCCTGATGCATGTAGCCATGAATTTAATTATGTAAAATACTAATTTTTGTAGGGTCCTCATTGAATTGGAAAGAACGGGTTGTCCTGTAGTTAGAAATTCTCAAAATATATGATTTTTGAAGTAGCTGGTCTTGAAATGTATGCTGCTTTTATTTGTGACCAGATTACATATAGACATGCAGTAATTAGCCTTAGTGACTATTACTATTTTGTTTGTGATTTTTTTTCTTATAATATTACTATTTCGTTTTTATTAGCAAACGATAAGACTACATTACAAAGAGTTTTCTCCAGAGGGAATGTCTCGCTGAAAATATCCAAACAATCCTTGTGACGAATCCCAACAAGAAACATTATGAGCAATAAAAATAAGCTAGTTGAACTAGAGACATTGAACCTTCTATTTTATGCAGCTATTCTGGCAATGTTGGCGCTATCAGAATTCGTGCTTCTCATCTCATTTTGAAGGAGATTCACTATTTTTGCGCCCACATTGCCAAAAGAGCTGCATAGATTGACATATAAGGAGGTGAGAGGCTCAGCGGAATTAACTGGATAAAAGCGGGAATCGTACAGGGAGAACATCCCAAGCAATTTTTTAGATAAGAATCTTAAACATTTCATGCATTTTGACTTCCAAGGATAATAGGTTGGCAGGGTGGAAGGCTCGAACCTCCCGCAAGCTGGAAGGGTGGTATTGATTCACGCGGTGACCTCTGCTATCCCTTCATACTATATGTCCGTATTCTGTTTGCCTAAGACTCGATATATCAGACACAATAAACACAAAGTAGTAATCCTTAACTCATCATTTGTTAAGCTAAAAATCCAGTAAGAAAGGAAATTAAAACCTTAGTTGCACCTAAACGAGGAGATGACGAGAGGACGAGAGAATTCGCACCACAGCTACTCTTTCTTCTGGAGTCTGGACTTGTTGAACGAAGACAATGAATAAGCCCTAGTCACTGTATTTATGTGGAAAAGTTCAAAAAACAATCTCAAATGAAGATTTTACCCATCTTACCCTTTGTATCTGGTTAGGGGGTTTTTTTTTCTATATCTTTTTATTATCAAGGCAAAGCAAAATAAGAGGGCCGAGAGTCCAGCAATTGTCAATTTGTCACGACTCACGACACGCTGAGTACAAAAATAAAAACAGAGAAAATAGTGCCAGATAAATGGTAAGAAAAAAATATAACTTTAATTTCTAAATTATCGGGTACGTGACACATTACACCATAAACTAGCATGTTAAACATTTTTTATCATAAATTATTCACATTGACACATTACACCATATAATTACTAATGTTATATACTTTACATCTTTCTTCGTATAATAATACTTCAAAAATTTAATGAATTAATAATAATATCTTTAATTTTCTTAATTTTACTTAACGAGTCTTGAAGTGGGTTTTAAAACTAGTTGGAATCCCTCGCAAACCAAACACCTAAAGAACCAGTTTTGAGACTGAATTTTAGACCCTTTACCAAACATGGCGCGAGAGTGACGCCGGCCGTCCCCGGGAACTTGCCATGATAATAACAGGTTTTACTATTTCCTAATTTTCTATGGAGTCCTCTCATAAGTATTTCTTCGGTAATTACTTCATTCCCTTTGTTACCAGTTGTAGAACAAAAGCAAACTAAACCCATACAGAGCAAGGAGCCCAAGTTGGAAGGCTGAAACGACTAATTCTAGCTGCATAAATAGTGTTATAAATCTCTATACCAACTTTTGTTACAGGATTAAACGTTGGCCGGATCCTAAATCTCACCCCTGTCAGCAATTTGCAACCAACCTTAGTGCAGATGTGCGGTATAAAACAAACTAATTCAGTCACCCAAAATGGGCAAAGCACGCCACATATTTTGGTTCCAAGATTCAGATATGCAACTTCATGCGGAAACATCCTCTCCATCACAACAGGAGGTAAGTTTTTCCCCCTGTGGTCAGAGCAGTTACTATGGAAGTGGAGCAGCAGCAGCAGCAGCAGATCTGTTGGAAATAGTCCTGTATATGGCTTTAATGGTATTTGGAGTAGTTCTGCAACAACCTCCCACAAGGGAAGCCCCTAGTTCACACCATCTGTCCACATATGAGACAAAATCTTCATCTGAAACCCCAGTATTTTGCTGCAATAAAAACACGGCAGAGGCAGTGTTGGTACAGGACCATACAATAAAAAGATCCAGCATGTATTTTTGATATGGCTAAATGAGAAGGAAGGAGAGAAGAACTTACCACCCACTCCTTTTGCTCGGGATCATAACTTTCACCACTGTTTGGATATATAAGTATCGGTTTTGTTGACACCTGCAGGAATGTTTGCAATAA
Organism: Myrica gale; assembly: GCA_963930655.1. NCBI lineage: Eukaryota > Viridiplantae > Streptophyta > Magnoliopsida > Fagales > Myricaceae > Myrica > Myrica gale. Next base: position 10,828,176 of record OZ005610.1, on the reverse strand, counting down.
TTTCGATAAAAATTGCTGTAGGCAGAGTGCAGGAGTGCAAAAATTAAGAGAGACAATCTTCATATATTCAAAGATAAATAAAGTAAGCGCATAGGTCTTATGATTTGTTGCAATGCAACAAATTACTCCACTGAAACGAAGAAAATGGACCAGAAAGGTAGTTTGCTACAAATGTTACCGAGACTGCTAATAATTAAAGTATGACATCTTCCAGGAAGGCGGAAGGATGGGAGCAAACTCTGATACATTTTTCGGTTTCTTAGGTATTCTTTAGTGAGAAATTAGGATGAGATAATGTTGTGATCATGTTAGATCTTGTAAAAGTTGGCCTACTTTTATTTCTTCCACAAACTCCATAACAAGAGAACTTTTGGATAGCACAAATTAGTGAATTCAAATACAACAGGTCCAACTTAAATCATCTACAATTTTATTCATGTATTTTGCCGACTAATCTTTACCCTTGGCGATGAACCTTCTTTGAATTTTTGATTCACCCAACTATTCTATTTTCCTCTCCAAAGAAGGAAAAAAAATGAAGCTCCTAACTTAAAAATCAAATTCTAAAAGGATAAAGATAAAATCAGTCGCGAAAATCGAGTTAGTCCTCATGATAAGAAAAACATATAATTAGTCCCTCTGATTTCACAAAAGCATAAAATCAGTCCCTGATGGAAGACCAACGGCAAACGAAAGTGGAACCAGAGGGACTAATTTTATACTTTTATTATCAAAAGGACTAATTCAATTTTCGCATACACTACATAGACTGATTTTGCTTTTATCTCAATTCTAAAAAGATTTCTTAAAGTCAAGAGAGTAACAATAAATGCTTACATTAACCTCCATCTTTATCTCAATTCTAAAAAGATTTCTTAAAGTCAAGAGAGTAACAATAAATGCTTACATTAACCTCCATCTCTACTTATAGTCAACGAACCTAGAAACAAAGGCATCATCTAGAAAAATTACAAACAATTGCAACTCAAAAAATAGCAGAGCTATCTACAACACCAGCAAGGACCTGTCACGTCCTCTAATAGGACAAGACAAACAAGTATGGTGTGCAATGATTGGCTCAGTCTACATTATTTAACACAAGATTTTGCAAGAAAAGAAGAGCAAAGAGAATTGAGAGCGCGAAATGGCTCTTAAGACACAATCCTTAAGACTCACGCTCCACTCAAAAAATAAGGAAAAGATCAGAATGATACCTTCTTAATAGACAATATCAACCCACGAATAAATCTAGGTGGGGTACAGTTGATTCCCACTGCAACTACTTTCTTGCAGGATTCAGCAATGGATGCACAGTTGAGAATGGAATCACCACTAACCACATTAACACCATCTTTAGAATTGAAAGAAAACCATGCAGGAATTTTTATGTCTTCTTCCTCCAAAATCTCCGCATAAGCCTGCATGAATACCAAGCCTCTATTCAAAATATCTGCTACGAAGAGATTATAAAGTTATTAAAAACAAGCATTTGTCAATACCTGAGCCTCTAGTTTATTAGGAATTGTTTCAAATGCAATTAGGTCAGCACCTGACTCTGCTAGGACTTGAACCCTTCTTTGATGAAAATCTTTCAAAGTTTCCAGCGTAATCGTATCCCCATAATCCCCACTGCAAAGGTACACAAGATTAGTAGCTTATCAATTTGGACATCAATTGTTAGTGCACAGAAAGAAGAGCAGTTTGAATCATCAGAGTATCTGCTGGTAATAGGCATAACAAAGACATCAAGCACTTGATCTAGGTCATATAAAAGCCTAACATAAGTGCCACTTAAGGAGCACCTAGTTGAGTCACCTATACTCAGACCCATCAGCCAAATAAGCCCCATAGCTTCCCACAGATGCCGCAACTAAGATGGGTCGTTGTTTGAGAATTCTACCATCTCCGGTTTCACGAGATGAACATTCAGCACATCCCGTGCCACACAGGCAATTTCGACACTTCTTCTAAGCAAGGTTTCACCTTCTTCCCTGGAAAAGCCTTTAGAAAGGAAGCCCTGAATTGTGGCCTGTAAACAGACAAGTCAATTTGATTTTCATTCTGGGAATAGAGAAAATAACTAAGAAATCATCAGGTGTTAAGGGGACCTACTTGATAAGACGCTGTAATTGTTGAGATGTGATGTTTGTTTGTATTAAGGGTTTTTTTGTAATTTCCTAATACTAGTATAAATAATATTGTAACAGGAGAACCCTAATCTCTTCTCTTGTCTCTTTCTCCCCACAACGGTGTTTCTCTCTATTCTTTCCTCGTATTTTACTATTCAACATGGTATCAGAGCGGTACTTTCTTGGAACCTAATAACCCACGGTGCAATACAATGCGATAGAAATACCCGAGAACAAAACAAAAGTCGAAAACAAGGAGGTTACTGTAGACTGTACGGATTCCGACAACCGTTGTATGGATTCCGACCATCGTGTGACGAACGACAGTCTGTGTGGTTGGGTATGTCTAGTCGGATCGTCTAACGGGTGGTGTTGACAGAGCACTACAACGGTGGATATTTCTACGGAGGCATTGTACTTCGATCGGTGTTTTTTGGTTTTTTTCGATCGGGATTAATCAATGGACGTTCGTGGGTGTGGGTGTATGTAAGGTCGGCAGTTTCTGGTTTTTCCGGCACGACGATGGGTTGTTCCCGGCGGCTGAGATCGGGCTGGACTTTGGAGAAACAAAACGACCAGTCGTTTCGTTAACATGGGATCAACGACTGGTCGTTTGTGTTGGACAGAGGTGTCGTCTTGCACTGAAGAAAACGTCGTGTCGTTTAGCAGCCTCCCTAAAACGACCTGCCGTTTAGCAAGGTAAAAAAAAGTTCCAGAACAGTTTTCTCTATCTTTTTGTTGGTGTAGTAGAATTCCTTCCTTCCGTGATTTTTTATGGATGTGGTAGTTATTGAATTGGTGGTTGATTTTTTGTGGTGATTTTGTTTATCCGGATGTGGTAACTATTGCTTCAGTTGTTGCACTTGGTTGTGATTTTTGGAGCTATTTGGTTGGATGAGTGATTCACAAAAGTCAGATATGAGTGTGACTACAGAGGATCACAAAAGGGGGTAGAGTGTCAGGTGACCTCCCATAATGAGAATCCAACTCTTCAGATCACGACCGTCAAATTGGATGGCCAGAATTATCTTGCTTGGGCACAATCAGCCACGTTGTTTCTCAAAAGTAAGGGCAAAATGGGATATCTCACTAGTAGAGTAAAGAACCGAAATTAGATGATCCCACTTATGAAAAATGGGAGACTGACAATTCTACTGTTATGTCGTGGCTCTTGCATTCGATGCACCCAGATATTAGTCAGGGGTACTTGTTTCTTAGCACTGCGAAGGAAGTTTGGGATGCAGCAGCACAAACTTACTCAAAAAGGGGGAATAAGGCACATGTTTATGAGTTGAAAAGGAGAATTCATGGGATAACACAGGGTGAATGGTCTGTCGCTACTTATTTTCATCGTCTTCATGCTTTATGGCAGGAACTGGATCATTATCATGCTATTCAGACTGAGTGTACTGCTGATGCGGTCAAAATCCAACAACTTCAAGATGAAGACCGAGTTTATGAGTTTCTTGTAGGCTTAAACTCAGAGTATGATCAGATACAGATTCAGATTTTGGGGAGAGAGCCTTTTCCGTCTCTTCGTGAAGCTTTTGCTTATGTTCAGAATGAAGAGAGTCGTCGTGGGGTCATGCTTCATCCTTCTCTGCCAGATTCATCAGCTCTAATCACTACTGCCTTTCCTCGTCTTGGTAAAGGGGATTACAAGAGTCGTGATAGTAGTAAGGCGTCAGAGTTCACTCCCAATAAGAAGGATAAACTCTTTTGTGATCATTGTAATCGGACACGGCACACTCGGGACACTTGTTGGAGACTTCATGGTCGTCCTATTCGAGGTAGAGGGGGTCGATCAGGTGGAGTCCCTAGACCCCGGGCCAACCAGTCTTCGAAGGTAGACTCGACATCTACTTCTAGTCCTTCTGCTCCTGACACCGGGGTACTCAGCAAAGAATAGTTAGACACACTTCGTCGACTTATGTCTCAACTGAAGCCGCCTACTTCAGCATCCTCCTTTGCACACTCAGGTAATATTGCTTCTTCTCTGAATGCAGCCTCCACTAGTGATCCTGATGAGTCCTGGATCATTGATTCAGGAGCATCTGACCATATGACTGGTTTATCCTCTTTGTTCTTTTCATATGCTATTTGTTCCGGCAGGGACAAAGTTAGGATAGCTGATGGGTCCCTTTCATCTGTGTATGGTAAAGGTTCCATTCTTGTCACCTCCCACATGTCTCTCTCATCCGTCTTACATGTTCCTAATTTTGCCAATAACTTGCTCTCTATTGCTCGTCTTACAACCGATTTGAATTGTCGCACAATTTTTTATTCTTCCTATTGTTTTTTCCAAGACCTAGTTACAGGGAAGATAATTGGCAGTGGTAGCTTGCAGGATGGTCTTTACTACTTGGACTCTCAGCTCAAGACACCTCGTTTGCTCACACACGCTTACGACACCACCCGTGTTCATGATTCTATGACAGTGATATGGCTCCGACATCATAGACTAGGGCATCCATCTTTTTCATTGTTACAAAATATTTTTCCAGCTTTATTTTCGGGAATAAATGTTTCTTAATTTCAATGTGACACTTGTGAATTTTCGAAACATCACCGTGTCTCTTTTCCTTCAAGTTGCAATAAAAGTACTGAACCTTTTGCTATTGTTCATTCTGATGTTTGGGGTCCTTCTCATACTGTGTCTCTATCCGGATATCGCTGGTTTGTTACTTTTATAAATGATTATTCTCGTACCACTTGGGTGTACTTGTTGAACAATAAGAGTGATGTTTCCTCATGTTTTCAGCTGTTCCATAAGATGGTCCATACACAATTCAACACCTCTATACAAATTGTTCGTTCTGACAATGGTGGGGAATACCTTTCCGGGGATCTTCAATCTTACTTTCGTCATCATGGCATTGTTCATTAGACCACTTGTGTCGCCACTCCCCAACAACATGGGGTGGCTGAACGCAAGAATCGCCATCTCTTAGAGGTAACTCGAGCATTAATGCTTTCCATGCATGTCCCTCAATCTTATTGGGGTGATGCTTTACTTACTGCGGCCTATCTAATAAATAGGATGCCTTCTCGTGTCTTGAATTTTCAATCCCCTATTACTGTTTTGTCACCCTAATTGTCTTCTTCCTTATTTGTTGTTCCTCCTCGAGTGTTTGGATGTGTTTGTTTTATCCATCTTCATGATTTCGCGCGAGGTAAGATGGATCCTCATGCTCTTAAATGTACTTTTCTAGGGTATTCTGCTACTCAAAAAGGATACAAGTGTTATCATCCTCCTTCAAGAAAACGATTTGTGTCTATGGATGTGACCTTGTTTGAATCTCAGTCCTACTTTGCTCGTCCTCAAACTTCTCTTCAGGGGGAGAGCAATGGTGAAGAGAAGTCATCCATAGATCCTTTGCCTATTCTTGCTTCTTTACAGGATACATCACAACACGATGACCAACAATCTCTGCCCATGGATATTGAGGAACTTGAGCCACAAAGGGTGGATAATGAGCAGTGTGAGCCTCGGGTGGAAGAGTTAAGAGTTTACTCTAGACGTCATACAACTAAGACTGTTCCCTTTGTGCCCTATCAATCATCAACCCCGGACTCAGGTAACTCTATTCCCACTATAGAAATTGTGGCTGTTGTTAATGATATAGATCTTCCCATTGCAAAACGCAAAGGAGTTCGGTCTTGTACTGAACATCCTATTTCTCATTTTGTTTCTTACAAAAGACTTTCACCACCATATCGTACTTTTATCTCCAATCTGTCTTCCGTGTCCATCCCCCAAAGTTTACAGGAAGCTCTTAGGGATCCAAAGTGGAGGGAAGCAATGCAGGAGGAGATGAAAGCTCTTTACAAAAATAATACATGGGATCTTGTTGAATTACCCCATGGGAAAAATGTGGTAGGATGTAAATGGGTGTTTACAGTGAAGCATAAAGCTGATGGGACAGTGGAGAGATATAAGGCAAGATTGGTTGCTAAAGGTTTTACCCAGACCTATGGGATAGACTACGAAGAAACTTTTGCTCCAGTAGCCAAGATGAACTCTATTAGCTCTAATTTCTTCAGGTGAATTATATGTCACTTGGCTGATGGCTCAAAAGGTATTTGAAGACGAACGTACCACCGCTCAGAAAAAAAACATGTATATTTGATGACATACCAAATTTTATGACAAAATATTTAAGATTAATATAAGTTCTAGGCAGAAATGGAACTTGTCTTTCGTTTTTCCTGTGAACACGTCGTCGTGTTCACTCCTGTACGTTATCTAGATGGGAAATGCTATGCATCCCGAATTTTGTCCCGAAAGTGACGTGGCCAGTGCTTTAAGAGATGTACGAGGCTGACCGTGTTTGACAAATAAAGACCGCTCAAGCCTACTGGGTTTACGAAATCCAAACCGGCTGTGTGAAATCCCCATTTGAAATCTCCATTTGAAATCCCTATTTAGGCTCTCTCTCCTAGACGATTTCATCATTGTCGCCGTCTTCAGACCAAAGCTCTCTCCCACGAAAGACCAGTTCGTCGATTTCACCGTAGTCGCCGTCGTCAGACCGAAGCTCTGGGTAAGACCGAAGCTCTCTCCAGCATATATTGCACCTGAGGTTGTTTCTCGAAGAGAGTATGATGGAAACCTCAGATTTTAATGTAAGACTATTAGCTAGTTAGTACAACAGCTCACTTTAGTGGTGGAGAAGTAGTAATGTTTCCCATAAATGCCTTCCAGCAAACTTCAGGGGTGCAGATCTTGATAGAGTTGTGCTTTTGCTTCTGTCTGTGTGGTTAACTGTTGAGAGCATGCATACACATTAATGTTTCAGGTCTAGGTTCCTTAGGTATGTAAGTGAAGAAAACTACCAGATCTGGTTTAGCAGCTTTGTTAGGTAGATAAGTGAGCTGAAACGGAAAAATTAGTTTCTTAAATAGAAAGTTGATTCTTAACCAAAGTCCTTTTTATTCTTTGGAAATATCCTTTTAACTAAGTTAAGTTTTGAAGTTTCTGGTGCTGGTTGTGAGGTTTTTTTTTATAAGTGCTGGTTGTGAGCTTTTGAAAAGGCTCTTTTTTGAGCTTTTGAAAAGGGTCCTTTCTGTATAATTACATGACTGCCAAGTCTGGCATTTTGGTAGAATAGATGATAACACAAAGAACTTATGATTAAAGGGAAAGAAGAAAGGGAGATTGGCAGTGTAGCTTATAACTGGGCATCGAGCATGATAAAACATCTTTTACGTTAGAACGTTAACTCTCAAGTTTCGGACAATATAGGTACTAAATTGACATATTGTATCTCTCTAAATTGCATTGCAGTGCTATTCAGTCAGACACTCATGTTCCCTTAAAAACACTCTAAAGTTTTCATATTTGGCAGTTAGTGGTATTTCATCGTCAAATACAAGTAGTGAGTCAGTCTTGGAGGAGGCACCAAAGTGGAAGCTGTTGTGTGTGAGTGAGTGAGTTCCATTTTCATTGCAGTCTGTTGGTTCCTTTTTTCTTATCGTTGCAAGATAGGATTTATTTGATAAAAGTTGTGATTCTGCCCTATGTTTCATATCTATTTTGTGGTCTTAGTTTTTCCCGTTGTTTCAGTTTTGAAGTATTTTAAGTTTCAGAGGCATCTATGATGTTTTCATTGCAATAGATTCCCTGATGCCTCTGAAATAAAATTAAGTAGTCATTAATTTTATTTGTTCATTTCACCTACACCCAGAGATGTTTTCCTTGATGCCATTGCAGGTAAATAAAATATTTTGCAAGCTGGACTTCACTCTATGGCACCACGACGGTGTGGATGCAAGCTCCCAGTCCAAGAAAGGACTTCGTGGACAGCGCAAAATCCCGGTCGACGGTACTTTACATGCAGGCCAGACGCCCAACATTTGGTGAGTATGTGGTAAATCTGCACTTATATTCAACATTTTGTATGTTTTGCTTAAAAGCCAATTGATGATGTCACAATCTGTCCATTTGTCTTATGTAGGGGATAACGTCTTGTGGGTTTTTTGAGTGGATAGATCTTGAAACGTCGAAGCGGGACCCGGCCGAATATGTCCCCCTATTGAACCGCAAGATACAGCGGCAGATGTCCGACTTAAAGATGAAGGATGATGAGCTACAAAGGCTCAGAGCGGAGAACCATATGCTCAAGAGGGATCTTGAGTTGGAGAGGATGAGGGAGGAACTAGTGTTGGGATTAGCTGTCTTTGGTTTGGCAGAGAAAACCAAACCCTCATCCTCATCTTAATATCAAATAACGTCCTTTGTTTGGTCAGATTTTATTTTGTAATGATGATCTGTGCACTTGTAAATATTCTTCGCAAGGAGCCAATTAAACGTATTCTCAATTTGCTATGTCCAACTGCTTTATTTTTTAGTGTAGAAAATCATGGAAGAACAACATTTGGTTTGCTAAGAGAAATTCTCGGTGGGGTCTGTTTGGTTTGCTAAGCTGCAGTTCCTGCAAAACCATTAGGGAGAACTCTAGCTGCTGATTCATTTATCAAAGCCAAAAAACTTGCCCCAACCTCGTGCCATATCTGTGCGCAGCTGTTACTGTTGTTCGTGTCCTTTCATTAAGCAGCCAAGTTCGTAAACATATTTTACCGTTATTATTATTATTATTATTACCGTTCTGTTTATGCCCTGTTTTTGACATATTTCTAATATGTTTTTCCGGAAGTTTTACTTTAATTTGGGATGCGGGTTTGTGGAAACAATCTGAGAAGTTAAGGCGATGATAATTCAACACCTTATTTTATCTTCTGACTAGCGAGGCATTTCCCATTTTGATTTCTCAATCACTTTTGAGCCAAACCTCAGTGGTAGTATTTCCATATGTACTTTGGGAAAGCCTTTGTATGAATGCAAGAACAAACTTGTCTTGGTTGACTCCCTCGTCGAGCCTATGAATATATTTGGTTGTCGCCCACCCTTATAGCCTCTCCCAACCTCACTTTTGCAAGACCCCGGCCTAATCGAGATGCCCCAGATGCGAATCCAACCTTATAGCCTCTCCCATCCGGTCCCCTCAATGTTAGTATCTTAGGTTTCCCCTACAAATTGCTTGATGCAACATACAGGACTAGTACCCTGTTCTCAGATTGGTTGCAAATCCTCAATACCATATGGCATAAGATCAAAAGTTGAAGATGAATTCACTTTCATTGAAGTACAACTTCTTTGCTTGCCATTTTGACATACTAACTCGCCATTAGATGCTCTCATAAAAAAAAGCTTTAAAGCCATATCAATGGCTGGACAATGGGGATCACTGAGAATTGCCGAATTACAGAGGATTATACTGAAGAAACTGCTAATCGTTAAATGCTAAGTCCAGTTTCAAGCACTTAAGTTTCTACCATACATATCCAAAAGTCCAGTGCGTGAAAAGAGGAGTGCGTGAAATGAGGATGGCATTGTCTTTAATGAGGAAAGTATGAAATGAGGAGTGGCGGTTTGGATTTCATAAACCCGGTAGGCTTGAGCGGTCTTTATTTGTCAAACCCGGTTAGCCTCGCACATCTCATTAAAAACACTGGCCACGTCACTTTCGGGACAAGATTTGGGATGCATAGCATTTCCCTATCTAGATTCACTGTCACAATCACCTTGACTATAGAGAGTGAGGGATGCTCGTGGCTATCCCAACCAACCGGACGAGGATATGTGACCGAATTGCAGGGGCAAGACACACTCTACTCTCTCAGTCTTTCTCCGAATTACACCAATTCAAAGCTGGAGTTTGAGATAAGCACAAATCCCACTAGAGAACATGGGCGCGGGGGCACATATTCAAATCCCACTAAACCAAAACAAAAAAGTAGAAGCAACGAGCAGACAACAATCTCTCATGCTACCCATAACTCCTCACATGGCAAACCCAAAGCACTATTTGGATCACCGATAGTCGCAATTTGTTATTAGCACGAATCTTCAATTAGAAGAGTTAAAAAGTCTAGGTTATGTTGGGTTTGAGTAAAAATGTAGGATTTTAGAGAAGTTGTGAATATTTATGTTGAATAGTATTTTATTGGTGTTTGTGTAAAGTGGAGAGAGAAATGATTCGATGTAACTGTTTAATAAAAAATATTGAAGTTATGTGAAAAAGTATAAAGAGATAAAATTTAGGTTGAATAAAAAAGTAAAAAGTTGTTAAAGATTGTGTAAAATGTATTGATGTTTGTGTTTGAATTCTGAATATGTTCGGTGGTAGTTTTATGAATGTATTTGAATCCTGAAAAAATGTAGGAAACGAACATAACCCTAATTTTTTTTTATTATATTATCGTACGTGACAGGTTGAAAATATATCAATCACTCTGCTAGTAGAGAATATAGGTGGGTTTACAAACCATTTTAGTTCTATCTTCTTTGAAATATTCTATTTTCATCGTACTAAATATAAAAAAAATTCATTCAAATAATCTATCTTTATTTCTTTAACTAATTCTTATAAAATTATATTGTTTAATTTATTTATTTCATTCAAAATTTAATAAATCTATAATACACCTCAATTTTTACTACATTTCGAAATTTTGGTCTACAAACACCACCTATATAACCTTTGTCTTTTCACCGTTGATAAGCATGATATTTTATGGAAAAATCATAAATTTAGAATGAATGATGTATTATGTCTAGAATCTGAGTGTGCAGGTAAAAAGTCTACCCTTTTTCAAGGCATTAAGTACACGAGTGGCTTTAGAATGCTAGATTAAGGATAACAACTTTTCCATTTTAACTTACCGAGGTTAAACCTTGTTTTTTTTATGATGCTGAAAATTATTTGGAGCACCTGATGAGCTACGGGTTGCAAGTGAGCTTCTCATGGGTAGGGGGCGTGAAAAACAAAGAGATACGGACATAGCTTCCTTGTGGGGTTTGCCTCCCATGCTTAAGTTAGGGAGCGTATTTGTGGAGAAGAGAACTACTAGTAAAATTTCACTCTGAGTATTGGTGCATACCTGGGTTATATATATATATATATATATATATATATATATATATATTTGTGGTTTTGCGTACAATGTAGAAGTAAGTGGTAAAATGAACGTTGCACCCCCTCCCCTACTTTTCGTAGGCCTCCTTTTCGATTATTTTCTCTGCGGGTGGAGGGGTGTTCTGTGGCAAAATGGATGGAAGAAGTGACTATTGTACATTTTCCTCAACAAACTTCCTCCTTTTCTGGTTCTCAGGAGTTCGCTATCCATGGAAGCGGACGACTTTCCCTTAGTCAATGACCTTGTATTGTTGATAGGATTGGCCATGAAAAGCTCATCCTGTGGAGGAAGTTTCCTTTTTGCCGGTGAGGCCTAACACTGCAGATGAAGAGACCTTTGCAGGCCTACGACGTTGGCAAAGGGACCTACCAAGCTTTGGCCTCCTACATGCGAAATGGGGCCTACTGGTCCCCCTTTACTCTCTGGAGCCTTCCTTGTGAGATTATCACGCCCTCGTTGGGTTGGCATAGTTAAGTGGGCCAATAAATGTCTAGCCCATCATTTTTATGTTTCAAGTGTGGTGAAAAGGTCAATGATTTAACAATCTTTAATTGGATTTAATCCGTTGTCATAATGGTGTGCTAAGAGTGGTAGATATGTAAGGAATTGGATTTGTTTTTGCATGATTCCTAACCAAATAGCTTGTTGTATATGATAACTTTTTCAGTTTTTGTTATGCCACAATTTAGGTTATGTTTATCTAATGAATTTAGAGGAGAAAACATTACTAGCATGGTTTAAATAAATTTGGAAACTAAGTATTTTAATTAAAATAAAATTTGTTTTCAAAAGACCTTGTATACATGTCATATATTGTCATATATTAATGAACCTTTCCTGTTATGTCATTTGGGTTGTAAGATCAAAATTTGGGGTGTGTTTGGATAGTGATTTTCAACTCAATTTTTTTATTTTCCTCTTAAAATTTAAATGAAATGTGTTTGCTGAGAGCTTGTGAGAGTAGGGGGTAAGGTAGGTGTTGTTTGAAGGATATATATATGACATTATGGAGAATTATCAGATTGGGGCTGTTGCGAAGCATTTGTCATTTTGAGAAAACATAGTTCAGTAAGAAGTTGGTTTGTTAGCATCATGTAATATTGTTAAGTGTTTTGGAGGGATTTTATTTCTTGTTTAAGAATGGAGAAATTTAATTTTAATCCTTAGGTTTTACTCTCTTTTACGAATTATTTATTAGAATTCAGAATTTAATTTTTCAGTCATTAACTTATGATCCTTGTTAATAATTGGTCATTCTGTCACTGAACCGTTAGCTATATTAACGGGAGCACAAACACATCAACTTTTTTGCCACGTCACTCTATTTTTTCCACGTCATCAATCCACTCAATAGCCCACCTCGTAAAACGACGCACAACATTGTGAACCACTAATGTAAGTGCACCGTTTTGCTCACTTTAGGAGCGCACAGTTTATGTCTTAACTCTAAAAATCTCTTAAAGTGTTTTGATTGCAACCCTACTCCCATCATTCATCCCCCTTTCTTGCGCTAGTGTGCCCTAGCTTGTGTGTATCACGATCTGGGTCGAAGCCGTAGTGCGATATGCTACATAACGTTGTGTCATAATCTAGGTCGAAGTTATAGATCGATTTTCCATACTTTGTTGAGCTACGATCTCGTCAAAGCCATCTAAGGAATTATTCAATCTCATTTTCAAGCTTACCCATACTAAATTTAATCTCTTTACCAAACTAGTTTCAACGATTATATTCATGCTATGTTTGTTTACTAAAATTTTACACTTCCTAAAATTTTAACACGACAAAAAATTACAATATAATCTTTGTCTCTCTCTCCATCACATCATTACTTTTCACTATAATAAATATTAAAAATCATCACTCTCTTCACTTTTTCACCAAATCCAATAACCTAAAATTTTAACATCCCTAAAATTTTAACACTCAAACACAACCTAGTCCAGGTCAACTTGGAGGAGCACAATATTGAAAGACCCACATTTTCAAAGAACCAAGAGCAAGTTCAGTTTCAAATACCCATTCTTTTAAACTCAGGGAAGTAGGAGCTGTTGCCTTCAATGTCGGAAGGTAGGGCCACATTTTATGATTGTGTCGGGATATTGGATATTGTCAAACACTTTTTCATTGTGTGTTTGGTGTCTTTTAGTGCAAACCCACTTTTGAACACACGTGTCTCTCTTTAGTAATTGTTTTCTTGTCGTTTTTTCTTGTCGCATATAAAAATTGTAGGTCCTTAAGTTTCAATTGAATAGATTTTGTCATGATTGTCTTGTTTCTTTTCACATAAATGTGTATTTGGTGTGAAATCATTTTGTGTTGTTTCCTTTATGTACTTATGTTTTGTTTGTTTAATTAAGCATTCTATATGGTTGTATGAGAATACTTTCTTTTATAGAAAACATGTGCTTATTTATTTGGACTATAGATCTTATAGAGATATTTTTAGATCATAAACAATGTGTGCTAGTTCTTATTTGGACTATAGGTATTTATAGAAAACGTGTGCTAATTCTTATTTTCCTCTGTACAGCATTCACATGTAGTTCATTGGTTCATTGTGCATTGAAAAAAGTGTTTCTCTGTATAGTTGCTAATATAAGTTTGTTTCGTGATTGACGTAAGTAAGGATCACATGTCTTCATTGCTATATTATTATAGGAATTTTGATTGTTTACATTGTCTATATGGTTTTATAGGACCGCTACGGATACTTGTCTACCACGGTGGTCAATTCCTTGGAGGTTGGGGTCAGATACATGTATGGGGGAAGGTGGATGAGGTGGGGAATATGGATCCGAATTTCATTTCCGCAATTGAAATTGGCAATGCAGTTTTGGCCCTTTATTATCTACACACAAGTGATCTATGGTACACCTTTGAAGACGAAGATTGGCTCACTGTTAGGAGGCTGAAGAGTGATAAGGATGTCATCGACTTAATCAATAGATCCTTCAAGGAGAAGGGAAATGTTCTTAATGTCTATGTCAAGCATGCTGATAAGGAAGCTAAGATAATTAAGACCGCAGACCCCTTACTTGCACTTACTAGCCTGGGACCATCGTAGGATGTGAGGACCCAAGAAGAACCAAGTTTCGCTGAGGCTAATGTCGATCCATATAAAGGTGAAAAGGAGGCAGTTAGTTGACACTCAGACAGACTTAGAAAACTCGCAACATTCATCTATGGCCCTTCCTGAAAGATTCATGCAAACCATTATCATCTTGAGCAGCGATTCACCCCACATGTGCATGCAGGGGAAAACGGCGCTGAAAGCCTAGTGTCTGTCGATTCCCATTTCAATCTCGATTACATCAATCATGTGTTTGTCAATTCCCATTTTCATCTCAATTACATAAGATATGTCTCTCAATTCCTGCACTAATCCTGATTACACAAGCCATGTGGCTTTCAATTCTTGTCCTCATCCCGAATACATTATCCTAGCCGACTCAACCACGCCCAATACTCTTAGTGGCAGGGTGGGTCGTCATAACCCAAGAGTTCTGACACCTCGCACAATGAAGTTGAAGACTTGTGTAACCATAAATTGTACGTCCAAACGGGTTCATGCTACTCGAAAACTCTTTATAGATCAAACGGAAGATGCTACGGGCCAGCACACGCCAACTGGATCAGAACATGTGGCATCAACAACCCCAAATGAGGAGACATTCGGTCAGGTGCAGCAGTAGCTCGTGAAGAGTGCAACCCCCACTACAGGGAGTGGGTCTGAGGGTGAACAAAGTAGACACCGGAATACCTCAAGAACCCTTATGATAAGCGAAGTGCATTTCACGTATCATTGCACTTTTACTTTTCAATAATTGTTAGGAGTTATCATATTTATGCTTATCGTTTCGGTTTATGGATTATATGTTATATGCATAACATGCCCCCTCCCCTAGCTTACTGAGTCCGTATGACTAACTCCTTCCATTTCTGTTTGTGTTTGCCTATTAGTTGTTAAAGTAGAACGATGAGATAGTACAGCCCAAAGAGATCTTACACGTAGGTCAGTACGTTGTGTTTTTGCAGATCCGAGTGTGAATCTCAGACGACTTTCAGGTGACAGTGGAGCACGAGCCCCACTGGTACCTGAAGGACTTCACTGTACCTTGTCATGATGACCTCGGCTGGGTGTATGCTCCGCCCGAGCCGGTTATCCTATATCGATCTCCCCCAGCACCACCGGTGGAGGTGCTCCGAGTATGCCAGATGACGGTGTAATTGACCTCAACTCGGATATCGAGGATGAGGAGTAAGGATCAGGGTCTGCTTTGTAAACCCTTAGTTGTTTCTTTCTTTTGACGGCAATGTTTCCAAACTATTTTTGATCCTTTGAAACATGGTTGTATAGGCTAGGTGGGCTATAAGAAGCTCACATTTTTGTATATCATAGGCCTGTTCTTTTTTAGTCCTCATGAATGACCTTTTGTACCAAACCGTGTTCAGTTAAAGGAAAAGCTATGTATTTCTCTATTTTGATTTCTTTCTACAAGACTTATTAATTTCCTTTAATCTCGCATTGACCTATTTACGATACCAATCAATTTTCAACTTAATTTGTTAATAAGATTTACTAAATAAGTGTAAATTATCATGATACGATATTTTATACAATTTTGCTATTTACGCTCAAGTCCTTTAATCGATTAACAACATTTATATTTTTAACGATTTCCTTTTTTCAAATGTACTCATTTTAATCATAAGTCTTTTGCTAAGTAAATTTGAGGGCATTTAAGCGATTCTAAAAGTTTCTATCTTGCAATCTTTGCTTGTGTACATTTGGTTACTATACGCGAGTTTAAAGAGTAAGTACAAACACGGTGTGTGACAGCTTACTTGATGCCAAAAAAATGAGCATTAACGGGAAGTGTGTAACGAACGCTAGTGGAATTGAGAAAGTGTTAAGAGGACGTTAACTTCATTTCAAGACGGGCCTACGATTATATGGCAGGCCAAACGTGGGCTTAGTATCCAGATGCTAAAAAAACTGAATCTCAATCCAAAACTAAATCCTAAACTTAGACCACATGTCAAACATCGCCTTGATGTTTGGAACATTATGTACAGTGTTTTGTGAGCCAAATTCGAAAAGCTCGGGTTCAGTTCTTATCTTGGGCTGAATTATGGTATAATACTACTTTTTACAGTTTTGCAGGTACCATGCCTTTTAAGCATTGTATGGGTGAGAAGCACCTTCCATACCTAATTATTTGGCTGGGGTTTCTCTAGTAGCTGAAGTGGATATAGAGCTAATAGAGTGATGAAGTATTGAAACTGCTCAAGGCTAATTTAGAAAAATCAAATAATCGCATAAAGCAATTTGCTGACACATGAAGAAGAGAAGATATTTTTGTGGTGGGAGATTGGGTCTATCTTAAGCTACAACCATATAGATAGAGCTCATTTTTTAGACGCGCCCATCAAAAGTTGGCGAGTACATTTTTTGGACAATATCAAATTTTGGATAAAGTTGGAAGTGTTGCTTATAGGTTGGATCTTCCAGATGGGGCGCAAATACATCATGTATTTCATCTATCTTTGCTTAAATGAAAAATGGGAACTACAAGAGAGTTGTAGCCATCTTTGCCCTCATTTTTTGAAGGAGTTCCACAACTTGAACCAAAAGCTATTAGTGAGTATCGGTGGGTGAAGAGGTACAAAGTACGTGATGGAGGCACTTGTGCATGATTTATTTACTGCTATGCTTTAATTATTTCGACTGTGTTTGAGTGAGTCAAATATTACCTTGTTTGAGCCACCAAACAAGAGACATATAGGGATAAAATTGATTGTTGTCGTACGTTTTGAGAATAAGAAATATTTGCAGCAACTCGTAGTTTCTCCTACCCTAAACGAGTCTTTTGTCTTTTTCACCATAGCC
This sequence comes from Myrica gale, assembly GCA_963930655.1. Lineage (NCBI taxonomy): Eukaryota > Viridiplantae > Streptophyta > Magnoliopsida > Fagales > Myricaceae > Myrica > Myrica gale. The sequence continues at coordinate 10,811,175 of OZ005610.1, read as the reverse complement.
TTTAAGTTTCTCTGCCAATACCGGTCCCACCATATATAGAATATATATATGTGAGCAACTTTTGACGAATAAGTTGATTTACAGAGAACTCTCGAAGTAAATGCATCTCGATCTTCACACAATTCATTTTGTAAAATAATAAAGATGACCTCGAACATCGGGGTATGATACCTCCGATGCTAAAGTCAATACTTTTGTATAATAATTTTCTATTTAATTTCCTAAGAATTAGTTACCTTTCTTCTTCATTGTGCTATGCTTTTATAGTCTTTTCCCAATGTCATAGTGTTTCCCATTTTCGAGGAGCTTTGATCCCTCACTTCATCGTGGTACGTTCCTTCTACGCATCTCACAGTGGGCGGTTAGTCTTTTTGTAGCAATCCTGAGTATTGTGGAGTGATTAGAGATTGTGATTGAAAAGATGTTCTGTGTTCCTTATTTTGACAGATTTAGGAAATTATTTCCTTATTTGTATCTCTCTATTATTTTATAAATAGAGACAAATCTCGCATGTACAATTATTCATTCACGAAATACAGAAAAAATTTATTTTGTTTTCATTGTATCAGAGTCAGGTTCACTCTAAACCTAGTTATCAATTTTGGAAGAATCCGTCAATAGCAAAGGGTCGGTGACCTCTGAAACTCTCGATAGTGAGACAACAACTATCTCCACCATGGGTTCCAGTGGACTCGATAACTCGTCCTTTGAACTCACGGTGGAGAAACTGAAAGGTAAAAACTATCGTGAGTGGGCTCAGTCAATTTAAACTTGTGATTGACGATAAAAAAAATTGGGTTACCTTATCGGTGAGACAAAGAAGCCAACCGATGGTGTCTCTCTACAAAAGTGGAAATCAGAGAATTCATTGGTGACAGCTTGGCTTGTGAATTCCATGAAGCCCTTAATAGGAAAAACCTATCTATTCTTGCCGACGGTGAAAGATGTTTGGGATGCAGTTTGATGTTGAAAACTCTTCTCAGATCTTCAAAATTAAGATCCGCTTATGGAAAATGAAGCAAGGAGAAAGGGACGTCACAAACTACACGAAGATGCAAACTCTATTGCAGGAACTCGATCTGAGTTTTGAAGAGGACTGGGCATGTTCAAGCGACAGTGCTGGGTACAAAAAGAAGCTTGAAACCGAGCAAGTGTACAAATTCCTTGCTGGTATCAACTGCGAATTGGATGACGTAAGAGGCAAGATCCTCGGCCGATGTCCTCTGCCTTCAACTTTCGGAGTCTTTGCTGAAGTACATCGTGAGGAGAATCGACGGAGAGTTATGCTGATGGAAAACAATTCTCTCGAGCGTAATGGGTCTGAAATATCAGCCTTGGTTTCTAAAGGCCCAAGAACTGGGTCCAGCCCAAAACAAAATAAGGGCAAAAGCTGACCATTGTTGCAAAACTGGCCACAAAAAGGACAATTGCTGGGAGCTTCACGGGAAACTTACAGATTGGAAACCGAGGCAAGGCAATCGCACTCAAGGCTATTAAGCCACTATCGAGCACCTACCAGCGCAATCCCAGGCAGCACACAATTCCTATAATGACGGCTTCAATTCTGAATATCTGGAACAATTACACAAATTGTTTTCCAGCTTCCAAACCTCTGGTCAGTCTTCCCAGAATATTGTTTCCACCTCTTTAGCACATAAAGGTAATTTTCCCAGTGCACTGAGTACCTCCCGATTCAAACATCCTTGGATAATTGACTCAGGCGCTTCTGATCACATGACTGATTCTTATCACCTTTTTTTCCTCTTACTCACCTTGTGCTTGAAATCTCAAAGTTAAAATTGCAGATGACTCCCTTTTGTCTGTTGTAGAAAAATGGAGTATTCAACTCTCTAACTCTATAAAACTGGACTTTGTCCTTCATGTTCCAAATTTGTCTTGCAATATGTTGTCCATTAGTCAGTTAACGAAAACATTCAATTGATCGGCTAAATTTCTTCTATATCATTGTGTTTTTCAGGACCTATTATCGGGGAAGACGATTGGCAATGTTAAGAAGTGTGAGGGAATTTACTACTTTGAGGAGGCTACAGTGAGTGAACAACGTCAAACTGTCATTTGTGATTCTACATCTTTCTCTAGGGATAATGAAATTTTGTTATGGCATTTTAGAATGGGTCATCTAAATTCTCAATATTTGAGATGGTTGTTTCCTTCCATTTTTTTCGAATAAAATCACCTTTGATTTTCAGTGTGAAATCTATGAACTTGCGAAGCATCAGCGTACCTCGTTCCCAAAATCCCAATACAAACCATCCCAAACGTTCACCATGATTCACAGTGATCTATGGGGTACTTCTAGTACTCTTACTCGTACTCACACAAAATGGTTTGTTACATTTATTGATGATCATACTCGCATTTGTTGAGTTTATCTATTGAAAGAAAAAACTGATGTTCGTTCTATATTTATCAATTTTCATTCCATGATTCAAACACAATTCCATACTCAAATTTAAATTCTGCGCATTGATAATGGCATAGAATACTTCAATTCTATCTTAGGAGATTATCTCCTCAAGCATGGGATAATTCATCAATGTTCATGCGTTGACACCCCCAACAACAAGTGTTGTCGAAAGCAAAAATAGACACCTCCTCGAAGCTGCTTGTGCCTTGCTGCATACTACGAATATACCAAAAATGTTCTGGGGTGATGTCATTTTGACATCTACCTATCTCATCAATAGAATGCCTAGCCGTGTTCTTTCCTTTGTAACACCTCTCCAAAAATTTCAGCAATATTTTCCTACCTCTCGCGTTAACTCTAGTCTATCTCTTAGAGTGTTTGGTTGTACCGCCTTTGTCCATGTTCATTCTCATCATTGCAGCAAATTAGATCCTCGAGCTATTAAGTGTATTTTCATAGGATATTCTTCTACTCAAAAGGGGTACAAGTGTTATGATCCCTCCACAAAAAAAGGTCTTTGTTAGCCTTGATGTTACATTCTTTGAAAACACTTCTTACTTCCAAAAGCCTTCTCTTCAGAGGGAGCATTTGAGTGAAGCTTGGTTTTTGGACTTCGATCTCTCTCTTCCTGAGCCTGTCCCAAACACTGACCCTGCCATAAACACCGAATTTGTCATACCTTCTCATTTTAATATGCCACTTATAGAAGGACACTTGAACTCAAGAGGAGATGTAAAAAAACGAAATGACAAAGAGATACTTGTTTATTCAAGGAAGCCAAAACCAAATGACATAGAGAATCTCATACCTGAGGCAACAAAAGAGTTAGAACTGGTAATAGTTCCAATTTTCCATGAGTCTCCTTCCAAATCAAGTACGTCTGAGTCCTATGATATTGATTTACCCATTGCTATTAGAAAACAACTTCGGTCATGTACTCTCCATTCTCTCTCGAAATTTATGTCTTATAACGCTCTGTCTACAAAGGTTCATGTTTTTACTTCTAACCTTGACAGTGCAGAAATTCCAAAAGATATTCAGGAAGCCTTGAAGGTTCCCAAATGGAAAGAGGCAGTAATGGAAGAAATGAGGGCCTTGGCAAAAAAAAAAGAACTTGGGATGTAATGGATTTACTGAGAGGAAAGAAACTCGTTGGGTGTTCACCTTGAAATATAAAGCTAATGGGACTATAGAAAGGTACAAAGCCAGTATTGTTCCAAAAGGGTATACACAAACCCAGGGCATTGAATACACAAAGGTGTTTGCAGCTGTGATAAAGTTGAATATAATTCGGGTTCTCTTGTCTTTGGCAGTCAATTTGGATTGGCCTCTCCAACAATTTGACATTAAGAACACATTTATGAATGAAGAATTAGAAGAAAAAGTCTTCATGACAATACCACCATGTTTTTGTAAAACTGATGAAGAAGATCGAGTGTACAAACTCAAGAAGTCTCTATATGGCCTTAAACAGAGACCAAGAGCATGGTTCGATAAATTTGCCAAAGTGGTAAAGAGTCAAGGATATCAGCATGGGCAATCAGATCACACTATGTTTGTCCGGCAATCTGAAGATGGGAGAAAAACAATTCTAATTGTATATGTCGATGACATAATCTTGACTGGAGATAATATAGTAGAGATGGATAGACTGGAGAAAGTTTTAGCTACTGAATTTGAGGTAAAATAGCCTAGGACAAATGTGATACTTCTTAGGAATGGAAGTTACTAGATCAAAAAAAGGCATTAGTGTATCTCAACGAAAGTATATCCTTGATCTTCTAATCGAGACTGACATGCTTGGATGTAAACCAAGTGACAGACCTATAGTAGCAAGAAAAAGAGTAGAAGACATTGGAAGCCCGGAAGAAAAAGACAGATATCAAAGACTAGTTGGCAAGATGATATACTTATCACATACTAGACCTGACATTGCATTTGTAGTTAGTGTGATGAGCCAACACATGCATTAACCAAAGGAAACTCACCTAGAAGCTGTGTACAAAATTCTTAGAAATCTCAAGGGCGCTTTGGGCAGAGGACTATTCTTCAAGAAAAATGAAAGCAAAGAAGTGGAGATCTTCACAGATGCTGATTGAGCAGGTTCAGCAGAAGATAGAAGGTCTACTATCGGATATTGCACCTTTGTATGGGGAAACTTGGTAACTTGGAGAAGCAAGAAACAGAATGTAGTGGCCAGAAGTAGTGCAGAAGCTGAATTCAGAGCAGTTGCACAGGGGATGTGTGTAGGACTGTGGTTAAAGAAACTCTTAGAAGAACTACATGCCATAGTAAAATTTTCAATCAAACTCTACTGTGATAACAAAGCAGCCATCAATATTTCGCTCAATCCAATTCAGCATGACCGAACCAAACATGTAGAAGTGGACAGACATTTCATCAAGGAAAATGTTGAAGATGAAATCATATGTATGACCTATGTTCCTACAAAAGAGCAAACTGCGGACATCTTCACAAAAGGGTTGTCTCGACAAAATTTCGATGATTTTATCTACAAGTTGGAAATTATCAATATTTACGATCCAACTTGAGGGGGTGTAGAAATCCCGAGTATTGTGGAGTGATTAGAAATTGTGATTGAAGATATATTTTGTGTTCCTTATTTAGACATATTTAGGGAATTATTTCCTTATTTGTATATCTCTTGTTTTATAAATAGAGATATATCGCATGTACAATTATTCATTCACGAAATGCATAAAAGTTTATTCTGTTTTCACTTTTGTCATAGGAAACATCGGGATCGTGGGAATGCTACACGTTATAAGTTGGCTTGTAACTGTTATGCCGCATTTTGTGGCCTTCCTTTCTTTTAGGCTTGGTGCGATATGGGTCTTTCATCATCGTTGGGCTTTTTGTATGATCATATTTGTTTGGCTCAAATTGATTTGGGCTGGACTGGTTCAGTTTTGGTATCATCAACTTTAATGGTAGGAAAAAGAGGAAAAGAAAGGAGACCTTTGCAGTAGTCATTTTGCAGGAATCTACTCTTGCTTACCGAACCAGATGTTGATAAGCATAAAGAAAAGTTGACAATACTATACGAAGGAAGGTGACATGGGAGCTCTCAAGTTTAATATTATGCAACAGAGCAATAACAGTAAGAATTGCCACGCCCCTTCAATCTCTGTAGGTTGAAAGTGCGAGAAAACATGGCACTAATTCCAAATTGGCTTTTGTACTCTGTTTATGCACTACAGAAAACAGTCGCCTACTTGTTTGTTTCAATACCGTTTGAAGTCCCTCAAGGAGTGCTGCAAGACAAACTTTGCACACTCTATGGCCCGCGAGCTGTGTTGAAACAGAGACAGCCACTAGCCTGATCTTCAGGAATCATTCCACCTCCCTTGCTGGTGTCTATTGCTTCCAACAACCTCACGACCTCATCCATGTCGGGACGTTTCTCTGGGTGCGCATCCCAACATTTTCGCATGATGCTTGCCAATGAACTTGGACAACATCTTGGCATTTCTGGGCGTAAGTTCTGTTCAAAACAATTTCAAACGTATATTACTAACATAGCATCACCTTTTATCGTTGACATCGAGTCAGATTCTTTTGTCTGAAGCGCCCAAATAAAGCACCCAAGTTATAACCCATCCAGGAACCAGTATAGCGAGGGAAAAGCAAGCATAAGTGTTCCAATATGTGGGGGAACAAAAGTGCTCCAATATGTGGACGTAAATTGAAGGGAACTAAATAGTACAGACCTTTTAATGACTGAAAGTAAACAGTCTTGGGTGATCAAAATGATTCAATTAAATCCTTAAAGGATAAATAATCTTAAGGCTGTCAAGTAAAAATATAACTATTGGGTTAAATACACTTTTCGCCTTCTGATGGGGTTCTGACACTTTGCACCTCAACTACCAACCATTAACACTTTGCACCCACAACCATTAATTTGGACGGAAATTGCTATTTTGTTCAGTGAAATGAAGATTTTTCCCTCATATTTTTTTATAATTATATTTTATATGGGGTAAATTCGTCATTTCACTAAACAAAAAGAGCAAATTTCGTCTAAATTAACAGTTGAGGGTGCAAAGTGTAAACTATTGGTAGTTGAGAGACGAAATATAACGAAATTAATAGTTTGAGGTGCAAAGTGTCAGAACCCCAATAGTCGGGGGGTGAAAAGTATATTTTTCCCATAATTATTAAACACATAAATATGAAGGGGGTCTTCTAGAGTTCGATTAATTATGAATACCAAAGGTGTTCTTTATGGATGAGTCATGCCAAAGAATTTCACCAGGTGAACTAGCTAATAATTGAAGCATAAATTTCACTACAATTCAAATGCATAGTGAACTTGCTAAAGAACCTAATCTTTAATGTGAAAAAAATACAAACCTGACGCACAACTGCAGATGAAACTTCAGCAAAACTAAGATTGGGATAAGGCATGTCACAGCAATAGATCTCCCACAAGCATATACCAAAACTGTAGACATCACATTTCCTATTGTAAGGCTTACCATCAAGAACCTGAAAGAATTATCTAGTCAGAATTCTATCCGGGTGTAGGAAAAGGGAAATTATGGCTAGAAATAATAACACACATCAAGTTTTTTAATCATTTTCACTTTTCCTTCCAAGTGTCTTAATGAATCGACTGTGGAAACAAGTTTTTGCACTTAAATGGCATGATTATGTGTCTTGAGCAAGCAACTTCTGATGCAGAAGTAAGCGAGTTTTGGAAAATGAGTAGTTCGTACCTCTGGGGCCATGTATCCAAGGGTACCAGTTTCCCCAGTCATGTCCCTTGGGTTCTGGGCTTCAACTCGAGCAACACCAAAATCAGCAATCTTCAAAGTTATACGAGCATCTAGCAGCATATTTTCTGTTTTAACATCACGATGTACTATCTTTTTTGAGTGAAGATAACTCAACCTGAAAAAGTTGGATCAGAGAATACATTACTGTGATCCAAGGAATTATAACCCAACAGCATACTGATAATAAATCCTAGCCTAACAAAATAATATACCTACCCTCTAGAGAGATCCAAAGCAATTTGAATCACAACCTTAAAGGCGAGTTTCTTTCTCACGTTCCTGATTAAAAAATTCTTTAAAGTCCCACCTGGAAGGTACTCAACTACAACACAACAAGCCTTGGACGGAAGGGAATTTTGACCTTCCCTTGTTCCATCTTTTGAAGGCATCTTGAGATTGGAAGTTCCCATTGAAGCTCCAATAAACTGTAGAAGATAAATGAATTGTTACTTGAATGTAGAGACAAACCTCAAGAGTGATAAAGAATTCTTCATACAAGTCTGAAAATAAATATAGCTCAACTTGGTTAAGCCTTAGTTCCAACTAATTGGAATTGCTTCATCAAAATCTTCCATGATCTCTTATCCTTGTTTCTTTTTCCTTTTTTATCATACTCATCCTTTTCATTATAAAATCTCCCGATGTATGTGTGAATGTGTGCATATGTGCACTTGCGTGGGCTTGGACTGACAAGAGAAATGCAAAGGATCACAGTATCTGATGTATGGCATTAAGGTTGTATGACAACATCATGTTATCTACCACCAAAAATCATCCATTACCTTTGTAACATTTGGATGGTCAAGCTTATGCCAAACAGCAACTTCTTGCTGAAATGAAGAGCGAAGAGCAGCTGTTTCAGCAGCTGTGGCAATACCATCCTCCCCCCAGTCCAATATCTTCACTATAATACTCAGAAATAACAGTCCACAGTGAGCCTTTTAAAAGTACACAGACACGACATAACTTGGGTGACATCATCAAATGCTCAATGTTTTACAGTCTATTGCCCGGAACTAAAAGCACACTGCCTTCTTACATTACAAAGCTCACACTAGGCAACTTGTCAGAGTTGCAAAACAGTAACAGACAGCTATGTGCATATGTTTACATGTTTTTAATCTCTACATGCATGTGTATGTATGTAATTGTGTGTGTGTACTTTTTGCAAACACCATAAATGGATTCCTTCTTATAGCATTAAACTACAGAGCTCAACCCAGAAGAAAAATTGTGCAGCAAACTAAGATTTTAGCACCGGATTTTTTCTTAATTTGGTAATATAATTGCCACTACTTGCTGAAGCAGTATCTGCTGATAAAGAAGTACACTTGAAACAAATCATGAAATCATGTCCTAAATAAGACTGATGTTTAAAATGCCTTAGGCCACATTACCAATGAGAAAAAAAACACCAGGCAAGGGGACATAACTGCCCCTAGTAACCCCAGGTAACCAAACTTCTATATGTAAAGGGACCAGACCCAATACCATTTGATTTTCAAGCATAACATACAACATCTATCATCTATTGGAAGCAAATATGGACAAACACCCAGAACTTCCTATGAGAGTGAAAGCAAACTATTCCTCTAGTCCTGTTGAGTCTTTCTCTTCAGTTAGGCAAAACTTGAACTCCTGACAAGAAGCTCACTTAGTTTGCACCTTGGGAGCAGCAATGAAGATGACCAAGGAAAAGTGGGGGGCAGCACACAGAAACCTTGACAGAAGGTAACAGCTTTTGAAGACATAAAATTCCTAAGCCGAAAGACTGGGGAGGCATAACATCGAAATTTTCAAAAGCTTGGGGAGGCATAACATCGAACTCTCATAGAAAACAGATTTCTCAAAAATTTTAAGCAGAGTTCAGGCATTACCAGAAACAGAATTCTGCTAAGACAATTCCTCCGAGGACACAGAATATATTTCAGATCTTTGAAGTGAAAAGGGAGCACTGTACCCAGACTGAAAGCAAAAATTTCAAATGAAAGGACTGGCTATATGGCTTCCTGCGCAGAGAGAACTTGGCCAACAAGTTTCTATTAAGCAACAGTAAAACTTCAGCAAATACCCAATATTCCAGATAAGAACTGCAGGACACCTTTTCTCTTTTGAAATTAGCATGTTAGGCACTTGAGAGCATGATGCCTACATTTAACACTGATGCCTTTTAAAGAAATTATTTTCATTACCCAAAATAGTTTGCACAATAACTGTGTAGAGTATCTCTTATTATTCTACTCTCTGTGGTTCTTCTGCACATCATAACTAATCCAAACAAGATACAGCGCACATCTGAATGGTACAAACTGCCTAACCAAATCGTTTCAAACAATGGATCTTTTTAATACCAAACTTAACTATATACAACATATTTTTTAGGGTTAAATACACTTTGCTCCCCTTATCTTTGAGGTCATTTACACTTCGCACCCAATGTATTATTTTTGAGACATTAGACCCCTTAACGTACACATTTTTTCAATTTAAACCCCGTACCCAAATTGCCTGTCAATTTAGACAGATTCTGTCAAAACGTGGGGTGCAATGTGTAAATACCCCCAAAGATAATGGGTCAATGTGTAAAAATTTTAACGGAATCCATCTAAATTAACGGGCAATTTGGGTACAGGGTCCAAATTGAAAAAATGTGTAAGTTAAGGGATCCAATCTCTCAAAAATAATACATTGGGGTGCAAAGTGTAAATGACCCCAAAGATAAAGGGGACAAAGTGTATTTAACCCTATTTTTTAAGGTCTTTTGGGCTTGGTCTTCAAGGCAACAGCCTCCAGATTCCACACTTCAATACACATACACGAAAATGTATGGTTCAAAAGGAATGGTTCATGCCTATGGAGTACAAAAGCCATCCGCCTGTCGCAAAAACTGAAAACAACAACAACAAAAAAGGACAAAAGCAAGCCCTTGTAGTAGACGTCGTGTTTTACAAACGCGCCAATTATTCTGCATTGCTTTATTATGAAACCTACTAACACTTACAATAAATAAAGTATTAGGACCGAGAAATCCTGTAGGACTAACAACATTGCTCACGCGCGTACTTTTTCCATACTTGATGAGTTCATACCGTATACAAGTTTTCACATTGAAAAAACACTTACATGAGCAATAAAAAAAAAATCTAGCAGAATCCTATATCATCAGACCAAACGCGGCTCAAGTGCTTGTCTAGACGTCTGGACTTCCCTGTCCCTCGACCAAACGCGGCTCAAGTGCTTGTCCAGCTGAATGTCCAAGCTCTTGAGGTCAATCTTATCTGCTCTGAAAAACATATTCTTGCAACTAATGCTTCCCACATCGGTAACCTTCGAACCCAATGCCTTCTTCTCTGTTGAATTAGGCTCTTTGAAAGAGGTGTATCCTTCCTGGTCATTGGATTTCTCAGCTGCCGTAATTGCTCCAACTCCCACACCGTTGCTCAAATCCATTTTTCTGAACCTTAATTCAGGAATCAAAGTTGAAGACAGAAAAAGCAAACGAAACCCAGAATTGCCGTTCGAGTTCTCTTCAAAACCAGGAGAAAATGAAGCCAAGAATTGGCTTATTCCTGTATAAAGTATTCAATTGGTAACGAATTCCAGCCAAAACCACAAAATAACTGAAATAATCAAAAGGGGCAGTGAAAAGCCAAAGAGTTTCGCTTCTATTTCTCAGTTCATAAGCAGACATCAAATAAAAAAAAATTAAAAGCAAAAGAAAAATGTAACTAACCCCACAAAAATAGGAATCCAAAACCTGAAGATCATCAATCACCTATTTCGGCAATTCTCACCAAGAAGCAAATCGTGAGAGAAACCATGCGCGTTCCTCAAATAAGCAAATTTGATAAACTATCCAACAAAATTAATAAGAACACCCTCAAAAGCAAATAAATCCCAAGAAAAGAAAAGCAGTCCGCAAACTTCAAAGAAAAGGAAAGTATTTTATTCTGTGGATCGAACAGGAAAGTAGAACTTTGTGGAAGAGATTTTAAGGAATGAAATGGAAAGAAAACGACAAAAGATAAAGTACAGAACCGGAAGAAAAGAGAGGAAGGGGATAGAGAGGAAAACGAAAATAAAAAGTGGAAATAAATGTTGAGCAGCCACCCAGAGAGGAAAAAGGAGAGGCGGGTTGTGGCGTAGATTAGCTGGGCCGCTGTTTCAAAATCGAACAAATATTCTTTACAATTGTACTTTGATACGATGTTTGTTATTTACCTGCCACGCGTTCTTTAACGGATTTACCGGTAATATGAGATCCTTCTCTCCCCAATAAATTGCACGAATATGTTCGGTTTTAAAAATTTCGGACCCCGAAATACTCTAATAAAATAATTTTTAAAATTTTTTATCTCCATCAAATTATTATTTTTTATTTTAAATAAATATAAAAAATTCATTAAAATCATCTCTTATTTTTTTACCAACTTCAGCATCCCAAAATTTTTACATTCAAACATCACCTAAGAAATGACGTGATTAATATAGTTCCTATACCTATAATTAGGGGTGTTCATTTTTTGGCTTAAACTAACCGGGTCGACCCAAATCGGCCCGAAATAAATTGGGTCGGCCATTTTTGGACCAACCCGATTTGACTGTCGGCCCTAAAATGTACAGAACCGAACCGAGGGTATATTGGGTAATTTAGGCTTCCTTTTTTAATATTAAATGGGGGGAGAAGACGTATCCCCCACCCACCTCGGCATGTGGAAGCTTAAGCGGTATAATTCGAACAGGTAGGCCAGATTTTCATTTAATAACACGATTGATGGTGGTATTTCTGCCGTCTCCCTCCAACCGACCGAACAAACCACTGAATTTGGCAATTTGATCGGTTCTGTAGACCGGTGGTTCGACCGTCGATCTAGAAAATACAACAATCGAACTCTTCAATTCAGTTATCAATAGCCGAATGATCGGTTTTCACCCCTACCTATAAATATACTAGTTTAAGGAATGATAGTCGGAAGAGATTGACCCAAATTGTAAGTCGGTGCCCGACCAATTAAAGTGAGGCACGCATGCAATTTAGACCCCACCTTCTGCATGTCCCATGCAACATGTTGGAGTCATGAGCCCGACTTGACGCGTGCGTGACCAGTTGTCTTGTTTAGAAAATAATAATTAGGCTCTAATTCATGGTTAATTGTCTTTTCCGTCAAAGCCATGCGATCTCTAAACTGATTCTGATTATAAAAATTACAATATTTTTTGTAATGAGGTAGATTATTGTAAGGTGTTAGATATATGGAAGGAAATTCTTTCCATTTTAATCGAACTCACTCGGAAAAGAACTATTAAGAGAGAATTCGAATCTCTGTGCTATGTGCATATTTACTTCTGTACTTACAGAATTAAACATTACCAAGTCACAGGCCTAGTCTTTCATTTGTCACAATTTGAATTTTGCATGCTTGAAAAGCATGTTCTAATTGAAAAAGGAAAATTGAATTTTTCATGTGTTCAGGTCGGTATTAAGATTAGGGAAAAGATAATCGTAGAAAACCAACTGATTCGATCGTGACTTTGACGTTCCTTGTTATGATAAAAGTTGTATTACTTTGGTGACATGAAGCTAGGGATGCCACATGCGTCCCCGTCAATTATGTTTCTTTTTTCCCGATTGACAGTCATGTCTGGACACTTAAATAGAAAATATGGTAGCTTGTGAGCAGGCTATAAGCCAAATATATTAAAAAAAATCATCTCCTAACTATTATGGTTTGCACTTTACAACTTAAACTACCATATTTGATACATTACCGACACAAACTACCTATTACTAATTAATAGAATATATTCTCTATCTATTTTTCAGTCAAATTAAATAGAAATTGGCTTCTTTAATATAAATGACAATTATGCCCTTAAGAAGTGTTACATTGAAGCATAATCGTTATCATTTTTTAAGAAGTTAATTTCTGTCCAATTTGATAATAAATCGATAAATAGTGCAATGTGTTAAGAATAGATAGCATATGATAGCGATGTCTTAGTTTAGGGTGCAAAGTGTAAAATCTATAATAATTTGTAATTGAGAAGTGTATTTTCATTTTCTTATTATATATATATATATAAGATAATTAAATTCACTTTTTACTCATCAGTTATAAGAGTTTTGACACTTTGAACCTGAATTACTCATTTTGCACCTTAAATCTTATGTATACACTTTGCACTCTTTGTCAAAATTTTCCGTCAAAATAGATTGAGAGGATGATAATGCCCTTAACTCACGTTGCGTATGTTGATATCTTATCGAGAGTATCTTTGTTAATTTACGAAGTTGTCGGGAGCATTATTGTTGTTTTCAAGTGTAAAAAACTGATCCAAGTTTTGTCCAATTCGACAGAAAACTTTTGAACAAGTACTATACATAGGATTAACAATATCATTATCAAGACTAAACACTAAACAGATCTACAATTCATAAACTGAAGATGTGAAAAAAACAAAATTCAACAAAAGGCAGCCTAGCTATTTGGAATGGTATACTTGGTACTCAGCGATGATATATTCCATAGATATCCATATATCTACGCTGGCGGCTGGTGAAAAACTCGGTATATTCTTTTTCTTTCCTTTTTTTTCTAAGCGAACAACTCGGTATATTCCTCACAGAACAGTCGTGTTTTCCACAGGAAGTATCCCATTCCGAGCTTCTCCAAACACTTTGATTAGAGCAACGTTGTCTGTTTGTTTATTTATGCGCAGATTTGACATTTCGTTTGCTTTTTTCCTTTGAACACGATTATGGGAAATATGATCAGGACGTTTGCAATGTGTTAATTTTGGCAGACCATGCCCCATGTTAATTAAGCACCTTCTCATAATATTTGATTAGGATAATTCCTGTAAATATTTGTAGAATAATACAGTAATGGTGCATGATCAGGCCCCCATTGATGTCTAGCTCTTTCTAACCATGGTAGGTGCTATATAATTTTCCACAATATCAATAAGGGCAGCTTCCAGTCGCCATGCATGCTTATTTAAGGAACCATGTATCTCTTACTGTTTTTCAGACGCTAATTAAGAAGTAATTATAATATATTGGTTAGTAGTGACACAAAAAATTATAAATATATTCCTTAAAATTACGACTTTTTTTATTTTTTCCAAACCACTGGGGTCGGCACCTTGGTCCTTGACTTTTCTTCGGTGTACTTTTGTTTGTTGGTTAATTTGTTTTGATGTTTCTAATGATTTGTTTAATTAATAATAAAGAAAAAGGAAAACAGCATGCCTTCCACGCAAAGTTGATGGAATGAATAGTGCGGGTACCGTACCTAATTGACCTCCAAAGTGGGGCATGTAACATCATCGCCTTGCTCTTTGAAGCGTCTTCTTTTGTCCACGTCCTACGGAATAAAACACCCTCATCTCGATGCCTCAATTGACAGCTTGCATAATATCCATCACAAGACGATCAAAAAAATACAATCTGATGTGTTATGTTTGGGGACGGGAGAAGATTTAAATCTTTGATTTACCTACTAATTCCAAAAAATCTTAAAGTTTTATTTTGTGCGCTACCATGATACACCATTTAATTAATTCATGGTATGCCTACTTTTTTCGGGTTATCGAACCCAGACCAAAAACCAACAAAGATCCCCATGCCTTGATTAGCAGCCAAGAGAACTCCTCGTTCAGGCGCAACACGGGCTAAGGCATTGATGAGCCCGCACCAGGTATGATGCACAGATGCAGCTGCAAACGTATCGCACCAAGCCAGTCGTCAACTACAGCCTACAGGCAACCTAACCCAAAACGCACCCTTGCCCAAGTTCCAGCTTTACCTTCACATACACTCCTACCCCGTCAGGGAATCTAATTACCTCAAAACCCACAAGTAGCCACCCCCATGCTCAACCCCCACTACCTACTGCCTCCACTCGCCAAATCACTCCAATCCATCCCCTAAACACATGTCAAGCAAAGCATTGCAACCAAAGACGCTTCCATACATAACTCTCTCCCACCTGCCAAGCACGGCCGGCCACCCATTGTTGGCACCTCTTACACCCCTTTTCCATCGACCTCAAATGACTACAGGACTCAATTGGCCCCAAACGGCAACACACGAGACATCACAAAAGAGCAGATAGGGGTCAAACTCTAGTGAAAGTTTCTCTGACAGCTAGTACCAAAAATATTGTAGATGAATGGGTCAAAGAGCAAATTATTGTCAAGATGGATGAGGTAGCAATAAGTGCATAATGTGAGCTGAGGAGTCTAATTAAGAAGATTCTTCTTAGAAACATACGGTGCTGATCCCCCTAGTCAATCTAGCATCTCATGAAACGGATAAGATATGTTTAGGATGAGAAGCTAAAACACTGACTGGGAAAAAGACTATAGGTCCCGGCTCGAAGGAAAAGAAAACCATCACCTTTCACTTCTTAGGATTGAACAGTATACAAGAGTTTAGTATTACATCTTGAAGATGGTAAAATCTAATCTTACCATGTAAACAAGGGTAAACATCAATTTTCTTACAACAGAAAGGTAGACAGCTGAATTCTTTACTCTGTTTGAGAACAATGGTAGATGAGTCCGCCTTATTGAGATTTGTCATGAAAACGTAAAACCATCAGAATCTTACTGATCCTGCCAAAGCACATAATCGCTGGTGATCACACGTTTAGCCAAAAATACGAAACAATCAGAGCAAGTTATATAATTAGTCTAAGATATTACTGGGCTGTCAACTCGATACTGTCACATTTCAAAAGATCACATGCAATCTTTTTTCCAATTGAGCATAAGCAATATTATACAACACACTATCTATCAAATTACTGATTGCTGTGATCTCAAGCATCCATATCAAAGTCTCGACAATCATAAAATAATATCTCTCTCCTCATTAAATTATAAAATAATATTATATTATTCAATTAAATCTTCTCTCTCCTCACTTTTCTATAAAATACTATATTTTTCACAAACCCCAATACCCAAAATTTCCAAAATCCCAATATTTCCACAAACAAACGCCCCGAATGTTTTTCATGCAATTCCAGTATCCCTGATACGTGAAAATTGGTGGTCTTATCAGAAAAAGGTGTGACTGCTTTCCACCTGAGAAAAGCTGGGGTGTTACCGCAGTATATTTGCTTGCTACAGTAATAGATTCCACAGCACATATGTTCACAATAGAGATACATCAATGACTGCTCTTGGTTGGACTTATCACTTCTTTTTTTCTTTTTTCCTAGATAGGAAATGAAACACGCTCACTCTTGATATCTTTAATCTCATGCAGCCCTATTCCATCTGATCACTACAATCAACATCAGGAACTGCTATCTGGACATGTTCATCCCCAATTATTATCAGTTTCATGTGGACACGAAACAACAAAAAAGATATAGGGCATTAAACCAAACCTCTACATGCAGGTAAAATAGCAGTTCCCTGTATGAGAGAATATCCGCTAGATGCTGCCAATTACGATCTAATTGTACACAACTACAGTATATATACAACTAATTATATTGGATTGGTTCCATTTAATTGCCCGTGTCTAGGTGTATCAAAGAAAAATGACTAACCTCGACACTGAAGAGAACACTACCATCAGAAACTTGCTGGCCAGCTGTAAGTAGAAGCCCACGGACACGCCCAGTGCATGGTGCCTTCACAACATGCTTTTAGAGGGTGGGAAAAAATAGCAAGTTCAGCATAGGACATTCACAGAAAATGAAATATGTAATGCAAAATGCAAGTAACATTAGGACAAACCTCCATCTTCATTGCTTCCAAGACTATTATAGGTTGCCCTTCATCCACGTTTGTCCCATCCTTCACTAGAAGTTTGACCACTAAACCAGCCATGGGTGCAACAACAGTCCCTTTAGGGTGGGACTCTGTATCAAAACTTGGCTTGAGTCGTACTTCATCGACATCAGACAACTCAAGCCCTATTTTCTGTCTGAAATGATGGTGATGTGACCCATGCCATATATGGATATGCTGAGTCTGATCCTGCAAGGCCAAATTGCAATCAATAATTAGTCATTTTCCCAAAAGAGAACCTATAAATTAATGTATCGGCATTTCTGAAAATTAATCCAAAGAAGGCAATTACCTTGGAGTAAACAGCTAAACTGACATCCATGCTTACACCATCAGCTTCAACTCTAAAATCGTGGTTACCTAGGTGTCTTGCTTTAACTTCAGAACAAGAGATAGACTTTTCTCCTGTCTACAATTACATGCACAATCCATCAAATTGAGCCAAGTGGAGTGACCTGCAATTAGGATTAACTTCTTGGAAAGTAACTAAGATAAAAAGAAAAGAAAAACTGCTTGCTTAAACATGAAAAACTTCAAAATTCATGTTCAACTACCCAATAAAACCATACTCTCGAACACAGCACAAGTGGATGAGTACCTCAATCAGATAGTTTCCATCTGGCTTATGAGTAATCGTAAGTTTCAAGATACTAGAGCCACTTTTACCAAATTCATCCTCCAATTCAAGTTCCATTGTACGCCTAGCACAATGATGGGCTCTGAAAGGGGGCGAAGAATACCATATGGAGAGTGACCTGTTTCTCCCTAAAGCCAATGCCAGAGGTAAACATTAAGGTGCTTTTAAGAACGTACATATATTCAAGACAGAATTGGCTGTTAGGGCCTTCAATTACCAGGGAGATTTTCTTGCAATAGAGAATGTTCCCTCGAGATTACACATGCAGCTGCCAGGGTTGCACTAAGTCTAGCAGCATCATATTCTTCTTTTGCAGATACTGAATTGGTAGGAACAACAAAGAGATCATCTTTAAACTGTTCAATGAAATGAGTTTCCACATTGCCATTCTCAAATGCCCAATGATTGGCAAGTTTTTGGAGAAAATTGATATTGGTTGGTAAACCTGCAACCTATCAAAGACCAAGAGGATTAATGATTAAGAAATTGAATGTCCACAAGAAGGAACATGCCTCAAGTAGAAATTTACTCATTAAAAAAACTTGAAACTTCAACAAACTTGCAGGACCTATTAGTATGAGGCAATAGACCTGTTAGATACTAGGAATGGTCCACAAAAACAAAAGATGCATATGAAATAGAAGCTTTTGCATAAACCTAGCAATCTATCAATTCGCCATTTCAGGAATCCACTTTACCAAAACATTATGGGTATCTGAATCATTCAGTTGCTCTCAATTTATCGCACACATCCTATTTATCTAGAGAAAAGGCTTCTATACAACATCATTCAACCATAAGGACCCATGGTCCTTCAGATATCTTAGTAAAAGGATTCATCTAAATTGTGTCATGACTTGTAAATAAATGCGTAAATCTGCAAGAGTTGTAGCGTTGACTGTAATGGACTCTGGACTCTTTCATGCTGGTGCGATATAACCACCAAATTAAGCAATACCTGAAACTTTGCCAAGCAATCCTTCAGTTTTACTAATGCTGCAGTACGATTTTCTCCCCATACTACAAGCTTAGCAATCATAGGATCATAATGCACACTGACGGTGTCTCCTTGTTCAACCCCCGTTTCAACCCTCACTGCTAAGACAGAGCTTCCACATGAGAAGCGTGATTGGTATACAACAAAACTACAATGACCATCTTTTTTTTTTATGAATAAGCCAATCACATTAGAAAAAGAGAAGACAGTACAAAGGACTATACTGAAATCACTAATCCAAACAAGCAAGAAAACTAACGAAATCAACAAAATTTAGAAAAGGGAAACCAAGCACCGAGTTCGCTCAACAGAAAAGTAAAGAAAAGAAAACACCCTGCAACCTATCCAAGGACAAAGAACAATCCTCAAAACATCTATTATTACGCTTCCGCCAAAGGCACCACCAAATACAATAGGGTATCATTCTCCAAATATCCTTAGCGAAAGGGTTTTTGAGCCTCCTCTTCCAACAACACAGCACATCTTCCACTTTTTCTGGCATAACCCATTGAAGATTCAGAATGCAGAGCACATGAGACCACAACCCACTCGCATACGGACATTGTAACAAGACATGATTGACTGATTCCCCACCACAACGGCATAAGAAACACAATCAGCCAAGATCAAACCCCTTCTTAGAAGATTATCGATAGTTAAACTCCTACCATGAGAAACCTCTCACACAAAGAAGGAAACTCTCACAGAACACAAAGACCTCCAAACACCCTTCCAAGGGAAAGAGAGACCAGCCCCACCTCTAAGCGAGCCATACATCGACTTAACAGAAAAAACATCATCCTTAGTGTTCATCCAAACCATCACATCATCCTCCTCTTCTAACAACAACCCCATACAACAAAGCAAAGAAAGAAACAAAATCCTCCATCTCCCAATCCTTAGCAGCTCTAGAGAAAGGAACACTCCACACCACATTAACACCGTTATCCACCAAACAATCCGCCACCATAACCTCCTTACAACGAGATAAAGAGAAAACCAAAGGGAAAGCAAGACTCAAAGGCTTATCACCACACCAAATATCATGCCAAAAGCTGATACTAACACCATTCCCCACCTTAAACCGAATATGCTTGCTGAAAGTGTCCCACCCTTTACTAATGTACCTCCACAAACTAGTCCACCAACCTCCCATCAAAGAACCATATTTTTCAGCAATGACCGTGCTCCACAACCTATCTCTTTCCAAAGCAAACCTCCATAACCTTTTACTTAATAACGTCGTATTAAACATTCTGCCCAACCCCCCATCATGCAGTGGAGAACACACCTTTTTCCACTTCATAAGGTGGAACTTGTGAACACAATCATCACTACCCCAAAGGAAATCCTGCTGAATTTTCTTCATCCTATTCACCACCCCCTACCGGAATAGGGAATAAAGAAAGGAAGTATGTAGGTAAACTCGAAAGAGTAGACTTAATAAGAGTTAGCCTCTCACCCTTAGAGAAGTACATGCACTTCCATCCCACCAACCGACGCTCCATCCTCTCGATGATCCCATCCCAAATGTGAATGTCTTTGAAAGAAACACCCAAGGGGAGACCAAGTTACTTAATAGGCAAGGAGGAGATACCGCACCCTAAAATACCCGCCAACTTCCGCACATTCTCCATCCTACCAATAGGGATGAACTTAGACTTAGAGAGATTAATCTTTAAGCCCGAGACCACCTCGAAACATAAGAGAAGACATCTAAGACTCCGAAATTGATCCACATCCGTCCCATACATCACTAAGGTATCATCCGCAAAAAGAAGATGCAAAATAGAAACCCCCACACCCAACCCCCCTCCAACCTTAAAACCTTGTAACCCCCCATGAAACACCATCTTCCCTATCATGCGACTGAAAGCCTCCATCACAATGACAAACAAAAGGAGGGAGAGAGGATCCCTTGGCGCAAACCACGAGAGCTACTGAAAAAACCTTCACGAGACCCATTAATAATCACCGAGAACTTAACTGCCGAAATGTAAAAGAATATCCAACGACACCATCTCTCACTAAAACCACATCTCCTGAGAAGGTACAAAAGGAAATTCTAGTTCACATGATCATATGCCTTTTGCACATCCAGCATACCAGGTTCACCCATCCTCATTCTGGAGTCAATACATTCATTAGCCACAAACACGGAATCCAGAATTTTTGTCCCTTCACAAAAGCACTTTGGGAAGGAGAGATAATTCTGCCAAGGACAGACTTCAATCTATTAGCTAAAATCTTATACACACCTCCCACAAGCTAATAGGCCTAAAATCATTGACCTCAACCGCACCCGGTTTCTTAAGGATAAGGACAATTAAAGACGTATTCAAGCTCCTAACAAACAGCCTCTCCCTAGCGAATTCATTAAACATCATTAACACATCTCGCTTCACCACATCCCAACAAGATTGAAAGAAAGCAATAGAAAAACCATTTGGGCCCGTCGCCTTATCCCCATTAAGGCTATTCACCACACTCGTTACCTCCTCATCCTCAAAAGGTCTCTTAATGAACTCAGCATCCTCTCCCAAAATGCTATCGAACTCCAACCCATCCAGAAAAGGGCATCAACCAAACGGCTCCTTGTACAAAGAAGAGTAATAATCAATGATCACTCCGGTAATCACAGACGGGTCCTCCACAACATCTCCCTCTAGTTCCAAACTCGGAATCGAATTATTTCTCCTATTAAAGTTAGCAACTCTATGAAAGAACTTAGTACAGCGATCCCCCTTCTTGAGCCAAAGAGCCCTCAATTTCTGTCTCCAACTCACTTCCTCCAACTCAATCAACCGATCAAGCTCCCTTGAAACAAACAATTTTATCTCCTTACCCTCCTCATCCATATTGTCACTCTCGTCCAAACCATCAAGAGAAGAGAGCTCCTGAAATAACGAAGCTTTGCAAAAATTAAGATCCCCAAAGACATCCCTATTCCACACTTTAAGATTCCTCTTCAAAGCTTTCAACTTCATATTAAGCACAAAACTGGGAGAACCTCTAAAAACATAGCCTTGCCACCACTCTCTAACCAACTCCACAAAACCATCCACCTTAAGCCACATATTCTCAAAGCGAAAAGGTTTCAAGAAACCCCTCAATCTACCACCCTCCAACAGTATCGGGAAGTGATCCAAATACAAACGAGGTAACCTCCGCTGAATAAGCTCCGGATACACCGCCTCCCAACAATAACTAACCAGAAAACAATCAATCCTAGACCACGACTGAGAGGCTCTACCATTAGACCACGTATACAACCCACCCGCTAACACGAGATCCATCAAACTACACTCAGAAATGAAATCCAAAAAATCAATCATAGCACTCCTACTACCCCGACCGTTCACTAGGAAAACGAGCGACATTAAAATCCCCACCTATGCACCAAGGAAAACTCCACAATGACGAAATACCCTCCAGCTCATCCCATAAAATCCTCCTACAACTGTCATCATTCGGACCGTAGGTACCAGAAAAAACCTATGCAAAACCATCCTCGACATTCTTAAACATCACCGACACAAAGTAAGAACCAACACACTCCACCATCTCTAAAACCCTAGAATCCCAAAGAATCAAGATACCTCCCGAAGCACAAATGGCCTCCAGACTACACCACCTAACATGGGAATCACCCCACAACCGCCTCACCAAAGCCCTCGAAATATACGACACCTTGGTTTCTTGGAGACACAAGATCCGCTTTCCACCCCCTTAAAAAATTCCCCACACCCTTGCATTTTGACATATCATTTAACCCCCTAACATTTCAACTGATAATTGTTGGCTTCATAACACATTGGTTAAATCCCTCCCCAAATTCCTACTCTTCTGAGAACTAGAAGCATTAGAATTATAATTCACCGAAGACTCCAAAGCCTTAATTTCCCTCACCAACTTGCCCCCCGATCTCCTCACAGATTTACCACACTGTTGTCCCCTATCTAAACTCTAAGGCAGCAAACAGATTCAACAAATTAGACTTATGACCCTCACAAGAGACTCCAACCAAGTGCCGAAAAGACTTAACCATTTTCAGCACCCAACTTGAAGGTTCCTATGATGGCACCAGCATCCTCAAAGGCTTGACAAGCAACTCAGAATCCCCATTCCCAACAGCAACAATCTCCCCACTCAAACTTTCTGAACCTGTTGGATTATGATGAACCGAGAAAGGTTCCAACGAAGCCTCTGCAGCAGCCAACGTAACACCCACCTCAGCCTCAATCTCCACAGATGGGTTCGGGACCACAAAACCAAAATCCACATCATTGAAAACTCCCACCACCTCCGGTGACTGGACATGCCTAGTCGACAATGGCACCACCAGCTCCTAGTCCTTGTCAGCCACCACCCCACGCACAGAAACACTTCCGCTTGACGCCCCCTGCAATTGTACCTCGGGAGAGAAGGCATAAGCAACACACCCCGACGTGTTCTGCGACTCCCCAGGAGGATCGGAAGCCACCAGACCACACGTCGGCATGTTCTGCAAAACCCCAGAAGGATCGGAGGCCACCCAACAGCTTGTCGACATCGTCTGGCCCTCCCCCACAAGACCCAGCTCACCATCATCGTGGGCAAAGAGATTCCTGACAATCCCCATCCCAAGCGATGTGGGCTCCGAAACAGTCCCTTCCTCCAGCAAAGATGATGGGTTGGGCTCACCAACGTGCGACCTAAGACCCAACCTAGGATGGCCCAACGCAACCTGTTGTTGGGCTCCTCCACATACATGACTAGATACCAGCCCATAATCGATAGAGAGAGTTGAATCCATCGTGGGCTACTGGGCCACCAAACTGAAACCACAAACAAGACAACAAAGGGACTTGCTTGGTTCTAGGTCCACCTCTTTGTTTTTGGCCAACCCATAAGGCTATCCAGCTCAGCCTTTAGTC
The DNA here is from genome assembly GCA_963930655.1 of Myrica gale. NCBI lineage: Eukaryota > Viridiplantae > Streptophyta > Magnoliopsida > Fagales > Myricaceae > Myrica > Myrica gale. The sequence goes on along the minus strand of OZ005610.1, from coordinate 10,787,585 downwards.
TCATTAAATGAACCCACATCCTTCCCTCTGACCTAGCCGCGTCACAACAGGCGCCTCACCAAGATGATTATTCTTGGAAAACACGTGACCCTCACCAATCTCTGCATGTGGCACCTTTGGGACTCCAAACGTCGACTTATTTTTCAGCTACCATCATCAACGTGAAACACACGACACTCTTTCTCCCATCACCTTCTTCTCCGGCGAACCAAACCGCACCATCTAAGCAAAGGAGACTCCCGACGTGATTTTAGAATCGGCATGTCCCTTTTTTTGCGCTGCAGCACCCCAATGACCGAAATCAACTCCTCACACATCTGAAGAAAAGCCTGCCACCCAACGCTAAATTTCTCCTGCGGGATCATCACAGCCCCTCACTGACATCTCTCCCCAAATTCTGCTACGACAACATAGCATCCATTCGTATTCGAGCACCCCTGAGCCAGAAACGCACTAGACGAATCATTGAATTTTTTCGAAAAATCCCTGGCCTCCTTCCCCTCAACCAGATTGCCAAAGAGGTTCGCCATCCAGACCACCCCATATCTAACAAAACAAATCGAGCTATGTGACTTTCTACTTAGCTCTGTTAGAGTAACAATGACAAGCCAGCTCACCGAAAACTGAAAGGTCTTCGCCTCAGTCACTAAACTACGAAAGAATGCCATAAAAAAGACCCCTTAAAACAACCAACAACAGAAGCAACAACTAACGAAACACTAACAAAGACAGACACCAGAAAATTGGATCAAGAAAAGCATGGGAAGGGAGGGAGGCATACTCTCTCGCTCACTCTCCCTTCGTTGAAGGTTCTCTTACCCTACCAATATCGGGACAACAATGACTATCTTAATAAATTATATAATTCAAATGCAATGGTATAGGCAGGGTAGAACAAATGGACTTGGAAAAATCTAGCAAGTGATTTCAAATAGCACAAAGTGTGGGCTGAAGTATCTTTCTTCATCATATAAGTAACATAGATATGTCATGAAATTAACCTGTTGACGACACTGGAACAGGATGATAATGATGAAGAGTTCCAGTTGCAGGAAGAAATCCTTTTGGTACATTTTCAGCATATATCCGGGCTTCAAATGCATGACCTGTCGTGATAATGACAGGTTATAAAAATCCACTATCTATAAGGTAGCCTACACTGCATGCAGGAATGCAAAAATTCAGGTATGGTGCTATTCTAGTATAACAAAGTATTGGTGAACAAACTCCAAACCATCATGATTTTTCCTTTGGAAGAAATAACATTTATTTGATTAAGTTAGAAGCTCCAGTTTATGAAATAAATCACTCACGCACTAATGCTGTGTTTCTATAAAGACTGTAATTTGAAATCCCAGCAATAGTAGAAAATGAGAATGGCCCATTGAAGTGAAAATGACAACCGAATTCATCTTTTCTAGTCTACTTTGTTGCAATTTCACCAAAAAAAAAAAAGAAGGCTCCAATTTAATTATACAACCCTAGTCAGAAAACAATCACCAGCTACATGTAATTATCGACTCTAGTCTGCTGTCATTAAAACACTATTAGCAGCAGAAAAACATTTTCTCAAACCTAGACGTACATTTTTATAGGTTGCCAAGGTGACAGGAACACAGAGAATTGAGGACCTTAGAGTTCATCTACAAAACAAACCAAATAAAGCAGAAAGGAGAGGCATTTATTCAACCACGGTTCCATCATTGAAAAAAGCAGGCTACGCAATGTGTAGTACCTTCCTTTCCAAGTCTATGAACAAGCATAAAAGGGCAGCAGCAAGCATATGTGGCAGAAAGCACCCAGGATCAACTCATGCAAAAGATATTTAACAAGAGTTATATTCACCTGATAAGGGCACCTGTGACTGACTCATGGGAAGAGGTTCTCCATTTGCAACACGGATTTGCCACTCTACGAGATCTTGACCAACAATCATCTCTGTCACAGGATGCTCAACCTGCATATATATGCTCCTGATTAGGATTCAGTAGAGCTTGAGGAACTAACATAAAGAGAGTGGAGAGATTGACAAAAGTACCTGAAGGCGGGTGTTCATCTCCATAAAATAAAATTGGTCTGAGACTGTATCAACTATAAACTCCACAGTGCCAGCATTGTGATACCCAACTGCCTTTAGGAAGAGAGAAATTTCCATTAATAGAAATGAAAAATAAAATTAAATGAAAGCTCTTAAGAGACAGTTGTGTTGAGGAAAATACAACCAATCAGCCATAAAATAGAGACAAATTCATTGAACTTCTATACCCAAAGGGAAATTGACGGATATCAGTATGGTTTGTAGCCAACGAATTCATCCCTGAAAAGGAAGGTGCTATGCAATTGGAAATACAATAGCAGCATGCACAATGAAAAACAAGGTTTAATACCATAGGGGGGGCACTAGAAGCAAGTTTAAATACTGTAAAAAGAGTCACACCATTGAAATGGACATGCTGAAATAAAACAAAAAGAAAACCTAATGAACGGACCTTTATTAAAAGAGTACGGGTCCTCCAACCAAACTATGAAGCAGGTAGCACTTCTTAACTTCCAAGTATAGAATTTACATTACGTCTAACCTTATCAAATGGTTAGCATTAACTGCTATTCAGAGTACTTTACAAGTTTGTATAAAATCTTCGGGTCCTTACAAAGGAAGAAAAAACTTGGGGCTAAAATCAGTACAATAAGGTATCCCTTTCAATGACAATAAACCTGAGGGGATAGCACTCCAGTTCAAAGATTCTAAATCTAAACATTAATTAAATAGACCACGCAGTTGCAAAATTGATTCTTGGTACATCATAGCACCGAATTGGGACCAACCAAGTGGTAGGTCACCGGGCTTAACTTTATCACTTCGCCAAAGGCATGAATAATTAAAAAAAAAACTTCCTGAAATGATAGGACCAATCAGAGAAAGCTACTATTAGTGTTTTCTAATTACAATCTGTAGATGATCCACCTTGGTTCATGAAAAAAATGCACACACCAGAGTGATACCATGTATGAAGCCAGCTCCCCCTAACATGCTACCCATATATCTTAAATGCCTTTAATTACATCTACAACAGAACTGGTCACATTTATTTCAAAAGTTTCAAGAACTATGTGTTCTCAAACTATATGGAAGAGCTCACCTGATTAGACTGTCTTTAGTATGATAAAAACTATAAATGGAAGCCATTATTGTAAGTTCCTCATGTTCATTTTTCAGTTCTTGCCATTAAAATGACATCAATAGTTTAATTAAAAATAGCTCCATGTAATAAATTCAAAGTCTTCAGTGGGGATCTTAACTAATACTTCTGCCAAAGCATTTCACCATGATAGGTCTGTCGTGCACAACACACATTTGCATAGACATTCAGAACCTCATAATGCCATTTGCAAACACCTGACAATCTCAGCTGATGAGCACAGTATTAAATAGTTCAACAGACTAAGAAATGTCACCTTGGCTGCAGACACGGCAGCTTGACCCAACTGAGATCGGAAACAACTAGAAATGTTTGGCTGCATTAATGAATTCTCCATTACAACTCTATAAGAAAAACAATCACAAACCATAACTGAAAATGCAGAAATCTATCATACAGCTGGGGCCTCTTCAATTATCTTCTGGTGTCTTCTCTGCACGCTGCAATCTCTCTCATACAAATGCAGAATGTTTCCTTGTTTGTCCCCAAATATCTAAAATATCAGGCAGAAGAGAATCTATTAATTGATGGCATCCGCTAGACAATTAAAGCGTATGCAGAGTATCAGACTAAATGCAGTCAATGTATCTACCAAAAAGTAAAAAAATTTAGTTCCTATTAATTTATTTTTTAATACATTATGGAGAAGTCTGAGGCCAACATTCTCAAACTCAATCGTCAAGCACAACCAGAATGTTTTAAAAAACTATGTTTTTTATACGTTAGGATCGTCCTCAACTACTTTTTCAAAAAATAAGAAACCATGTAAATAACAGTACCTGCACTTCTATGTGCCTTGGCCGTGTGATATATTTCTCAAGCAATATTGTGTTTATACCAAAAGAAGCAGCAGCCTCACGTTGTGCTCCCAGGAAAGATTCAGCAAATTCCTTTGGACTCTGCACGATCCTCATGCCCTACAAAATGGATATTATAAGAACTTCATCGGGGAAGGAAAATGAATATCAAACATGAGAAGGATAATCCAAATTGAAGTCCTCTCTTGCCATGTTGCAAAGGCTATAATAAACGTTTATACTATTACTAAAATAACTTTACTTTTAAACGTGTTCATCGGGTGGAAATGGCAAAGGCTAAAAAGGATGGCTACATTAAGTCTATGAAGGTTGCATCATAGGTTTACTTTTATTGGGATGTTTCCACTAAGTTTGTGACCCTTGAGCAAGGTTGAAGGGCGGCTGGTGAGAAATGGATACCCTCTTCAAGATCTTCCAAGACCAACTTTTATTGCTTTCAAATCTCCTTAAAAGTAGATCTGTTCCCAAGTCTTGTCAATTCAGACAAAAAGGTGCATAGGCTAAAAGAAATGGACACCCTCTTCATGCTAATGAGACGTAACTGATACAGCCTCACAAGTTGAAGAGGATAAATACCAAGGAAACAAAATTCAAGACTAATCAATTAAGTAATAGCACAAGTTCTTAGGGAAAAAAAAAGAGAGTAATAGCACAAGTTAGGGGAACATTTTACCTATCCATGTTTCATAATATGTACCTTGCAACACCATATCCTTCATTCTAGCAACACTACAGTCTTACCATATTCTTCAAAGCAATAATAACTTGAAATATAGGGTAAAAGAATGCCAGGAAATCACACACCTTTCCTCCGCCTCCATGAGTTGGCTTTATTAAGATTGGATACCCAATCTTCTCTGCTTCTAACTTCATTAGATCGATATCTTGTTCTTTACCATGATATCCAGGCACAAGTGGTACCCCTGCTGCACCCATTATTCTCTTCGACGCACTGGCAAAAGATTACACATCAATCGAGAATGCCTCTTACCAGATGGAAAGCATATTGTACACAAAAAGGGAAAAAAATTTCCGCATGGATGTGTATATGTGCATGCAGGAGAACACAGGTGCTTGTTAAAGAACAAAGTTCATCTGATGGTTGTAGATTAGGAGTTACAGACAGAGATATTCTAGTAGAAAGGGAATTCCCACATCCGCAATCCTGATTCGCTACAGGAGAAGTTGAGACCAAAGTAGAACTAGGGATCAGGTTGATGACCATAGAGAATACGGTTGAACAGAAGCCAGTGAGTTGTACCTTTTATCGCCCATGTCACGGATTGCCGATGCAGGAGGCCCAATAAATGTAAGACTTCTATCTTCACAAACTTGAGCAAAATCAGCACTCTCTGACAAGAAACCATAACCAGGGTGGATAGCCTAATTTTCAAAAGAAGATATCCATCTGAAAGCATGTCCTTGCAATATCCAAATTATTAAGCAATCAATTATCTACCGGTGAAACAAAACAGCAACCAACAAATATTTAACATCAGTCAGCCAATGAAGTAAAAGAGTGTAGGAACAAAACAGATCGATTAGATCCAGAACACGACGCAACAGCCCTCTACATGTTTCAAACATGATGAGAGTACATTTAAATAGCTAAAAGCACTAAGTCGAATAGTCGATGGAGATATAGAAGTTTCTAATCCTATCTACTTACAAAAAGCCGCCAAAAGCACAATGGTAAAAAGATACTAAATTTGTTCTCTCATTTTGTGACAATCTCTCGCCAACCGAGCATAGAAATCCTCTCTCACCTGCGCCCCGGTTCGTATCGCAGCCTCGACGATTGCCGACGCGTTCAAGTAACTCAACCGAGCCGGGGGCGGACCGAGAAGCACGGCTTCATCGGCCGATTTCACGTGTAGCGCATCCCGGTCAGCGTCGCTGTAAACTGCGACGGTTCGAATGCCGAGCCTCTTCGCTGTCCTCATGATTCTGCAAGCAATTTCGCCTCTGTTCGCCACAATAATTTTTTCTATACGCTGCGCGGTTTTGTTCTCCGAGGAAGAGTGATAGAGTAACCGTATTTGCAGGAGGAATGGTTTGTGTTGGTGGAGCTTACGACGGAAAATGGAGGCCATAGACGCCATGGGTAGGACTTGGGGAGTTGTGTGAGTGACTGGGCGAGCAGAGGATATGAAGATAAAGAGGACTGTATGGGTTCTTTTGGTCAATTCAATAAGTTGGCTAGGGCTAATTTTGTATTAGTAGAAAGTTTGTTTGTGTGCTATGGCGTGATGTCATTGGTTTTCAGAACTATCTTTGGTTGATTTGTACCGGAGGATAGTGGAGACTTCTTGTCGGATTTGGATATGACGTCGTATTATCCTTTTGCCCAATTACCTCTCTGTCTCTTTTGTCCGATTGTGGTGCTGACCTGGCGAGCTCTTCCTATCTAATGGATAGGACGAAACCTCGTGGCACGGTGGCTTTTGCCTTCTCAGTTCTCAAGGTCAAGTAATTTAGGGTATGTTTGGTTTATGTTTTGAGATAAGCTTTTGTTTTTTTATTTTTTTGAAAGTAGTGTAGATTCTATTAGGATTGATGAAAATTGTGTTAAAAGTTGTTGGAAATTGAAGAAAGTTATTGAGATTGGTGAAAAAATATTGAAATTGATGAAAAAGTGAAAGGAAAACGTTTTAAAACATGAAACAAACATAACCTTAACGTCTGCAACAAGTTTTTTGGTCTGGGCCATTTTAGGTTCCCACTGATAGGCCCATGTCTTTTCTCTGCCTTGTGAACTTTTTTGGCTTGTAATCTCCCCCATAGACCGAAGAAACTCTTCAACATTTCCTGCTAGTTGGGCAGGTAAATTCAAGGGCCCGCAGGGACCAGGCTTGGGCAAATCCTATAAGTAGCAGCACTATTTGTAGAGCAAAACCAGTCCATTTCTGTGCTCTTGGCCGAATGACCCACCATGTCCTTGTACACAGTAGACTCCAAACTCACGGGAGACGTGACCAAAAATTGTGTAAATCAAACAATAAACCTACAGCCCAAAAGATACATCAGATGGAATGATCATACAAAGAGCTATACTTTTTTATCAACAGAAATGATATTTGGATAAGGGTTTGATTTAAGGATTTAGATTTGTAGCTGCACTTCCAGTCCGATCATTGTGCTCTGAGCTCACCCAAATTTAGTTGATTGAGGGCAGAAACTGAATGCAATATATTTCTCTCGTTACTCGAGAGAAATATATTTTTTAGTGAAGTCCATTTCTAGAGAGAGGAATTAGATTTCAATTGATAATCCAGATTTCTGACCGCCCATTTTCGGGAATAAAAGTAAGAAATTATTTTATATATTTTATTTTATGAGATAAATCGGTCTATATTTACATTTCCCGACAGTGTTTAAAGGTCGAACCGAAAGAAACAGAATATGAGGTGGATGGTTTAAGGCCTGCACATGGCTTCTGAACTTATTGGGGGGTGGGGGGGCCACTTGGCTCTTGTTTAGAATCTTTAGACGTGTTGGGCAGGACAAAGTGAAGTGCTTCCTAAACCCATCCCATCCATGTATGAACGAACAATTGGATTTGTTATCTGTCTTGCTCGGAGGGCCCAGTAGCATTCTCTGTGCCTTTATTCTACCGAGGAATGAATAGACAAGAGATCCAAAGTAAGTAGGTTTGAAGATGGACAATCTTCTTTACGGGTTTGATGGCTACATTTGTCTTTCAATGCTACTAGAAGCTCTCAAGCACAGAACGATTCTGTTGAATGAAGATGGACAATCTTCTTTACGGGTTTGATGGCTACATTTGTCTTTCAATGCTACTAGAAGCTCTCAAGCACAGAACGATTCTGTTGAATATAGAAGTGTGATAGGGTTGAGGGTAAAATCACATTGGAAGAAGTCAAGTCGTACGTGATTAATATAACATAGTTGAACCTAAATCAATATGCTTAAGTTTTTAGGTTGAGTGGTGTGTTGAAATAAGAGACGAGAGCGAGAGAAGAATACTTTTGTATATTCTGAGGTGTGTCTAAACTGTACAAGGAGTCATTCTTTTATAAGAGGAGGTGACAACTATACAAAGTAACCAATTGATACATAATCAACTAATTAAGACTGATTACACAAATCTCAATCATCTTGATTTGAGGAGAACTTCCTGATTCAGGAAGATCTTGATTTGAGGAGATCCTGGGAGGGATCATCTTGACAAGCTTGGAGAAGAGTATTAAAATTCAAGACTTTGGATGACATACGATTGAGTAAATATATTGCAGTGGCAACAATATCACCCCAATAACGGTTGGGCACATGAGCTCCATGTAAGAGAGTATGAGCAGTTTCAAGAATATGTATGTTTTTTTTTCTTTTAGCGACTCTATTTTGCTGAGGCGTCTATGAGCATGAGGTTTCATGAAGAAGACCATGGTGTTGAAAATAATCTTGAAACCTTGTAACTGGTGATTAACGTATTCATCGCCATTATCCGAGTAGAGAGTCTGAATCTTGCCCGAGAACTGAGTTTGAACCATAGCATGCTGGAAGGTTTGGAACACACTCAGTACCTTGTCCTTATGTTTCATCAAATAGAGCCAAGTCATCCGTGTACAATCATCCACAAAAATCACAAACCATCATATACCAGACATAGAAGGAACTGGGGATGGACCCCACTCATCAAAATGAATTAAAGCAAAGGGAACATCATTTTTATTCATGCTCACCGGGTACAAAACTCGATGACTTTTAGCTAAAATGCAAGTATCACACTGAAGGTCAAGGTTCTGCAAATGGGAAAACAGATTAGGGAACAAATGCTTCATATAAGTGAAAGACGGGTGACCCAAACGACGATGTCAAAGCCAAAGTTGTCTCTCTTTGGTGCCAATCGGATGGGTCATCTACCGCTCTGTCGTTAGAGCTCTCCATTCTCCATTTTCGCCTCGCCTTTCTCTTCTCCTCTTTTCGCCCTACTTTTTCCTTTGTCGTTATCCTCTCTACTCTCACTCCCTCTCCTTTCACCCTTCCTCCCCCAACCTGTCCTTCTCGACCTCCCCTCTCCACCCTCTGTACCTTAGCTTCCCCTCCCCTCTCCATGTCTACCAACCCCCTGACCTTAATGCTTTTGAGGTAGACTTAGCCTTCCTCATTGACAAAACCTATGGTATAATCTAGGATGAAGACTCTAATGACTTTACTGAATCTCTTTAAGAGGCTGAGCAGATTTCTACCTCTATTCTTGTAGGGAAGGTTATTTCCCATTGTATCTTGAGCAAACAGGCCATGAAGGATATTGTTATTAACTCTTAGAAGAATGTTGACGGCTTACAGGTTGAAGATTTGGGCAACAACACTTTTATTTTTACCTTCTCTCACCCTGATATTCACAATCGGATCTATAATGGTGGTCCATGGTGTGTTCGGGGTCAGTGATGATCCTCACTCCCTGAAACCCGTGTCATACTATTAATTAGGTTGATATTTCCTCCCTCCAGTCTAGATTCAAATACATGGGCTGCTGCTGGTGAGGATGAATGAGAAAAGTATTCTTAAGGTTGCTTAACTTGTTGGACCTATTCTCGAACATGACTTTCCCTCCAATGCAAAGTTCTGGGTGTCCAGATTTTTTATGGTGAAAGTGATGCTTGATGTGCCCAAGCCCTTAGTGCCTAGATACTTCGAACGTCGTTGGGACGTTGCCCCTGCTGGTTTAATATTAAGTACTCGGAGTTCTGTTACTCTTGTGGTCGGCTGGGACATACTCAGAACAGTTGCAGTGCCAAGCTTAACCTTTCGGATCCTAATTTTAAGTTTGGCCCTCAAATGCGAGCTGATGGCCTTGAAATTTCAGACGTTGGTCGTTGGTCCATTGAAACACTCCCCTCACTATCCTCCTTTTCAACTAAAACCTCCCCAAGTGTCCATTATTTTGTTAAATCTCTGGAAGATGTTCAGGACATGGATGCCTCTCGTTCGCCTTCTATCACTACACCTCGTTCTTCTCCTCCTGTTTTAGCCTTGCCCTAATATTCATCTCCCCATTCTAAAGCTAAACGTCATTTACCCTTCCTCCATTACCCTCCTCGCTCCCTTGAGTCGACGGACCTTTCCTCTGATTTTTCTCCCCGCATCCACCTCTGACACCTCTACCCTGCAGCTTTTTCAGCTACCTTTAGACGTGCCCCTGAGTCAGGTCTCTTTCTAGAGCCGACATCCCCCTGCAACCTCTAACATGTCCCTTGCCCCCTTTCAGCCACACTCCTCCTGTCCGTCATTATCATTTGCTTTTGAACGAGACCATCAAATCATCATTGATTCTCCTCCTTAAGAGACCACTGACATCTTCTGGCATCTCCCTTTGGCCTCTCCTCTTGAGTCGGGCCCCCACTCCCCTCCCTCTCAAGATGACTCCATTACCTATACACAAGTGTCCCAATTCATGGCCCATAGTGACATTCAAATGGAGACAACTCATGATGTTTCTAATGCCTTTCTCACCCTGGCATGGTCCCAAGACCCAGATGAGGGATTGACTCTTGACCTTATTCTCACCCAACTCATCTCCAATAGGCCCTCTGGTAGCTCTGGCTCCCTCGTCATTGAATGCATCAAAGGAAAAAGAACAGAAATCAGATGGAGCCTCCATCGAGACCATTACAGATTGCACCATCGTCCCTCTCAACATTCAGAGCAAGATTCGTAAAGGCAAAGAGTCGCATAGTCATGGTATCACTCTAGGAAGCCGTTCCTCTTTGGCAAGATCAACAGGGGTCAAAAAATTGGTGTTGGATCATGTCGCTGAAAACCAACCAGAATTGCTCAATTCCAAGACTAGGGAGAATGGCCTAGGTGCGCCCTCCCCAGTCAGCCATGAAACTCTTACACTGGAACTACCGCTGTCAAGCTTGCATTGCGGCAGTTTGTACTCTGTGATCATGGATTGGGCGTTTTAATCGTGACTGCATTTTTTGTTGGAAACAAAGATTACTCAGGTTCGCTCTACTCTCTGTCGCGTTGGTTTTGAGAATTGTTTGGAATTTCCTCTCGTTGGTCTTAAGGGAGGGCTAGCCTTTGCCTGGCGGCAAGGGGTGGATTTTGAAGTTACTAGTATTTCTCCTCACATCTTGAATATGTTATGGTTTTCTGATCCTGGACACATTCCGTGGATGTTGACTTTAGTTTATGGCCCAACCTCTTGGCATGATAAAAATTGTTTTTGGGATCAAATGCACTTTCTCGCTGATGCTTTCCAGGGTGCGTGGCTTTGCTTGGGGATTTCAAATCCCTCGCCTCTCTGGATGACAAAAGGGGGGAAATTCATTTGCTACTTCTTCCTCATTTTATGTTAACTAAAGGTCTGGTTGACCTTGGTTTTTCTGGTCCGAAGTATACTTGGAGTAACAAATGCCTTGGTGCTGCCTTGATTCGGGAGATACTTGATCGTGATATTGTGAATGGTGACTGGAGGCTGTTATTTCCTTGAGCCACTATTTTTCATTGCCCTCGTACGGGTTCGAATCATACTGTCATTGTCCTCCATACTTTTGGTGATCACAATCTTGGACCCCGACCCTTTCGGTTTGAATCATTTTGGGTCTCCAACCCATCTTTCCTTTCTATGGTAATCCAAGCTTGGGACCATCGGTACCTAGGTTCCCCTGCTTTTAAAGTTTGCCAGAAACTCAAAGTTTTTAAGAAGTTGTTGAAACGGTGGAACAAAGATACTTTTGGTAATGTTCATGAGAATGTCAAACATCTTAAGTCAGATCTCTCTCGGGTGCAAGCTTTAGACCCTTCTCTTACTACTGAAGCTATCGAACAACACATTCAAATGGAACTACAGGTTGCTTTGAAGCTTGAGGAGCAATTGTGGCGTTGTAAATCGTGTGTTCGCTGGCTCACCACTCCCGAGTTAAATACGAGTTTCTTCCATCTTTTCACGATTATTCGTTGGAGGAAAACTGCATAAAAGGTTTGAAAACTGAAGATGGGCGGTGGCTCAACTCCCGTGAAGACATTGATAATTATTTTTGTCATTCCTTCCAGACCCTTTTTTGCTTCCAGTAACCCCTCTTTCAACAATGAATTGGTTGCTTTGATTGACCGTGTTTTTACTGTGGAAGACAATGATTTAATCTGCTCTGTTCCTGGGGAAAATGAAATTTGGTCTGCTGTTATGTATATTGGTGCTTCAAAATCTCCTGGTCCGAATGGGCTTACTGCCCTATTTTTTCATAAATTTTGGTCTACAGTGAAAGTTGATGTTATTCACGCAGTGCAACACTTCTTTTCTTCTGGATTTCTATTCAAAGCCCTCAACCACACGAATATCGTTTTGATTCCCAAAAGAGATAACCCGACCCTTGCGGCTAGGAGAGGCCATATAGGGTAAATCGCATGTGAGATACCTATATGGTCGAATCCTCCTTTTATTAGGGGTGTCATGTTATTTACTTTTGAGTCTCAAACATTTCCATGTTGGTGGGATTCAATTAAGAAAACAATTTTAGTCATATTTTGGAAAGATTGCTCTTTGATTGAAGTTATGAGTCTTTTAGGCATGTGACAATTACCTTTGCTCCATATTTGGAAGCTTATGGCCAACCACATCCCTAAATAGGTGATCAATCAATCTTTGATTGATTTGTCCTTATTTTTGGGCTACTTTTGAAGAAAAAGACAAGATTTCTACAAGATCTTTCCTTTCTAACCTCAATAAGATATTGAAGGATTGTTTGAGTGGGAAACATGACTTTTCTCTATAAGGAAAGGCTTGCAGCCCAAGCCTATGAAGGTACTATATATACCCATCCATAGCAGTATTTGTAAGGATCAAATTTTTATCCATTGAATATATAAAAGTCTCTAAGGGAGCTTTTGGTCAATTTTGTTCCATTATCTTTCGTTGTTCGGGGTTAAGCCTGAAACTTGGGCTAGCATGGGTGCTATAGTGCTTGGGTTAGGCCGGTCAAGTTAGGGGCAATCTACGACTGAGGTTAAACCAGGAAGCTTGGGCTAGCAGATGAGGTTTGGTGCTTGAGGTTAAGCCTGACATCTCATCAACTTTTTAGAGGTTCATCATTGGGTTAAGCTGACTTTGTTCCATAATTACATTCTAAGTTTCGTCTGGTGATGTCAGCCCATTCGAGCTTAGGCTTGCGTATTCTTCTTTTCATCCATTTTCCCGAACATATATATTTCTTTTAATTTATCTTACAATAAATCAAAATATCTTTTCTTTTATTTTCTTTTAGATCCGATACAGGAGATTTTGCTCATCATCACCGGTGTTGCTATGGCCGCCGATTAAGTGACGCACCGCCACGTACCCTGCTACGAAGTGGTGGGTTCAATTGGAGCTGTTTTGAATTGAAGACCACGCGAAAGTTTGATTGCTTCGTTCAGACCGTGCAATTGAAGATGACGCTATCATGATGGATCAGACAAACATTACTCTTTACCCATGTGCATCAAAAAGTCAGGCCACTCTACCACAAGTTTCAATAAGATCAATTCCATTGTGCTTTTTTCTTTTATCATTCTAGAATGGGAATAAGAATTGGTTACAAATTTGGCTGAATTTGTTTCTAATTTGTAATATGCCATCTCAAATCCATAGAATTTTTCCTTACTAACTTTCTGTTTTCTCGTATTTTCCTTTTAAGGTAGGCAGGAGATGATGATATGGGTTGTGTACATTCAGTGGACTGGAGCTGCATAATACAAGTAGATGTCAGAGGTTCTTCCTCGTATTTTAACTTCCACCAGGCATCAGCAATGATTAAAAACGGTTCTTTGCAGAGTAATTGCTCGCGAGCTAGCTGTAAAGTGGGGTGCCTGCCTGCCTGCCTGCTTTTTTTCACCAAAGACCTTTAACTTTGGCCTACAGTACTCTCTTTTTTTTCTTCTCTCTCTCTGAAATAGCCTACAGTCTACTCAATGCCGTTAGTTTCGCGTGGAAGTAAGAGACCTCGTATAAGCATCCCCACGTGACCCTATCAAAACTTACAAGCCACCCACACTTCTTCTCGTGCAGTCTATTTTTTCTTGTTTCTATTTGGAATATTTTGCTGCTGGTTAATGTACGGATACAAATTTCATTCTGTTAACAAAATTATATCCCATTTTCTCTAATGATATTGATAAAGTTTGAATGTAGGATAGGGTTTTGTATTTTTTTTTTTTGAGTAATGCGTAAAATCTTGTGAAACGAGCTTACACAAAATATTTTTACATAACTAATGACAAATCTCGAAGAGGTTAGCATGAGATCTAGCGTCCAGAAAGCCTCCCACTAAAATTGGCACCGATCTCGAGGTCGTCTTTATCACTTAGACAATCGTTTATGGTTGGCTTTACATTGGAAGAGAATCTCTCCAATTCGGGTGATCGAATTGCAGGAGCAATAGGAGAGAGATAGACATAGTGAAGTGGGTCCCGCTCGGGACTCACACTATCCAAACAAGAACCGCACTGCTCGAGCAATGTAGGTTTTGGGCGGGATCCACTGCCATCTTTCCCTCTCTTTTAGGGCTAAACAAAAGCGGACCGCGGATCGGAAAATCGGACCGGAATTGCGGTCCAATCTGGTCCTATTTTTTAAAATGTGGTCCGGTCTTTTTGTTTAAATGCGGACCGGATCGCATTTATTAATATAAATAAAAAATATTTTTTTATAATTTTTAATACAAATTATAAACTTAAAACGTTTAATTTTAATCTAAACTCAAACTCTACATTTTTATATGTCATTCCCCCTTTGAAATTAACCTAAAAAAATTAAAAAAAAAATTGAAACCGGTCCGGACCGCATTTAGTAGGACCGGATATCCGGTTGTTCAACCCTACTCTCTCCTATTGCACTCTGCAATTCAGTCACCCGAATCACAGAGGATGGATCCTTTTACATTATATAATATTTTAATATTTTCTTTTTCTGTTCCTGTTTTGATCTCTTTCTCTTCCGCACGCGGACATGCATAATTAAGACAACTGATTAGCTACGCAACCATGATCAGTTCAAGTCAAAAGGCACGTCGAAAACCTTTTCATATTTGCCTTGCTAGCTAGAAGTACCGATCAAAACTTCCACGCTTGCCATTCTGGACGGCTGTTGATTGATTTTAAAGCATCTCGTGTTCCTCCAAACAATCATCCATCTTTTATAAAGATTCTCATCCCTTCAATAATTCACTTCGGATATATATATGACTTTCTCATCACTAGAAGATTAGTTCAAAGAATAACACCTCAGGCAATTAGGCTTTTCTAGACTTTTGAAGATCTTAGGTAGAGTTCCATTCATCTACCTGCATATATATAATTCCAATAAATAAATAAATAAATTAACTTGGAGAATAAATAATTTTCTAGCTCTCCATTCATCCATTTCTTTATACATTCTTTCATAAAATAATACACGTACATCCAGCTTCAATTTAAAGAATTCTAAACCATCCCATGACCAACACAAACAGTTTAGGATTTGCAGTTTTTTAAAAGCATCTCTTAGAGAAAATAATTAAGAAAACAAATCTTACAATTTTTATAATAATTTAAATTTTTGGGATAGACAGTAATTTTATATGGTATCAGAGTAATGATCTTAATTAAATTTGTACCTCAGCTTCATTTAAAAATGTCAAATTATTTTCCTAATAAGTGTGGCCACGTACTTTCTAATCTTGAACTGTTAAATAATATAATTAAAGAATTAAATTAGATGATGATTTTCCAATAAATTAAGAAGAATATAATTCCTTTGGGGACAACGAAAAATAACACTTTAAGAATGAAGAAGAATACTTCTTGGTGGTGGTGTTTCTGAAAATCCATGGTGGCATCTGGCATGAGTTCTTCCCGCATTAGTATTTTTCTATTAGTTAGATCATGAGTCTTAATCAGTTTCGCATTAAAAAAGAAAAGTCGAAAAATTACATTTCTCATCTTTTTAACTTCCACATATTTTGTAATTTACACCATAAACTAATAATTGATTAATTTACACTCTAAGCTTCATATTATAATATTATAGTGAAGATTGTGACATGGATCTTTTTTTTTAATATAGGGTACGTACAAAGTGTAAACCAATTAGTAATTTGGAATGTAATATGTCAAGTTTAATTGTTTGAAATGTAAATTGCAAAACATATAGTTTTTCTTTAATAAAATTTTTATTTGATCACTTCAATTCTAATTCATTTCAAAAATTTGCATTCTTCAACACTCAACACTCTAAATCGTAGCTGATTAGTCGATCCGCATGAAATGATAAAGTGATCCGAGCGAAGCACGAGGTGAATCTTAGGGATGCCGAAGTGAAAAAGACATATTGAATGGGACGAGCTTCCATTCGGGGATAGAAAGGAAAAACAAGTTGTTCTGTCGCAAGTTACAAGGTAGATCATCTTCGAAGAGGAGCCTTAAGAGAAAAAAAAAGTCTCAATTACTAGTGTGGATGATTAATATAGAATAATTGGGCTTTTATAGGTTGAGTGACACTCCTATATGTTATATTATGAGCTCATTAAAAAATTCTCATGTGTTCATCTCCCCAACAATCACTTTATTGTTCTATACCCGAAACGTTACATAATAGTTCTTAAATGGTTATCTCCAGTGATAAGTAATTAAATATGTTAATTATATTACCAGTTATCAGAATATCTAAATGGAAAATAACTTCTTCTTTTTTAATTTCTTCATCCATCCAATAAATTAAATAGATCACGACCAAAAGTATCGGAAAAGAAAAATTTTAATGATTGCACCCTACGAGTTTTGATACTTCGCACTATAATATATTATTTTTGTCATATTACACCCAACAATTACTTATTTTAGATACTTTACATCATCCATTAAAATTTTCAGTTAATTTAGATAGAAAATGACCTTTTGGTGCGTGAAGTGACAATTTATCCCCATTATTTTTTTGGTGACCATTTTATGAGGGTAAATCGTAATTTTAGAGACTAACAAAAATCAAATTCAGTTTAAATTGATGAATTTTTTTAAAAGAATGTGCAAAGTATAAAATCAAAAGTTTATTGGTGCAATGTGACAAAAATAATAAAATTGGGGTGCAAAGTGTATTTATTCTTATATGAATTCTTATTAATTACCAAGAAATATGAAGTAATTATGTTTTTTTAATAGTATAAAAGAATATTGAGTCTTCCATCTTTATTTGCGAAACATTTCCTATAAAGATAGAAAACTAAAATCGAATTCCTTGGTCAATTACCAGCAAGAAGTTTTGTTTTAAAATTGGTTTAGGTTGTCATATCCCATTATCTACCAATTTATATAATGTTTATTTTTTCTTAGTTTTAGTACATCTCAAATATTTATATGTTGAAATCGAGTGATGAGCTATAACTAATAGTTACAATTTGAATAACATGATCATAATAATATTTAAAATAATCTAAATGCTATATATGTGATCCTATAAAGGCATGTCGAAGATGTTTTAATTGTAAGATAAATTAGTTTGAATAAACTCTTCAAAGCTCTTATTTATCATCTGAAAGTCCACTTTGTTATAAATCAATTTTTTTCAATATTCCTATTGAACGTCGAGAACAGATAACTTTATATCTTAGGGGCTGTTCGGCACCTTTGTATTCTCAGGATTTTTTGAATCCTGAGAATACACAAACCGAACATGTTTTTTAACATCACCTAAAAATAACTACCGCACGTATACCAATAAAGTTAACATCACCTAAAATTTTTTAAAACACAAAAAATTCTAAAAAAACTACCCCCACCAAACATCCTCTTAGATATATTTCTAAGAGTAGTTGTTGTCAAATAAATAATTCTAACTATGAGCAAACCCAAAGGAATATAATTGATAATCAAAAGTAATGTAAGAATCCTTTCGGGGGTGTAGATGAGTTGGTTTACGGAACCATTGGACGATTGACCGACCTTGATTCGACTTTCTACATTAACAAAACTCACTACTTAAATGATACATGCATTGAGAGATTATTGTACATGTCTAAAGTTGAGTTTGCCGCAATGCTAAACCTTCTAATATAACTAAATTGAGTTAGGTCAGTCCGAGTCTGGTACATACACTACAAAAAAACCCGCCTATAGCGGCGGTCACTGTAGCGGCGGTCAGAAAAACCGCCGCTACAAGGTGGTTTTAGCGGCGTTTACAGAAAATCGCGGCTAAAAATAGCCTATAGCCACGGTTTCTGTAGCCGCGGTCATTGACCGTGGCTATAGACGGTCTTTAGCCGCGGTCAGTGACCGCGGCTAAAAATAGCTAAAAGGGGTCTGTCGCGGCGGTCGAGACCGCCGCTATAGACCTCTGTAGTTGCGGTTTTTTCAAACCGCCGCCAAAAGGAGGGTCTGTAGCGGCGGTCTCTATAGTGGGGGTCACTGACCGCCGCTATAGAAAGAGGGTCTGCAGCGGCGGTCACGTTGACCGCCGCTGAATCTCGTACCTGTAGCAGCGGTTTTAATACAAACCGCTGCTACAGGTATACCTATAGCGGCGGTCTTTGTAGTGACCGCCGCTATAGGTATAAATTTAAAAAACTGAAAAAAATAGAAAAATAAAATTTTATGTGTTATTTAAGGTTAAAAATTGTTTTATTGACTATTTATTCCTTTTTATACATAATTTTATTTTGTCACATGTTTTAAAAAAAATTTAAGAGACCTACTTAATAAAATATGAAATTAGAGAGAGTGTTATGAATATTGAAGTTGTTATATAGAATTGGGGCATTTTTCGCACACGTGTCGGTTTTTTTGTCATAACTTTGGCTACAAGTATCCGATTCGCGCCCATGACCCCAATTCGGAAAGCTCTTTTCGGCGCGCACGTCGTGGGCACCCAGCTACGCTTCGGTGCACCTCGTTTCGAGCCCTAAATCCGCTGTTTTCCCTCTCAAAAACATATTTTTAGTTATGATTTTCTTTCCTTTACCGTTTAGGAATTATTTTTGAACCCGATTTGGGTCATATTTTGACAGTCTATTTAATTTTGCTAAAATCCTATTAGGGATGAGATTTTAGCCCGGCTTGTGGTTTAATTTTAACTTAATATTTGGTCATAGATATTATTTAATTAATTTCATATCTGGTATTAATTTGCAGTCTGCATTGCAACAATTGTTCCACTGCTGTTGTTTAGAGCAGACCTGCGCTGCGTGATACGGTTCTCTGGCACATTGCTATTAGCTTTCTTGCTTGGATCAGGTATCTCCCATTCGCATTATAAATTTGCCAAGGGTATACATGCTGCTAAATCTGTTCTTTGCCATTGTATTTTGAGTTTTCTAATGCGAGAAGATGAATTCAGTTTGTTCCTGGAAATTCCCTACATGTTTTGAACCAAATGACTGATACAAAAATGATTTCATTTACTTTACGGCGGCTCAAATATTCTTCAATATTTTTGGCTGCATTTCCAAGCCTTTTAAGGAAGTACATTAAGGTATGTGTGGAGCTATGTTCTTCTGGTTCTTTTGTTTAAGGTCTTTACTTGAATCTGATGTGCATGCTCTGCTGTTTGTTGTTATGTATTCTGCACTTTACCACAAGTGGTTTAAGGTTGCTAATGTAAATAGTTTCTTTTATACAACCACTTATTAAAAATGAAAACAAAAATCAAAATAAGAAGGGTCTGTAGCTTAGATAGTTTAGATTGTATAATACAAGTACGTTGTGCGACATAATTTCTTAAGAGATTTATGCATCCGGCTTGGATCTGATTGCTTAGATGAATGCTTTAAAGGGATATATAAAGCGTATGTATTGAACTGCCAGTTTATAAATGCATTGAAATTACAACATCTCCAGTTTCTTGGAAATTGCGTCATTGAACTTCTTGGAGTCGATCTTCCTACTGCATATTAACATGCCTTTGTTTTTATTCGGCAATTGGCAATGATTTTACGAGACGCACTCAATACAAAAACAAAGGTATTTATTTGGCACTTCAATGGATCAATTCTGCAGGTTCTTTTGTTAATCCCTTTGAGGAGTGGTACTTTGATACCTTTAACTGGTGCTTTTTATTATGTATAGTGCATTGAGAGCATCTTGATGTTTTACCATTTTAATGTCACTGGAGACTGATGTTTGTGTTGGCCAGGAACTTCACTTTTCTGAGTTTTCAATGTGATATGTAGGAGGCATTCCGAAAGGTATATGAGTGGAAGTTCATTAACTGCCTTGAGCTTTGGACTGGAGCTATCTGTGCCTACAGCTCAGAAGCTGACTTCAGGCCCCTTGCTTATCCTCTGTCCCAAATAATTTATGGTGTCGCCCGTCTGGTTCCAACTGCTAGATATTTTCCCCTTAGATTGAGGTGTGCTAAAATGCTTAACCGCATTGCTGCTTCCACCTGTACTTTCATACCTGTTTCCATGCTCCTTTTGGACATGCTGGAAATGAAAGAATTAAATAGGCCCCCCACCGGAGGCGTTGGCAAAGGTGTTGATTTACGGACTATACTCAAGGTACTTCTGGGCATGTATGCGTCATTGACCGCCGCTATAGACCTCTGTAGTTGCGGTTTTTTCAAACCGCCGCCAAAAGGATTCTAATGCCTAGTACTTTCCTTTTTTGGAATCTTTTGCTGTTTCATAGTTTTTTACTTGCCTAAAATTTCACTCTGCATTCTGCTTTTTGATGTGTGGTTTCCTGCAATGTGAAACAGCCTTTTAGCTTTTCTTCTTATATTTACTTGCTTGGTGATTTGTAGGTCAGCTTATTACGCAGCAATAGATGTGGTGATTCTTAGATTCATGATTGAGTGACTTCATCTACCAAGGGTAAGCATTTAGTACTTCGAAGCATTCCGTGACTTTTATATGTAGAATAGTATGCAAGTCTTTTACCCCTGGTGAATGCTTATTCAATCTGGACAATGGTTGTAATATCTGGTATATAAGTAATTGCTGATTTTTTCTGTATAATTACGATTTTCTAAAAAGTAAGGCATATCCTTTTATTGGAAGGATGTGTCATTTTTGTTGGATTGGTTGATTGAAGGCCATTGAGGGTCATTTTTTATCTGAAGTTGGGAAACTTTTTTTTTACCCATCTTGACCCGATTCAATGAAAAGTGTTTTTACGGTTTGAAATGAGATTTTTTCTGAGGCTTAGTCCATGGAGTGGAGGCTTGGGCCGATAGGTCTGTAGGTCTATAGCAGCGGTCATATTAGGTCTGTAGCGGCGGTCATTGACCGCCGCTACAGACCTTCAGCGCAACTGCGCTCGGGTCTATAGCGGCGGTTTCGACCGCTGCTAAGTGACCGCCGCTATAGACCCGAGGTCTTCACCAGCGGTCACCGAAACCGCTTCTATAGATCTATGCCGACGGAGCTATAGCGGCGGTCTCGACCGCCGCTAAAAAACCGCTGCTATAACCTATAGCAGCGGTTTTTTGACCTATAGCAGCGGTTTACGACCGCCGCTATAGGTCATTTTTTTTGTAGTGATAGACAATGTTCCGGATTATTTTTGTTTACTAAAAAAAATTAACGAGTTTAAATTCTCACTAAAAATTATTTACCTAATTACCTTGAGCGTGATACATCTCTAATATAATTTGGGGTGTTGTTTGATAAATATAAATAAATATAAATTTCATATTCGAGGGAGTCTATTTCTGTTTTTTTTTTCTCTTTTGTGAGAGGGGGGAGGGCAGTCAACCGTATCAATATCAAACTATGACTGCTTAGAAAAAAAAATAAAAAAATATCAAACTTGGACTATGGTCAGTATGCTGAATAAAGTAAAAAAACAATAAAAATACTTGTTCTGAAATGCAGTCGAGAAAAATAGAAAGAAAGAAGAGGAAGGTTATATTTAAAAATGAACAGATTCATGAAGTACACGTGGTTCTATTTGGAAAGAGGAATTTTCGCGTAACGAATGAAGGCCGTCCTCGCCTGCCACCCCCCACCTTTATCTCCGAAAGACAACGACACCGTGTCATATCAGACCCAAGCACTAAAATATTCTTAACATATAATTACTCAAATACACTCACACATCACAAGATTAATGATCGCTTACAAACCTTGAGAGTCCCTAATTACCGCATGGACCGTTTAGCCCTTCAGGTAGGCCTATAAACTAGGGCTGAAAATCGGATTTTCGGACCGGACCTGTCTTATTAAATGTGGTCCGGCCAGGATCATTTAATTTTTTTTGCATTTTTTAATTTTTAAAATTTTTTTTAGGTTAATTTTAAAGGGAGAAGTCATATAAAAATGTTGAGTTTTAGTTTAGATTAAAATTAAACGTTTTAAGTTTATAATTTATATTAAAAATTATAAAAAAAATATTTTTATATTTTTTAATAAATGCGGACCGGTCTGGTCCGGATTGTATTTTAAGAACTAGGACCGGACCAAACCGCAAATCCAGTCCGATCCGGTCCGGTTCGCGATCCGGTTTAGTTCGGACCGTATTTTAAGAACTAGGATCAGACCAGACCGTAAATCCAATCCGATCCGGTTCGATCCGCAGTCCGATTATGTGCAACCTACTCCAAACAAGGGCGATGCCCCAAACTTTGATGGTATTTCCGTAGTTTAGGTCCCAACATTGATTAGGTTGACCTTTTTGTCATGAACTGTCACGTGTCTACAGCGCAACACCTCACTGTTCTCCCAATTCACGTATGTATTTTTTTTAAAAAAAATTAATTTTTATCCCTGAAAATGTTTTAACCAAAAAAATATTTAATTACGGCAATTTTATTTTCCTGTTTGAAATAAAGTCAAATAATAATGAGAAATCTACCCTAATCTGACCTTTTAGAGGAAAAGAAAAGGGGTCAAATCAAGAAAAGTAAGGCAATGGTTCATGCCACGTGTAAAGATACTCAATGGAAATTAATATAATATCGAGAATAAAAGGTCTAACAATACAAAAATGAAAACTATTGGGGTCGACTGTTTATTTTTTGCAACAAAAATCTCTGAGGATTTTGGGAAACAAAATCTTCTTGAAAAGATATGCAAAAAATCATTCTTTTGCTGCGTTTCTTTCCTAACATTTATATCCTTTAAAATTTCTAAACAATTATAAAATAATCTCTCCTCATTAAAATATAAAATAATATTATACTATTCAATTAAATCTTCTCTCTTCTTACTTTTTCATAAAATACTATACTTTTTTCACAAACTCCAATACCCAAAATTTTCAAAACCTTAATATTTCCACAAACAAACACTCTTTTACCTAAACATGGTAGACACAAGATAAGACATTTTTGAAATCCTAACCTTATGGAGAGCTGAGTTATTTCACTTTTTTTCTTCCTCAATCAACTGTTTTTTTACTATCTAGAAGACTGTAATTCCTTCTTGTCAAGCTATATTTGTTTAATCTTGAAACCTTTACAAAAAAAAAGTTTTAAAATTATTTTTTTATTAATTTTAATATTTTTTTATCAATTAATAACTTTTTATACTTTTCAATAACTTTTAACAAATTTTTTATAAATGGTAACAATTTTAATAATTTTTTTACAAATTCCAAGAGAATATACACTACCTCTAAAAAAATAAACACAAAAAATATTTTCAAAACAAAACCAAACAAAATATTTTCAAAACAAAACAAAACATAGCTTTAAAATTTGCAAAAGGAGTAAATATTTGAAAAACAAAACTCAACATTTAAGGAAATAATTACTCATATTAAGGAAATGTCATTAATTACAGATTTTAATCTCCTCCGAGCACTTTTGTTTTGTTTTTAATATTTTTATCCATTTGCTTTCCTCTTTGGCTGTTCTCGGCGCACCCACAAAAGCACGAAACTACAGCATAAGACACAGCTGAACAAAGAGACAGAGTACGAGGCAGGGATGGAGACAGAGGCAGGGACAGAAAGATCGAACCAATATGGGTTGAGAGTGAAAGAGGAAAAGCAGCTGAAGGTGCTGTTGTAACAGCTGCTAATCCAAAGAACCCCAGTAATCTGATTGTTGTAAGCTCTTTTGATCTTGGTGTTTTGATTTTTTGCTCTAAGAATCCATTCTCATGTGCATCATTTTCATATAACCATGTTTTGCTGTTGCTCTTCTTGTGGTTGATTCTCTTCTCCGTTACTCTACTCTACTCTACCTTTTGTTTTTGTTTACTGCGTTTTAAGACGCTTTTCGACTCTACTTTTTGGTTCAGGGAATTGTATGATACATGTCGTTTTTCGAAGGAGTTTTCAGTTGATCAGGTTGTTCTGCAAAAGGCACTGCGATGCGCATGATCATGCTTTTTATGAATCGAACACATGGCTGTCTTTGTCATTCTATGATGCATTTTAAGTTCTATAGGTTTTGATCATGTACAATTATCTAACCCATATCGTATGGTGTCTCTGTGATCAGGTAGTTTGTACAATTCTAAAAGTTTGCAGTCACTTCTTGTCGTTGATTTTTGGACTGGAGTCTAGTTGATCAGCTATTGATCCTGCTAGGAAGTATCGATTGGGTGCTTTCAATCCATCTGTATCCGGCCCTGGGTTCGCTCCCATTATTTGGGATCTGTTATCAGGTTTCCATTCGGACGGAGAGTAGATAAGACAAGTGGTGGTGTTCTTGACTGGAGTCATGGCAACCCGGTTGAATGCTGATTCAAAACGCAAGTACTCTTGGTGGTGGGACAGCCACATAAGCCCAAAAAATTCGAAATGGCTTCAAGAAAATATTACTGGTATTGCGTTATTTATTGTAGTTTTTCTATGCATTTTGGTTAAAGAAGCTGAAAATAGGTACTAGATCTCCTATATTTGGAGTTCCTAGATCTTCATAATAGTTAATACATCCTTCCATTTAGTTTGCAGAAGTGAAACTAAAGGAAAATGCTTAAAAGGGTCAATAATTGCTGAGATAAATACATTTTCTAACGTCTCTTCCACCCTCCCTCTCTTCTTACACAGACAATAAAAAAAACCCCAAGCTTGTGAGGATATAGAGTGATATTAGTCTGATTGAACAAAAGACCATAAATTATAAATCTTCTATGCCTTGAACATATTTGTGGATGATTTTTACATAGGACATACTTTATTAAGTCATCTTCTCATTTGTGATTACAAAATCTGATTGTTCTTGCTTCTCAGTTGCATTTCCTCAATTATGGGTGGTACACATGGCACTATTAGATTTGCCATTGAAGTGTGGTTTCACAAGCATTATATGGAAGGGCAGTTGTTTGCTTGTCACATATAATGGAAAAACTTGATGCTCCTGGGTTGAGCTTTTCCTTACTTTTCCATGTTTTCTTTCCTCTGTAGCTATGAACACCTCATACTATTTTGATGAACCCCTGGTCCCCAAATCTTTACTGCAGGAAGTTCGTAGACAATGATTTTCAAGCATATAACCCACTAACACATCCTTAGCAGAATACAGACCAATTGACCAAAAAGAAAGTAGCTGCTATTGAGCATATTCCCTAAGGAAAGCTACTTGTAGGAATCCTTAAGAAACCAATTCAAATTTTTGGTGCTCAAAAACTTGTGCTACCTATTTGCTTCCTTATCTCTATGAGCTACTTAACAGTGTATCAAAACTAATTTCCTTATTTCCTGTACTGCTCTGCTGGTGCTCAACTGAAGGTTTGCATCTGTAACTACAGAAAGTTCAATCAACTCTGTTCCTTGAGTCCTTGCAATTATAGCTTGGCTAGTTGTTGGCCTCCACATCATACCATATGACCAAAGATTTAACTGGTTAACCTAATATTTGAAACTGATGGTAATTGATAGTTCCTGGCCTCATATAATGATGGAACTGATAAGATGACTGTCATTGTGATCATGCAAGAGATACGCAATCTAATTCGTCCTGATTTTGCCAAAAGATATACTCACGATCTTTCAATTTTCACCTTTTCCTTATTTTAATGATACCTTTCTTGAGCCATTTTAAAAGCATTAGTCCCCTCTCTCTCTCTCGCTCGCTCCAATTTATAAAGGATTTCCTCTCTGCTTGAACAGATATGGATGCAAAAGTCAAACAAATGATCAAGCTTATTGAAGAAGATGCAGATTCCTTTGCAAGGAGGGCTGAGATGTATTATAAGAAACGACCAGAACTTATGAAAATGGTCGAAGAGTTTTACCGAGCATACCGTGCATTGGCTGAGAGATATGATCATGCAACTGGATTGCTACGCCAGGCTCAAAGGACTATGGCAGAAGCATTTCCAAACCAAGTTCCACCAGTACTTGCTGATGACTCACCTGCAGGTTCTTATGCTAATGAGAATGATCCTCAAACGCCTGAGATGTCAACCCCCATACGTGCAATGTTCGACCCTGATGAACTGAAAAAGGATGCTTTGGGACTGTCATCTCATTCCCACGCTTTCAAGAGGAATGGAGATCTTACTGAAGAATCTGATAGTGTAGCAAGCAGAAAGGGTTTACAGCAGTTTAATGAATTGTTTGGGTCTGGAGAAGCAGCCAGTCATGCAAAGTTTTCAGAAGGAAAGGCGAGAAAAGGGATTAAATTTCAAAGTGTTGAGGAGAAAGAACAAAGCACACCAAACAACGGAAGCCATCATATCAAGGCACAAATCCTTTCTGAGTCTGACCGAGTGGCTACAGCTGAGACAGAAATTGTGACCTTAAAGAAAACCCTTGCTAAATTAGAAGCTGAAAAGGAAGCTGGCCTACTTCAGTATCAACAGAGTCTAGAGAGATTATCTGCTCTGGAATCAGAAGTCTCTTGTGCACTAGAGAATTCCAAGGTACTTAGTCAGCGAGCTTGTAAAGCCGAAGTTGAAGTTCAAACTTTGAAGGAAGCCCTTGCTAAATTAGAGTTGGAAAGGGATGCTGGTTTTCTTCAATACCAGCAGTGTTTGGATAGAATATCTAATTTGGAGGAAGAAGTCTCTCATACTCAAAAGGATACTGGAGAACTTAATGAGCGAGCTAGCAAAGCTGAAGCTGAAGCTGAAGCCATAAAGCGAGACCTTGTTGAAGTAGAAGCAGAAAAAGAAGCTGTACTGTCTCAATACAAACGGTGTTTAGAGATGATATCGAGCTTGGAGGAGAAATTACTGCTCGCAGAGGAGAGTGTGAGAATGATTAACGAAAGAGCTAATAAAGCTGAAACTGAAGTTGAAACCCTGAGGCTAGCACTTGCCAGATTAACTGAAGACAATGACGCTGCTGCCCTCCAGTACCAGCAATGCTTAAAGATTATCTCTAGTCTAGAGAATAAAATCACTTGCGCACAGGAAGAGGCACAAAAGCTAACTTGTGAGATAGATCATGGGGTTGCAAAATTGAAAGGAGCTGAAGAAAGATGTCTTCTGTTGGAAAAATCAAATCAGACTCTGCAGTCTGAGTTGAAGTCTTTGGTGGAGAAGATGGGGTCTCAAAGTGAAGAACTTACAGAGAAGCAAAAGGAATTGGGTAGACTTTGGACTTGTATACAGGAAGAGCGTTTGCGATTTGTGGAGGCTGAAACTGCTTTCCAAACTCTGCAGTGTTTGCATTTTCAATCCCAGGAAGAACTCAGATCTCTAGCTGCGGAACTTCAAAATAGGACCCAACTTCTAAAGGACATGGAAACCATTAGTCAGGGTTTAGAGGATGAAGTCCGGAGGGTCAAGGAGGAGAACAAGGGCCTTAATGAGATCAATTTGTCTTCAACTGTGTCAATGAAAAATTTGCAAGATGACATCTTAAGCTTGAGGGAGATGATAGGGAAACTTGAGGAGGAGGTTGAACTTCGAGTGGACCAAAGAAATGCTCTGCAGCAAGAAATATATGGTCTGAAAGAGGAACTTAATGAGCTGAACAAGAAACACTGGGCTGTGCTTGAGCAGGTGGAGTCGGTAGGCTATGATGCAGAGCGCTTTGGGTCATCTGTGAAGGAATTGCAGGATGAGAACTCAAAACTAAAGGAGACATGTGATGTAGAGAAAAGTGACAAAGCTACTCTGTTGGAAAAGTTGGATATCATGGAGAAATTTCTGGAGAAAAATGCTGTTTTGGAGAATTCCCTGTCAGATTTGAATGTTGAGTTAGAAGGGGTTAGAGGGGAAGTAAAAGCACTGGAAGAATCCTGTCAATTGCTTTTGGGAGAGAGATGCACTCTTGTTGCTGAGAAGGCTACCCTGATTTCTCAGTTACAGATAACGACTGAGAAGTTGGAAAAACTCTCAGAGAAAAACAACTTACTTGAGAATTCCCTTTTTGATGCAAATGCTGAACTAGAAGTATTTAGCATAAAAGTCAAGAGTTTAGAAGATTCTTGCATGTTGCTCAATGAAGAGAAGTCTGGCCTGATCACTGAACGTGAAAGCTTAGTTTCTGAGTTGGATGTTGCTAAGCAGAGACTGGAAGATCTGGAGAAAAGATACACGGAACTAGATTACAAGCAGTCTGGTCTGGAAAATGAGAGAGAGTCTGCTCTTCATCAAGTAGAAGAACTGCAGGCTTCCTTGGATTCTGTACGACTTGAACATTCCACCTTGTCAAGGTTGAGTGAAACCCGGTTGGCCTGTATGGAATTACAGATCCGTCTTCTACAAGAAGAAGGGCAGTGCAGGAAGCAAGAATATGAAAAGGAGCTAGACAATACTGTTGGTGCTCAGCTTGAGATCTTCATTTTGCAGAGGACTGTACACAATCTTGAAAGAAAAATCTTTTCTCTTCTTAATGACTGCCAAAATCTCTTGGAAGCATCCAGATCATCGGAGAAACTGATATGTGATCTAGAATGTGAAAAACTTGCACAACAGTTGGAAGTGAAATCCTTGTTTGGGCAAATCAACAATCTAAGGATGGGGCTGTATCATGTCTTGAAGACACTTGACGTTAATGCAGACCATGAGTCTGATGAAGCACTTTTAAATCACATAGTGGGCAACCTTCAAGAGGTGCAAAATTCCTTTTTTACGAGTTGTGATGAAAATCAGCAGCTGCTAATTGAGAAGTCAGTTCTTTTTACATTAGTAGGGCAGCTGAAAGGAGATGCAGAAACTCTCGTAATGGAAAGGAACACCCTTGTTTGGGAGTTCAAGCTTCAGTCTGAGCAGTTCTCCCTGTTGCAGTCTGAGATCCAAAAGCTTTTGGGGATGAATGAAGAATTGAGGTTGAAAGTAACTGAGGGTCATCACAGAGAGGAGATATTGACAACTGAAATGGAGAACTTGCATGTACAATTGCTGGACTTGCAAAGAGCCAACCGAAACTTACAGGAAGAGAATTTCAAGGTGCTTGAAGAGAAAGGTTACTTGACTAAGGAAGCATTTGACTTGGGGCAAGAAAGGCATAGCTTAGAAGAAGCAAACGGGATCTTGTTGGGAGAAATAATGTCTCAGAGCAATCTTTCTCTGATTTTTAGCAATATCCTCTTCGAAAAGCTTGTGGAACTGAATGAGCTGACTGAAGAACTGCATAAATTTAATCGTGTGAATAATGATCTGGAAAAGAAGATAATATTATTGGATGAGAGATTAGAAGAGGGAAAAATGGAGAGTTTAAACCTCATGGAGGCACTGAATAAGTCGGAGAATGAGCTGGTATCAGAAAAATCTATTAGTGAAGAATTAAGATGTGAAATTGCAAATGGGAAGAATCTTTTGTCTCAAAAGGGATATGAGCTTTTGGAAGCAGAACAGATGGTAAGTGGTATTACGAATGAGAAATTGGAGTTGCAGAAATTAGTGGAGGATCTGGGCAATAAGTATGATGAGGCGCAGGTGATACTCAAAGATCAAGAGACTCAAATTCTGAAATTATCTGCCGATAATGATCATCAGATTAAGGAGACTGGAAGCATAAAGGAAATGAATCAGATATTGGAGTCTGACCTGTGCAGAATCCACAAAGAACTCAGGGAAGCTAACACTAGGGCAGAATGGTTGAGTTCTGAACTGCAAAAGAGTAGAGATAAGATTGAACTGTGGGAGACTCAAGCTGCCAAATCTTTTACTGAACATCAAATCTCCAGTGTCTGTGAAGTGCTGTTTGAAGGAAGAATTCAGGAGCTAACTAAAGCATGTGGTAGACTTGAAGATAGGAGTAATTCCAACGACATGGAGATTGAAGTGCTAAAAGAAAGAGCAAGCACCTTGGAAAGCGAAAATGGAGGATTAAAAGCTCAGCTGGCTGCTTATGCCCCTGCTATCATCTCTGTTAAGATTTCCGTATCTTCTCTGGAGAAGCATACTCTTCTTTATAATGGGCTTCACACAGCTCAAAATGAAAAGGCAAAGGTAATATTCTATCTATGCTGCACTACAGAATTGTTTAGTTGTTATGATACCAGGGTGATAGGAACTGTTTCTTAAATTATTCCCTTCATTAGTTCCCTTATCCTTTTTTGCATCCTATATGCATCCATTGAATTGGGTTGACCATCCTTCATATATTGCACATGCTACTGCAGTCCCTTCTGAAAAGTGTGACTTGTATCCTTTGTCTTAGCTCCTGCCATCTGTGTACCTTAACGTTCTTACAAGTGTGGATCTTAGTTTTTCATCTTTGTCCAATTTGTTGCTGAAATTATTGTTGGAATTAACGCCTTAGTTGGTGGTTTACCAATACAATTCTACAAGTTTTCTGTGGATTTAGGCAGCTGCTGCTTTGTACACATTTAACTTTGTAGCTTTTTGACAGCTCACTTTCTGTGCTACTGATCCCTCTTTATGGTTTTCAGTTTAATGAATGCTTCATCTGCGTATGTTATAGACAGGGATGAAGTTAGGATTGAGAATTATGAGGGGCTAATTTCATTAAAATTCAATTTCGGGGGGCCGAATACAAAATATAATAAAGAAAATTAGTTTTTGGCCTAAGAAATATTTTTTTATGCTATTTTTGGGGGAGCTGGGGGCACCATGCCCCTGCCCCCCCAAAGGTCCGTCCCTGATTATTTTCTACTTGTCTGCAGGATGCTTATTTAGTGACTCACCCGCATACTGAAAGCTATCAACAAATGGATGAAGATCAAATTTCCATGGCTCCAGATGGAATTTCAAACTTGCAGGATTTGCAAAGAAGGGTGAAAGCCATTGAGAAGGCGGTGGTGGAAATGCAGAGGCTTGCTATGCTTGAACACCAAAATGCTAATGCCAAGCTTGAGGCTGCAATGAGAGAGATTGAAGTGTTGAAACCTCAAAGCCCTTTGCATCAGGAGAATGTTCAAACAAGTGAGCATGTTACTCCGCACAAAGTTGAAGAGGGAAAGGGGGGTGGGCACGGTAATGATCGTAAGCAAGGGATGCAGACACCTGAAATCTCCGAAGCAAGGAATGAAGTTTTGACTAAAGACATCATGCTTGATCAGATATCTGAGTGTTCATCATATGGGATAAGCAGGAGAGAAACTGGAGAGGCTGATCAGATGCTTGAGCTATGGGAAGCAGCTAACCGGGATGGCAGCATTGACCTGATGGTTGGCAAGGTGCAGAGGGGGGCTATGGCACAACCTGCCCTCAATCAGGTTGAACCAGTCAAGAAGCACAAGCATTCATACACCTCTTCGGAATCCTTGGTTGAGAAGGAAGTGGGTGTGGATAAATTAGAAATATCTGGGAGACTAGCCGGGCCCCATCCAGAAGGCAACAAGAGAAAGATTTTAGAAAGACTTGATTCTGATGTACAAAAGTTGACAAACCTTCAAATTACCGTGGAGGATTTGAAAAGCAAGGTAGGGAATACTGAGAAGAGCCGGAAGGGCAAAGGTATTGAATATGATGCAGTCAAGGGGCAGCTAGATGAAGCTGAGGAGTCCATCGTGAAGTTGTTTGATGTAAATCGCAAATTGATGAAGACTGTTGAGAACAGTTCCTTGTCCTTCGATGGAGTTTCTGCTATAGACTCTGATGAGAGTACAAATGCCAGGAGGAGGAGAATTTCAGAACAGGCAAGAAGAGGATCTGAAAAAATTGGGCGGTTGCAGTTGGAGGTGCAGAAAATACAGTTTCTTCTTTTGAATCTTGACGATGAGAAAGAAATTCGAGGGAGAACAAGAATCATTGACCGAAAACCTAGAGTTCTCCTGCGAGATTATCTCTATGCTGGTGTAAGAACCAGCCAGAAGCGAAAGAAAGCTCCTTTTTGTGCATGTGTCCGACCTCCAACTAGAGGAGATTGAAGCAATTTCATTTAGTCGGCATATAATCAGGACAAAGAAATGAGACATTCGTTTCATTCGTAGAGATGTTTTAGGTCCACAGTTACTTTGTCTTAAAGAGAGGATCTGGTCTTCTTTTCCTTAGAGATCCTGCTGTAAATTTTAGAACTTCCTAATTTGACCGATGCTGCTCTTATGGTGGAGCATGATTCACCTCCCCATTATTCTAACTTCCATGCATAACTTGGGTGTTGATGCGTATTAGTATTTTCTGCAAGTTGTTACTACTGTCCCGGGTATCAACTCCTGTGCATTGCACAGTTAGAGAGCAATAGTTTCTGGAGCTCGAAAGTCTCAAGGACTTGAATGAAGATTTTCTTGGGGTAGAGTGGGACTATAATTTTCAAGACAAGAAAAGCCTATTCGAAGAGATAGACAGATGATGCTCTGTTCCTCTGAGTGTCACCATCTCATTCTTTTCTATGTACGAATTGGCTTCATTCAGCTTTCATTAAAGGGAAGAGTCTCGTGTGAAGTTTCAGAAGAATGTCTATGATTTACAAAGAGAGCAATCCAGGTGTCTTAACCCGAAATCAGCGGGGGAAAAAATATGTAAAAAAAATCGTAATAAAGCACCAGAGTAGGACCACAGTTCTCTTATGTTTTTGGACAACTAATGAGAAAGGGGAGGATTCTCACTTGCATTCAATTTCTCATTCCTGAGCTGTTGGAAATAATGGAACAGTCATCACTTTATTATAGGAATTATAAATGAGATTTAAGTCCTGGCATCTGAAAGTGGTCCTCTACCATTGAAGAATAATAATCTTTGATCCAAACAATTTACCAAAAAGACAGGCAAATACTGATGTAAGAGTCAATTAATCCATTTTAGCCCATGGCAAAATGAAGCTTTACATGAAACCAGATTTTGGATTTTGGACTTAAATCTAGGCTGCAACATGGGAACAAATATTAGTGCCGAATAAAAGCATATAAACAGGTTACTTTGATGGAGGTTTATCTTTGCCATGCTGGAGGTATTTGGCCAGGTTTTCCCTGAGAGTCTTTCCCAAAGGATCAACCTGCTTACAGCACTGTTCTCCATATCCCGAGTCATGATGACCAGACAAAGCAACATCTTGAAGTAAATAATCTCCACAGTCAATTATAATATTGTGCAGTAAACAACACACTAAGATAATGCTTGGCAATTTCCGCTTATCAGGCCTCCACATAACCTTATTAAGAATTCTCCAACTACCCTTTACCTGAGAGAATGCTCTCACTGCAAGCACCCTTGCAGCCTCGTGCATGACATTGAAAGTGGACATGGATACCGAGAGACCATTACTTTCGTACGGTGTAATGAGCCATGGAAGAAGAGGGTAGCCAACTCCACCAACTATAAATTCTCTAATCTCCTCTCCTCCAGATAAAACGCTTACATTTCCATTCAGACGCTCTCCACTCTCAGAGAGTTTGAAAAATCCAGTACACTTCAATAGCTGGGAAACTGTCATGCCCCCTGGCCACCCTGTGACGACATCAAGAAATCTCATTTCATGGTCCACAATTCCCTGCAATAGCATGCTGTAATTGTTCTCTGGGTCACACCAATCATCTGAGGTTTGTACAGCTGGAAGAGTCATAATGATATGTGTTGCATCAATGGCTCCACAACAATTGAGCAATCCAAAGGATGCTTCAAATTGGGACTTTATTTCCTCCATTCTTTTGGAATCAGGCCACCTGAGATGATGCTTGGCACGTTCTTCCAATGCTTCGATAAATCTCCAGGTCACCTGAGAAACTGTGGACTGGCCAACCCCAAATGCAACTCCAACGGAGACTTGGGACTCACCAGATGCCAACCTTCTCAAGGCGATCGCAACCTGTTTCTCAACACTAAGAAGCCTTCCCTCAATGTTGATGAGCCCTGATGGTGGCCGTGATATAAGATCTTCTCTTACAAGAGAGCATATGTATGCAAAACTCTTCTTTGAAACTCTGAAGAAATGCTTGAAACCTTCTGCTTCATCCTCGGGCACTGGACAACCTGCAAGTTTGGGTTAGGTTGAAGAGACTCCTCTGAAAATTTCAGTTCTCAAAATATAAGCAATCGGCTAAGAACTAAGAAAGCATCTATAACACATGAAAAAACAAAGATCAGAAGAGAAAATGACATCACAAGCAATTACAATGGATTTTGATTCACGAATATAAAATCCAAAGAGCTTATTTTTAGACTAAAAACTAATTCTACCTCGATTGCAAGTTCTACAGGTTACTCAGGTACTCCAATTCATCATTATATTTACAATCATTAGGTTTAATGACATTATTTTAATATTCAGAATCTCTGACCTCCCAAAAACCAAATATCAGTGGCATACACTACCAGGAATTCACTCTTTGATTAGGGGAGCATTGCCAAGTGATAATCTTGTAACTACAAAAACAAATTCCATCAAATAATTTTGCCGCAGCAGACATAATCAAAAATAGGAAAGCCACTTGTACTCTAACACTGGCCGGAGTCACAATCAGAAAAGAATAATTTTGCCCATGAGTCTATTCTCCCCGACACGCAGTGATTATACTGAACAAAACAAAGCGAGGGATAGCAAAATGAAAACCTGCGGTTGAAGAGTTCTTCTGCCAGAAAGTTTCCCACCAGTAAGACTCAATGGCTTTAGGTTCTACGGGAACTGTAGAACTCTCACTTTTGCGTTTCTTCAATTTTTTCAGTTCCCTCTTCCTTTTCTTGGATTTCTTGTGAGGTGCCATGGAGCAGACGAAAGATTCGCCCACCGTTTGGTTGGTGGGAAATGTTTTTTTGCACCAAATGTGTCTGCGTGAAAAAGTGGACCAAGGGAAAAAATAAAAGGCAATTGATTTGATAGCTCAGACGTTTAAGGCAACAATCATTACCATAAGAAAACTCAATTCTATCTCACTCAATTAACATCGCTATTTCATGAGTTATTTATGGCATTTTCCCCTTATAACTTAAATTACCAATACCCATTACTCACCAACCAATACCCATTACTCACCAACAATTTTATAAGTTTCAATCATGTGCAAAATTACAACTTACAAGTGTAAAAGTATTCGTAATTTTAAAATATAAAGTATCAAGTTTGATAATTTGAATGAAAATTACAAAAAAACCGGCTGGTTAGAATATGCAAAATGCCTTTTTCATGCAACCTTTTCTAACATCCAAAAAAACCAAATTTAGGGATATATTCGTTTTCACTTTTTTCAGGATTCTAAGTATATTCATAAAAATACCACCGAACATATTCAGAATTCAAACACAAACACCAATACATTTTACAAAATCTCTAACAATTTTTTAATTTTTTATTCAACATAAATTTTCTCTTTATATTTTTTCACATAACTCCAATACATTTTTATTAAACAATTACATCAAATCATTTCTCTCTCCACTTTACACAAACACCAATAAAACACTATTCAACATAAATATTCACTTCTTTAAAATCCTACATTCGTACTCGAAACGAAGATAACCTAAGTTTCAGTATAAGGACGTAGTGGTTTTTCCTAGTCTTTTAAGTGACTTTTGTTTATCGAAATTTTAAAGAATATTCTTAAAATTTTGATAATCTTTTGAATGTTAAAGTTTATTGAAATTTGTAAAAAATTAAAAATATATGTATAAAAATTAAAAATTTTAAAGTGCATTTATTTTGTTAGAAATTTTGAGCCATCAAAATTTTGGGCTAACAAACATGTACTTAATTTGTTAGCTCGCGTATGTTTTCCCGCTTTGGGGTAAACACAATTCCCTTAAAATCTAGAGATCATCTTCCCCAAACATTTGACTGAATTGTGTTAATTATTATAGAATAAAACCCATCAACATCACGTCAGATCACTAATTGACAATTATTCGCGGGAAGATGAATAATCTACATACATATATGAGAACATCATCGAGAAAAGATCCGCTGTTATAAGCAGCTTAAGTAACTGTCGTCAAGGATTACAACCAGAAGGTAAACGAAATAACGCTCAATCCATTACAAAGTTTGCCAAGATATTTGAGGTTTAGCCCTTCGCCGAAGCTTATAAAAAGAGATTCTTACTATGTTTTGAACCTGGACTTATATAATTTCAAAAAATGGAAAGAAGGTTAGTTGTAGTCCATCATCAGACTGCGGATAAAAGTAGCGTGTGCAGGAAGGAATACCAGCACCAAAACACAAGCCTAATGATTAGCTCCTAAGTGTGCTTCTAGCCGCAAACACACTAAAATCGGGGGACACATTTAAACTTACGATTGAAGAATGAATCAGTACTATCATTCTGCACATTCAAGAATGAATCAGTACCATCATTCTGCACATTTGCCATAGGAAAAGGATTCCAACTCCGACAAATAGTGATGCGGAGAAAAGACTGGGCTCTATTAAGCAGAGAAAACAGATGAAGTTAGTTCCTGTGGTCATTGCTAGCCCAGCTTACGCATCTTTAACTTCCTCAACCGTGCCTGCCGTTCCCGTTCCTCTTCTTCCTCTATCAGGCGAAGCTGCTCTTCATCCTCCTTCCTTGCAATTTTCGCACTGTATAAAGAAGGGTAAAGAGGCTCAGACATGGAACAAATATAGCTTGTATGGGGAAAAATGATGATTCCATAAGAATGGGAAAAAAAAAAACTAATCTACAAGTAAAGAGAAAAAGCGAGAACCTTCTTTTCTCTTCCCTCATGATATCATCGAAGTTTGCTTCCATATCACTATCATCACCATAGTCATCATACTTGTTGGGATTGTATCTGCAAAAAGATTTGCCAGTTCAATCACCAGATGTAAAAACAACTTTGTTTTCATTTTTTTTAAAATTTCTTACTAATTCTTTTCTATAAATGCAACAGTGATAAGCACCAAACAAGGTGCTACAAGTGGCTATTCTTTTTCACATTAGGTCGATGTCAAACCCGGGTCTATTAATCCAATAGTGCTAAGTACCATCCTGATAAGGGACTGAATCAATGCTAGAATCAATAAGTTTTAACTAAGCACTTGTCCGTTTCCCATATGAACAGGGCCATAAACTTTAGGAGAGCCCCAGAAAAATAGCAGAGGAATAAGTTGTCCACAACAGATGAATTTTAGAAATCAACCAGACTTCTTTATGCCATTGTACCCAATATAATTCGGCATTCAAATAATTGTGGGAATAAGAAGATTTGGACTCTTTACCTGAACATTTTTCTGATCATACTGATAGCCATTTCACCTTCACTGCCATTCTCATAATCAGAATACCGACTCATAGGCTTAGGCTTTTTCTTGAGGCGATGGTCCTGCGAAGTTGGATGCGATGGAATTTGCCTTTGTGGCTTGTTTATCTGTTAAAATTTCATGAAAGGGAGTACAAAATGTGAATCCTGACAAATGGCTGATGTAAAATGCCTCAAAAACTAGACAGGGCGAAAGCGGGTGTGCAAGCATGCCTGTGAGAAGAGTGGGCACAAACCTGTGGTTTTGATGATGCCATTGGCTGTTTTGGCACCATTTTAGACTTGTTAGGCTCCTGTAATCCCTTCTTCTGCTCCAAGGGCTGCTTTGGCGTCGATGACTGCAACTTTGAAGGGAGTGGTTTTTGCACACGAGGCATGGAATTTTTGGCAGCTGGTGCAGAAACCTTCTTCTCCAACATAGCCACAGGCTTCTTCAAAGGCAACCCTTTTGGCCCCCCAGGCCGACCTGGCCCATTTGCGATGTTGCTACCAAGCTGTCTTCTAGAATCCATTGAGGTCTTATTGGGCTTACGAGCAGAAGTGAACTGGTTGGACCCAGCTTTGGAAACCGATTGGCCATTCAAAGAAACCATTTTCCTTTCTTCATGACTGCTGTGAACATGTCTGCTACTATTGCCCAAAGGTTGTTTACTCTTCGGTGGCACTTGAGCTGATCCCGCCTCTTCAACATCAGCAAAAAACCTGTATAAGTTTTCTCAATGAAATAGTATGGTTTAAGCACAATTGACCGATAGCTAGATAGATCTAGTAAAGCAGCAACACACCAGAATTTCGGAAGGAGACATTTTTAGGCGGATGTACTTTAGTAGGAGCTGGAATCTCTGCATCCTCAGATAACAAGAAGGAGTAATCTCTTGTGTCCTTAAGTTTTTGGACTTTATTTTTTATCTGCATATACAGATAATCTACTGCATAGGTCAAATTGGCTCAAAAGCAGTTGCCAATGTTCAAAGACAACGACAAAACAGACTGCTCCATACATACCTCACTTGTGACTTTGGGTGCATGTGATACAGGTTTTGATCCTTTAGAGGTCGAGGAGTTCTTTTTGTTCTGAAAGGAGATGGAATTATCAAGAAAAAACCACACCTAATATGAAGTAGAGCACAATAAAAATTTCAAAACATTTGCATTCTGCACATATTCCCAACGTCACAATTCACGACACCAAGAGAAACGAAAGCGCTTCTCAACCATGCAACTTCTAGAATACACCATGACATAGATTCATCAAATCCTTGACCCCTGTTGACTTTGATGTAACAATAATTTCAGAAAACAAAACAAAGGCAAATTGTTTGTTTCCCTGTCTCAAAGGGCAGAGCAAGCAATTGCTAATTACATTGAAAAAATAAATTAATGATTCAAGTCAAGCATTAACTGTTGTTTGAAGAATGGGTGTCTACAGCCAAAACAGGAGAAGATTTCCGAGAAAGAATTGATGGAAATAAAATAAAATTTACAATGAAAGAGGATAGAGATAATAAGAATCAGAAAGAAAACGAGAACAATTATTTGTTTGCCTTACTATCCACAACCAAGAATTTACCAGCAATGGACATGTATAAGAACCACAACAATCTTCTATTGGAAGATAAAGCTGTTAAAAATCTCTCAGAACGCTAGATTTCATTGGCAAAATTCATTTCAGATAAATTTCAGAATATAGAGGAAGTTCACTCCTATTTCTGGTATAACAACTAACGAGTATTCATAATAATGGTTTCAAACTTTGGAGGGATGAGACTGAACAACTCAACTTCTCAGGTATGTCCCGAGGGAGTTTCCCTGAACCTCACCCACAGGTTAACTTTGAGGAATCAGTCTATACTAGCGTCAAAAGTGATTTTGCCGAATGCTTTTAATCACTCAAACCGTTATGTTATTCTTAATAACTTTGGATAATAAATAGAAGGTTTGTTTCATTCCAGAGAAGAAAATGTAATCAAAACCCTTGACAACATGCATGTGGTGACTAGAGAAAAAGATCAGATTTGCAGCATGCAGTCGTATTATATACCCACACATAAGTACATAGTACTTACAGCATGGAGGGTATTTGAGAGTCTAGATGCCAAATGCTGTGTTTCCAACAAGGACTTGCTTTCTTGTATTACTCTTTGAGCAATTACTGGTCGAGAAGGGCCAAAAAATGATCCAAAACTGCAGAAATAAGCAGAATAAAATACTTAGTAAACTCTAGAACTGTAAACTTCAGTTACCAATATCCTGAGAGAAAACAATACAGAACAGTAAACGTCATAAAGCATAAGACATCAAATCGACAATTGCGTTGCAAGACTCCTAATATTGCAAATCCAACTATTGTCCCAATCAGTGTGAAGGAAGCCAAGACCCATCTACTTAATTTCTGTCAGAAAGGTTATTGATGTACCACAGTAATGTTGCCAAACACAAGTTGCATTCACATATGTATCTAGTCAACCTGTGATGGACAGAATTCTTTAAACAACTTGCCGAGTGAACAGATTTGTGTAGGGCTAAGTCTACTTGCTTGTACATGTTCATGCAACAAAGTTCACCAAACTACTACCACTATTTGCACTCTACATAGATGCATACACCTATAATGAATTATGAAGTCGAAGACATTACTGACACACATGAGCACAACTCTTAGTATATTTTAATTCTAAACAGTGAGAGCAGTAAGTCCAAGGGAAAAAAATTATACATATAAAACAAGGGGTTTTACATGTTGCAATGGCCAATTAAGAGAAGGAATGAGGGCACATGACTCACTTATCATATGGAAGTTTCTTCTTCTTCTCAATAGAACTGGTGTGAGAAGAAATGTTATCTTTCTTCATCTGCTCTCTGATTTGTTCTTTCAATCGTTGCCTCAACTCAAGGTATTCTAATTCCTCCCTGGTAGGCTTCGGATCTTCCTCTTCATAACCTTCCTCCTCACCCTCCTCTCCAGCATCTTCCTCTAGCTCTTCCCCTTCTTCCTCGTACTCATCATAATCTTCAACACCTCTATGCAATTCCTACATTAACCAAACCAATGAGAAAATGAAGCAAGTACAGAAAGTTGGAATATGATAATTGTGAATTTCCCAAAAATTAAAATCTACTTACATCTCTATCATATCCCCGCATTTCTGTAATGAATCACCAACAAGATTTTTCAGCCAATCAGTAAAACATCACTTTTATGTATTGATCACCTGAAAAGCAGAAATAAAATCAGAAAATCCAAAAACTAATCATTGGAAAAGAAATTTCGACACTTGAGTACGCAATTTCAGGAAAAAAATTAATCAGATTGCCTGAGTTTCAAGGAGGAAATTCGAGTCAGCTTCTTTGGGGGGGGGGGAGGACAAAGGGAAAAAAAAAAGACACCCTAGACCTATGCTCAGGATCCAACTGCAATTTTGATAAAATCTCAAGCTGATACAACTTCATAATGTAGCTCCAATGCAATTCCAATCTCACAAAATTGGAACGCACAAACTGAAGTCAAATTAATCCGGAGAGCTTTCCAATACAATCTCTGCCCACCCAAACAAATACATCATTCACTTTGCAATATATAATAAAAGTTCTCGTCAATGCTAGTCGAACGAAATCTTAGACCTATTCTAAAAAAATCTAGCCCCAATTTTGGTCGACTATCAAGAATATGCAATTTTGACCAAAATCACAAAAACTAAACCTAATATTCCGATGTTTTTATCCACCTAAACGATGCAATCATTACTAACAGGCTTGAAAGGCACCAACCGAAGGCGAACCAATCGGGAATTACAAATCAGATGCTAAATTCGATCAATTACGGGAAAATAGGCCAAAAATCGACGAATTTCGATAAAAATTCCGCGGTTTTCACCGTAAAAACCTTAATCCAATTGAGGAAGAGATTGAAACGAAGCGAGACGCGACCTACAGAGAAAGAAAGAGCAAAACAAGCTCAGATTTTGGAGTTTTCTTGGCAGATACCTCTCCAAATCATATTACGCAACCCCAAGAAGTAATAATCAAACACTTACGACTTCTAACATTACCGTTTCTAGGCCAGAACTTAAGATCGGCAATAGAAGCTTTATAATAGAGTATCTAGACCGTCCATTCGAAACTCTCCATGTCGTCCTTCCGTTTGGGATTTTCGATCGGCGCTTCTAGAGTACCATTTCACGGAAGCTAGTGAGAGAAGAGTCGAGGATAGAGGGAGAAAGAACAAATAATGGAAGGAAGAAGTGCTCAGAAAATAAAAAATAAAAAATTGTGGAGTCCAAATAGGGGCAAAATTGCACTTCAATACTTTTATTATTGATTGCACTTGTTCTACTTATTATTCTTTGGGAATATTAACATCCTAAAATCTAAACATTTTCATTTCATGATTTTTTTTTTGGCAATTCTAATGTTTGGATAATTAAAGAAAATTTTCTTTCTCTAATAAAAATTTTCATATTAGAAATAATATATATATTATTGACATTTATGGAGGTTTGTGAAAAATCGGTAGAAAATCAAGAAGAAATTTGATTAGAGACAAATTTTCATTAGAGTTTATGAAAATATATAAATAAATAATCTGATAGTTTTTTATAATAATAACGTTGGAATTTGTAAAAAGTACAGCTAGATAATTTAATAAAGTTTTTTTATATAAAATAGTATTGAAATTTGTCAAAAAAAAATGCCAACAAAAAAAATCTGAAGATTTTAGTAACAAAATTTTTACCATTCTCAAATCAAATCATCTATTTTTTTTATAATTTTTTGTGTCGCAATCAAATTTTTTTAAAAAGTAAGAAATTCTAAAAAGTAGTCCATTTAATTTACATATATATTAACATATTTTTTTTCTTAATAGTAAAGACATAACTAAGGCTTTGTTTGTTTCATGTAAATTAGGGATATATTCGTTTTCACACTTTCTTAAGATTCTAAGTATATTCACAAATCTATCACCGAACATTTTCAGAATTCAAACACAAAAACAAATACATTTTACACAATCTCTAACAATTTTTTAATTTTTTATTCAACATAAATTCTCTCTCTCTATACTTTTTCACATAACTCCAATACTTTTTTATTAAACAATTACATCAAATCATTTTTCTCTCCACTTTATACAAATACCAATAAAATACTATTCAACATAAAAATTTACCACTTCTTTAAAATCCTATATTTTTTCTCAAAACTAACATAATCTAGTTTTCGAAACTAGTTAACTACATTTGGAGAGGTCGGTAAAAGTCGGTCAACTGTCAAAAAGAAGCCTCTAGTGCGGTTACCCCGCAGTATGCAAGATTTGTGGAAGAGAATCTGGTCTCTTCTCATCCAAGACATGATACTGAAACTTTTGATGTGGATGGTAGCGTGGAACATCTTTCCCTGTAAGTTAAATATTTTAATCAATGTTTGAATTTGGATGTGGATTCTGCTCACTTGTTCTGTCCTCTATGCAATTCTGGGTTGAACCCCTAGTTCACATGTTCTTTGTTTGTCCCCTGGCCACTATGGCATGCAAAGAATCCCCCTGATCTTTTTTGCCCTTCTCTCTGTTAGGGTAGATTCTATCGATTGGATTAGAATTATTTTCAAGCCGGAGGCCTTTCTTGGTCTCCCCGCTTCTCAATCTCTAAACTCGTCTTGCTGCTATCTTCAAGGATAGCATTTGGTTTACTAGAAACCAATTGTTGTGCACAAAGGAGACTCGGATGATATGCGTGTTATTATCTTGAGGATTAAAAGACTTTAATATGGAGATGGAGCATTTTGAGGCTTGGAAGTCAGTTTTGGTGGGTAAGCCGGCCATGTGGATTCCACTCCCAGTTGATTGTTGGAAAATGAATTTTGATATTACTTTTACATCGGATTTCTCTTTTACGGCTACTGGTTGCAGGGATTCAACAGGTGCAATTATCTTTTGTTGGAACAAAGAGGTTCTATCTAGGTACTCCCCTTGATGGAGAACCCAGA
Organism: Myrica gale; assembly: GCA_963930655.1. Classification (NCBI taxonomy): domain Eukaryota; kingdom Viridiplantae; phylum Streptophyta; class Magnoliopsida; order Fagales; family Myricaceae; genus Myrica; species Myrica gale. The sequence goes on along the minus strand of OZ005610.1, from coordinate 10,744,229 downwards.
CAGCCCTCTTCGTGGTTCAGAAAGGCTATTCTTCTCGATTTTCCTCTATAATCTTTTTTGAGGAAGATAATCTATTGGTTTTGAAAATAAGCTTTAGACACAAAATATACGGGTGAATATTTATTTAAAAATTAATCAACACTTTCTTACTGTTCACAGAAAAATAACTCTAACTAATTTTCAGTCAATCAATAATTAAAGATCTGTAAAATACTCACACTTATTAGTTTTTACAGCAACTATTTTATCAAAGAACTATGGACTGAGCAGCAAGTGTACACCAATGAAATGCATTTTTCATCAGCAAAAACACCAAAACAGAGCAGATATTTCAGCAATGGAAAAAGCAATATAATCACAATATTTCGACACAAAGAGATATGTGCAGCAGCTATATAACCACACTAAGTATGATTTACAGCAACCAAATAATCAAGAAACAAAGTGATTGACATCAACTATTTAAACAAGGAACATGCAAATTTTTCCAACCCGTTAAACACAACTCTGTAAAGATTTCAGCAATATACAAACCCAACAACACAACCAAGATTAAGTAAATCAGATCTAATAATAAGATCAAATAACAGTAATTAATATGCTTAAGGAGCACGTTTCCAACACCTTAGATATGCAAAATGGTAAACAAGAAATTGATTGGTTAAATTAAGATCAAGATAAACGAAAAATGGAGAAGACACCGGAATTTTGTTGACGAAGTGAAAATTTCTTGAGGAGAACTTCCTCCAAGAGACAAAAACACTCCGAGTGTGCGAAGGCGACACCAATCGATCCATTAAGAACTCTTGAACTTTACAAGATGATGATCCTAAGCAAAACCCCTTTACTTTCCAGATCCTCCAATCTTCAATATAGCCACTCAAGAAACCTTCTTGAACCGGTGCCCAACATGCAATTCCTTGACCAACAACTCCAGTCAGTTCTCTATGGATATCAATAAACTCGTCGACCCTTCTTCTCTTCTGAAAACTTTCAGCAGCAGTCAATCTTGAGAAATCCTCAAGATTCTTCAAATTTGGTGATGTAATCTTCACAGCAACTGAATAGGAAAGAATGACTCTTCAATCTGCAATCTTCCACACTCACAACCTTCCACCAGAGGGGAGAACTCAGACTCTCTCAATCAAATGTGAATAGATCGGTTTTTGCACAATAACAAAAAACAGGGGATTTCGTCTAGAGAGGATTTTCGGGAAGCGAGGAAATTCAATGGTCTAAGTAATGAGGCAAAGGCTTAGGGAAATGTTTGTATACTGTTTTAGCAAGGATAAAATGGTAAAACAAAATCATTTGGGGGTTTGAGCGAATTTCTAGAACTTTAATACGAAGGCTGTTAAAATCTCGCTATGCTAACCCTATCAACAGAAAAAAAACCTTCCAACTGTTATGCAACCAACACCATCCCAGAAGCTTTTACCACATTCTTTTGGCCTCCATAATCTTCATAGACCAACCAAGTTGCTATTTACATTCTAAAATGAAATTTCAATTATGAAGAAATAATGACAACTTACATAAACATTTTCAGGTTTGTAATGACATCGATAGTACCAATCATGTTGGAGGTTCTTCCGCGAGATCGCCCAGGGTGTCAGCCTTACTGGAAACATTCGTGTATTCCCATTGGGCTGTTGTAATTGTCGTGTGACAACCCCCCCCCCCCCCCCCCCCCCCGAAATTGTATTTCTTTTAGTTAGTTTTTTATGCTCTGAACTATGTAGCTTTCCTTCTAGCTAGTAATAGTACATTTGCCAAGAAAAAAAAAACTTGGAGAACAAGACATCTCGATAATCGCAATTTTCATTATAGGTTTGGTTTGTTTGTTCCTATACGGAGTTATACACGTGCACAGAGAAAGAGAACGAATAATGCTTATTGCACCTCCGACGTTGGATAGAAGCTATTTAGTATACAACTTTCATACTGTTGGGCGGGGGAAATTAAACACCTCGAAGTCATGAAGAAGCATTGAAACCAATAAGGCTCATACTTTTGCTGATCCAACGTACGGCCGCGCGCGAGTCTAATGTGCTGCAGCTTCGTCATATATAAATGCACATTCATACGTGTAATAATCAAACTAATTATTAACCCGCTGATCCAGATGTACTTCTGCTTCATCATTAGCTCAGACGTTGTTGCATGTCTCTACTTCATGATCTTTCACAGGGTTCGATTTGCCTGTGTGAAGCATGTAGTTGCATGCTCCAACTGCCTCTCCAACTGTCAAGTAGATCCATTCTTCGCCTATGTTTTCGATAAACTTGGACTTGTTCAGCTTCTTCATCACCTCGCCTCCAGGGTTGGCCAATACAAGCTAATAGATACCATACAGAAAGATATAGCTAGAACTGATAAAGAGTCGTAAATAAAAAAATAGCAAAGTAAAAGAAATAATTTTTTAATTTTGTTTTTTTTTCGTGTTCAGGCAATCGAAGATTCGACCCATGACAAGATTTTCTCGAAACAAAGAAGCTGGTACCAACTGAGCCAGTGCTGATTCGCAAACCGCAAATATATATATACATGTTTGGTGACAGGCTGCATACAAGCAATTTGTAGAGGAATATAACAGAGGAAGAATGTACCTTGAGCCCTTTTCTATCAACAGCCTTCTTCATCTCTTCAAGCATGCTAATTCCGCTCGTATCAATGTTACCAACAGCTGTAGCCAAAAAGATACATATATTGCATGTTATAGGTTTGGAAGTTTGAGATTTCCGCTGGAAAGAGAATGCATTAAATCCTTTCTGTCATTTCCGGATCCATCACTTACCACTCATATCCAGTATAACGTACTGTAAGCTGGTTTCTTCTGAAGATTTTATTCTTTCTTCTTCCTCATCAATCCACCTTGCAATCCTAAGAAACAAATTCATAGAGCTTTTTGTTAGTTATAGGGGATTAACTAATTAAGTTGGAAGGTGCATGTGAGATCCAATTATTTTGTTTGTACGTTTCATACTTAATTAGCACATGCTAACCAAGATTTTAGTTTACCTCTCTCTTAAGTAGCTTGCATTGGCAAAGTAAATGGGAGCATCAATTTCAAGGATGAGAATTCCGGGTACACTGTTTGCATTTGGGTACTGTTCAACGTTTCTGTAAATCAATGAATTTGGCAAGTTTCCAAGTGCCAAGGTCCTGGGTCTGGCGATGAACAGAAGCACTCTGAGCAAAGATATCGCCACCTGCACTTGTACGTTTAAGTTTAACTATTCAGTCGTTGATATTGGTGAGTTTTAACAGAGTTCACACAAGTGTTCTTTTTGGTCAAGATATAGGAATTTATGAGGCCAAAGGGCCGTTCTTACCGCTAAGACTAGGCCAATCTCGACGCTGCCAAAAACCACACCAATATATGCGCTCATGCACACTACATAGTCGAATTTGTCAACCTGCCAGAGATGGAAGGCCGCTTCATAATCTATGAGACCGAGCATCGCAGAGATTATAATGGCTGCCAGCACCACAAGAGGAGTGTAATGGAACAAGGGTGTCAGGAATAACAACGTGAACATGACTGCAATAGCCATAACAATGTTCGATACTGCTGTCTTGCATCCTGCATTGTAATTCACTGCTGATCGCGAGAATGGCCCTGAAATTACATGTTAATGGCGAAATTAAAAGTTAGAAGCGATGGGTTGGAAATGATCAGAGACGAAATGAATGGTTGGGTAAATCAAAAAGTATACCTGTGGTGAGGTAGCAAGATGTGCAAGAACCAGCAATGTTCATCATTCCAAAAGCAATCATCTCCTTGTTCCCATCGATATGGTAATTCTTGAACATGGCAAAACTTCTTCCCACAGCTATTCCTTCCTGCACATAACCATAAACAATTATATCTTCATGGCTACTCGGAGGTTGATGTCCTTTCCTTTTTTGTGCTTTAGCCCATGCTGGTGTCATGAGGCTTGTAATATTGGTCTGTTCCATGCTAATAATGATACTAAGAACCTCTAATATTAGTTTTAAAGGGAAATGTTATGAATTTATCGTACTTGGAAAGATATTCAGTATGGGACTCCAACGTCGATCATTTTGAAATGCATAGGTAAATTATAAGCTACTTTGTTTCACAGCTAGCTCAAACAGTATATTGAGAACGAAATTGATCAGCTAGCTCTATGGAAGACTTAAAAGGGTGCTTACAGCGAGTGCAATGACGCCGGTGATGATGCCAGTCTTAATAGCCAATGTCAGATGTGGAGAGACAAACACTAGATCTGCGAAGGACGGGGGATTCAGCCCCTTCTTCAAGTGTCCAATCTGCAAAAGTTTTCAGTATGAGCGTGCAACCAGCTGCTGGACAATCCAACATTCATTGATATATAGAAGAGTCACTTGAGTTCTTTGTTCTCTCTCTCTCTCTCTTTTTTCTTTCTTTCAAAACTTAGGAAAATCTTGATGATCAATTACGCCTTAACTCAAGGACGTAGCTCAGAATTTGCTCTTGGAGGCCACTTGCATGAAACCATGCTTGGGGGCCAAAATGAAATGCATCAAATGTGAAGAGATTGTCAAAAAATAGAAAAAAAAAAATCATTGAACGTCGTTACAGATGATCTTTTTGCGAATTTTGTTGGGCGTCTTATCAAAATTCCGTTCTTCGAACCATTGTGTTGTCATCCTTATAGCCGGCCGGGTTAAGATATCCCGTTGTTAATGGAGATCAGATACTGAACCCCACTCAGAAAGTCTAAGTACTGATCGAGTCATTGAGGTATATATATTATTGGTGAGGCCCACTAGCTAGCTACTTTGGAGTGTTTTTCCCCTATATTCCCCACTACTTTTCAGTTATACGAGAAAAGGTGCTGAGACAATTATGTGGATTGGCCCAAAGACAATTATTCGGCACATGAGAAGAAACGGACCAAGGCGTAACCCATTGGTCCCATTCATTTGGTCGAGTTCGACCAACCCTGTTGCTTTATTGGACTGTCTTGCACCAGTGCGCCACGTTTACGGTGCGCGCGCGCGTGAGAGAGAGAGAAGCAGGTGTGGGGGTTCTCACCACTTGAACACCGTGTTTCTCGGCATGGGTGAGATAAACGAGAAGGCTTCCCAGGATGACAGACGTCAATGGCGCCATCGCTGATATCCAAAAGAGATTTGGCCTTTTCTTACTCTGCATGTTGTGCAAACCCAATTCAAAAGAAAGTCATATTAATTTTTTCTTCTTGAAAACACTTTAAAATAAATCAATGAAATCACTCAATAAAATCTGAAAATATATGTAAGGACAGGAAAAGAATCTGATCATTTATGTCTTTATGTGATCATCACCGTCCTGCAGATGCCATGCATGTGACCTAGTACCACTTCTAGGTGTATGATCAATACAGAACCTGACCCGCCGCTCTGGTGCTCCTCACTTTTTGGGCCATATACATATAAGAAGAGGAGTGATTGAGAAACAAACAAGGCTCAGCTGGTTATTTTATACTAAAGAATTGTGCTGGGGCACACTATTTTATGCTTTCTAAATGCAGATTTGATCAGTTTTTCCAAAATGACGCCTGGTCAAACCAGAGCTGAAAGTAAGTGGCAGCAGAGTAGCTAGGAGCAAAATTATGTTGAATTAAGCTTGCTTCACTTGAATATTTGGAGTAGGAGCAGGTTAATTAGGGTTGAACTAAGACTCGTGACTGCAGGTACCAACAAAAATCAGATATATAATAACCATTCAAGTTGATTCGAGGTGCCTAGCTAATGGAAATTCTCTCTTTTTATAAAGTTAGATGCCTATTAAGACAGCTGCCCAAAAAGTGAACCTATTTTCATGATTTTCCTTTCTGGTGAATATACCATTTTGCCTTGATTTTGTGATTTATTTAGTTATAGTGCGACCAAATTTATGCCATGGCTGGTGTACAGAATAAGAATCTCAAAAGGAAAAAGAAAAAGAGTTAATTGGATCATGAACAATATGGTTGAGATTTACTTACAAAGTATCTAGTGCTGAGGAGAAAGAAAAGGAAACAACATCCCAGTACACCGCTTTCCCATCTCCACTGCAATATATATCCACCATTCATGAGATTGCATCACGAGAGTAAAAGCCAATCATAAAAGAAACGAATGATGTATGAATATCACTAAAGAATCCAGAAGCGATAATCAACTTCTTCCTTGTATTGGGAAACATAATTAGCTGCCATAGCTAAATCAAAGCTGAATCTTGTAAACCTTGGAGAGAATATGTGAACTATACTGATTTCCTTTCTATGTGATTTTGAATTTTAATTGAGTGAAAATTCCAACCATATTTATGTATCATCGACAAGACTTAATGGTTAGAAAGCTACGTACCTCGTGTGTTTGGCTAAAGACAGAACGCATGACTGACACAAGATCTGTTCCATGAGTGAAATGCTCAAGGCCAAGGATCGCTTTTAGTTGTTGCAGGCACACCACAGTGGCTGCTCCTGCCATAAACCCTACTATGGTTGCATGTGATAGAAAATCCACGACAAACCCTAGCCTGTGGTCAAGTACACCATAATCATTTGAAAACGTCAACAAAGTGATCATGACAACATAACTAATTCCGCAAAAAGATTAAACAATGCAATGAAGAATGATCAATGAACCAGTACAATTCCACGACGGGATAAAAAAAGAATATAGTAATATGCAGTAGGAATAAATTAGAAGAAAGAAGAATTCCAGAGAGAGAGAGCAAGGCCAGCTTAACCCTTAGGCCCCATTTTGAGCAAGATGTCTCATAACTTAAAAAGAAAATAAAAATAAAAAAGGTCCTTAAATACATGATGAACAAATAAATTAAAAACAAATGAGATTTAAGCCCACTTGATTAGTAATTTTATATCTGAAAAATTATTTTTAAATATTTTTTTAAAAATTTATATAAAAAGGACTAATTTTTAGTATGGCCTTAGGCCTCATTTTTTATTGAGCCGGTCCTGAGAGAGAGAGAGTATAACATGTTAATTTACTTGACACTTAAGATGATCTCCTACCAATTTAAGTGCTATTATTACATAACAAAGAAAACTACGTACGTGCTCTTCTTTTGTTCTTGTTCTCCCCCATTTAAGTTCTATTATAAGTTTCCCCTTTGACTAAAATTGTGCTTCTTACCAAACCTGACGATAGGTAAGAAAAACGAGGAGCTTTCATGCCGATTAATTACAATCTTTTTTCGGGACGCCATATATATGTATATCTACATGTATACTCGATTTCTTTTTCTGATCATCGGACATGGAATGCTAACCTTAAGAAGCCTAAACAAGCTTGGAAAACTCCGGCGAAGAATGTTGCTGTGAAAGCAAGATGAAGATAGAGCTTGGGATTTTCCCTAGCATCAACTTCATTCCCCAGCATCGAAGCAGTAAGAAGAGATGCAACAGCCACAGTCCCCACCGCCAAATCTCTGGAGCTGCCCATCATCGCATAAACCAGTGGTGGAACAAAGCTCGAATCTGCATTAATTTTTTAGAACAATAAATTAAAAAACAAAACCATTAAAAACTACTCACAAAGTACGATGTTGTACATATGCTTTCTGTGTCAAAGTCCTAGCTAGCTAGCACTCACACAGGCCAAGAATTGGAGGCAAGTTGGCAAGCTTTGCATAACTGATCCCCTGGGGGATTGCCAAGCTAGCGATAGTGATCCCAGAAATGAGATCAGATTTCAAGAACTCCAAAGTATAGCGAGGTGCCCACTCGAGGAAGGGCAACAAATACTGCAGGCCTAGTATGAACTTTCTCGATGGTGGCTGGTTCTTGAACTGCCTCAACGGGTCATCTGGAAAGAAAGTCTCTTTGAGGGAGCACTTGAGCGACTTCACAAACGGTTGTGGGGGTGGAATTGCTACCCGGTGCGCGCCCTCCACGTTTGAAGGGTACACATAGTCGGCGTTGCCCATGCTTGTGGCAAATTGCACTAGCAAGTTTATATATATATACCAGTACTCTGACACAAAAGTATCTATACTATGTATGCCACCAAACTTGTGAAATGCTTTTGCTTGATATATATAGAGATTCTCGTTTGGTAATGTGGGGATAAGAACTGGTTCTGCTAAAGTTGGAGCAAGTTCACTGAATTTAGAGAAAGAAGCTGGAGGTGGTGGTGGTTGAGGGAGTGGCGATTGTCACGGAGGCCGAGAGGAGGGGGTTGGAGCTTAATTAGACTGGAGGGAAGGGGAGAGTAATATGGCTTTAAATAAGGTGGGGAGTGGTGTGGGATTATTATTTGAATTCTTTTCCAGTGCTTTGAGGGTCCCAGGCTTAAGTGTAAGATCAGGACAACTTGCTCCGCTTTTCATTCCAGATTAATAGTTTTAGCTGCCCCGGCCGGCCCTCGTGATTCCCCCCCTCTCCCGGCCCCCTTGCAATTACGTAGGGGCCGGGGGCAAAGTTCTGGAACCTCAACAGTCAACATTAATTATTATATTTTCAGTTCTCAAAAGGGAAGGCTTGCTTACAGACATTGTATCGTGCCCTTGCAACGTGGTGACGAATTCCCATTGGATGTCTCTGAAGGACGAATAAGCTTTGTTGTAAGGCTGAGCAAATCGTCTGGTTTTCACCGGAAATTCCGGTTCCTGTACCGGTTCCGGTCTATATCGGTACTGAAATCGGAACCTATTTTATGAAAATTTCGAAATCGGAACCGGAATTTCCGACGAAAATACACGAATTTTCCGGTTTCGGTATTTTTAAAAGAATTAATAATTTTTTAGTATAATTTAGTTTATTTGAGACAAAATGTAGTGATGTATTTTTTTTTCCTTTGATGTCTTGATGATCATGATATGTTTAAAAACCATATTATGAAATTGATGCAACATGAGAAAAAAATAAAAAAACCCAATTTCGGCCCAAAATGCTTAAAAAGTATTTTGGGCCAAAATAAAACTGGGCCTTTTAGGCCCAGTTATGGAACCAAAATTTCCGGTTCCGTTTCCGGAAAATCTCGGTCCCGTTCCGGTTCCATTCCAGAAAATTTCAGAATGAAACCTGAATAGAAATTTCTATTCCGGTGAGTACCGGAACCTTCCATCCGTTCCAGTACTCACCCCTACTTTGTTGCGTGGACTTTTTCGTATTCTATAACTTTTTTTCCCTTGAAATTGGACTAAAGTAACATTATTAGAGTTTTCTTTTCTTCATTTTTAAGTTAAAAAGGAAGGGTAATTTCACCTAGCTCCTTCAACACAAACAGAAACATACTACTAAATTCGAAAAGACGTAATAAGAAAAAGAGTTTCGAATTTTGTTGATCATTTTTGGGTCTTAAAGTTGTTACGTAGCTGCAGGTAGGCAAGATTATTTCGATTTGAAGGTGCGTCCACTAATTGTGGTACCAAACAGAAGAGATGTTCAGTGACGGTCAGAATAGACCCAACTGCCCCGTCGACGGAAAGAGATGAGGCTCTCTTTCCCTCCATTTAAATCTTTAATTAATTCGGGGTCAAACTTTGAAGCGCCCAACCCACTGGGCGAAAGCATAAAAAGTAAAATCGTTGCCTTTAACGGGCCAAGTTTGACGGCTCCCACACAGTGACTGGAGTGGCCACGGCACTGTCCCGAAACGGAAAGGTTGGACTAACAGGTAGCGTATTATGCTCGTGAAATGACTTCCTTAGGGTGGGATAACGTTTATGTACTTTATTATATTTATTATTTATTCCTTTTTCAAGGGAAAGATATGGCAGGTTAAACGCGTATTTGTTCTTATTAATCGAGTCATGCAACACAATTCCCACGCGTATATGTATTAATTATGTTTAGATTTAGATTTACATATTATCTTTCTGGATGAAAAAAAGGTTTATTTTCATATTGACTGAAGAAGACATATGGTTAGTCATGCCCAATACATATTTACAAGAGAAATATTATATAAAATATCGAAAAAAATCTGAGATAAAAATAGAGGTAATTAATATCAAATCATTTTCAATTTTTTATTTGAATTAGATGTTCTAATTCAAATTGAGAAAGATGTAATACGCTTTTATTAAAAAAAATCAGTAGACATCTAGTACAATAATTAATAATAACAACATTTAATCTTATTCCTAACTTTTTGAAGAATCTTTTATTTGTGGTCGTAAATGACCTTTTTTTTCTCAATCTTTTTGACCTTGGTTCTCAATGGCCATGATCGATGATCATCTTAAGGTGATCCTTTTGTCGACGGATGCTCCGGTATATAACTTACATATATTGTGTATTTATGTCTTTAAATTCGATCATTCAATTCTAGAAGTAAATCGCAAAGAATCTCAATTCAACTAATTAAAATCCTCCCGTTCTAGTAATAATATTGTGTGCGCTTTTAGATTCTCCTTATTACTAATTGCACCGTCTGACTGTTGTTATGGCATCACTTTATTTTCTTATTTGTGAGTACTCCATTGTTGTTAGAATCCATAAGATGCATTTGAGGCGATCCGTAGACAAGGAAAGCAATATCATAACCAATGATCACCTTCCATTATCATTGCATAAGATGTCATTCCCTTGGCGTAATTTATTGGTTAATGGTTGTAACTCTTGTACTTTTCTTCCTAATAAATGTTCTAAGATTAATAGATTACTACTCATGATATATTAATAGTTTGATTGGCTCAAGAAGTTCCAGTGATAATTAAGTACTAGTGTCTTGTTCTTATTCAGACAAGGGTCGGCAGAATATTTCTGAATTTACGATGCCAAATAGCTGGATAAGAGACATTGACAAAAGCAAGTAATTCTAAGCTGAATAGTATTTTTTTTCTTTCTCTGCCAAACCCTATGGTCCCCAAGAATATCTTCGAGCGTATGCTAATAATTGTATCATTCACACCCAATATTGTTGGCAGTGTTTCACATGATATATTGCAAAGCTTAAGTTTGAGATGTGAAGCTCAGAGAGATGGTGAATATATAGCATAACAAAGAAGCTGCTGCTCCTCCCTTGATCTGTTCGATGCAAGTAAAAAACAAAACCCCAAAACGTACGAAGACCAGAAACTTTTAAAACAATATAAGGATGAAATTAGATGAGCAGCTCATCTGAGGAAACAAAGTACAATTTGGTGAGAATGAAGCCCCTATATGTATATACGTAGAATATAGGAGGGCAATTGGGTTAGCATATATATATATAGATAGTAACATTAAAGTTATGCTTGCTCGGCTCGATCGTAGCGGACTCATTAATTCTAGTGGAAAGGCATTTATCTTTGAAAAGAAGCAAATTAAGTAAGTGATTCAGTGTCAATGATATATATATACGTACACGTGCAATGATCAAACTTTATCGCATATGACAAGAAAGACAACTAATTGACACCCTCGTCTCAATGATGATCATGTTGTCTGATAACTTGTATATTTAACACGTTGTTGTTGATGACATGTATATCATGTTTGTCTAGCTGTTTCCGGTCTCATAATGCAGGAATGTACGAGTGACAGATATATATACTATATGCATGAATAATTCAAGCGCATGCATAAAGTTACCAATTTGCATAAAATAATTGATATAATTAAAGCATAAAATAAAATGAAAAGAGGGAATAAGAGAACATATTCATTACTGTTAGAACGGTTGCTCGTCTCAAATATAACTACCATTCAAACACCAAAATTACTCCTATTTTTTCGTTGCGTATTAGTTCCAACACTTTTAAATACCCGTTAAAATGCTTATCAATTACTGTTTAAATGGTGTACAAAATTTTTGGAATGACACCAACTTAATATTGAAACACCACTATAAGAAAATCAGATTTTAGTGACCCAAATTTAGAAGAAAACCAAATTTCGTCCCAAATAGTGGACTTTTACCAACAAAAATACATAATTGGTTGGTAATACGACTTTTAGCAGCCAAACAAATTAAGGTCGTCTATTACATTGGTCCCGATATAAAAATAGAGGTTCAAAAAGTTTCGTTGCAAATATGAACCTTTTTGTGACCAAACTAAAAATGGTTACTAAAAGTGATAGGCATTCAGTATGCAGCGGCAACGTTTGTGGTTGTTAGAAGAGTACTAAGGAGAAAACATTAGTGACGATTAGCAAAGGGTCACCAATATGGCCGTTTTGAAACAATAACAAAATATAGTCGCGGTTACAAAGGTTTTAGCACTTTCAAACTTCAAAGAAATATTGTTGCAAAAAAGTAGGGACTATCTGAGTTTTTTTTCCTCTTATGTTTCGCTAAATGTAGATGCCCAATCCCCTTTCCCAACGCTCTCTCGATCTCTCTCTTCCTCTCATTACATGGAATGCATGAAAGGGCCCTTAGCGAAGACTAGGGCATTAACAGTCACACGTGGGAGGATAGGAGGCAAGAGGAGGCCTTGGTGGCACCTGTGGACACCCCTAACAAGCCCACAACGAGCGTGACAAGAGCACTGTAGTCGGGCCGTGACATAACCTAAGCGCGCGCGCGAGCTAGGCTCACCAGCATTCCTGACATGGCATGACACACCGGCAATGCTCATGCCTAGCACACCAGCCACATATATGCCATGAAAAGCTCATGACCAGCACATGACTTTGCCATGACTCGGTGCCGCAAGTGGACCTTGGCCACCAGCCAAGCCAAGTAGCAGCAGACCATCAGACCAAGGACAACCAAGACAAGGAGTGACTACCATTGGTAGCCACCACCACCCATGGCGGCACCAGGAGGGGAAGTACAGAGGACGGTCCTGGGACTTAGAGGAGTATCACCATCAGTGGAGGTGCAAGGAGGGGGCGCCACTGTGTTGACATGAGTTAAAGATTAGAGGGGATTTAGGATAAGTGAGATATTTTGAGGGGGGTTTGTAATTAACCTTAAATAGATTAAGCTAAATGACTTTGATATTAGTACCTACATTCTCTTGTTTATATTTGTAGTATTTTTTCTAATCACATTTGCTTTAGGAAATACTAAGCTAATTTGCCGATTAGGAAGCATATAAGTGACAAATTATCCCTTAAACAAATTGGATGACATGGCAGAAGGAAGTGTAGGTTGCAAACTCATCAAAGCTAGGCTAAAAAGGGTTGGACAAATGTAAAGCTAAAATCGGTTTCCTTTGCCTATAAATAGAGGTAAGAACCGGCCATTAAGAGATACACCATCAAGTGAGGATTTTGTGAGTGAAATCATTTTGTGAGTCAAAAGCTTTCAAAATTCTTGTTTTCAAAAAGAATTCTTGAATCCATGAGGAATTTGATTTTGTGTGATGTTCTTGTGTTCTTGATGAAGAACAAATCGTGATTTTAAAATAGTCTCGTTTTTCAAAAGTTCAATTCTATGTTCAAGTGGTTTCTTACACTTTGATTTGGTTTCTATTAAAGATTCTTCACAACTTATGTTTTTGGAATCCTTAGAAATATTCTTTGAAGATTCTTTGTTCATTTTAACCTCTACGTTGTTTTTGGTACTTTACCATATGTCAAAATTATTCATTGTTTCTAAATAGAGGTTAATCGGGTGTTAAGCGTGGTTTCGAGGTACTATTTCTTTCAAGCACCCATCCTTTTCTTTTGAAAATGTCAAAATATTTTTATGTTGAAATATGATTTCCAAGAGAAGTAAAATGGTTAAAGTATGACATATCATGTAATACTGAGCATTAACATACATGCATGTTTAACTAATGATTTGAAGACGTGACAGTATTATGCACAGGAGGATGTGAACCACAAGATGTGGCATCCTAGCCATATTTACTACAGTTGATCGAGTAGGTTCTGGGAGTAGTTTCGAATGTATGCGAAAGTGATGTCGAAGGGTGGTGGTTGAAAATTAGAAAGATTATCTTGATTTTGAGTCTTTTCCTTTATATGATCACCCGCTATGTTATTGGCATGATGAACTGTTTTTCTTCTATCTTCTTCATGTTATTGCACTAACCATTGACTTTATTTAGTCATTTTAATTATAATTTTAATATTTTAATTAGTAATTATATTTTAATAAACTTAATTAATTTTTCCATTGTAATAGAAGATATAAGTCTTTTGGACGCCTAGTCACAAAAACATTGACCGGTATCAAACATAATTACAATAACGTTCATTAGCATTCCAACGGAAAAGAGCGCAATCAAATTAACCTTCATCGAGTTTTCCAATTGGAGTAGAAGAATGATCATATGATGGGGATGCATCTATAATTGGAACACGAGGTCAATTTTATGCGCGTGTTATTAAATCATATGGTGCACTGTCGGGAGGGCCGGCTCAAGCCAAATGATAAGGCGCTATATAAATTTGTAGGCATTTTGTATAAATTTTAATATAAATATTTACTAATTATTAAATTTAATATAAAATATTGAAAGACCTCATTAATTATTTCTTTAGGGCTCTTACTCATGACATCAAGGCCCCATAACTTGTACAATTAAAAAATTTATAGGACATTCATATAATTTGTATAGTTAATTTATTATAGGGTTTTTTTCTCTTTTAGCAAAGTTCATAATGTGAAAAAGGATTATGAAGCTTGGGAAAAACATATCAATGAGCAAAAAAATAGTACACTCATGATAAAAAAATAAAAAATATTGCATCTTGCTATTTTTTAGCTTAATTGTCTTTTTTATTTCTTTGGTCATCTACAAAATAAAAAAAATATTGGTCTCTTTATTTCTTGGGTCTTTTTATGGGGCCTTGCTCAGGGTGAGGCCTTAGGCTAGCGCCTAAGTGGCCTTACCCTTGAGCCGGGACTGCTGTCGGGGCTAAAATGAATTTGTATAATTTATAAGGCTCTTAGCCTATTTAATTTGGTTTAATCTTGGGATTTCTCTGAGAACATCCCGCAGATTACAGTTGTGTATAAGCACAGAAGGAATTATAGCACTTGTTGATATACAACAATATTCTCTTTTGCTGATGCTACCACAAATTAACTTATATTCCCAAATTTACTTTACTTTATATCATTTTTCCCCCATGAAACAAAGAGTTAGGAATCTGAATATCATTCTTTTCTTTCTTATATATAATTTTAAGTCAGTTTTTCACGTGGTTAATTTCTTTTTATAACGAATACTAGGCTATAGAATAACCACCACGACATACAATTCGTTGGCACTTAGAACCCACTCACTAGACTCGTGGCCATGACAGAATACCCATCAAGCTCCCCCTTTTAAAGAAAAGGAAGAAGTGTTATATATTAACATTCAAAATATATTATATACTCGTGAATAATTCCTTGTCGAAGGGAACTTCCTATAGATAGCATAGGTGTAACGTAATATCCACGTACGAATCAAAATCCTCTCCAACTTCATGTCTTACACAATATTTAAAGCATCTATTTCGAAGAAGGACATTAAACAAAATAACAGTCATACATTAAAAACCAATATTAGCCATATTAACTGTCAAACTGACTAACCTTACAACAGTTAATACACATTGTGTCTTTTCTTCTCTAAATTGTATCATTCAATTCAGGCAGAAATTTGGAAAGAATCTCAATCTTGCACACATATAGTGCATAAAAGAGATTAGTTCAGAAGAAATTGAATTTAATAAATATAATTATCAATCATGGAATATTGTATATGCATGAAGTACTTGATGAGAATATCAATTATGGAATATTGATCTCTGTTCGAATTACACGGTGCAATTCGTAGAGAGAAAAACATAAGAGGTGGTTCCTATTGTAGGATTATGTTGTCCGAAACTTTATATGGATAACATTAAATGATGTAGAATCCACCTCTTGTGTCTATCTCTCTCCTGCAATTCATAGTAATTCTGTATGAAGTGAACTTAAACCGAGCAAATAGTTTGATATTCAATGTAATTAACACCTTCTGGCTAGAGAAGGTGTTTTCGTTTTCTCGTTCACTCCTACGTCTATAATTGGAACACGAGGTCAATTTATCCCGATATGCGCGTGTTTCGTCCCAACCAAATGTTAGGCTTCCCACTGACGTATATTCGCATGCGAGGGGGCGCGAATTACGCTTTCCCACAAACCAAATCCTGTAAGGGCCGGGGGTTGCGTGAACATTAATAATGCTAAATTATTCTGCACATTCCTCTCCATATATACTTCGTTTAAAAAATTAAACACCTTCCAGAAAGCCTTTTGTAGAAATCTTGCGCGATAAAAAGTTTCAGTGCTGAGCTCTTGTAAGTTGTAATGAGTGGTGATGATCAGAGTTTCCTCAGAAGAAAAATCCAAACATCAAAATAAAATAAAAAAACAAAAAGAGAGATCATTTGAGTGTTTCAAACGGTCTTGCCCCTATCACAAAAAGAATATGTATGTATAAAGGTCACACTTTGGTCAATTTCCTCACTTTAGTTGATTCGATTACATCAAATTTTCCTCTAGCTGTTTCTCTCTACAAATTGTGTAACCCTAAACCTCTCAGCTACTGCATCTTTTGCTGAAAAAAAGATGGAAAATGAGAGAAAGGAAATGGCCCCCTTTCTAGCTAGTGGTGGTTCTAGCACCGGGAGGAGTGGGTGGGTGGGTGGGTGAGAAGAGGTTGAGATATCCTTCTACGTCTAAATTATCAAGTCTCGAAAGAAAAAGACTTTAGAATCTGTCAATTGTTCGGATAAGTAATTGGCATATTAATAATAAGGGACTAGCTAGCTAGTTGTGGGAAAATATAGCTGCACTTTATGTATAATTATCAAGTAGTACTACTTCTACACGATGATATTTATAATGTGTTGTAGCTACCTACTCTTTCTCCTTATCAAGAGTATGATTGGGGTTTAGGAGAAAGAAAAGCCTCTAAGAAGAATGCAGAAATGAGTATATATGTTTTAATTCCCACCTGCATATCCTAATTCATGTTGTCATATATATAATCTGACAACATGAATTAGGATGCAGGTGGGAATTAAAAACGTTAGAAAGTAGTCCTACTTTTCATGATTTCCTTCCTCGTGAGAAGATATTGATAAGATTCCTTGTTTTCGACTTTTGATTGGAAAAAGATGCACAACTTGTACCTTTTAACCAATTTGTGGCCTTCTTTTTTTAATTTCTAAATGAACCTTTTCTTTAGCAAAGTCTTCCACTTAGTCTTACATGCTCCTTTCGGTGCAATGGATCATGAGAAACTACTAATATATATCGGTGTCTACGTGAGAATTATGAAACGAGAAAATTAATAAAGGTAAAGCTTCTATATTTATATATAATTTGAAATCCACTGCCATTTGCTATAAGGCCGGGATCGAAAACGATAAAACTCAACTTAGGTGAAGAAATTTTTTGTGAGGAAACGAATTTCGTTACGAATAATAGTGGATCTTTGGTTACGAAATTCAAATTTCGTTACAAAAAAATGATACTTTTAGTCAGGGATGTAGTTAGGATTAAACTTAGGGAAGGTCAATTTCATCACAAAAATTATACTGTTAGTCAGGATGAAACTAGGATTAAACCTTAGTAAATTCTTAAGAACCCAAAATACAAGAAACATAAGAAAATTATCAGAAAATTTCTTTTGCTAAAGCAAAAAAAAAAAAAATAATAAAAATAATAATAATAATAATGTATATTTAAGTGACGAAATGTATATTTATAGTATAGTAACTTGCAATATTAATTGTACACTGCAGACAATGTAAAAAAACGCGCGGTACTTAATTCGAATTATATGAACTCTCAATAAGAAGAATAAATGACCGGATGTGCAAACTTATGTCACATATATTGTCATAGTTTCACCTACTCATATGAACATTCGTATAAGATCGTTCTACGCTAGAGCTTTTTTAGGGGTTAAATACATTTTTTATCAATCAATTATTGAGACTTAAATACTTTAATTTATACTTTAAACTATTAATTTCGTTACATTTCACATTTCAATTGCACTGTTTCGACAATCCATTAACTCTGTAATTGAGTTGGCAGGGTACATCTGAAACATGACCCCCACCCCATTCCTACGTGGGAACACTGTTCTTTGCATCACAAACTGATTATTGAGGTAAAGATCAGGCGTGTGAAGTACTCGTCTGGGACCGATGATGGAAACGGAAAGAGCATTGAACATTGAAGTTTTGTTTTGTTTCTGCCAGATATATAGAACGGGAAAGGAAAGAGGCACCAACAAAGGGATAATCATTGCTATGGAACTTGGAAAAGGAACCAAGAAGTTAAGGACGATGAAGGTGGTGCTGTGACCACATATGAGGTTTAAGGTGGAGGGATCAGTCAAGCACCAAAGATTGTGGGGGTGTATGGTGCCAATGCCTCCTTAGAGAATCACAAGAAAAAAGGCGGGTTCGAGTGCCAGAGAGATCATGTGGTCTGTGGAGTCATAAGGTTGAAATACCAAAGGTTGATCAGAAGAAATACTTAATGGTGGATATTTTCATCCCCACTTAGCATGAGCGATTCATGGATGTCTAAGGATCTGTGTTTCTCATTAAGAGATGGGTGTCTAGCTTTGTAACCCTCACTGGTGTTATGGTTTGTATCCGAGCACATGATTTTTCCATTTGTTATCCCGCCCATAAAGAAATGCATGAAAACATTTTTCAGTTGGAACTCCAAACTCTGACGTAGGTCATAAAATTTGAGTCAACATTGAAAAATAGCTGGTGATTCGGGATATCGAACTCATTCTATAGTAGAAGAAGGGTGTCATTTTAGCCAAAACTATCGTTGACAATGACATTGACCATAGTGCTCTCAGAAAGAAAAAGCTGTGGTTGCTTTTATATGTCAAACTTATCCAAACAAAAAGTGGAAACCAAGCAGAAAAGCATATCAATTAGCAAAATCGAGAAGGAATATTTGCTTTGTAATGGTGGCCATGTCCTGAGTACTTTTTTCTTTCTGGTCCATAAGCAATGGCCAGTAGTACTCTTAGTTCTTCTCATAGATTTTCTGTGTTTTACTCGAAGGCCATTTGCCTTTGGATGCATGCTGTCTCTTGCCACTTATGAAAAGCTGGTTCAGGTCCTCTTAAAGTTGTGTTGCATACCAAATCTATAAATCAGATACTACGTCATAATTTGAATAATAGAAAGTTTTCTTAGTATAGAAATCAGTATTCTATCACCTTTCCCCTCTAGAACTCCATCCCAACCTTCCCCGCAGACCATTGAAGTGGAGCTGTGGTACCATTGCTACATTACAAAACATGTGTATTGTGCAGGGCATCAAATCTAGCTATATATGCATATGATTCAGTCCATTTACTCCCCCAAATTTCAGAAGATTTCTTCTTTCCGAAGCCAAAATTACAGTGCTTATGATTGACAGTCTAGAACATGAGATCTAAGTGCCTTTATAAGTTATGCAGACAAAAAAAAACTCTTTTTAGAGTTGTTAGCTTAGTATTATATGGAGCTGAAGTATATGGAGTTGCAAAGAGAAGACATGACATAAGTGAAAGAAACTACCACTTCTGCTTCTACTACTATATACTTCACATGTTCCTGCAACAACTTTTCCCGATCACCAAAGTATCGTCAACTACTATCCATCCCCCTCCACCCTTGTGTTGCCTGCTAGAGAGATATTCATCTCTTGCCCTTCTAGTTCTATAGACACCTTTGCCAACTGCTTTTCTTGTCTAATCTGTTTCAAGTTTCCTTTACCTCTTAAATTCGTGTGTCAGATTCTGGATAACATAGAGACTCACGTCAAAGGGACACAATATTTGTACAAGCATTGAAGTGGGAATGTGATCGGATACCAGTGGTCCCACGAAAAGATGCTATAGAATGGATCTTCCGAAGAGGCATCAATTCTATTGCCACTCTTGCCGACTTTAGATTCTTCCTGAAAACACCATGTTGATTGTTGAACCTACCCTCTAACACAGTTTCATCACACCTCACAACAGTGGCGGATCCAGGATCCAATTTGAAGGGGGTCGAATACATAAGGCGAAATGACAAAAAAAAAATTCCAACGTAATGTAAAAAATGTCATAGAGTTAAAATATCGAAAATTAAGGATTAAAAGCATTAAAATTTTAAAATACACGTATATACTATTTGTTAAGACTGAAAGTGGCAATTAGATCCTACTAATTTGCATCTTATATATATATATCTATATATAAGAAAATGATAATTTGAGCAGCAGGAACTCCACAGAAATTCAAGGGCATGAAAATCTTAAACAAACAAAAACCAGCTAAATAATTAATTTGGGACCCAAAAATATGAGTGGGTTTCTATTTATTTTCGAAAAAAAAAATAGAAATTTCTAGGTAGAATCGTCTATAGCCATAAGATATCCAAACCAATTCAATCACATCCTCCAACAATTTCACAACTCACAAAATTTCAAACCCTAAAGCATTTTTAGCATACTAAATAAATGAATTTTTCTACTGAATTGTAGAGAGAGAATCTTGGCTAGAGGGACATACTAGGGGTCGGAGGTTCAACAATTTTCAAGTGTAAAATCTCGAGTATCCTGGAAAAATTGAAACCATCAAAAATATAAATAATGAGATTGAGAGAGAGATGAAAGTCAAGGGGGATATACACTAGAATTTTCAGTATCAAGTACTACAAAAATAGTATGGACAAAAATAACTGAGAAGTATTGCATTATAATTCCTATAATAGTATGGAGAATTTGTTGTTAACTATAAATTGCCCAAATTGTTCAATTAATTGCCAATGTCCTATAGGCTACCAGGGGATTTACCATCGTTAGTATTCAACTGCAAAGACATTAATTAGGTTTGATCAAAGCACTAGTTGCCTCACAATGTCCAGTTAAGATGCAAATATCAAATTGTCAAATCTTCCACTCCAAATAAAATATACTTTAAAAACTAAAAGAAAGAAGTAATAAAGATGTAGCATGTATAACTAAGATACACGTATACTCATTTCCAAGAAAAACAAAACCCAAAAGACTTGATTTCTCTAGCACCAGGTGGTCCAGGTCCACGTAGAAGGAGGTCCACATTTGCCAAGTAAAAATCATCTGACGATTTTTCTAGCACCTTTAACTGGCCAAGGCTATTGGAAGTAGAGACAATCAATACACACTTAAAACCAGGCCCTGCAAGCTTAAAACCAGGGTTGGCCTGGGCCTATGGGGATCGGGCTCCCATAGGCTCATACCAACTTATAATAATAAATAATAAAATTTTTTTTACATGTAATAATTATTTTTGGTCGGTCCAATGGGGGGCGGCCGCCCAGGGCCGCACCTCCTGGATCCGCCTCTGCCTCACAAAGCATTCACTAAAAAAACAGATCTTTAGTGGCAGTCTTTTTAGCGACGGTCGCAACAAACGCCGCTAAAGGGTATCTTTAGCGGTGTTTGTCCACCAACGCCGCCGCTACAAATCACCTATAGTGGCGGTCGTTTTAGCGGAGGACCAGCTTTAGCAGCGTTTTTCAAAAAACGCAGCTAAAAGTTTTACCTATAGCAGTGTTTTTTTTAAAAATGCTGCTATAGGTATAAGTGCAAAAAAAACTTTATATATTAATTGTAAGTTAGTTAATGTAAATAATTATTTTATATATTATTATATTCATTTTAATATTTAATTTTATTTTGTCATGTATTTGAAATTTTTTTATTTTAAAGGACCTACTTAATAAAATATGAAATTGGAGGGAGTGTTGTGAAAATTGAAGTTGTTATATGATATATTTTAAATTATAATTCATGGTTATTATGGTAATTGCATATTTATTGACTAAATCTAATTAGCTTAGAAAACATCTATTATCATACTTATAATAAGCATATTTTTTTGAATAATTAGTAATATAATACTATTTAATTAGTACATATTATTTAATTTTAAACAAAAAGATATTGACAGATTAGCTTATGCAATTAATGTACATAACTTAATATATGGTCTTAGAAGCTATGATTTAGTCATTAAATATATAGGTACATTAATATAAAGTACTTTTATACATATCATGTATATGATAAACATATATAACAATCCTATAATGTTATATAGAAGACATTATACTTTTAAATTATAAGCAGTATATATTATTACTACCCACCTATTTTAATTAAAATTATTATACTTGTTCCAGTTTTCCTTATATTTATACTTTTTGTTTTTTTTTTTTTCTGAAAACAAACACATTCATTAATAAAAACAAGTACTAAAGTTTAAATCACAATATAAAATTCAAAACGCTACTTGGGTCAAACCCCCTCCCCCCCCCCCCCCCCTTTTTTCAATTCTTAATCTCGATCGTCTTCTTGCCATCTCCTTTGACGTCCTCCAAGACCACCTCTTGGCCAAAAACTTCAGGCAAGCCGACGAAGGAACCCGCCGCCTCCTCATTGTCCTGGAAGGCGAGGCCGCGCAAAGGAAGAACTCATGGCAAGATGGCGTGTCTGGCACAAACTGTCCTATCCAACCAGGCAGAAACTGGATTTACGTGTTCCAGATAAAAGACCAGGTCGACAGTTTCTTCTATTTCCCCTCCATCAACTTCCACAAGGCTGCGGGAGGGTTTGGGCCCATTCGTCTCAACAAACGTAAAGTCATTGTTGTTCCATTCCTCAATCCAGAAGCTGAATTCGATCTTCTAATCGGTGATTGGTTCTATGACAGCTACAAGGTGAATCGCCTGGAAATTTATTTAAGTCATAACGAACACAGATATCTTTTGCTGAATTAGTTTCTTTGAGTAGTGGCTAATTTTTCTGGAACATGGAAATCTGACAGAATATCAGGTCAGAGATGGCCATCAAGCTAGTGGCATTCCAGGGTATCCCTGATATCATTTTGATGAATGGTAAAGGCCCTTATGGGCATCAAATTGTACGATCCCATGAATCTTTCAATGTTACAAGAGATACAACCAAAAAGAAAAGAAGGGCCAAGTAATTTGGCATCAGAATCCTTGATTTGCCTATACTCTGCTGTGGTTTCTTTTTTATAGATACAGAGCACCGTAGTCTAATATTTTGAGATTTGCCATGCAGGGAAGACGTACTGTGCTATTTGTTACGTATATCTTTTTTTTTTCTTTGTTGCATCTATTGTTCTTTAGGTTTTTGAATAACATTTTGTTGTTATATACATAAAAGAAACTCATCTTCAATTTTAAACAGGGATTGGCCGACCACAAAAACTCATTGGGTGCACCACTTTGCCCATGCCGGTAAATATTTGCTATTCGATTCTTTTTTTTAGCAGATCTTTTCCTCGTTGTCCTCAACATCCAGTGGAATTACTCCTGGATGTTGAGGCTTAGGGTTAGTTGTAATCCTTGTGAGCATAAGATTGTTGGTGCTTGGTCAATGAAGTGAAAGGATATTCTGTGCTTTTTCCAGGGATTATTACTTGCTATCGCTAAGCTTCTAACAAGCAAATCAAATCATGCTTTGCAAATGCTTGCTATGCAGTAGAAGTGCTTAAGGGTTGCGTCGGAGCTAGGTTCACTATTAAGGGCTGCATTGGAGCTAGGTTTACTATATTTGAATATTTTCAGTTCTTATTTTGGCCACTGAGGAGATGCCAATTCAGTATCAGTGCTTAATGCCTTATTTAATAGTTTATTGTAGTTGATTTCTTTGCAAAAATCGAGTTTTAAGTTCTTTTGGAATTCTGCGTAGAACATAGCAAGTTCAAGGCTTTAGTCATTGTTATTGTAGGGCACAGATTGTTAGCTGCAAGAGTTACCTCTTGAGGATCATAGAACCCTTGTTGAAGTACAATTTATGGCCACAAGTGGAATTTCATTGAGGACACTCATGTCTGTCCAGTTTGGGATGTGGATAGCAGCATTTATTCAGGCATTGGTAAATTCTATCGAGAGTCTGCATTCTGAAATCTCGAGAATTGGATTCTGTTCAATTAGATGTTACTTTTATTGAATTGGGCTTGAATCATAAGCTTTTCAAGCTTGTCTAAACCTCTGAGATGTGAATTCACGTGCTATTGCGTATTATTATGATTTTCCTCGATTGATTAGTCTGATACATGCAAATCTGGCATTTGAAATTAAAATGTACGGTTATTGATCTTGGCAGGAAGGAATGCCACTGCATGCTTTTTCTCACTCCCGACAATGATTTTGCTGGGAAGGAGCAGGTAATTATTTCAACTTTTTGGTTCAATAGAGTTCGTAGTGGCACTCATTAAATATATCGATAGGACGAAGATATGAGGCGCTTTCCTTAATTTGGACTTGACAATTGACATGTTGAAATGTGCTTATGACCCTGGATTGCCATCAAAATATTCTGAAGGAAGAAAACCAAAATCAGACAGATGCATATGCATTCACGGTTGGCCACACGCATGCAACTAGCGCATCCTTATAATTATACGTGTTGTAATTGGAATTATGATTCTTGCCTAATACAGATCCAACGTTGTGTTGCCATTGCAGACCATCTCCTTGGAAGAGATCAAAGAAGCGACAGCAAATATGTAACGTGATTTAGTGTATCATAATTACTTGTTCAAACAGCCACCTTTCGGTTCGGCCGAAAAATGAAGAAGATAATCATCATTGTATGTATACTGGGCCGCTAATAAGTAGCCATATCTGGCTTTCCTGTTTCCTTCTAGAGTTCTACATTTAATCAGATGCGTCAGTGTTTCGTTACAGCTATGGTTTCCTGCATTCGTACCCTGTATGGTGTTTTAGATGCAGCGGCTGTGGCACCTTGTAGACCCTTGTATTGTAAAACTTGTAAAACTTATTATTTAATCAATGATGAATTATATTTCCTTTTATTATCCTTGTTCTTAGCTTTTTACATCAATGAATTATGGTATTAAAATAAATTTTTATTACAAATTAAAGGTGTTTTCATAAATAAAGCTGTTAAAAAAAACACGTTGGGTCTATAGCCGATTTTTCTAAAATGCTGCTAAAGACCTGTAGGAGCTAAATAATAAAAAAAAAAACGTTGGGTCTATAGCGGCGTTTTAAAGCCGCTAAAAACCTGTAGCAGCGTTTTAAGAAAATGCTTCGGGTCTTTAGCGACACGATCACTGCTGCTAAGTGACCACAGCTATAGACCACAGTTTTCACCAGCGGTCTCAAAAACCGCCGCTATAGCCTATTGCGACGCTGCTAAAGCCTTGAACTTAAAAAATGTAGTCTTGATATTTTTAAGCATAATTTTGACTATTTTAAAACCATATCTCAAAACCCAACTCCCCAAGGATATAAATATGATTTGGGAGTT
Source organism: Myrica gale (assembly GCA_963930655.1). Lineage (NCBI taxonomy): Eukaryota > Viridiplantae > Streptophyta > Magnoliopsida > Fagales > Myricaceae > Myrica > Myrica gale. The sequence continues at coordinate 10,719,065 of OZ005610.1, read as the reverse complement.
TGTAAGGGTGGTTTGAAAACATATTAGACATATTTATTTACTAAACTTTAGATAAAAAGTTTATCCTCGGTTTGAAAAATATGCAGTGCGTGATTCAAATACTTTCTAGAAATGAGACCTTAGTTACAAAATTTACTTTAGAATCTTGAATCTTCACTTCTAAGCAGCTTCCAATGAATTGATCATTGCTTTGTCGATTTGTACATTTCCGTACTCATTTGGATCTTGTTGATTATATCCACTTCAATTTCTTTTATTGTTATCATCAAAATATGGATTGTGAATAAAAGTCAACAATATTTTATTATTTTAGATTTTAGATTTTCTTTATTGATTTTGAAAAAAGTATCTAATTATTATCAAGTGGATTATATTCATTTTGATTGATGTTACAAATAATTCCGTTTAATTATATTAAATTACAAAATAATTAATGGGCATAAAAAACAAAAAAAAAAATCTTTAAGCTAACAATCAAATGCTAGAAAGCATGACAACCTTTATGAGAGATACTTCATTCGAAACTATCTCTTACACAGTTAGGTTAAGTAGGGTTGTTCAGTGCCACCGGAAAAATCTGGTGGCACCAGCACCGACACCTACTATATTGATTTGGTCGCCGAGAAAGCTGAAGGAAAGATTGGAAAGGGAAAATAAAGTCTCTTTTTGTGGCTTTACCTTGTTCAGATGAGAATATAATGCAGCTTAGCCAAATGGCTTTCTAAGGCTAGGTTGGATATGTTGATTTATTTCGTATTTTCTAGTTTCGTTTGGTTGCTGGGAAAATTTAAGAGAGCTTTCGGAAAGGGATTATAAATTCTGCATATAATTATTTATAGTGTTGGGCACTGCCTGAATATAAACTTGCCTCTGCTATGCTACATATCTGCACAAGCATTTTGCTTTTATTTTCCTGGTGCAATTATTTTCTACTTCTCTTTTGTTGCTGTAAAAATTCAGGAAAGAAGAAAATGAACAATTAAATCTGATTTTGTTTCTTAGCAACCCAACCAAACATTGGTCTTTGATTGGTTGCTGAAAAATTTGAGAGGATGAGGAAATAAATATTTTGGGTTTTTTTAGTAAGTCGGATGCAATAATCAACTTTGAGGCTCCAGTTGTTGTTGTTATTGCAAAAAAGGTAGACATACCAAAGTTTTTTAACGAAATAGGGAAAGGGGTTGAATCCCATGTGGCTAAGCTTGAGTCTGAGATTGGTGACTTTCAGAAGCTGGTCGTGACTCGCACACTCAAGCTCAAGAAACTTGGCATACCATGCCAACAGGTAAATCACTGCAAATTCTTCATTTTCCAATGTCAAACGATGTATAGGCATGTATTTATGTCTGATAAGTGTGCATAGGTTTCATCATAAATAGTGGTAATGATGCTCTACTGATTCTTATGTTTTGCTAATGACCCTGTGTAGATTGTACTCAACAGTTTCTGTTTAGACTGTTTGTAATGTTGCTTTTAAGTCAGCAAATAAGATTTAACGCATAAAAAATAAAAAGGATTGCTCCTAAATCAACAAATTGTGTTTTATCCCACATTTCGCATCTATTGAGCTGGAGCTTGCTATTATTTCTATTTTATGGCCCCAGTGTGATGATATACTGCAAGGACAAATCTAGTGTGGCAAAGAGTCTGATGCATGATTCTTGTCTCAAAGGTTGTCGATATTTGGTCTGCAAGAGTGGCTATGATTAGTTTGTCTAAAGCATTGTGAAATCACAATGAGCTATTTCTTGATGTTTGCATAATATTAGGCTTGCAATTCTTAAAGTTCCCATGGTCATACTATTTGAGTGTTTAAAATCCCATTATTATTCTTCTATATGATGTCTTGCAGAGAGACATGCAGGTTATGTGGGTTAACATTTAAGTTTGTTTTCATGTGTTTCTTTGAGATACTTGTGGCAATCACTCCCCTGATTTCAACAAGGGTTCTGGGTTTTTTTCCTCTTGTCTTGTCGTCTTTTTCTTCTGCCTCTATCAACCAATTTCAAATATGGTTACAACAACCAAAAACTTCTCTAGGCAATACAATTTTGCCTTCTTCATTCATGTGTTATTGGCAATAATGATGTTGGAGTGTGTTGTTTTATCACTGGACACACATTCCAAATTGGAAATTAAAACAAATTCCTTTTGTCAAAGGACAATTCATTCTTTTTGTCCCATTTTATTATTACGAAGATAAATGTAGGATAACCGGAAACCGCCACCTCTAAAACCATCACCGCTAAGAGTCGATTTTTGCCTTGAACAGTGTAAGTGTAGGTGACAATTATTTAAAAACCGGCCAATTCGATGTAGGTGCCGATTTTAGCCAAAAATCGAGACCTACACCGGAAATCGAACAACCTTAAGATTAAGGCTATGGAGGCAAGAAACCCCAAAGAAACCTTTCACTGTGCCACACGATTCTTTTACGAAACACTCACGTTTCCACTGTCCCTGCAAGCAAAGAGATTTCAAGATATCAGGCCACCAAGTGAAAGCAAACCTGGTCAAAGCTTCTAGGGAGCAGGACTTTTGTTTTCTACTTTCTCTCTTCTAAGAAAAACTAAAAATCCAACTATAAAAATTAAAAAAAAGATTTTTTTTCCTATGGACCCCTTGGAGCTCCAATCAATGAGGTGGTGACACATGTTTTAGTGTTTAGGTTTTGCGGCAAATTCAAATTTGACCTTGGATTTTATTTTAAAAAAATTTAGTTTTACCCCAAACAGAAACAACCGTGCCGTTAAATTATATTCAAAAATTTAATGAAATTTAATCAATAGAGAGAGAAAATGGGTGCATTTTGAGTCCCCTTATTTAAAAGATACAAGATCACCTAGATAGTTCTAAAACCTCAAAAATAACTGCAAAAATCTTTATAAAAAAATCAAAATTAGTATAATTGAGAAAAAAGACAACATTTTTAAAAACGAAAAATTGCCCAAAGTGATGCTTCTCAATTGGGCTTTGCAACTGATCTTTGGCCCAGCCCCACCCATCATAAGCTTGTCATTCGAAGACCCAGATCCTAACCCTTAAGTCGAAGTCCCTCGGGCCAGGGCTCACAAAAAGAATAAGTAAAAAAGTCTCACGACCCAGGTGACCCTGGGTTGGGCCTTGGATAATCGCCTCCTCGGTTGCCGTCGTTGGCTCCGCAAGTCTGAGCCGGAGAGACGAAGCGAGTCGCGAGAGAGATGAAAGAACCGGAGGTCTTAGAGCTGTACGAGGTTCACTATTCGGATCTCTTGTTTCTATGTTCGACAATATCTTCATCATCTTCGTTAGAAGAGGCCGAAAGGCTAAAACTAATAAGCAGAGGCGTCTGGGGTACCCGAAGCCTCCACTCTCCAACGGCACCTCCTTCCTTTAGCTTGTAGACTCGCGCTTCTGAACCCCGACGACCGTAAACACATTCTCAAGGTTATTCCGCTTTCAATACTATTTCTTCTTTTGTTGTTTGTGGTATGTGGGCATTGAGGGAAATCGTCAGTACATTAATTCTCCCCATTGCTTGCTGTATAAGTAATACGATCTTAAGTAGAAGCTCTCCTCGTAATCTTCATTTTACTTAAATTCACTGAACTGGGTTTCAGGGTTTTTTTCAGAGTTCTGTTCTTAATTTGTTTGGTTGCCGAGAAAATGCAGAGTAAGAAAAGCCGTTTAGAGTTACGATTTTGATGCGTTTTGGTACTCCGTTGTGTATATCGTGTAGCTGGCTTAAGCGATTTTCCCATCGTCCAAAACTAAAAGCAGCAAAAATATAAATTACTTAGTTATTCTTTCTAAAAACCAAGTACAGTAATTTAGAATGTTGAATAGAAGATAACTTCCGAGAACTGTGAAAGCAAATCCTGAAATGCTTACTTTACGGTACACTTGTTTAAATCTTTAGATGGGAGAACTAAAGATTGGGGGTGAGAGCTGTAGAGAACCAAATGACTTCCCTAAATTTTTTTCTTATACAGAGCATGAATAGAGTTTTTAATCTATCCAATTTTTCTGGTTAGGAAAATCACCAGTCAATACAGATTGATCAAAATCCAATATTTGTGAAATTTTTTACTAATTCCCGAAGTTAAAAAACCACTCAATGGATAATGAGTGGTGGATAGTCACTTTAAGGAGTAAATACTTTCATTGTTATCATATCACAATTGGAATCCGAATTAATTGAAATTATTTAGAAGAGATATATGGCGTGTGGGTCACTTAAGTCTCTAGTAGACGGGTTCCAGCTTTCCCCTCACTTGGTCTTTAGATATAATAGATGAACTCTGATGGTTATGATTTTCAACCCATATTCCATTCCATGTATTCCAATGTATGATTCTCTCGTAAGTAAGATTTTTTGGGTGCAATGTGTCAAAGATCGTTGTTTGATTCTCACTTTATAGAAGGGTGATAATTCAGGGTGTGAAATTTATTTTCCTCTTATATTGTTCTGGATCTCAATTGGCGTTTGTATGTGCATCTGCAGTATCTATTATCAATAATGGAATTCAGTTAATGTAATTTTCGGTGGTTTTGCTGGTTGGTCGTTTATCAGAACTAGATTCTGTAATGTGTCTGTCATGTATCCTCTTCCCTGTCACCTTGTCATTTCTCTTGATACAAAGATGAAGGTTGTGTCGAAAGGAATTATTCTTGAGAAGTATTTTAGTTATCTCAAAATCAATTTGTACTATTTTCAGGAGCACAACTTGAGTGATGTTCCTTTGAAGGATCCGGATAGAAGTGTCTCTGCTTTTGCAATGCAACTTGGGTATGCACAAGGACTGGAATCAATTCTTAGTAAACCAAGTCAAACAGTAGATTCCGTATCGAATTCAGAACAAGATCATCTAGAAGTTGAGAAGATAAACAATTTAGAAATCTCAGTGATGCTTTCCGAAAGCTTGGATTTTCCATGATGGATCTAGGGCTACACATTGCCCAGATTTGTGATAGGGCCATTGGTGGGCTAGAGCTTGAGCAGAGCTTATTGGAGTCCTGTGCAGCAAAAGGGCGTCTTATACACTATCACTCAGCTTTAGACAACATTATTCTGAAAGAAGCTGGGAGAAGCAAGACAACAGGGAAAAGACAGGCAAACGGTACAAGGGATGACAAAAATTTTGTAAGGTATCGGCAAGGACTATCAGAAGGCCCCAACTTGGATATAAGAGGTAATGGAGTTGGATCCAATGGATTTCATTCCAACCTATGGCAGCAATGGCATTATGACTATGGTATCTTCACTGTTTTGACAGCTCCCATTTTCCTTGCTCCAACTTTTCCCCAAGCAACAGAACCAAAAGATCTATTTTCCGTGACCTCTGATGAGTGTCCTTCCCCTAGTGGCCACACGTATTTGCAAATTTTCAATCCTAATAAGAATAATGTCTGCATGGTGGAGGCCTCTCCTGAAAGTTTTATCATTCAGGTGGGTGAATCGGCTGATATCATATCAAAAGGGAAGCTTCGTTCAGCCCTTCACTCTGTCTCAAGACCACCTCAGTTTGGAGATCTGAGCAGGGAGACCTTTGTTGTGTTCTTGCAGCCTGCATGGAATAAAACTTTCTCCATCTCTGATTATCCTACAAAACACAGAGTGTCATGTGATAAGTGCTTGAGAGTATCCAATGGGGAAACAAATCTTGCTGAGCAGGACCGAAGTAAACTAACTGAAGAAATTCAAAAAATAATTCCACCATTATCATCAAGGCTAAAGGATGGTATAACATTTGCAGAATTCTCGCGTGAAACCACCAAGCGATACTATGGTGGCAGTGGTTTGCAGTCTAATGGATAATTATTACTTCATCTGATTTGTGCAAGGGTGCTATTTTTGTTGAGCCTCTTTAAATATCTATTCCGCAATTGGATTGCTGATTTTTGTTTTTCTTGTCATCCTACCTGGTATTCTGATTCTATTCAAGTCTTTCCGACCTGTTTACACGTATGCCATTGTTTGCGGCTGTCTAGTGGCCTCACTGTTATGTGGAGACAACCATTCTTGAATATGTTTAAAAGAATTTGGAAGGAGGGAAGTGGACCCAAAAATGGAGGGGGAGAAAAAACCTAACCTGATGATATATTATTCCTCGTTGAGTAAATATGTTGTGTATGTTACCAAGGATTTGGTAAAAGAGGAAGCAATTAAAGAGAAAAAACACCGCCCGCCTTAAGCAGTGCTTCCCTGATCTTTTCTGGTTTCATCAATTCTGAGTAATCTTCATCAATGTTTAGTCGGTTTCATCAAATTTGAACATGTCCCCTGTTTAATGTTTATGAACATGATGCCTGGTCAGTCAGACAGTCTCCTGTTGAGCTCTGTGTATTGTTGATCTTGGAATTACACATTGCAATTTGAGCAATTTATATTTGCTACACTAGAGCCCGAATACGTCCACAATAGCTGTTTGAGAACCACACTTCAAAATGGAATCGGACGACAGAGCGCCTGTCATCATGTACAAAAGCAGAGCCGGTTCAGGATAGAATATTTGCTAGACATTGAAGACAAAAACGGTTGTCCCTGTTGATTAGTCCCTTCAAAGCAATGGAGCCATTCTCACAGTCACACAACACTGCTATTTCCAGAGCTATTTGCATGCGGGGGGGAGGAATATGTATAGATAGACCTGTCGTCTTCTACCTAATGTAAACCACCATGTTTCGAAGGGTACAGTACTGAACATCTCCAAATCTCCCATTAGCATGAAGCTTGTCCATTTTCCATCTTTCTTTATTTGGCCTTTTCTGAAAGACATCTTCACCATCAAGCAATTGCATCTTACCTTTTTCTTTTTTCTTTCTTTCCTTAGCCTTTATTCTCTCTCTTTCTCTCTCTCTCTCTCTCACACACACACAACTTCTACCGATTATTTCCAACTTAGGGTGTAGTTTTTGTTTATGTACCCTTCCCTGTGTATTTTTTTTTCTAAGCAAAAAAAAGGCCCTTAAGAGATGGACTAGGAGCCAGACCAAAGACTACCACAACTTAAACTCGAAAATTATACATGACACGGGGATCACCAGAGTTTAATGAGGCTACCGTGATTCGAACCGTTGTTATGAGCAAATCCGATAGACACACCCTGCACCGCTAAACCACCAACCATGGTGGTCCCTGTGTAGTTAATATACAGAAAACCACAAATGATCTTTACTATATGTAAATAAGGTTCAGGAGGTAAACATCTAGTCTTCCATCTAACTTTAATTGGTAGCTAGCATCTAATTGTTGTCTTTCTCAAATAAATAGTTAAAGTACGCATAGGACGACCTGGATCTCTTGGCTCTCCTTTGGGAGAAGAAAAAAGCTGAACAGAATTCCCTCTGAAAAGTTACTATAAAGGTCGTAAAAAAAAATACATTTGAAAATGCAGTGGAAAACGAAAGGTGGCCAAGATCGTTGAGAAAACGAGGCAAAGAGAATAAAGGGTGATCGTTTTTTCAGTAATCACGACCTTTCGAAAAACAAAGCTGCCCCAAAATAAAAAGAAACATGTTGGGGGGGGGGGGGGGGGAGTGACAAAAGGATGATGACGCATCCAGGCACGCGCATTTTAGCACAAGTCCCTCTCCGGTGCGCAGCTTTGTGTCCAGGACGACCAAGACCGTCGAGGGCGATGTCTAAGCTGAGTTCTTGTTCGGACCTCTAAGCCTGTTCCAAGGCCTTGAGTAGATAAGAAACACACTCACTGGTCACCCTGTAGGGTTGCTGTACTGTATGTTAGATGATCGGTAGCCACTCTGACATGTCACTCGGCAGTGTCAGATATGGAAGGGCCGCCCCAATTGAAAAAAGTGAAGCGAACTGGTCCACACAAGCTTCGAGATCTGCAGAGCCGACGAGCTCTTCAGGAAAGATGCCCGAGACTTGAAAGGCACTCATCAAGCATCCAACTCCAAAGAATCTTCTCTAATTGCCACGTTTGATTTTTTGTTATCCGAAGTTTAGTAAGATGTGTAATCCGTATGATTAAAAAAGAAATTGAGAAATTGTAAGATACACAGAAGGGAAAAAAATTTACTATTCAATTGGGAGAGAAATAACATATTAATTGAATTTTATATTATTTAATAGTGTCTATATAATCTATTGTATCCATCTTTCTCTAAATTCTATCATGCACAAAATATAGACTTAGATTTATAATAATTAACTAAAAATTCTATGAGAATAAAGATTTTTTTACAGTTAAATATATGTTTTTTTTTAATTTGAAAGTTTCACATAGTGCATTCCAAACTTCAATTTTTGTCGGATAACACCATTAAACTTTCCTCTTTCATCACTTTGCACCCTTTTGCCACTTCTATGTAAGGGTGAGCAAAAATTCCGGCAAAGACAGGAAATTTCGGTTCCTTAATTTTAAAAGAATATGTTTGACCTGGTCAAGGTCATTAAGACCCCTTTATGTCGTGAGTCTCTCATTTCCCTTCGACTTTCTCCTATCCTTTTTTCTCCCAAGTGCCTTTCCCCTTTGTCGCATTGCCCTTGCTCTCTCCATCTCTTTATCTCTCTCTCTCATTGTCCAGGTTCAAGCTTCTAGTCGCAATCATCGTCCAGGTTCAAGCTTCCAGCCGTTGTTGCCAACAGCTCATCCACACCTCTCGGCTCTCTCTCTTACTATATGGCCAAAATCACTGTCTCTAACTCTGTGAGATCTCTCTTTGGGCGCCAAATCTCTCTACTAAGCATCTCTAATTTCTCTTTGAACTATATGCTTCAGGATTTTTGATTACTTGATTAATGATTTCGGGATCTAGGGATTTGATTGGTTTAGATTGGGGATTTAGGGATTTTTGAATTTTGATTGGTTTGATTACATAACTTGGTTGGTTTGATATTTTGATTGGTTTAGATTTAGGTATTTAGAGGATTTGATTGTTCAGGCATAATGGATTCGGGTATTCAAAATGAAATGGTGGTGCATTTTATATCGTTGATCAAGATACCTGCATTTTCTTTTCTGTTGTTGGTGACAAAATATAACTGAATAAGTTTGACTGCTCACTAATTCGGGTGGTTTGTTTGATTATTTAAATTTTATGTTTTTTGGTTTGTTTTATTGTTGAAAAAAATGTGGTAAAAAAATCTAGACACTGAACCGAAACAAAATTTTGGATTCTGGTGGGTAACGAAACCGGAATGGGTGACGAAACGCCACAACTAGTTTTTTCATGTGCTTTAACTCTTCTACTCCTAATATTGTGACCTTACTTTGACCCCATCCAATATTTACAAACGCAATTTAAATCGCTATTTTGCCCATACGACTTGGAGAAGTTCCTAAGTCTCTACCGCTGGAGTTATTTTGTCAAACGATTTTTGTCTCAGATAAAAAGACATGTGCCCTCTTGTATACGTGAAAAGATAAATTTATTCTATTTTGAGTCTTCTCTAACCTTATACAGTACTTATAGCAATTCGTAGGCTTAAAAAATAATATGTAATTAGTTTATTTTTATATTAAAAAAGATGATTCGCTTATAATCGAGCCGATTAAATTTATATTTTTAGGTAAGGAGAATATCACGTGTGACGAAAACTGTTTGACATAACAACTCTAGCCGGTTAAATGATGAAATCGTAACCAGAAATATAGTTTGTGAGTGTGAGTTGTAACGCGTTAAAGATTTGTGAAGTATTTAAGAATTGAGTGGTAATTTGAAAGGAGAAATTGTAATTAACTATTTTTTTTGGATGTTGTATGATATATGTTGATTGAATATATTCAAGTGAATATTTTGGAGTGGAGTGTGATTGCTTTGACAAGTTTCATTTCCCGGTTTTATTTATTCAACAGCTACAAAATCATCGGTACAAACATACATGCTTTAATTACTACAAGATTTGAGTTATTATCACAAGGAAACAACCACACGGGCATTAGGGTAGCATCAATCATGTTCCACTAGTGAAGTCTCAAGCACAACCTTTACTAGATTGTTATAGAAATCTAACTATAATGCAATATCAATCTCGACCTTTTAATTATTAAAATGACGATTTACCGAAATACATTCTAAGAAAAAATTATTATAAATAGAGATAAATGTAAAATTGGTCTCTGTACTATACGCAAAAATCGATATAGTCCCCGTGATATGAAAAACATAAATTTAGTCACTGTGATTCTATTTTCGTTTGTTACTGGTCCTCCATCAGAGACAGATTTTATCACTTTCTGAAATCACAGGGACTAAATTTATGTTTTTCATATAACATAGACTAAATCGATTTTTGCGTATATCACAGGGACTGATTTTGTATTTATCCCTTATGAAATATTAAAAAAATCATTAAAAATGTATTTTTTAAAACAATATTATTTAAATAAAACCATTAAAACTCTATTTAAGTAATCTATTTACTTTTATGAGCTTTTATTTATTTTTTAGAAAATTGTCTTGGATGGGACAGTTTTTTGTTATGTTACATATTTTATCGTCTAACTTAAGTCTGATTTAGACATGATGTACATTAAAGATTTTCAAAAGATAAAAGATGTAAATTGCAGTTTTAATAGTTGAGAGATTGAGATTGATTTTGCACAATATTTTTGGGGGGGGAATTTTGACTTTTTTTGTTTTTATTAATTAAAAAATTAATTTATTTATCCCATTTACCGGGTAAATTTTTTTTAGCACCAAACATGAATGAATGCATTTGATTGGACATAAATTGCCTAGTTACTCCACACCCTAACACGAAAGAAGTTGTGGACCATAGCAACTCTAGATGAAGAGAAAACGAAATAAGTAACCGAGTATAATATCGATATCTGCCCTGGGACGGAAGATGCAAAAGAAGAAATTGAGCACTTATCTCTTACTATGATTGCTATCAAGACTGATAAAGCCTGCTTTATTTTTGTTTCTCTCCCTCTCTTTTGCTCTTTTGCTCCTAAACTACTCTTGAAATGTATTTTTTATTATCCTTAATAATACGACAAAATAGTAATTTTTTAAAACAGGGCCCAATCACCAGGCCACGTGTAATCTCAAAAGGTACACCCCTACATGTCGTTTGACCATATCCTGACCAGCTTCAGCCACTGTTGACTAGACCCTTCTATTATAAAGGTCCAATAGAATCCTTAACCACCCTTCCCTGTACAACGCCCCCACGTCCCAAATCCTCATCACCTCTTTGCAGAAACTCCAGAGCCACGCTTTCATGGACGAGACACTTCTGCCAAAGATCACTCCCCTCGCGGAGGGACCCAGCTTCCGGAGAGCCCAAGATTGCCAATGGAGTTTCTTTCAAGATCATGGAGTGCTTCGGCTCTTGAAGTGTCTAAAGCTGTTGCTGAAGTGTCTAAAGCTGTTGCTCCTCCTTCTCCGTTTCCATGCACGGTTTCAAAGCCTGCTAGCGGCTCTTCTTCTTGCACTAGCATTTCTATCCCAGAAGATATAGCCGGCGAGTCCGAAGAGCTTCAACCAACAAGTATCGCTGGGAACCAATTTTCTTTCGCTTCCTCGGCTACTTCCCAGCTTATTATTTTTTTTTTTTTTTTATGACGAGGAAATTTCCCAAAGTCGGACCCTTTTGGCCCAACCCTGAAGTACAAACTCCGGCCTACTGGACCGACCCCACAACCCAGGGAGCAGATAAGTCAAGGGCGATAATGGGGATGTTGGGGCTCGAACTTGGGACATGTTAGAACCAAGCCGAAGTCTTACCACCACACCAAACCCTTGGGGTCTTCCCAGCTTATTCTTGACCGCATTATGTCACAATCAGTGAGAGAGGTGCTTATTGCTTAATGATCTTCCTGTCCATTACTCTGTTTCTTTTCCCCTATTTCAATAGTGTACGTAGGACGCGCAATTTTACTAAGAATGAAGGAAACGACAATAAAATGCATGTATGGTTTTGTTCGGCAAAAGAGAACAGAACTTTTCCTCTTTTTGTCCTTATTCTTTCCTAAGAAGCAAAAGCAGAGGACAATAAAACAGACGATAATTCACTCTTAAGATCTTTTCTTTTGCTATCATTGATCCTTTTATTTATTCGGGTTTTGAAGTGCTTTGGTTATTTGGTGGGTTTTCTACAGGAAGTGTCGCCATTAACATCAGGGAGGCTATCTCACAGTAGCGAGTCTTTGAACGGCATTGGTTCCTTAACGGGAACCGATAGCCCCCCAGTTTCTCCCTCAGAAGAATTCGACGGCATAGTTAAGGTTTTCTTTTCTTCTCTAATACAGTAATACTCTTCTTTACTCTACAAGATAAAAGTTTATGATTTTGTGCAATTTCATATTGCGTCTAAATCTCCATAGGATGCTCAGCTTTTTGCTGTCTCCCTCTGCCCCATAACTGTTGCTAGTAGCTCTTTTCTTTCTTTCAAAGCAATAAGATAGTGGTAGGAAGTTCAGCACAGACAATGCTGAGGAGGCCTCTGTTTCCTTTAAACGAACGCTTTTAGTTCAATCTTCCTAAAGATGTTTTAAGGTGTCAAATCGACCAAGGCCGATCTTCATGCCCCAAAAGAGAGATCTAGCAAGGCTGCCACTAAAGGTTTGGGCTTAGTTGGCCCGTGCAACTCATGCTCTTCAAGTTAGGTACAGACTACTTTCTAGGCAGTTAGACGCAGACTGTCCTCGTCTAAATTGAGGTCGGCTAAGCAAAAACTGGCCCAACTGGGACTTAACTCTGGTAGATATGGTCTTGTCATGTTGTCATGTTTGTCTACAATGTTTTGGCCATTGACCAACCGTCACTCATTCTTCACGGTTGTCTCCCCCCTTCACATATTCTCACCATTAATAATATCTAATCAGAAGCTGTAGCATTTCTTTTGGATCTCTCATCTCAACGGCTTAAGGCAGTAGTGCACTTTTGAAAACATACGAATATTGAAACCCTCTATTGTATTTTATCACTGAGTGCTCACGTAAATCAATCCTTTCACATGATTGCAAAAGAAGAGTCAGAAGGAAACCAATCTGCCAGCACAACTTGATTGCGTAGGGGAAGCATTGCCGTCAGGAAACCAGTTGCATTATTTTTTTGCTGTTCTGCACCACCTCATGGATTTTCCCTTAAAACAAATAAACTAAGACGCGTTTGAGATTTGAGCTCATCAAAGGCTGGAAGGTCATGAACGGGACCTTACTTTCGGTGGCGGATCCAGGATCGATTTCATGGGGGTCGAACTTTACATGCAAAATAAAAAGAATTTTTTTTCCCTTAGTAATGCAAACAATTTTCTTAAAATTACAATATCGAAAATTAAATACTAAAAGCATTAAAAAAATAGAATATATGTACCGTACTATGTAGTACGACTGAGAGATGACAATTGCATCCTACGTTTTTGCATTTTCTGTAAATGTTGCAAAATAACTTCGTTCTCAATATTTTAAAAACTTATTGCTCGATGTATACTACCTTGCAATCATTCATCCAATTATCTCTCATCCTGTTACGCAAATCACTTTTGATGATATTCATTGCAGAAAATACTCATTCAACGGTCGCAGTCGCAAGTTGTTTTGGTCCTCTGATTATATGTTGCGCTTATTGAAGAAGATTCAGAGAAAAAAGGGCAAGGGAGCTGGAGCTGCTTAAAATTTTGTAGCTCTTATTTCACAATTTCTTTTTACCTAATCTTGTTCCCCCTTCCGGAGACATTGAGCTTCAGCTTAAGCTTAGATGAACCTTTTTACCATAAGATTTTACTAGTTTGACTTTTTATTAGATCACTCCTTTCAAAGAATCCAGCCTGAGCAGACCTGTTCTGAAGCAAGGACTTAGGAATCTTCTTGTGAAGAATCACATGTATGCTTGAAGATCATCATGGTACAATGATATATATTGGACCTAAACCTCCTCCCTTGTACCAAAAAAATCAATGGTGAATTTTTATCTGCTTTATTTCCAACAGCTTTCATAGTATAAGAATAGGCCTACTGCAAGTCATGAAGGAGTTGGGTTACAAGAATACTAGAGTTCTTGCCATGTAATTCAACAGATGCTCCTTCTATGGTGAATTCAAGTCATCGGGAAATCAGCTCAGCTCAATCATGAAAAACATTTCCTCTGATTATAATACGCTAAAACCCTTCTCTCCCTCCTCCTCCTCATCTGAACCCAGATTTTGAAGAGTGGGGGTAGAAATAAGGGCAGCAGCCAGGCTGCTCATTTCCAATTATTACTCATTAGCCGGAACCGTATATTTTCTTGCAATAAAAAGTGCAGAGGTAAGTAGGAAAATGAATTTGGTGCCCAGACAGACATAAAGAACCGGTTAGGAGCAATGCGTAACTTTGTCGGATAGGTTTGTGTTTTTGAAATTTTTTTAAATGATTTAAGGAATTTAATTTTTTTTAATGTCTTGAAAATTTTGAAAGTAAAAAAGTATATTTGTAAAGAAAATATGTTTGAAAGAACTTTTGTAGGTTTTTATGAAAGTTATTTTAGTTTTTGTGTTGTTTTTTTTATATAAAGTAAGATCTAACAATTATTGAAGATTAAAAATATATTTTTATATGAAAAAAAATCATATTTAAATAAAAAAAAACTGTTTTTAAATATAAAAAAAAAACGTTGTCAAACTCCTTAACTCATTTACCAAACTTTTTGAGGTGCAATGTTGGGTTCCAAACGTTTGCCCAAACTGTGGTGCAGAGTTTTTTTGTTTTATTTTAGGATAAATATTTTTTTTTCTTTGTGATTTGGGTGAAAATCAAATAATTTATTAAATTTTAAAACCTTTCAAATTATTCTTTAAGCTTTAAAATTTATCAAGATTTTAATCCTTTCAGAATTCTTTAATTGTGAATTCTGATTTTAAAATTTAAATACTTATTTAATTTTCGCACAAATTAAAAAGGTGAACAATGTATTTATCCATTTTCTTTTAAATAGTTTATTGATATGCTTTTTTATTTTTAATTATTCGAAAATATGCCAAAAACTGGTTTCTAAACCAGTCTGTTTTTTCGGTATTATTCTGTACATTGTTTGAAATATAGGTAACGTGTCATAATCCTAACATTTCATTATAAAACGACGGTCAAGATTAAAAGAATTGGAGACCTCCAATACCTTATACCTCTACCCAGTTCGCGTTAATATACATACCTCTCTTCCGCCGCCAACTCCTCCGCATAGATTTGGGCACTTGTGGCAGAGAGTGGCCGTAGAACTCCTCCTCAACCAAAATGGGTATGTTTTGATTTGCTCAAATCGTTGTATGTCTTTTTCAGCCTTCTATTTTTGGTCTGGATTATATTATAATTTTGAGTGTTTCTGCGGATTTGTAGGTATATCTCGTGATTCCATGCATAACTGCACAAGATCCTTTATAAAATTATGCGGTTTATGTTAAATTCGTTTGTGAAGGAGATTAATGTAGTTGTTGTAGTTGGATCGTCTTTGCATAATTGCATTTAGATCCTTTAATTTGTGTTCCTTGGCGAGGCAGAAAATCTTAGCTTTAGTGACTCGTGTTTCCTCATGCTTTGAATGCTTTTTGCGTTTTCGTTTATAAATTATACGGCTTATTAGTTTCCATTTTTTCCCCTTTATGTGATTCGAGGACGCGATTGATTCTGGTAGGAAGTGACTCCCGGTGCGGGCAAGCGGTGCAGGGCAAGCGGTGCGGCCGTGTGGCGGTGGACGATCGCGAGAGAGAGAGAAACCAGGTAGAGAGAGAGAGGGGGTCGAGTTTTCTTTCTGTTTCGATTTTTTATTTATTTTTTTAAGGCAGAGGGTGAAACGACATCGTTTCACCCTCTGCCGGTTAAAAAATAAAAGGGCCTGGGCCAAACTTAGGGAAATCTTTGGATGACCTGGGCCAATGGGGGTCGGGCTCCCAAAGGCTCAGGCGCTGCAGGGTTGGTCTGGGCCTATGGGTATCGGGCCCATAGGCCCAGACCAACTTATAAAAATTAAATAAATAAATACATGTAAATTTTTTTTCTCCGGTCCAATGGGTGGCGGCCGCCCAGGGCCGCCCCCCCTGTATCCGCCTCTGCTTACTTTTAATTGCATTATTAGCCCCCCTTTTTTTAATGATAGTTAGTTTTGTAAATTCATAGACAAATTTTAATGTTTTCTTTTGGGTTAAGTTGATTATATTTGTCTTTGCTTGCAGCTTTTCCGTGCCAATAACTCCATTCATCCTCTGTTCAATGGTGGCCGTGCCAGTGCTGGTAACCTCAATGGCAACCCCGCTGGGAGGTGGTTGAAGGACAGTAAAGAGAAGAAGAAAGAGGAAACCAGGACCCACAACGCCCTGCTACACGCAACTATCTCCGTTGCTACAGTGGCAGCGGCCACAGCTGCCATTGCAGCGGCCACTACAACTTCTTCGGCCCCAGGAAAGAATGAGCAGTCGGCCAAAACTGACATGGTCGTGGCCTCAGCCGCAACACTAGTAGCCGCGCAATGTGTGGAGGCTGTTGAGGCCATGAGATCCGAGCGTGATCACCTTCCTTTGGTTGTCAGCTCTGCTGTTAATGTCAGTTCCCATGACGATATTGTTAGAAATAAAAAAATTTTGGGTTAAATGCATGCCATGCCCCTGTGGTATGCGGTAATAGCAAATATGCCCTTGAGGTGAACAAAATCATTTTCATACCCCTGAGGTAAACATTCAGGAGCAAATATGCCTTTCGGTTATGTTTACCTCAGGGGTATGAAAGGACATATTTGTTCCTGAATGTTTACCTCAGGGGTATGAAAAGTACTTTGTTTACCTCAGGGGCATATTTGCTATTACCGCATACCACAGGGGCATGACATGCATTTAACCCAAAAATTTTATACTTTAGATAAATGAGACACCAATGGAAAAACCCAATTGAATTTGTTTACATCTCATTTATAAAAATAAAGTTACAATAGAGGTTATATTTATAACCAAAAATTTTCCTACTCCCCACATTGCGGACTCTTTACATTAAAACACTCTCCCGCAAACTCAAAGTGGACAAACCGACAAACCTTGAGTTTGGAGTTACAAAAAATAATTACAGAAAAAATAATTACAAAGATTGTTGGTACTGAGCCGGGAGAAAGCCGGTACTGAGCCGAGAAATTGCTGGTACTGAGCCGGATGGTCGCCGGTACTGAGCCGGGAGGTTGCCGGTACTGAGCCTGTACTAAGCTGGATGGTCGCCGGTACTAAGCCGGATGGTCGCCAGGAGGTAACCGGAATAAAGCCGAAAACCTTGCTCCGATACCACGTTAGAAATAAAAAAATTTATACTTTAGATAAATGAAACACCCAATGAAAAAACTCAATTGAATTTGTTTACATCTCTCATTTATGAAAATAAAGTTACAGAGGATTATATTTATAACCCAAAATTTTCTTACTCACCACATTGCTTAGCAATGTGGGACTTTTTCACATTTCACCAGATATAGTTACACTCGCAGCAGCAGCAGCTACAGGTAAGGTTTAATTAAATGCAGTCTGGATGAGTTTAATAAGAAGTTTGAGACATCAACTATCTGCACCATTTCTCAGCTACTTGTTATACGCTTCATAACTCGGCAAGGTTGATTGAAGAGTTTTTTTTGCAACGTTTATAGCACTGATTCACTGTTGCATGGACAAAGTAAAGAGTTTATAGTACTTATCGAAAAGAATACCACTACACACGAAGTTCACTAGACTTTCAGAATGCCCAGAGGAATTCTGGGCTTCTTTTTTTTTTTTACTATTCTTTTAAACTATTAACTTGGTCAGGTCACCGAGATTTCCACTCTTTTTGGGACTCTATATTGTCTCCCTTACAGGTTAAAGATATATTTGTATCAAAGGTAGATTAAGATACTACAGATTAACCAAAAGAAAAACAGAAAGAGACAAACCGAAAAACTGCCCAGAGAAAAAGGAAAAAAAAATAAAAAAAATTCTCGTGAATGAACTTGCGTTAAAGCCCCGAAGGAGAAAATTTTTCTTCTGTTGAACAGTGGTTTTCTGTTTGTATGCAGCTTTACGCGGAGCAGCAACCCTGAAGTCAAGAGCACTGAAAGAAGTGTGGAATATTGCAGCAGTTACACCGCTGGACCGAGGAATGGGGATCGGATTCTGTGGTAAAGGCAATAATGGTCTTCCTAGTATAGCCAAGACCTTCTTGCTAGGGGCAGTGAACTCCTTAAACGCACTAGCAACGGTAACTTTCAAAATTAGTTCTATGATATTTTACTCTCTTTTATCTATCACTTTCGCAAACCAACAGCGAATCCTTGACATAATAAACTAATGTCGATTTTTCTAGGTGATCTTCATCGGAAGATTGTCTCTGTTTATATTCATCGAACGGGCCCGGTTAGCTTCCTCATTCAAAACTGACAAAATGATAAAGCTCAGTACGTATAAGTGCAACTGTACTGCTTCATTTATGATAAGCCCCTGCTTTCACTTTTTGCAGGTAATGCTAAAGATGAAGAGCAAACATGTTGCAGGGACCATTACCAAAAAGAGAAAGAGTAACTCACCGCTAGCTTTTTAGCTTTTCCGCCCTTTCCCCCTTCTTTTTTCTTTCACCACATACAAGTTCTTTATTTGATGTAAAAGTGACGTACGTTTGTAACAGTAACACGTTAAGTTTTGAGTTTCAGATGTAGTGTTGGATGTGTACAAAGACTTTCCAGCATGGGAAGGAAGAGTCTTGTTTGATGCGGGAGAGCAGCGTCGTTACTTTGGATTGAAAACCGAAACGCGAGGAGTTGTGGAGTTCGAATGCAAGAGCCAGAGTGAGAGAGAATATGATATTTGGACGCAAGGAGTTTCGAGGCTTCTCTCCATCGTCGCAGAAAGGAAGAACAAACATAATAAATAAAGTATTTTTTGCTTGCTTCGCAATGACTGTTAGTGATTAAACTAGGGGCATCATAGCTTATAGTCCTAAGCCTAAGCAAGAGCAAAAGTAGTAGGATACAGCTTGCAATGACGTTGTAGAAGTAAATGAGGAACAAGTCGTGAAGGTATAAAAAGGAGTCCGGTTATTATGCTTTGTCGTGTGCTGAGGGCGCTGAGCAAGAGCAACTACTCAAATTTGCTCTTCAAATTTCAATGGTGAGAATTGACCACCTCAATTAAAATGATCTGACCCGATCCCGACCCGTTTTGCTGTGACCGATCCACGGATGAATTTGAGAAAAACCCGCTTCGTCTTCCTCGTCGAGTCGTCGTCTTCCTCGCCAGATCTACGCAGCTCCTCGCACATCTCCTTTGGGCAGTCAATCGCATTTTATTTAAGAAAGAGTTAGCAGTATAATCTCCTTTGGGTGTTTATCTAAGTCGCGTTTGTCGTTTTCTAATTATAGAGATTCAATTCCGAACTAGGTGATCGCTATGCACCCAAATGAAAGGGAACCGTTTGACGACGCAGCCCAGTAGGGCTGCCTCTTCACCGAGTCCTGCCTCTGCGGTGATTTCCACTATGGCTTACGTGCCAAGAATTGCAACACCCAGACTAAGTAAGTTCAGTACTGAGACTTCTACATATATGGAAATCAGAAGGACCCTGCTTTTATGGTGGATTTTGAAAAATAACTTTGATCTTAGCCGAACACCTGAGTCCGGCGATGTATGGAAAATTGGAAGAAATTTGTTCAACTGGTGTTGTTATTGAGCCACGATTGGCAGACCCCACCAGGTAATTGACGAGCACTGGGACTCAAATTAATTGTGCTCGCAAATTGTTCGACGATATGTCCACTGAAATATGGTCGCGGGCTATTTAATTGGTGCCATATTTAGCTTATGTTTGCCTTGGCATTACTAACTGAGAACGTTATTCATCAATTTGTCACATTATGCTTTTGCATTCTGCAATACGAATTCAGAGGCTTGATTTGCCAAGGTAATGTGCACGTTATTTATTCGTTCACAACTTTCAGATATTTTCCATTTACTACCCGAAGTTAAACTGACAGATCGAAGTGTTGTAGAACATTTCTGAAAAGAACAGATGTTTCGAATTATGTAAACAATGGTACATAACAGATATATGAGGGATTAAGGGTAGACGAATAAGACATGTTATTTCTGTTGGCTGACACCATCTTTATCCCAGAAGCCTATGTTGGTAAGAGTAATAGTACTCGTTTTTCTTTTCCTGAATGGACAATGGGAGTACAATTCCTAGCTTGTGTTTTATGATTAGATTTTCTATTACACGATTACTTCCTTGCTGGGACCTAAATATGGGTAAGGCAGTAGCAAGACGCCGCAATATCAAAACACATTCCATCAGTCTTTTATTGTAATCTTTGCATCTTCTTTTCAGAATTATTCACATCTTTCCTTTCCAGAATAGATCAACGTTGATAAGGGTCACCATCTATAGGGATCACATTATCAGTAATATCTCAAAGTTCTGCTTGTGGGACCAAACCATATAAAATAGAAGACTCGATATAATAATTGGGATTGTGTTGACTACAGACAAGTCTATGCCGATCTTATGTTGTTACTTTGTATCTAATAAATGTATAGCTCATAAAGAAAGAAAAAACACCCTTTTACGATGTTAATTGCTTTTGTGACAAGCCATAAGAAAAATACCAACAGTTGAATTAGAGTAAACATCTGCCTATTTGTCCCATAATATCTGGCATCTGCCTATTTGCACATCAAAATTAGTTGCTTACAAATTAAAATCTACAAGCAAACTCGTCTAAGCTTGATCCCGTTGCAAAAGGGAACGTTCATAAGAAAACCATCAAATGCACATCGGAAATGAAATATTAAAATTGCAGATCCAGCACATCCGGATAAGGCAACATGAAAATGCTTCCATGGAGAAATCGTGATGAGCGCTTGTCGTTTTCTCTTAAATGACAAATGCTTCCACAAATTAAAATCTACAATTCAAACATATTGCGTTATTTATTGCTTTATTCATCAAGATTCCGTAATTTATTAGTTTAGTATTTTTTTCAAGCCACAAATTAAAATGTACAATCAAACAGAGAAAAAGACAAGCGCCCATGAGCTGTTATTTCATAGACCTTGCTGCTGAAACTGAACGCAAGGAAGACGATGAACTTGCTGCGGAAACTGAACCCAAGACTGGCGCGGAGATCTGGCGAGGAAGACATATTTGCTGCGACTTAGATGAACACCCAAAGGAGATTATACTGCTAACTCTTTCTTAAATAAAATGCGATTGACTGCCCAAAGGAGATGTGCGAGGAGCTGCGTAGATCTGGCGAGGAAGACGAAGCGGATTTTTCTCAAATTCGTCTGCGGGTCGGTCACAGAAAAACGGGTCTGGGTCGGGATCGGGTTAGATCATTTTAATTGAGGTGGCTAAATCTTAGCCATTGAAATTTGAAGAGCACCCTCGGCACACTATGGCAAAGCATAATAACCGGACTCGTATAAAAAGCTGCTTTAGGTTGGAAGTAAGAGTGAAAGTTGGACGAGTTGGCCTTTGCTTTTGAATGATTATTTCATACCTGTTATGCGTGATTCTAACTTCCATCATACAAGTGCTTGGAAATCCAGTTCAAATTGCGACTCCTCTTTGCCCAACTGGATGTGCCCGTTCAAGGGAAAACTATCGAGAAAGGGAACTGTGGAAACTAGAAACAGAGTATCAAAACAACGCATCCCCTATAGATCTGCCCGTCCAGGATTATTTGATCTCAATGCTTGCACACAATTCACTGTAGGACTTGGACTCTGACCTGTGAATTGAACTCAGAACTTGGTTTTGATACTTAATCTATCACTTATCCAAAAAATTTAAACTAATAAGAAGATATAAATTTTATTATTTGAATTATATTCACTAAGCCTCTCTACACTCGCTTTAAAGAAGGAATCCGACTCCTCCATCATTGGCTGTCTTCTCCTCCGCTCATCTGTACATATTTGCTAGCAGTTGCCATCTTTTGTTGGGTATTTTTTGGTGAAGCACTTCATGACAATCGTCTTTCCAAGCTCAGCGTTGTACAAAATTTTTTGCGTATTACCCATTATATTTCATCTTTCCGTTTTAAGGAAATTTGATTGCTTAGACAATAAGATAAAGGTATAAAGATTGATTTGAGTACAAGTTAAGATGATCTGCAATATAATAAAAAAACCATGGGAATTGCCAGATGATTCCATAGGAAGATTGCGGATTTTCAAGGTACTCTTGGTAAACTTTGAAAACCCAGAAATAGGAGCAATAAGGCGTGTATTTTTTTTTGTTAAATAAACCTCGTGATATTAAGAGAAACTAAAGACAGAACGCATATCATAATACCAGATATGCTCGAAAATTCTAGAAAGGGAAAAACAACCCAAACTACCCGAACTAGTAGCCCATTTAGCTAGAAAATGAGCCGATCGATTACAATGCCGAGGAACCCGCGCAATCATCTTATCTTTAAAGCAAAACCAGCAAGGTCAGCCTTAATGATCTCCACAGTTGAGCAATAGCCCAGCACGTGGGTCTATCAGAAGAGAGAACCTCCTTGCACAGAATTAAAGAATCACACTCGAAATCCACCCGAAGCCAATTCTGTTCACTCACGACTTTCTAGGTAAGTTTTTTTTTTTAAATTAGGGAAGTTTGGTTACTTCTCTGAGCTGTATGTTACAACTTCAGTATATAGAGGATTCGACTTTTATCATCGATACAAGTAAGAAGAGCTGATGAGATTTATTTTAGCTTCTTAATGAAGAAGACAACTAAAACTTGGTCTCCAGGTTTCCAGGAGAATCAATTTGGTCATTATTTCACCACTTACAAAAAGCGATCCAGGTGGACCTCCACCTGAGTCGCTCATCCATCAAGCAAAACATCCTCTTGCCCAAATGCAAGGCAGTGATAGTGGCAACAGCCAATAGCAGAGTACAATATTGGTTCAAATGAACAAAACCCAACTTTTTCAACTATTTATCAGTATAATTACAGAATCCGAGTGACTTACAACATTGACACTTAGCCTGCTCATGACTCGTGAAAGGGAAAAAAACATCTCATACCGGACAGGAATTTGTTCTTTGCTCGAAGAAAACATACATGAAAGCAGACATCCAGCAAAGATTTTCTAAACTATTCAGTAGCCCTGAAAATAGTTAACAGTGACAGAAAGAGGTTGATGATATCCAAATACAAGCAGATTGCAGCCCAGATGTACTCATCATAGGAAAAGCGTTTGATCAAATTATCAGTATCGTAGATTATGTACCCAGAGAAAATGAGTGAGGCCAAGCATCCATAGATCATGATGGAAATCCTACCCAGCGGAAATAGAATCTACAGCAAGAGATATGAAAACCGAACTGAGTTAGAAAAGAAGATGAAATAATATTATAACTTCAGCTATAAAGAACCAAAGGTAGATAATCAACATACCTGAATCATTGCAAATACCATCAGAACAATCACAGCACTAAACAAGAACGGCCCAAGGAAGTTGAAATCATGGCCTCTCCTTGCAGCCCAGAACGTATAGAGAGTGAGAGACACTACGACCGCAGTTGTCAGAATGACTGATTCCAATATAACCTTCCCTGTTTCACAAGCTCGGAGTAGTAAGAAACCAAACTAAAATTCAAGCTCAAAGACAATTCCTTAGAGCAAACATACCAGCAATATAACAATACAACAGCTGCTTACATAACCTCACCTCAACCATTCGAAAAGATCCGATATGGATATCAGAATTTTCAGATAATTTTGTATTTAAAACAGAAGAACTGCCTTATAGAGCCTCATCTATATATGTTCCTAGAGTGTCAGCCTACAGCATTGAACCTTCATTTTAAGAACAGTAACACCTGGGGTCTCCTCCATTGTTTCCAGCCTCTAAGTCAGAAAATTATTTAGTCTCTACGAACTTATAGACAACCTCCATCAAGTAAATAAAACAATGATACAAGAATCAAAGTGAAAAATATTCACAGGAATCATATAATATTGCATTACTTCTGGTCTTTGTAGGCAAAACTGCTTTTCCTCCCTTTCTAAATCTTAGGATCCGCCCAATCATCAGGACCAGGATTACCAAATGCGGAAATCCTTACTTTACTTAACTGGGATTCCGACCCAAAACTTCCTATTAATACCCTACCCAGATACCACAAACAAAGATCCTAAGCCCTCAATAGGGTTTACATTCAAGACCAAAAAGATTTCAGAATAGTTTCTATAAATAGCTACCATAGATCTCATTGCTCAGAATAAAATCATTTCCGAAACCAAGGTGCCTATTATTCTCAACCAAACTAGGAATTAAGTTCGAGAAGGAAATCGAAAATCAGTATTGCTTACCACTGGTAAATGCACAGGTCAATCCAACCGCAAACGAAAGCGAAATGGTAAAAATCCCAAGAAGAAGGTAATTGACCGGATGCTTCTGGTGGTAATAATACAACGGGCACAACACTGCAACATTCACCCACAATCAAATAAACAAGCAAAAAGAAAGCCCGAGACGAGTACTTCCATAGAGTAATTTCAGAAAACATAGAAAGCAACGTACCCAGGAAGGGCATGATGATGACCACGATATAGAGCGCGAGGCCCGCCCCAGTGCTCACGAAGAAGTTCGCGATCGGTTTGACCGAGACGACCACGGCGCCGATGGCGATGGTGGCGAGCAATTGGATGGTGAGGATCCAATAAACTTTGCGAATGAATGCCCACCGGAGCTCCGGGCTCTCCAGCATCATTGGGTACAAAGGCCTCGCTCCGGCCTCCTCGTCAACCTTCCGGAAAGGCTGGGCCCACATCTTCTTTGTTCAGCAGTTGTCACACCAAAATCACAAGAAAAAACCAGAACCAAGCACGAAACTGAACTAAACACCAGTAGATTTCTTCCTCCAGATAGTGGGAAGATTTGTGACTCTTGGGGTTCGGGCACGAGGATTAAGAGAAGGTCTGCGATGGTGGGGGGGTGCTAATAAGAGCGGAGTGCGGTTTCTTGGCGGAAACGAGAACGTTCGTGATGTATCGGGAACACGTGTGGTTTCATGTGGCAGTTAAAGTAGAGGTTGACACGTGCAAGCGGCTTCGGAGTAGGAACTGGAAGGACCGCAAAAGTTCCAGAGGTGTCTTTTGACTCGCCTTTTAAACAAAAAATTGAGTTTATTGGATTTTTGGTATATTCCTCGTGCGAGAATATGAATGTACATGGGGGAAGCATATACTTTGGAAACAATTACGGGAATCTCTGTGGGTGACAAATCCCACTTGTCAGTTCCGAGATTCTCAGGCCCAACAACCTAGCTAGCCCGTTAAGGTGGTGTTTGTTTGTGAAAATATTAGAGTTTTGAAAATTTTGAGTATTGAGGTTTGTGAAAAAATATAGTATTTTATGGAAAAGTGAGGAGAGAAGATTTAATTGAATAATATAATATTATTTTATAATTTAATGAGGAGAGAGAGAGATTATTTTATGATTGTTTGGAAATATTAAGGAATGAAATAATTGAGAAACAAACGCCCCATAAATAGTGGATATACGAGACTCGACTTTGTTTTGAATGAAGAGAAAACAATTTTTTTTTGTTTAAAATTATTTTATTAGACTTAAAATTAATATTCTATTTAGGTTTGTGAAAAAAAAAATTGCGAAAAAAATTTCAAAGAATTTTTGTGCCAACCAAACATAGGCCTGGTACTGCATCATAAGTCATGAAATGGGAGAAGAGACAGTTAATTGACTAAAATATCCAACATGCTTGGCACTCATGGGTGATGGGTTAGTACACAACGTCCTTCATATTACAAGACCAATACTCGTCATGGTATTTTGAAGAAGATATTTTAGTCTCCTAATTGCACCTGTTCCAATTTTTGGGTCATGTGTCCATCATATTATTAACTATATGACATAACATCAGTTAGATCCTATGACGAGATGAACATTAATAAATTTTAATAATTTAAAGTCTTAATGTAACGAAATTAATGATTCATAGACTCAAAATGACATTTGATTTTCTCAAACACTAAAAACTTCTCCCTATTTAACATTTATTTACAAAGAAGTTCGAGATTCTCAAAAATTAAAGGACAAAACCTTGTCGGGATATAAATTATTTCTTGGGGAAAGTACACTTTGCATCTCCCAAGTATGAGATAATGATATTTTGCACTTCTATTTTTCAATTTCGTCACATTGAGCCCCTTAAGTTTCGATTTTCAGAAAGTTGCATAATCTCGTTAAAACTAACTGAAAAAAAGAAGAAGACATTTTTGCCCACAATCAACAAAAAAAGCATAAAACGTCTTTTTACCAAAACTTGAGGGACTCAATGTCACAAAAATTGAAAGATGGAGTGCAAAGTGTCATACCCCATACTTGGGGGTGCAAAGTATACTTTCCCCTTCTTTCATGTTCAGCCTTAGTAGCTATCCCACTTAAGCCACTGTCTCAATTGCCTATCTTTTATAGATGAGAGGGAGTACCTTAGCAGTAGTTTCCAACACTTAAAAATTGACCTCCTCAAGTGCCAGATATGAATGTTTTATGAATTTTCAGAGAATGCTCCACGGCCTGCTACAAGCTTCCTGGAAGAGCAGAGATGATCAACGACAAGTTGTGCGGGTCCTCTTTTGCCTTTTTGGTTAGGCTAATGCTCCACCAATGGGACGAGAGCCTCTCATACCAGAATTTGCACATAAATCCACTATGTTCTCCCGGAAATCACTTCAATTAT
Organism: Myrica gale; assembly: GCA_963930655.1. Taxonomy (NCBI): domain Eukaryota; kingdom Viridiplantae; phylum Streptophyta; class Magnoliopsida; order Fagales; family Myricaceae; genus Myrica; species Myrica gale. The sequence goes on along the minus strand of OZ005610.1, from coordinate 10,692,430 downwards.
TATACATGACTGGAGGAGAGAAGAAGGCAAGAACCAAGTTTTCAGAGAAGTGGCTGTCCGAATTGCTGATTCTTCTGTGCACACAGTAAAGAAGCCTTAATGACACAAGTTTGAAGGGGCCGCCACCAATAGTAAGGAAATAGAAGAGAACAGAGGCATGCCTTGTATCTGTTTATAGTGACAACACTTGTATTTATTGTTTTTTTTTTCGTATTCAAACCATTATTGTGTGGATCTTTCACATGCCACATTGGTTGCCATAACACCCTAGATGGAATCTGAAAAGTGACACTTTTTTTTTCTTTTTTCTTTTTACTAACAAGGATAATTCGGAACATATTTGTGTATCGGGCTAAAAAACAATTAGCCTAGAATACACTTGAAAAAGTTAACGTTATAGCAAACTCGGAACATGTGTAGCGGTCTCTTACTATATATGAAGTCGCCGTATTTTTGTTGTTATGAAAATTGGAATCTAAGGATTTTCCATTTGGAAGGGATCCACCTTTGCGGTTTCACCCACGCTTGAGGAGACAGAAAAGAAAAGAAAATTGACACTTCGAGTACAATGTCTCCTGATACACCTTAGTAATTTGATTACAATTGACTCAATAGCAGGCCGAGAACACATTGCACAAGATACATCTTAGGCCCAATAATTGAGGCCAGATTTGGGCTTAAACGGACACACAATAACATAGTGAACTAAATGAGACTTTAATTTACGGACACATGACCTAGAAACTTGAAATATATTCAAATTAAGAGACTAAAATATCTTTTTAAAAAGAAAGGGACTAAGATATCTGACAAACTAGATAGATGGTAAATGTGTAGACGTGCGGTCGACTCCTAAGTAGGGTTGTATTCGAGTCGAGTCGAATCGAGTATTGACAGTCCAAACTCGGCTCGTTAGAAATATATGTGAGTTCAAGTTCAAGCCGAGCTTTAATCGAGTTTCTGTAGGGGTGTTTGAACTCAGCTCGTTTAAAATTGTTCATGTTCGATCAAGAACGAGCTTGAGCTCAATTAAACTCATATACATTAGTCGAGTTCGGGTTTATTCGAGCCGAGTTCAAATTTGAACCAACCAACAAAATCTGAGCTTTTAGAAAATATTTAGGTTCATATATAACCTTTGTTAATTCATAAACAATTCGAACTTGGCTTGTATAAGCTCGATTCGAGCTCGGTTCGTTTACTAAACTAGCCGAGTTCGAACACCCGAACTATATGAATCTAAATATTTTTTCCAATTACAACCCTACGCCTAAGTAAGATCCTTTTACGACACCTGGTGCATATGGTTGATACATTTAAGGCATCTAGCTTTTCCATGCTCACACATGACACTCATGCGAACACTTCTTCTAGAGATGACTTCCATAGTTTTGAGTCTTTGACTGCTACTCACCATTCTAACTTTTTTAGCATGTACAAAATAAAACAGCTTAACTAAAGTTTACACACTTCAATTATGGGGTCTTGATATTCTGCACTCTAATTTAATTTTTTTTATCATATTACACCTATCAACTATTAGTTTCAGACACTTTACACAGTGTACTAAAATTTTTGTTGGTTTGGACAAAAATTTATTTTTTGGCCTCAACAATTACTATTTTATCCTTATAAAATGCTCATTGCCAAAAAAATATGAGGACAAAATTGTAATTTTGCACATCACAAAATTATTTTCCAACCAAATTAACCAAAATTTTTAACAGTGTAAAATATTTGAAATCAATAGTTGGTGGGTGCAATGTGACAAAAATAATAGATTGAGGTGCAAAATGTTAAGACCACCACAGTTGGAGAGTTCACAATGTATTAATTTTTTTAAAAAAAAAGCTATTTTAACAAAATTGATTCAAGTTTGATTTTTTCTCTCTTTCTATTATATGGCAATTTAGTGGAGGATAGAACAATCCCACAGGTAAGAAGAATAGCATGCACCACTCACCAAATGAGGGGGTGTGAGCCATGAGTTTGCTCTCCACTAATCACTGGTTCGAATCCCTCTCTTGGAGATTTATTCCGTTCTTAACTTCAAGTCTTACAAAATTTGTTGAGGTGTGTATAAGATGATACGAATACTACTTAAATTAACCAAAAAAAAAAACATTCATTGATTTATATCATATTTGGTTATCATCTGGGATCATGAAATGCTAAAAACTATAGCCTAACCTTATAAAATTACTAGCGTTGTATTGATTTTTTTTAATATCTAGCATTGTACTGCTTTTTAGAAACTGAACAGCCTAATTTAGACACAACTATACGAAAAATACCTAGATGAGATGAATAAGTATATTTAAAAATTATAAAATAACTCTTTTTTAAAACAAAAACCTATTCTTTAAAAAAAATAATCAATCACACCGGTTTTCAATATGCCAAGATATTAAAAAGAGCAGCAAAACAATTAGATACAAATCAATACAAAACAGAAAACACAATCTGTAAAACAGAGGAATCAAAAGAAACTGCAAGTAACTTGAAGGAACTTCAACTTGCAGAAACAATAATTTTCAGATTCACAAAATCAATTGAACAATCTTACCAATAACCGGAATCTTAATTAGTCACTTACCAACAAGATTTGTAAATGAAGGTTGTCAAGTCTCAAGACTATAAACTCACAACACAAAGAATAAACTTGGTTAGTAATAGAACAAACAAAACAAATTAAGAACATTAATAGACACGTAACACCGATAATGGTTAAGAAAAGAAACCCTCTAAGGAACGTCCTTAAGGAGAAAAACTCTCCGGGCCCATAGGCTGTTTAAATCCACTAGTTTCAAATTGATTACAAGGTGATATATTGAAGCGACTAACCTAACCTATCAAAACCACTTTGAATCAAACTCGATTTACCGTAAACCGAATCTCAAATGGACATAGAACCTTTAAGTCCAAACGGAAACCTCGATCTTGAACGACTCTTGATTTTAATGCATAAACCTTATGCAATCAAGGACCACAGCTGAAACCTTCTGCCACTCTAATTTAGAACCGCTGAATCTTCAATCTCTCGCAGGAGAAATATGGGGAAAACGGTGATCGAATCTATAATCTCATAGAGTACTTCATCTTCATCAACGGAAGCCTTCACAATGGAGCAATTTGAATCTTGGAGTAAATGTATTCTTTGGACGTTCGACGAATGTATTTGTAAGTCTAAATAACAACCCATGAGGGGGGTGAATTGAGTTTAACAAAAATTTAACCGTTTTTCGATAAAAATGCAGATCTGAAAATACTTATTTTTAACAAATAAAGATGCAGGTTTGAAAGTGTTTAAGGCTAAGCAAATTATAAGCAATAAATGATAAAGCTTAAAACACAACAAATATGGATATGAAACAAATAATAAGAGAGATAGAGTTAGAGAGACGACATCGCAATTTTAGGTGGTTCGGCCAACACTTGCCTACGTTCACCCCCAAGGCTATTGACTTCCTTGGGCTTCCTTCACTATTCTCCAATAGCAAATACACCTTAGCTTCTGGGGTGCTAAGGAACCTTTACAAAACGTTTTTCGAGCTCACGCTTTAACTCTCTTCACAAATCTCAAAATCCAAGGGATTTATTCTACTCTCACAAGTAGGATCAAGTGTTTTTCCAACACTCAAAATTTATACAATGAAAGGGTACAAAGGAGAATAGCTCTTTTAGCCGAATAACCCAATGAAATACAAAAGTGTGGAATGATTCTTTAAGCCAAATAATCAAGTAAAAAGCTCAATAGAGTGCAAGAAGACAAGATTATCAAAGGAAATCTAGAGTTTGGAAGATGTGAGCACAAACCTTTTTGGTAGATGCGGTTTTCCCTCTTCTTCAATGCATTTTCTCTCTCTAGAAGTTAGGGCAAGAGTAATAGCAAGTGTTTTCCCTCTTCTTCAATAAATTTCTCTCTTTGGAGGAGGGGTTGTCAATGATGAGCAAGAGAATGAGATTTGACAATGGGAGCTTTGGTCTTGAACGAATCAGCAAGTGATTTCTTTGGATCTAGCTTTCTCTCTCTTTGGAAGGATAGATGTTGAATGATGATGCAAATCCTTCTTCTTCAAGAAATTTCTCTCCCTTTGAAGACAAAGTCGTCAATGACGAGCAAGAGGAGAAAATTGATAATGAGAGCTCTGGACTTGAAGGAATCATCAAATGAATTTCTTTGGATCTTGGCTTTTTCTCTCTTTAGATGTTGTGATGATGATCGAGCTACTCCTTCTCTCTCTATCTCGTTCTTCTTATAGCCCCTAGGTCTTCAACGGTCATTAAGTGGCTTCATTTTACCGTTTGAGGGGTTTAGAAGTCATTTTAGAACCAAAAAGAAGTGTTGGCGACATTTCCAGGATATCCGCCATTTCGCACCATGTGTCGACACATTGGTGGTACGTGCTGACACATTAAAACTCGGTCTGAAATTTTGCTATCGGGAGATAGTGCAATGTGTCGACACATAGTCTTCAATGTGTCGACACATTGAACACAGTCTGAAAATGATGTCGACAGTGAATTTTGCATTATGGACTTGAGATCTCGGGTGTAAGTGCAATGTGTCGACACTATGATGCAATATGTTGACACTTATAAGTCCAGGACAGAAAAAAACAGTTTTAAAGTGTCCAATTCATTCCAAACTTCTTTAAACGCCTACAAAATGAAAAATTGATCTTATCAACTTGTGTAATGGTGTTCAAGTGCACGTAGAAATATTTTAGTGAGTGAAACCTCAATCCTTTTGAAATACAAATTGAAAATTGTGGATTGACAATGTAAAATCTAAAAGCTTTCAAACTTAGAATTTTTGTTATCATCAAAATCAATTATGGATTGTTTGCAAAAACAACCTTGGGCTAACAGTATTTTACGTTAAAGAGCAAAAAAAAATGTTTTTCTTATTTCATTCACGCGTGAACCACCACAACAAACTTCAGCTCTTTCCAATTCTTCTAGAACTAATTAAGGAAAATGACAAGAAGACCTTTAATGAAGAGTCACGTGAACTGAAACACCAGCCTTTTCATTTTCCCCTTAGAAACACCAAAGAGGACAAAAATTGCATCTATTGGTTTTTCACGCAAATATCAAACGGTTTTCACAGAAACGATCTTGTTCTCCCCAGATCTATGGTGTTTTGAAAAATTAGCTTTATTAGTTACCATTCAATCTGTGGTAACATGGCTTAAACTAATAGTGGTACGTGATCATACTAGAGAGAAATTATTTGTTACCATTCAATCTCCAGTCTAGGACCATTGAGGTATTTTGGCCTCACCTTGTTTGGTTTAATGGTAATGTGCCAAGCTTTTCTTTTATCTTATGGTTGGAAATTCGAGGAAGATGCTAGCTGTTGCTTATGTGGAGCTAGGAGTGAAAAAATTAATCAATTGTTTTGTGAATGTCGTTTTGCTAGCAAAATCTGGACGCTCCTGGCGGATAAATGTCATTTTTCCCGTGTCAAGAGAAGATGGGATGAAACTGTAACCTGGTGTGCATAAGGTTTTAAAGGGAAGTCTTTGAGTGCAAAGATGAACCGACTGGTGCTTTTAACTAAAGGTGGGCAAAAATTCCGGCCATAATTGAAATTCTAGGTTTTGATTTCGGTTCCATAATTTTGGTTCTAATTCCGGAATATATATTTTGCATTTTTTGGAATCAGAACGAGAACCGAAAATTCTGGAGGAAATAACAGAATTTCTGGTTCCATTTTTTTAAAAATATGGCTCAAAACGTTAATTTTAAATTTTGGGTGAACTTTTATTTTATTTTAGATAAAGTGTAAAACATTGTAATTTTAAAATAGGGCTCAAAACCCTTTTTTATGCCCATAATTTTAGAATGTTGTAATTTTATTTTAGAGGAATGTGTATTTAGATTTTGAATGAATATTTATTTTACATGTTATTTATTGTTAATTTATGATGTATAACAAAATAATTTGTGCAAAATTCCGAACCAAAATGCCTAATGGGCTTATTAAGGCCCAAAAAAATTTAACAAAAATGCCCACATAATGAAACCAGAACTTCTGGTTCCAATATTGAAAATTCTGGTTCCGTTCCGTTTCCATCTGTTCGAGTACCCACTTCTTCTTTTAGCTACTCTATCTAGTGAGAGAGAAATTAGAGACGCTTTATATAGCAACATAGTGCACAAACTTATTCATGTGTACCTCGAGATTGTTTCCTATGTGAGACCAAGAGCCTTTTCCTTTGAGAAAGTGAAGAGGACACAATGCAAGTTGGTGATTCTAGCTTGCTGGGACTTACCGACTGATAGGGTTGCACACAACCGGACCGCAGACCGGAAAATGTCCGGTCCTAAATGTTAAATTGCGGTCCTAATCGGTCCGGTTCGGTTTTCTTTTTTAATATATGCGGTCCGAACCGGACCAGACCGGATTTATTAAAAAAATAAAAAAATATATTTTTTATTTTTTATTTTTTAATACAAATTATAAACTTAAAACGTTTAATTTTAATCTAAACTAAAACTCAACATTTTTATATGCACTTTCCTCTTTGAAATTAACCTAAAAAATTTTAATTTTTTAAAAAAAAAAATAAAAAATTGAAAAAAATTAAAACCGGTCCAGACCACTTAAGTGGCCCGGACCAGACCGCATTTTGTAAAATCGGACCGGAATGCGGTACGGCCGCATTCCAGTTTTTCCGCCCTACCGACTGAGATGCTTGATGGTGTGTGATACACCCATGGTGTGAACTTGCATTGATTTTGTGTGTTCTTGTTTACCTTCTTGCTTGGTGGGAGGTGTGTTCTATTTTGGCAACTCTTATAACTTAAACTCAAGTTGGTGTACAACCTCTTTTGGGAATATATACTAGCAGGTTAACCAAAAAAGAAGTAAATGTCGTTGAAGACATTTTCACTAGTGGTCGTAAAAAATGTCACTCGACTTGTGGCGACGGACATCCAGCTATAATTTGTAAATGTGACTTGGTGACCGCTAGCGTTTTTCTTAGGATTTCTATGGCGATTTTCGGCCGCTGCTGAAGGCTATTTTCATTAGTGACACTTAGACCAAATATGTTGGTAGTCAAATTATCTTAGCTGACTTGGCATATGGCATATGAGCAACGTTGAGAACGTGAGCTGGATAATAACCGAGAGAATTTACTAACGTCTAATAGTTAGTTTTGTTAAGCTTCAGTTAGACACCTGTAAAATTTGTAATTTACTTTCTCTTTATATATCTCTCTAAACAAGTTAAGTTGAATATACAAAAATATATTTTTCCCCAATTCTCTCGCACTCTGTTCTTATTAGAATTTACATGGTATCAGAGCATGACTTCTGAATCTACTGTTAGTTCTACTACTCTTTCTGAAATTCAATCGAGCCCATATTTCTTGCACCACGGTGACAATCCTGAAGCAGTTATAGTTTCTCAAGTTCTCAACAGTGAGAACTATCCAAGCTGGTGTCGTTCTATGCAAATGGCGCTCAGTGCTACAAATAAATTAGCCTTTGTTGACGGATCACTTCCAGAGCCAAGTTCATCAACTACCTTCACTCCATCGGGATCAGACGTAATGATATGGTCACTTCATGGATTCTTAACTCCATCAGCAAAGATCTAGCCGACAAAGTGTTATATATAGTTTTTGCTACTGGAATCTGGAAGGATCTTCATGAGCAGTTCTCACAAGGCAATGGACCTTGGATTTTTCAGATCCAAAAGGCCATTGTATCTCTTTCATATGGCCAATCCACCATTAGTTCCTATTTCACTAAGATGAAAGGACCGTGGGAGGAATTGGCAAATTATCAGTCGAAACCAGTTTGTTCCTATGGAGCAATGAAGGTTGTAACTACCTAACAGAATCTAGAATGCATAATGTAATTTCTCATGAGATTAACGTTGTCGTACAACGTATTCCGTCACACGTGATAAACACGTGAGGTAACCCTTACTGTAAAGAAGAAATTGCCCCCATTATATGCGTTGAAAACCATTTGGACATAATAAATACAAATCCATTCGAACTGAGATTCATCTTCATTGCTATCCGAAGCAAAAAACTATCTCCATTGTTGTCTGGAATACCACCCAGGTTATCGGAACTCCACGCAAGGATTGGGGTTATTAGGGTTAATCATTTTCTTCTCATACTCGCAAGGTACTTCCATTAATCCTTCCCTATTCCCCTGAATTTGTTTGCAAATAGGTTCTTATTATGTTAGCGTTGAAAGAGTGGGAAAACAGTGTTGATTCATGCAATAAAATGTAATGTTGAAACTAAACCCACATATTAGCTCAAAATGTCCTACTCTAGTTTAAAATTTGCTTGGACTATTTTGGACTATTTGGCTCAGTTTAATAATAATATACTGGTAGTATTGTACTTAGGTGTTGAGAATTGCCAACGTTGGAACCTCATATATACTTTTGATGGGCTTCCTCTAAGCCAAATCTTACTTCCAAACAAGGCTACCAATATTTTAGTGCAATAAATAATAACAAAATCTGAAAAAAAAAGCTTAAAAAATAAACAAGAATATCTTACATGCTCTCTCTGCCTCAAATAAACAGAAAAGAAATATGATTATTAAGCATATATAGAGTTATGTCAAGACAAACAACATAGAAAAAATATAGGCAAAGATGTAGTGTATCAACTTCTACAATCTGATTATTATCCTACAACAACTATCATGAACTAGAATTACATATGTATTATATATCTGCTCAGTTTGTTCTGTTCTAATTTATGTAATATATATATTTTTCTGTCAGCTAAGGGTTTTCCCATTTTTGCAATCAACAGACCTTTGTTATTTCTTCTTCCAATAGTATTTCGAGCTCTTGGGTTACATTTAATTGGGGCAGACTCTAGCAGCTCACAATGTTATTGTGGTGTCACAACCTACATGAAGACCTCGTACACGGAGCAAAATTTTGGACGTCGATTCTATAGTTGTCCGAACTATAAGATTAAATGTGTGTGTGAATGTTTTCCTTGAGTTGATCCTTTAATGTGTGACCACGGGAAGAGGGTGTTGAAATGCATGCGAGATAGGCAAGAACGTTTAAATGTCGATAAAAAAGAAGTGTAAATCCTGAAGGAGGAGGTTGAAAAACATAAGGATTTTCTCCAAAAACATCTCAAGCATGAGAAGAAGTACAAGAAGGAGGTTGAAAAATATCGCAAGCATGTGAAGAAGTACAAGGTCGCTTTGACAGTGTTGTCAATTGTTGTAGTATGTCTATTTTCTAGATTAGTAGTCTGTTTGGGAAACTGAGATGATATGTGAGTTTGTAATCCCAAATTTGTTTGGATTCGCACATGCACATCAATTTAATAAAGAGAAAGTACATTAATCCACCATTTTCAAAAACGGCAGGAGACCACTCCACTCTAGGACATGCACATGCACATCAGTTGTTTCCTTTCGAGCGGGACCCACTCAAGCCCAATTTCAAACAAATGGGTCTTTTAATTTCAACGCATAAATGGGGTCAGTTTCGTCTTTTTCTTAGGAGGCAGCTCACATGTGACAAAAAAAGTACAACGACAACGTCAAAACTGGTTTCAAGTTCGGGAGAGATTTTGGGATAAGTGGTATAGTTTGAGGGGGGGTTTTTGTAAAGAACCCATAAGAATATTGAAACTCTATTTCATGAAAATTAAGGAAATAAATTAAAAATAAATAGATTACTTATTTATTTCTTATTTACATATCATTAAATTTAATATTTTTATTTAAAAACATAACTTTTTTAATTATCATTTTCAAATATTTTTAGTCATTTTTCTTGGAGGGGTATTTCGGTCATTTTACACGTGATTTAAAGGGATAATTTATTATTTTTAAAACATATGAGGTATAATAAAATAGTTTGAAACTTTGAGGGGGGCTTATTGATTTTTGCCCATAGATATGGGGCGTACTATGATGTTCCGCCCAAAAAAAATTAGGTTATGAAAATTTCGAGCTTAGTTTATTTTCTGAAAAATAATAGAACTTCTTTCGTTGAATTGAAATTGTTTTACTTTGACTTCATTATTAGGTGCTTGCGAAATATCTGAAAACAAGTAAAAAAATTACAAAGTTTATTCTAAAAGCAAACAAACTCACCCTAATAGTTAAAAATTTCATCAATTTGAGCAGAAAGTGATTTTTGCCTTATGAAATGACAATTTTATCTACATAAATTTTTTGATGGAGACATTTTTATAGGAGTAAAATCTTAATTTCAGAGGCTAAAAACTCATTTCTTTTCTAATTGCTTATAAATTTCAACAAAAGGTGCAAAACATTTGAAATCATAGTTTGTTAGTGCAATGTGTACAAATAATAGTTTTAGGTATAAAGTGTTAAGATTTCATAATTGGAGGATACAAAGTGTATTTATCTTTTTTTATTTAATTAGATTTGCGAAGCCAAACTTATAGCCGGATATATATTCTAAGTAGTAATTTCTTTTTCTGCTTTATGTTTTTCTTCCCGGAGAAAATTGCAATGGAAAGGAACATACGGAACCGAATGAATAGGAAAGTGTAACGAAGGAATAAAGAGTAAAATTAAGGAGGTTAAAGAACGATTTGGTTTTCTTTTGCTTTAATACTGTGCCGTAAATGCTGTTTGTGCTTTCACTTTTATAAGAACCATGTATATGGTATGTTTGAGGGTGAAAATTTTGGGTATTGGGGTTTGAGAAATATTATAAAGTAAAGAAATGTTATAGGAGTTGGTGAAAAAGTGAAGAGAGAGAAGATTTTTAATAAATATTATAATAATAATAAATTATGTGGTAAATTTTTTAGTAGTAAACTTAAAATTTTGAGCCCAAATAATTGGGGCCCCACTATATATAGTAGCTAACTAGCCTTCCTTTTCTAATTTCAAATTGTACGAGTTCCACGTGTGGCAGTGGCACAGGACTCGATTTCTAGGAACCTCTATCCATTTTTTGTAGCTTCCTTGTTCTCAGTATAGTAGCAGGAGAGAAAATGGCAATAGTGCCAGAGAATATGGCAACAGTGCCAGAGAAAAATCAGCTGGAAAAAATTGAGAAAGATTTGACCGAAAATGCCCTGAAAGGCAAATGGGGCCAAATTGTCAAGATTTATGAGGAAAAGCCTGCGGCCAACAAGATCAAGATCAAGATCAACAATTCAGGGGACACAGCATTGCACTTAGCTGTCTCCGATGCCAAAGTAAAGATAGTCAAAAAACTCATAGCAAGTATTAAAGCTCTCCCTAAAAACGAGCAAGGGGATGATACCCCTCTCCGTGAAAACGACCAAGGGAATACCCCTCTCCATGTTGCTGCATCAATGGGGAATGTGGATATGTGTAAGGCCCTATTGGGGGATGATATTCCACCTAGAGGAACTACTGACCAGGAGGTGACCAAGCCAGAGGGCCGCAAACTCCCACCTGGGCCATCTCCTATAGCGTTCTATGGTAGGAAAGACGCCTTCCTTTATCTTCACGGATTCTGTACACGCCTGAAATTGGATGCTAGTACGTTTTCCAGGTGTACCGTCGACGGTGACACTATTCTTCACAGTGCCATTTATGGAGAATATTTTGGCGAGTACTATTACTTCGGTGCATTCAGAACGAGGTACATTCTCGTCTGTGGCAAGTAGTAGTGTAGGGAGATATCATGTTAAGTGCATGTTATCAGGGCGGCTCCAGCTATAGGCAGGGTAGGCGGTTGCCTAAGGCCCCAAAATAAGGAGGCCCCAATTAAAAATTTTATTTAATAGATATATTTAAAAAATAATTAATGATAAGGCCTAAAAAATTTAACGTTAAAACTATTTATATAGAATTTTAGTTAATTAGTTTTTATTCTATAAAAAGGCTTATTAAATCTCCTTGATTAAAGTAACCATGAACTCTTCACCTTTTTATAAAATCTCTTACATCGATCAACCCTATAACGTCTATATATTTAAAAGATATTAATTTCAAATTGATTTAAACGAAATTCAATAAAATCAATATCCTATAAAATCTCCTTAAAATTGGGTTGGCAATTGATTCGGGAAATCCTATAAAATCTTACACCCAATTCATTTAACTTTTTTACCGTTACTTGACAAACAAAAATAATCTCACACCTAATTCATTTAAAATCTCACTCTTAATCTATTTAATATTTTTACCGTTGTACACATTAATTAACAACTAAAAATCTATCTTTAAAATGACTTAATCTATAAACCATTTTACAATTACGTGAGATTTCGATTGCTTGTTAAGTACAAAAACTACTTAAAAATCCTCTCAAGTTCAACCGTCCTATTTTTGTCTCCTTGCTTCCCAACTCTAATCTTTGGCATCCTCTCAAGTTCAATCATTCTATTTTTGTCTCCTCAATTATTAGTGCTTCCCAACGCTAATCTTTGGCATTAAGAAAGAAGTTTTTCAAAACTAAAACTAATAAAATCCTACTTAATATCAACTATGACGCAAGAAAGATTACGTGGATAGGCCATATTATCAATTGAAAATGATATATTAATAAATTTAGAATATAAAACTTTGATAAGTAATTTTGCATCTCAAAAAGTTAGAAGAATATGTTTTAACTATTTTTTTATTTATAATTTAGTTTTTTAAATATATTATTTTATAAGGCCTCATTTTAAAATTTCGCCTAAGGCCCCAATTACCTTAAAGCCGCCCCTGCATGTTATTCTCAAACCTTTCATTTTGCACTGCGCAGATTTGGCGCTTCAAATAATTAGCTTATACAGAAAACTGGTATACTCCATGCATCAATGTACAAGGACTCTCCCCTCTCCACATACTGGCTGCCAGACACCGGTTATTGTGTGAGTGGAGAGTGTGTGTGAGTACACGTCTGAGATTAAAACAAAAGAAATCTAATGACTAAAACAATGTCACGTCATTTGATGAAACCGGGTCACGAAACGCGCACACACTTTCCACTCACAAAATAATTGGTGCCTCACCAAGTCGTCGCTTATTGGTGCAATATTTGATCAACTTCATCCTTCCCTTCTATGGCGCTGTTGCATGCTTTCTCTCCTTTATCCCTAGTTCATATCTCGGTTACAATCCTAGACGTATTTTTGTCCGAAGCGTAATGCATTTGTTAAGTTTCCAAAAACACAAGGCAAGTAATCTCATTCTTCCGTTTTCAGAGTTCTGTATTCGGCAATCTTATACCACTTCCAAAACACGGGGGTCTTTCACTTATCGAATATAGCAGTTGGAATTTTAATGCACCAAATGTATTCAAACGCACAGCATTTAATTTGTATATATTCTTAATTATAGCTTGAATATTGTGTCAGATAAGTTTTAACCTTTGGCGCTGTTTTATGGATTAAGTCATAATTGTTCCGGAGCTCAAATTAAAGGCGCACCAGGACAATCTCCAGCCAAAGGAATCCGATCGTCTAAAGGAAGCAAAGAAAAACAGCCCTTGCGTCGGCTTCTTTTATAAGTTCTTTTTCCAAGGTAGTACGTGATTTTTTTTTCCTGTTCTCTTGTTGTGCGTCTGACTACTAAGACCTCTTACAAACGCCACAGGATATGATATGAACACCATGGGCCCATGGCCGTGAGATCATGAGAGTGAATTCTCTCCAAGAGAGTCATTTACAGATCTGGGCTTCCCCAGTATTAAAACAAGCAACTTACAATAAAGATGTTATTTAATTGATATTCTCACGTCCAGATGATGTCAATAAATGCTTGATTCTTCTTGCCCTCGGGCTATATGCCATGGTGACCGAACTGGTTTTTCTTTACTAGCAGGTACTGAAGAAAAAAAGAATGGAGGGCAAAGAGATGCAGAGGACCCTGAACACCGAAAGGGAAGAGATCAATTAGGTTTAGCAATGCATGATCTGTTAATTATTGACATATCTAAGAGTAGATTTGAAATGAGTCAGTCGCTCTGTGTCTTGTGACTGTACTACTTTTTCTAAAAAATATACACCTATCTCGTGCAGAATGGTTGCCGGCTAATTATGATACCTGCTATGCATTTTTCAAGCTCGGATTCATGGGAATTCTGACCGTTCTCGGACTTGGTACGTCCCTACGTAACAAAAGTAACATGAGAACCCAGTAGTTATTGTTGAGGAGATAAACAGTACTGGGGAGTCTCTCTAGTAGGCTTATAATATAGCATACATGAACATCACTCAACTTAAAAGCTTAAACCAATAAATTCGGGCTCAACTATATTATATTAATCGCCCACACTTATGACTTTTTTTTCAATGTGAGACAAACATTTTTACCCTCTCATACGTGTGTATCAATCTCTCCTTCACGTGTGAGTCTATCACCACATTAATTCACTTAGACGCTGTCTGGAGATAAAGAGACAGGTATACGGTCTGGAACACCTTTAGCAGGATGTCTTGGATTCTCATATTTCTTAAAATCTGTCAAATTCTGATTTTCTATGAAAATCACATCTCTCCTTATGATAATCTTCTTCTTTTCCGGATCCGAAGCCAAATTCTGCATCTTAATAGCCAACAAAAATGCAAGGAGTGGCTTCATCATCAAGCTTCAACCGTTGGTTCTTAGGCACATGTGCAAATACCGTGCATCCAAAAATCTTTAACTGAGAATAGGAAATATCATTTCCTACCAACACTTTCTCTAGAATCTCAAAACCCAAAAGAACTCATGGAGACCGGTTGATTTGGTAGCACATAGTAGGAAGAACTCATGGAAACTGGTTGATTAGGTAGCACATAGTAGGAATAGCTTCACCCCAGAATAACTTAGTCCAATCATCCTTAATTAACATGGTTTTCCTTGACTACCAGGTAAAGACAAAAGAATGGAGGGCGAAGAAATGCAGAGGACCCTGAAAACCAAAAGGAAAGACATCAAGGTTTACCATTAATGCTCTGTTAAGCTTGTGTTATTTTTTCTTGGCAATGAGTACTTTATGGCCGGAGTGGAACCATAGGAACTTGCTATGTTATGCATTCAAAAAATGATGTACTCCTACCTCCCGCAGAATGGTTGCCGCGTAATTAGGATATGATATGAACACCATTGGCCATGGCCGTGAGATCATGAGAGTGAATTCTCTCCACGAGTCATTTACAGATCTGGCCTTCCCCAGTAATTAAAACAAGCAACTTACAATATATAGATTACTTATTTTATTCTTATATACATATCATTAAATTTAATATTTTTATTTAAAACATTCATTTTTTTATATGTATCATTTTTTTATATTTTAAGAAATTTTAAATATATTTAGTGATTTTGTCTTATAGGAGCATTTCAGTCATTTTACACATGCTATGTTTCGAATACTAGATCCTTTAACATCTACAGTTCTGATCCCTTGAAATAGCGACAAAGACCACTCTCGAACCCAGAGAGAGTGCTGCTGACGTGGAAAAAATTTGGGTTACAAGGCAAGGCAACTGACGTGGACACTATTCCCGTTAGTCAAAGCAACGGTCAATTGATAGAGGGGCTAATTATTTACAAGGGCATAAACTCAGTTACTAAAACTGAAAAAATTAAATTTAGTGACTAATTCGTAAAAAGGGACAAAACCTAGTTACCAAAAATTGAATCTCGCAAATAAAAATATTGAAACTCTATTTCATGAAAATTCAAGAAATAAATTTAAAATATATAGATTACTTATTTTATTCTTATTTACATATCATTAAATTTAATATTTTTATTTAAAACATTCATTTTTTATATGTATCATTTTTATTTTTTTATTAATTTTTAAATATATTTAGTGATTTTGTCTTGGAAAAGCATTTCAGTCATTTTACACCTGCTTTAATGGGATAATTTATTATTTTTAAAAAATATGAGGCATAATAAAATATTTTTGAACTTTGAGTGTAACTTATGATTTTTGCCCATTGATCTAGGGCGTAGAATGATGTTCCGACCAAAAAAAAGAATTTAGGTTATGAAAATTTTGAGCTTAGTTAATTTCCGAAAAATAATAGAGCTTTTTTCGTTGAATTAAAATTGTTTTACTTTGACCTCATTTTCAGCACGAACCCGAACCCAAAGACAGTGCTGCTGACGTGGAAAAAATTTGGGTGACAAAGCAAGGCAACTGACGTGGACACTACTCCCGTTAGTCAAAGTAACTGTCAATTGACAGAGGGACTAATTATTTACAAGGACATAAACTCAGTGACTGAAAATTGAAAAAAATAAACATAGTAACTAATTCGTAAAAAAGGGCAAAACCTAGTTACCAAAAATTGAATTTTCCAAATAAAAATATTGAAACTCTATTTCATGAAAATTCAAGAAATAAATTTAAAATATATCGATTACTTATTTTTATTCTTATTTACATATCATTAAATTTAATATATTTATTTAAAATCATTAATTTTTTATATGTATCATTTTTTTATTTTTTATGATTTTTTGAATATTTTTAGTGATTTTTTCTTGGAGCGGTATTTTAGTCATTTTACACATGCTGTAAAAGGGATAATTTATTATTTTAAAACATGTGAGGCAGAATCAAATATTTTGGAACTTTTAGGGGATTTATTGATTTTTGCCCATAGATGGGAGTGATATTTTGACAAAAAAAATTTAGGTTATGAAAATTTCGAACTTAGTTTGTTTTCTGGAACATAATAGATCTTTTTTCGTTGAATTAAAATTGTTTTACTTTGACCTCATTTTCAAGTGCTTGCGAAATGACAATTTTATCCACATAAGTTTTTTGACGGAGACAATTTTTATGGGAGTAAAATCATAATTTCAGATGCCAAAAACTCATTTCTTTTAGAATTGATGCAAAATTTCAACAAAAAAGTGCAAAACATTTGAAATCAATAATTGGTTAGTGCAATATGTACAAATAATAGTTTTGGGTGTAAAGAGTGAAGATCTTGTAATTGGAGCTTACAAAATATTTATCTTTTTTATTTAATTAGATTTGCGAAGCCAAACTTATAGCCGGATATATATTGTAAGTAGTAATTTCTTTTTCAGCTTTATGTTTTTCTTCCCAGAGGAAATTGCAATGGAAAGGAACGATGCGGATCGAACCGAATGAAGAGGAAAGTGTAACGAAGGAATAAAGAGTAAAAAAAAGGAGGTTAAAGCAAGATTTGGTGTTCTTTTGCTTTCATACTGTACTGTACGTAAATGCAGTTGTGCTTTCACTTTTATAAGAATCATGTGATAGCCTTCCTTTTCTAATTTCAAATTGAACGAGTTCCACGTCTTTTGGGTTCCAGCCAAGAGGAAAATCTCCCGTCGAACATGACATTCTTTTCACTTTATGTAATAATATATTCCTTAATAATGTAGGTCCAAAGAAATTATTTGATAGGTTTTCCACCGAACTGTGTGCGAACTGTCAGTACTACATTGTCGGAAGCAGAATTAGATCCAAGCTAGGATGTTGGATTAGTCTGCTGTTCGTGATTTTCTATTCCCATAAAACAACGGAAAAGGAACAATGAGGAATCGAATGGTTATGAAAATATAACCCAAGAAAAGAAAGAATATTAAAAGGAGGGTTAATGAAAGAATTGGTCGGTCACCGTTTGCTTTAATACTGTTTGTTCTTTCACTTTTAGAAGAACCATTTGATATTGGCCTTCCTTTTCTCTTTTCAAATTCCAGGGCGTAAAACACGGCCGGGGATGATTTATCGGCCGGAACGTACTTCGCTTGAGATCCAGCGTAAAAAAGATGGGAGATTATTCATCCGTCTTCAAGATGTGGAACATACTTCGCTTGAGTTCCACGTCTTGTGGGCTCCGGCCAAGAGGAAAATCTCCAACTTTTGGTGTTACAGTGTTAAAATTTTAGGTGTTGGAGTTGGTGAATGAGTGAAGAGGGAGATACTTTGAATGAGTTTTTTTTTTTTTTGCGGTGAAAAAAGATGATTTGATAGAGAGAATTTTTGTAATTATTTTATTTGGACCAAAATTTTGGTATGTCCCCAAACACCAATGCAAAGCTAATTCGATAGCTCACAATATGATGTTTGGTTAGAAATTTTTTTGCAATTTTTTAGAAAAAATTTCAAAAAGTCAAATTTTTTACGATCAACTAACATCAAAATCTTAAAATTTTCAATCAAATTCTAACATCTTTTCACACTAACTTGAATTACTTTTCGATAAAAAAAATATAAATCAAATCTTCTCTTTCTTACATTTTAAAAAACTCATTACTTGTGTGTAAAAAAATTTAATCAATTCTTGTCTCTTCTTATTTTTTAAAAAATTCCAATAAAAATTATTTTATAATAAAATATTCTTAAACTTTTTCACCAACCCTTTACAAACCCCAGTATAAAGTCAAGATCTCAGAATTTTCTCCTACAAAATTAAAATTCTTAAAATTTTTGCTTCCCTCACATCACCTAATTAAGTAATCAAGTAGGTATCATATACCCAGAAGGGAAATGAGCGCCCATCTCTCCCTTGCAGAGGTTCCATGGGACTACTCTGACCCTATGAGAGGGGCAAATACGCATTCTATTGATCCCTGACTAGGATACTACCTACACATTTTCCCCAAAAGCTTACTTAGACATCAGAGTCTCATAAAGTGGTAACTCTAGCCTTATTTTTTACTCTCTTACAGGCATCTTCCTTGATCTTGAAGATATTGGGAAAGAGACCATGGTTAGGCATTATTAGGCATGATCATCAAGATCCTAGCAAGGATGATGTATAATTGTACTGTTCTTGATTTTCAATTCCCATTTTCTTGTTGTTTGGAAAAAGTAAAGTGATATTGTTGTCTTTTGTAGGCAAGGTTGAACTCCAAGAAGAGGTAGTACTCTTACTTTGGAAGCTACACGCACAAAGAGTGGAATGAGTTTTTCTCTTTTTGGTTTCCTCCTCGAGGCTCACTGGTGTCTAAAAAGATCTTTATTTATTTAGAAAAAAAAAAGTGGAATGAGTTTTTCTCTTTTGAGGGGTGTGTTTGTGCGCGCGCGCCTGCATGAGTTGTAATGTGGCAATGGCACAGGACTCGATTTCTAGGACTATAAATTAATATCCACCGCACTATTACCAGCTACCATCTATCCATTTTTTGTAGCTTCCTTCTTAGCAGAAGAGAAAATGGCAACAGTGCCAGAGAAAAATCAGCTGGAAAAAATTGAGAAAGATTTGATCGAAAATGCCCACAGGCAAATGTGACGAAATTGTCAATACTTATGAGGAAGAGCCTGCGGCCTACATGGAAAAAATTGAGAAAGAATTGATCGAAAATGCCCTGAAGGGTAAATGGGACGAAGTTGTCCAGATTTATGAGAAAGAGCCTGCGGCCTACAAGATCAAGATCAACAATTCAGGGGACACAGCATTGCACTTAGCTGTCTCCGATGCCGAAGTAAAGATAGTAAAAAAACTCATAGTAAGTATTAAAGCTCTCCCTGAAAATACCCCTCTCCCGGAAAACGACCAAGAGAATACCCCTCTCCATGTTGCTGCATCAATGGGGAATGTGGATATGTGTAAGGCCCTATTGGGGGATGATCCACCTAAAAGAACTACTAACCAGGAGGTGACCAACCCAGAGGGCCGCAACCTCCCATCTGGGCCATCTCCTATAGTATCACCGGTTGGTTCTAAAAACAAGGACGGCGAGACACCTTTTTTCTTAGCAGCGTTCTATGGTAGAACAGAAGCCTTCCTTTATCTTCACGGATTCTGTACACGCCTGAAATTGGATGCTAGTACGTTTTACAGGAGGACCGTCGACGGTGACACTATTCTTCACAGTGCCATTTCTGGAGAATATTTTGGTGAGTACTATTACTTCGGTGCATTCAGAACGAGGAACATTCTCGTCTGTGGCAAGTAGTAGTGTAGGGAAATATCTTGTTAAGTGCATATTATGCTCAAACCTTTCATTTTGCACTGCGCAGATTTGGCGCTTCAAATAATTAGCTTATACAGAATACTGGTATACTCCATCAATGTACAAGGACTCTCCCCTCTCCACATACTGGCGGCCAAGCCTACCGCTTTCGAAAGCGGCAGCCGCCTGGGACTATACGAGAAAATCCTTTATCTTGTTAAGTGTATCCTTCCCTTCTATGGCGCCGTTGCATGCTTTCTCTCCTTTATCCCTAGTTCATATCTCGTTTACAATCCTAGACGTATTTTTGTCCGAAGCGTAATGCATTTGTTAAGTTTCCAAAAACACAAGGCAAGTAATCTCATTCTTCCGTTTTCAGAGTTCTGTATTCGGCAATCTTATACCACTTCCAAAACACGGGGGTCTTTCACTTATCGAATATAGCAGTTGGAATTTTAATGCACCAAATGTTTTCAAACGCACAGCATTTAATTTGTATATATTCTTAATTATAGCTTGAATATTGTGTCAGATAAGTTTTAACCTTTGGCGCTGTTTTATGGATTAAGTCATAATTGTTCCGGAGCTCAAATTAAAGGCGAACCAGGACAATCTCCAGCCAAAGGAATCCGATCGTCTAAAGGAAGCAACGAAAAACAGCCCTTGCGTCGGACAATTTCCCCTGTTCTCTGGTTGTGCGTCTGACTACTAAGGCTGCGTTTGCGTCCTAATATTTTACACTCTAAAATTTTAACACAATAAAAAATTACAATATAATCTCTCTATCCCCATCAAATCACTACTATTCATTACAAAAAATATAAAAAATTACCTCTCTCTTCACTTTTTCACTAAACTCAATACCTAAAATTTTAACAACACTAAAATTTTACAACACAAACAATGCCTAAGACCTCTTACAAACGCCACAGGATATGATATGAACACCTTGGGCCCATGGGCCATGGCCGTGAGATCATGAGAGTGAATTCTCTCCACTGGTCATTTACAGATCTGGGCTTCCCCAGTAATTAAAACAAGCAACTTACAATAAAGATGTCATTTAATTGATATTCTCACGTCCAGATCATGTCAATAAATGCTTGATTCTTCTTGCCCTCGGGATTCACTTGATTACCCATTTGCTATATGCCATGGTGACCGAACTGGTTTTTCTTTACTAGCAGGTACTGAAGAAAAAAAGAATGGAGGGCAAAGAGATGCAGAGGACCCTGAAAACCGAAAGGGAAGAGATCAAGGTTTAGCAATGCATACTCTGTTAATTATTGACATATCTAAGAGTAGATTTGAAATGAGTCAGTCGCTCGGTGTCTTGTGACTGTACTACTTTTTCTAAAAAATATACACCTATCTCGTGCAGAATGGTTGCCGGCTAATTATGATACCTGCTATGCATTTTTCAAGCTCGGATTCATGGGAATTCTGACCGTTCTCGGACTTGGTACGTCCCTACGTAACAAAAGTAACATGAGAACCCAGTAGTGATTGTTGAGGAGATAAACAGTACTGGGGAGTCTCTCTAGTAGGCTTATAATATAGAATATATGAAACATCACTCAACTTAAAAGCTTAAACCAATAAATTTGGACCTAACTATATTACATTAATCGCCCACACTTATGACTTTTTTTCAATATGGAAATAAAGAGACAGGTATACGGTCTGGATCACCTTTAGCAGGATGTCTTGGATTATCATATTTCTTAAAATCTGTCAAATTCTGATTTTCTATGATAATCACATCTCTCCTTATAGTAATCTTCTTCTTTTTTGGATCCCGTAGCCAAATTCTGCATCTTCATAGCCAACAAAAATGCGAGTGACTTCATCATCAAGCTTCAACCGTTGTTTCTTAGGCACATGTGCAAATACCTTGCATTCAAAAACCTTTAACTGAGAATAGGAAATATCATTTCCTACCATCACTTTCTCTAGAATCTCAAAACCCAAAAGAACTCATGGAGACCGGTTGATTAGGTAGCACGCAGTTGGAATAGCTTCACCCCAGGATAACTTAGACAGTCCAATCATCCTTAATTAACATGGTTTTCCTTGACTACCAGGTAAAGACAAAAAGAATGGAGGGCAAAGATATGCAGAGGACCCTGAAAACCGAAAGGAAAGACATCAAGGTTTACCATTAATGCTCTGTTAAGCTTGTGTTATTTTTTCTAGGCAATGAGTACTTTATGGCCGGAGTGGAACCATAGAAACTTGCTATGTTATGCATGCAAAAAATGATGTATTCCTACCTCCCGCAGAATGGTTGCGGGCTAATTATGATACCTGCTATGCATTTTTGAAGCTCGGATTGAAGGGAATTCTGATCGTTCTCGGACTCGGTACGTCGCTACATATATAACAAAAGTAACATGATCAGAACCGAGTGGTTATCATATCAAACGCACTGTACTCACATCATCGAGAAACATTCATGTACGAGGCAATGAAATATAGTACATCCTCTAGGTACACAATATACATTGGTTTGTTTCTTACTTATAATGTGCTACCTGTAATATTGTCAATTAGGGTACGCCACGGTAAAGAAGATTGAGGAAAAGAAACAGAAGCACACCTTGGCCTTTCAAGTCATGAAAGAATTACTTCCAGAATCTAGTTCAGCTTATGATTATGCAGAATCCGTTGGGCAGAAACCCAGTAATGCAGTACCTCCCGATTTTGAAGGGATCGCCGGTAAAATAATAGTCACAACAATTATTTGATTTATTGTATCACTGTGTGTAAGGTAGATGAATATTCTCTCAAATCTTTTTGGGTCTAAATTGAATGTCATATTTTTAAAAAGAGAGAGATATAATAATTATTAAATGCAGTACATCGAGTTTATACTAGGAGAAATTCATAGATATGTAATAAATGTTGTAGGATACATCTCCCATATCTCTCTGCATCTGGATTATTCAATTTGGACAAAGAATTTGAGAGGACCTCAGTCCACCTAAAATTGATAGTTTAGAAACAAATGTTATAGAAAAAAAAAAGTTCAGTCAAAGCCTAAACACTACAGAACTACAACTTTCGTTTGTGGCAGAGAAGGAACAGACACTCGAAGAAGTGAAGACTGCCATTGAAATTACTACCACTAATGGTATCGCCAACAGATTCGTGGGGACAATCCAGGACATTTTTCCTGTTTCCGTACGAAGTCAAGACAAGAAGAATATAGTGCTATTGGTGGAGAAGGACAAACACTCTGCAAGGGCAAAGCAGCATGAGACTCCCATCCTAATTGCAGCCAAAAATGGTGTCACTGAAATTGTGGATAGAATTCTGAACCTTTTTCCGGCTGCAATACACGACGCAAATGAAGACGGGAAGAACGTAGTGTTATTGGCGGTGGAGAATAGGCAACCGCATGTATATCAATTCTTTCTTAATAAAAGAAAAGTATTGAAAAAGGATAGCGTGTTCCGAAAAGTGGATAACGAAGGTAATAGCGCCCTGCATCTTGCCGGAAAGCTTGGAGATTACAAGCCATGGCGAATTCCAGGAGAAGCGCTTCAAATGCAATGGGAACTCAAGTGGTATGAGGTATGCACCCGAATTAATTGTGGCAATCTGGTACTGTACTCTTGGATCATCAGGGATTCGACCATTTATTTTAGCAAAATATAAGAGGTCTTACACTTGAATCTTGATGCTTGGCATCATGCAGTTTGTCAAGGATTCCATGTCCTTTCACTTCTACACCCACTTCAACAAGCAGGGGAAGACCTCTAAAGAGGTGTTCACGGAAACCCACAAGGAGCTTGTCAAAAGCGGTGGCGCGTGGCTAACCAAAACCTCAGAATCCTGCTCCGTCGTTGCTGCACTCATCGCTACGGTGGCCTTCGCCACCTCAGCCACAATCCCTGGCGGTGTCAAGTCGGACACTGGGACTCCATTGCTCGAAAGAAAGCCTGCATTCGATACCTTCGCTATCGCATCACTCATTGCGCTCTGCTTCTCGGTCACTGCCTTGGTCATGTTCCTCGCCATCTTAACATCAAGGTTCCAACCAAAAGATTTTGGCAAGGACTTGCCCGGGAAGCTCTTCATAGGTTTAACTTCACTATTGGTTTCCATAGCTGCGGTACTCATATCATTTTGTGCGGGACATTTCTTTCTATTGAAGCATAGACTCGGATATTGGGCGCTTCCGGTCTATGCGGTGGCGTGCCTTCCCATATCCTTTTATGCTTTTGCGCAGTTTTCGTTGTACATTGATGTTCTGAGGGCTATTCTCAAGAGGGTGCCACAACGTAGCTACAGCTCACCCACTGGTCCTTCATAAGGTGTTGTTACCCTTGCTCCCCCTCCGCCAAAGATGGTTTTTTTTTTCTTTTTTCTTCTGATGCATTTTATTTTTATGTTGAGGGTATTCAACTGACTAATCTATCGGTTTTGTGCAGTCCCTCTGTTTTACTCAAATAAGGTGTATAAGACCAGATCGCAGGTTCGGAGAGTGACCCTAAAGGATTGATAACAGTTGGCCGGAGTTTCAAACCTTGAACTTCGGACAGAGAAACTCCCACATGCGGCTCCTCTTCATTACGCCAGTTTTCCTTTCTGTTTTGTTTTGTTTTGTTTCGGGAGTTATCTGTCTCCCGGTCTCTCTCACTATCTCGTGTGTGCTGCTATGCGTGTCTTTGCTTTTGCAATAGTTTGGTGACTGAAATAAATGACAGACTGAAATTATCTTTGTTGCTCTGTTTCATGCAACAACTTATGGTTCATTAATTTTCGTCATTGATGAAGGATGAGTTTTTGCATGTATAACTTTTTGTTCTTTTCCTTTTTGCTTTGTTAACAACGAATGAATTATTAAATAATCTAAACCGAGAATATGGGGATTAATCTATCGGTTCAAAATAAAGTGAAATCAAACCGAGATATACAGAAGGCTCAAAATATGAATAAACTCCCCATCAGGCAGACCGAGTAAATCATAAGATCTTATAGAAGAAAATCTCAATTCAAAGGATCAGATCTTTGCCCTATGAATATGGGAAAATGGCCTATTTTTGCTTTGAGTAAATGGAAATGAACTATTGATGAAGGTAAGGTATTCGCTCTATGATCTAATCTGCCCTGGCTTCTTTACGTCCAATTTTGCTGACTTAAGCATCATATATAGTCTCCTCTGTCCCCTAAAGGATACTTCTTTTGAGCTTCGCAGGCCGAGTCTAGGCAGATCAAATGATCCATTTTCATAGTACCTTACTTTTTTTCATTGATTATACTTAATTGTAATTTACACTTGGGGGATAGGAATGCTACTTCCTTAAAAGGAAATCTTGTAGTTGATTGCAAGCTTTCAGCCGAAAATACGTGATCATGAGTAGAGAACTATTTCTTCAAGAAACTAAAAGATGACAGAAGAGGTACTCTGTAAGTCAAGGAGAAACAAATGTTCAATTAGCTGGATTGAACTAGTAATATAAAGGTTCTAGCTTTCCTAGCATGCACCGAGTAGGAGAATACAAAATTATATATTCCCTTTTGTGTAGCGCCTTGTAATAGTTCTGAAAACTTTTTAATTGTCGAAACTAATCAAACATTGTATGATCCCAATATGGAATCAAACACATATACTTGGAGTGATCCTGTGTCATGTAAGCAACTACTAAAAATTCTAGAAAGAGTTTGAGATGTGGGATCCTTAGGGATCTCAATTCTCAGCCGTATGATTATCTTTAAAATACATTCTCATAATATCCATCAATAACCCCTATGAATACATTACAACTAACCCCTATGAATTCAATATTCAGCATTTTAGTCCCCCATAAAATCAATTATAAATAGTCCCTCCACCATTATATATTCCACATGAGCCACTATTTATATATGGTCATTGTTATACCTAGCTCATATAATTTTCATTAATGTGAGGGAACTGTCTTTCGTGCCTATTCTATATTGATCCAGAAAATTAAGCTCTCAAGCCTTCCCTTAAAAAATGGAATACGCAGGACATTATTGGAAGCATACAAACTGCCATAATCATCTCCTTCTTGCAAGCCTAAA
Organism: Myrica gale; assembly: GCA_963930655.1. Classification (NCBI taxonomy): domain Eukaryota; kingdom Viridiplantae; phylum Streptophyta; class Magnoliopsida; order Fagales; family Myricaceae; genus Myrica; species Myrica gale. The sequence goes on along the minus strand of OZ005610.1, from coordinate 10,666,543 downwards.
TTTACAGAATCCAATCTGAGCATCCATCTCCTGAAAATGGAAGAACAGGAAAGGCTGCTCCAGCCTGCTTAATTTACAGGAACAACTTGTGGAAGAAGAAATTAAATTAACAGCTTAAGTGCTTGCTTTGTATCAAACAACTCAGTTTCATTTGAAGAGTTTTAATGTACCAAAGCTCATTCTCATGATAAACAGCTTTATTCTCCAAGGCTTGAATTTTCTAATCTAACTTCCCAAACTCCAATCTACTCCGCTGTTTTAATCTTGCTTTAACTCTTTTAAGTTTAAGAGCAAGGCGAACCATCGGACACCATATGTAAGCAAATCCCAAACTTCTTTAACAGTGTCTATGAGAGCATGATGAGATCACATGCTTTGAAATCTGAACAGGGCCGGCTCAACCACTAGGCAACTTAGGCAGTTGCCTAAGGCCCCACTTTGAGCAAGAAGCCCCATAATTTAAAAAAAAATAAAAATAAAAATAAAAAAATAAAAAAGCCCTTAAATACATGAACAAATAAATTAAAAAAATGAGATTTAGGCCCACTTGACTAGTAATTTTATATCTGAAAATTTATTTTTAAATAAAATTTTAAATATTTTTAAAAAATTGATATAAAAGGCCTAATTTTTAGTATGGCCTTAGGCCTCATTTTTTATTGAGCCGGTTCTGAATCTGAATGGAGCAGGTCCATGACATAACTTTGGCTTCTAAAGTTCCACAACATAGCGCAGTGATCTGACGAAGTTCTAGGCAAATACGAGAGCAAAGCATCCGAAAAAGTGTAAAGAAAAGCAAAGTTAATCAAAATTCTATCAAACCTTGTCAAAACCCGCGAACGACCCAAAATGCCCATCGCACCATGACAATTTAGACCCAACAAAAGAAAGTTTCAATAACTCACAATCATGAATACAAGCATTACAATCATCTTTCAGACCTCTTCCCTTGAGCAAACCTCCAACTTTTTCAGAATCGTTCCTAATAATGTTAAAATCACCGGCCACAACACAAGGAAACTGTTGATTATCAATATGGCCCCACAAACAATCTCATAACTCCTTTCTCCCCTAGCGCAAACATTTTGCATATACCAAGGAAACCATCATTTGATGTTCTTCATGGACCACCCAATCAGAAAATAAGCTAAGCAGAGATTGTATTTATAGAAAACTCAAAGTCCTGCCTAAAAATCCATATTTCCCTCCCCCTTAAGTAACATTAGAAGAACAATTTTCAAAATAGAACCGTCGTGCCCATCTACCAATACGATCACTAGAAACAAAAGGTTCCAAAAATACAACCATTCTCAGCTTATCCTTCCTGATTAAATGAGACAGATTTATTTTGGAGGAAACAATCCCTCTCACTTTCCAAATAAGGTCATTAATCACTACAATAGATTAGGTTTCTGATCCAAAATGGCCAACAACATCATCGTTTTCTTTCTCTCTCTCTTTTGTAATGACTTAATAGGTAAAGCAAGTTTAGGGTAAGTGTTATTATTCATAACTTTACGTAGTATTTTTCCGAAAAATTTCCTCCTCATCATCAAAATCTGTGTAAGAATCAAGTTCTCCAGTGCCGTCTCCTCCGAACGTTTGTCCTATTTCAGGCTCTGATACCATGACGAAGTATCAATTTCCTCTCATTTATCATTGATAACAAAAGAGTACAGTACCTAAGAAATTGAAAGAAACGGAAGAAATGGGGGAAAGTGAGGAAGAAACAAATGTAGAAATGGAAACAACTTCCGAAACGAAGGGGACTAAACAGGAACAAGAGGAATCCACCGAAGAAGAATGCAAATATATATATATAATCACCGTGTAACAGATTTCCTAGAATCACGGTAACTAATATGACGTCATACATTATAACAGAATTTGTTATGATAGAAGAATCGTTGATGTAGCGGCAGAGCACTCGGGTTGTAGCTGAGCTAGAGGAGACGTCTCACTGTGCTGAGGTGTTGGTTTCGTGACTTGAGGCTGTGTCTGAACACTGCGCTTCATTTCTAATCCATCATTATGTGAGGAGCTAAACCCAAAAGGACTACTCCCATGTAATGAATTCACTCAAGGAGTACTCCAGCACTTCAATGTAGACCAACGATTTCATTTATAAGAGCTGTAAAACCCCAAAATCCCGCAAATCCTAGCCTTGACAATTTTCCATGCTTACAAATGCATATAATACAAGCCATAGCAAAAACCAACCCATCAAAACCCCAACCATCGATAACCAATATTGCAATAATAGAACTAGGGTTTACCATTTGAGGAAGATCGATGGTTCAATAGGGATGGTAGCTGTCACAGACTCGATAGTACATAATCGTATAGGTGGCCAAATGATAGAAAGTCTTGATGTAACGCTCCCGCCCAAAACTCCATACATATAGATTTTCGTATAAAATAAGGTTTTTTCACCATGACTAATAATTTATCTAGGCCCCAATATTTCAAAACAAATTTGTACAACCTCTGCACAATATTCATAAATCACAAAAAAAAACCAAAAAATCTATTCGAGCCCTAAAATTTACATTAGAATATCCGATATTTCCAATATCAATGAAGATCTCCCAAAAGAAATATAATATTGAATTTCCAAATATTAATCTCCAAAAGTACTCTTGAAAAACACGTCTTCAAACTCAAATCTATCTGAAACTCCCCGAACTTCTTTAATTTTGCCAACTCTGAAAAATATGAGAATAATCGGTGAGCTACAACTAGCTCAGTAAGTATCAATTCAATGGGGGTTGGGGAAAAGACAATTTTCTCACAATAACCGAAATCCAAATATAAAACACTGGTGAGCCATACCAAAACCAAAATACAAGTTTGTAACAAAAATATCCAAGGCCACGTAATATAGGGAAATCACCAATGGTCACACAGACCTCTAGGCCACACAGACCTCCAGGCCACAAAGACCTCCAAATACCACGAAGGGTATCAATTTGGCCACACAGACCACAACGTACCACAAGGGGTACCAAATTGGTCACACAGACCATAGAGATATATCACCAGCACAAGGATAATTTTCACAGTATGCTCACCAAAATAAGTTATAAATATTTCAATTGAGTTCCACTAAATCTCGACAATCTCATTTTACCCAAAATTTATTCAGTTCCCCAAATAATACATCAAAACCATATAAAATACGGTACACGTTTAAAAATCTCATTGAAGAACCACTTACCTCAAATGCTTAACAAATCATTAACGCTTCTCCAATAATTGCCAAGCAATCTCTCGAAAACTAGTAGCAAAGCCTCAATCCAAATTTTGGTCTCCAATAAACATTCTCTGCGACCATTTATTAACCTCAATCTCTTAATCTTTTAAAATTCAAACATATCTCTATCCATCACTTTAAAATTCAAATATAAGATTCGTATCCTTATCTTAACCTTTAAATTCAAACCTAGGATATAATCTCCATCTCTACACCTTTAAATTCAAAAATACTATTCAACATCTATCCAAAAATCAAAAATAGGATTAAGCCCTTTCTCTTCATTTAAAATTCAAATTACTCACTTAGCACTTTTTTCGAGACGAGGTATTAAACTTGATGTCTACCTATCTCATAGGGATCGCGTCAGCGTTTGGCTCAGGTGCGAGCTTTTGATAATTGACCTCATTGCTCAATTGGAAGGGGACAAGGACAATTGCTACTTTTTTTTTTTTGGCAAGTGGTAAGATATATTCCAAAAGAAAGTTTGAACAGAGTTAGGGACAAGCCCAAGAGTCTAACACATCAGCACAAAGAACCCAAATAGCAAGAGATCAAACAACAGAGCAAGAAACAATTGCTACTGATTTCTTTCCATCGGTCTCCACTAGGGTTTTTTAGGAATATTTTGGTCATTTCGGGCAGACATTAACGGGCGTTATTGTCCTCGTGCTTTATATAGTGAGAACTATGCAGCTAGGGGCATTGTCGTCACATGAAGCCGTGAAAATGTCTCATGTGCCGCGCGTCACCTAGCTTCAGTCGATTTTTGACGATAAATTTGTATCGATTTTGGAAGTTGGGGCGCAATCTGTTAAAGTTAATAGTTGAAATCCGTTTGAGATTTGGTTGATAGTCGAGATGTCAAAGTTTTTTTTTTCTAGATGGAGATGTCAAAGTTACTTTTCTTCCAATTAATTATCTAATACTTGATCCTTATCCATTGACAGGGAAAAAATAAAAACAACAAACCGAAAGATGCAAATACCTCCCAACCCTGCTTACGAATGGTGTCCTATAAACGCGTACTCTTTTAAAACCATGGATTCGTTAAAAATCAAAATTTGTGCACATATTTTTAAATTGAGAAATGTTTAGTGGCCTTCCTGAGTTTTTTCGAAAAAAAAATTATGAGCCGTTGGATTCTTTTCAGAAGAACCCATGAAGGACATCAAGCATTCCTCTTTTAGATTTTCATGTTTTTTTTGCTAAATTAGTCCGCACGTCCCTGGGGTTTGGCCTTTTCCCAACTTGGTCCTCAGGGTTCGATTTTCCCTACAATTATTCATGGGGTTTGGACTCATTCCCAAATAGATCATGCCGTCAATTTAGTGGACGGAAATGCACACTTGGCTAACGGCTTACACGTGGAAAGTGACATGTGTCAGTAAATAAAATAAAAATGAAAAATTAATCTAAAATTAATAAAAAAAAATTATTTTTTATTTTTTTATTTTTTTAAAAGAAAAAAAAAGGATTAGAGGTCCTCGATCTCCTCCGCCAGCCGCCGGGTAGTCTGGGCACCCAGCAAAGGGAGGAGGAATCCTCCTCCACCCCGGGCACGGCTCTGGGGCGGCTGGGGGAGGTCCCCAAGCCGCCCCAGACCACCGCCTGGTGGAGGAGGGAATCTCTCCTCCCTCTGAACTGGGAGGCCAGACTACCTGGCGGCCGGTGGACCTCCACTGGGGAAGGATCCGATCCTTCTTTTTTTCTTTAAAAAAAATATAATTAATTATATTTTTTATTTTACAGACACGTATCACATTGCGATTGACGACATGTGCGCCGTCAACCACATGTGCATTTCCGTCCGCTAAGTTGACGACATGACCTATTTGGGACTAAGTCCAAACCCCAAGGATAGTTGTAGGGAAAATCGAACCCTGATGATGAAGTTGGGAAAAGGCCAAACCCTAGGGACATGCGGACTTATTTAGCCTTTTTTTTTTGGGTCCTCGATCTTGTACATTTTCATTTTAGTTTGGGATAAATGCTAAATTGGTCCATGTGATATACGAAAATATCAATTTAGTCCCTGAGTTACTAAAATCATAAAATTAGTCACCCTATTCACTAACTCGTTTGTTGATGGTCCCCCCCACCCCATTCCGTTAATACCATCGTCGTAACTTGCTCTACGTAAGCCCTCAATGCCAACTGCTTGCCACATAAATCCTTGGCACGTCACTAAAAAATAAGGGGAAAGTACACTTTGCACCCATGAACTATGGGGTGTCTGACACTTTGCACCCTCTTGTATTGATTTCGTGACATTGAGCCCACAAACTTCTGATTCCCGTCGATTACCACCCTAGAGCCCATTTCTCTGTCAATACTGGCGGCAATTCGCGCACGTGTCGTCCATGTGCATCCTTTCATTTCCTTAATTTCAGACGTCGACCTTCGTCTTCTTCGTCTCAACGTGAACCTGCCGACTAAGCACCTGCACAATCACCTACTTCAGCCTCTGCCACGTCATCAGTCGAATCTTCTTCTTCGGCTCTAAGCTGATATTTTGTACATGGCTCTCATTCTTTAGCACAAATGTTGGGCTCGCAGCTGGCCGGTACTCCAGCACCAGTCGTCTCGACTTGTACTGGACCCCACAAGCATTACAGAGCGTTTTCGGCCCTTTGGGCCCGGTCCGCCACTGCGGCGTCTTATCCGTGGCGCAATGCAGACACTTCCTTTCGTCTTTGGCGCCTTCGGGAGCCTACTTCTTCAGCACGACCTTTATGGTTTTCTTGACGGAGTTTGAGGGTGTCTGAACGAAGACGTCGGCATCCAGCGAGGCTGTGGTTTCAGAGAGTACAAGGAGACGGGACGTCCAGTTGCATGGAGTAGCTCGAGACCGCTTGCTCCTTGCCTTGGCCGAGACCTATATCTCGGGGTGAAACATTGGGTTGTTTCGGCTAGGCACATGCTGGAATTCGTGGGTCATCTCAAAAGCTTCGTCCGCCCGAGCTTTCATGTTGGATATCAGCTGGAGCTTCTCCATATCCTTTCTGGAAAAGGATTCCTCCACGAAATTCAAAAGCCATTTGAGCTCCTGTAATTTGTCATACTGCTAAAACAACAGAGAAATAATTAAGTTAGCACAATGATTATGTGTCTCTCTCTGCTTTTCCTCTCCGATAAACGAAGCTACACAGTCTCATTGTAATGAACTCTTGCTCAGCTGGCAAATGAAGCTACACATTCTCGTTTTTTTAAGTCTGCACTACTTGGAAAAGTTGTTTCCGGTGTGATCTTACAGGACGGTAGCCGTCTTCAATAACGTCGCAATGGTCTGTGTTTATATACGTATGTATATAGTTCAACGTCCTCACAGTTTTTTATGGTCTTTCTTTTCCTTTTCCCTGATAAAGGTTTGCTATCACTGCTTGTGTTGGTTGGGCAAATTGGGACTGGTGCAAAGATGAATTACGTATCACCCATGGCTTTTCGGTTAAATGGTTAAATGTGTACGATACCACAGCAAGAGTAGCCATGAGTACGAGACCACCATTGTTGATGGTCAGGGTCCTGTAGACCAAGGACCGTGGGCTGTTTGACTTCATGGGAAAGAAAGAGGAGAAGAAGGCCCAAGAGGAGGTGTTTGTTACAGAGTTTGATCAAAAAGTTACGGTCTGAGCCTGAGCCAAAGTTGGGGGAATACAAGGAGGATGAGAAGAAGGGCAAGGTGAAGCAGAAGAAGGGCTTCTTGGAGAATATCAACGAAAAGTTGTCTGGATGCTACCTTGAGGGTAAAATGGGAAGACAAAATTTAAGTGGCTCATGTGGACGACACGTGCACGAATTGCTGTCAGTATTAACAGAGAAATGAGCTCTAGGTGGTAATCGACAGAAATTAGAAGTTTGTGGGCTCAATGTCACGAAATCAAAATAAAGGGGTGCAAAGTGTCAGACACCCCATAGTTCAGGGGTGCAAAGTGTACTTTCCCCAAAAAACAAAATCTGAACCGACCATCCCACACTACACTTATTCCCACCGTGTGAACATTTTCTCAAAAGAGTAAGTGTAGTGTGGTGGGGTCACAAGGAAAAGAAATGGGTCTAGTCAGATTTTTGTTTTTTTTTTTTTTTGTGATGTGTCAAGGGCTTATGTGGCAAATAGTTGGCATTTAGGGTTTATGTAGAGTAAGTTGGCGATGGGAGTTAACGGAATGTGATGGAGAGACCATCAATAAACGAGTTAGTGAATAGGGTGACTGATTTTATGATTTTAGAGCATTATTAGCAGCTTATTCATATTTGGTTCTCTACTTTAACTAAAAAGTACACTTCTCTATTTTAACTATCAACTTTTTAAAAACATTCCCAGCAGCTTCTCTATTCTAACCATCTACTTTTTACTATTCTATTAAAATATTATTTTTTTAATAATTTCTCTAATATTTTTTTAGCATTTATATTTTTAAATATTCATATCTTATCCTAAAAAATTGAATTTTTTAATTTTTGTCTTCTGTAATGGTCGGATTTTTTTTATTTGTCTTATCATAATAGTGATAAATATTAAGAGAAATAAATATTATTATTTAAATATAAAAAAAAAAGAGAAAAGAAAAAGAAAAGAGTAAAAAATATTATTATTTTAATATAGATAAGTGAACAGTAGTTCTCTAAAAATAGAGAATTACTGTTCATTTGTTAAAATAAATAAGCTGCAAAAGCCTTATTTTAGCCTCTATTTAAAAAAAAAAAACTAGAATAGAAAAACTATCAATAATGTTCAGTAAATAGGACTAAATTAATTTTTTTTGTATAATACATAACGAATTTGGCATTTATGCTTTTAGTTTTGTACTAATTCCGACAAAAAGCTGCAAAATCTTTTCTGATATCCAACCGAAGAAAGTTGAAGAAAAGGAAAACTTGCTCCTTTATCAAGCAAAAAAGTTGGGACTAAGTTAAAGTCGGAATTTTTGGTTTGGATTCCTCCGGCTCTGTCTGATCTCCAGCCTCTGAAGCTCGTCTCTGCAATTTCAAAATACAAAAGTGTAGTGGGTCTCTCTCTCGCCCCATCTTTCCTTTGGGTTTGTTTGGTATCGGTAGTTTGGTGTTTTATGGAGAAGTTGGGTGGGCTAAAACGTGGGTTTGGTCATTTTTCTGGTAGAGATCTCACGTAACCATTTGTGGGTATTTGGTCATTTCTGGTTTTGTTGCTTTTAGGTTCTGAAGAGACTAATGATATTTTATTCTGTTGTAAACTATATGCAAAATAACAGGTTCTGGTTTATAATTTGTGTATAATAGAACCCACTTTGTTTTGTATGATTGTGATTGCAAAGATACAAAACAAAGCTTGATTTTTGTTCTTTTGGCGAGCGAGACGAACCAAAAAATATTTCTGTTTGAATTCTGGGCGTGGATCGACTGTTTGGAAGAAACCGAGACAGGGATTGTGACTGTTTGTTTTATTTTGAATCTTTGTATTTTTTAAATTTTATGGAGGTTTTTTTTTGTTAATCGTTTGTAATTGGAATGTATGCTGATTAGAAGAAACTTTTTTCCTTCGTTTTTGGTTTTTTACAACTTTTGCTGTGTTTGAGTTGTGTGGAGGGAGATACCCATCTGCCTATTGTGGAGATCTGGGAGTTGTTTCATCTCTTATGCCCCATGAGGACTTTCTTTCCCTCCGACTCCTGTAAAGAAACACAGCTTAATGCTGTCAATCCGCAGTCTTGGCTCCAGGTTGAAAGAGGGAAACTTTCCAAATTTGCATCTCAGTACTCTTCTTCTTCGTCCATGTAAGTTTTTCTTTTCAAACTTTCAGTTGGAGTAGCTTGTTCTTTCCTCCTTAGTTGAGTGCATTAAAATAATGTTGACTTTTGTTTCTGTTTCTGGGGGAATTTCAATTGTTTTAGAGAATCTCTAATCAAGGTCCCCGAGCCTCCGATTCTCCCATTCTTTAAACCTGCGGATTATGTAGAAGTTTTAGCTCAAATTCACGAAGAACTTGAGTCATGTCCTCCACAAGAGAGGTCGAACCTCTATTTGTTACAATTTCAGGTGTTTAGGGGCCTTGGGGAGACCAAATTGATGCGAAGAAGTCTCCGTGCAGCTTGGCAGAAGGCTAGCACCGTTCATGTGAAGCTTGTGTTTGGGGCATGGTTGAAGTATGAGAAACAAGGGGAAGATCTCATAGCTGACTTGCTTGTCACTTGCGGAAAATGTGCACAGGAGTTTGGGCCTATAGATGTAGCATCTCAGCTTCCTTTTGATGGAAATGTTAATTCCCATGAGAGTGTCTTGATGAATGGGAACCAAGTTTCGAGAAATGTTAGTTTTAGAATTGGAGATGAGAAAATAGTTTGTGATAGGAAAAAAATTTCTGGCCTTTCATCTCCATTCAATGCTATGCTAAATGGATGTTTCGCAGAATCTCTATATGAGGAAATTGATTTTTCTGAAAATAATATCTCGCCATCAGGTCTGAGGGCAGTGAAGGAGTTTAGTATGTCAGGCAGTTTGAGTGAAGTCCCTCCGAATCTCCTGCTGGAAATACTAGCTTTTGCAAACAAGTTTTGTTGTCAAAGGCTCAAAGATGCTTGTGACAGGAAACTTGCGTCTCTGGTTTCTTCTAGAGAAGATGCTGTGGAACTCATGGAATATGCTCTTGAAGAGAACACTCCAATTTTAGCTGCCTCATGCTTGCAAGCTTTTTTACGTGATCTTCCTGATTGTTTGAATGACGATAGAGTGGTGGAAATTTTTATCCAAGCTAAGAGACAACAAAGAGCAATCATGGTTGGGCTGGCGTCTTTTTCCCTGTACTGTCTATTAAGTGAAGTTGCAATGAACCTTGATCCGCAGTCTGATAAAGCAGTTTCTTTTCTGGAGCGATTGATTCAGTTAGCCGAAACAGACCGGCAGAGACTGCTGGCATTTCATCAATTGGGATGTGTGAGGCTCTGGAGGAAAGAGTATGATGAAGCCACATCTCTCTTTGAGGCGGCTTTGAATGCTGGCCATATTTATTCTGTTGCACCTTTGGCTAGACTCGGTTACTTCAAGGGTCAGAAACTTTGGGCTTATGAGAAACTCAGCTCTGTAATTTCCACTGTTGCTCCTCTTGGGTGGATGCTTCAGGAGAGATCATTATACTGTGAAGGCGAGAAGTGTTGGGAGGACCTTGAGAAAGCAACTGAGTTGGACCCTACGCTTACATATCCCTACATGTATCGGGCTGCTACCTTAATGAGGAAGCAGAATGTTCAAGCTGCACTTTTAGAGATCAACCGCATTCTTGGGTTCAAACTTGCACTAGAATGCTTGGAACTGCGGTTGTGTTTCTATCTAGCACTTGAGGATTACCAGTCAGCCCTTTGTGATGTTCAAGCAATTCTCACTCTCTCACCTGATTATCGGATGCTTGAGGGACGGGTGGCAGCATCCCAGCTCTGTACTCTTGTGCGTGAGCATGTAAATAATTGGACAACAGCAGATTGTTGGCTGCAATTGTATGATCGGTGGTCGTCAGTTGATGATATTGGGTCTTTGTCTGTTATTTTCCAAATGCTTGAATCTGATGCAGCAAAAGGGGTTCTATACTTCAGACAGTCTTTGCTTCTCCTGAGGTATGTACTGTTTTTCATTCTTTAGGGATGTAATTATCCCTGACGTCTTAAAGGACTGGAATCCTACTCACTTTTTTCATCAGCTATCTTAATCCCATTCTCTACGCTTGTGTAATTTGGCAGCTTTGATTTTGTTCATGCTTATTTTTAAGAATGTGCATACCTTGTAGGGTTTACAGATTTGAAGCACGAACATTTCCCTAGTTGGAATTGTCTCCAGATCTGTTTATTGAATGAGCTTCCATTCCCTTCTTCCACCTATTTGGTAGTTTAGGTTGTACAATGATTCTATTCACATCAGGTTACTAGAGTTCTCATACCTTCACTTGAACAGATTGAACTGTCCCGAGGCAGCTATGCGGCGTCTCCAACGAGCTCGCCAGCATGCATCCAGTGAAGATGAACGGCTGGTTTATGAGGGATGGATCTTATATGATACCGGTCATTGTGAGGAAGGGCTCCAGAAAGCCGAGGAGTCTATCAAAATCAAGAGATCCTTTGAAGCCTTCTTCCTGAAAGCCTATGCATTGGCTGACTCTAGCCAAGATCCCTCTTGTTCTTCAACTGTCATTTCACTTCTTGAAGATGCCTTGAAGTGTCCCTCAGACAGGCTGCGAAAGGGTCAGGTGCGGCTATCTATTACCCAGCATTTCTTTGACATGTCTTCCTTGGCCGCAAATGTATATTTGGTATTCTGATTCTTTTTTACATTCAGTACTATCTCATTTTTAAATTACATGTAGTGGTAGTAAAGTGGTCGTCAATGAATTTACTTATTTTTCTATCTCCCTCAATTAGATCATAGCAACAATGGGAAGGGTGTTAGAGAGAAAAACCTATAAATTGTATGAGATAAACTTGTAGTATTTGTTACTATGAATATTATAGTATTAACTTTGGTTATTGGGGCCTCCTAGTTTCCAGAATATAAGTCTGCTATGCACTTGGTGTTTTGAATTCCTCTAATTAACTGAAAATACCCTGATTTTGTTAAATTTCATGTTTTTATTTGAGTCAGGGTTATGCTACAATGTTTTGATTCTGTTAAGAATTTTAGCTTATGGTTTCTTGCTTTAGTTTTTAATTAGAATCATCAATTGATTGCATAAGACATGCCGAAGCCATTCACTGGTCTTTCCAAACAGAAGAGGTAATGGAAAAATAAAAGAAGTCGACTAGTCCTGCTTTGATGATGAGGTTCATGGAGGAGATAAGATTGGTGTATAGAATTAATGATAAGGATTTGTGAAAACTCAGGCGGTGCTTACATAATGTTGCAATCATTGAGATCACCGTCATCTACCTAATGAAGGTCATGACCACACTTGTCAGAAGAGGTCAGTAACAAATTAGGGGGAAAAGGGGAAAATAAAAAGCATTACTTGCCAGCTCCAAGGGTTCCTGTCTGGAATTGGGAAAACACACTAAAATTCAGCCGACCAATTCAAAACCTGCCCAGTTGCCTTGGGTGGATGTCCATTTATATTGTCCTGTCAGTTACAGTATTTCTGCCCAGAAAAAGGAAAATAAAGAAAAAATTTCAAATTTAATATCAAAGCATTTAGCAAATATGATCTTGCTTTTACTTAGCTGGCTTAACATGGAAAAATCTGGAGAAGGGTTGGAATGAGTCATAAAGCACAGCTTTTGCACTAAACACTTAACTATTCAGTTTATCAGTCTTTTTGTAAAGAGGCCTGTTTGGTCAGCATAACTTTTGTCTCTATTTTAAAAAGACAGTTTTTAAAATTAAGGTGTAATTGTCAAAATTCATACTAGCTCAATACTTGTGAAATTGTCACTTATGAAAATATTAAAAGCTTTGGGGAATCATCCTATTGGATCCATTTTTTGTTTTTTTGATAAATAAGTCAATCTCATTAGAAAGAGCGAAAACAGTACAAAGGTTATACCGAAATCACTAATCCAAACAAGCAAGAAAGCTAAGAAAATCATCTAAGTCCACAAAAGGGCATCCAAGCACGAATTTAGCCCAACAGGAAAGAGAAAACAATATAACCCCCTGCAATCTATCAAGAGACAAATAATAGTCTTCAAAACATCTACTATTGCGCTCCCTCCAGAGACACCACCAAATACAAGATAGTATCAATCTCCAAATAGCCTTCGCGATAGGATTGGAAAACTTCCTCTTCCTCTTCCAACACCACAACACATCCACCACCATCACAGGCATAACCCAATGATAATTCACAATACAAAGCACATGAGACCACAACCCTCGCGCTAAAGGGCAATGCAACAAAACATGGTCAACCGACTCCCCACCACATCGACATAAGAAGCACCAATCCGCAACATACAAACCCCTTCTACGAAGATTATCAGTAGTTAAAATCTTCCCAAGAGAAGCCTCCCACACAAAGAAGGAGACTCTATAGGGACGCTAAGACCTCCAAACACCCCTCCAAGGGAAAGGCAAAGAAACCTCTCCCGAAAGCAGCCCATACACAGACTTGACCGAAAACACCCCTCCCTTTGTACCCAACCAAACCATCTTGTCATCCTCCCCACTTCTTAAGACCTTCCCATACAGTAGCGCAAAAAATGAAGAGAAAGCCTCCAACTCCCAATCATTAGCAGTTCTAGAGAACGAAACATCCCACACCACGTGATCACCTCCAACCACATGAAAATCAGCCACCATAGCCTCCTTAAACTAGGACAAAGAAAACACAATAGGGAAAGCAAGACTCAAAGGCTTATCTCTACACCAACTATCATGCCAGAAGCTCATTCTAATTCCATTTCCCACCCTAAAGTGAATATGCTTGCTGAAGACACCCCACCCTTTACTAATGAATCTCCAAAGACTAACACCATAAGATCCATGGACCGAGATCATGAAGTTGACAAAAATTCATTGGGTCGGAGTTCTCTGGTGTGTCAAAAGATTTTCTCTATGATCTTGTGACATGAGAGAGCACGTTAGGAGGTGATGAGTTCAGTAACTTGGCTACAGTTTGGAATATTTTTTTGCCGGAGTTATTCTTATGTTGTTTATTGTATCTGCCTATCTTGATGGTAACTTATTTGCATCTAGGTTGATGGATCATGGCTAGACTTTTTCCCTTTGCTAGTAAAGGATGTCAATTGATGTATTTATTCTTTTTTGTTTCCTACAGTTTTTATTTATTTTTGTTTTCTTTGAAAGAAAAAATCTTCACATCAACCAAGAAAATGTCCAAATTAGGCGACCTACCTGTCTATTCATGAGTTTTGACTGGAAGGTAATATACTTGTATAATTGAAGTGATGAAATAGAAACCTAATGGGTCAACGTGTATCCAATCGATCATACCGATCTACATTTTTTTTTCCGGTAAGTTAATCTGCATTTTAATATCTGTGACCTTTCATCTTTCTTCCCATCTGTTTGTGGCAGATGTTAAATGTATAGTGAACATTCAGGGTTTCCTTTAGTTTCTGATCTTTATTGGAATACTAAAGCTTCCCATTTGCAGGCATTGAACAATCTCGGAAGTGTTTATGTTGACTCTGGGAAGTTGGAGTTGGCAGCTGATTGTTACATTAATGCCCTGAAAGTCCGGCATACTCGAGCCCACCAGGGCCTTGCTCGGGTCCATTTTCTCCGAAATGATAGGGCTGCTGCATATGAGGAAATGACCAGACTTATTGAGAAGGCCCGGAACAAGGCATCTGCCTACGAGAAGAGGTCAGAGTACTGCGATCGTGAACTCACCAAGGCAGATCTGGAGATGGTCACCCGATTAGATCCACTTCGTGTATACCCTTACAGATATCGAGCTGCAGGTTAGATTTTTCCCTTTAAAATCTAACCTCTCTCTCTCTCTCTCTCTCTCTCTCTCTTCCATGCTGCCTTTTTGTTTTGTTGTTTTTGTCTCTCTGGGTTTAAGGGAAACTCCCTTGCTAAACTAGTTTAATAACTCAATGGTTCGGAGTGAGAGTTTAGTGAGCTTTCCAGTGAGAGTCCAGTGAGTTTTCCGGTAACATGTCTAGTTTCAGTTAGTTTCTTATCAGTGTGGTAGTTTGTTGTTTGCTTCGATGGGATTTTCTCGTTGCTTTAGGGTGGAAGCCAAAGAATTCCAAATTTCTCTAAGTGGTAGGTGCAATTAGGCTGTCGGAATGGAGTCGAAATCTCTTAGCTCTATCTCTATGGGGAGATATGGAGCAATATGGATGGTCAGCATGGCCAACAAGCTTCTGGGTGCTGATGGGGAACAAGCTTTCACCGCAAAATTCAACGAGGTTTCTCGTGCTTTTGTAGCACAGAGGTGCACCAATAAGTCGGGAAGATTAAGTAAACCAATCTTATTAGAAAAAGTGACAGCAGTACAAGGGACTATACCGAAATAACTTAGTCCAAACAAGCAACAAAACTAAGAAAATCTTGAAAATCAACAAAAGGGCAACCTAACACTGCATTAGCTCAAAAGAAAAGGGAGAGCAACATAAATCCCTGCAACTTATCCAAGGACAAGGAATAATCTTCAAAACATCTACTGTTACGCTCCCTCCAAAGACACTGTCAAATACAAGAGGGAATCATTTTCCAAATAGCCCTAGCGAAAGGGTTGGTTAGCTTTTGCGTCCAACTCCACATCACATCCACCACCTTCTCTGGCATAACCCACTGAAAGTTCACAATATTGAGCACATGATTCCAAAGCCCCCGCGCCAAAGTACAATGAAGAAGCACATGGTCCACCGATTTCCCATCACAACAGCAAAGATGACACCAATCAACAATACACACACCCCTTCGAAGATTATCGGTAGTAAGAATTCTCTCATGCATAGCCTCCCACACAAAGAAAGAGACTCTCATAGTGCATTTCATCCTCCACACCCCTCTCCAAGGGAAAGACAAGCTACTCCCACCCGCAAGGAATGCATACCTTGACTTAACCGAAAAGATCCCATCCAAGACAACTTATCTTTCTCTCCTCTCCTAAACACCATCCAATACAAAAGGGAGAAAAACACTGAAAAATCTTCCAACTCTCAATCATTCGCCAATCTATAAAAGGGAACATTCCACACAGCATGACCAACATTCCCCACCAAACAGGCTGCCACCATCGGTAAGATTTGTTGCAGTTGCTGAATATGGTGGTCATGATACCTGAAGGAAGAGAAGGAGTTGGTTGAAGACGTTGGTTGCTTGCTTCCAGGATCTGGTCGATCACCTTGGTAAGTCTAAGAACGGATATATTTCGGCCGGTAGTGGGGGCCGGAGGGAGGGTGTTTCATTCATTAATGTTGTGTTGGGGGGTCCTGCGTCAGATAATTCTGGCCACCTGGTTTCAAATTCTGGGCATGTCGTTCAAGCTGTTGGCGGCAAAAGGTTGTTGCGTGCTAAGAAGACGAAGAGGCATGCAGTCCATGCGTCTGACTCTTTGGTTACTAAAAAAGTTTCATTTATTGTTAAGAAGGCTAATGACCATTCGAATGAGGCTTTCTGCCTGAAGCTCATCAGAGAAGCTTCTGCGTTTAAAAATGAATTGGATCGGCTTTTGGGGGCTTTGGATAAGGTGGGTAATGTAGGCTTATTGCCAGAGGGCCTTGTTTGTGTGGATTGTGGGTTGAAGGCCCAGGCGCTGGTTGGTGAACTTCTAATCAAAGGGCCTGTGGCTTCTACTAACCCAGGGAAAAGGTTCAGGCTTGTTTGGACTGTGCCCGTCTCTTTTAACTATGAGCCCACGCTTGGGTCTCTGCAGGGGTCTACGGGTTGGGATGTCGCTTACTTTGGGCCCTTTTGACCTGGTCAATGATTGCTGCCTCGCAGACTGCAGGAGTGATCTCGTTGTCGAGAGAGCTTCCACGGGTTGCGCCTACGCCTGCGCCTGCGTGCCGATTGCAACTCCTAGGTTCTAGGCGCTGGAAGTGGGGACCTCGTTGACCCAATCTGTGGTGTTGGAGGTCGGCGCTGGAGTTTTGGCGCCGACAAAGACTCCCTTTTCTGCAGGTGTTTTTGCGTAGGTTTCTTGCCCATTACCGGATTCGGGAACCTATAAGGAATCCTGTGACCCTTCTATTGTCCAAGTTCCTCTTGCGATGCTTTTTGAGTCGTCGGACTGCCACGACTTTGTTGGATGCCGGGCTCCTTGGGTGGAGGACTCGGCTGAGCAGGAGGTGCCACCTGAGGGTTTAGTGGAAGTTGTTGGGGGTGTGTCTTCTAAGGATCTTGACGTATCAGAGGTGATGGGTTCGGGTTTTTCACCAGATCCCTCCCCTTTGTCGTCAATCAAGGATGGGCTTGTGCCCTTTGAGCTTTTGGTTAGGAACACTGAGGTGGTGATGGTTCAGCTAGGGGAGGGTATTGAGAGTCCTTTTGTGTTTAATAAGGGAAGAGAGCTGATTTGTGTTGATGGCGATGCTTCGGTTCTGGATTTGGAACCGTTAGCAGTTTGTGCTCATGATGGAGGAAGAGAAGATTTTTTGACTAGGTTTGAGACCTCAGATTAGGAGTTGGAAATTGTGTCATCCTTTAAACACATGGTTGGCCTATCTTGTGCGGGTCATGAGGAGAGGTTGATGGACCTCTTTGTGGCTTTGGAGAAGGAAAGAGGGATTATTGGCACCAAGACGCCAAGTCGAGGGGGTAAATTTACAAGAGAACTAAAGGATTTGAAATCCTCTGTTAATCATGATGGAAAAACTTACATTTCCAAGAAGAGTAGAAAGGAAGGGAGGGAGTCTTCGAAGTTTAAATGAAGCTACAAATTTTAAGTTGGAACGTAAGAGGGCTGAATGATGGGGTAAAACACAATGGATTGGAGAATATGTTGAGAGGGCGAAAGCCAGATTTGGTTTGCCTCCAGGAAACTAAGGTGGTTGTAGTAACTAGGGCCCTCGTGTGAATTGGTGTAACTTAGCGGCAAATGGTGTGTCGGGAGGCATCTTATTATTATGGGACTTGAGGATTTTGGAAGTGTTGGATCATTGTATGGGTAGCTTCTCTGTTTCAGTGGTATCTAAAGATGTTGAAGATGGGGTTCAGTGGATATTTTTATGTGGTGTATGGTCGTAACAATGATAGGAATAGAAGATTATTATGGGAAGAGTTTATGTGAATCTTCGCTTGGTGGAGCCTTCCTTGGTGTATTGGGGGCGACTTTAATGTTACCTGATTTCCAAGTGAACGGTCGGGTTTGGGAGGATTTGGGAGTGCTGTGGTGTTCTCAAATTTCATGCAATCTGGTGGATATCCCATTGTCGGGGGGCATTTTCACTTGGTCGAATTCTAAATCTTCCTAGTCTTGTCCAGAATTGATCGCTTTCTTTTTAGATCTTGTTGGGGAACTATTTTCCCTGAGATCTCTCAGAAGAGGCTGCCACGTCTGCTCTTAAATCATTTTCCTATCTTGTTGGAGAATGGAAGATTTGGAGGGTGTAAGAAGCCTTTCCGGTTTGAGAACATGTGGCTGAAGGAGGATGGGTTGTGGACAAAGTGGGGGAGTGGTGGAGGACCTATGCTTTTTTTGGTTCCCCAAGCTTCGTGCTTGACGCAAAACTGAGGGCTTTGAAGAAGGATATTATTTAGTGGAATAGGGAGGTTTTTGGGGATCTAAATTTTAGGAAAAATATGTTGTTGGGTGAATTATCCTTGTTGGACGTTAGGGATGGAGGTAGTCTTGATGAGGAAGGGAAAAACTGCAAATTGGAGGTTTCTTCAAAGCTGAATCATTTGATTGATATGGAGGAAACCAATTGGAGGCAGAAGTCTAGAGCTCTTTTGCTTAAGGAGGGAGACAGTTGCACCAAGTTCTTCTATAGCATTGCCAACTCTAATAGAAGAGTCAACTCGATTTCTAGCCTAGATGTGGAGGGGGTGTTGTTGGTGGATCCTGCAAGTATTTCTGAAGAGATTGTGAGCTATTATAGCTCTCTGTATAAGGAGTCGTTCGCTTGGAGACCTCTTTTGGATGATTTGCCTTTTGACTCTATTTTTGGGATCGAGGCAGAGTGGCTCGAAAGGCCCTTTGATGAGGATGAAGTGGCGGAGGTAGTTCGGGGTTTCAGTGGGGATAAGGCTCCCGGCCTAGATGGTTTTACTCTTGCTTTCGTCCAGTCTTGTTGGGAGGTGGTCAGGGGCAGGGACAAAGCCAGGAATTTTTTTCCGGGGGGGCCGGAATACAATTATAAGCAAAAAAAAATTTTCGGGGGGGCCAGAATACAATTATAAGCAAAATTTTAAAAAAAATTCGAATATAACTTAAAAAATGTTAAAAAAAAAAATTCAAAATCTTTGGGGGGGCCACGGCCCCCCCGTAGATTCGTCCCTGGTCAGGGGAGATGTTCTATTAATGTTTAATGAATTTGTTCAACATGGTAGATTTGTTAGAAGTCTGAACGCAACCTTCATTATGCTATTCCTAAGAAATCGAGAGTGGTTGGGTTGAAGGATTTCCACCCTATCAACCTGGTGGGAGGAGTGTATAAGATCCTTGCGAGGTGTTGGCTAAGAGACTGAAGATGGTCTTGGATAAAATCATTTCGCCTTCCCATAATGCTTTTGTGAAAGGAAGACAAATCTTGGACTCTGTGCTGATTACTAGTGAGTGCATTGATTCAAGATTGCATTCTAATATTTCGGGTATGCTCTGCAAGGTGGATATTCACAAAGCCTATGACCACGTGAATTGAAGTTTCCTCTTATACCTTTTAAAGAGATGTGGTTTCGGGGATAAATGGTGTAGGTGGATTGAATTCTGAATTTCAACTGTAAAATCCTCGGTGATTGTGAATGGATCTCCTAAAGGATTCTTTGGCGGTTCCTGTGGTTTGCACTGCATTGACCCTCTCTCACCTTTGTTGTTTGTGCTTGTTATGGAAGCCTTTAGCAGAATGATGAAAGAATTGGTTGGTAATTGCTCCATTGGGGGGTTTGATGTTGAAATTGGGGGAAGAGGTGGGGTGAGTATCTCACACTTGTTATTTGTTGACAATACTCTTATTTTGTGCGGGGCAGATGAGAATCAATTTTATAATCTTCGATGCTTACTCTTTTGTTTTTGAGGCTGTGTCGGGATTGCAAATTATTAGGGTTTAGCAAAAGTCGGAGAAAAAGATAATCACTCTTTCCCTTCAACGTCTATTATATATAGAATAGTAGGATCACATAATAGGCAAAGCATTAAACACAAAAGATTATTTCCCTCAATACATTAAACTTTCCATAACACTCCCCCTCAAACTGGAGCATATGTATCATATAGGTCCAACTTGGAGCATAGAAACTTCAACCGGCTACCAGACATAGCTTTAGTAAACATATCCGCTAGTTGATCTCCTGTCTTCACAAAGGGTGTAAAGATGTCTCCATTAAGTATTTTGTCCCGAATGAAATGATGGTCGACCTCAATATGTTTCGTCCTCTTGTGAAACACTGGATTAGATGCAATGTGTACAGCTACCTGATTGTCTCAAAATAGTGGAATAGGGGTTGGAGTTGGAAAACCAATCTCCGTGAGAAAATGTTGCAACCACATCAGTTCACTTGTTGTATGTGTCATTGCCCTGTATTCTACTTCTGCACTAGACCTTGCTACCACAGTCTATTTCTTACTTTTCCATGTGACCAAGTTACCCCCAAGGAACGTACAATAACCTGTTTCTTACTAAATGCATATGATATATCTGGCCTAGTGATGGTGAGATAATTTAACTTACCCACCAGACGAAGATACCTACCAGGTTCTTCAAACAACTCACCTTCATCTTTCAATAATTTTTTGTTAGGGTCCATAAGTGAATCAACAGGCCGAGATCCCAAGTGGCCAGTCTCCTCCAACAAATCAAGTACATACTTGCTTTGAGATAGATTGATACCTGCTGTAGATCGCGCAACTTCAATGCCTAGAAAGTACCTCAACTTGCCCAGGTCTTTTGTATGAAACCGTTGCTGCAAAAAATCTTTCAACCGAGCAATGTTACCTGCATCATTCCCAGTGATAACTGTATCATCCACATACACCACAAGAATAACATGACCTGCAAAAGTCTTCAAATGGAACACAAAATGATTAGTTTGACATCTCGTAAGGCCAAAATCTATCACAACCTCAAGAAATTTCCCAAACCATGCCCTCGGTGATTGTTTGAGATCATACAACACTTTTTTTCAACTGACAAACACTCCGACACTCCCCTTGAGCAACAAGCCCAGGTGGTTGCGCCATATAGACTTCTTCCTATAAGTCACCATGCAAAAAAGCGTTTTTGACATCTAACTGAAAGAGGGGCCAGTCATTATTAGCGGCAATAGAAATAATAACACGGATAGATGAAATCTTAACAACAGGAGAGAAAGTTTCATCGTAGTCAAGACCATGTCTGGGTGTAACCTTTAGCTACCAAGCGAGCAATAGAACCATCAGGATTGAATTTAACTGTATACACCCACTTACAACCAACCGTATGTTGACCAATAGGATGGTGAGTAACACGAGCGTTTACCTTTTCGAAGTGCAATAGGCAGGGAAGCAGGAGGTGGTGAAGACGAACTTCTAGGATCTAGATGTGGCAAGGATGAAGGAGAAGGCACTGGAGCTGGTGGCCGAGGACGACTAGTATATACCTGTAAGGGAGGAGGAGATAATGGTAAGGAAGCTGGGGAAGAGGTGGGAAGAGTATCTGGGGAGGAGGTAATGGTAAGGATCACATAATAGGCAAAGCATTAAACATAAAAGATTATTTCCCTCGATACATTAAACTTTCCTTAACAAAAATTAACCTCTCAAAATCTGTAGCCATTCCTATTGGCTGTGTTGGCAGCTTTATTGGGTTGTAGTGTATTTTCTTTTCCTTTTTCTTACCTTGGGCTTCCTTTGGGTGTGCACTTCAAATGTTCCCACATTTGGGACGGGATTATTGAAAGAGCGGAGAAGAGGTTGGCGGGATGGAAGTGGAGTTACCTCTCAAAGGGTGGAAGAATCACCCTGATAAAGTCCACTCTCTAGTCTTCCTACCTATTTTTTGTCTCTTTTTTCAATTCCTATTGCGGTGGCCAATAGATTGGAAAAGATACAAAGGATTTTCTGTGGGGTAGTGATGGAATTGAGCATAAATTTCATCTTATTAACTGGGGTAAAATTTGCTATCAGTTCTGGTGGTTTGGGTTTGAAGAGGATCCCCTTGTTTAAAATAAGGCGCTATTAGGGAAGTGGCTTTGGAGTTTTGCCTTAGAGAGGGATAGCTTGTGGAGAATTGCTATTATGGAAAAGTATGGTAGTGATTTGGGTGGTTGGAGTACTCCGGCTTTCCATGGATCTTACGAGGTGAGCCTATGGAAGCACATTAGCAATGGGTGGTCTTTCTTTTGTAAGAACATTTGGTTTGTGGCGGGGTGTGGTCTCAAAGTGCGCTTTTGGCATGATTGTTGGTGTGGGGTGAGACCTCTAAGGGAAGCCTTTCCTCTTTTATTCTCTCTTGCCTGCTGCAAAGAGGCCATGGTGGTGGACTGTTTAGAGGGATGGTCCGGTCCTGGTGCTTGGAATATTCAGTTTGTCAAGACGGCTAACAATTGGGAGTTGGAGGAGTTTTCGGATTTCTTTGCTCTCTAATCCAGAGTTTTAAGGAGAAGGGAAGAAGATAAGATTAGGTGGATGGGTTCTAAGAATGATGTGTTCTCGGTCAAATCCTTGGAAGGGCTCCTTGTTGGTGTTTCTAGTGTAACTTTCCCTTGGAGGCAGATTTGGAGGTCTTTAGCCCCCTCGAGAGCATCCTTTTTTGCATGGGAAGCTTCCCATGGTAAAGTCTTGACTATCGACAACCTGAGGAGGAGGGGGGTTTGTGTGATTGAGTGGTGTATCTTTGTAGAGGCGATGGAGAATCAGTGGATCACATTCTTCTCCATTGTTCGATTGCTAGATAGTTGTCGTCCTTCGTGCACTATTTTGAATTATGACTGGATTATGCTGAGGATGGCGCTTGATGTTCTGTTATTCTGGAAGAGAAAGTTCGATAACCCTTTGGCTTTGGCGATTTGGAATATAATCCCTTCTTGTATTTGGTGGAGCCTTTGGAAAAAGAGAAATGGGGGATGCTTTGAGGGTGTAGCCTTGTCCTTGGAATATATGAGGGGAAAGGTTTTGCAGTCTTTGTATTTGTCGGCTAACTCGGTGTTAGGTTCTCCTTTTTTTGATTATCCGAATTTCCTTAGTTTTTTAGCTTGTTTGGTTTAGGGGTCTCATTATAGTCATTTGTACTGTTTTTTCTATTTTTTTTAATAAAATTTGCCTTGTCAAAAAAAAATCCCCTTAAACCCCTGTACCTCTGAATTCAGTGGTGCTTCAAAGTTTCTTGTTACTCTTATTGTAAATAATTGAAGTAATTACGACAAAGATGTCAATAACAACTAAGTGACGAATGCTGTTAGTGGTGCATAGGGATATCACTGATATGAAGTATTTTGTCTTGACAACCCAAAAATCAACAAATTTAAATGATTTCAGCCTCCCTGTGAAAAAAATTTCTTTTGCAGTTCTTGGCATAACAAACATTCACTGGAATGTTTTATTCTACAGTCTCCGTCATTCAGTGAGTTTGTCTTGATGAAGATTATGGAAGTACTCCCACGGAGCTGTGAAAGAAAAATGAGTTTTTCTTTTTTCCTTTTTATTCAAATTTTGTGGCCTGATTCATCAATTAAAGAGAGTGTGTGGGTTATGGTAGCACCTTTAGCGACATAGCAAAATTCCAGATGGTCAATTTACATTTGTTTTTTACCATTTAGACCTATCAATTTATCACTACCTATCAGTTGGGTTCAAATTTACTGTCAAGTCTCCAGTCAGACTAAGTAGCCCTAGGGTTTGGTTCCCATGTTCATGTGCTGCTATTGCAGTTCCTGTCATTATTTCTGGGTTTCGCTTTCAGATTGTGTGAAGAATGTTTTGTTTGTTTTTTTGGTTGGAGCAGTATTGATGGACAGGCACAAGGAAACAGAAGCCATTGCTGAATTATCAAGAGCAATTGCATTCAAAGCAGACCTTCACCTTCTCCATCTCCGGGCAGCATTCCATGAACACATTGGTGATGTATTGGGTGCACTACGTGATTGTCGAGCTGCTCTTTCTGTTGACCCAAACCATCAAGAAATGTTGGAGCTCCACAGCCGCGTATACAGCCATGAACCGTGAGTTTAGAAAAAAGAAAATTGTATGATGGGAAAAGAAAATTGATTTATATCACCACCATGTATACTATTGGGCGTGCGCATGGAACCGTCCTTGCCATATATTCTTTCCTCCCCCCAAATTTTGTAATTTATTGTTTTTCAATCTTATGATTAAAGTCCCCTTCAAGCTGTTGTAGGTTATTATGTTAAACTGGTATATATGAAAAAGGAAGTATATCTTGTTGTTTTACTCAGCTTGCTGAGTTTGTAGAGCTCATGCATTTTGTACACGGGAGAAGGTAGATGAAGCAATGGCTATATTGAAGGCTTTAATTCCTTCGCGCACAGCTTTTTTTGAACTTCTGCTGGCCAGACATTTTGCCAAGCAGAATGGAGGGTGAAGTCGCCCCTCATGAGAAAATAATGGGCCAGCTACCTCGCTCACCCACGGCACTCGGCAGGAGAGACTCGAGTCTTCTCACTCTTGTCACCGTGCCAAGTCGTTCAACTCGGTTTCTGCGTTGCCGGTATCTCATTAACAAGGTCCCTATCGATCTTATCCCCTTCTTTGTAGCTTACCATAAAGAGCTGTTTGTAGCAACATGTATCTTACAATAATATATGGAAAAGTGAGACATGACAATTGAAGAGGAAGGAAAGAGAATGTAGAGAAGATTCAGCTGTATGCACAATTGGGACGTTATACAAATTTGCAGGAGGGAGAAGACAACTTACTTTACACACAACATGAAGGTAGTCATTTTGGAACAAATACTGGTGAGTAGCCCGTATGCTTTAAAGTATCGTCCTACTTTTAAGTCTCTACAAGCGTATAGTACAGTTATTTTGATCTTTGAGCAAGTTATTTTGTTCGTATATATGGGCTGGTACAATGAAGTAGAGCACTGATCATCCACTCCTCTTAGGGCTGGAATTTTTGGTTTCCTTCAGAAGACACCAGACAAATGAGACAACATATTTCTTCCCTTCCCCAGATGAGACGATATTTCTTCCCTCCCCCACGTTTCGAGTTTTCTGATTACTGATTGAACACTAGGGTTATGTATGAATCAGTTCATTTTCAAAATTGTTCTCTGAAGCTTCCCGATTCTGACTTCTAGATTCCTTCTCCCATGTTATTAGAAGATGGAGCCTGCAATCTGAATAGAAAATTTAATAAACTAGTGTTATTGGGGCAGTGGAACTCTTGTATTTCTAAGGTAGCATAAGACTGGAGAAGAATGGGTACCTTTCTCAGTTTATTTTTTTATAAGGAAAGCTTTATTGAAAACACCGAAGTAGGTAACAGTACAAAGAACTATGGGTACCTTTCTCAGAAAATAAAGCATCACAAAGTGTAGTCAACTTCCCGAAGACTCATCCTTCTGGAGGAGGTTGGAAATATGGATGCCTTAAAGCATCATCTACACTCAATCGATCCTCCTAGAAATCCACAAGCATTTAGAAACTGCATTATGTTTAGCTATATATCAAATCTACAAGAGGATATAGCATGTCTAATCGAATTATGGGATGCAATGATTCAAGTCATTCGTATGCAATTAATTTAACTTGTCAGAAGTTCCAAAAGAAATACCCTTAATTAGTACTAAAGTTCAACATTTACATTCTTATAAACTAACTTTTGATGACCCAGATACCAAGCAATTTGCTGTATATTACATTTTCCTGCATGAACTAATTGTTTTCCAGAAACATCCATTTTTGGCAAAATCAGAATGTTGACCATTAGAAGGAATGATCCAAAAACTTAGTCATAGTCTATCGATTTTACAATATCATTGTTGAAGAAAAAAAAAACCGTCTTACATCATTCAATATTTATTTCCTGCAATGAATACTTACTGGGTCCCACAGTAATAGATGGCGCACTAATCGCAAAGCCCATATATTTGGAAACCTGCAGATATTGTATAAAGAAGATGTGTGAGCAAACATTTGCAACAAGAATCCCACAAAATAACGACATACTATGTAGAGTTGTGTTGCAAAAAATGCATAATAGCATTGACAGACCCTAGTTTAAGAGGATCTCTACTCTTTATCTGATTAGAAAAAAATTCTTCAGAGCATTTCCATGAGGCTGGTGAAACTCCAACCTGAAGATGAAAGATAAAATTCTATTAGATGTAGATACTAGATACTATAAACCTGGATCATATGCTTTCAGTGAAGAAGACTTTTTAAGAACCATCTTCTCTAAAAGGCACAACATTCCTTGAAACTATGAGCAATTCACAAGTTCAAAATCTGGAAAACCTAGCTCCCGCAAAACATCACCACAAAGGAGTAGCAGCTCTTCTATTTGCTTGATATACTTTTATTAATGAACTGCCAGAGGTATATGCCAAACTCTCACCTAAAAGGACACTACATTATACCTGCCTGCATTATTAAACACTTATTTTATGCCAATTTTTTTTTTAAAAAAAATCCTTTACCGTAGAACATTAATATATCACTGCACGCCACAGAAGCCTCTGGAGAAGTTTAAAATGATTATTTGCTTTAACTATCTTCAATATTGATAGCAATATACTTGCATTGCTACCAAATATCTGCTATAAAATATTACGCAGATTATTGGAGATGAAGCTGTAAGAATCGTTTAACTTCTTTATCGTATCGTTGTAGGTGTATAATTATTTACATTGTCCAATTGTACCAAACATGACTTGCTGAAGATATAAGTTCAAAATTACACAAGCCAATGTCAGATCAAATCAACAGGAGTTGTGCAAGACGTCAGAGCTAGCAAGATCTAGCTTGAGAGTACTCGGCTTTTAACAGAACAGTTGTGAAACAGTGAGAGAACGTCAGGTCCGCTCCATACTCTCAAGAGTTGAGAAAGAGAGTATCTGGGTTTGTGCAAATGTTCAAACTGATGCTTTGGTAGCTCTAGGGAGAGAAAAAGAAAGGTTACATTGAACTAAAAAGAGCAGAAGTTTGTTTATTCTTTTGCAGAGTGGTGGTATGGGTTTCTCTAGAAGTTTTCGGGTTGGAGCTAAGGAGTTTCATGTGTCTGTGAATGATGGTGGTTTTATTAAGTTTACGGAGTAGAGCCGGAAGCCTGTGAGTTCGATTTCGTTCGGGAAGTTTGGAGCAGTGTGGATGGCCAACATGGTTGGCAGATTGCCTGTTGTATCGAAGGGTAACGATCTGCACCGTGCTTTTCTAGCGCTATGTTGTGCTAATAAGGCGGGCAGGTATGTTTCCATTGTTGAGTATGGAGAAGGCAGGCGTAGGGGAGTGGTTATGTTTCCTGAAGGAGTAGGAGGAGAAGGATGGAGGATTTTGGCTGGCCTGTTCCAGGAGGTGGTAGAACACATTGCTAGAATCACAGAGGGGAGGCATGGGAGGATGATTGTTGGACAGGCGAGGCTGAGAGGGGGGCACTCCTTCACAGAAGCGGTGAAGGAAGGTCAGTCTTTGGTGGTTGCTGGCAAGCAGGCGATGGTCGATGCGTGTGTTGGAGGAGAAGGAAAGAAAGTAGCTCTAACATTGCAAGTGCAGTGAAAGCATGCAGACCAGAAGAGGTTTCAGCCTTCCACGATTCCTGTTAAGGCACGACAGGCAGAGGCTTTCGCGGGAGACAGAGATGGCCTGACTGATTTTAGAAATCGGTTGCTGGGTTTGAGGGCTGAGCTGGACAAGCTCATTACGGATGTCGAAGGGCTCTAGGGTCGGGGCAGGGGTTGGGGAGGTTGCATAACAGCTGGGCCTGTCCAGCAATTGCAGATCAGGCCTGAGACCCAACTAGAAGAGGGGCCTTCAGTCAGTGGGTCGGTGTTGGGCCTCTTGAAGACACGACCCAGACATTGACCCGGAGCTTGGAAAGACCGGGTCAGTTGGAGGTGTCGACCCACCCAACACCTTCTCTTGGCGTTAGACTCGGCGGCGAGACGAGAGGCACCCACCCCTCATCGTCGGTGACAGGTCTCTCGCCGGCGATGTCCGAGGGTGGTGACGCCGACCCTGGGGTCACTCCGGCGCCGGAACCTTCTCCGGCAGCCTTACTCTCGGGCTTGATGGGGTCTGGTGGGCTTACAGGGGTGCCGGAACTGCCGGAATTGGTCCAATCGGCAACAGTTACTGCCGGTGATCCTGTTGGAGGGGTTTTGGAGCCTCCTCTTGCTCCTGTTAAGCCCTTGGAGTTCGATTATGTCTGTGAGGAGGATCGGTCTCTGTTGGTTGGAGTCTCGGGGAGTTCAGCACCTATCGTGTCTGTTGGGGACACCTCTCTAGGGCTGCATGTGAGCCACAAAGATGATGCTGAGTGTGCGGAAGGCATAATGAGAGATACCAGGGCAGAAGGGGGGTGTTGGTCTTAGTGGGAGACGCTGAACCTGATTTGGATACGGTTCCCTTGGCAGTCTGCTGTCCCGTAAGAGGGAGGAAAGGAAATAAGAAAGATGGAGGGGCATCGGGGTAGGTGTTAGATATGGTGGCATCTTTTAGACATATGGTGGGTGTGTCTTGTGAAGGTTATGAGGAAGATTTGATGAGTCTATTTGCTGCTTTAGAGAGTGACAGGGAGCAAGGCAGTTTTAAGACCCCTTGCAAGAAGGGGGTAAGTTAGAAAGAGAATTGCGGGTTGTAGAGACTTCTATTAATTATGATGGGAAGTCCGTTTATTCTAGGAGGGGTAGAAGTCTGGAGGGAGGGCTATTTCCGGTTGTTAATGCAGCCTAGAATCCTGAGTTGGAATGTCTGAGGCCTTAATGACTCTATTGAGTGCTCTAGGATTGGTAATTTAGTTCAGAGTTGGAAGCCGAATCTTTTGTGTTTTCAGGAGACCAAAATTGGGGATGTTTCGAGGGCCTTAGTGAGACGTTTGTGGGGAGGTCCTCATGTGAGGTGGAGTAGTTTGCCAGCGGAGGGTGCTTCAGGAGGTATTTTAATTTTATGGGATTCTCGTGTGTTGGAGATGGTCAATGTTTGTGTGGGGAGTTATTCCATTTCTGTGCTTTTTAAGAATGTGGAGGATGGTTTTGCTTGGGCTTTCTCTGGGATGTATGGTCCTAATGGTGGCTCCTTTCGACGGATGTTATGGGATGAGTTGGCTGGCGTTTTCTCTTGGTGTAATGCTCCATGGTATATTGGTGGTGATTTTAATGTCACTCGTTTTCCTGGTGAGAGGTTCGGCTTGGGAGGCTTTGGGAGGTCGATGATTGAATTTTCAGATTTTATCTCTAAGATTGGGTTGGTGGATGCTCCGATGGTTGATGGTTTATTCATGTGGTCTAATAATCGTTCTTGGTCCAGGATTGATAGATTCATCTTTAGCCCAGCGTGGGAGAGTTTGTTCCCGGAGATTATCCAGCGTTGTTTGCCTCGTCTGTATTCTGATCACTTTCCTATTTTGTTGGAGCGTGCTTCATCTGGGGATGGAAAAAAACCTTTCAGATTTGAAAATATGTGGTTAAAGGTGGAGGGGTTTGTGGATCGTATTAGGGAATGGTGGAGTAGTTATGACTTCGCTGGGTCTCCCAGTTTTGTGCTCAGCTTGAAACTGAAAGCTCTGAAACAAGATTTAAAAGTCCGGAATAAAGACGTTTTTGGTGATCTTTCTTCTCGTAAGTCGTCGTTGTTGAGTGAGATATCTTTGCTGGATGGGCTAGATGAGGAGGGTCGTCTTGATAATGCGGGTGTTGATAGGAAGCTGGATATTATAAGGGATTTGGATCAGCTACTTGATTTGGAGGAAGTGAGTTGGAGGCAGAAATCTCGGGCATTGTGGCTTAAGGAAGGGGACAGATGTCGAAATTCTTCCATCGTGTTGTCAATTCACATAGAAAAACTAACTCTATCTCTCTTCTTAAGGTGGATGGGGAGTTGGTGGAAGACCCTGCAGATATTTCATCGAGGATTGTTAGTTTTTATTCTTCTCTGTATGCAGAGCCTTATCATTGGAGGCCTTCTTTGGATGGGTTGGATTTTGATATGATTTCGGGGGAGGAGGTTGTGTGGTTAGAAAGACCCTTTGAGGAGGATGAGGTGTCTGGGGTGGTAAGAGGTTTTAATGGAGATAAAACTCCGGGGCCGGATGGTTTCTCGTTAGCGTTTTATCAGACTTGCTGGGAGGTTATCAAGGGGGATGTTCTCTCCGTGTTCAATGAATTTTTTCGAGATGGTAGATTTGTCCGTAGTCTGAATTCTACTTTTGTTGTTCTTATCCCGAAAAAACCGGGTGTTGTTGAGTTGAAAGATTTCCGTCCCATCAACCTTGTGGGAGGAATCTATAAGATTCTCGCTAAGGTTTTGGCAAATAGATTGAAGTGTATGCTGAATAAGATTATTTCGCCTACTCAAAATGCTTTTGTGGAGGGACAACAGATTCTGGATTCTATCTTGATTGTCAATGAGTGTATTGACTCTAGGCTGAAAATGGGTGAGCCGGGCTTGTTGTGTAAGTTGGATATTCACAAAGCCTATGACCACGTCAACTGGAATTTCTAATGTATTTATTGCGCAGATGTGGCTTTGGTGACAGGTGGTGCAGCTGGATAGCATTTTGCATTTCTTCGGTCAAATTTTCCGTCCTTGTGAATGGCTCCCCGGAGGGTTTTTTTGGAAGTTCTCTGGGCTTGCGGCAAGGAGATCCTCTCTCTCCTCTTTTGTTTGTTATTGTTATGGAGGCTCTTTCTAGGATGATGGCGCAATGTGTCTCGCATGGTGTTATTGATGGGTTTACGGTTGGTGATGTGAGTGGTGTGGTTACTAGTGTTTCCCACTTGCTTTTTGCGGATGACACTTTAATTTTGTGTGGGGTTGAAGAGGATCAGATTCGTAGCATTCGCTGTTTGTTGTTATGTTTTGAAGCGGTTTCGGGGTTGAAGGTGAATCTGTCCAAGTCGGAGGTTATTCCTATTGGCAATGTTGGTAATGTGCAAGGATTGGCTTCTTTATTGGGTTGTAGAGTTTCAACATTGCCAATGACTTACCTGGGGCTTCCTTTAGGTGCCCGTTACAAAAGTGTGCAGATTTGGGATGACATTTTGGAGAGGATGGAAAGGAGGTTGGAGGGATGGAAGCGTATGTATTTGTCGAAGGGAGGTAGGATCACTTTGATTAAGTCCACCTTATCTAGTCTTCCGACTTACTTTTTATCTCTTTTTCCCATTCCGAGTGCTGTGGCAATGAGAATTGAAAAGTTACAAAGGGACTTCTTGTGGGGTAGTGAAGATGGTGTTCACAAGTTTCATCTTATTAGTTGGGCGAAGGTGTGTTCTCCAATTCGTTTTGGTGGGCTGGGGCTTAGGAGGATCGTTGTGTTCAATAAAGCGTTGTTGGGCAAGTGGTTGTGGCGGTTTGGTGTTGAGAGGGATAAATTGTGGAGATGTGTTATTGTTGCAAAATATGGTACTATGGGCGGTGGGTGGTTCTCCTTGTCTTCCAGCGGTTCCTATGGGGTTAGCCTTTGGAAACACATCAGTAATGGTTGGGATTCTTTCTCTAAACATACTCGGTTTGTTTTGGGAGATGGTCAGCGTCTCAGTTTTTGGCATGATAGGTGGTGTGGTGGGCGAGTTCTTAGCCATTCCTTCCCCTCAGTCTTCCCTTTGTCCTCTTCTAAGGAAGCTATAGCGGTGGAGTGTTTGGAGTTTGATTCTTCTTCCTTAGTGTGGAATTTGCAGCTCTCTAGATCTGTGAATGATTGGGAATTGGAGGAGGTTGATGCCTTCTATTCTCTCCTCTATGAGCAGAGGGTGCGTAGTGATAGTGCAGATGTGATGTGGTGGGTGGGTTCGAAGACTGGTGTTTTTTTTGTTAAATCCTTCTATGATTATCTTTCTAGTTATGCTAGCTCTGTCTCTTTCCCTTGGCAGGGGGTTTGGAAGGCCAAGGTCCCTATGCGAGTGTCTTTCTTTGTTTGGGAGGCTACCCATGGGCGTATTTTGACTATTGATAATCTCAGAAGAATGAGTGCTTATGTCACAGAGTGGTGTTATATGTGTAAGGGAGATGGCGAATCAGTTCATCATCTGCTATTGCATTGCACGGTTGCTAGAGGTCTTTGGATGTCGGTCATTGGTATCTTGAATGTTCATTGGGTTATGCCTGAAAAGGTGGAGGATGTTTTATCTTGTTAGGGTAGGGAATTTAAGGATCCTTCAGTCAAGGCTATTTGGGGGATGATTCCAGCGTGTGTATGGTGGTGCCTTTGGAGGGAGCGAAATAAAAGGTGTTTCGAAGATTCGGACAGATCTCTAAGGAGCTTGCAGGGCGATGTGTTTATTTCTCTTTTCTTTTGGGCTAATGCTTTGTTGGGGGGTCGTTTTGTGGACTATGCTGATTTCCTTAGTTTCTTTATTTGTATGCTTTGAGTGACTTCAGTACAGTCTTTGTACTGATTTCGCTTCTTCTCGCTTTCTCTTTAATAAAATTCTTCTTACTTATCAAAAAAAAAAAAAACAGAACAGTTGTGCAAGACATCAGAGATAGTAAGATCTAGAGTGAGAGTACTAGGCTTTTAAGTGCGACTAGCATTTTTTACACAATTGTATGAAGATTACCCGCTTTACCCAAAACCATGCTAATAATCACCGAATAAGGATTAGAAGATCGAAAATGGGAATTCCACAACTAAGTCAACTATGTTGTTCTTAACATAAAATCGATTCGGACAAAGTCTATCACCTAATTAACTAGGCAAGTGCGGGCAGAAAACAAAGCAGACAGAATAAAGCAGTATGTTTCCACACTAACAAAGACAGCAGAAGACCAGCCAATGTAGCATGTCATAAAACTTAACAGAAATCTCATGGTAACACTTGGCAAGAAAAGATTATACACTTACTCCTTCCACCGTGCGCTGCTGTTTTGAGGAACTCCCAGAGATTAAGATGCACAATTCCATCAATGATCTAAGTCTGTCATCATATAAATAGTTTCGACCATCATGCTCAAAAAATACCCATAGGGACAGAACCAAAACATTCATTCTCCAACTTTTTCTGAAACATTTCTGGTTGTTTCAGGAGACAGAGATGTAGTCATCAAAGCCGACTATTAATCTTACCTTAGAGCACATGATTACTCTAGACCCAGTGCATCATGCGTATTTCAGCACTTGGAAAGGAAAATATATCAATCCCTCCACATTAAAGGACAAGCCTTTATTTATTAGTTTTCAGTTTCCATAGTCAAATCTGCCACATATTGTTGAAGAACGTTTATGAATAAAATACATATTCTTAACTATTCATGGGTTATGCCAGGAAGGGTGGGGGAAGTGTTGGTGTGTTGGAGTAGGAAGTTTGTGGATCCATTGGCTAAAACTTGGAAAGGAAAATAAATCAATCCCTCCACATTAAAGGACAAGCCTTTATTTATGAGTTTTCAGTTTCAGTATTCAAATCTGCCACATATTGTTGAAGAACGTTTATGAATAAAATACATATTCTTAACTATTCATGGGTTATGCCAGGAAGGGTGGGGGAAGTGCTTGTGTGTTGGAGTAGGAAGTTTGTGGATCCATTGGCTAAAGCGGTTTGGAAGATGATTCCGTTATGTATTTGGTGGTGCTTGTAGAGGGAACGCAATCGAAGATGTTTTGAAGATTCTGCTGCCTTTGGAACGTTTGCAGGATACTTTTTCTTTCCATTTATCTTTGGGCTAATGCTGTGATGGGGGTTCCTTTCTTAGATTTTCATGATTTTGTTAGCTATTTTGCTTGTATGCTTTGAGCAAGTTTAGTACAGCCTTTGTACTGTTCTCCCTCTCTTTCTTGTTGTTTTCTTTCTAATAAAATGTGCTTATTCATCAAAATGAATCAAATACAAATTTATGAAGGAATGCAGTAAAGGCAAAAGAGACATTATGTGTAGTGATGGGAGGAGATTACAGGTCCCATTCGCCCCTTAGTTTTCCTATCCCCTTCTCTTCTACGCTACATATCACTTGCTCCATGGGCCTAGATTTTCAGAAAAAGGTGTTGCTTGGGAAAAGGGAGGGGGAATCGGCCAACTGACTCTTAATCCATAGTTGAGGGGAAAACTAACGATGACTATTAGGGATACATTCAGCTTATGTTTTATGTACAACACAACAGATGTCATACACATGCATTTTGTCTTGAAGCAATATACTCCAAACATGATTTATCTGAAAATGGACGGTAAAGGTCAACACCAACGCTAGTTAAATACCTAAAGCTTCATCTCCCGTTGCCTATCTAGATTGGGACTGGGAGCTTATTTCAATATACTATATATAGATCAATAGACTGCAAAAACAGAGTATGTGGGCAGTGCAACTACTTACATGGTGGCATTTTGAATACAAACATGGCCAACACTTCCTATGGAATTTGAGAGGATAAATAGAAGAGAGGCAAATAGCAAATTGCACAAAATTTTGCCACAAAGAACCTGGTGGTCCCAAAATGGGTCGAACCTTATTGGCCCAGGAACCACAAGGGGATAAAAGAGGTTCACTTTGATTAGATTAGGAAAATATGGAGGGATCTTTCAAGGTGAAGAGCTAGAAGCAGTAGAATGAGAGCTCATAGAGATTAGATACAGCACATTCAGGATTTTGAAGAAACAGGTTCAGGGCCTGGATCTCCGAATATCATCCTACAGGTGAGAATATAGGGATACGAATAGTTGCCACGCACAGGATCCTCAGATATTGCCATAGATGTGGAAAAAAATGTCATATGATTAGAGTATCATGGCAACAGCTTTCAAAAAATAAAAGAGAAAATACATTTTTCACCAACGAACTACTGAGTGTAATATCTCGTCCCGAAAAAGGTGTTAAGTGAGTAATTTGAATTTAAAACAAAGAGATAAGGGCTTAATCCTATTTTTGAATTTAAATGTTTTACTCTTATGTTTGAATTTGAAAGATATGGATAAGAATCTTATATTTGAATTTTAAAGTGATGGGTAGAGAAATGTTTGAATTTTAAAAGTTGAACGGATCAAGGTTACTAAATGGACACAGAGAATGTATATTGGAGAGCAAAATTTGGATTAAGGTGGTGCTACTATTTTTCGAGAGATTGTTCGGCAATTATTTGAGAAGCTTTAAAGATTGGTTAAGCGTTTGAGGTAAGTGGTTCTTCAATGAGATTTTTAAACGTGCACCGTATTTTACATGGTTTTGATGTATTATTTGGGGAACTTAACAAATTTTTGGTAAAATGAGATTATCGAGATTTCATGAAACTCAATTGAAATATTAATAACTTGTTTTGGTGAGCTTACTATGAAAATTGTCCTTGCGCTGGTGATATATCTATGTGGTCTCTGTGGCCAATTTATCCTTATGGTCTGTGTGACCAATTTGGTACCCCTCGTGGTACGTTGTGGTCTGTGTGGCCAAATTGATACCCCTCGTGGTATTTGGAGGTCTGTGTGGCCATTGGTGATTTCCCTATATTGCGTAGCCTTGGATATTTTTGTTACTAACTTGTATTTTGGTTTTGGTATGGCTCACCGATGTTT
Source organism: Myrica gale (assembly GCA_963930655.1). Classification (NCBI taxonomy): domain Eukaryota; kingdom Viridiplantae; phylum Streptophyta; class Magnoliopsida; order Fagales; family Myricaceae; genus Myrica; species Myrica gale. The sequence continues at coordinate 10,631,104 of OZ005610.1, read as the reverse complement.
TATTTTGGATTTCGGTTATTGTGAGAAAATTTTCTTTTCCCTATCTCCCATTGTCTTGCTACTTACTGAGCTAGTCGTAGCTCACCACTTATTCTCATATTTGTCAGAGTTGGCAGAATTAAAGAAGTTCGAAGAGCTTCAAATATATTTGTGTTTCGAAGGCGTGTTTTGCAAGAATACCTTTTGGAGATTAATTGTGGGGAAGCGTTATTGCAATTCTTTTAGGAGATCTTCATCTATGTTGGAAAATATCGGATTTGCTAATATAAATTATAGGGCTTGGATTGATATTTTTTATGGTTTATGAATATTTTGCTAAGGTTGTAATAATTAGTTTTGAAATATTGGGTAAATGATTACCTATGGTGAAGAAACCTTATTTTATACGGAAATCTATCCGTATGGAGTTTGGGTCAGGGGCGTTACAATGAGTTTTGCACCTTACACCCTAAACTACTACATCTGAGACATTGTACCCATAAACTACCTATCCTTAACACATTGCACCCTCCATCTAATTTTTTTTATCAAATTGAACGGAAATTGACTTTTTTTTAATGAGAAATACTGATTATGCCTTTAAAAAACTCAAGTGAATAGAAGGTTACATTTAAGGGCATAATCGATAATTTCTATTCAAAAAAAGTCAATTTCAATATAATTTGACGGAAAACATAGCCAGAGGATGTAATGTGTTAGGGATGGGTAGTTTGTGGTGCAATGTCTCAAACGTGGTAGTTTAGGGTGCAAGTGCAAAACTTATGGTAATTCGTAGGTGAAAAGTGTATTTTCTCCCAAAATAAATGAATTGTCATTTTCTGCCCAACACTTATCACAAAATAAGCTATCGATCGTGCCTCAACATTTCTTTGCATTCTAACATACTTGATTTTAGTGTCATCAAGTGAGGCTACTACGTAGTAATCTCGTTGATCACTGCAAGTTGCCAGAGAGCTTGCATACAGATCAAAGCATCATCTCGACAGCAGAACTTGCAGTCTACCAAAACTTATTTTTCATGCAGGACAATGGGTGAACATGTCAAAATGGCTGAATGTCTCTCAGTGTTGAGAGTGCTTTCATTATATAGAAGGGCTGTAAAATCTGTTTTCCTAAAGATCTGCGGTTACAAACACAGATTGATCTGTGTATTGAAGGCTATTAAAGACCTATTAACTGTACAGAATATCTACTAAGCTATATATGGTAAACCTATATACGGTAAGCTATGCTATTACCTATACAGCTGCGGTGACATTTAATGCTGGCCAGCACCTAACCATAACGTCAAATATGGAACATTATACTGACAGAACGGATGCAATACTATCAATGAGAGCCATTCAAAGTTCTCAAGAAAATTTGATTATTTAATATTCCTAAAATCTTCTCAAGAGGAAGACTCACCTATATGCAAGCTCTTTCAAGTCTCTGCTCCAACCCTTGAGATGGTGGTCTAAAAGAGCCTGTGTTAAAGCACTAATCTGAAAAACATTAGGTGATCCTAAGATCAATTCTAACATCACAACACCAACACTCCACATATCATACCTGTCAAATAAAGCAAGAAATGATGACCATCAGTCCAACAATATAAATGACATTAAATACCAGACCAATGAAGATGTGCATGCAGCAGTAGGTTACACAATGTCACAAATTCTTGAAATGGACAAAGAAAGCTGATTTTTACATTGCTTGTACTCAAGACTAACATACTTCAAAGTTGTGGTTATTGGCGCGTGGTAGAAACTTGCATTAAGCAGAGCTTCAGGTGGAGCGTATTCTGAAGTTTGTTCAGCTCTGAAGTAGCCCAAAAATTAAATATATGCATCACAACATTTACTGAGATGATAAAACATAGAGGCAGAAGTAGTAAAAAGCCTCCAAGAGAACAGAGATACCTAGAAGGTCCGGTAGAACCATAAAGATGCTTTACTGTGAAGTCATCTATTGCACTACCAAAGTCAATAATGCGCCTAATCAATTGGAGAAACAAGGATTAAATCCATCTTGCAACAAGGATTAGGGGGAAAAAAAGGGAAAGAATCAGTGCCAGTGACATTATCATACATCAGACAAGCACAGAGCAAAAGGAAATTTTCAAGGATGCACAATAATCTTGCTTTTTTGAATTACCACTCATTTCTTTTTGTTGCAGAAAGGAAGCCATACAGGTATATAAAGGCAAAAGCCACAACCTGACGATTCATTTGTTTAATTACAATAAGGCCACCTGGGGGAGTGGGGAAGAAGGGACTGTGCATCTACATAATAGAAAACGAATTGGGGGGATGCCAGTACAGATAAAAACAGCACGCAACAAGTTCCAGAGCTTATGAATAATCACAGAAGAAAACGTCACCACTGGACACGAAAGGTTTTGAAAGGTCATCATAGAACATTTTCCTTCTAAATACATAGATCTACATAATACAAAGAGAACACTTTAAAACAGACCAAGAAGAAAAAGAAACAGGATTTGTGGGGTGGGCAACTGAATTAAATTACAACATAGGAAATGTCATTACAAGCATAGTAAATATCATTACCCAATCATAATTGCTAACTCATATAACCAGGCAAAGGTGATTATAAAGAATACATAAATGCATCCCTTCCCCAGACCCCAACTATCTACAGAAATTGAAAACTAACTCCTACAGAACTTGGATTACCATAACTTAGACAAAACATTGCCTGGGAGAGAAAAGAAAGCATCTTCAAAAACGAAGCATTAGCATACATTTGTAGCCAATAAAGATTAGAAGTAAAACACTTTTCTGGTGGCAGCTATAGCCACTCTTCATATTGAGCCCAAACAAAACAGTCAAACCAGCAAAAGCATAGTGTGAGGACCGACCCAGTCCACGTAATTTGGGATCAGAAAATGTGTAAAACAGGAACTAACTTTTCAGGAAGAAGGTCTATTTGTCATACCATGGGATCCATTGACCAGCAAACCACAGGTTTGTTAGCCTTGACATGCAAGACATTACAACATGATGGGATAATGAGGAAACAATGGTAATGTGATCCCCAGATTGTGAAGCCACTGTACTGAGTCCCACAATGTGTAGTTTGTTGTAAAGGTGTTTTATACGTGTCAAGTCCCCTGTTGGTAGGGACTACATGAACATGGCATTATAACTCATTCCAGAGAGCTCCTTTTGTAAATATGACTCAAGTCTTTTTAGGGAATAGTGTAGACATAACAGTACATCAATACTGGGATACAAAAGGACTAGTCGTAGTTATTATTGGAACTTCCTAATCATTTACAAAGCAAGTTTGTCTTGTATACTGTCCAAAAGGAAACTTAGCCTACACAACCCTTCTTCCCCATGGGGAATTTAACACAACCTTCACCATTGAAGTATCCCAGCCGATGGTAAAATTTATGTTAGAACCCTGTACACAATCACCTCCAACTGAAGATTGCAAAGAAATGGGAATTTAAGCGGGAAAGAAAACCTCCGAATTGGAACTATTGCACTAACAATTTGGTTCTACAAGGCCGAGTGGAAGCTCTAGCATAGGTGATGAGCTTCTTCAATGCACAAAACAAAGAGAGAGGTGGTGGGGAAAAGGGGGGGATAGGTCTCTTTTTAAGACTTTTGCTCAGTCTGAAATAAGACATCAGCAATTTATACTCAACAAACATGATAAATCTGTTCACCAATAGAACACATGGGTCCATCCTTGCATACATACATATTTCTGGGTTATCTACTATGACTCACTGTAAAATAAACCTTGTAAAAGACTACTTTCCAAGCAAAACTATTAAAGGCAGAATAGAGAAAATAAAGCTCCAATCAAATTTTCAAAAAACAAAAACACAAGCTCATCAAAAGCGTGTATATTATAATCAATGACTAGAAGCTTATGACACTTAAACAAAAAATCAAATGTCAGGTTAAACAGTATACATTACATTTTGGTGGTGAAATTCTTCTCTCCACTTGGGCATCCTTTTAGGCATCTACCTGTCTCCTGATCTTCAAAGCATATGACCAAGTTCTCTTTCAAATATAGAAGCGTAATGTTAGAATATTCAGCCAAATATTAATCCTTGCAATCAAGTAATGTAACCTCATAATGAAAGAAAATTATGGAAAACAAATAACCAAAAAAAGGTGGCATTGGTTTGCGTCTATGTTCGGGAGGCATAGAGCCACAAAAGTGCAATCTTCCAATAGACATGAACGACAATTATAGAATGGAAGCAAGTCCAAAAATTTAAGCACACATTTTATAAGATATCATGTATATATTTATGGTGGATATGCTTGAAAACAGATACTGTCAAAATTGCATAATTATGCCACGAGATGTCAGTTTGTTTCCTGTTAATTCTTCCCGTAACCAAATAACAGGCAAATATTGGAGAGAATTAAGACGTAAATTGACCAACAGGAGAAAAAAGATGGACCAAAGGAGCATGAATCAATCAATGGTAGCCAACTGATTTCTCATGAGATATTATGACAAGACACAAACACGACAATGATGTCCTCACCAGGTTTGATATCCCTGTGGGTGATGTTGCGGTCATGACAGGACTTGATTCCCAACAACTGAGCACATTGAAGAAGAGATAAACATTAGGCAACAAAACAGTGCAACAGAAAAAAGCTGCTAAAAAAAGTGAAAACATTTGGAATACCTAATCCAAAGACAAACTTTTGAAACATACTCCAAGGAATTAAAAAAATGGAAAAAAAATAAGCTTAGCATAGATAATCTTATCAAACACAAGCAAAGCAAACACTACTACAATAGCAATAATTAAAAAAAAGGACAGAAGGAAAGAAATAAAACTTGGCTAGGCAGCCAAAAAGCTCATGTTAGTATAACAATCTGAAACCTGTATGCAGACATACCAACTGCCATATAAGATTGCGCATTTCCTGTTGTCCTGCTTCTGTAGTCTTCAACCAATGCCACCATTTTGAGGGACGCAACATCTGAACATGTTTTACTTCTCCAATCTTTTCAGCATTATCATCTACATCTTCTACACTATACATAAGCTTCGACAAGGACACACCTTCATGGCGAAATACAAGCCAAATTTCATTAGATCGAGATTCAAAAGACTCTACATATCTTGCAATATGGTTCAGGCCTTCTTCATTTGTAGCTCTTTGTAGAAATACATTTTCAAAACTCCAAGTGTTTTCATGGAGCGTTGATTCATTGCTTTCCAATCGGTCAGATAAACCCACTCCTGATTCTTCAACAACACTATTTGATATTCCAGCTGAGACCAAACTGCCTAGGCATTCAGAGGCATTTAAAAAAACTTCACCAAAATACTTCTCCCGCAGACCGCTTAAGTAAACAGTGGCTCCTCTCTCTACCTATTCGTTGAAAGAAAATAGTCATTTATGCTATAATCTCTATATGTACAACATTGAGGATAAAACTGTTGAGGAGTGAATAGACATCAAGAATCCAAATGCAGAAGATAAGATTCAATTATAGTTGATAAGAACTATTACCATTATTCGTTTCAAAATAAACAAGTTCTCCTCAGAAGAATCAGCCCGACAGTTATGAGTAGATGAACTATGATTTGAGTCGAAATGAAAAGAACTAGACGAGATATTATGGTTTTCGCTGTTATAGTTTGAACCATTGGTCCCATGCCAACAATCCCAATGAAAAGCCAACCATACTTCACCATATGATCCACGAGCAAACCTCTTCTTCAGGGTGTACCTAACAACCACGAAAGGACAGTGTCGACAGGTATTTTCTCAAAGAACATAAAGAAGGGCTATAACATGCATGTCATCACAAAACAGTGAAAAAAAGCATAAATAGAAAAGTGATCTTCTATCAAGTTGGTTTGCATACAGTGAACATACCAGACCATAACTGGTCCATATTAACCTTACTTGAACGTGTGATGCATTAGTAAGCAAGAATAGCACACAATCACCATTGGGCAGCCCTCATTTCAGAACATCATGAATAATACCACCAACATATCACTCAAATATTGGTGCAATAAAAGCTTGATAGATAACTCATTTTGTAAATCCCTGCACAAGGTTGTTTCCTTGTGACTGCATTTACGTAAAATGTCTTTGTATTGTGATATTATTTCCCCTATTTTCAATGAAACTGGTGAGGTCCCCTGCTCTGTGAAAAACTAGCAGTCTTTAACCCACATTATCATTATTAATATTAATATTTCTGTTGTTATTACTAGTACTATTAGTGTTGTTATAAATATTATTATTATTGTTAGTTTGTTTTTCAGCCAACATTTTTCAGACTGTCACCTTTTCGTGAGGTTTATTAGTCAATTTGCATTTGCCCCAGAAAGAATACATTCAGATCATTAGGGTCTCCCCTCCCCCCGGAGTGGGCAAAAGGCTCTTGCACCTAGGGCTGAAAACCGGAAATGCGGTCCGGTTTTCGGACCGCATTTCCGGTCCTCTTATATATAAGGACCGGACCAGACCACTTATAAGTGGTCCGGTCCGGTCCGGTTTTTACAAATGCGGTCCGGTCTGGACCACTTAAGTGGTCCAGACAGGATTTAATTTTTTTTTTTTAAAAACTTTTTTGCGGCTCTGCAGTCCGCAGAGCTGCGCAGGCATTTAATTTTTTTTTTTAACAAAAAATTATTTTAAAAAAATTTATACGCAGAAAATACTGCGCTTTAAAAAAAATTATTCTAAAAAAATTTATACGCAGAAAATACTGCGCAGTGCGGAGCCCTCAGTGCGTTATTTTTTAATATATTAAAAAAATTATTAAATGCAGTCCGGTCCGGTCCAGACCGCATTTAAAGAAAGTACAAACCGGACCGGACCGCAAAAATTCGGTCCGGACCGGACCGAAAATCCGGTCCGGTTTTCCGGTCCGGTTCTGTTCAGCCCTACTTGCACCTACTACTTTTCCAAGCTTATTATTGTATGATTTGGTTCGAGTATAGGGATGCATCTAGATCAAGTGTCACAGATGCCAATTGTTAACATACCCCATGAGATAAACTTATCACAGTAAAACAAAACAAAAAATCATAACACATGAAGTGCCTCACAGACATTATGGTGATGACTACAAATGTGATAGCATGATTTTAGACTTCAATTCACATAACAGATGTGCATCACGTGCAGATTTGTACATCTAATTAGTTCGGAATTTTTTTTGTTGTTGTTGTGACAAGTATGAGTATCATGTGAAAGGAAACTAAAATCTCACAAAAACATAAATAGGCTTCATACGGCTGAAGTTTATAAAGGAGGAAAAATAAATTGAAGAAAATGTACCTCAAGTCTGGCATTACATACTCAAACCATCCATAACCTGAACTAGTATCATGGAGAGGAATCGATTCAAGCAGACCAAGGAAACTAGCAAAGCCTTCAGGATTTATGCATTCCTCTTTAGTTCCTTCAAAAGTCATACCAAGGTTGAAGCACATGTTCTGGTCATTATAGGAATATAGAGGTCCGCCTAAAATCAACATTAGAGCAAGAAAAATTAGCTCTTAGATAAATGTTATTAACAGGCATAAAACACAAAGGTGTATGATTATCACAATCCAAATTATTGAAGCACCTATAGTATTTGCATTAAGATTACGAATGGGTGAATCTTATCTTGCTAGCATAGTAACATTGCAGCAGAGGGAGAGGAATTCAAATAGGAGACTTACATATTGATCTAGAGTAACTTGACAGGCTTCCAATCCAACTTAAGCAATCACATGACCACAGGAGTCTAGCCAAGTGGTGATATAAGGCCACAAAAAGCACACACCATTCATTAAAAAAGATATCTTCACTTACCACAATGTTGATCAAGCGGCTCAGGTAGAGCCTGAGTCAGGTCATCATTTAGAGCTTGCAATGGGTACTCCATGGCTTCATCAAGGTTCTCATATAAATGAAAACAGCCAAAATTGCCATGTTTCCTTTTGACCTAGAGGAAAAAATGCACCCATTATAGTTGATTCAAACCTTTCCCTGTACTGATAGTGGAATCCACATTTATTCACAGATGATCTCAACATATGACCTCAACACTTGTACTTTGAACTGTTCTCCATCAATTAAACAACAAACTTTGATGACCTTGACTAGGTAGTCAATCATCTTCTCTTAATGGCGAGAACTCGAACATTATTCTTCCAGAAACTTCTACTTGGCTCAACAGCAACAATCAACCACTCAAAATAACCAAATGGCCATACATGATGAATCAAAATAATCAACTAGATGATAGAAAAATTACTAAAGGGCCTCTGTTAATTGCCAAATACAGAGTTAGATTATTCCAAAAGTAATGGCCATCAATAACAAAGCCATAATCATTAGTTAAAACCAATTATCACACGAGGAATTTGTCCCAGATTCTTTTTCATGTTTACAAACCTTACAATGGCGAAAGTAATTCATTCATTTCCTTACAAAGCAACATATGAAATTAAAAGAGAAAACGAAAAATTCTACACTCACAGACTTACCAATAACCTTTCAAATTTGGCCACAACTGGATGAGCATGCTTCAAATCCACTAGAGCAGAGCTGATGTCATCATCTAATCAGGTTGACAAAAGTAATGATGAGTACCGTAGCAGATAACAATCATCACAATTCCTGCGCATATGCAACGAAACAACAATGCAACTAGAAAACTATGTAATCATTCAATTATAAGTTCTTGGCATGGTCCCAATTTACGCTAACACTGGTCAATACCAAGGCACCACAGATTTTTTATAAGGCATGTCCCCATATAAATGAATGCAAAAGATTCAAGATCACAAACACATCTAAAAGACAGGCATGCCCAAAACACATGCCCATGTGACTCACACAGACAAGACTCAGGAATCGGTGGTACTAAACTGGAAAAGATTGAATAGAGATCCATGAAGTTACAATAACAGACACAAATTACAAAAATCAAAGAGTTTTTCTTGTTTACCTTCTATTTTATACACTTCTAGGAAACCCAAAATCCACATCAACTGAGGTAAACCATCCATTTTCGACTTCTAATTCATTTGATGATAAACTCGAATGAAGCAAAGTACATGACAATAAAAATTCAAGAACAAAGGTATGAAATTTTAAACCCACTCAAAGTTGGCTCACTTGACCATTTTCAAAGCTGTGACCCAGCAAAATCCCCACGCCATAATTTTTCAAAATGACCATTGCATTTTCCCACTATACAGAACAAGGGAAAAAGACTTCTGAAGTTCTGCATTCAAAATGTGTCAATGGATCTCATAGAAACTGAAATACTTAGGTCCATGAGAATGCGATCTATCATCTATAAGAAGGTTCAAAAGCAGGAAGAGTCACCTGCAGGTTCATAACTGAACTTTTGCACTTCTGTTGCAGTCAACTCTGTGTCTCCCTTCACAACTCCCCGTTCCTTCAGAAAATCTTCAGAAAAACCTGTAGATCCCAAGGGAACCACAATGGCTGCCACATTATCCAGACTTCCCTTTTCAAAGGCAGTGTTTACTATGCAGTCAGCTAACGAATACAAGCATGAAGGAGAAACTTTTGATCTCCGGGTACCACGACTGTGAACTTCCCACAATAAATCACAAACATCCTGCAGGCTCAACTTCTCAAAAACGCCATCAGATGCAGCCACCAGATAGCTATCATTTTTAGTCAGAGGTTGCCAATCTGTCACCTCTGGTGCAGATATAACACCGTACCTGGTAATAATTCAACCATTTCTAAATCAGAATTTCTCTAAATAGCTTTTTGTGCAAAGTCAAATGAGCATAACAGACGACAAAAGATTTTTTTTTTATAAGTAAGAAATTCTTTATTAAAATAAAAAGGTGACAGAACAGTACAATGAGCTATACTGAACCATCTACAGTAAACATGCTAGAAAATTGATAAAATCATAGAAGCCTATAAAAGGAGACCCCAGCACAGCATTAGCCCACAAAAACAAAGTCTGCAACATCTTGCCCTTCAAAAGCTCCAGGGACAACTCCGAATCTTCGAAGCATCTGTCGTTCCTCTCCCTCCACAAGCTCCACCAAATGCACAAAGATATTATTCTCCACACCGCCAAAGCCAAAGGGTTTTCAAATGACCGCTTCCAACACTTCAGCACCTCGCCCACCCCTGTAGGCATGACCCAAGGGTAGTCAATGATACTTAGCAAATGCACCCACAATGCTCTCGCTACCGAACAGTGTAGAAGCACATAGTCCACAGATTTCCCGTCTATCTTGCAAAGAAAGCATCAGTTGATCATGCAAAGGCCCCTCCTCCTTAAGTTGTCAATGGTCAAAACCTTCCCTTGAGCCGCCTCCCACGGCGGGATCGCAGTCCACCAAATCTACCTCCATGGAAATGCCGCACCCATACCACCAAGAAGGAGCCCATACAATGACTTCACCAAAAAATCTCATTTCTTATCACCTTTCCAAACCAATTTATCTGCGTCCCTTCTCCTCAGAACCACAGAGTAAAGAAGATAGTAGAAATCAGAAAGTTCAACCAGCTCTCAATCATTGGCGGCTCGAGCAAACTGAATATTCCACACCCCATGATCGGACCCCTCCTCCAAACAATCCGCCACTGTTGCTTCCTTACACCTTGCTAGGGAGAACATAAGAGGGAAAGCAAGCTTCAAAGGCCTCTCACCACACCAAAGATCATGCCAAAAGCTAACTCTAAGTCCACAACCCGAGACAAAGTGGTTCCCATAGAAGAGATCTCATCCATTGCTAATGTATTTCCACAGGCTCACACCATGAGAGCAATGGATCTCATTGGTTCTCCAATCACCCATCACACTACCATACTTATTCATAATAACCACCCTCCACAAATGGTCCCTTTCCAAGGTGAAGCGCCACAACCATTTCCCCAACAACGCACGATTAAACATGGGAAGCCTCCTTAAGCCCAACCCACCACTACTCACGAGAGAACAAACCTTATCTCACTTGACAAGATGAAACTTATGCTCAATTCCATCACTCCCACATAAAAATTTCCTTTGGATCATCTCCAATCTATTGGCCACCCCAATAGGGATTGGGAAGAGAGACATATAATAAGTGGGGAGACAAGAGAGGGTAGACTTAATCAGCATAAGTCTACCACCCTTTGAAAGGTAGCTTCGTTTCCAACCTACCAACCTTCTTTCAGTTATTTCAATAATGTCATCCCAAATATGCCGGCTTTTAAAACGAGCCCCCAACGGTAAGCTGAGATAAGTGGTAGGCATAGACGAAACTCTACAACCCATAATATCCGCCAACTCCTGAACGTTGCCCACACACCCTACAGGAATCACTTCCGTCTTTGCAAGATTAATCTTCAACCCCGACACCGCCTCAAAGCACAGCAATAAACATCTTAGAGTACGAAAAATGACTCCCCTCAGCCCCACACAGAATTAAGGTGTCATCAGCAAACAGAAGATTCCAATGGACATCCCCTCACCACCCCCTCCCCCAACCTTAAAACCGACAATGGCTCGTCTGTCCACCACTACTTGCATCATCCTACTAAATGCTTCCATGATAATCACAAATAGAAAGGGTGAAAGTGGATCACTTTGCACAAGCCCCGTAACCCTCCAAAGAAACCAACCGGTGAGCCATTGACCATCACCAAGAATGAGACCTTAGAAATGCAAAACTCAATCCACGTACACCATCTTTCCCCAAATCCACACCTCCGTAAAAGATACAAAAGGAAGTGTCAATAGACGTGGTCCTATGCCTTCTGGATATCCAATTTTTACAACATACCTGGGACATTGGATCTCAATCTCGAGTCAATACACTCGCTAGCAATCAACATCGGGTCTAAAATTTGTCTACCTCTCACAAAAGCATTCTGAGTCGACGATATAATCTGGTCCAAGACAATCTTCAAGCGATTAGCCAACACCTTTGCAAGAATCTTATAAACCCCTCCCACTAGGCTAATGGGACAAAAATCCTGCAACTTGACCGCACCCGGTTTCTTAGGAATAAGAACAACGAAAGTCGCGTTCATGCTCCTAACAAATTGCCCCACCTGAGCAAACCTGTTGAACATGGAAAGCATGTCTCAATTCACCACATCCCAACACGTTCATTAGTAGTTCTTTTGGAAGTCATAATGGCTTCAATTGAGTTGTTTAGACATGAAATGTGCTTCAGATTAATATAGGTGTTTCAACCTAAATGTATTTTGGAAAACGTTTTTGACATTCTTTATTTTTGATGCAGCTAAAAACCATGATCAACAGAAAAAATTCTCAGGTCCACAGAACACCAAGCAAAACAACAGCATAAAGCAAATTCCATCCATTGAAGCTTCTCTCTCTAAAGGCTATCTTCAGAGTGCTAGTCCAGCCCATCAGTGGCTACTAGATCAGCCACTTGCCCTCCTACTTCAGTTGCCAGTTCCCTCTCTCTAAAGGCTATGTTCACTATTTATTTTCTCTTCCTTTTATTTTTATTTTTTGGGATTATCAACAAAAACTATGTTAGTTACTGATTTTACCAAACCACGTGAAATGTTTTAAGAATCAATTAGGCTTTAGCCAAATAACAAAAAAATTAATATTAAAAAGTGCAAATACTCAGACAACAAAAGCAATCTTTCTGTCCAAATAATCTGATTCCAAATCCGCATATTTTTTGCTGTTTGAGAACCTGACCTTTTAAAGGATACATCGCCAATTGCTCGGGAAATAGCCAGCTGGCCATTTACTCGGGCCACACCACCCAACTCAAGAACATAGCCACCAGCAGTTTCCACCCGAATCCTTTCATCAACTCTGTCTGGATGATGATCTCTGGTCAATTCCTTAACGTGAAACACTGCCAGACCATTAGACGAAGCCACTTTGAAGTTTTCATAATCTCTTACACGTGAAATAGCACCGTCATGTTGTTTCTGCCTGTATAACCTTATTACAGTGGCTGCAATCCACAAGCACTATCACTTTCATAAAGTTTTACCATGTTTTTGAGAAAATTGTATGTTCAAGTAATCAGACAAGAATATCTGCAAACATCATCCCACCTTCCAAACATGTTATGGTAAGAACATGTGCATAAGTTAAGTCAAGAGTATTCTAACCTTTAGCCTCTGTAGGAGACTGAAATTTTTCGGAGCACAGAAAGGCTTTTGAATCTCCAAGGTTAGCAACTAAAATTTGACCATCTGCTATCAGTATGACTGTGGCCGTAGAACCGGAATCAAGATTCATTCTAGATGCTTCCTTCATGGCTCAACAGAATGAATGTCAACTTAAGAGCACAAGCACAGACATTCTGAAATGAGCAAAGAAACATAAAATCGAACTTGCCTTGGAAAAAGTTGCATCAATATCATGGATTGCCCTCAGCAATGCTTCCTTTAAAATTTCTAAGTGAAGAGCGTCATCAGAATCCACTGGCCATGAATACTTTAACCTATAAAAGCATTCACAATCAAGGATACAAATCAACAAGTTCCCCCAATTAGAAATATAAAAGCAGGGCCATTTGCAATATGAAAGCAAAGTAACAAATTAGAAGTTTCACGGTTAAAGACTAACTTGGGGAAGGAAAAAATGAACCAGATAAGTAGCTTAAAAAATAACTGCCGTATGATTAGCAGAGTGCACACATGGCCAACACATTCCATAGATACTCCGAAAACTACAGTATCGTTTACAAAACAATGAAAATGCTTTTGTTGAAAAATAATCCTACAAATTTTGAAATAGAATGATGCAGGACCTCCTTCTATCCAGGCGCATGTTACAAAAAACCTGTCCACCATGCATTTCTATGATTTTTTTTTCACAAGTGTTTTTCAGATAAGATTGTTTTATGTTAAAGTTTGCAGTTCAGCATATTGCTTAGATTGCTCTTAAATGTACTCTATCATGCAAATGAAACTAGTAAAAGTATAACACACCAAGGATCAAGCAAACAAAATAAACCATGATAGGGGAAATTACTACATTTTTTGCTCCCTCTAAATACTCCGCTTTTGCAATTTACACCCCAAACTCGACACTTTGTTCTCCAAACTACTAGTAAACTTACACTTTGCACCCCATGTTACTAGTAAACTTACACTTTGCACCCCATGTTTTGAGGGTGTGGCTGTGTCTTTAGAGTGCTTGAGGGGCAATTTTTTGCAGTACTTGTTCTTGTGGGTGAATGCTACGTTGGGGTCTCCCTTTTCGGATTTTTTGGATTTCATTAGTTTTCTAGCTTGTTGGTTTTAGAGGTAGTCCTTTGTACTGCTCGTTCTATTTCATTTTCTTTCAATAAAATTGCCTTAGTTTAAAAAAAAAAAGATTGTCTCGTGTCACAATTTTTTTATTGATTTTATTGGTGAGATCTTAACACATTAGTCGTTTGGAGTGCGAAGTGTCGAGTTTAGTAGTTTGAGATGCAAATTGCAAAAGTCGTGATAGGTACACAACATGATAATAATATTGACATGAAAGTGCTAATACACAAACACACTTTCCAAGATCGGAATCATGCTGACCTAGTAGTTCTTTCATCCCAATTAAGCACTCGGAAAACAACATCATAGTCTCTATTATCCAGAAATCTTCCAGCGGTTTTCTTCGAAAACGTTGCATCCAGAAGGAAATATGTATGCAAAACAAAATACTCCAATAGAAGCTTGGAAGCCATGTCACTGGCATCAGCACCATTATGACCATCAAAAATTGCCACAATGCTGACTATAACCTCCTTAACCCCTAGCATACCTACTTCAGCATCAAAAAATTTCTAAAGTCACGATATCCGTTTCTGGAATTAAATAAATCATACGAAATACAATTAAATCACATTTTTTACAAAACCCTAGCAGAGAGAGTGTGCGTGGCACCAGGGAAGGGAATCCGAATGTCGAGGGCACAGAGGGTGCGATCCTCCTGCGACTTCCGACGGCCTTGCAGCACCGCTGATTGGCAACGCGCTGCGGTAGTGGTGATGGTCCGTGGATCGGAACCGTAATTCCAGAGTTTCCAGCGGGGACATTTTGGGGATTGAAAAACCGCCGGAGCACCGCCCTCCTTGTACACGGTCAAGCACGTCGAAGATTCTCCGTAACAGCGCGTCGTCGCGTATGCCAGAAACGCTAAGAGGAATAGCTGGAATTTGAATGCTTGAAGCATCCGCGGGAAAATCATGTGCTGCCTTTACATGTGAAACGCAGATTTCTTGGCGCGACGACGGTAGGGGATTTCTTACAAATTGTTAACAATCGGACAATACTCAAACGTAAATTGATGCTGAAGTCGTTAGTATTTATGTGGCTAATGACAGCAAATACCGACCAGAAACATTATTTTTTATAATAAAAAAAAACGACCAGAAAACATCATGGTTTGTTTTCAAATATTTATTGTATTTATATATGATATTAGTCCAGATTTTTCGATCTATTCTTCAGCCATGGACTTTTCCATTCGCACAGAAGCTATGTGTGGCCCACGGAGTGCCAGCATGCAAGATAAACAAACATCTTCAACAAATACAAAACTCTTTTCCTTCTCGGTTCACATCTATATATATTTAGGAAAACTTACCAATGTCTTTTTGTTATATATATATATATATATATATATACTTATATACACGTTAATACAATTAAGCCATTCATTAACCATTTCTATCTCAGCTATATGACAGAAAATATATTGATAATCTTTTCAATTAAGTTTGCTCTTTATATTCATCCAAAAACACATTTGGCATATATGAAAGTCTTTTATTGGAGTTTATAAAAAATTGTAGAAAATGATGATTTGATATAATTTTTTAATGAAAAAATATTAAAACTTATTAAAAAGTAAATAGAAAAAATATTTAATGTAATTTTTTGTATTGCTACTTGTCTTATTTGAAAATGGGTTTGCCAGTAAGCCCAAGCTCATGTATCTATTAGACTTTGATTTGTAAACTCGGCCTATGTTTGATGAATGAAAGATTTATGTTTAATTGCTTGTTAATTTGGCTAAGTTTTCAGTTTATTTAAATGGTATTTATTTTTGCAATAAATACAAGTTATGTATATGATGTGTTGCAAAGTTATTGATTTTAAAGGAAATGATTTTAGGGTTCAAGGAAAGGATATACTTTTGTGAAAAATATATCAATATATGGAGTATGGATATTGTGGTGCATTTGCATGGCAGTAGTGAGTTCCTGGATCAGTGATGTAAGAAGTATAGACTAGAATAATCGTTAGTGAAATTGAAAGGGGTAGCGAAAGATGATGAATTTTCAGCAGTAGTGAGTTTCACAGCTATAATACCATGTAAAAACTGATAAGAGAAAATAGAGAAGAACAAAGAGGAAGGGAGGAAGAATGTGAATTTTTTGTTGTATTGCATTACCTCTTTACACGGTACATTTCATTGATTTCAATATATATAGACGAGTAATTAAACCGAAGAAATAACAATTTTGGATTTTTCTCGTCGTTGTTGTTTTACTCTTAGGTGTGCAAATGTCTTGTCACACGATTGTGACTAATGGTCCGCTTCCTCTCTTCCGGAGGGATGCACTCTTGAGATTTGTGTGCAGTATATTCTTTCTCTGGTTGAGGCTTTTGATCCTCCTTAGTTTTTCCGTTCTCTACAGTAGACTCTATTTTATTTTAGTAATTTTAGTTCTTATTGATAAATTAAAATAAAATTTTAAAAAAAGCTCTGCGCGTATCGGTGGAAAAAAAGACTTAAATGCACCTCATACTCCTGTAGTATACTTGAGTTGTAGATATGTCCTTATGGTAAATAAAGTTATTTTAATACCTCTAAAGTAATATTTTTGTTAACAAAATACCCCTTTGTCCACTTCCCATTTAAAAAACTAACATGAAGTGGTGACGTGACATGACATTCCTTAACATGTCTGCACGAATCAAAACTCGCCATGTGTCATCTGGGGGACCACTTTTGCCACATCATCTGCCTAATCAACTCAAATACCACGTCATTTAAAACCGCCTTTGTCTCCTCCCCCGCTAGGCACTACCACTGCCCTGCAATACGGGGGTGGTTGGGATTTCTGAGAAATCTCGGTGGATTTTGCGATGGTGGTGTCCCCGCCAAGCTAACATCAATTTTTTTCATAGTGCTTTTTAAATACGACGTCGTTTCCCATTAATGAGAAAATATTGTCGTTTTGTTTAATACAATCTACAGATTAAAAAAAATGGAGCTTCACAAAAACCTTTTAATCGAATTGCAGGCGCTCTCTCTCTCTCTCTCTCTCCCTCCCTCAGTTCCCTCCCCGACACCCCAGGCTCCGTCCCAGCCCTTAGAAGTCACTGCATCCGCCCTCCCTCTCTCGCTTGAAGCTTCCACCGTGACGATGCCCCTCTCTCAGCCGCACCACACCAAAAATCTCAACAACTCAATCGTCCCTCTCTCTCTCTCTAACTGAGTCTCTCTCTCACAGCCCAAAGTGGGGCGATTAACTGAGAACCGTCTCATGTAACTGCACCACCAGCCGTAGGAACCGCCCTTGGTAAGGGAGGGGCGGTGGCCAAATTTGGCACACCGCTCTGGGCGGTAGCGGTGCCGGTTGGGAAAACAACCGCCCCCTTTGACATGACCGCTACCCAGCCTTAAACCAAACAAACGACATCTAACAATCTAATTAACTACAAGCAGTTGTCCAGCTCCATGAACGATTTTGCTCAGATTCATTTGTCATGTCAAACAATCCCATCGTGATTAAGGAATACACTTGATCGCGTACACAAGAGGTGTTGGAAAGACGGGAGCTTTTGTTCTTCCCATTTTGGAAGTATGTTTAGATTCTCATGAATTATTTATGTGTTGTCTCTAAAAGGTAATTTGACATCTAATCATTGGTTGATTAGTCACCGTTTAGTTCATATTCTTGCAACATGTTTGGTCATTTATTTATTTGGATTTCATTAATCATTTGGTTTTTCAAGGATCTTGCAATCAGCAGTTTTTAGTATTAGGATCTTACCTTGACCAATTTTGAGAGAGAATTTTACAGACATTTCTGAAAAAGTTGAAAAAAAAAGGTTTGATTGTAATGGTAGGTTGATTTTTATTGGAGTTTGTAAAAATAACATAAAGGGATGATTTGATGAAAGTTTTTTTATGAAAATGTATTAGAGTTTGTGATATGGAAAGAGATTATTTAATAAAAAAATTGAAATTTGTGTAAAAAAATATTGGAATTTGTGTGAACATTTTGTGTAAAAAAAAGTTTACAGCCAAATAGCAAAATCTCAAAAATTTCACACAAATTTTGATAGCTTTTCATAAACAAAAAAAAACTCTATAAAATCATCACTCCATATTTTTTCACAAAAATTCAATAATTTTTCATAAAAAAAAGTCTATCAAATTATCTTTCATAAACTCCAACCAAAATTAATTTACAATTACAATCAAATATTTTTTTGTCAACTTTTCATAAATCCCCACAAAAGGTAATCATTACTGGTTGATATTAATTCACAAGTAATATTTTTTTTCATTTTTTTCCAGTAAAAGCTATGAAATTTGTTAATTCTGGGAAGTGTACAGATGTCTAGGCAAAACAGTCATTTGATAAATGTAATTTTTATTTTAGAATGTAAATAGCAACTTGGTTGGTTTATAAAGAGTGTGGAAGCTAAAAGAATATGGTAGAAGCTTCTGGAAGAGTGCTGGTTACGTTTGGAAAGATTGGGGTTGGTTGCAGAATAGTTGAGAGGTTTTTCAGTTGGTTTACCATAGGATTAGCCTGGCGGGATTTTAACAAACTTCGAATTAAAATTTTAGAAATTTGTCCAGACCTCCAAATGACTTCGTTTTACCATAATACCTTTACTAAAACAGCACACAAACATTTGACTAAGTCTTTGCCTCATTACGTAGACCATTGAAATCCTTGCTTCCCGAAAAATCCTCTCTAGAGGAAATCCCATGTTTTTTTCTCTCATTGTGCAAAATCCGATCTGTTCACTTCAAATTGAGAGAGTTTGATTATTTCCCTCTGGTGGAAGACTATGAGTGTGAAAGATTGCTGATTGAAGGGTCATTCTTTCCTACAAGGTTGATGTGGAGATCATATCACCAAGAAGAAGAATCTTGAGGGTTTCTCAAGATTGAACGTTTGCTGAAAGTTTTTCAGAAAAAAGAGAAGGGTCGACGAGTTCGTTGACATCCACTAGAGCTGACTAGAGTTGCTGGTCAAAGAATTGAGTGTTGGGCACTAGGTTGCTTTATTGAAGATTAGGGGATATGAAATATAACGAGAGTTTCATGTTGATCATCATCTTGTAAAGTTAACAAGCTCTTAATGGATCGGTTGGTGTTGTCTTCGCACACCGGAAGTGTTTTTGTCTCTTGGAGGAAGTCATCCTCAAGAGATTTTCACTTTGTAACCAAAATCGCGGTGTCGTCTCTATTTGCGTTTTCTTGTGATTTTGAATGTGTTAACCATTATCTTGTTTGATATTTTGTAGATCTAAGTTGCTGAAAATTTGATTTCATAATAAGCATATAGATTGTTGCTATTTGATCTCATTATTAGATCTGAATTGCTTGATCTTGGTTCAGTTATTAGCTTTTAAGATTGCTGGATTTTTGGACATAATGTTGCTAATTGTATGTTTGAGGGTGAAAATTTTGGGTATTGGGGTTTGAGAAATATTATAAAGTAAAGAAATATTATGGGAGTTGGTGAAAAAGTGAAGAGAGAGAAGATTTTTAATAAATATTATAATAATAAAAAATTATGTGATGAATTTTTTAATATTAAACTTAAAATTTTGAGCCCAATTAATTGGTGCTCAAACATGCCAATTAAATCTTTAGGGTCTTGATTTTACAGTTGCTGGAGAATCATATTGCCTTGGTCTTTGTGTGGCTATAAAATAGATATAGTAGTGATTTTATCGTGCTGTAAAATTTGCAGTTTCCCTGATTGTATAGCTGTTGTAAATCTCACATTGTTTTGATTGTATAGCTGCTGTATATTTCTCATTGTCTTGATTGCAGAGTTGCTGAAATATAGCGATTATATTGATTTGTCATTGATGGAAATTTGCTTTGTTCTTAGATTTTATAATTGCTGTAAAATAGACATGACATTGATTTTTGTATTGATGTAAAATCCATATAGCAGAGTTTTTACTTGTTGTCCAGTTCATGTAGCAGATAAGTATATGTGCTGTAAAATCTGATTAGTGTGATTAATTTACAAATATTTACTTATTGATTGACCGAAAAATTGATTGAGCTATTTTTCTGTGTTTAAGAAAGAAAGTGTTGATTAATTTTTTAAAATACTTATTCACCCCATCTAAATATATTTTAAGGTCTAAACGTAGTTTCAGTTATAATAAATAGAAAAATGAGCTGAATAAATAATAAATTGCTCTTATTATTGAACCTGTGCGTGTCATTTTAATCATACGCCACGTTTGCTTATGAGATATTTTGGTTGGATCCTCGTGCATGTTTATTTTGAGAATTTTTCTAAGATTTGCATCCAACTTTCGAATATTTCAATCACAACATAATTCTTACATGAATACCAATCCAACTCATTATTTTTTTTTTTTTACACACATCAATACAAGTCAATATCTTCTACGCGCATACCTATAAAATTCAAACATCACTTAAATATTCATATTATACTTAATATCCTATAAATTTTCTCAAAACAAAAAGTAGGATAAATGTAAAAATCCTAATCGTCTTCAAGATATATATATTTTTTAATACACTAATTTAAGTTGCTCCTATGAACTAAGCAAAAAGTTGTTCCAGAAATAGGTGATTTTCAGGTCAATCCGAGGTCTTTTCCAACGAGGTCACCAAATCACCGCTTCCCACCGATCAAATTTCATAGAACCATTGTGCCTTGATTCGCATGTTTTTCTGACCCTGTATGTGTATTTTGACACTTGGACATGGATTGCAAGAATTGAATTGTTCGTTAGTTTTTTTCAGTGTCCATCATTTTTTTATCAATGCCAAATTATCTTCAAACTAATTGCGAAAATAATGTGTAATAATGATGCATAGGCAATAAAAAAAATCACCAAAAGATAGATTTAATTGCCCCTAAAAGTTTAGGACCAAAAGGTCACAAAAAGACTTCTTACAGCCAGGGAAATTTAGGTTGCATTTTTTTCAACTAAAATAAAAAAATATATATGTTTTACAGATATTAGTGCAAGTTGACATAGGTTGAAGGCCGGGGTGTCTTAAATATTATTAGTTAATTCACACAAGGCATTTTATTTTATTTTTAGTAAAATCTATGAAATTTCTTAACTTAAGGTAGTGTACGGATGTCACCTTCATTCCAAGCCACTCCACGACCAAAGTTTCATAATCGCATATAAAAAACAGAAAAAAATTACCTGGATAAATAATAAGTCGCTCTTATCATCGATCATTTTAATCAGCCTCTATGTGCCCTTTGAGATATTTTGCTAAAGTTGATCCTCGTGCATCATTTGATTAGGCGTGTAAAAATTCTAGTGGTCCACGTGTAAATTGGCTTAATCAAATGATATCTCTTCTTCTATTTTTTTTTCATTTTCTCGTTACATTAATTTATTTTATGCTCCACCGACTAAGCAAGAAGTTGTTCTTGAAATAGGTGATTTTAGGTCAATCCAAATGTGTTTTCCAATAATGTCACCAAATCACATCAAATTTCAAGAATCATATTGTCTATCGAGAAAACCTAATTTTGTAACATTTTTTTTTTGATACCTCCACCATCACACTTGCATCTTTGCAAAAACTTCCTGAACATTCCTCAAGATATTTATTCTTCTATTTTGTAAAAAAAATTGCTAAGTTGCTTGACAAGTGGTCACAGTTGTCATGTTTGTTAAAATTTTGGAGTGGTTAAAATTTTAGAGTGTTGGGTGATGTTCGTTTTGAAGGTTTTTGTAGGATTTGGAGAATTTTGTGAATTTTTAGGTGATATTAAAGTTGTGTTGGTGTTTGTGTAGAAGTTGGTGAGGTGTAAAAAAATGAATGATGATGTTTATAGTTTTTTTGTTTTTTTTCGACTTTATTATTATTTTTATTAAAATAATAATATTTTTAATAAAAAAATTAAAGAAAAAACGAAATAATACTCAATCCGACAATAAAGCCGTGAGAAAAGGAGGGCAGGCGACATGTCAGGCGCAAAAAAGAGGGCGAAAAGCATGACTTATGTCAGGAGTTTGGCAGGCGACATGCAGGTTGTTTTTAAAAATTCCAAGTTTGCCCTTATGTGTTTTTAGTTATTAGGTTGTGGTAGAGGGTGTTTTAGTAATTCAATATCAACTTTTTAAGGGCAAAAACGGAAAACAAAATTCCGAATCCTTGATTTCTTCTCAACTCTACCGAACATAATTTCTTTAGGATTCGATTCCTGATTTTTTTTAACAAAACGAACATCACCTTGGATTTGGTGGAAAAAATGAAAAGAGATGATTTGAATAAATTTTTTATATTTATTTGAAGTGAAAAATGATGATTTGATGGGGAGAGAGAATTTTGTGTAGTTATTTTATTAGTCCAAAATTTTGGCCCCAAAAATCTATCTCAGTTCATCGACGATATATTCTTTCTGCTTTTCAACACAAACCTATCTCAGTTCATCGACGATATATTGGGAAAAGTCATAGTTAACTATGTATCTATAGGTTAAAATCAATTTCGTATCCGCAATTATTAAAACAACGATTTACATCTTTTACTTTTAAAAATTATCAATGTACGTCGCCGTCCAAATCAGACGTTAAGTAAGACGAAAAATCATGTAAAATGATTGAAATGTCAATCCAAGTAAATTTTTTTAAAAATAATAATAAATTAAAAATAAATAGATAATTGAAATAGAGTTTCAATAGTTATATTTAAAAAATGTTACTTTTTTAATAAAATATATATTTTTTAAATAATTTTTTTGTATTTTTAGTAATTTTTTTTGGAGGGACATTTCGATTATTTTGTATGTTTTTCCGTCTGATTTAACGACTAATTTGGACATAGGTGTATATTGATAATTTTTAAAAGATAAAGGACTCAAATCATCGTTTTCATAGTTGTAGATACAAAATTGATTTTAACCTATACATACGGGACTAATTATGAATTTTCTCCATGATATATTGATATCAAATCAATTGAGCAGACCATTCCTAGGGACGTATTGTTTCTTATCAAACTGTTTGCATTGGACTCTTTTTATTTATAAACTTAAGACTAACAACTTTTTTTTTGTTAAACACTTGAGACAACAAATTGATAGTACAAGCTGAAGCCATCCTTTTTTTTAGGGGTAAGTAATTGAATTAATGAACTGTAAAAAAAGCGAAGACAAACTCCAGTTAAGTCCCATTACAATTCACAAGCTAATTAAGGTCCCACCAATCCCGTGCGCGCTTATTTTAGCATGTGTTGGTAAACCCCAATTACTAATAAGGTTCCTATTGAAATCAGAGACTCAGAAGCCTTTCAGTAGGTTGCTTCATAATCAACATAGAATCAATATCTCGAAGTACAGTCTCCATATAATCAATTTCTCCAAGCATTAGAACTAGTCATGGAGCCGTGCATTCAACCATGTTGCTCAGCTGTTAATTTCTATCCATAGATAAACCGGTGAAACTTCTTTTTATAGTCACGTTTCATTTTTGAAACCGAGAAAACAAGCATCAACTCCAAGTTGTAAAATAAAAGTCAACAGGATCCCAAAAAGGATTGAAGAAGCCACTATATGCTCCGTAAAAAATAGAAAGAGCGGTGACCGAATAACAATAGACGTAACTATCGAAACTTCAGCGAGCCAGTAAATAAAACACCGACAACCTGAGCACAACAAAGCTCCATCGAGAGTCGAAAAACATCCACAAGGGACTGGAGAGACTCATCGAAGAGCCAGAAACAATAAGAAAAAAAAAACAACTACAACCACCAAGGGCCTAAACAAACAGAAACAAAATCTAGGACTAAAAGCCGAATACAACCTAAGACTAAAGCTGATCCGAAATCAGAGAACCACCACAGATGAGCAGAGAGGCAAAAATGATGACAACGCGTAGGTAGCAACTTGGTGGAGTTGGACTCCCCATAGGTATTAGGATCCACACAAGAGGAGTGTGGCCTCCAAAACTGCCCAAAACTGGTCGAAAAGAGAGAGAGAGAGAGTTCGGCGTGTATGGGTTACGCGCAGCAATCGGGTAAACTTTACAAAAAAAAAACTAAGCCTATATTAATGGGTTTTTGACAATTTTTTTTGTTTTATTCATTTTGGTTCTCTAAATATGTTTTTTTAGGGTTAGTTACAATTTTTCCCTTCAAACTATCACCCGATTCTCAAATACCCTCATAAAACAATATTTCTCATGGCAATTTCATCTCTCAACCGACTTGACCCATTATGTCGAAAGGTTGCTATCTCACGTGACCTTCTCTTTACGTGAAAAGACAATTTTACCCTCATTCGAGTCATCCCTAGCCTTCTACAGTGCTTCTAACAATTTGTAAAGCTAAAAAATAATATGTAATTAGCTTATTTTTTTTATTAAAAAAATGACTCACTTAGAATCGAACTAGTCAAAATTTTCTTTTCAAGCATGAAGAAGATCATGTGTTGTTTACGTGGGACGTAAACCGTTCAATATAATAACTTCAACATTTTGAGAGATGAAATTGCAACAAAAAATATAGTTTGTGGGAGTGAGTTGCAACGAGTTAAAATATATAGGGTATTTAAGAATGGACTCGGCTCCGCTGCAACCCGTGAGGGAGGGGCGTGGGTCCCACCCGGGAACCACATGCTCCCCTCACAGACTGCAGTGCCTTTGCTGCAGTTTGGTCACTCGAACTGCAGTAGAGGCACGCCTTTAATAATAGAATGATAATTTGAGAGAGAAAATTGTAATTTTTATTTTTTTATTTTTTTATTTTTTACTACTAGCTCCGCAAAAGTAAATTTATAACTTCCTAACTACCTGCATACCATCATGGGGGCAATCGGGTAAACTTACAAAGGAAAGGTCGGGGTGCTACGTTTTGCGCCAGATGGGCTGTTTTGGAATCATGGGTTTGTACGAGGATATTGGTAAATCTTTACCAGAAGCGCGTCCTATTGCTGATAGGCCTGAGACGTGTCACTCCAGACACTCTTTTCTGTGCAATTCTCATCGGATAGAATTAAACCGGCGCAAGTTGACGGAAAAAAAGAGTACCAAGAAGAACAAGCTGTCGGAGCTGAGAAAAGAGTCCTAAATCTGAAGTATTTCTGCAGGGGCAGCGCCAAACTTTCCCACGTTTCTCGTTAACGCGTCACATATTTTATATAAGAATTAGGAGGGTGTTCGGTTAACTGTGCTTGAATTTTTTGTGTTTTGAAAATTTTTAGGTGATGTTAACTTTATTGGTATGCGTGTTGTAGTTATTTTTATGTGAGGTTAAAAATGATGTTTGGTTGTAGAATTTTTGTATTGTGAGAATACAAAAAATCCTGAGAATTCTTTGTTAAACAAACAGCCCCTAGGATAATATCCTAGGTTTAGTTTTTTAAAAATGGTAATTTTTTTTATAATTTTAATAGAATGGTAAATATTTATGTAAATTAAAGTTTTATAGATTTTTATGTAAAAGTTAGTGAAAAATTTTAAAGATTTAATTTTAGTTGGAATTTATAAAAATGTATAGAGAGATGATTTGATTTAATTATTTAATAAAAAAATATTGAAGTAATATGAAGAAATACAGAGAAGATTTGTTATTAATTTTTTTAAAAAAATATTACACATTTGTTGAATATTTTGTAAAAGGTATTCATATTTAAATTTTTAAATTTAAATTTTATAAATTTTGTTAAATACATTTATATTGTAAAATAATTTTGCAGTTGTTTTTATTTCTATTTTTTTAAATTTTTTTGAAAGCAGAATTGCTTTAGTGCAGCATGCATTTGTCACCTTCAATTCACCGCCACGTGTTCCCTTCGAGATATTCTGCTAAGATTGATGCTCCCAAAGTTTCCCAAATGAAGAGAGCCTTGGCACGTGACAAAAAAAAGTATTGCAAGTTGGCACGTGACAAATAAATAATTGCAAGTTGCTTGGGAAGAGGTCATGTTGCAAGTTGGCATATGATAAAATAAAGAATTGCAAGTTGGTATATAAAAAAATTGCAAGTTGCTTGGAAAGAGGTCTAGAAGTTTCTCAATAGATAAAATTATTTGATCATCCTGATCAATCTCTTTATTTATAGCCCCTACAAACGCTCAAATCTCTTGATCTTCGTATATGGCTCCGGCATCCCCCTCTCCACCAGACTAAACGACCTTCCAAAACAGTGTGCGCGTCTTGCCTCTAAATAGGCGTATCTGAAGGCTCACTTTGTCCTCCCTCCTCTCTTATTCATCCTGATCATCCAACCTTGGCGATTCAGGTGTTTATGTCATTGACTCTCTGTTGGGTTCAGCTTCGAAGTGCAATTAGTTCAGTATCTGTTTGATATGTGGCTTTGAAGCTAAGACTCGGTTCTACTCTGTTTCCTCTGTGTCAGCAACTTCGCATTACAATTTTAGCCCTTTATGCTTCTTAACCTTAGCCCATGTCGTTGTTCTTTCTTTTAAATTGTTTCTTAGCTTCCTCGCTGATGGCATCAAATTAATTGATCAAATTCTTTTGGGTTTTTTCTGGGGACATCTAGTTTCATATCAAAGCTTCATATACATTGGACTCTTTTTTCTTTTCTTTTCTTTTTTTTGTAAGTGCATTTGACTCTTTTCGTTTGTGGAGTTGAGACAACAAATTGATATACAATCTAAAGCTATCGGTATTTTGCAATGAGCTCGTCATACCGACTACAGCAAGCGATCCCTGGATCCTGTTCATCACAACGAGGCGGCGACCCACCAATGATGTCTCCACCACAGCCAAAGGAAGGCCTTCATGACATAGGACCTCCACCATTCTTGACCAAGACCTTTGACATGGTGGATGACCCTGATACCAATCTCGTAGTTTCGTGGAGCAGAGAAGGCAGCAGCTTCGTCGTGTGGGATCCTCATTCATTCTCCACATATCTTCTACCGAGATACTTTAAGCACAACAATTTCTCAAGCTTTGTCAGGCAGCTCAACACCTATGTAAGTATTCTCTCCCAACAGCTCGGAGGGGGAGAGGGGGGCGGTGAGAGTGGAAGAAGTGTTAATTAAATCTCTATCTCTCTCTCTACTTCTCTTTTTTTTTTCTAAGCACTCTCTCTACTTCTCAGTTTGTATTTTGTGACATTGTGTGTCTATAGGACACAAATATTTCCCTTAGATGCGTAAGAGAAAACTAGTTTGACTTACTTTTTATTGGGACTACCATCCATGTGGGTTCTGGGAGTGAAAGCTGCGATGTTATCCTTTCGACTAGAATTCCTGTTGAACTTGTTTCTCATCTTTTTCATTCTCGTTCACTCTATCTTCGGTTTCAGAAAGCATTGTTCCTGTGGGTTCTAAACGAAGATTGGCTCTACACTGATCAGACTAAAGGAAGTATATCATTTATATTTCGCTGGAATGTCCATTTGAAATCCTCTTTCATGCTTTCTATTTCCCTGTTGAAATTCCCCATCACAAGCGGCGGTTTACTCCCACCGATGCTTTAATTTTCTTATCTCAGGGGTTTCTTCAGGATATGGGACCTTTCTCAATTCCGATTTGGTTCCGAAGTTCAGAAATAAATATATTTGGCATACTGTCTCGACTATTTTATCATGTGCAGCAGATAGTATTATTCTTCCCAAAGGAATTGAGTTTGTCTCAAAGTCTGATGAGTTTCTTTGTAACAAAGGAAAATCTTGTATCTGATTAGGTACATATTTTCTTTTATTCAGTTTCTTGGCTATAGTGAATGAGGAATTTGATTCTTGCAGGGATTTAGGAAGATTGATCCAGATAGATGGGAGTTCGCCAATGAAGGTTTTCTAAGAGGCCAGAGTCATCTTCTAAGGGATATCAAGAGAAGAAAGGTGCCTTCTCAACCTTTTCCTCAACAGCAAGCTCTCGGCCACTGCGTTGAGGTTGGCCGGTTTGGACAAGAAGGAGAAATCAATCGTCTGAAGCGCGACAAGCAGGTTCTAATGATGCAACTGGTGAAACTTAGGCAGCAGCAACAGAATACTAGATCCTACCTTCAAGTAACGGAACAAAGATTACAACGGACAGAAATCAAGCAACAGCAAATGATGTCTTTCTTAGCAAGAGCAATGCAAAACCCAACCTTTCTTCAGCAGCTAGAACAACAGAAGGAGAGGAGGAAAGAGTTAGAAGAAGCCATGACTAAGAAAAGGAGGAGACCAATCGATCAAGGACCTAGTTGTGTTGGCGGTGGCGAATCAAGCCAGAGTGGCGTTGGATTGAAACCCATTAAACTTGAGCCTCTTGAATTGGGATACAATGGGTTTGAAGTATCAGAGCTTGAAGCACTTGCATTGGAAATGCAAGGATTCGGTAGGACGAGAGCCGAGCAAGAGGAAGGTAAGGCAGAGCTAGAGCCACAGGAGAGTGGGGATAGAGAACTTGACAAGGGATTTTGGGAAGAACTATTTTGTGAAGCTTTTGACAAAGAATTAGGCACAGAAGGCGGTGAAGCAGGTGAAGATGAGGATGTTAATGTGCTGACTGATCAACTAGGTAACTTAGGCTCAACCCCAAAATAGAATTGATGGAATTTGTGCATTGCAACTCGTCCTCTTCGGTTGATGGCCGGAATGAGCCTCTTCTCGAGTATATCTTTCATAGTTGTTGGTCAGTCCCACATTGTGCGTACTTTTGGTCTTCGCACATGTCACACTCGAAAGTGTGTTTGCCGCAACTACGAATTGCCAGTGTGCCGTCTTTGGGTCCCTACGCTTGGGATTTCTTACTATTGTCAGGATATAGGAGAAATACCGAGGAGTGCATGTGTATCCATGGAAATAATTGTTGTTTCTTACCCTTTATATTCATTTTTTTTCCTCTCGTACGCCCATACCTCTTACTGTTCTTTGTCTTGGTTCGGTTGCAGGCATTGCTTGGACAGAATCTGGTAGTTTCTCCCATGTTTGTGTAAGGTTCTTGTTATTCAAACCCTTAGGGACCCAAAGTTGGATGTCAAGTGCAACTATTTCACTAATTTTATCTGTGTTATTGTAATAAATTATGTGCCTTAAATCAATGTAGATTGTTCGGGAACTGTTGAAACTGGAAAAGGTGTATGCTGCGAGCTCCAAGAATCACAACTGAATATTGCTACTGAGGACAAGTGGGCGTTGGTTGTTATCTTTATGTGCTTAATGTTTCTCCACTTTTGAGTTTGTCCTTTGTTGTTGTAGAAAAACAGGGAGAAGTGATTGGTGGCGATTACCATGATGTTACATCTCTACCTTGTAGATATTCTCGTATCATGGAAAATTGGCTCTCGTCAGTCATTGTCATTCGCTGTGGGCTCTGAAGTGCCAAAGTGGTAACGTATTGCACCTTTAAACCGTAACCAATAACTATGTCCGGTGTCCCTAGTGATCGTATATATGTACAGTTTATGTCTTCAATGCTGAATAGAGGAGTGCTAAGGCCTAAGAGTAGATTGGCTGTATAGAAGAGCAGATTATGATCTTATAATGTGAGAGCTGTCTGGAGAAAGCAGTCTGGCATCTTTGGTTTCCTGATGTTCTATGATACAAAGAAGGCTCGATGTGTACCTGGCTCCATGAGTATGTGTGCTGCAATTGTTGCAACGAGAACTAACATATGCCCCTCTCTCATCAGGATGTTGAATAAGGCTTAGGGTTAAATGATCATATGTGCCTAGACTGTTAGCTGCTGAAAGTAAAGTCGTGGGAAGTTTGAAGCAATTTAAGCATGCATATTGATTATGTACCTTAATTACCATCAGTTCATCCTTAATTACCTTATTGTCTTAGCACTAACAAAAGGTAGGGAAAAATACAATTTTTCACTGTTGAACTATATTTTGCATTTTGCACCCTAAACTACCACTTTTTAGATATTTCACTCTCTAACTACCAATTTTAAATAATTTGAGGAAATTGTCAAACTTTTAGATATTTTACACATTTCAACTACAAAAATACCTATGAGAATTTAATAAATTGACAACAATATCTTCAATATATGTAATGTGGGTCAAACGTTCGTACCTTGTTGGGCAACAACGTTGGAACAATTATGAACAGTTAATTTGGTTAAGTTATTTTAAGTTGGAACGCTCACGATCGCACGAACATTGATTTTGATTACGTTTGATATTGGTCGATGTTGTTGTAACTATGCATTCAGACGGCTTATATCTTATGTTGGAGCAAGAAAATTATTTATTTATTAAAATATACTTATTATTTAAATTTGGGATAAATACACATTGCACCATCTAACTTTGGGGTCTTGACACTTCACACCGTTATCTATTATTTTTGTCATATTGCACCCATCAACTATTGATTTCAGACACTTTGTACTCTTCGTTAAAAATTTATGTCAGTTTGGATGAAAATTTATTTTTTGTCTATAAAATTACAATTTTACCCTTATACAATGATCACTGGCAACAAAATTATGGGGACAAAATTTTCATTTCACACGTCAAAAATTTGTTTTCATCCAAATTAACTAAAAAATTTAATGAATGGTGCAAAGAGACTAAAATAATACATTGGGATGCAAAGTGACAAAATACTCATAGTTAGATGGTGGAAAGTGTATTTTAACAATAATTTGACTTAATGATCTCTTAGAGATTCTTCATTTAAATTTATGCACAAATTGGGTAACAATCCGATTACTTGATAAGATAGGATATTCAATTTGAAATTTGAATTTCCTAAGATAAGATGATAAACTCGCTAATAACTAGATAACTAACTAGATAAGATAAGCTTAACCTATCCAATCTGTAAAATAAATCGCAAACTATTCAAATACATAACAAAATTACAAACTAAGGATAAGATAATATCTTAGAGACCCTGATACTCTAGAAAATGTGTTGCCTAACCTTAGCTAGAATTTAGGGTTGTTAAACCTTATTTTGATACCCCTTTAAATTGATGTTGGTGAATCAACTAGCAGCAATTTGCTAGCTAGGAATTAGTGTATTTGTCGTGTCTTAACTTTCGTAAAAGATATCAGCAACTTGATTGTCAGTATAGATGTGAGGTAGAATGATCCCCTTAGAATTATAAGCTTGACGAATATGATAGCAATCCACTTCAATGTACCTTGTGCGCTCATGAAACACCAGATTAGCCGCAATTTGAATGACGCTTGTATTGTCACCACGTAAAGGGGTGGGATAAACTTGTAGAAATCCTAGCTAGGCTAGGATTCCTTGCAACCAAATAACCTCTGAGCATGCGGCTGACATGCCCCAATATTTGGCCGCAGTGGATGATTTTGAAACACAATCTTGCTTCTTAGATTTCCAAGAGATAAGTGCATCGGCCATAAAAAACACCAACCAGATGTAGATCGACATGTATTTGGACATCCACCAAGTCAGCATCACAATAGGCCATGAGTTGATAAGAAGAGCCAATATGAAAAAATAAGCCACTGTTAGGAGTGCCCAATAAGTAGCAAATAATTAGCGGGACAACAACCAAATGTAGATATCTTGTAGAATCCATGAAGCGACTCACAATATGGACAACAAAGGAAATGTTGGGGCATGTATTTGTGAGATAGTTTAGGCTCCATATACAAGCTGGCGGTAGATGGTAGGATCCTCAAACAAGTCCCCCTCGTCCTTCTGATACTTGACGTTGATTTCCAAAGGAGTATCAATAGTTGTAGAATCATCTAGTCCGTTTTAATGGATGAGATATTGAGCATACCTGTGCTGATTTACAAAAAGTCCATGCGGTTAACTATGAACTTCCAACACTAGAAAATATGTCATAAGACCAAGATCTTTCATATAGAATCTAAGCAAAAAATAATAATGGCGTCCACATAAACTAATAAGAATACCACTTCGCTTGAACTTTTGTGAAGAAATAAAGAGGCATTATATTGGCTCTGAGTAAACTAAAGTTGTTAAAATGTGCTATGAAACTTTTTAAACCACGCCCTAGGAGCCTGCTTGAGACGATAATGAGAACGTTTTAGTCTACAAACTGAATTAAAGGAGGAAGAAGGCATACATGTCGCCAGTGTCATATAAATTTCCTCAAGATCGCTATGTAAAAATGTGTTCTTTACATCCATCTGATGTCAAGGCCATTTTTAGAGGCGGCTAAGATAGGTACTAGTCGAACAACCGTCATTTTGGCCACAAACACAAAAGTCTCTTCATAGTCAATGTCGTACTCTTAATGAATGCCCAAAGCTACTAAATGAGCATTATACCTCTCGAGAGACCCATCAAATCAGAGTGTAACTGAATAAAACCATTTGCTTCCAATCGGCTTTACATAAGTAGAGCAAAGCACAACCTCCCACGTGCAGTTAGTCTTGATTGTTTGAAGTTCAACATTCATCGCTTGTTTATCCATGTGAATCTATCACTCATCCCAAAACATCCCAAAAGCTTAAGCTAATAGGAAAACAAAGATTTTATTATTTGAATTATATTCTCTAACACTCCCGCTCACGTATGGACCCTTGAGTCGAACTCTCTTTTAATTTGGGAGGCCCGACACATGCAATATTTAGTTGCAATTGGATAGAGTGTGGAGTCAGGTCTCGAACTTAGGACCTTAACTCTGATACCATGAAGATGATGTAGATTTTTATTTACCTTCCAGACATATGGCTGAAAAATCAGAGGCTATCAATTGTTTGACCATTTCTGGAGTAGCAAGAGATGGATTGGTCACAAAATTCAGATTTGGAACATGAGTTAGAGTTGCAATTGTAGAACTTGAAACTTCAGCGTGGTAGTGTAGGTCGTGGCATCCTTTCTTGGTGGCCGAATAGGACAATCTACCATGATGTGCATGTGCTTCTTGCAAAATCGACAGAACTTTTTATGCATTCACGAGCCATGTGACCATATTCATTGCAATTGAAACACTTTGCATTACGCAAATCATGAGGCTTGTACTTTCCTTGTGTGGCATAGGCCACTGAGGATGGAGCCGAGTGATTATCCATGGATCTTTAAGTGCTTAAAAACTACTTTTCGCGAAGAATATCACCCAAACAAAGGTCAAGAGATTGGAGTAGACATATTCAAACTCAGGGAGCAATTTTATGAGAAATTGATCCCTTTTGCTTGTTTCATGAACTTCTCAAACATCAGAAAGTCCCGTGGTAGAAAAATTGTGGAGTGCACAATGTTAGTATACTTGGCCCAAAGATTAATATACCCAGAGTGGAATTCTTCCACCAAGAGAGAACCTTGGGTAAATGTGGTAATCTCATGTTCAAGCTGAAAACGACAAGCAATATTTGGAGGTCTTTGTGGCCTGATATTTGGAGGTTTGTGGCCTGGAGGTCTGTGTGACCATTCGTGATTTCCCTATATTGCGCGACCTTGAATATTTTTGTTATAAACTTATAGTTTTGGATTTGGTATGGCTCACAGTGTTTTATTTTAGATTTCGGTTATTGTGATAAAATTATCTTTTCCCCAACCCCCATTGCTTACTACTTACTGAGCTAGTTATAGCTCACCCCTTATTCTCATATTTTTCAGAGTTGACAGAATTAGAGAAGTTTGAGGAGCGTCAGATAGATTTGTGTTTCGAAGGCGTGTTTTGCAATAGTACTTTTAGAGATTAATATTGGAGAATTATTTTGCTAGATCTTCATCGATATTAGAAATATCGGATATGCTAATGTAAATTTTTGGGCTTTTATGGTTTATGAATATTTTGTTGTGGTTGTACAAATTAATTTTGAAATATTGGGGCCTAGATAAATGATTATCCATGGTGAAAAAACCTTATTTTATATGAAAATATATCTGTATGGAGTTTGGGCCCGGGGCATTACAGTTATAATGGTAGATCTTCAAGTAACTCTACATGGCTTGAGCAGTCTTGCGAGGCTTTAGATTTAGGATCATGTGTCTCCACTGAGCCAAGAATCCAAGCATCCTTGTTCCTCCAACTAGCAAATTCGGCTTTCTTGATGAATGGATCTGGAGAGCAATCACTGCCATCAATATGGCCCCAGAGATCTTTTCCCTTAACAAGAAGTTGGAAATATAATTCTCAAGCTGGGACAAAGAGGTCGCCTCCTATCAGCTACGCAAAAGGGCAAAAGCTGAATTGAATGTCGTATTGCTTCGCGCATAGGTGAAGATTTTGGCCTTTCTTTTTTCGCAAAAAGGGACAGTTGAACTTCCTTAACTCGAATGCTACCGTACTGGTAGCCATGGGAATCTCCAGTTTCAAGATTCCAATGGCAATGCGAATGCGATGACTTCGTTTGGGTGACAAAATACAACGTGGGTATGATGGATTATAAATACCTGCGCATCCTAGCACACGAAATTTGAGGGAGGAAGGATTGGGGGAGGAAGGCTGGGGCGCACGAAATTTGGGGGAGGAATGTTAGGGCGCGATATTTGGGGGAGGAACGGGTCGCGGGTGCTGGTCGGGTCGCGGGTCGCGGGTGTGTGTCATTAATTCGTTGGCACGATCCTCACCGTCCATAATAACCCACGCGATCCTGAGCGTCCAATCGGAACACTCACAGGGTTTTGCAGTCGCATAATACCCGGCGCCTTGCATTTATAGCTCTTCTCCGGGTATTCGCCATGGCTTGGGGATGGGAGTCTCAGCCTTTGCCCCTTCACGTTGTGTCCTTCTCCACCGATAGCATTATATCCTTTTTGCCTTGACTCTGAACCACAACAGGAAAAATGTCCGGGATTTTCTCCATGACACTGGCGACACCATTCATAGAAGTAATTGCTACGGTAGTCTTTGCCGTTTCCAGGGTCCTGTCCTTCCCTGCCACTGGCGCGAAGTCATGTAGTTATGCAGTATTTAATTATATAAGTTCTGATCAACAAAATCAAATTATTGTTATGATCAGTGGTGATACTTTACCTGAGGGCTCCATAATTTCCACAGAATCAGCAGTCTGATGTGGATTTAAATCATCCCCCATGAAGGCCTTCTTGACGACGCTGACACTATCTTCAATACCGTAAGGGACAGTCTCCTCTGGATCATCGGATGTTCCTTTCTTGGGGACCAGCCCCACATTTCCCGCATATTCGTGCGCTGGAATATCCTCTAGAAGTTCGTTCATGACTTGAAGGGCCCATGTGTGCTTCCGTTTCTTTTCCTGTATCTTCTTTGTCGTGGCGGATCCTTATAATTGACATTAAAGGCAGCACATCATAAGTAAGAAACAAATCAATGCGCATGAACGCTACTCGATGATATGATAACTCGGTTATCATGTTACATTGGTGATGTAGGCTGTAGCGACTTACCAAGACCAAGAACGATCAAAATTGCCTTGTAGCCTAGCTTCCCAAATGCATGGCAGGTGTCATAGTTTGCCGTCAACCATTCTGCAAAGGCCATAGGAGTCGTACATTTCAATGCATTTAACAGGAGCTACAATCCTATTTCACAGCAGGTTTGGACGTCAATATTGGTTCAACAATTTCACCCGCCCAAATGATCTATTTCCAATCTATAACTTTTAGATAGTACCCCAATAGTAAACAGAGTACGCATTGCTCACCTTGATGTCTTCCCTTCTGTTTTTCCAGGGTCCTCTGCATCTATTTGCCCTCCATTTTCTTTTTGTTCAGTGCCTGTTAGTCAAGAACAACAGTTCGGGATCACCAGCATATTGCGAATGGAGTCATAACAATTAATGTATGCACCTACAACGTCCTCGTGGTTGTGTACGAGCCAAACTTTTGAATTTGACCATTTAGCTGAGAAGTGCATCTTCATCTTCAGCTAGAGCAAGCAGAATCAATTAAGTAATCTTCGCTTGCTTCCCCCAATTCAATCAAGTTCCTTGTTTTTCCTCAACACAAAATGAAAAAAATTTGACATTTTCAAGACCAAGGATGGGGCCGAAGCGGCTCCGTTAAACTGCTAAAGCCCCAAGCTATAAATAACTCGTAGAGAATTCGCTCTCATGATCTAATGGCCTGAATCTGCCAGCCTATGGGGTTCCTATCGTCGTGGTGTTTGTAAGAGGTCTTGCTAGTTCACACATAAATAATATAAACAAAACGGAAGAATCATTCACAAAAGTACCACCCCGAACCAATCTCCAAAAGACCAGAAAAAAGTCGATGCATGTGCTTTAGTTCTGCGGATAATTCCGAATCTGATCTTTCGTTGGTCTGGTTGGCTGATGATCAGATTCCTCTTCCTCATGATTCTCCACGGGCATTTTGAGCATAGGAACAATTAGGCCTTAATCCATTAAACAACAAAGGTTAATACTCCTCCGGACTTCAGACACATGATACAAGCTTCACAGAAAATATACAACATGCTGTGGTTCTCCAACTTCTGGTTTCAAAATATTAATTGGTACGTTACAATTCCAGTTTCGATATTCCTTAAATGGGAGACCCCTTGTCTTTTATTTCCTAAGGAAATTATAAAAAGAATTATGCATTACAATCCAAAGGAAGGATGAGATCATGACTTGCCCCAAATGGTGTAATTTTTTCAAATGCTTTATTTAGAATGTATAACATAACAGGGATTAAGGTATTAATATGCAGAATTTTGAAACGGGAGTGGTACTGCGTGAAACGTACGTGTAGCCAAGACCCGACAATTACTAGAGACATCAACTGTTGCTGATACATATCTGGTCTCCTCAGAAACCGAAAAACTTGCCATGTCATATAAGGAAGAAATCTGCTTTTAGAAACTGATTTATCTCTCTATGGGATTATTTTACTTTACTCCACGAATGGGAGTATTTTGTCAAACTTAAAAGACATGCGTTTCTCTTCGGATAAAATGGCCTATATGGACGAATGATTCTATGAACTAAGGAGAAAGAAGAGCGAGCATGCAACAGCAATAGAAAGGAAGGACGAAGTTGATATAGGTGATACTTACAGCTATAAATGATCTGCTCGTACCGTCTAAGGTGGCTGCCGCTTTTGAAAGCGGTAGGCTTGCCCGCTAGTATATGGAGAGGAGAGAATCCTTGCTCATTGATAGAGTATACCAGTCCCCCGTACAACTGAATTATGTAATACACCAAATCTGCAGAGTGCAAAATGAAAGGTTGAGCACAATATGAAGTAGTTCGCAAGATGTCTGCCTACACTACTACCTCACACAGAAGATCAGTATGCAACGCGTTCTGAATATAGTTCAGTTATATTACTCACCAAAATATTCTCCTGAAATGGCACTGTGAAGAATAGTGTCACCATTTTTCCTCCTGGCGTACTCATAGCCATTCAAATTTTGACTACGGCAGAATCGATGTAGACAAAGGAAGGCATCTTTTCTACCATAGAACGCTGCTAAGAAAAAAGGGGTCTCTCCCTCCACTTTTTGATCGCCATGCCAATGATGGATGAAGATGCGCTATCACCTTACGCATAGAGGCATTCACCATTGTTGCAGCAACATGGAGAGGCGTATTCCCTTGCTCGTTTGCAATTTGGAGATCAGGGAGAACTGCGGAAGTTTTCATTTGTGCCATGAGTTCTTCGACTATCTTTACTTGGCCATCGGAGACAGCCAAGTGCAATACTGTGTCACCTGCCTCGGTGATCTTGGTCTTGTAGCCCGCGGGTTTGCTCTTATAAATCTTGACAGTTTTGTCCCATCTGCCTTTCGGGCATTTTAGATCGGTGCCGGTTATTGTGTGAGTGAGGCTATTGTGTGAGTGTGTGAGTGGACGGGTGAGATTATAAGTTGAGAAATCTAATGGCCGAAAAAAAACCACATCATTTAATGAAATCGGGTCGGTTTCGCAGGTCGGGTTCATTAAATGACGTGACATTTTTTCAGCTATTAGATTTCTCAACTTCTAATCTCACTCGTCCACTCACACACTCACAAAATAACCTCAATCACACAATAACTTTTGCCTTTTCGATCAAGTCTTTCTTAATGGTCTCTATTTCCTCTACCGCTGTTGCCATTTTCTTTCCTGCTACTACACTGTGAACAAGGAAGCCAGAAGAAATGGATAGTTGGCAGCTGGTGATACTATGATTGGAAAGTTAATTTATATATAGTATTAGATACCGATCGAGTCTTGTGCTACTGCCACATTGTTAAGCACAAAATGGGATAACCACAAACACAAGGAGGCCAATATTTACGTGGTTCGGCAATTGCCTACGTCCACGGAGGAGAGTATTTTGATTTCACTCACAGAACCAAAACTTTACAAACTCTCAACTCTCACACCGCACCTTCCTCCTCACAAACTCTCTCAACCCACGGGTGCTCTTCCACTGAGAGTCACCCCTTCTCTCCACTCACTGGTGCTCTAAATCGGAGAGTGACTGCATTCTCTCATTCACGTTACATATTTATAAAGGAAGAAGTTCGAATGGTTTCTTGGTTGAGTTGTTGCAGTAAATGAGCTACATTCATCATTGCATTAAAAACGAGTGGTTCTTGCGTTGCTTGTTGCTGCGCTGCAAAGATTTGTCGCCTGCAAATCTTGACTTCGGTAGCTTGGGTATGGCATCGCGAAAAGAAAACTCGAACGTCTCACGCCGAGTTTGATTTGTCAAGCTTTGCAGCCGCAAAGCTTGACTTTTCGCCAACAATTCTCCCCCTCCATACCCACAAGAGGAGAATATCCTGACATCTTCAGTTGGAGGTGCTCATCCCGGCTATGTCCCACATAGCTCCACCTACGACAACATGTCAGCTAAAATCTTTCAGTGCTCTCTTTGGAAGTCTCACCAACTCATACATCTAATTCTTCTGCAAGTGAATATTTTCATCTTGCAACTCCTGTGCAAGGGAATCTTCTCATCTTGCAACACCTGTGCAAGGCATCTTGCATCTCTTGAATCAATCTCTCTTTGAGTTCTGACTACACAAAATCTTCGTTGCTCCCCCTCATCAATAAAAAGAATATAATCTGATTCCAGAAATCTCTTCGACAGAATCAGTGACAACCCTCTCTCCGTGGAGGATCGTCAATCAGATGAAGTTCATCATCACTAAATCACTTGTGATGACCATACAGCTTCTAGTGAAGCACATAACTCCTGTTCAACACTCATTTATGCAACCTTTGGTGGAGGGGGTACGTCTACCCCTGCTCAATACCTTTTTTTGCAGCTTCTAGTGGAGCGGGTAGCTGCACCCCTATGTTCAACACTCTCTCAGCAACTTCTGGTGGAGCGATATCTTCTTCTCTCGCTCAACACCCTCCTCTTCTGGGGAACCGTCCTACGTTCCTTCGGTGTCTGTCG
Organism: Myrica gale; assembly: GCA_963930655.1. Taxonomy (NCBI): domain Eukaryota; kingdom Viridiplantae; phylum Streptophyta; class Magnoliopsida; order Fagales; family Myricaceae; genus Myrica; species Myrica gale. Next base: position 10,591,721 of record OZ005610.1, on the reverse strand, counting down.
CAAACTGAATCCGTCCAGGACTGAATAATTTCTAAAACACTTTTCATATCACCTGGGTTTGATAACCATCTGAAGCGATTAGCTCCAGTATCCCAAAACTTGTATCCAAATCTTCTGGTGGAGTGAGTAATTGTTCTCCAACTCAACACCTATCTCTGCAGCTTAGATACATGTGCAAACACTTTGCACATAATCACTCTCCAACGAGAGGAGGATATCTTTCAGCCAGACCATACTATCTCCGGAGCCTCAAGCTTCAACAGACCTGATAATGTTCTGCTCATGAAGTAACATGCTGCATATCTGTTATCACCAAAGATATCTCTTTAAAAGGAACCGCAGATCAAAGTGTACCAGGATCATCAACTTTGATCTTCTCTAGACTCTTTTTCTGCAAATGGTTGGGCGCACTTTCCTCCAATTCACCAGGATGTGCGCTTTCTCTGCCAATGTAAATAATCATTTCTCCCTCATGTGCCTGAGTCTCTTATGCCACAGATTTGGAGATGCCTCACCTTCACCCGCTTTGAGGCCATCATCGCATGAGTAAAAAACGTGCCACAAATGTGTCCATAAGTGACAACCACAATACCTTTCGTCAACTTTCAGGTACCGTTGCTGAAGCAGTTGTCGTAGCCCTGGCGGTAAAGGGCTGACACAAATATTGGATTTAGCCGGAGGTTGGGCACTTGTTTAACACCATGGTACATGACACATTGGACTTTTTCTGATCGTCTACACTAGCGATCTTAGAGGAACTGGAGTTTCCTCTTTTCACAGTACCATAGTCTCCGACTCCATGAAGAAGTCTTTGCGAGAAGCGACGTGGTAGGAAGCTGCTATGTCTACCACTCATCTGCATCCGTACTCGCAACATGAACATAACCTTCTTCAAAATCTTCAGGAAGAGTGAATAAACTTTCACCATCTTCCTCTTTCTAGGCTGGTTGCTAGCCTTCATTTTCTTTAGTTTTTGGTGGAGAAGGTGGCAACACCTGCTACTCAACACCCTCTGCATGTGGTGCAATGTCTGCTTGAGGAGGTGACAACGTCTTCTGCTCAACACCCTCTGCATGTGCTGCAATGTCTAGTAGAGGAGGTGACAACGCCTTCTACTCAACACTCTCTACATCTGCAGCAATATCTGGTGGAAGAGGTAATCCACTCTCCACTCAACATCATATATCTCCCTGAAGTATTTGGTGGAGAAGGTGACAACACCCTCTACTCAACACATCATCATCTTTCGCAGTCTCTGGTGGAGGAGGTGACAATAACCTCTACTCAACACCAAATCATCTCCTGCAGCATCATGCATAATCTCCGAAACCAGAATTTGTCATTGATTCGCCTATATCTGAGGCTCAAATGGCTTGTTTCTCTACATTCGTAGTTGAATCTCGCAAAACAGAGCCCACCGTTGCGTCCGGAACGGTCGAAATAGTTAGGAAATAGGTCCGGTCCGACCCAAAAATGACATAAATTGGGCACAAAATTCGACTCTGGAATATTCCTTCTAGAAACAGAATATTTCGTCCAACTTAACGGAATATTCTCCGAAGATGTTGCCGCCCTTAACGGTAACCATTACCGTTAACTCAGTGAGTTGACTCACTTAAACTCGCTTCAACTCGGCCTGACACGCTCAAACTCGGCATGACTCGCCGAGTTGACCCGTAAACCCGGTCAAGATCCGAACTCGGTTAGAAGTCCCGAATCGACCTGGAGTCCGTTTGGCGCATGGAAGCGCGTGCTGCGCATACATCAACGCGCCTTTAATCTCCCGAGCGCGTGGCGGCGCATGCGCCATTCTTCCGGCGCGTGGAGGCTCGTAGGGACACGCTCAGAAGCTTCTACCAGCGCGTGTGAGCGTGTGCGGTGTCCATTTGACCCCTGGTTTGTACGGTTGTGCTCGTCTCGTCGCGAGGAATTCCCAGTTAGTTCCAAAATTTCATTTGGACACATATCGGATCCCGGCCGAACGAAAATTTCGGCCACCTGCCGGCTCTGATACCACTTGTTGGGTACAAAACTGCCTCTGATACCACTTGTTGAGCACGGAACGGGAAAACCACAAACACAAGGAGGTCAATATTTACGTGGTTCGGTAATTGCCTATGTCCACGGAAGAGAGTATTTTGATTTCACTCACAGAACCAAAACTTTACAAACTCTCACACCGCACCTTCCTCCTCACAAACTCTCTCAACCCACGGGTGCTCTTCCACTAAGAGTCACCCCTTCTCTCCACTACTGGTGCTCTACATCGGAAAGTCACCCCATTCTCTCATTCACGTTACATATTTATAAAGGAAGAAGTTCGAATGGTTTCTTTGTTGAGTTGTTGCAGTAAATGAGCTGCATTCATCACTGCATTAAAAATGAGTGGTTGCTGCGTTGGTTGTTGCTGCGCTGCAAAGATTTGTTGCCTACAAATCTTGACTTCGGTTAGGGCTGTTCAACCCCGGTGTAGGTGCCGATTTTGGCCAAAACCGGCACCTACACCGGATATGTCAGTTTTGGAAAAAATGTCACCTACACCTACACCGTTAAGGGCAAAAATCGGCCCTTAGCGGTGGCGGTTTCCAGTAATCCTACATTCATATTGAGCAATTTTTTTTAGTAATTTGTACATTCATAGTGGCACTTGCACAATCTTTTCCTTCATAGAAACTGGATTTGACAAATAAATGAAAGCTATGTATCTATGAATGAATGAAAGAGGCAGATCACATTTTAGACTCTAGGTTATTCTTAAATATTTGATGTCAATGCTGCAGATTTCAACCCCACAGTATTCTCATGGAAAGTTAGGCCGTAAAATCAAGGTAACTTCGCAGCAAATAGACTAAAACATGACATGGGCACCAACAGCCCCGAAGCCTAATCGAATGGAAACAAAGAACAACTAAATGAAGCTCATTCAAAACTCAAGAGAACAAAGGGCAGAAAATTCAAATGCACATCTACGAGCAACTAAAGAACTTCTATCACGACTATCCTACCCTAAACCTTTATGTCAGTAAATCTCAACAGATTTTGTAGACATAAACATCAAGCACTAGGATGATATGCACATGGAGTTTAATAAACAGCACAAACCTCAGGGAAAGCTTGTGCAAGAAAATGCTTTGTTACTTTCAGCAAACTAGGCTGGTTAAACCCAGGAGTATCAGCTAGTTGAGTAGCAATGGTAGACTTTCCAACACAAGCAGTTCCACAAACAAGAATTACCAATGGCACTCTTTGATGGTGAAATCTGACAGAAGGTGACAAGAAAATAATATCACCATACAGAACAATAACATAAGTTTAAATTGTTAAATTGTTATATCCTCAGCACATCTTTGAGCAACATTCAAGTTGTAGGTGGAATCAAGATCAAAGTACAATTGTGGCTCAAATCAAGCTCCAGTGAAGTTGGATACCACAAACAATTTGCAATAAGAAAATCATGGAAGTGAAAGACTTCTGTTTATTAAGCTAAAACCAGAACAGAAACCAACTAAAGTTTTCAAAAACAACAAAAACCAAATAAAGTTTTCAAAAACCAACAGCTGCTCTTTGACATCTTTGTTTCTCTCTAGACCAGGATGCACAGCAATCAACTTCCAGGAAAGTGAGCACTTCATCATACATTAGTTGCTTCACTAGGTGCTTTTAACAATAAGAAACAAAAGCAACAGAAAAAGCCCTACCTCTTCATGCACCCAAACCAAATCACCAAGAAACTTCTTGTGCTCATCAGGAACTGCCGTAACCAAATCTGTACACAATGAAGTTCATCAGATATTACCAAAACGAAACAGCAGTAGTTATGCTAGGCATGAAAACTATTAATCATATACGAGCACCAAAAATTATCCTTGAAGAGCTAAGAATGCACTAACAAACGACAGAATCCTCTTAGAGATTGAATAACTTAAGAATCACCACTCGCAGTACTCCATCACAATAACCTCTACTTACGAACCATATCACACAACACACAAACAGAGAAAAAAACAAATTGAGAACTAGATAACCATGGATCATAACAATCCAAAGCAACCTCCAGATTGAATCAAACAACTCAACCAAGAAAATAGCAAAACCATATTCTCGTTACAGATCACCTCACTTCTGAAAATTATCCCACCTGGTCACGTTCTATGTTGAGAGCTCCCAGGGACAAAAAAGCCAACAGCAAATGAAAATCAAACGCGTGAACAAAAAAAAACAACAAAAACCAAATAAAGTTTTCAAAAATTACCTCTCAGTGATCTGCGCGCTCGTCAGGATCTCGATGGCGCCGAGCTTCAGGAGGATCGATGTCGTCACGTCCCATGGGAGCTCCAGCCAATTCCGGAGGTCGCAAGGGGGGTGAGCAGGAGAAGGGTCCATCGTCACTCAGAAGTCAGATCCACTCAGAGAGAAATGAGCTAGGGGAGGGGGGCGATTGGAAAGGGTGGGGAGGGAGAGAGAGGCAGTCGACCGGGGGGTTGAATTGAAGGCGACGTTGAGGGGGAGGGGTTTTAGGTTACGACGAAACGACGTCGTTTTGTATAAAAAATTTTAAAAAATAAAATAAAATCCGGTTTCCGGTACCCGGGAACCCGGTGCCGGGTAAACCGGAAACCGGGAAAACCACCGGGTTTTACCGGTGGGGTTGAACAGCCCTAACTTCGGTGGCTTGGGTATGGAATCGCAAAAAGAAAACTCGAACGTCTCATGCCGAGTTTGATTTGTCAAGCTTTGCAGCCGCAAAGCTTGACTTTTCGCCAACACACATGACAACTCATACAGGCCCCGTGCGTGAGTTGATGGGGGTAATCTAACAGACTGCTTTGATTCATCTACTATACCAATTGCATGCCACAGTAGGAGGGGGGCCAGCTGGAGATGGCTGAACTAAACTAGTTGATGAAATTGTCCTCTACTAACTCGGGTCTTCTTAAGGGCCCAGCCCATTCCAAAAGAAAAAGGGAGAAAGAAATTAAGCATCAAACCGCGCGTTGAGTCTTAGTCTAAATTACTATGTTCGTCTCACCTTTCCCCTTAATCACATAAAGGTGAGAACTTTATAACGAGAGACCAATGTTCCTTCACCAAATGTTGTTGAAGCCTCTAAACCATGTAAGAGAGACGAACTGTTCATTTCCTTGATAGAGTGTGCTTGCACAAGAGAACAAAGTTTAGACTTTAGAGAATATGTCATGCTTGTGTAATTAATTGATTTTGCCGAGTATTAGACCTCTTTGGAGTGCAATTCTAGATCTGTAATGTGCTTAATTACTTCTGAAAATACTTAACAGTGTGTTAATGCAATGTAGTTAGAGTTTAAAATTAAGAACAGAAGGAACAATTAAATTGATTTACTTTGTGTGTTATGTGTGTGTGATTGAATTGATTTACATTGTTTAATTGTTGAATTTAGATTGAATATAAATCTGTCTGATATTATCTATAGTTAAAAGACAATTTTCTTAAATATCTTAAAGCCTTGATAAAAAATTTAATTGATTCAAAATTTTACTTGTTATCCGCATATATATAAAATCTCGATAAAGATTTTAGGTTCTTTAACTTGCTGGTATTTTTTGAAGTCTGCAGCAAAGTTAAAGATCGAAAAAGAATTGAAAAAAGATATTCACCCCCTTTAGGTTCGGGTGTACTATATTGAGTCTTAAATCACTTAGTTCAGAAAATGTATGTTCTATATTCTTTATCAATTTATTAAAATCATCAAAATCTCGATTGTGAACTAAAGTCAACAATTTCTCTCTTTTTGATGATGACAAAAATAGATTGTTTTGAGGTAACTTCCCTATCTTTTACACTTAGACAATCAAATAACTTGTAGCGATAACATTAATGATGATCAAAGCAATATGAATCTAGAAATAATAATTTCATTTATAAACCAAAAGATGTCATATATTATTAATCAAAACATCAATATTTACATCAAAGACATAAAGTTATCAAAAAAACATCAATACATCTTTCTTCCCCTTTGTCACATCCAAAATTCAATCAAAGTAGAAAAAGGAAAAAGAAAAACTACAATCACTTTGTAAAAAAATCTCTTTCCAGGGTGCCATGGATCAATGATGTTCCTCACAGATCTCTTCAATTGAGCGAAGATTCTCTTTGTGAAGATTGGTGATGGATTGACGTAGCTCTACCATGAATGAGCTATGCTCATCACGAAGAGCTGGGATCCAAGCCTCAAGAGCTTGCCAATCTGGTGGAGGTGCTGAATGTGGCGCATGAGACGACATAGGAACCACTTCTGTGATCGACTTCTCAGCTCCCTCACCCTCACCCTCACCCTCATCAACCTCCTCTCCTTGACATCTTCTAATACCATGTCTACCCTGGGCGTTTAGAAAATACTTTTGGTATCCAAGCTTTCTTGGTTTCTTTTGTAACTCATGTCTTCTTAAGAGTCTTACTCTCAAGTTTCTTGATAAGGAAATCAAATATGTAAATGTGGCAAAGGGGTAGCAATGGCTTCGGTAAAGGGGGAGTAGTGAACTCATTGTCACTATGTAGGATTTTAATCTAAACTGGGTTTCCACCATATTGTAAAAAGCTAACAAACAATTACGTGCTTCAGATTTGGATTTAAGTAAATAGACCCAGGTGCATCTAGAATAATCGTCAACTATGGTTAAGAAAAATTTAGAACCATCATGAGCAATAGTGGAAAAGAGACCCAAATGTCACAGTGTATTAATTCAAGTATGGAAGAGGATTTGTGCTTACTGAGAGGAAAATGTGGTTTAAGTAATTTAGATAAGAGATCGAGTCATGTGTAAGAGCAATATTTTTTATTACAATAGGATTTGTAATTAAATGCAACTGAGAGGGAGAGAGATGGCGCTTAGTAGACAATGCCATAAGTGAAAATTTTCTGAAACATGTGTGACAACAGCAAAAACTGAGGGACGAAAATTTTTCTGTCAAGGCCGAAAGAGAGATGTCAGCTTGTTGGAGATGGTAGAGACCACGGTTCACATCACCCATCCCAATCGTGGTCCAAGATAAAAAGGTCTTGGATAAAGCAACAGTCAGAAAAGCAAACCAAGCAACATGTGAGAGATTCAGTTAGTCTCTTTGCAAAAATAAGATTAAAAGAAAAATAGGGGACACAAATGACATCCTTCAAATATAGACTGTTTGTTACTTGAAACAGTGTCAATATGTGTCACAGGAAGTTCGGTGTCATTTGGTAGTCTCACAGTGTAGCTGACCTCTGAAATAATAGTAATAAAGAGAATGGGTTAACAGATCATATCATCTATTGTGCCAGTGTCGATAATCCATGGTGGTGAAGAAGATGAAGTGTGTTTGGTGAAAAAGATGAAGTGTGTTTGGCGAAGTGTTAGAGGGAGGCTTAATGATAGTTTGTGCATGATTCACAAAGGGTGTATTGTTGGTGCCAACGTGCTCTTGAATAAGGTGATTGAGTTGTTGATATTGATGTTTTGTGAAGAACACTTGGTCATCTGCATTCTGCTAAGGGTCAGATTTGGCAATAACAGCATTAGAAAAAGGAGTTTACCCTTGGCATAAAAGCTTATGACCTGGTGGGTAACCATGGAGTTTCTAGCACTTTCCAGCTATATGACCGGTCATATGGCAGTGAGAGCAAAGAGGAGGTTTAGCATTCCCATATGTACTGAAAGTTTTGTTAGCTTTAGGACTGGAAAAGGTTTCGGGACAGGTGTTGAATCACTATAAAATCTCTTTGCTGCCAGGGCCATGGAATCAAGTGAAGGACCAGATACAACCATTTTGTGTTGCATTTTCTGCTACTGAACTAAGGAAAAAAAATCTTGTTAACCAAAGGTATAGGGTCAAGAAACATAACTTGGTCTCTTACGTTACTGTAAGAATCATGAAGTTCCATAAAAAATGGATCACGCAGTCCCTTTGTTGTCTGTCCAAGAGGATTTTCAGCTTTCCATAGTTACAATCAGGAATTGGGTCATAAAGAGAAGTTCATCCCACAATACTTTCTTTTTTTCTAAGCAAAGATTTTATTCAAAGGCCCCAAAACTCAAGGGGGATCAAAGCCATCAGCCTTAGAAACAGAAGGTGGTAAAGAAGAAAATGATAGGAAACTAAAGCGAAAAGAAAAAGCAGACCAAGCAGCTAAATTATGAGCCATAAGATTCAAGCGGCGAAGGGCCCAACAAAAGAACCAATCCAAGTGGAGCCGAAGCAGGTTGCGGATCATCAAAACAACATCAGCAGGAGGACCCTGAAAGGGGAAAGGAAGGCTCATTGATCATGCTAATGGTTAGCAAAGAGTCACCTTCTAATGTCACACGTTCAAGACCAAGGTCATGAATCGATTGGCAAGCCAATAGGTAGGCACGAATCAAGCAAGCAGGGGATTGTCTGTGAGGACATGATTAGTCCAAGCATGATGCATGGAGCCATAAGATGAACGACACACACCAGCAGTGAAGGCCATATTTCTCCTAAGGGAGGCATCAAAGTTGACCTTCCATTCACCAGGAGTAGGCGAGTGCCAATGGGAGGGAAGGGTAGAAGCAACTTCAGACCAAGCAACTAAGTGCTCAGTAAGGCGACGCTGGAGGCAGCAAGTCAGCTCAACCAGGTTAGGAACAATACCAGAGTGGACCAGCTAATTACGGGAGAACCAAATAATATCAAAGATAAGGACAACCTGTAAAATGAAGTCTCGATCAGTGGGATGGCGGATACGGAGAGTAGTCGAGGCAGTCAATAAAGTAGAGATCCAAGCTGAAATGAAAAGGTGCTGGATGGGCCTAACATCCAGGGGCCAAAGTGCAGAACGCCACATAGTCTGAGCAAAACAGCAGCAGAGAAAAAAATGTTCTTCACTTTCAATCTCAAGGTTGCAAAGAGGGATAAGGAATAATGAAGCATCAACCCGATCAGAAAGAAATCGAAGCTTGGCTCAAACAGGTAATGCCAAAAGAAGCAATTTTCCACAAGAGCAACTTGAGTCGAGCTTGGAGCTTGAGAGACCTGAGCTTTTTCCAATTTACAGAATGTGGAGTACTAGTCAGAAAATGGGCTTGTTGATCAAGAAGATAAGTTGGTCTATTAAGAGAGATGCAACCAAAGATTGTTGAGCTGGAATATACTTCTGGAAGATATCAAAGATGCTGAGCTGGAAGATAGTTAGACGAGTAGTTTGGTTTGTTAGATCAGTTTGTTAGTCGAGATAGTTGAAGTTGTAGTATATATATGATGCTCTTTGTAAAGATGGTACACAACATAATATACGAGATCACATTTCTCAACTCCTTCGTCTAAAGTTCCTTACTACACTCTTTTTTTTTTCATTTACAAAGTTTGACATGGTATCAGAGAATATCTGATGGCCAACGAAACACCATCAATTCCGATTGCAAATGACTCTGATGTTCAAGCAAATCCTTTCTTTCTCAGCAGTGGTGATAATCCAAATCTGAGTTTGGTTTCTCAGACTCTTAATGCTTAAAATTATTCAAGCTGGAGGAGATCAATGGCAATGGCGCTGAGTGCTAAAAACAAATATGATTTTGTTAGTGGTGCACTTCGAAAGCCAGCGTCAACTTCTATCAAATATGTAGCTTGGACTCGTTGTAATGATATGGTATCATCCTGGCTTTTGAATTCTGTTTCTAAAGATCTGGCAGAAAGTGTCCTATACATTGATACTGCAGCAGGCATTTGGAAAGATCTCACCGATCGATTTTCTCAAGGCAATGGACCAAGAATCTTTCAGATTCAAAAGTCCATTGCATCCTTATCTCAAGGACAAACCATTGTCACTGCATATTATACTCGTTTGAAAGGCCTATGGGAAGAATTGTCTAACTATAAGACTCATCCTATCTACTCTTGTGGAGCTCTGAAGATTCTTACTGAAGAACACAACCGGGAGAGTGTTATGCAGTTCCTCATTGGACTGAATGACTCCTACTCTCAAGTCAGAGGACAGATCCTACTAATGGAACCTCTTCCGTTGATTAACAAGGTCTTTTCTCTGATTGTGCAAGAAGAAAGACAGAGAGATATTGGTTCTTTGCAATCACATCCTACTGAAAATACTGCTTTCTTCACCCGTGGTCAAGTTTCTCCAAATCCTCAGAATTTTTCCAACAAATTCAATCCCAAGTCATATGCTCAGAAGAAGGACCGCCCTACTTGCAGCCATTGTGGTTTCAATGGTCACACTATTGACAAATGCTATAAGTTGCATGGCTATCCTCTTGGATATAAGCCTCGAACCAAGTTTTTTACACCAGTAGGGTCAGCACACCAAGTCTCTTCAGATCTGTCTTCCTCTGATGAGTCTGCTTCCATGTCATTCACTCGTGCTCAATATCAGCAACTTCTGGCTCTTCTTCCATCATCTGAGTCAACTTCATCTTCTGGTTTGCAAAATGAGTTGTCTGCTCATGCTATGGTGAACATGACAGGTAATCTTCCTTCACTTTTCCTTTCCCTTAACAGTACATCTTCTTGCTGTTCTCATGAGTCCTGGATTGTTGATACAGGAGCAACTCATCATATGGTTAGCTCTGTATCTGCCCTCACTTCTATTACTTCACTTGTTAAGTCATCAGTCAAGCTGCCAAATAATCATTTTGCCACTGTTACACACATCGGCACAGTATAAATATCACCTTCTATATTACTGACCAATGTGTTTATCGTACCATCTTTCTCATACAACCTGATCTATGTTAGTTCCCTTATCCAGCAGATTTCTTGTTGTATCATTTTGCTTAACCATTATCTTTTCATTCAGGACGCTTGCACATGGACAACGATTGGTTTGGCTAAAGAATCAAGTGGACTGTATTTTTTGATTCCTACATTTACTGGTTTTCAGTCTTCTCCTCATACTTTTGTCAATAATGTTTCCATTAGTAATGATTCTGTCAATAAAGTTCCTGCTCTTACTGCTACTGTTGTTAATTCGACAGCCCTGTGGCATTGTCGATTAGGACATCCTTCACTTGCTAGAATGTCTTTGTTGCACAATTACATTGATAGTATAAATAAATCCAATATACATCATTGCACTATTTGCCCTATGGCTAAGCAACATCGACTAGCATTTCCTGTTTTTGTTACTCATATCACATCTCCTTTTGAACTCATTCTTTGTAATTTGTGGGGTCCATTTTCATTTCCTGATTACAATGGCATTAGATTTTTTCTTACCATTGTGGACGACTTTACAAGATGCACTTGGGTGTACTTGCTTCAAACCAAATCTCAAACTCAATATTACATTCGGGCTTTCTTTGAGCTAGTCAAAACTCAGTTTAAACTTAAGGTTCAGACAATTAGAACTGATTTTGGGTCTGAGTTTCACTTTCCTGATCTCTTAGCATCTCAAGGGATTATCCATCAGCATTCATGTGTGGCTACACCACAGCAAAATGGCACTGTGGAACGAAAGCACCAACATTTACTCAATGTTGCTCGTGCTCTTCGTTTCCAGTCCAATTTTCCTCTTAGCTTCTGGTCAGATTGCATATTATCTGCTGTATATCTGATCAATCGCTTACCATCTCCTTTGCTTGGTAACAAAACTCCATTTGAAATGCTTTTCTCCTTTCCTCCAGATTATAAACATCTTCGTGTCTTTGGATGTTTATGTTATGTTTCCACCCATTCTAAACAACGACACAAGTTTGATGCCCGTGCCACTCCTTGTGTTTTTCTTGGTTACTCTTATGGAACCAAGGGTTACAAAGTCTATGATTTACATACTCACAACTTTACCACCTCTCGCAATGTTATTTTTCATGAGGATTATTTTCCATATAAACACATTCCTGTTAATTCTACTACTAATGTCTTGCCCAATATCATATCTGATTTTTCTACTACACCAGAAATTCCTTCTGCTAGTATTCCTTCATTCCCTGATCCTGTTGTGCCTACTTCCACTCATATTCCAGCAACATCATCTATTTTACCTGAATCCTCAATTCCAGAAACTTCTATTCCTTCTTTTCCTGATATCTCTGAAGAAATTTCTTCTGCTCCTCTTATCTCTCTTAGAAAATCATCTCGTGTTTCAAGAAAACCAAAATTTTTAGATGATTATCATGTCAGTTAGCTATGAGTTCTGCTTCCAAATCAGTCTTGCCCAGCATACCTGATCAGATTTCTGTTTCTCATCCTAATGGTTTGCCCTATGATATTCATTCTTGTCTTGCTTATGGCAAACTACTGCGCAGTGCAAACAACAGCCGTCTGATTTGACCTTTTTACTAAGACCTCAAGTCTCCAATTTTTTTTTCCTGATTGATCTCACCCTTTGGAAACCATTAAATCAAATACCCCGCCAAGTCCCAATGAAAAAGAAAATAGCAAAAATATTTAAAGTACGTTCATTCTCTTTAACATCAGGAGCCACGTGATCATGCAGTAGACTGCACTTTTAAAAAAATATTTCTTTTTTTAAAAAAAATCGTTGTGCAGTAGTAGGCTGCACTGCGCAGTGTGCTGTTCGAAACACAGCTTTTGAAATTTTTTTAAAAAAAATATTTCTTTTAAAAAACAATCACTGCGCAGTGTGCCATTCGAAATTTTTTTAAAATTTTTTTAAAAAAAAAAAAATTAAATCCGGTCTGGTCCAGACCGGACCGCATTTTATAAAACCGGACTGGACCACTTATAAGTGGTCCGGTCCGGTCCTTAAATATAAGGCAACCGGAAATGCGGTCCGGACCGCATTTCCGGTTTTCAGCCCTACCCAATACATGGACCACCCTCATGATTCTCATTTAGCTGCTGCTCATCGAGTCCTTCGGTACATCAAAAGTTCCCCTGGTCAGGGACTATTCTTTCCAGCTCATAGTCTCTTGCATCTTAAAGCATTCACAGATTCGAACTAGGCAGGTTGTATGGATACCCGAAAATATGTGACAGGGTTTTGTATTTTTTTTGGGTGATGCTCTTATTTCTTGGAAGTCCAAGAAGCAATCTACTGTGTCTCGATCTTCAGCTGAGGCTGAATACCGAGCTATGTCATCTACCAGCTGCGGGTTGACTTGGCTCAAGTTTCTGCTTGATGATTTATGTGTTTCTCACCCTCAGTCTGCTCTCCTCTTCTGTGACAATCAGACTGCACTTCATATAGTAGCTAACCTCGTCTTCCATGAACGCACAAAACACATCGAGTTAGACTGTCACTTCATTCATGAGAAGATTCAACATGGTTTGTTACGCACTTTACATGTTCGATCACAACATCAACTTGCTGACTTATTTACGAAGGCTTTAGCTTCTGATTAGTTTCAATACTTGTTGTCCAAGATGAACATACATAACATCTATAGTTCATCTTGAGGGGGAGTATTAAAAGAGATGCAACCAAAGATTGTTGAGCTGGAATATACTTCTGGAAGATATCAAAGATGCTGAGCTAGAAGATAGTTAGACGAGTAGTTTGGTTTGTTAGATCAGTTTGTTAGTCGAGATAGTTGAAGTTGTAGTATATATATGATGCTCTTTGTAAAGATGGTACACAACATAATATACGAGATCACATTTCTCAACTCCTTCGTCTAAAGTTCCTTACTACTCTGTTTTTTTTCATTTACAAAGTTTGACATGGTCTAACAGAGAAAATACTAGAGTTTTCAGGTCTCCAAAAGGGTTGGTATGCAGAGAACTTTGGGATAGGGAAAGAGAGTATGCTTTGAGCACGTGAAAGAGAGAAAGTGGCAAAGATGAGAGAGTTGTTCCATTGGAGAGACGAAGAATCCACCAAGTCAAAAACTATGGAAGAAGGTAAAGGAGTTTGAACCAGCAGTAAAGGTGTGGCCAGCGAAGAAGAAGACCCAGGAATCCAGGGGTCAAACCGCATGCTAGTATTCCTGCCACCTCGAATCATCAGTAAAAGGCCTTTAGCAAGGAGAGGGCAAATAGCAAGGATACCCTGCCAAAACCAAGAACTACCCAAAGGGCGAGGAGCCTGCAGATGGGGACCATGCCATAAATATTTTGCAGAGAGCACAAGGACCCAAAGAGCAGTCGGCTGAGTGAGGCCTTTAGGGCTCGGATTGCTTTTTACGGTTTATGAATATTTTGCTGAGGTTGTACAAATTAGTTTTGAAATATTGGGGCCTAGATAAATGATTATTCATGGTGAAAAAGCCATATTTTATATGAAAATATTTCCGTTTAGAGTTTGGGCCCGAGGCGTTACAGAAATTCTCTCTTTGTATATATAATAAAGAAAGACCTTGAGGTCATATACACAGTTGCTGAATGAATAAAAAGAATACATCGGGAACGAATAAAGAAAACAAACTAACCACCTACAGACGTCGGGATCATCTTACAGCTAGCTCAGCATAACAAAATAACAACCTAACAAACTAACTAATTCGTTTCTCGACATAAGGTGAAGAGTGCGGCTTGCTGCCTAAGGCTGGTATATGCTTTTCAAGAATAGAAGCTGTGGAACCTTCCTCTGCATTCTGTAATAGATACTCCGCTAATTAACTTAAACACAACGCAAGTGTTCATCCAGTAATCTGCAGTTTCTCACTGCAAATTTCCTTGTAGGTAATCTCCACTCCGATATAGTTTAAAAACACACTTGTGTGTTACGGTCAAATCGTGATGATCAACGTATCCTATAATTAACCAATACAAACTCTTTGCAACCATTGAACCTTTGGCAAGCTAGTGACAATATCCTTTTACTTTTGGCAAGGAAGCAGCTGTACTGGATTGCAATTCCATTTACTCGTACGCTTTGTCCCATTTTTCAAACAATTGCCTACAAAAGAATTCAAACGATTTGTATATACAGCAGTACTTAGCCATAAATATCCCACAACCAGCACACCAATGGTATCATGAACATGCACATATACTAAGTTAATTAATACTCTATAATTATAATTCCCAAGAAAAGAGCTCCAAATGTCTTCTTGTTCCTTAGAAACAAAAACGATTCAGAATATGTGGCAGTACTTGTTTTTATTTGTTTTATTGGTTTATGGCCCCAAATCCTACCTAACATTCCTAAGAAAATATTTGCCATCCCCTTCCCCGGACGGGTTGACATTGTTTTGTTTCCTCCACTAGAGTCGCTTAAAGTTAATTTGGGTTGCCGATTGGTTATGCCTTGAAGGAATATAAAAACAATGCAGTACTTTTTGCTTTGAAAATTCAGAACAAGCTCTCAATCCAGGCTGAGAAAACAAAAATCATGAGTAGTGAGAAAAGAAGTTAGAATTGTCTTCGATCGAGGCTGACGACTAAACAGTGACATGATGGGCGGGCCAGCAGATCAGAAAGATTGCAACTGACCAAAAAGAGCCAAAATCTGCCTAATCATGCCATCATTATTATCGCCTTACACCAAGTCTGAATTCTGGTCCTACTCCTACGCACATGCACCTCTAGCTAGCCAGCCTCCCCCATCCGTGACCTTTAGTCATGAAAAGGGGCAACTAGAATATCATATATTTATCTAGAAAAAAAAAAGAATATCATATATTTTTAAGGCTTAAATGCACCTCATGCCCCTGGGGTATGCCGAAAGAGCAAATATGTCCCTGGGGTATGCAAAGTCATTTTCATACCCCTGAGGTATACTTTTAGAAGCAAATATGCCCCTCCGTTATCTGTCGTTTGAAGCCCTAACGGTAAATGCTGACGTGTCAAATTTGACACGTCAGCACCAATCAGGGGTTGACACCTGTCAATTCGAATTTAAAAAAAAAAAAAACAGAAAATTGTGGGGGGAGAACCCCCAGCGGCGAAGGGAGCTGGGCTCCCTTCGCCGCCGCGAGGGGTGGCCGACAGGGGCCACCCCGGCGACGGGGGAGCCCAGATCTGGGCTCCCCCGTCGCGCGAGCGGCGGCCGCGCGCCCCCTGAGCAGGGGAGACGCGGGGGTGACTCGAGGCCACCCCTCGCGGCGAGCGGCGCTCGCGCGACGTGGGAGCCCAGATCTGGGCTCCCCCGTCGCCGGGGTGGCCCCTGCCGGCCACCCCTCGCGGCGGCGAAGGGAGCTGGGCTCCCTTCGCCGCTGGGGGTTCTCCCCCCACAATTTTCTGCTTTTTTTTTTTTAAATTCGAATTAACAGGTGTCAACCCCTGATTGGTGCTGACGTGTCAAATTTTGACACGTCAGCATTTACCGTTAGGGCTTCAAACGGCAGATAACGGAGGGGCATATTTGCTTCTAAAAGTATACCTCAGGGGTATGAAAATGACTTTGCATACCCCAGGGGCATATTTGCTCTTTCGGAATACCCCAGGGGCATGGGGTGCATTTAAGCCTATTTTTAATGAGGTCGGTAAGAGGAATCAGATATTTAGTGGAAAAGTAGGGCAATGGTGCAGACTGTGCAGTATCAATGTTTTAATTATTTATTTATTTTAGAAACTTAGGGTTAATTATAACTAGCTAGCTAGTTAACATTGCCTATAATCAGAAAATCAATTCTAACCAAACCGAGCACTTTCATATGATCATACTCAGGTATTTATTAAGGGCCTTTCAGTTGTTTGTTTATATTGACGCACCCCATTTTGCATGTTCTATATATAATCAAATGAATAAAGTTATTGTCTTGATTGGCATCGCAACATGATGAATATCTAAAAATTTATGTATAGTTTCAATGGGACAACCTCTAAGGGTGATAGCTCAATAGACAGAAGGACGGACTTCTATTCATAGACGAATCGTATTTAGCGAGTGAGCTTAAATTTGAATTTTATAACTTATGAGCAAGTTTTTTACTTAATTTATACTCAGGCAGTGAAACTAATTCAAGTGTCTAAAATTTGTCGTTGTATTTTTAGCCAGGTCAGAATGTTTTCCAAATGAGCCAAGTATGTCCCAACCCTATGCACTAAGACCAAGTACAACGGATTTATCTCGTTTTAAATAGTTACCAAATATATTTTAATTTACCTTAGAACATCATATTCCATCTAATATAAAAAAATTGCATGTTTAAGAAGATCTCATACATAAATGAATTCAAACATGCAGATCTGTTCCTCAAGTCATTATATGATTGTTAATGATTGCCTTGCATACATGAAAAGGATTGTTTCAGTTTATTTATGAAGACAGTTGAAGTCAGATCCTAATTACCCATACCTAAATCATCTATCACTCATCAAAAAAAGGAAATATGACTATATTAATAATCAGTCATTGTCTTCATGACTCGGAGAATAATAACAAATTCAATTGTGAAGCCACTTCTGTTTCAGCCTCTAGGGTTGTTTAAGTACTCTAGGGTTCTTTGAATCATACCAAACAAAAAGTAAAAGTAGAAAACCAGAAAGCGCGCGTAACCACCAGGATCCCTTTCTTTTTCTTCTCCTCCTCTGTTTTTTTTTTTTTTGCTTTTTTTTACGAGCAGGTCTTGACTGTGTATTCGCAGTGCTTTTAGAATTGGCCATATATGCATATCTGTCTATCTTGGAAGCACGTGAAAGGTGAACTCGACACGTACGTGGGTGGAGGTTGGGGTCCAAGTCTCATGTGAACTCAGTGCCCGTGACTCCGACGGGGGCCTTCCTTGCCTTTCTCGTGAGGTCATGATGATAATTAGGGTGGGGTCTGGAATTTGTCCTTGCTGGTGACATTGACATGATGGGCTGAGTGGGCTTACTGGGCCTGGTAATATTTTGCGCTTCCTCATGCATAATTCATTTCAACTATTATCGGCTGGGCCCGTGAGTAAAAATCATGATAATATATATATAGTACCATGGAGACTAGTGTTCTTTCTTCTTCTTCTTCTTCTTTTTTCCGGGAAGAAGATTATTCAGGGTAATCGATGAGTACTGTTTGGGAGTAGATCAAAACATGAAGCTTAATCCTCCCTTGCCTTCTGTCTGACCTCCACCAATGCAAAAGCTGGAGCAAAACATATTTTTGTGGCCAATATGTATGCAGAAATTAACAAGTTCAGATGTAGATTAAGTTGATCGGATCCATAACTTTCACCGATTCTCACTCCTGATAACTACGTTGATGGGGAGTCCCATTTGTTTATATATGTTAGAAGCTGAGGAAGATCCGCACGGCAAGATTTGTTCACCTTTTTTAATATATTGCTTCACGCCCCAGCCCTAAGAGGTTCTAATTATTGAATAGGAATTTCCTTTACCAAGAATGGAAGGGGCATTAGATATGATCAGTCCCATGCATGACAGGCCTTCTCTGCATATTCTATATATGTACGTAGGCTCGAGTAGCCTAAAAGTCAGACTAACAAGTTAATTGAAATTACAATTAACCCTTAATCATATGACTATTTCAACCTATCAGCTTAATTAGCTCTCCTCAGTACTGTGTCAAAATTCAAGGAACCGCCACCTGTTAGAAGGGAAACCATATTATCAGACTGAAGATTAATTAGCAGATTAGGATCTTATGTTTTATAAGTTCCTATTCCCATCATTTTCATCCTTACAAGTACATGATAAATACATTGCAATAAAATATTTAAGATAAGATGGAAGAAGTGAAAGGTTCATGTATACTGATACCGAATTGTAGGTCAATTGTGCTAATTATGACTAGACCTATAAAAGGGTTAATTTGGTTAACAGGTTAGAAGATGACAGGGTCTGTTCGAGTAACTATATTAATATAGATTCATTTGGAAATGATTTCCGAGGAAAAAAATCAAGATGTTGTTAAAGACGTCTTCGTCCAGAGACGAAAAATTCAATATAAAATGTACTTATAAATTAAGTTACGTTTGTATTTTCGTTCTCTTTTTTTTGAGCAGTGCATCGAGCTAAAAGGAACTAGCTATCAGCTTGCACGCTTCACTGTCAAATACACTGTTGGGAATATGCTTCATATTGGACTACGTACGATTGTCAGTTTAGTAAGTTCCGGAAACTCTGGTCCAGACACGTGTGCGGTGTGCCGTTACACACCAAGGACGTTCTGTCGTCCTTGTATTTCATCTTTGAAAAATTCTCAGTGCAAAGTGCCAAAACGAAAATCCTTTAGGTACTTCTGATATGGCAATAGATCATGAATGGAGCTGGGACGTTAATTATCTGAGTAGATCGGTACGTACGTTAGCATCCTCTATCCAATGCATGAGTTCCTTTATTGTCTGGGATCGAACCCTGTCTGTCAAGTTACAGGTTCCCCAAGAGCCCAATTAATTAGCGTCTAGCTCCCAGTTCCCAAGCGTACATTAGGACCAAACAACTGGCCAAAACATGAATTGAAAGTTCAGATTCTGCTGTTCATGAATAGTTAGCTTCTAATTGATCAATCATTGGTTCTAAAGAGGGTATAGTATCTGGACATTAGGATGGCATGAAAATGGTCATGAATTCCTGAGCAAGACAGAGAAGAAGTCAAAAATATTTATGCACTATTGCGATAAGCAGCAATATTATTGCAGTGGCCTTGGGAGGTAAGAGAGCCAAAACCTGCATGCGAGAATCTAGAAATAGAAGAACCCGTGAATAAGGTATGGCCCGCATGCGCTATTCTTTTTCTCATTCATGAATATGCCTCTCTGCATGCAGCACAGAGTAATAATAAGAAAAAAAAAAAACAAAGCTGGAAGAGGAAGAACAAGTCAGATAACTACCACGAGAAGGCCCCCATTTCTTCCTATGTGCACTTCAGTTGCTTGAAAAGGTAAAATATATACGTCCTAGTTGGATTCACCGTCGACATGATTAGATCATTAGGTTCTACAAGAAACATGGGTGGACTGGGGATGTTAAGGTTCTAAGGTGTCTTAATCAAGGTTGAGATGTTGCCAACACATTAATGAATAGAATGAAGAACTGAGATTAAATGTTACATGTTTAATCTCAGCCCTACATTGTATTCATTAATGTGTTGGCAACATCTCAGCCCTGATTAGGACCTCTTAAGACCTTAACATTAGGACCCTAACCTTTCTCGGATTGGGGTAGTACTGTTCAACAAGTGCAGTCCAATTTACCATTTTGTCTTCTCTCCTTGTGCTTCTTCGACCTCTTTAATCAGGTCATCCCTGTCAATAAGCACTGAAAAGTTATCATTTTTGTATCATTCAACCATTAGAGGATCTTAACTTATAAAAAAAGGTTGGCCTCCATTAATGTTTCCCTTGGAAGAAAATAAATGATTATAACCAATATGCGTTACACCCCGAACCCAATTGAACTTTCAGTCAAGTTGATATTGTAGTCCGCTTAGCAACTACGTACATTGATCTTTAAATATGTACTTACATACATGGTTGAAGAACCGGCCTACTATTACACGCTCTATGGTGGAAATGTGTAGTGCACAATATTCAATTTTGTTTTGGGTGATTTCATGGTGCGCTAATTGCTATTGCTAATTATTTAATTCTCAATGGAATCTTAATTTGCATGAATGATATACTATGAGAAGAGGATTTTTTTTTCTTTTGAGCAAATGATATTAAACTGGAGCCGACGTTGTATATGCATGCGTCCTTTTTCCAAAAGGGTAAATCAATATGAAGCAATAAATCTCATCTTAATTATCAAGAAATATGAATCTATATAACTAATTAAAAGCACTGCAGATTCAAAAGATTTAGATAAGAAGAACCCGCATAGGATCCCAAAACAAGTTAGAAAAGCCACATGCATTCTGTAGCCCTACATGCATATTGTACACAAACCCCAAAAGGTCTAAATACAGATGGGCCCTATTCCATAAGCGCCTAAAGCTTGAGGAACTGCATATGGTTGCGGCGATGTTAATAATTTAGACCACGCACGGCTCCTAAAGATAGGGAATCCCTTGTTTTTCCATTCAAAATAAAGCTGGTTCTAGCTATCAATATATATATTCTGTAAATTCCAGTTTATTGAGCATATATATATGGGCTGAAGAATGGGGATAAAAAGGTGAATTCGTGTTCTGTACCCTTAAGGCTTTAGATTTGGGTTTGGAATAAAAAAAGTATAAAAAGGGGGAAAATAAAGACGACGAACCCTCCGAAATTCCCCTTGGTGGGGTTTCCTTGAGCTCTGTCTCTAGTACTATAGGATGTGAGAGAATAACACCAAAAGAAAGAGAGACAGAAAGGGAGTAAAATCTTCAAACACATAAAGGCAAACAAGAATATATTTAAGATTCCGCCAGCCAATAATAGTTGAAAACAATTTGGATTTCTTTGGATCACCTTCACTCGCTGAAAAATCAAAATTTGGGAAAACTTTTGACGATTTACGTACGTACAACTAGAGCGGCAATAGTAGTATACTATGATATATATATATATATATATGACCAGCCTACTCATATAATTAGTTATTAAGCAAAGGAGAAGAAGAAGATTGTACCAGTAATATTGAAGCAATATTTGCTCTAAATAGTATTGGACAAATTAATTTCTCACAAGGGATTTTTTTTTGTTTTTTGGAAAAAATGTAAATACCATATATACTTGTAGTTCTAGCAAAATTGGTTATAACGCGTGCTCCAAATGTTTAGATTCAAGACTTGTGGTAGCATTTTGGTGAGATAGAAATCTCAGCCTCATTTTCGTCAATTAAATGACAGAAATATTCTACGTGACAATATGTGCTACCTACTGAAAACTAATTATCAAGATGCCACGTGAGAAATTTTTGTGACGACAATTAATCAGGTGGGGTTGCTTGCTATTTCATTAACCGCGACGTTAAAAAGAGTCATAAATCCAAAACTTTGAAATCACCCCATTAAAACAAATTATGTCAAAAGCACATGTACAGTATTTGTATTTTACCCTTTTTTTTCTCGCAAAGAGTGGCTTCTCAAAGGGATACTGTAAGTTTCATCAGTAAGCTGATATGTAAACAAAAAAAAAAAACCAGATCAGTAAGCTCATGATTATGGATGGTTTCAACATACTGTACAAGTAAGAGTCAATCAGTGACTCAATCATATTGTTACTGTTGGGTTCTATAAAAGGTTGAGAAGTCCCATCTCTACCAGTACCACTTTGCCTTTACCACCTCCCAAGCTTTTTATAAGCTTCTCGTTCTTCCAAGCCTTCCGGTAAGCCAGCCACCCCTCCTTTTACTATCTTATCATTCGGTCATTCCATTAATCAAATCAAGGGCCTTTTAGGATTTGGGTGTTTTGTTACAGGAACAAAGGAAACGACAGAAAGTGCTGACATCAGACTCGGAGGAAAATAAATTGAAAGAGAAAAGCAGGAGAAAATTTCATGATTAATCAAGTGGGTTTAGATTATTCCTAGTCTTTGCTTGGGCAGCCCTAATCCGTCATCCCGTGGTCTCTTATTCTCTCTCTCCAGTATTCCAAGCTTTCTTTTTGCTACCTATCCTTTTTCTCACCTCGATTTCTTTTATTTGCATATTCCATTTGTTTTCCAATTTGCCACCCACTCAGTCTGCCAGTGTAATCATCACCTCTGTGTACTACCATCTACAACACCAAGCTACAGATTTTTTTCCTCTTGATATTCTCCCTATATATATATATACATATTCACAGAGAGGAGAGAGAGAGAGAGCTATTAAGTTGGTGAGTGGTTTTAAGGAGAAGCCATCTTGTCTGTTCTTTCCACATGTGTAACACTGCATGCAGAAAGCTGTTGATGGCCGTAGAGAGAGACTGTGAAGAGATATATCTGAATTGGTGCTGCAGAGTTGCTCAGACAAGCATCCATGGCCTAGATTGCGACTTGGAGAATAACCCATCATTTTAATTTTTCATCACCCTCATCATCTCTTCACGAGACTAATTTTAGCTTTCGCCAAACCAATGAATGATGCCTTTCTTGGCTATGTGCTACTTCCACCCGTTCTTCAAACAAACTTAGTTATGTCCAGAGCTGGGATTCTCGACTTGGCTGGCCGTTTTGCCTGTTGAAAGGTGCACAAGTGAGTACTTGAAGAAAGGATAAACTGAAAGAAGATCTCAAACAAACAAAGAAATCATATATTTAATTTTTTTGTTTTCCTCTGTTGGAGCTTTCGTCAAAGGTGATGTTTCCTGCAGCCATGTCGAATTCAACTTCTTTGTCTGAAGAAGTTTGTGTTTCTTCCGGTTCTAGAGTTCAGGACTTCGGCGGGTCAAATCCAGAGCTTTCAACTAGTATTTCTCCGCAGCAGCCTCAGAAGATCAAGAAAAAAAGAAGCCTGCCTGGAAACCCAGGTAAAATCTTTTCGGTCTCTTCAATTTCGTATTGGATTTGTCTTTTGTCAGTTCTGGACTCAATATTTGATGGTGTTTCAGACCCAGATGCTGAAGTGATTGCGCTATCCCCAAAGACCCTACTGGCCACCAATAGATTCGTATGTGAGATTTGCAACAAGGGCTTTCAGAGGGATCAGAACCTTCAGCTTCACAGAAGAGGTCACAACCTTCCTTGGAAGCTGAAGCAAAGAAACAGCATAGAGGTCAGAAAGAGAGCTTATGTTTGCCCTGAGCCTTCATGTGTTCACCACCATCCTTCAAGGGCTCTGGGTGATCTTACAGGGATTAAGAAACACTATTGCCGGAAACATGGGGAGAAGAAGTGGAAATGTGAAAAATGCTCAAAGATCTATGCAGTTCAATCAGATTGGAAGGCTCACTCTAAAACCTGTGGGACAAGAGAATATAGATGTGACTGCGGAACCCTTTTCTCCAGGTATTTGATCGTTTTTATTTGGCCTTTTAATCCCGGTTTAAATGGTTTGTTTTTTATTATTAAGTTGATGTGCTCCAAAGCCCGAATTTTCCTAATTTTTTAGGTTTCATAGCTATCATTCATCACCCACCGTGGACTATCATGGGATTCACAAAATGGGCTAATGTCTCTAGGACGGTGTCCCTTTCTTAGTTTTTCCGTGGGTTTTGTTTTTTGGTTGTTGTTAGACAAGAGTGGTAAACCCTGCATGGAATATTTCTGGAGCTTAGATGCTGTGGCAGCTTGCGTGAAAGTGGAGACTATTAATACTAGTGCCTGTTTGCTGGTGACATTTCAGGAGAAACTGAAAGCAAAATCTCTGAGATCTGAACCATCTAAGTTACCATATGAAAAGAACAAAAAAGATGAAACTTTAGTGGAGAATGCATATAAAGTTTTGTTCTTTCTACTGTATTTTCTGTGATTCCATAGAGAACTTAAATGTTTTCTCATATTATAGACGGGGGTGCCGTGAGATCTCTTCTTTATTTCTTTATTTTATTGGCCTGGATTTTGAGGAAACGCCATTTTTTCCATCCAATATACTTGAAAAATATTAGCAAAAAAAAAAAACACTTGGCAAACATAATCGTGCACATATTCAATGCCATTCAAGGGTCTACACCTCCTTTTCCTTGTCAAGTATCCCTTAGGTACTTCGTAAGGGAGTGACTATCAGTCTCAAAAATAATCATGCAGATCTGCTCTAGTCTAGAAAAAAGTTAGAGAAGGTACAACTTTTGGGGTTTGATGGCTGAGAAAATCGTGACAGTTTTTTTCATGAAGCATGCAATCAATTACTTGCTGAACACTGAATCTCTGAACTTTCATCATTATGAAAACTGATAAATCTGCAAAAAATGTCTGTCATGGTGATTTGCTTTCTTTTTTTCTTCATCACTGAATACCTGGGGTCTCAACTGCATATCTTTGTTCCATGCATGTGAGTACTTCTGCGCCCACCGAGATATAATTCGATTCCTTGACAATATTATCCATTTCTATTTTTGCATGGATAAACGCCAATCAATTATCAACCTCTCTCTCTCTCTCTAGCTTTGACCTGAAAGATAACCCCTGCTTTATGTCCCCTGTAAGCTTTTTGACCTTTGAGTCCCTGAGCGATCCACATGCATGAGTTCTGATAATCTCATGTTCTTTTGTTTCTTTTAAACACGAGATAAACTGAAGGAGAGTATATGATGATTCAGAAAAAAAAACAGTTGTATTTGATGAAATAAAACTATGAAACAGATAAATATTTGATGGACTCTCTAATATTGCTTGCGCCTCTTCTATAGGTCATGGTCTTTAATTTCTTTTTTTTTCTAGGCATGGTCTTTAATTTCTTAATTGGTTTATAGCATCTCTTTTTCTTTCTGGGATTGGTTAGTCCGTTAGAAACATCTACAAAAAAAAAATCATATGTCCTTCTGAATCGCACTTCTCTGTCTTTGTTACTGTAAATACTACAGGAAGGACAGCTTCATAAACCACAGAGCATTCTGTGATGCATTAGCTGAAGAAAGTGCAAGACTGTCCGCAAACCAATTAGCAACCAACAACCTAACAGTCCAGCCTCTATTCCCCTTTCCAACCCCATCACAAACCCACCACTTTCCAACTCCATCACAAACCCACATCTCCCTCACTCCCTGGGACCCACCCCAAAACCCTAACCCTAGCACCACCCACAACCCAGTGCATGTCAAGCCTGAAGCTCACAGTTTCCAAATCCCACAATCTTTATCTTCTTCGCAAACTTTCTTCTCAGAACCACCACCACAGCACCACCACAAGGCTTTGATAACTTCACCCTTCCAGACCCTTCATGTAGCCACCCAATCAATCTCAAACCCTCCGACGTCAGCCCACCTCTCAGCCACAGCACTCCTCCAAAAGGCTGCCACTGTCGGAGCAGCAGCCACTGCAGCTCAACAGGCTCAGTCTGTGGGTCACATGACTCATTTAAACAACATGGACGAGTTCGGAACAGTGAGTCGCATCTCTGCCGAGTACATGGGGGGTTTCACGTCCGGAGACCTTGCCACGTGGCAGAAGACTGACCGGCTGACAAGAGACTTTCTGGGTCTTACAGATGGCAATGGTGCTGGTGATATTGGACATGGGAGTGCTAGCGTCAGCGTCAACGTTAAAGATATGCTAAGGTTCACGGGTGCCGTAGAGACGTTCCCACAAGACTACGAGCGTGACCATCCGTTGTTGAAGTCTCAAGGCTTTGGGTTCTCTGAGCCTTCCCCGGAAACGTGGGGGGACTGTTGAGACAAGAAGACTCAAGACTAGAGAAAAGAGTACTACTACTTCAAACTGACTTCCCATAAGATGGCATAAGTACCCACCAGAGGAGGTTCAAACAAATTTCTATCAGTATCCATATATTGATACTTCGTTTTTGCTTCTGTTTGGGATTCCATTTCCTATATGCTTACTGTAGTTTTACTTTCAAAGAGGTATGCTACCAATTCAGTCTCTTTTTCACGAAATACTCTACGTAAACGGAATACTTAAACTTTTGTCATTTGGAATTTCCCTGCATGTTCTAAGTTCTATTTATGTCATGTACCTGTTACTTTTCTAGATTCAACTTCAAAATCGAGTACCGAAACTTGCCCACTATTCCTCGAAGCCTAATCAATTAAAGAGGGTCGATGAAAATATTCCGATGTA
Source organism: Myrica gale (assembly GCA_963930655.1). NCBI lineage: Eukaryota > Viridiplantae > Streptophyta > Magnoliopsida > Fagales > Myricaceae > Myrica > Myrica gale. The sequence goes on along the minus strand of OZ005610.1, from coordinate 10,565,364 downwards.
TGTGATTAATGTAAGTGAAATTAATGCTACTAATTCCCCATCACGTTGAAGCAATCTATCATGTTGGCGCTTAATTTAACAGAATTCACACTACTGTTATATATACATATACTTTTAGAGTCCTAGCTATCAAGACAATAGGGGTTAAACTAATTCATTTGGTCCTTGCTCACTTCTTTGGAGGGGGATCGAGGGTTGATTTGCTCCAATCCTAATAAGTGTAAACGAGGTTTAGTCTGAACAAATATACGTAAGTTCTGTGTAATTTATGAACTTATCCATCCTCTTTTAGTTGGAAAATGACATGTTTTGGGTATGGCAGTACTGTCTGGCATGCCTCTCTTGTGAATATCTTTACAAGGCACACTTAATCCACCTTTCGCATGCAGATCGAGTCCAAAGTCTAAAAAGACGAGTTCGATCGATATCAGAAAGGCTCCTGCGATCAGTTTAGACTGTGAACCTTGCAATTGATGATGCATTTTCCTTCTGCGAATTTCCATATATATTTTTTTTACTTTCCCAAGTTCTATTATCTTTTCTACATGCTCTTTCTGATTATGCAAAAAGCAACAAGTATTACAGAACGAAAACCTCCCATGCAACATAATTAGGATTATACTGTCAACGTAGAAGGATTTTGTTTTTGTTTTCTTTTTTATCCTTTTTTGGGTGAAGGAGAGGGCCAAGACAGTAAGCATGCATGTCGGTGGGAGCCATACCCTGTACTTTTTTCTGCTTTCCGAGTATGCCCTTCAGCCAATCCAACCAGGCAGCGTCCTGCATGACAGTGATAGCTTAGAATATTATAACTTATTGAGCCTCCCTGCAATCAATTCAGATTAACCATGAGATGCATGATTTGGATTGCCAGTGATATGAAAGTTCTAATAAGCATGAAAAAATCATTTTCATTGCCACTGTTTGGTATCTTTCCCACTGTGGCTTGACCACATTTTTATGTTAGGTGCAATTTCGTGCTTAAAAAATTACAGAAATCTGAGAGCGATTTCAGGTTTCAGCAGCTCAAATCGAGAGAGTTCAACTACCCATCAATTGAGCTCAATTGGCTCAAATTAAGCCATTTTTCAAAAGCAACTATGCTAGCTTTAAAAAATCAATATTATGGTGCATGATTGAATGAGGGTGGCTAATACTTAGAATATTAGCCATCCTCTAGAACACATGTAAACAAATGCACGTCGTTTTACATGGGTCCCTTGAGTTGCCAGAAAAGAACCCGGAAAATAAGTCCAAACACAGTAAAACCTCTAAAAAGACCAATTACATTCAGGAAAGAAAATTCAAAGGTCGAGGAAATGTTTTTGAATGAGTCATCCTTTTGTTTACATGAAGTTGTTGGGACAGGAATTCCTTAATTTTCAATTTGAAGGATGACTAGGATAGTGGAAAATAAGGCATTCAGTAGGATAGTCATCACTTCAGAAATTCCTCGCAACTTGCTCTTCTTCCTCGCAACAAATATATATACCAATAGAAGATCAAGATTGAAAAGAAAAAAAAACAAATTCCAAGAATTTCTTTTGCCCATTACTTTTCTTTTGATGTACATGAGAAATAATTGGCTAATTCCAAGGAAGCTGATTAGCCTTTTCTAAAGAGAATGTAGGGTTTTTTATTTTATGTTTCTAAAGACAACGTAGGCATGCTGCAAAACCCCTCGTAAGCGTGAGCGAAAAGGCAAACGTCTATGTTGAAGTAGTATGTGTATTTGTGCTGGTGGTCCGGCACATATATGGTGGAGCTAAACCAAAAGGGAAAAAGAAAAGAAAAGAAGGAAAAATAATAGAGAACACAATGTCAGCGGCTACTCAAGAGAACTTTGAAAGTTTGAATCACAAATTTGGGTCTTCTTTTTCCTTGATTACCCCCTTTATCAATTTCCGTGCACATATCGCAGCCTTTGGGTTGGCAGCTGAACTTACAAAGACAGACTATCACATACTCAGTTCCCTTGGTCCACGTACGGTCAAATCCCAACCCTTCAGGTCATGAGCAAGCCTAGGATAAATAAACATGCTCGGAAGCTCCCCCCAAAGGACAATTAACAGTACTATCTTTCTTAATTTATAAGTTGCATGGACTTTGAACTCACAACCTCAAATTAACACTAGTACTGTTGAGGAAAAAGAATATCATCTGGATTAGGGCTCATGGGGCTAATATCATATTCGAATGGGAGGGTATTAATCTATTTCATGTAAGCTTCAAGACCTTAATTTTTTTTTTTTTTATAGATTAAAAACCAAAACACAGAACGAAAAAACACAGACAGGACTAGAACACAGACAACAGGACAGACAAGACAGAGAGAACCAGCAAGACCCTCAGACGGATCAGAGGAACCACTATATACTCCTTGCAGGGCAGAGGGAGTGATGACCGGACATAGTAGGCAGAGCTACTAAGACCTGGACAAGCCGGTAACACGCCACAAACGACGCGAATCGAGACCCAACAAAGGGTCGGAGAAGAGCCACAAGGACTCGGATAAGCCCACAGAAGGGGCGGACAGTCAAGACCTTAATTAAAACCTCCAAGGGGGCCGGGTTTTGTTGTTTGATTTTGTAAAATCGATATAATTGAGGAAACTGCATGATTATAACGCAAGGAGGAATTCGATCAAACAGTTTGTGTACATAGACATGTTCCGAAGTAGCTAAACGATTTCATTATCAATTGCCATCTTAAAAGTCTTAGCCGAATAAGTGTATTCACCATAGGTGTGCGTGAGAGAGAGAGAGAGAGAGAGAGAGAGAGAGAGAGAGGGAGAGGGCCTAGGGATTAATGAAAGGAAGTGTGGGGGCTTATGGTATATTCAAGCTTTTAGAAAGTATATTTCTAAGTCGCAGGGATTAGGTACAATACATGCCATTTGCCTAGTAAAAAAGATAGCTTCTTTTTATCTTCCTCTGCAGCACAACCAGACAAACCAAAAGCTTCTCTCTCTCTCTCTCGCATATGTCATCTTCCATCAGGGAATCTCATCTCATGAAAACCACCCTTTTCCTTCTTTCTTCCTTCCAACCCTAATGATTATCAAACCTTTCTTTTTCATGCTTTTCTCTCCTTTTTTCCCTTCTGCAGCCTCAAATCCCCATACGGAAATCCCCTTCTTTCCCACGAACTTCAAGAGGATTACCGTATAACAATAAACAAGAACATTGTGGGAGACATTTTCACAAAGTCACTGATAGCCTTTTCCAATATACACTGGATGAATCATACCATTCTGAATTTTCATTAACATTCATTCATGTTGTTCTCGTCCTGGCAACTTTAACTTTAGATGATTCTAATTTCTAGCAATAATTCCCTAATACAGGCCAAAAGTAAATGAAACAACATGATAGCTGCAAGGGCCACCAAGTCTTGGACGAGATCCACAGTGATCTGTTGGGGTTAAGCTATCTGCAACGCCCATTATTTCGAGCTATCCCATGTCCTCATTTCAGCTGGAACGCATTGCAGACTAGAGATTTGTTTTAAGAAATAAGCGAATGCTGTCAGTTGGTGAATGCAGTATCAAATACGACTGGAGTCTATCCAAATTATGTCAGTCATTTGATATTGACCAGATCTCTCAATCTGGTTGCGCATTTACTACATGATTCTGATGAAATTATAGGCAAGGATTAGAAAAAAACTACAACTTTCACTAAATGTTTAGGAGCCTGTCCTCGCAGAGGAGTTGCATTGCAAGTCAAACAACATGGATCAAAAGCATGTACACAACTGACATACCCAGTACGGTTCCAAGTAGTATTCAGAATATGGAAAACATCCGAGAGCAAAAGGCTTCTGGTTTGAACTTGAATGAATTGCTCCCTCGAGATACTGACAGGGTCAGTTTATCTTAGTCATTTAACACCTGGTTTTGGTCCATCGAAGTTTACTCCCACATATTTATCCAACATATTCTTGAATGCCTGCAACATAAAGAACAAAACCGAACAATTTAAAAAGAACGTAGTTAAAAATGCAGCTGTTGAATGCCTGCAATGTAAAAGAACAAAAACGAACAACTGCACTACAAGAGACTATATTGAAAACATCTCAAGTATACAAGCTAAAAAACTACAAAACCGAACAATTTAAAAAGAACGTAGTTAAAAATGCCGCTGTTGAATGCCTGCAATGTAAAAGAACAAAAAAGAACAACTGCACTACAAGAGACCATATTGAAAACATCTCGAGCATACAAGCTAAAAAACTTAAGAAGTCCAGAAAACCCAAAAAAGGATACCCTAAAACCGAATTAGCCCAAAGAAAAAGAGAATGCGACATAGAACCCCTCAAACTCTCTAAAGAAGCAACCATGTCCTAAAAACATCTACCATTTCTTTCCCCCCACAAACTCCACTGGATACAAACAGGGATTATCTTCCAAATGGCCACAACAATTGGATTCTCAAACTTCCTCCTCCAACATTTCAACACTTCCACCACCCTCCTAGGCATGACCCAAACAAAGTTCATAATGCTCAGCACATGCCCCCCACAACCCTCTTTCAACCGAGCAATGAAGAAGGATATGATCAACCAATTCTCCATCGCTTTTACACAAATAACACCAATCGATCAAGCAAATACCCCTCCTCCTAAAGTTGTCAATAATCATAATTCTCTCATGAGTAACCTCCCAAACATAGAAAGCAACTCTAGGGAGAACCAAGTTCTTCCAACATTGTCGCCAAGGAAAATCCACTATGGAGCCACTTAGGAGGAGAGCATACATCGATTTAACTGAGAATGCACCATTTTTAGAATCCATCCATAACAACTTATCCTCACCCCCTCTCCTCCAAACCTTCGAATAGAGTAAATAATAAAACGCCGAACAAACATTTATCTCCTAATTGTTAACCGTTCTTTCAAAGTGGACATTCCAAACTACAGCTCCTGACCCTCCCTCCAAACAATTAGCCACCCAAGCATCCTTGCAATGAGAAGAGAGTATAAAAGAGGAAATTTCAACCTCAAAGGTCTCTCTCCACACCAATGGTAGTTCCAGGACCGAATTCTGGAGCCACAACCCACCAAAAACTTGATATTTTCCCTAAAAAAGTTTCACCCTTTGCTAATGTGCTTCCATAAGCTAATTTCATATGAGCCATAAGCCTCCAAGGTGCACCAGCCACCCACCTCGCATTCATAGTTCTCCGTAATAACTAATTTCCACAAGCTCTCTTTCAGAAGTGAATCGCCATAACCACTTTCCAAGTAATGCTTTATTGAACAAAGGTAGCCGCCTTAGACCAAGCCCACCAGCACTAATAGGAGAGCAAACTCTGTCCCATTTGATAAGGTGAAACTTGTGCTCTTCCCACCACTTCCCCACAAAAAAAAAACCCTTTGAAGCTTCTCCAATCTATTAGCCACTGCCATCGAGATAGGAAAAAGAGACAAAAAATATGTAGGGGAGGCTACAAAGTGTGGATTTTATCAGAGTAATCCTACCCCCTTTAAAAGATAAATACGCTTCCAACCCGCTAATCTTATTTCGACTCTATCAACGATGTCGTCCCATATGCAAACATTTTTAAACTTGGCTCCAAGAAAAAGACCAAGGTAGGTCATCGGAAGTGAAGACACTCTACAACCCAAGATATCCGTCATCACTTGAACTTCGCCGACTCTGCCAATAGGAATGACCTCAGATTTACCAAGATTAATCCTAAGGCTAGAAACCGCCTCAAAACACAAAAATATGAAAACCAATTCATAATGGTGAAGTGGCGGGCTAGGTTTCCATGTTTAAACATACTGTTCAAACCAAAAAGATGGATTGTGGTCTTGATAAGGACTGCAAGTCACATAGTGAGATTTCTACAAGAAACAATATCGGCACCCCACACCAGAAAAAATAGCAAAGAACAAAAGTGCGTTGCTTACGTACATACCAAGTTAACAACCTACCAGCATATCCACTCCACACCCATAAACCAACTCCAAAAACACACCACCTTTTGCAAATGATCTTGTAGAACATCTAAAATGTCGAGTTCCAACAAAACATATTTCAACCAAGAGCACAGCATTACCTTTAGAGCAAATGACTCTTTCCCATTTAGAATTGCATCTATTGGGTTAAATTGAACATCAAATGCCCCATAAAACACCTGCTAGAATTTGTTCCAGACATCATGATGATGAATAACAATCAAATCCAAAGGCAAATAACATATTCTTCAACCGAAATTATGTAAAGAGTAATTGTGTGATTAGCAAGTACCGATCTTCCTCAGGTATCCGTTGATCCATTTCATCAAACTTCCATGTAAGAACTTCTTTTTTTTTTTTTTGATAAATAAGCCAATCTCATTAGAAAAGTGAGGACAGTACAAAGACTATACCGCAACCACTATTCTAAACAAGCAAGAAAACTAACGAAGTCAAGAAAATCAAAAAAGGGGCACCCAAGCACCGAGTTCACCCAAGAGAACAATAAAGACAACAACACACCCTGTAACCTATCTAAAGACAAGGAACAATCCTCAAAACATCTATTATTGCGCTCGCGCCAAAGGCACCACCAGATACAATGTGGAATCATTCTCCAAATAGCCTTTGCAAGTGGGTTTCTGAAGCTTTTTTGCCAACACCTCAGCACGCCTTCCACTTTTTCTGGCATAACCCATTCAAGATTCAGAATTTTGAGCATATGGAACCATAATCCACTCGCGTAAGGACAATGCAACAAAACATGATCAACTGATTCCCCACCACCACAGCATAAGAAACACCAATCAGCAATGATCAGCCCCTTCCTACGTAGATTATCAATAGTCAGACTCCTACCATGATAAGCCTCCCACACAAAGAAAGAAACTCTCAAAGGGCATGAAGCCCTCCAGACACCTTTCCAAGGGAAAGAGGGACCAACCCCTCCTCTCAGCAGACCATACATCGATCTAACAGAAAAGACCTCATCCTTAGAACCCTTCCAAACTATGACGTCATGCTCCCCTCTTCTGAGAACAGACTCATATAACAAGGCATAGAAAGCATCAAAATCCTCCAACTCCCAATCATTTGCAGCTCTAGAGAAAGGAACATTCCATGCCACATTACCACCATCATCTAGCAAACAATCCGCCACCATAGCCTCCTTACACCGAGATAACGAGAAAACCAACGGAAAGGCAAGGCTTAAGGGCTGATCACCGCACCAAACATCATGCCAGAAACTAACAGTGCCCCCAGTACCCACCTTGAACCGAATATGCTTACTGAACACTGCCCAACCTTTACTGATGTACCTCCACAGACTGACCCCATAAGAGCCACGACCAGAATTTGTATGCCAACCGCCCACCAAGCAACCATATTTTTCAGCTATGACCCTCCTCCACAGCCTATCCCTTTCCATAGCAAACCGCCAAAGCCATTTGCTTAATAACGCCGTATTGAACATTCTAAGGCTACGAATGCCCAACCCACCATTATACATCGGAGAGCACACCTTTTTCCAGTTCATCAGATGGAGCTTGTGCACATCTCCATCACTTCCCCAAAGGAAGTCCCGCTGAATTTTCTCCATCCTTAACGCAACCCCTGCTGGAATCGGAAACAAAGAAAGAAAGTATGAAGGTAAACTAGAAAGAGTAGATTTGATAAGAGTTAATCTGCCACCCTTAGAGAGGTACATACGCTTCCAACCCGCCAAACGACGATCCATCCTTTCAATGATATTGTCCCAAATGTGAATATTCTTAAAAGAAGCACCCAAAGGGAGGCCAAGGTACGTAATGGGCAACGAAGAAATTTCACACCCCAAAACATCCGCCAACTCCTGCACATTCTCCACCTCACCAATAGGGATGACAGCGGACTTAGAGAGATTAATCTTTAGGCCCGAAACAGCCTCGAAACATAATAGAAGGCATCTAAGGTTCCGAAGTTGTTCAACATCCTTCCCACACATCACTAAAGTATCATCCGCAACAAGAAGGTGTGAGATGGCAACCCCCTCCGAAACTTTAAAACCTTGTATCCCCCCGAGCAACACCACCTCCCCCATCATGCGACTAAAAGCCTCCATCACAATAACAAACAAAAGGGGAGAAAGAGGATCCCCTTGGCGCAAGCCACGCGAGCTACTAAAGAACCCTTTAGGAGACCCATTAATAATCACCGAAAACTTGACCGTCGAAATACAGAAGAAGATCCACCTACACCATCTCTCACCAAACCCGCATCTCCTTAGAAGGTACATTAGGAAGTTCCAGTTCACATGGTCATAAGCCTTCTGCACATCCAATTTGCAAAGCACACCGGGATCCCCCGCCCTCAACCGAGAATCAATGCATTCATTAGCCACAAGCACCGAATCCAGAATTTGTCGACCCTTCACAAAAGCATTTTGAGACGAGGAGATAATCTTATCCAGAACGAGCTTCAGTCTGTTAGCTAAAACCTTAGCTAAGATCTTATACACCCCTCCCACAAGACTAATAGGCCTAAAATCCTTAAGGTCAACGGCACCCGGTTTTTTAGGAATAAGGACAATAAAAGAAGCATTCAAACTCCTAACAAATTTCCCCTCGGTTGCAAATTCATTAAACACTAACAATACCTCCCGCTTCACCACATCCCAACAGGATTTGAAGAAGGCGAGAGTGAAACCATCCGGACCCGGCGCCTTATCCCCATTCAGGCTCTTGACCACACTGGCCACCTCTTCATCCTCAAAAGGTCTTTCAATGTACTCAGCATCCTCCCCCGGAATGGTATTGAAATCTAACCCATCCAACAAAGGGCGCCAACCAAAAGGCTCCTTATACAAGGAGGAATAATAATCAACGATTGCTTCTGAGATCACAGATGGATCCGCCACCACTTCTCCCTCCAACTCCAAACTCGAGATGGAGTTATTTCTACGATTAGAGTTTGCAACCCTATGGAAAAATTTTGTACACCGATCCCCCTCCCTTAGCCACAAAGCTCTCGATTTTTGTCTCCAACTCATCTCTTCCAACTCAATTAACTGATCGAGCTCCCGAGAGACAGTCAACTTCCTCTCCTTGCCCTCCCCATCCAGAATGCCCCTCTCATCCAACTCATCCAGAAAAGAGAGCTCCTGTAAAAGCGTAGCTTTGCGAAAATTAATATCACCGAAGACTTCCCTATTCCACATTTTGAGATCCCTCTTCAGAGCTTTCAATTTCATATGTAACACAAAGCTAGGCGAACCACTGTAAACATAACTCTGCCACCACCCCCTGACCAGCTCCACAAAACCGTCCACTTTGAGCCACATGTTCTCAAAGCGAAATGGTTTCATAGAATCCCCCCATCTCCCTCCCTCTAACAGTATCGGGAAATGATCCGAATACAGACGGGGTAACCTCCGCTGAAGCAACTCCGGATAAATAGAATCCCAACTGGGGTTAACCAGAAAACGATCAATTCTAGACCATGACTGGTGAGCGCTACCATTCGACCAAGTATACAAGCCACCCACCAACGCAAGATCCACCAAGCCACATTCAGCAATGAAGTCCGAGAATTCAGTCATAGCTCTCCTACTACCCCCAATCCCAGACCGTTCTCCATGAAAACGAGTAACATTGAAATCCCCTCCTATACACCAAGGAAAATTCCACACCGAAGATATACCCGCCAACTCGTCCCATAAAATCCTCCGACTTCTGTCATCGTTGGGTCCATAAACGCCAGAAAAAACCCATGAGACTCCATCCTCCACATTCCTGAACAATACCGAAATAGAATAGGAGCCAATACACGACTCCTCCATCTCCATAACCCGAGAATCCCACAGTATCAGAATTCCTCCCGAGGCACCAGCGGCCTCCAAATTACACCACCTAACATGAGGTCCACCCCACAACCGTCTCACGATAACCCTCGAAACACACGACACCTTGGTCTCTTGAAGACAGACCAGATCCACCTTCCACCCTCGCAGCAAATTCCCCACACCCTTACATTTGGTAACGTCATTTAACCCCCTAACATTCCAACAGATAATTCTAGGCTTCATAAAGAAATAGCTGACGCCCGCCCTGCCGTCCTATTCTTACGAGAACTAGAAGCATTGGAATCATAATTCACCGAAGACGCCAAAGCCTTCATTTCCCTCACCAGTTTCCCCCCTGATCTCCCTGCTGAATGACCACGAGTCTGTCCCCTCTCTTTCTCTAAGGCTGCAAACAAACTCAATAACTCAGCCTCATGCCCTTCACAAGAAACACCCACCATAAGCCTGAAGGACGTGATCTTCTCTAGAACCCAATTAGAAGGTTGCTGTGACGGTAGGAGCATCCTCAAAGGCTCAACGCGCATCTCAGTATCCCCGTACTCAAGAACAACCAATTCCCCACACTCATCTACAGCTTCTACGAAGTGGGACAGAGCTACACAACTACTATCGTCCTCCTCCAAAGGCACAAGCAAACCAGAATCAACTATTCCTCCCCCCTCTCCTACGATAGGCATGCCAGAATGTCCACTCTTAACCATTCCCCCCACCTCACCCAGATCTGAGATAGAAAGTACCTGAACAGAGCTGGACGTCAGCCCCTGTTCCTCCACCACACGAAGACATCGGATCCCCCCCGTGTCTAGCGGCGACTGAAGCTCAACGGGAGAGCACGGGTTGACCCTTCCCGCCTCAGGCGCCATGCCCCCGAGCTTCGCCGGCGTTGTCTGGTCATCCCCCGTCAGACCCAAGTCGGCGCCGGCCACTACAGATCCGGGCGACATCGTCTGGCCCTCCCCCACGAAACCCAAGTCATCGCCAGCCAGTACAGAGTTCATCCGCCTCGTCTGGTCCTCCCCCGCCAGTCCGAAATCATCGCCGGCCACCACATGACTCGCCGGCGTCGTCTGGTCATTCCCGGGAAGCCCAGTACCGTCATCGGTCACTAATGGCCCGACACTCCCCAACCCACGATCTGTCAAGGCTTCCTCTCCATTGCGTAGGAACATTGGGCCAGGCTTGCCAGCAGCTCCCAGGCCTCTCTCCTTGTGGGCCACGCCAGACTCATGGAGCCCATACGAAACCGAACTTGGCAATGTTGGCTGGGTCACCATTTTGGATCCACAGACCGTGCAACACATAGCTTTCCCGGGCTGCAGGCCCAACTCAGTTCGTTTAGCCAGCCCGATAAACCAATCCAGCTCAGCCTTCACCTTCATTAAATGCTCCCACAGCCTACCTTCTGACCCATCCGGCGCATCAATAGCCACACTTGAGTGAAATTTCTTGTTATTCACGTCCTCTTCACCAACCTCTGCATGCGGCTCCTTTTCCAAGCTACCAACGACAACTGCACACTCAACTTCACACTGCCTTGACTTCTCTCCCACCACCTTCTTCTCCGGCATAGCCGCCTGCACCATTTGAGCATAGGAGACTCCCTGCTTGACCTCCCAATTAGCAGCACTCAACCTCTTACGTCGGAGAACGCCAATGACAGAAATCAGCTCCTCACACATCTGAGCAAAGGCCTGCCACCCCATCTTATTTTGTCCCTCCGGAATCAAAATCTGCCCTTGTTTGCGCCGCTCCCCAAATGCTGCTAAAGCAACATAACACCCGTTTAAGTTTGATCGACCTTGAGCGAGAAAAGCACGTAACGATTCGTTAAATTTAATCGAAAAGTCATTGGCCTCCTTTCCCTCAACCAGTTTGCCAAAAAGATTCGACAACCACAGCACCCCATATCTGCCAAAACGCAACGAGCTCTCCTTTTTTCTGCTCAGCTCCGTTATAGTGACAATGCCAAACGAGCTCACCGAGAACTTAAAGGTTTTCGCCTCTATCGCTAAGCTACGAAAAAATGCCATAGAACACTAGACTAAACTAAGGCAGCAACACAGACGGAAAAAACTGAATCAACAATCAACCACCCAGCCCAGGCATCCATGTAAGAACTTCTGCCCCACCGGGGAGAGCAAATGAAGTATTAAAGCCTCTAAAGTTCTTGGGAAGTTGTACTGAAAAAAAAGAAACACAATTAAATTGAGTATACAAGAGAATCTCCTAAAGAATTGTGACCTTAAACATATGTGATCTACAGAATCAATCAAAGAAGGAAAAGAACCCATACCAATATCAGTTCCCCATTTCTCCAAAGATCTTATGGAATTAGATCTAATGTCAACAATTGTCTCCTCAATGTCAAGAGTATGATAGTTTTAAACCTATAGGCAACTAAACTAGCCTTTCTAGCTAAAATATTCGTCAAGCACCTTTTTTAGCATCATTCATTAAACCTCAAAAACAGGAAGAAAAAAAAACAACCAAAAATCTATTCTTAAAGGATAATGTAACAACAGATCAACAACAAATAATCCATTACTTTTACACAGGCAATGCCAATCTACAATAGTAACACTTCGGTTGAGTATATTACCCACAGTTAATTTTTCACCTGAAGCAGCTGTCAACCCAACAAGAAAAAAAAATTTTGACCCTTTGCTGCACTAAGTACTCTTCCTGGGGAATTTCTCCTATTTGAACCTCTTGCAACTTCATAACACACACGAACACTATGTTTTCTATTATGATTCAGTTTCCATCACATGTAATCAGCTTCATTAGCCACCAAAGTACTAGAGTATAACTTGGCCATAAGAAAATCAAGAAGTTCCAAATCTGGGTCATAAAAACCTGAGTACACCTGAGATTCCAAATGCAAAGCCCAGTAACCCCTGTGATATCGAAATAAGTGGACAGGAAGCATCCTTATACTCAGCAATTGCAAACAGATCAGGGCATACAGCAGTGAGGCTCATTCCCAAGACAAGAAATCATGTCAAACCGGATCTTCCATCCATTTGTACCTCATAAAACTAGTACTGTTAACTCAATTCGACTACTTGATTTAAACAAGTCTTAAATCCATTAAGAATTTACAACCGATAAAATATTGAAATTGGAGTTTGAGTGTATGTTACGTGAATGGAAGGACAGTAGGGCTTATGATACAGAATGAAGCCATAACCATTTTACCCAACAGAGCCCAGTGACAAGCACTTAAATCTCCTCACCCTCGACCTGTATGCTTCATAGAGGAGCACAGCCTGTTCCCCTCCATCTAGCAGAACTTAATTCTCCATTCAACCCACACCATTGAAGGTCTCGCTAGAGCTTAAATGTTGAATAGGGAGAAAAGATGTGAGGAAACTAGACAAAGTACTCTTAAGAAGTGTAAGCCTGCCACCTTTAGACTGTTGATATTTCTTCCATCCAACAAATATTTTCTCCTTTCTTTCTAAAACCAAACTCCAATTAAAGGGGAAAAAAATTGAGTCACAGCAACAGGGGCCTTCCTACAATTAATGACAGCCAATTAGACAAGGCTTAGCAAATGACATCTGAACAATGTCCGCTCACTGCCCTACCCCAGAAGAAAACAAAGAAGGCTATTTTGGCAACAAGATTACAATTGGGAAAGTGGTCAATATTCCTTTTCACATCACTTTAAAAACTGTTGCCAAGATTTCTTGGAGATTGGGTTTTCAGTAGTAGGACATGCAAGAGTGAGCAAGCAGATGAATGAATCACCAACTACGTATCAAAGAAAAGTACGAGAATGTCAAAATATTTCCAGAAGCATTAATAACAAGAGGATATAAAGATAAAGGTAAAAGACGCAAGCAATTGAGAAGAATCACCAAAATAGCTCAATTTCAAGCAAGATCAGCTGCTTATCTCATCACTTCAGTCAACACTTTGTTCGTCACCGAAAAATATTGAAAGGAAAATGTGTGCTCACCAAAATTTCCTTTAATATCAATCAACAAATTATATAACAGGGCTTTTTTTGATTGAATAGAACTTTTCCTACCTCATAATACGTGCCCCACAAAATTATTTATGATGACCCCTTTAAGTACTAGCCTAGCCAGTACACTTATAAAACTACAATTGTAGAAGTACAAACTCACCGCCATAGCAAGAAATACATGTTGCAGAGTACTTGGTTCGAGGGCCCAAAGAATTTTAGCAACTGGATCATCTTCCAAACGAAACAAAGTAGCTGTCACAATTTTGTTGTCTTCACCTTTAACTCTACCAGCAGAAATCCTTTATCGGAGTGGATTGCACTGGTTGACTATGATCAGAAACCCTTGACATGGTCATGGACCAGAGAAACAAGTTCATGAAGCACCTGAAGAGCAACAGGTTTCAGCTCATGTAACAGATTCCTATCCTTCATTTCTTTCCCTTTCAAACCTGTTTTCTCACATGCCTCATCCAATTCATTGGCAACATGATCTGGTCATTAAATATCAGATCACAATGTAAGTAACAGTCGAAGGCCTGGAAAAGAAGCAAACCACTGATTTCCTTCATTTTTCTTAACATTAAAAAACAAAGAAGTAAAGAAAATCCTCGTAAGGCCAAATAATCCTCTTATATGAGAAGATTTACTGGGCATTATAAGAAACTAACCTGCTTTTACATTACAGGGCAGCTCAAGCGTGTACCTCTTCATTTTCTCCATTCCAAAAGAAGAGGTCTCATTTAGCGCACATTCCTGTCCTAATTACACAATCAAGTAAACCGAACTCATTAATACACTCCTTCATAAACCTCTTTTTTTCTTTTTCTTTTTCTTTTTCTTTTTCTTTTTCTTTTTCTTCTTTTTTTGAAGGTATCACTCAAAAAAAGAGAGGAAATGATAACAGAAAAACCATTGATTGCATCCCCACCCCTATCCCATCCCAAAAACTCCCCACCCCTATCCCATCCCAAAAACAAGGGAAAAGAAAAGGCTACTTGCCAACTTCATCTGGCACTAAATAACGTATGTAAGTGAGTACGTACCATTTCTTTGTCCGTCAGTCTTCAGTATAGAATGTTGATTCAATGAGTAAATGATAAGTGAAATTGACGCATAAACAAAGTTAGCTTATTCTAGCAGCAATTCTTGACTGACTTATTGAAAAGAATCTGAAATACATTTACCTTCTCAATATTCTGCGCAAGTAATACGCGTCCATATGTTCTGACATGCGAGACATGATGTAGGACTGCCACCAAAAGTTAATAGCAATGGTCAAATGATCACTGTCTACTTGGTGGAACCTGTACCAAAAAGAAAAATAAGCACAAAATAAGATCACTTAACCTGAAGATACAAATGGAAAAGGTTAAGTCCAAAAGAGCAAAGTATTATGAGAATGAGGACCTGCGGTAATTCTATGATATCTGCCATACGAATAAGAGTTCAAAAACAGACATGAACTATGCTATTATGTCTGAAAGAGCACCATCCAGTGGGAACAAGACCAACAGGCACTAAAAGAACATAAAAGTTTGCAGCATTCAATGTTGAATTTGTTTTCCACTTTTACTCAATTGCATCACCCGATTACCCTGTGACAGAATTATAATATATTTCTTCTACACATGAAAGTTTCTTGCACGATTATTCTATAACTAAACGATATAAAAAGATCTCTTGCAGTAAATACTTTACTTGTTCAATATTTCTTCACGATTTCTGCAACAATTTTAAGCAAAAAAAAAAGGGCAATGTCATAGTACGCCTCACATATATGGAGCAAAAACAAAATGCCCCCCTAAAGTTCCAATTTGTCTAATTACGCCCCTAAAGTTGCAAAAAAAAATCAATTGTCACCCCATTCAATTTGGCCATTCCAGACAAAAAGTGACTGAAATACCCCTCCAAGACAAAATTACTAAAAAAAATGAGAAATTCAAAAAAAATCAAAAGTAATATATAAAACAATCAAAAAGTTAAATACTATTTCTGTTTTAAAAAGAAAAATTAAAACTTTTTAATTTTCTTCCTAATTTTATCTTGGATGGGCATTTTGGTCAGTCTACATCACTTTCCGTCAGATTTACCGGCCAAATCGAAAGGGGGGCAACAATTGATTTTTTTTGCAACTTGAGGGGCATAATAAGAAAAATTGTAACTTAAGGCAGGCACTTTGATTTTACCCTATAAAAGTGGGGCATACTATGATGTTTCCTTAAAAAATAACTTGTAACTATAGGCTTCTGCAACCCAGCACTCTTATTTTCTTGGAAAGAAAATGACAAAGAGCTTTAAACAGATAATGAAACCCCACCTCAAAAGGAGATGGCTTTAACACATGTCTAGCATGCTGTAAGAATCTCAGACATCTTACTAAACCAATGCATGGCACCAAACACAATAGCTGCCACAAAAATGATGATAGTGATGATGATTATCTTAAAATATGAGAAACCTTACTTATTTTATAACAATCGAAACACACTAATAAAAACAACCAAATATTGATTTTATTCAAAATGCCCACATAATAAAGATAGTGCGGGAACCACTACATGAGCGCTACCAATGAAAACATTCGTGCAGTGCCATGAAAACCGTAAACAGAGAGAATGCACCATCACAAGAGGAAGACTATCACGATTGAAGATAATTGACTAGTAAATTGAGGTAAATTAAGTGAAAGAATGCACTTTCTATACATGAAGTAGCCCATGACCAAAAAAAGGAATGACAGAAGAAGCTGCATGATGGGTCAAAACAAATGACACGAGCATGGATCAGATTTTGTTTTGTGGCATTCCCAAAACTATGTTCAAATTAACCTAGTCAGATTCAAATCTGTCCTTCAGTTTTCGACAACTACACATAGGTTGCACATCATGATCGTTGTTGAAAATAACTGTATTATTACTAGTTCCAAGTCACAATTATCAGAAAGTAAATGAAAAGCTAGATAAGCAAAGAATATAACTGCTTCACAGCTAATAGATCGATGGTCAACAACAGAATGAGAAGAATATACTTATAAGTAAACCCAAAAAAGCCATCACCAATTACCGAAAAAAAAGCCATTACCAAAAAGCAGAAGATGACAAGAGAGATCGTTGGAGAGACAGTGAGGCCAGACACTACTAAACTCAAGAGAGTATGAGATATCCGGAACCTCAAAAGCTCAGCAGTATATTTGGCAAAAAAAAAAAAGACAGAAGGTTTCAAACAAAGCTAATATTGCTATCACAACACTTGAATTTAAACCTTACCAGCCTTCAGGAATGAAAAGCGCATCACCTGCATGAAGAACAACCTTCTGCGAGTATTCCATAGAGCATTCTGTTCTTGGATAAATTGAAAAATCAGGGTTCTCTAAAGCAACAGAACTGCCAACCACATGAAAAAAAATAGAACCCGCAAAAATTGAAACCTGAACATTCTCTCAAGCGAACATTTGAGGGTATTGAAATTTTGTGCAAATCTCATGGCCGTGAGAAGAATCAGAGAACTAGATTTCTGCTAGTAATTTAGAAAATTGCATACCTATGGTTTGAGGCCTCCCCATATATTCGCGTTGGATATAACATGGAGCTAGCAGAAGGAGGCCATAAGATAACTGCAAAGCATAGATGTTTTTCGTAATGATAAAAAATGAAAAATGAAAACTATTTCTGAAATAAATCCAACTGATTAAGTATAGAAGAAAAAAATTGGATTATATAGTCCTTGCTTGAATGAAAATAAAGCAGTCTCCTAAAATCCTGGAGATTTTTTTTTATAAGTAAGAAAACTTTATTGAAAAGAAAGAGAAAGAGGTAACAGTACAGGATACTATACTAACACCTAGAGCATACAAGCTAAAAACCTCAGAAAATCCGGGAAGCCCGAAAAGGGGCTCCCTAACACCGAACTAGCCCAAAGAAACAGAGAAAGCAACATAGAGCCCCTCAAACTATCCAAAGACGACGCCCTATCCTCAAAACATCTACCATTCCTTTCCCTCCACAAACTCCAACAAATACAAGCTGGGATCATCTTCCATAAAGCCAAAGCAGTTGGACCCTCAAACTTCCTCTTCCAACAATTCAACATATCAATAGGAAAGAAAACACATTTATGCAGGAAAGAAAGGGGCAGAGTTTTAATTAGTAAAAAATCATCGCATTGGTAGGGATAACAAGCCAATACGTGAAATTTCTTAACTCTGTTAGTTTTTTATAGACCAAAATCTCAGTGGATCTACCCTGTTTTTTGATAAGAAGCATATACGTGAATGTAACTGCTTTGCCAAAAATGTATTCTCAACAAAAGCCAGACATGAAATGGAGACCATAGGAAAGAAAACACATTTATGCAGGAAAAGAAAAGGGCAAAGTTTTAATTAGTAAACAATCAACGCATTGGTAGGGATAACAAGCTAATACGTGAAATTTATGAACTCTGTTAGTTATTGATAGACCAAAATCTCAGTGGCTCTACCCTGTTTTGTGATAAGAAGCATATACGTGAATGTAACTGCTTTGCCAAAAATGTATTCTCAACAAAAGCCAGACATGAAATGGAGACAATCTAAATAAAATAAATAAATTTTCAATTTCCTGAACTGTCTGGATAGAAACAGAGTGATTAGGTATAAAATAAATGTAACAACCACTTCACTAAATGAAGTCTCATATATATTTAAACCAATGGCACTTTTTCGTTGACAACAACTAATGGTTGAATTTCTAACCAAAAAAAAAACAGGCTTTTCAACGAAAAGTTACAAAACCTTAACCCCCTTCCACCTATTGTTCATTTGTTAAGGTAATTGGGGCATCCACTCTGGGAGCAATGAGGAACAATTAAGAACGAAACTGAAAGACTGAGTTCACCTTGTTTGCAGCCACCAACTACACATAGAAAATTAGGGTGTGGATCATAGTGAGTGCTTGATCTAGCTTCAGCATTGTTCATCCAAAGGTTGATAGACGCTAGTTCTTTCCTCTCTAAAAATGGAGGCTGCAGGACTCAGTCAATTAGCTGGAAAAAAATAATCTGTCAAAGGCCTCTATTGTGGAGAGTAATGGACTAGACAACCAAGAATTTGGAATGAAATATGCAAACCAATTCAATACCTTCCCTCAGAGATTCCAATTGAACCCTCTCTTTATTGTCAACATTCATAACAGGTACCTGAATAACATGCAATCACATATTCATCTCAATTTCTAAAGCTCTTGAAGTTGGAACCTGCGCTAAATAGATTTGTTCAGGGGCATCTTCTGAATGCTCTAGCCATGTTTCCCCATGCCCTTCCAACCCAGAGGACACGTCATGGCCACAACCTGTGGTTTGCATCCGTTGCTTACAATAGCCAATGAAGGTAGAAAATGGCAACAGAACCTATTAAAGAGAAAAAGAAAAAGTGCAATTGATCGCTAGTTTTAAACAATGAGAGAGAGCATTTCAAAGATATCCACAATGTTTACTACAACTATACAGAATGCTTACCCTCTCTTGACTTCTCAGCTCTCCATAGAAGACCGGAGCAGATCTTGATAGCATGGCCTCAACATTACACGACCCTACCCGTTCCTAGATGAGCATTAAAGAAAAACAAAATATGAGTTCAACCAATGATTATATAACTCGATAATTAATGCCTAAAAAAGCAATATTAGAAAAACCTTTGTAGCAAACTCAATAAGCCTATGACCAATAGTTTAAGTTGGTAACCATCAAGTGTCAGCTATGGCCAAATTTAAATATGTTAATAGCAAACCTCCCACTATGAAATACACATAGTGGCACGCACCGGATACAATTGCATCGCATATAATTCAAACGATAGATTATCAGTATACTGCAGTTGCTCGTGCTCATCCAAGCACAGCTACAGAGTGCTAACAGTCAATTGTAAACGTGGAAAAAAAACTGCTTAGTGATTTTATTCCGTTAGCCAAAACACCAACAGAACAGCGCCTACGCAAACCGAAATTACAACCGATAAACAATAAAGCTAAGTTGGACAGAACCTGCAAATAGTCGAGGCCACCATTGGAGGGATTCCATTTGGTGAAAGCTTTCCACTCCTTAATGCATCCAGTAAATAACTTTAAATGAAAACAATAAGAGAAAGAAGCAGAAAGCGAATACTATTTTCCCGAGAAAGGAAAAAGAGAATAGGAAGTGTAATAAGTAAATTTTCGCGGGAATGATAATTGTACGGCGGGAACGTTTCTGGATTCGATCAGAGATTCGAATTCTGAGGACGAAGGAATGTCTTCAAACCTCTGAACTAGTAGGGACTCGTCCATATTTCGGTGCTGAACGGACAAGCTACTCATAGCGAACGACGGGTTTGGATTGAACTTCAGAACCTTGGACGTCTGGCCATGACTTTTTTCTGATTCAGTTTTGCTTTCTACCCAAGCCTAGTGTTTAGGGATGACAGAGCGAGCGTCGATGGGCCTCTACGCAGAAGCCCAGAAATTTTAGGCCCAATACTGTGTCCCACAAAGGCAAACTCTCTTGATGCGAGGCTTAAGAGCAATTGGAATTTCGTTTTGGATGTACGAGTAAGACAGCAACGATATAACTAATAAGGAGAACTACACTTTCACACCTAAATTATCACTCAATTTGTAATATACCCTCCAAAATATCTTGATAATTGACCTCTTCAAACTACTACTTCCCTGCAATTTGCCGCCCAATTGAATATACAACCATTAAAACATATACAAACTATGCCACGTGACATTATCTCAATGGATCTATCTTTATCAATAAGGCATGTTGAAACTGATGAATATTTATGGTTAACACACCGGAGTAAATACATCTCGATCTTCATATAACTCCTCCTGTAAAAAATAACAAAAATGACCCCGGACACCGGGGTAAGGCATCTCTAATGCTTAAGTCAGTTTTTTGTTTTATACGAATGTCGTTATTTGGTTGCGTTAGAATCACCTACCTTTTTCGACTATCTTCTTCTCATTTTATAGAGTTTCTTCCACGTTCACATATTTTCCTTTTGGCAGAAATCTAGTCCCTATAACGTTGTGTCCCGTGAGATGTTCTTCACACGTCTCTTTAACGGGTACGTTATTTGGTCGCGTTAGAATTATCTACCTTTTTCGACTATCTTCTTCTCCTTTTATAGAGTTTCTACCACGTTCTCATATTTCCCTTTTGGCGAAAATCTAGTATCTATAACGTTGTGTCCTGCGAGATGTTCTTCACACGTCTACTTAACGGGTATTTGCTTTGATCACGGAAACGTTAGGATCGTGGAGTCTCCTCACGTTATAAGTTGTTTTATAGCTGCTCATGACACGTGTCATGATTCTTTCTTCTAGGCTTAAGGGTGTGTATGAGAAGTAAAATTTTAGGTATTGGGATTGATGAAAAAGTTAAGAGAGATGTAATTTTTTATATTTTTGTAGTGAAAAGTAGTGATTTGATGGGAGAGAGATTATATTGTAATTTTTTATTGTGTTAAAATTCTAGTGTGCAAACGGAGCCTTAATATGATATCGTTGATATGGGCTTAATCATTGTTATTGGACTTGGACGCGAGTGTGATCATATCTATCCGACCCAAATTAATTTGGGCTAGGTTTGATTCAGTATTAGTATCATCAGAAACTATGTAGAGTAATTGTTTAGATAACAAAATGTAATTGGAGTAGCAGTTTAGGGGTGATTGAAGTGTAATTTTCCTACGTAGAAAAAAAAAAGAAGTGTAATTTTCCTTGAAATATATTTATTTACTTAGAAAAATCAAGGGTATGTTTGCATCTAGAAAAAAAAAATTGGGTGAAGTTTTGAAAATTGAGGTAGATTAGAGTTTATTTAATTTTGTGAAAAAATAGTGAAAATCAAATTTATGTTTGAGAGATATTGAAAAAAATTTGAGTTGGGAGTTATGAAAAAATGAAGAGAGAGATTATTTGAGTAAATTTTGTATGTTTATTGTCATATAAATAGATGATTTGATCTAGGATAAAAATGACTTTGAAGTTTTTTATTATTATTTTTTAAATTTTCGAAAATAAAATAAAATAATACAATTGGTGTGGGCCCCTTACTCGGTATGAAATCGAAAACGTTAAAAAATAATAATAATTTGATTTTAAAATCGTGCTGTTTAAATATTTGATTAGAGGACCTATGATTTGGCACAATTTGAATTCTAGACCTGGTTGCATAGAAAAAAAAATCATAGACCTCGTTAATTTTTTCGTACAATATGTGTCGCAACATGCTGCCGTGTATAAACAGGTGTCCTTCAATCCTAAAATAAAAATAGAATAAAAAAATATATTTAAAAAGTGCAAAAAATAAAAATCTAACAAATGAAAAACAACAACAAAAATGTGAAGTAAATTAGGAAAGTCTAAAAAAGCACATTAAAAAATAGACATTTAAAGGAACAAAAATACAATTTGACAACAGAAATAAAACTAAAATGGAAAAAATGAAAAATTACCATAATAATTTGAAAAGTAAAACAAAGCACAACAAATATTAAAAGAAAACTTGATTGAGGCTAATTTGGTAAAGCAATAACATATCTTTAACAAAGTTGTACTTTATGGAGGCCCTCATAAACCCCTTCATCTTCTCCATTTATAATATGTTAAAAAAAGAAAAATCAATAACAACTATTTAGCCTCCTAGGCTGCCTCCAAAAGCCCCTACCTAAAAGCAAGGCTCCAACTTAAATCGATGCCTAAAAAAATATATATGTTTGAGGGTGAAAATTTTGAATATTAGAGTTTGAGAAATATTATAAAGTAAAGATATTTATGGGAGTTGATGAAAAAGTGAAGAGATGGAAGATTATTAATAAATATTATAATAATAAAAAATTATGTAATAAATTTTTTATTATTAAACTTAAATTTTTGGGCCCAAATTATTGAATCCCAAACATACTCATTGTATATATAAACTTTGTTTTGTGAGGCCCCAAATAAGATTTATTTCCAGCTAAAAAAATAATAAGTTTTCAATATAAACATTTTCTTGTTAACGAACGTATTAGCATTACATTATGTGTTTGTTTACTTATAAAGTTAATAGTTTACGCCTAGATATCTAATTTAAAGGAAAAATATTATAATAGGTAAAGGAAAAATATTATAATAGGTTCTATATTTATGGACAAAAAATTAAATTAAATCTCATAACTTTTATTTTATTTTATAACCTCCATAAGTTTTTTTTTTTAAATCAACTCTCTCCCTCTATTCCATTTGGCCCTTAAATCATAGGAAAAATGATGTGGATAGATGGAAATACCTCTTTACAAAAATTAGAAATAAATAAATATTAAAAGTAAATATTAAAATAAAATAAAATTTTCAATGTTTTTATTTATATATCTTTTTAATTGCCAAATTTATAAAGCCTGATTAGACAAATTATAAGTTATAAGATTCAATTTGATTTTTACTCATAAATATAAGACATACGATGATGTTTTTTCTAATTTAAAATATTAATTTGATCATATCAAAATAAAAAGAGCTGGTCCTTAGATTTTGGCATTAAGCCTCTACTTATATATATTGAGACGGGACATAGTATTTGTCATAATAAAAAAATTTCCTAGACAATTCGTAGAGGGATAAGGCGATTAATTTTTTTTTTTAAAAACGTACGGTATTATGGCTGCGTTTGCGTCCTAAAATTTTACACACTCTAAAATTTTAACACAATAAAAAATTACAATATAATTTCTCTCTCCCACATCAAATCACTACTATTCACTACAAAAATATAAAAAATTACATCTCTCTTCACTTCTCACTAAACCCAATACATAAAATTTTAACAACACTAAAATTTTACAACACAAACACACTTATCTTACTTCACTCCACTGGGCGAGAATTATTCTCAATTTATTATTTCTTTTAATTCCTAAATTTTCATTTGTAACCAGAATTCAAGTGGAATAGAATGGACTCTGTTAAGCAAGCATGTTACTTTTTTTTCCTAAGCAAGCAAGTTACTTACATGTGTTTGTACTTCAAATTTTATAAACTCAAATAAGAATTCATTTATCCTTCATTTTCTGCTCTCTTTGCATATCCACTAATCTGTTTTTAATCGTATGTTCACGTGCATGCCTCCTTAAAGAGGAAGCAACCTTCATGTGAATGTTTCAGGGCATGATTGTTTTCAAACGATTGGTAGAATATTGAGTATTTTGAGAAAATATTTAGGTGATGTTGGAGTTGTATTGGTGTTTGTGTAATAGTTGTTGAGGTGTAAAAAAGTAATTATGTTTTTTTTAAGGTTGTTGTTTGTAGATTATTTTTTAGGCTTAATATACGCGCGTGCCCCTGGGGTTTAACGTTTTCTCAAAAATACCCCTAGGGTAATTTTTGTTGTCCCACTACCCCTGAGGTATATCTACTTTCCCCGTTTTATCCCTCCGCCAACATTCCGTCTATTTTTGAACGAAAATTGATGACGTGGACCAATTAACCACGTCACATCCGCACGTGTTGCAGTTTAATTGGATGTGACGTGGTTAATTGGTCCACGTCATCAATTTTCGTCCAAAAATATACGGAATGTTGGCGGAGGGATAAAACGGGGAAAGTGAATATACCTCAGGGGTAGTGGGACAACAAAAATTACCCTAGGGGTATTTTTGAGAAAATGTTAAACCCCAGGGACACGCCCGTATATTAAGCCTATTTTTTATTGGGATGAGTGAAAAAGATAAAATAATATTTAAATTGATGGTTATTTATTTGTTATTACAGTATAAATATTTGAAAGGTAAAAAGAGAGAGAAAGAAGAAGCAGAAGACAAACGACTAATGCGGTTAAACAAAAAAAAACGAAGAAGAAGACTAAAGAGAAAATAATGGTTGACGCCTGGACAAGCTGCAGGAAAGGGGGCAGGTATCGAAAATGATATTTAATGTTCGCCCGAATGACCATATTGCCCTCCACCAAAACCTTAATGTTGGATAAAACAATTGGGTATTTCGTCTATTCACCTGTCTGAGTGGTTAATGAGTTGAATGTGTGGGACCATATATTTTTTCAAATTCTGGTTTTACCCTTCGGTATTTATTTCCTCAAAGCACTATGGAAGGGTATTTTGGTAATGTTCCATAAGCATGGTCAGGGTAAAAATGAAAAATATTTAGCTGCATCCTAAATTTAAACATGTTTGGTTGATTTTGTGGAAACTTGAATGCAAATTTGTGATAATTCACCGAAACGAACATCACCTTAGGCCCAGAAAAAAATAAATTAGGCGCTCATGATGCTCACTACTCCACTTGAGAATAATAGAAACCCTCCTCATCTGTTATAGGCCGTCCGAGCTCTTAATCAATTTTTAAGCAGTGTTATTCGGTTAATATGGAAACTAACTAGAAAGAAAACTATTGTGCACGTTGCCCTTACAATCCAACTACCATAATTACGAAGGACACAAAAAAGAATGCCCCAACAATAATCATTTCATATTTTTGACGAATATTTACAAGAAATTATCTATCTCTTCACATTTTCACAACCTCCAACACACTAAAATATATAAAATTTATTTAAATCATATTTCTCTTTATTTCTTTAACCAACCCCGACACCTTAAAAATTTTACAAATAAACACCATGATGCACCTGTACTAAGCACGTAAAAGCCCCCAAGCCATGTGGTGGGGTACACTTAACTTTAGCATAGTTTCTCGGAGTGGGAAATGGAAAGAAAGATCTATATAATGTTTGTCAAAGACATGAGAGTATCATCATCATGCTCCTAAGCAATACTTTGAATATCCATACTGTTTTAAATAATTTTATATTCGAATTATATTGTATAATTTAAAAAATAATAA
This sequence comes from Myrica gale, assembly GCA_963930655.1. Classification (NCBI taxonomy): domain Eukaryota; kingdom Viridiplantae; phylum Streptophyta; class Magnoliopsida; order Fagales; family Myricaceae; genus Myrica; species Myrica gale. The sequence continues at coordinate 10,539,725 of OZ005610.1, read as the reverse complement.
ATATAATAGGTAAACTTACCTGTTCGAAATTTTATATGGACAATATTAAATAATATAATGTCTATCTATAATGTCTACTTATTTCTAAATTATATCCTACCTCATTCGAGTAAAAAATTACTGAAAATCTTAATTCGTCATCGTGGTCCTTGTTTTTAGGTTTAATTCTATTAGTCCTTATGGCATTTCAAAATTTCAAACTAATCCTTATAGTTTTTATTTTTTCTTAAAGTAGTTTCTACGAAATCTTAATGTGTCAATATAATTATATTAGTATCTGGACTTAGATAACAAACTCCAATATGATTAAAGAAAACACGTGTTAAATAATACTTTTTTAATTATAAAAGATTGATGAAGTAATTAGGCTTTGTTTTTGTTTATTTGAGACGTGTCGGCAACGCCGCGCTGGATCGCGCTTTGTTAGGTGACATCACGCGGCCTGGCTCGCTTTCCTCTGAAGCTTTGTCTAGGATGGTGGCTTGGTCTAGTAGACCCTGACCATGGCGTGTTCGTTGTAGGTTTGTGAATAGTGCTTTACTGCGGTACGACTGGTTCTATATATATTTGCAAGTGAATTCAATGCATGTGTTTAAAGAAAACTTCTCTGTTCCACGGTCACAAAAGCAGGGCCCTTCGTACCAATTCCAAATTTTCGGGCTTGAATTTTCAAATTCAAAGCAAAGTTGTGCCGGTACGTTTGAGGGTGAAAATTTTGGATATTGAGGTTTGAGAAATATTATAAATTAAAGAAATATTATGGGAGTTGGTGAAAAAGTGAAGAGAGAGGAGATTATTAATAAATATTATAATAATAAAAAATTATGTGGTGAATTTTTTAGTAGTAAACCTAAAATTTTGAGCCCAATTAATTTGGACTCAAACATGTCCCAAGTCTCGAAGACAATTAAAAATAAGAAATTTCCCATCCCATTAGGTAAAGTATCATATATACAGAATCCAAATATGAAGTATTGGTACCAAAATGTCTACCAGTTCAACAGGGACATGCTATTTGTACAAAAACTAATATAACTTCAAACTACCCTCTCTTCGCCATTCTCAAACGGAAAATACAAAAAAAATTGTTAAACTATTTCAATTTAGGTGAAAAAGTTGGAGATCATATTCGAAAAAATGTCAGAAATAGTAAGATATATATGTGACACCTTAAATTATATATATGGTGTGAGAAATGAAAAAGGAATAGTATAAAGTAAAATCTCGCATTGGTTCTTTGTTCATGAGTTAAATAATGATTTTAAATTTTTTTTACTAACTCTTTTGAAGTCAAAACGCAGATATAACTAATACATCTTATAATATACATGAGGGTGAACACAAACATATAAATCATATCATAAATTCAAATTTCTTTCGTTTTTTTAATGCACAGTAACCTGTTTGGATAGCATAAAACAAAATTATTATAATCCTTTTAAGACAAGAGGAGGAGGAAGCGGAGCGGAAGATCTGAACAAGCAAAGAAATGGGTGGTTCAAAATTTGAAGTGTTCAAGCCAACAAAAATAGAACAATTCCTGTATTTTTGGAGGGTGGTTCAAAACTCGGCCTAAGTTATAATTGATTTTTTTTTAGCACTATGTTATAATTGCTTCCTTTCGCGCTTTCACATTCAAAACGTCTAGCGTGGGACCCACTCCACGCGCTGTCTCCTGCAGATAGTGGAACCATCGAACCCCTTTTCTGTTTATTTTCATTTTCTTAGGATCTGTAAAAATTTTTACCAACTCACAATAAAATACTGTAATATAATTTCTCTTTCATCAAATCATAACTTTTCACTACAAAAAATATAAAAAATTATATCTCTCCTCACTTTTCACTAAACTCAATACCATCACTAAACTCAATACCAAAAATTTTACAACACAAACACAACCTTAAAGTTTGTGCTCTTAACCATTTCCACTTCAATATACGCGCCTCCACTCATTCATTTTCATTCCACATGCGGCTAGTTTCCTAAATCCACCACTGGCCTGCTCAATCCCGGCTAAAACCAGCACCTACATTGGATAGATCGGTTTTTAAATAATTATCACCTACATCTATATTGTTAAGGACAAAAATCGGCCCTTAATGGTTACTGTTTTAGCGATGACTGTTTTTTATTATCCAGGTTGTCTTTGAGTGTTAAAATTTTGGGGCGATTAAATTTTAGGGTATTGAATTTGATGAAAAGTGAAAAGAGATAATTTTTAATATTTATTATAGTGAAAAGTAATTATGTGATAGAAAGAGATATTATATTGTAATTTTTTTATTGTATTAAAATTTTAGGAAATGTAAAATTTTACACTTCAAACGCACCCGCACATTTATATTGAGTCATTTTTTAATATTTTACGCACTTAACCCAATGTATTTTTTTATTTTTTCTTTTGATCCATTGATCACATATCAATAAATCTAAACTAATGAAATCCAAAATCAATAAAATTAAAGAACATCTTAAAAGGAGCAACAATTGAAATCAAAGCTCAAAATTCTAGAGAGAGAAAGAACAAATTGCATCTTACTAGAGATGAGATGGTAGTTTACTCACCAAACCCCTCACGTATTTACAATCCTCCAAGGAATTTTGAGCATTCAAAACTGCAGCCTTAAGCTCAGGCAATCATTTATCCATGTCGTTTTTTTCTTGTTCAGCAGCCAAATTCAAACAATAACTTGTTGTCCTACACAGAACGGTAGTCAATAGATGTTAAACCAATCATCTAGAGGTGAAGAGAAATTACAGCATAACATAATGCATTACGATCATTCCCAATTCGACTGGCTCAATAATATTGTAAAATAATTTCAAAGAGATCACGAGAGTTATATGCACCAAATACAGCAAGAAGATAAAGGCAAAGAACATGAAATAAATAAACCATAATTGCATGTAATAAATAAACCATAATTGCATGTCTTGAAAGATACAGATCTCAGCAAGAAGTTGAAACAGCCAAGCAAATTAAACAAATCAGATTGGTAAAAGACACTAGTCTGGTCATTGGCGGTTCAAACCTTCAAGTTCAATGTGAAGACTAACTTCAACAAGCACTTGTCGTATATGAACCAAATTTATTGCCTTTGCCAAGTCCTCCATCACACTAGCCTCAGAACCACGAAGTTTCAAACAAAATTCGAGGGACTCCAACACCGATGCTAAACTAGCATCTAAGTCCTCCAAGCCTAATGATAAGAGTAAAAGTTATCAGGTCAAGCAACCGATCTAGAGAGTAATGAAACCCCAAAATTGAATTTCAAACCTTAGAAATTGCAAACAAAGGGGAGCAAATTAAAACAAGTTAAACAATAGTATATGTCCCAATACTTTCAATAGAACAAATTAAAATCAACAAACCCATTGATTTTTAACCTCATACCAAAATGAATCTTAAGCTTTGAGAGAGATATGTTAGAGGAGATGAGAAGAAATTCAAGTGTGAAGAAGGGGAGAAAAGGAAGAAGTTGTGGTCGGCAAAGGAGGAGCGGCCGGAAGGCGTGGTCGGCGAAGGGTTGTGCAGCCTGTGCACAGGAGAGGGAAAGTAGAGAGAGAGGGGCACGACAACTAGCGGGAGGATGTCGGGGAAATATAAATTGAGGGAAGTGACAATGTCAAAGAAATATAAAGTATGCACTTGACGTCCTAGCGGTCTTTCGGGCCTAGGCCTTATGGGGTCCATAGATCCTTCTTTAATTTATGGGGCTCTCTCTATAAAACCCGCACGCTCTCGCTAAGCTGGGCCGAGAAATATCTAATCCATCATTGTCTATTAAAAAATAAAGGGAATTTGTCAACTTAGTCCCTGAGTTTATACCCCTTTGGCAAATGGGTCCTTAGATTTCAAATTTCAAAATTTTAGTTCTTGAGTTTTCGTTGTTTTACAAAATGGTCATTCCGTCAGGGATCCGTTAGTTTCCATAACGGAAGGTCACATCAGCTGACAACTCAGCAGCTGATGTGACAATGAAAATTGACAGTTTAGTCCTTAAGTTTTACGTCGTTTTATGTTTTAGTCCTTAGGTTTAATTTTTTAAACTTTTAGTCTTTCAGTTTACATTTTTTGACTAAATGGTCATTCCATTAAAAATTATTGTTCAAATTTTGAAATACAAATTTTGGCCTTGAATACTGAATAATAACATGTCATTTTTAGTTTTGACAATTTTAATAACACATTTAATAGGACTAAAAAAATTTAAAATTCAATTTAAATCCTAAAAAATCTACAATTTTCATTAAAACTTATCCTCTGAATAGTAAAAAGTTCTAAACGTTACAAATATATATATATATATTTTTAAAGAAAGAGAATATGAATGTTTTCTACTCTTTTAGAATTATCAAATTCTTTCTTGTCTATATATATTTTGTATTATGTCTACAATGTTTAGTGTCTGCATACTCAATTTTTAACAACTATAAATGCGTCTTGTATATTCTTAAGTAAAAAAATTAGAAAATATTTTTCAGAATTTTAATTTTATTTCTATAAAAAAGTAAATAATATACAAAAATAAATATTTTAATAATAATAATAATAATATAATATGGTCTATGAATTATGCCTTATAGGTCTTTGATTTTCTTTGTAAAATACGATCTTACTTCCATATTATGGGGGCATGTGCGAGGATCAAACCAATTAAAGAATTTTATATTATTATTATAGTATTTATTTTTGTATATTATTTACTTTTTTATATAAATACAATTAAAATTCTGAAAAATATTTTCAATTTTTTTACTTAAGAATATATAAGACGCATTTATAGTTGTTAAAAATTGAGTATGCAAACACTACAAGAAAGAATTTTAAAATACTAAAAGAGGAAAAAACACTCATATTCTCTTTCTTTTTTAAAAAATAAATATATTTGTAACTTTTAGAACTTTTTACTATTCAAGAGATAGAGTTTTAATGAAAATTGTAGATTTTTAAATATTTAAATTGAATTTTGAATTTTTTTTAGTCCTATTAAATGTGTTATTAAAATTGTCAAAACTAAAAATAACATGTTATTATTCAATATTCAAGGCCAAAATTTGTATTTCAAAATTTGAACAGTAATTTTTTATGAAATGACCATTTATTCAAAAAATGTAAATTGAAGGACTAAAAGTTTAAAAAATTAAACCTAAGGACTAAAACATAAAACGACGTAAAAATTAAGAACTAGACTGTCAATTTTCATTGCCACATCAGCTGCTGAGTTGTTAGCTGATGTGACATTCCGTTAGGGAAACTAACGGATCCTTGACGGAAGGACCATTTTGTAAAACAACGAAAACCCAAGGACTAAAATTTTAAAATTTGAAATCCAATGACTCATTTGCCAAAAGGGTGTAAACCCTGAGACTAAGTTGCCAAAAATAAAAGAGAAAACAAATAAATTGAGATTTGCGAAAAAAAATTGGAGTTATATCTATCTTCGTGAGTAAAGTAAGCTCACTCTCCCAGAATGCGACTGAGGTTGTGTTTGAGTGATAAAATTTTGGAAAATTTGCAGTTTAGTCCCTAAGTTTTGGGCATTTTTTCAATTTAATCCTTTATTTTCAAACTTCAAAATTATAATCCTTCAGTTTTCTATTTTTGACAAAATCATCATTCCGTTAGTATTCCGTCTCTCTTCTTAACGGTAGCACTTGCCACATCAGCTTGAACCCCATGTGACACTAAACTAAGTCATGTCATTTGCCAACTTAGCTTCCAGATCAAAAGGAGGTTGTCAGCTACCATGCTCTCCTCTTCGCAAACAAATTCTCCACGGTGGTTCCTCTCTAACTCCCGCAGCTCTCTAATTCTTCTTCATGGCAGATTCTACAGTATGAAAATACATACTTTGATTTCAAATCATCCACAAACAACACAACTTTAGGGATAGTTCCGGATGAACTCGAACACCTGGAGCTCCACTGTCTATGTTATGAAGGAGCGCGTTAACTAGAACATGAAGGATGAGAGACATTTACATTTGTATTCGTTGAAACAGGAAACTATGTCTCTCATTATCAAGAAAAAATCTTTGATCTCTTCTCCTTTGACTGTAAGGTTATACGGTTATGATAGACTATTGTCATACGTCTCTAGACTTTTGCAGCACATTACGTGTTTGATAAAATGTCAAATAGAGTAAACTAGCACAAGTCACAACCAATTGGAATATAAATAGACAATGGTTGTACTCTGATTATTCATTGAATAAGAATACATTTGTTATTGATCAAAATCTGTTAGTCTTTAACCATTTCTGCTATCTTGTTTGTGCATACCAGAGCTAACTCCCCCATTCAATTCACACTATACAATTTGTGTCCATATATGTACAGAATAATAAATAGCAAACTTTGACGACTCAGCCCAATATTCTTTGGCATTTTGACAAACACCTAGTGCCTTATACAATGACAAAGTATTGACGAGCTAAAGTTGTTACAAGAAGATTTCTAAATACAACCAATTCTCAAACAGAAAAAATGGCCTTCATCTTCTTCATCTGATACTACAAAATCTGTGTCACAAGCACAGTGCCCCTAGTCCCGTTACTCTGAAGGCTTCAAATACACTGCATAAAGACTTGAGAAAACATTGGAAAAAAATTTTTTTTGTTGAATTCGAATGGGCAGGTCCATGGTCTCTTCTGGCATTTCACTGAAATTTTCTCAAATACCCAAGTTGGTTCCACCACCAACGCCTACAAAAGCGTCTTCCATTGGACTTTAGCAAGAAACCCCAACATAGGTTTGGAGGGATTCAATTTTTCGAGGCCAAACTCGTAAGAGGACTTTGCACAAAGGTTGTTGATCTGAGATCCCAACCATAAACAATACCCAAAGATTGGAAAATTGGTGCCCAATCAACTGGACCCACCCAAAGATTGGTACCCAAAGATTTCTGATGAAGAATCAGAAATTCACGAGGATGATGATGAGAGTAAATCAGCAATTAAGTGGACGGAGGATGACCAAAAAAACCTTATAGATATGGGGACTTCAGACCTAGAGAGGAACCAAACTGTGGAGAATTTGTTTGCGAGGAGGAGAGCAATCGCATAGTAGCTGACGACCTCGTTTTGATCTGGAAGCTAAGTTGGCAAATGTCGTGGCTTAGTTCAGTGTCACGTGGAGTTCAAGCTAACGTAGTGAGTGCTACCGTAGAGAGACGGAATGATTTTGTCAAAAATAGAAAACGGAAGGATTATAATTTTGAAGTTTGAAAGTGAAGTACTAAATTGAAAAAATGTGCAAAACTTAGAGACTAAACTGCGAATTTTCCTAAAATTTTAGGGAGGTTAAAATTTTAGGTTATCAAATTTGGTGAAAAAGTAAAGAGAGAGATAATTTTTAATATTTATTATAGCGAAAAGTAATGATGTGATGAGGAAAAAGAGATTATATTGTAAATTTTTATCGTGTTAAAATTTGAGAAAGTGTAAAATTAAAGTATCTTCAGTAATAGGTCCAACCTTAAGAAGGTCATCCATTGCTGTTAGGACATATAAACGGTTTCGGTACGGTTTTGACCAAAACCGGTCCGGTTTCGGTCCGGGTTGTCCGGTCCGACCGGTTTGGTGGACAGACCTAGTGCTCACCTTAAATTAGGTCCCGTGTTCGGATTCACTGACCCATTGTCAGCTTCACGAGATTGGCGACAATTTCAGCTTTGGATATTGTGCCGAGTAATTCTTCCAGCTTACTGGAGTGTGAAAAATTTGTTATTGGAGTTTGTAAAATATTATAAAATAAAGATATTTTATGAAAATTTTATTATTGGAGTTTGTAAAATATTATAAAGTGAAGAGAGAATATTTTTAATAAATATTATAATAAAAAAATCATGTGATGAATTTTTTAATATTAACTCTAAATTATTTGGGACTTAAAAATCCCCTAAGTTGTAGTGGCATATTTCTTTTTTTTGTTGTTGTTGTTTAATTTGTTCTATTTAATTACAAATAGTTGATCATTTAAAACAATGTCCCGTGACATCTTAACAATGTCTTGCGATTGGGGGGTCGCACCCACTATTTTTTTATTCATTTACTTTGATATTTAATTGTTTTAATATTTTTCTAATACTAAAATAGGATGTGTATGGCACGTCCCCTGATCTGATCTGGTATCAGTTAAAAAAAAGAGAGGAAGAGTCTTCCCACACGTTGCAAAGTGAGCATTTCCTGGATCGTGAGTCTATGCTATCACTTCTAATTTCAATTTTATCTTTGATTTTTTTTTTTTTGGAGAAATTACGCTTTTCACTCTCAAACTATCATACTTTTTTTACTTTGCACTTCAAAGTACCACTTTTGTTAGATTTCACCTCTAAACTACCATGACCCAACAGTTTGCACCCTTCGTTCATAATTTATGTCAATTTAGATGGAAAACGTGCGGTCGACCGCTAGCTGAATGTTACTATTGTAGCAAGTAGCGAATACTCACGTGAGACGCACATAATGAGTTTTCTGTCTAAATTGACGAAAATTATGGACGGAGGGTGCAAACTGTTGGGTCATAGTAGTTTGAGGGTGAAATCTGACAAATTAAAAATTGGAATGTAATTGTATTATCAGGTGCAATATTTTAAGAAATAAATTAAAAATTACCTTAGTAAGAGGAATTAAGATAATAAATACCTACTATAGGACCCTAATTTCATTTTTTTACTGAAAATATAATAGGTCCTTAGATAGTGGATATAGTGAAATTATATATATATATATATAGAGAGAGATTTATTTGTTTACGGGGCAAAAATATCAACAGAAGAGAGCTTAAATGGTTTTTTTTTTTAAATTTCTTTTGGGCAATTAGCTTAAAATAATAAAAAAACAAACAAATAAAATACAACGTCGGAGACTGAGAGGCAATCACGTCTTGGACGTAAATCTCGATACGCCACGTGGAGGACTCGCAGACGTGGGACCCGCGATGACGTGGTATAACCTAGAGAGGGAGAGAGAATGCATTTAAGAGAGAGAGAGAGAGGGGGGATATAGAGCGAGAAACAAGGCGCGGTGAGGCCGTCCGAAACCAGGTACAGAGACATAAGAGACTCAGAGAGAAGCGTTTCCCCTATTCTTCCTTTTTTCTTTATATCTATTTATCAGTCTTACATATCTCGCCCCCTTTCTTTCTCTCCTTCACCGAGGTCTGCGATTCCCCTTCCCTTTTTGTTCTCCTTGTTCCACGGATTCGGAAAAAAAAGAGAAGATAAAACAATTTTTTTTTGAAAAAAATCATCATCCGATAGAAAAGAGAAAGTACACACGGGGAAAGAGCGGCGAACACAGATCACGGAAGCGCATCTAAGGGACATTTGAATTCGTAGATCTCTGCGCTTTTGATATCCTGCAGCTGATTTCGATCGGTCGGTTGATACATTTGCATTAGCAGCTTAGCTGTTTCTGTTGAAATTTTGTTTGTCTTTTGGAATTCGTGGATTGTGTGGAGGTTCGGGAAGATTCTTGGGGAAGGGGGTCGGATCTGGTAATCGGAAAAGGGAGTTCCGGCGGATGAGAGAGAGTGCCTCACATGTTTCAGGGATCGAAACGGAAAACAATGAAATGGGTTACATTGCTTAAGGACTTCAAAGAGAAGGTCGGTCTAAGTCAATCTCCGTCTACTGCCGCGACTGCCACTTCTTCTTCTTCTTCCTCCTCCTCTTCGGCTCCGTCGTCGGCTCGCGATCACAATGCTCCTTCTTCAACTCGTTGGCAAGACTCCTCTTCCTCTCCCGCGAGGTTCAATACTGTTTCTTTCTTTCATCTTCTCCTTTATCCTCTCAATTTGGTCACTCATTTGAGGTGATGAAAATGGTTTTTCACTGATGAAATGAACTGTGGTCAGTGCTACATTGGCTTAATAGTGTCGTTGTCGAATTTGATGCGGGTTTAAGCTTGTGCTGGTTTGGACTTAAAGGGCGAATTTGGGTAGGTTTTGGGGTTGAGGAGTAATGACGAGAGCAATTTCCGTATTCCTGAGTTTAGCATGTGGAATGATGGAGCATAGTTATCGATGCTTTTTCTGATTGTTTCCCAGTGGGGTAGCTCTTTTGAGTACCTCTTGACCAGAGCATTCGAGTTTGGTGCTTGATGAATTTCGTAATAAATAGATGGATTTGTATTCTGTAGGTTTTGAACTAGGTCCTTTTGCTGCTGATGGCGTTCGATGTGGCATTGGTGGCCAAATGATATTTCTGGGGAGCATTAGTAGTGTGTGTTTAGGTTGAAAAGATAGCTGGTGGCTTCATTTCCTGTCTGTTTTTACTGTTGATTGATAACACTGGCGTCTCATTGATGTGCTAGGGGGTGTTACTACACTATGATTTCATCCTTTTAACTTCCAACTGCAGAAACTTCTGCTGTGTGTTCTCCAATAATATAGGCCAGTTATTGCATTGTTGCTGTATGTTCTCCATCATAGAGGCCAATTATTGTTTTGCTGGTAGGTTAAAAGGGAACTGGTTTCCAACTTTATCCTGCCATCTTCTCTTAGGTTTCCTCGATGCCAGCCACTGAACCAAATTTAGAATTTTCAGTTCTTTCTTGGTCAGGGATCAATCCGTGTCTCTTCACTGCAATATTACTTCTTTTCTATTTTATTGCTCTAGGATAGATGTTAACCGAGTCTTACCGTGGCTTGGGATCAGATGTCAATAACCAGAAATGTTGCAATTCATCTGTTTAAGGTGGGTTGCATGAGTTTGAGGATATTGGATTTGTGTGTGTTGAGATTATTTCAAGTGTTTAGGTTGGCTTACTATCGGGACTGAGCTAACATGTTTCACCAATATGCATTTCTGATGGTATAGGATATAACCGTATCTGTTATTAAAGTAGTTATAATCAGAAGCTTATACTTGTCCAGTTGTTCTTATCATCAATTATGATAACTTAAGTCATAACACGTGGCTTTTGGTAGTCTATGCTCTTCCTTTGTATCTTCTGCTGTTGGAGTGACCCTTAACTTGACACCATAACTTTTGGGTATGTGGAGCACCTTTATGTCCAGTGTTCAATTCTTCAATTCGCATAAGGTATAGATTGAAAGAAACCCAGGGAAGTCAAGGATGATCTTTTCACCTGCGAAAGCAGGGGCAAACATAGTATCCATGATAACTTTTCGACTGCTTACAATATTCATGCATGCTATTGATCTTTATTCCCTTGAAATCAGAGACAATCATGAACTGGAATTGGATTTCAAGAGATATTGGGAAGAGTTCCGGTCATCCAGCTTGGAAAAGGTTCTTGCTTGTCTATATATGGTCATTTTTGGTTTACTATTCTGTGTACTTGTACTTCAAGCGGAATCATTTATTAATGAATTTTTCATCATTCATGCAGGAGAAAGAAGCGGCCTTGAATTTGACTGTAGATGTTTTTTGTAGATTAGTGAAGCAGCACACTAATGTAGCTCAGTTACTTACCATGTATGCTCACGGTTCCTCCTTATACCATTTCTTGTGTTGAAGTGAGCATTCTTTTATGAAAACATATAATTTACTAGAATGGTCATTGCTATATGGTAGCTTCACTTTGGAGTAGAATGAGAGGTTTATTCAGACCTTTCTGTCAGAAGAATTACAGTACTTGGTGCATTTGTTTGCTGTTTCTTTTCTTTTGCTTTCTTGAGTGGCTTCCCCTTGGTGTATTTTTGATGAATTTTCTTCAGAATGAAAAGATGATGCATGCACTTAAGAATTTTTTTATGAAGCAGAAACAGTTGAGTTGACAACAGAGTAACTTCGAAAACTTCTATTAGAAATCAGTGAAGATGTCCATTTCACTGCAGGTGAGGGATTTCATATTGGTAAATGGACGCTGGCTTTGTACCCTTTTTGGGTTAGTCAATTCTATAAAGAATAAAAAATGGTTTACATGCCTAATAACTCCTTCTCATGTGGATTAGCGTCACCTTTCTACTTTCATCCCCTGGAAGTTTTCCTGGCTCTTAGTTCGAGGGATTCAAAAGTATTTAGAACTTGAATGACCTACCTTCCGGCTAATTAACGAATTTTGATCATTGTGATTTTTGAATAGCTATGTAAATAGCCCCTTTGGTAGCTAATCATTTATTCCAATTGAAGATTTGGGTAAAATAAGCTGCTCAGCTCACATCTAGATGTGATGACATCTTCCAGTTGCTTGGTTGACGAACTGAAGAATTATGTTCATTATAGGAACATGAATTCATTTCCACTTAATATTGGAAACAAATTCATATTCATGCATCCCCTTTCTTTTCTTTATGTTTATAGGATGAGCCTCATTTGATTGCTTCAATGGACTTTATATATCTATGCAGTCCCTTGGTAAAACTTGTTCAGGTGGAAATATAATTTTGATTATTTTCCATTTCCTTCTTCTCCTTTTTGAGCCTTCTTTCTTTTTTATTTTTTTTGGGGAGGATGTCGACTTATACATTTTATTTTTCTTTTTCCTTAATCTAATAATGAACCTCGTATATTTTCTACTTGTGTGACATACGTAAGCATTGCCTTTTGTTTTATTTATGATCTTTTTTCAGATCCAGTCAATGCGCTCATGTAATTTCCAGTATCAAATATGTTGTAATGTGATAGATGATTGATCTCATACTTGCTTTTTCACCAATAAATATTATCTTCATTGTGCAATGGGTTATGCTTTTAGTTTATGAAATCGAGTCTTTACAATGGATTGTTCATACCAAGTTCATCTGGTCGTTTGTTTTTGAGTAACTGAATAACTTTGGTGCTCTCTGTTCTAATAATTTGTGATCTGTTTGATTTTGACATTGTGACTGATTCTGAAAGTGTGGGTGGTCACAGCTTAGTTGAAACACACATTTTCTCTTTTGTCGTGGGAAGAGCATTTGTAACCGATATTGAGAAGTTAAAAATCAGCAGCAAAACAAGGTCTTTGGATGCAGCTGAAGTGTTACGGTTTTTTACCCAAGTCACAAAGGTTTGCCTGTCATACATCTGTCTCTGAATGTTGGTTATTTTAACCACTGATTGGTTGCTTGTACTCATGTTATGCATACTTCTGTGCAGGATGGAATCAGTCACGGTTCTAATTTGTTAACTGCAATTGAGATTCTTGTATCTGGGGTATGTTTCTTTACTCTTCGGTAGATTAAGAGTCATTGTTCTGGAGTTTTTATTTCATAATTGCTATGTGTCTTGTGTCTCTAGTTTGAAACATATTTTGTGTGCTGTCTTGTTAGACATTGTAGTCTGTCCTGATTTTCTCGTAGTCTTCAACCTGAACAATATGCAATGATTAGCTGAAAATAATGGGATTAGTTTTGAGTACCTGTCATTACCGTGCTGAGACGATACATGTTACCTCCTACAGTACATGAGGTGGCTTAAAAATGATAGTTTGTTAAATGCAGCTATGTACATGTGACTAGGCATTCTAATAATCTATTTCTTGTCTCATTTTTTAAGCTTTTTGCACAATTTTATAATTGCAGCCTGTTGATAAGCAATCTCTCCTTGATTCGGGCATATTATGTTGTCTCATTCATATTCTCAATGCCGTTCTGGATCCTTATGCGAGTAGTCAAAGGATAAATGCTACTGATCACGACGGACGATTGCTAGCAGGAAAAGATTGCAATGGTGATGTTGGGCAAGTCCGCCGGCTTGAGGTATCTTTTCTTTCTCAACGCAGACACATGTGTGTACTCAATCAAATATAGTTCAACACTTTTTCTGCCTAGAGCGAAGGTAATATAGGTCAAACACACACATGCATGCACAGATAGTGCATGTTCTTGGTGAATTGAATATCGCTAGCCATCTTCCCTTGAATCACGTGAAATATGTGAAGCTTGCGAAAGATCAGCTCATGAAGATATGTGTTAACTTTTCATCTATGTTTTTGCTCTTGTTAGATCTCCAGTGATGGTTTGTATGGTTCATACAGTAGCAAAATATCGAAATAAATACAAATATTGCGATTCTAGGTTGTTGTTGGCACATTTTATGTTAAAATGATATCTATTAAATTTATAATTCTGATCTTTGATCTTAGTGTTGAGATAATATCTTTGAAACGAACCTAATGGGCCTACTAACGTCACCCAGATCTTGCCTGCGAAACCATGAACCCTTTCACGACTGCTTCCTTTTTTCCCTTCAGAAGCACCAAACCTAGAACCCTTTTTTGGGTTCCTTTTCTTTTTGTGTGCTAGTTGAAATATGTAAACGGTTTTCAGGCCGGAGAAATACATGAAAATGTTTTAAGCATTAGTTTTGTGGGTCGCCCCAACGATGGATATATTTTCTAGAAATATTTTCAAATATTCGCTACTGAAAATATTCTCGACTAAGAAACTTTGCCAATGTTCCGCCTTTTAAGTCAAAACAAATGCAACCTGAGCACTGGAGTTGATTTGTGACTAAGAGCACTTGCAGAGCCTGGATCCTTCTTGGAAGTTTACTTCTTGTAAAGGCCTTACATCATATCATTTTTACAAAAATTGATCCCTGCTGAAGTTATTGCACTCCTTGCTTAGATTAACAAAGTTCTAGTTATTTTGAAATTCATTATCCAAATGGATTGATTTCTCTTTGAGTTGGAGTTCTGTTTACCTTTTCATACTTACGTATGACTAAAACCTGCCCGCCTGTCATTCTTGGTCCTTTGTGCCTGGTCTTAGTCCAAACCTATTAGCCATGAAGTGTACTAACTGCTGAAAAAATAGGACATTGCAAATGATAGCGACCATGTAAGTTGTTTGCTTTTATATTTAAATTGGAAATGGTACCTAGACGGAAGAAACTTTTGATTGCAAAATCTGGTTCACAGTTTTACTAACCCTTTGCAGGTTGAGGGAAGTGTGGTACATATTATGAAAGCATTGGCAAGCCACCCTCCAGCAGCACAGAGTTTGATTGAAGACGATTCACTTCAGCTGCTCTTTCAGATGGTTGCCAATGGGTCTTTGATAGTCTTTGCTCGATACAAGGAAGGTCTTGTTCCTCTGCACAGCATACAGCTTCATAGACATGCCATGCAGGTAAATGAACAGTATGTGTCCTGCTATATTTTCAGTCATCAAGTAACATAAAAAGATTACCAGCACCGAAATTTTCAAATAAGCTTAATGACCTGTTAATTGAATCATGCCATTGTTACTTTTTGCTTATTGTAACAGATACTTGGTCTTCTTTTGGTCAATGACAATGGAAGCACAGCCAAATGCATTCGCAAGCATCATCTGGTATGTGATTACTGCTAATATCCGTGATGCATTCGTAGGATTGATGAGTCTTTGTCGGCCCTACTGAACTTGTCTCTTGACCTTCTCATTTATATTGAAATAATGTGTTTTCCATTGGTATCTTGAGTAATGTTGAATCACATATATAACACCCACTGACACCCAAGGCTTGTGGGGCTGCAGTATTCACATCACGTATGAAATTCATCCGAATATGCTTCAGCAGATTCTTTTAAAGCTCATAACTTTTTTGCTGGGGATGAAGCAATGAGTATGCATCTTCGACTTTAATCCCATTATGTTGAGAGGAAGTTCTTGGAAATCAAGTCTGGCCTTGCAATGGAATTATGATTTTTTCCCGTTGAAAATTCTCCGAGGTTCTGTCAACCAGGATTTTTGTTTGCTCTTGTTGATATTTATTGTGGTTTGATTGGCTTCTTCTTCTTCTATATGAAATACTTCACCTGCTCATATGCTGTTCCCCTGTGCAGATAAAAGTTCTTCTAATGGCTGTTAAAGATTTCAATCCTGACAGTGGTGATTCTGCCTATACTATGGGCATTGTGGACATGTTACTTGAGTGTGTGGAATTGTCATATAAACCTGGTATTGTCACATTGTGTTTCCCTCATGGCTTGTTTAAGAACATTTGATAAGGATACTTGATGATACATCAGGAACATTAGGGGCTTACAAATTTGTAACATTCTATTGTGGTTGTTTTGGTGTATATAATTTTACACTTATACTTACCCAAAGGAAAAAGAAATACATCTATAACTTAACATTAGGGTCTTACAAATTTGTAATGTTCTGTTGTGGTTGTTTTAGTGTATATAATTCTACACCTATACTTACCCAAAGAAAAAATAAATACACCTATAACTTTGTCTGGTGTCCTGTGCTGTTGCTGATTTGATGAAATTTTGATTTGTAGAGGCTGGTGGTGTCAGGCTGAGGGAGGATATACATAACGCACACGGCTACCAGTTCCTGGTTCAGTTTGCCTTAACTCTTTCCAAAATGCCTGAAAGTCGGGGCTTTCAGTCTAGTTATTCCCAGTCTTCTGACCATGATGCAGATGGTTCCCCTGCATTGGATGAAGTAGAAAGACGGGATTACACACGACAAGAGGAACCCTCATCCCAACATTTGTCCCTGACTCTATGTAGGTTGCTTGATATTCTTGTTAATTTAGCTCAAACTGGCCCAAAGGAATGTACAGGATCTTCTAGCAGCAAAGGTTCCAAGTCTTCTCATAGCAAGACTGGTGGCCACAACAGAAGTCGTACATTATCTTCTGATCATATTGCTGACGAAGTTTGGGACAAGGACACTAATAAAGTTAAAGACCTTGAAGCTGTGCAGATGTTGCAAGACATTTTCCTTAAAGCAGACAGCAGGGAATTGCAGTCGGAAGTGTTAAATAGAATGTTCAAAATATTCTCAAGTCATCTTGAAAACTACAAACTATGTCAGCAGTTACGTACTGTTCCGCTTTTTATCCTAAATATGGCTGGTTTTCCTCCATCTTTTCAAGAAACGATTTTGAAAATTCTTGAATATGCTGTGACTGTTGTTAATTGCGTCCCTGAGCAAGAATTGCTTTCACTTTGCTGCTTATTGCAGCAACCAATAACTTCAGAATTAAAGCACACCATACTTGCCTTTTTTGTAAAGCTCTTATCCTTTGACCAACAGTACAAAAAAGTCCTGCGGGAAGTTGGTGTGCTGGAAGTTCTGTTGGATGATTTGAAGCAGCACAAGTATCTTTTGGGTTCAGATCAACATAGTGGTAACCTTAATCACTTGGAGAGAAAGTCCAGCTCAAGCAGTTTCAAGAAACATCTGGACAGTAAGGATGTCATTATTACTTCCCCCAAGCTTATGGAATCTGGTTCTGGGAAGTTTCCCATTTTTGATGTTGAGGGTACAATTTCTGTTGCATGGGACTGTATGGTCTCTTTATTAAAGAAAGCTGAAGCCAATCAAGTATCATTTCGTTCTGCTAATGGTGTAACAATTATTCTTCCTTTTCTGGTGTCCAATATACATCGCCTAGGAGTTCTGAGGATACTGTCATGTTTGATCATTGAAGATATAACACAGGTGTGTGACCTTGATTTTACACTGTTCGACATGTACAAGTTTGGATAGATTAATTAAGAGTTCTTCATGTGGCCATTAAATTCTTTTCTGATCCATACTTTTCTTCAATGAAAGTAGTGGCCTCTAGAGGCATATGCAAATAATGTAACACTGAATGTTGACTATCTCTCACGCTCTGTGTAAATCATAAGTTGTCTAAGTTTGCTGTTATTGTGTAGTCAGTCTCATTTGAGTGTTACTAAGTTCTCATTTTTATCAGGCGCATCCTGAAGAATTAGGAGCAATTGTTGAAATTCTTAAAAGTGGAATGGTCACCAGCGGTTCAGGATCTCAATACAGGCTTCATAATGATGCAAAATGCGACACAATGGGAGCCTTGTGGCGCATTCTGGGAGTAAATAATTCTGCTCAGAGGGTCTTTGGTGAAGCCACTGGGTTTTCTCTGCTGCTTACTACACTCCACAGTTTCCAAAATGATGGAGATGGCATAGATCAATCTGCTTTAGAGGTTTATGTGAAGGTGTTTACGTACTTATTGCGCGTTGTGACAGCCGGAGTGTGTGACAATGCTATTAATAGAACAAAGTTGCATGCAATTATATCATCTCAGACTTTCTTCGATCTTCTATCTGAGTCTGGCTTACTCTGCATGGAGTGTGAAAAGCAAGTCATACAGTTGTTGCTGGAACTTGCTCTTGAAATTGTGCTTCCACCATTCTTGCCATCAGAGAGCACAACATCGTCTGATATCGTTGAAAACGAGTCATCTGGTTTTCTTTTGGTGTCTCCATCAGGGTCATTTCATCATGGGAAAGAACGGGTCTATAATGCTGGTGCTGTTAGAGTTCTTATCCGGTCATTGTTGCAGTTTACTCCCAAGGTGCAGCTAGATGCGCTAAGCCTCATTGAAAACCTTGCTCGTGCTGGCTCCTTCAATCAGGAAACTCTTACCTCTGTAGGTGCGAAATAGATAACTTGTGCCTTTTTTATTCTGTTTGCTCAAATAGTTATTTGTGTTCTTATAATTGTCTTTATCTGATGTATTTAGGCTGTCTTGAACTTTTATTGGAGACAATTCACCCCTTTCTTCTGGGTTCATCTCCATTGCTCTCTTATGCGTTGAAGATTGTAGAAGTTCTTGGGGCATACAGGTAAGAATTGTGGTCATGTCAGGAAATTATTGCGTCTGTTGATCCCTATTTGTGTTACTTCCCTTGTTTTAACTAACAAAGTTTTTGCCTTTTGTTGATAGATTATCTGTGTCAGAGCTCCGGATGCTTCTTAGATACGTTTTACAAATGAGGCTGAAGAATTCTGGTTGTGGACTTGTGGAGATGATGGAGAAGTTGATTCTCATAGAAGATATGGCCTCAGAAAATGTTTCTTTGGCACCTTTTGTGGAGATGGATATGAGCAAGACGGGCCATGCTTCTGTTCAGGTTTCTCTAGGAGAAAGATCATGGCCTCCAGCTGCTGGATATTCCTTTGTTTGTTGGTTTCAGTTCCGAAATTTCTTGAAATCTCAATTCAAGGAAACGGAATCTTCCAGAGCTGGTCCTTCTAAGAAGAGAACCGGCTCTACTTCACAGCAACTTGAGCGGCATATTCTCCATCTATTTTCTGTTGGTGCGACTAATAACGAAAGCACATTCTACGCTGAACTTTACCTTCAGGAAGATGGTGTTCTAACCCTTGCAACCAGCAATTCTTGCTCCTTATCATTTTCTGGGTTAGAACTTGAAGAAGGCAGGTGGCATCATCTTGCTGTTGTTCATAACAAACCAAATGCTCTTGCTGGGCTATTCCAAGCTAGTGTTGCATATGTCTATCTTAACGGAAAACTAAGACACACGGGGAAACTTGGATACTCTCCATCTCCAGTTGGAAAACCTTTGCAGGTAACCATTGGGACTCCAGTTAGTCGTGCAAGAGTTAGCGACCTGACCTGGAAGCTTCGCTCGTGCTTTCTTTTTGAGGAGGTGCTTACACCAGGTTGTATTTGTTTCATGTACATTCTTGGTAGAGGATACAGAGGGCTCTTCCAAGATACAGATCTTCTGCAATTTGTCCCTAACCAGGCTTGTGGCGGCGGCAGTATGGCCATCTTAGATTCGTTAGAGGCCGACTTGACCTTGGCTTCAAATATACAGAGGCTTGACAGTGCTGGCAAGCAAGGATACTTCAAAGCAGATGGCAGTGGAATTGTTTGGGATTTGGAGAGGATAGGTAACTTTTCTTTGCAGCTCTCTGGAAAGAAACTGATATTTGCATTTGATGGGACATGTACAGAATCTATTCGAACAGCTGGGACTATGTCAATGTTGAATCTGGTTGATCCCATGTCTGCAGCTGCTTCTCCTATTGGGGGTATGTGACTGCCAATTTACTCTTCAAGTTAAATTTTGGGCATCAAGTTTATGGAATGAAAGTGGAGTCTGATGGCTATATTATATTTTTGTTTCTTTTTTGTTTCTTTTTTCGATTCATTCATTCTTACTTTTTGATTATGTAGGTATACCACGGTTTGGGCGTCTGCATGGCGATGCCTACGTCTGTAGACAATGTGTGATTGGTGATACTATCCGCCCGGTTGGTGGGATGATGGTTATCTTGACCCTTATTGAAGCTGCTGAAACGAGGGATATGCTGCACATGGCCCTTACATTTCTTGCTTGTGCACTTCGTCAGAATCCCCAAAATGTGAGAGACATGCAAACATACAAGGGATACCATTTGCTTGCTCTCTTTCTACGTCGCAGAATGACATTATTTGACATGCAATCTCTCGATATCTTTTTCCAAATTGCTGCATGCGAAGCATCATTTTCTGAACCAAAGAAGTTGGAGAATCGTCAAGCTGCTTTGTTAACTGCTACAACAGTACCGGATAGTTTTGAGGATCTTACTTTGTCAAAGTTCCGTGATGAAGTTTCTTCAGTTGGGTCTCATGGAGACATGGATGATTTTTCTGTACAAAAAGATTCATTCAGTCATATCTCAGAGTTAGAAAATGCTGATATGCCTGCTGAAACTTCAAATTGCATTGTTTTATCAAATGCAGATATGGTTGAGCATGTCTTGTTGGATTGGACATTGTGGGTAACAGCCTCAGTTTCAATTCAAATTGCCCTTCTGGGATTTCTTGAGCATCTAGTGTCTATGCACTGGTACAGGAATCACAATCTGACAGTTCTGCGTCGAATTAACCTTGTTCAACATTTACTTGTGACTCTGCAACGGGGTGATGTCGAAGTTCCTGTTTTGGAAAAGTTGGTTGTATTGCTTGGGGTCATCTTAGAAGATGGGTTTCTGGCTTCTGAACTGGAGCATGTGGTTAGGTTTGTGATTATGACATTTGATCCACCTGAACTGACCCCACGTCGTCCAGTCATGCGAGAGTCAATGGGGAAGCATGTGATTGTGAGAAATATGCTGCTGGAGATGCTTATTGATCTACAAGTAACCATTAAATCGGAAGAGTTGCTTGAGCAGTGGCACAAAATTGTTTCATCCAAACTAATTACATATTTTCTTGATGAAGCGGTTCACCCTACTAGCATGAGATGGATCATGACTCTTCTTGGTGTCTGTCTTACTTCTTCTCCTACCTTTTGTCTGAAATTTCGTACAAGTGGTGGTTATCAAGGTTTGGCGAGGGTGCTCCCAAGTTTTTATGACTCCCCAGATATATACTACATTTTGTTCTGTCCGATATTTGGGAAGCCAGTTTATCCCAGATTACCAGAAGTCCGCATGCTAGACTTTCATGCCCTTATGCCAAGTGATGGAAGTTACATGGAACTAAAATATGTGGAATTGTTGGAATCTGTGATTGCCATGGCAAAATCTACATTTGATAGGTTGAGCTTGCAGTCAATGCTTGCCCACCAAACTGGTAATCTTTCCCAGGTTGGTGCTGGTCTTGTGGCAGAGCTTGTGGAGGAAAATGCCGACATGGCTGGAGAGCTGCAGGGTGAAGCACTGATGCATAAGACATATGCAGCCCGCTTAATGGGTGGGGAAGCAGCAGCCCCTTCAGCAGCAACTTCAGTCCTGAGATTTATGGTTGATCTGGCAAAAATGTGCCCTCCTTTCTGCGCTGTTTGCAGACGGGCAGAATTTCTAGAAAGTTGCATTGACCTTTATTTTTCATGTGCTAGGTTAGGCAGTTTTTTTTTTCCCGAATAACTTTCAGCTAAATTTTTTAGACTTAATGTGAACTTGTTGATTTATTTTCCAGTGTTTCGCTTGATTGTTTATCTTTGTTTACCGACACAAGTAACTATGTTTTCCTGTTTTCTTTTTAACGTAGTGTTTTGTCTCTTATAGGTCTTCATATGCAGTGAAGATGGCAAAAGAACTCTCTGTGAATGCAGAAGAACAAACCTTGAATGATTGTGATGATACTACTAGCTCACAGAATACATTCTCTAGCATGCCTCATGAGCAGGAGCAGTCTGTCAAAACTTCCATTAGCATTGGAAGCTTTCCTCAAGGCCAGGTAAGTACAAGTTCCGAAGATATGGCTGTGCTGCCCAACTACAATGCCAGTAATAAAGCCGAGGTTGATGCTTCTATGACCCAGCCGGATTTGAACAAATCATTCCAAGAAGATGTCCAAGCTGTTCAGAGCTTAGATAATGTTGACCAGGTTTCTGCCACCTCAAGCAGAAATGGATTTAGCTTCCGTGATGTTAAAGGCACTCTTGATCCCATCCTACCCCCGGATTCTCAGAGTTCTGCATCTCTTAGTATGTTTGATTCTCCCATTTTATCGGAGAAATCTAATTTTAGACTTCCACTTACGCCTTCATCATCTCCAGTTGTTGCATTGACATATTGGCTAGGAAGTGCAAGCCATAGTGAATCCAGAGCTGCCTTAGTTGCCACTCCTTCGATGGAGTCCTCCGTGTCTGCTAGTGAAGTGGATCCATCTTCAGACTTCAAGTCTAGTTCCCAAGGGCCAGCTGCTGCAAGTACCTTCTTTTCAGTCAGTCCAAACCTTCTTCTTGAAATTGATGACTTTGGCTATGGTGGTGGTCCTTGTTCTGCTGGAGCAACTGCTGTGTTAGACTTTGTGGCAGAAGTTCTTTCTGATATTATGACAGAGCAAATAAAAGCATCACAGGTTATAGAAAGCATCTTGGAAAGTGTTCCTCCATATGTTGATGTGGAATCGGTGTTAGTTTTCCAGGGTTTGTGCCTTAGTAGACTAATGAACTTTCTTGAAAGGCGTCTCTTGCGTGATGATGAGGAAAATCAGAAAAAGCTGGACAAGAGTAGCTGGTCCTCAAACTTAGATGCATTATGCTGGATGATAGTGGATCGTGTATATATGGGTGCTTTTCCTCACCCTGCTGGTGTACTGAAAACACTTGAGTTCTTGTTGTCTATGTTGCAATTGTCAAACAAAGATGGACGGATTGAAGAAGTAGCTCCAACTGGAAAGGGTCTTTTATCGATTGCAAGAGGAAGCAGACAACTTGATGCTTATATTCATTCACTTCTGAAAAATACAAATCGTATGATATTGTATTGTTTCCTTCCATCATTCTTGATCACTATTGGGGAGGATGATCTTCTTTCATGCTTAGGTTTGCTAATTGAACCTAAAAAGAGATTATCCTCAAACTTTTCACAAGATGATTCTGGAACTGATATCTTCACGGTCTTACAGTTACTAGTAGCTCACAGACGGATTATATTCTGTCCTAGTAATATTGACACTGATCTCAATTGCTGTCTTTGTGTGAATTTAATATCTCTTCTCCATGATCAAAGGCGGAATGTGCAGAATTTGGCCGTTGATGTTGTCAAGTATCTCCTGGTACATCGTAGGGCTGCGCTAGAAGACCTGCTTGTCTCTAAACCAAACCAGGGACAGCACCTGGATGTACTACATGATGGGCTCGACAAATTGTTGACTGGAAATTTACCTGTTTTTTTTGAGTGGCTTCAGAGAAGTGAACTGATGGTGAATAAAGTACTGGAGCAGTGTGCAGCAATTATGTGGGTTCAGTATATTGCTGGATCGGCTAAATTTCCCGGGGTGAGAATAAAAGGAATGGAAGGTCGTCGCAAGAGGGAGATGGGTAGAAGATCACGAGAAATTTCAAAATTAGACCTAAAACACTGGGAACAGGTAAACGAACGGAGATATGCACTAGAATTGGTTCGTGATGCAATGTCTACAGAGCTGAGAGTTGTCCGTCAAGATAAATATGGGTGGATTCTTCATGCTGAGAGCGAGTGGCAAACCCTTCTCGAACAACTTGTACATGAGCGTGGAATATTCCCAATGTGTATATCCTCCATGACTGAAGAGCCTGAATGGCAGCTTTGTCCTATTGAAGGTCCATATAGAATGCGCAAAAAGCTTGAGCGCTGCAAATTGAAAATTGATACCATCCGAAATGTTCTTGATGGACAATTTGAAGTAGGAAAAACACAGCTGTCCAAAGCCAAAAGTGAGAATGAGCCTGATGCGTCTGATACTGATTCTGAACTATCTTTTTCTCTACTCACAGATAGTGTCAAACAGAATGGTGTTGGTGGTGAGCTGTATGGTCAATCATTTAGCAAAGGATTGGGTCGTGTAAAAGACGGAGGTTCTGTTAGGAATGGATGGAACGATGACAGAGCTAGTAGTATAAATGAAGCAAGCCTTCATTCTGCGGTTGAGTCTGGTCTCAAGTTGAGTTCAGTTTCTGTCCCAATAGCTGAGAGCATAAATGAAAGATCTGAACTAGGATCTGCAAGGCAATCTTCTTCTCTGAAAATAGATGATATCAGAATTACAGTGGATAAAACAGATAAGGAGCTCAATGATAATGGAGAATACTTAATTAGACCTTATCTGGAACCTTTTGAAAGGATACTATTCAGATATAACTGTGAGCGGGTGGTAGGTCTTGACAAGCATGATGGTATATTTCTAATAGGGGAACTCTGTTTGTATGTAATTGAGAATTTTTATATTGATGACTCCGGATTCATTTCTGAGAAGGAATGTGAAGATGAACTATCTGTTATTGATCAAGCTTTGGGTGTAAAGAAGGATGTCACCGGCTGTATGGATTTCCAGTCTAAATCAACTTTATCTTGTGGTGCAAGTGTCAAGTCAGGGGTTGGGGGAAGGGCATGGGCCTATAATGGCGGTGCATGGGGAAAGGAGAAAGTACATACCGGTGGTAATCTACCTCACCTTTGGCGGATGTGGAAGCTTAACAGTGTTCATGAGCTTTTGAAGCGTGATTATCAGCTGCGTCCTGTTGCTGTTGAGATATTTAGCATGGATGGATGTAACGATCTGCTGGTATTCCACAAGAAAGAGAGAGAAGAAGTGTTCAAAAATCTAGTTGCCATGAATCTTCCTCGAAACAGCATGTACGAAATCTAACTCCTACTGGCTCCTTTTTTATTCCCTTGCATGATTTTTTTTTGTTACATTATAGCTTCTTGTTTTTACGTATTTGCCAAAAATCTTCAAGCGAAGCGATTACTACTTTTTTCGGTAAATTATGAAGGCACCTGATGGGTCTAGAGGCCACGAGCTTACCTTTAGCTTGCTCTTGCAAGAGGAGGTATTGCCATTTGCGTTATAATTCATTACCTTTGCCAAACGTTTATATCCTATCTGTTCTCAAACAATTGAACATTCGCTCTTTGACAAGCATTATCACCAATCTGTATGCTTTTGCTAATATAAGGGTTTGTTAATATTTAACATCTTGTGCGTGCTATTTAATGTGTGAATGACAGTACCTGGACTGTTATCAAACATCTTTGCAGGTGTATTTAGCATTTAAATAAAAACGACGCAAGAGGTTGATATGCTTATATGTTATTTATTGTGGCACTCTATGCCGTATAGCCATATATTGGTGTCATGCTGTTAAGTACTGATACGAGCTAGTAGTCATGAAAAAAGTAAACTCTGTTTCAGAAAAAATAAGTGAGAAAAGTTTTTTTTTTTTGGGGGGGGGGGTTCACATGGAATGCAAACTGGTGAGTTAAGTGCCCTATGTCAAACTGTCAAATATGTCAAGTGAAATTGAAGGTTGAGACCTAAAATATATTGATCTGTATCGTGCTCTGCTAATATAAGAACCATGAATGTAATTGAGATAATTCTGTGGTGTAGAACCATTTGAGGGATTTTACAAACTTAAATAAACATAAAGCTGCACTGTCATGCAATTCTATTGAGACTATGGGGACTGAGATGATAATAGGTTGTAGTCATAGAAAGATGTACTATGGTAGGGGGTTCGATCCATATCTTATCCTCCACATCTCTTTTAAGGGGGGTGGTGGAATCATCAGTTGGTCCAAAATAAATTGGGTAGGGAGGCAGTATATATCTTCTTTACCAAATCATGTGTTATAGCTCATGAAGAAAAACAGAAACATGGCATCTTAGTGCCACAATTATCTGTTAGGAACATTAA
This sequence comes from Myrica gale, assembly GCA_963930655.1. NCBI lineage: Eukaryota > Viridiplantae > Streptophyta > Magnoliopsida > Fagales > Myricaceae > Myrica > Myrica gale. Next base: position 10,513,932 of record OZ005610.1, on the reverse strand, counting down.
TGATTAACGTTATCAAATACAATGTGAAGGATTTGCCTTTACTCCTTGTTCCTACTTTTTTGGTCTGTCACCCTGCCCTTTTTGCTAAGAAAATATTGTCGCTAGAGAACAGCAAAGTGGCTGTTGCCCCGTGTGTTGATTAATGTTGAAGCCCCCAACCTATAGAAAGTAAACTAATATTCCAGAATTTGAAATAGGTATGATTAAGGAATGACATAGAAAGAATCTATCATTTAGGATGAAACATGACCAGAATTTCTCAAGCATCGATAATTTAGGATGAAACATGAGTTTATGTAGGTTTGTTTGCACATGCCAGTTGTTCTCCTGTTGCTTTTGTCCAGATGCTCCACATTCTGCAGAAATGTACGCTGGCCAAGCTATACAGTTCAAAAACTGCCCATTTCTGACTAACCTAGATTCTATTACAGACCTTCATGTAATGCAGAACCACAGCACCGTAGACGTGCAACATTCTAAAAGTGATAATGAACTGTTTCCACCCTACCACCGTCCGGTGATAAAATAGTTGCCTCCAACTAATTTTAGAGGCAGAAGAAATCTTTCATATGTCCATTCCAAGAAACATGCCTCACTAAAAGTAAGGTGGGTAGGTCAACATGCTGTATGATGTCACACAAAATCTGCTTATTGTATTAATGGAAGGCTTGGTGGATATCAAATCTACTTTCTGGAATCACCCTCATTTCAGCGATAGTATTGCTTTTTTTTTTTTTATCAAATAGTGGTGCAATCAAAAGGAAGAGCTGCATTTACTATATGGGTTGCGGTTTCGACTACTATAAGAGCAGATCGGTTTGAGTGCTTCCAGGCCTTTTGCTAAATTGTGACAACCTGGATACTTTCCTTTTGCATTAGTTCATATTGGTGACTTTATCATATATGTTCTAGAACTACCTGTACTTCGATGCTCATCAGGTCTAGCTGTTTCTACTTTATCTTTCGGATCCTTTCATCATGGTTGTGAACTTTGTAATTCTCTCCTTGCCTGTCAGGTTGGACACAACAATTTCAGGATCAACTAAACAAGAAAGCAATGAGGGTAGTCGTCTTTTTAAAGTAACGGCTAAATCCTTTTCGAAAAGGTGGCAGAGTGGTGAAATAAGCAATTTTCAGTACCTCATGCATCTCAACACCTTGGCAGGACGTGGATACAGTGATCTTACCCAATATCCAGTATTTCCATGGGTTCTTGCAGACTATGAGAGTGAGAATCTGGACTTATCAGATCCAAGCACATTTCGTAGACTTGAAAAACCGATGGGTTGTCAGACACCTGAAGGGGAAGAGGAATTTAGGAAGAGGTCAGCATCTATCATGTACCACTATGATTTTATACTATTTTGGGAATCTTTCAAGTCAATTCTGGTTAAAACAAATTATTTCTGCCAACTTGTGTTTTATTGCTGATTCTAGTTTGCAGCACCTTATGGTAGCATTATTTCCAACCTCTTATGTGTCTGGAATTATTGAGTTATTGTAGTCTTCCTATAATGTTTTTTTCTGAGAATATTCTTTTGCTATGTTAGATACGAGAGCTGGGATGATCCAGAGATCCCGAAATTTCACTATGGCTCTCATTATTCTAGTGCTGGAATTGTCCTCTTCTATCTTCTACGGTTGCCACCATTTAGTGCAGAGAACCAAAAACTACAGGGTGGCCAGTTTGACCATGCTGATCGCCTTTTTAATAGTGTTAGAGATACTTGGTTAAGTGCAGCTGGGAAGGGCAATACATCAGATGTGAAGGAACTGATTCCAGAATTTTTCTACATGCCAGAGTTCCTGGAAAATCGATTCAACCTTGACTTGGGAGAGAAACAATCAGGAGAAAAGGTATCTTTAACTCCCATAAATTTTTGTTTTATCTGGTGGTTATTCAAAGTGGACCCACAATTTTGTTCACAGTGCCAAAGTGCTGATTTTATTTGTTCTGCATGCCTTATATGATGTCAAGATTGTTGGCCGTTATATAATTTTCTGCAAGGCACCCTCGTGGTAGATGTAACTTTTCTAGGGCATTTAATCACTTAATCTTTGAGGTGCCCTAGGCCACATGGTCCCTGCTGATTCAAATAATTGCTGCATTCTGATAACTTTATTTGCCTTCTTCAATTATTGAAAATAAATTTGATTTGTGTGGTTTTTTTTTCTCTCTTTCTCAGGTTGGTGAAGTTGTCTTACCTCCGTGGGCCAAAGGCAGTGCAAGGGAGTTTATCCAGAAGCACAGGGAAGCACTGGAATCTGATTATGTTTCAGAAAATTTGCATCATTGGATAGACCTCATCTTTGGGTATAAACAAAGAGGGAAGGTAGGGGATCTGCACTCCAGTTTTGGAAGTTCTTAAATACTAATTGTTCCTACTTTAAATTCATTCAAGTATATGGGAGACGGAAAATTGTTGTGAATGGAATTTTTCTTTCAGATCTTCTTTCAGGCCAATGATTTTGGAAAAATCAATTTGTGAAGCAGACTTTAGTGCTTGAATTACTTACATGGAATCCTTGAAGTAGATTAGTTGAGTTCCAATCTAGCAGTTGACCAGTCACCACTCTTTGTTTGGTTCTGGCTGTAATATGCTATCCAATTTGGTGGCAGTTTGCCTTTTCACTTGAAGGGACATAAAAGCGAAAGGAAAAAAATGATCCTTTTCCTAAGCGTTATTGGTCCGCAAATTTCTGCTAATGATCTCTTGAGATCTCACTACGCAATTCACAAGATAGGTGCACATTAACTTCCTGCTCAGCGCATATGCTTGCCCATTTTGATGTGCTGTTTTAATGGTAGTGTGATTGACTTTTCTGTTTCGTTCAGCTTCTAACTCTAAATCTCCCTTGTATGATTGACAGGCAGCTGAAGAAGCTGTGAATGTTTTCTATCATTACACATATGAAGGCAATGTGGATATAGACTCTGTTACAGATCCTGCCATGAAAGCCTCCATTTTAGCACAAATCAACCACTTTGGGCAGACACCAAAGCAGCTATTCCTTAAACCGCACGTGAAAAGGCGGGTTGACAGAAAGCTTCCTCCTCATCCACTCAAGCATTCTGCCTATCTTATTGCTCAGGAGATCCGTAAGAACTCATCTTCCATTACTCAGATTGTTGTTTTCCATGAGAAAATTCTTGTGGCTGGAACAAATAATTTGCTTAAACCAAGAACATATACAAAATATGTTGCATGGGGTTTTGCTGACCGTAGCTTGAGATTTCTGAGCTACGACCAAGACAGACTTCTCTCTACACATGAAAATCTTCATGGGGGCAACCAGATTCAGTGTGTTAGCGTCAGTCACGATGGTCAAATTTTGGTTACTGGGGCTGATGATGGGTTGGTTTCTGTATGGAGAATCAGCATGTACGTGCCTCGTGACTTACGACGCTTGCAGTTGGAGAAGGCGCTTTGCGCTCACACAGGCAAAATCACATGCCTTCATGTAAGCGAGCCGTACATGCTCATTGTGAGTGGATCAGATGACCACACTGTTATCATATGGGATCTCAGCTCCTTGGTTTTTGTTAGACAGCTCCCCGAGTTCCCTGCACCAGTCTCGGCAATTTATGTAAATGACCTGACTGGGCAGATTGTGACTGCAGCGGGAATTATGCTTGCCATTTGGAGCATCATCGGGGACTGCCTTGCAGTGGTTAACACGTCCCAACTGCCCTCTGATTCTATTCTCTCAGTTACAAGTAGTATATTTTCTGATTGGCTGGACACTAACTGGTATGTGACTGGTCACCAAAGTGGGTCTGTTAAGGTGTGGCAGATGGTTCACTACTCTAACCAAGAGGTATCTCAAAGCAAGTCAACTAGCAATGGGACGGGAGGGTTAAATCTGGGTGATAAGGTACCAGAATACAGGTTGGTCCTGCACAAGGTGCTGAAGTTCCACAAGCATCCAGTTACTGCGCTGCATCTCCCAAGTGACCTGAAGCAGTTACTGAGTGGGGATTCTGGTGGGCATTTGCTATCGTGGACACTGCCAGATGATAGTTTGACAGCTCCATCTAATCAGGGGTGATGGTGAAAGATTAATGGTTGAGTGTGATAACTTCAGTTCTTGGAAAAGCTAGATCCCAAATTCCAAGAAGAGTTCTGTTAGTCCATCCTCCTGAAGAAATGAATGGACCGTGTGCATAATACAGGGGAAATGAGCACAGGACATGGGCTGGCCTGGGCTGGAAACCGACACACAGGATTAACAAGGAGAATTGAAATCTCTCATAAGGTTGTGATAATTTTTGAAAACATGACGAGCATGAGGCCTTCCAGATTTTTGTGCCCTGTGAGTCAGGATTCTGATTGAGAAGATGAAGTGATAGGCCTCTTGTATATTCGGTGAATGGAGGAATCTTTCAACATTCCTTCAGAATATCAAATCTACCGGGTTTTGGATGTAAATATATGGACTAACCAAATAGTGTATAATGAAATTGTATAGTCAAAAGCTTGCTGGGGAAGGGGTGTTGAAAACGATAGACATGGCTTGGATGTGCAACTGTTAATTGGTTGAGTGTAATCTTCTTTGGTCAAATTCTTTCTTCATAGTGTAATATGGCATCTGTTGCCTATTTCTTGTTCTAAAATGTATCGAAGCGTGTCTGAGCTTGTGTTATTATGTAGCGGTCCCTCAGGTAATTCTTTACGTTATTACTTGAGTAGGACGGGCATGAGCCACGAGAGTGGTGGCCCAATGGTCTTGATGGAAAGGATGAAAGTTTTAAGGGGCCATTGATTCTTGGATCGAACTCTCCACTTCCAAGGTTTGTTGCATTCCATTGGAGCTGTGGTTAATCTCCTCTGATTTGTTAGTCCTAATATTATATTTATGCAGCAAGTGGAATCCCTTGGGAGTCACGTTGTCGTCCTTTAAAACACAAAAGTAGAATAGGCTTGTGAAGGTTAGATGTTCTCATTTCTCAACCGGCCCCTTGGTATGGTATTTCCTCTCTTCCCTAAGCTGCATATTCTTAACCATACTCGCACGACCTTTCATTTGTCTTCATTCTTTTTAAGCGAAAAGGGTGGAAGAGACGACTAAACTAGCCTACTTTAAGAGGGAAAACCGACTCCCTCGTTTAAGTTTTCACCCTTAACTGACCACCGAACTGAGGTGGTTGTTTGCTCCATTTTTCTGACCGACCGTCGAACCGAAGGAGCACAAAATGGGTCGGACTGCATGCTCGGTATGTTGCTTCCATGTAAGGGCCATTTCAAAAGTCTCACAAAACAACGAAAAAAAATGAAAGAGTCCATTAATTTCACGTTAAAATTTCCCTTGATTTCCATTCACAACCAAGCAATGAAATTGAAAATACGAAAGAATTTTGCGAAAACACCAGAGAGTTCAGCAACGCTAAGTGCCAGAAAGCAAACACACAAATTGGGAGTACTGGATGTCATCGAATGTGCCTTGCCAAGCAGGTGGCAGGAAACTATAGACGCCAACAACCTCCTTCATTTGCCCCGTTGGACCAAATGCTAACCTTGGGGTGCAATCCGTTTTCAGGTAAGAAAGTTCACCCTCTATGTTTGCTCGAGTTCAGCTAGAGAGAGAGGGCTAGGACACGAGAGAAAGGTGAGAGTGCGGAGAGGGAGACATGAGAAGGGTGAATCGATTAGGTGTTTATTTTTCAAATAAATAATATTTTTTTTTTTATTTATGGGTTGGGGTCGGTTTCGGTAGGTCGTCCCCTTGAACCTGAAAACCGAACCGACCTGATCGGTTTCTAAAATTAGTCGACCGACCATAGAACCAGGCCTCTCAAAAACTAGCTGGGCCTGAACGAGCTTGGTCGGTTGCGGCCCAAATGTGAACACCCCTAGCCTACTTCCCTCTTTGCTCTTTTTAAGCTAAAAATGTGAATGAAGAGACTAGGTAGAATCTCCATCGGTCTTATTTAATGCTACTGATAGTCAAATTTAACCGGTCTATCATAAAGTCCATTGGGCTTGGAGCTCGAGGGAGCTGGGCTTGAGGTCCAACATTTGAGACAAATTAAAATGCTCAAACACTCCTTCCTTCCTCCTATAAGTAAAGAAACCGGACTAGGACTTGAGGTCCTCCCTGTAGGAGGATTTCTCCGATGTCTTTGTTAATAACCATTTTTCTATATTTTTTGTTTACTGATTCCATTCTCAGTCCAAGAAGAAGTGTGTACCTTTGCTTCTCTTCCTCTATATCCTTGTTCCTTCCTTCCTGGGCCTGGGGCTTGCTGGGCCTACGACCTTTTTTTTCCACCCAAGTTCTGACGTCCTTAGACCATATCCGTCCCATTCAATCCAACGCTAGGAGTTGGCGTTGTCAGACTTTGTTCCCTTTCAGCTGGATTGAGTCGATTGACTCTTTATCCTTCTCTTTCACCTTTAGGACCGTCAGTCAGTGACTGGACAGAGAGCAATAATAATTGCTTACATGGGCATTTGCACCCTGTAAATCGGTGACAGGTTTTTTTATGAACCTCCTATCACAGAAACGTGCATGCCACATCGAATAAGCTGACCCTTGCCTCACTATTTTTGGGCTTTTGTAGTAAGGAAAAATTCCTTCTCCATCAGCTACAAACACCAATCTTGATCTTTTCGGCTTTGCTCTCTTATAGACGGCCTCATCTCTTGTGTTGAATCACTTTCATTGGATGCTATTCCAAATCACTTGCAACTTTAGAAAGAATCAGCTGGAGATGTTTCAAAATATCTTAGAGGGCAAACTTCGTGTTGCCATGCCACTTCATCATCTCACGCTACATGCAACCATTAAAAACAGTTTGAGACTCCACAGATGATGTTCTCTGTAGAAACTTGTGTTCAGGGATGAAAACAAGATTGATTAAGAAACTATACAAAAGCGAGAAATTTTTTTGTATAATACTTATGTATTGCATTAGAGTTCAATAAAAGTCATTACAAAAGAATAGAAGAGTTATTACTTATATATCAACTACAAGGCATATATGTCGCTCTTAATAAAATAACTAACTGTGCTAGGACAACTAAAAAAACTAAAAAACAAACGCCTGGAGAGTTAACCAACTAGAAAGCTGGTTAGCTCCAATACTCCCTCTCAAGCTGGCGCATGGATGCTGTGAGTGCCTAGCTTGGAGAGAAGATACTGGAAAACTGGGATTTACCAAGAGCCTTTATAAATATATCAACATGTTGATGACCTGATGCAACATAGAAAGTATGAATGACTCCATTGGCAATTTGCTCTCGAATGAAATGACAATCTATTTCTACATGTATTGTCCGAGCATGATGAATTGGATTTGCTACTAAAGAGAGTGAGACATTCTTGTCATAGTCAGCAGGGGAAGAATGAGAAATCATGAAATCAGAAAAAAGCACAACTTCGCAACTTGTTGATGCAAGAGCACAATACTCAACTATAACTTCGAGAAATCGTACTCTGTTTCTTGGAACCCCATGAAACCAAAGAATCACCCAAGAAAAGACATAAACCAGTAATAGAACACCTACTATCAATGCAAGTAGTTTGAATTACAAAATCCCTTTAGCTGAGTAGTAGATGAACTGGGAAAAAATATGCCATGAGCAGGAGTGGATTTGACATAACGCAGAACTCGATAAGCAGCATCTAAATGAGATTTTCCTGGCTCATCCATACTTTTTCAAGTGTATGAACAATAAAATTTTTCAAGTGTATGAATAGAATAAGAGAGATTAGACGAGTTATAGTCAAATATAACAATCTACCAACAAGTCGGAAATAGGATGGAGTATATTCTAACAATTTTGTATCATCCTTAGAAAGTTTCAACTTAGAATCCATAGGAAAAGAAGCTGGTTTACAACCCAAATAGCCACTGTCTTCCAAAACCTCTAATGCATATTTTCGTTGGTTAATGGAAATTCCAGAATATCAGTACTAGCAACTTCAAGACCCAAAACATACTTCAACTTCCCTAAGTCCTTAATCTTGAACTGAGCATCCAAATAAGATTTGACTTGAGTAACATAAGACATGTCATTAGAAGCACTTAGAATGTCATCGATGTAAATGCTAATGTAAAATTGGCAAATTAGCCATGTCAAAACAATAATTTTATAAGTTTATTTTTGGTCTAGAAAAATGTAAGAAACTACTTGGTCTGTACACATTGATGTACATGAAGGAACCAGAAAGTTTTGAATGTTTTGAAGAAAATTCTGGAACTTTACAGTCGATAGAGTTAGCTCGGGGTGGTTAGACCGAGGTCAGACTGACGGTAAATTTAATAGAAACTGTCGGACGAAGTTTTTTACTATCAAAACAATTTCTATAGCCAAATTGACATGACTACCCTTACTTAAACTCTATAAATTACCACATGCTGAGCCTCACGAAAATACTTAACCTCATACACCTTCAAATCCTCATATATGTTCCTTGTTATATGATTCTCTCTACACACGCCTTATGCTTTTTGAAGAGTTGAGCTGAGAGTGTTGCTGAGATTGAAGAAGTAGAAATCTGTTGAAGGTTGATACAACCATATCTATTTGGGTATTGAAGACGATAATCACTGAAATCACACAAGTTCTTGAGAGTTCTCAAGAGAGTTGCTGCTAGAGTTCAAGGAGCTGAAGGGATTAGTGAGTTCATTGGTATCCCTTTAGGAATGAATCAGAGTTCTGATCAAAGAATTGAGTACAGGGCACCGGCTCGAAAAGTTTCTCGAGTGACTTTTCGAAATTAGAGAATCTGGATAGGCGACAGAGTTTGCTTAGGATCACCAATTTCTAATGCTTGAGTTCATAGTGGATCAGTTGATTGGTTGCTTGATTTCTTTTAGCTATCTTGGTGCTTTGGTAAATTTCTTTAATTGTCTTGGTTGATTAATTAAGTGTCTTGAACCTTAATTGAGCTATCTTGACTTAAAGAATCTACTATCTCTCAAAAAAGTTTTTAAAGTTAGATTACAGTTAGTCTCGAGTTAGACAACTGAGAATCTTAAATTGACAATTTTTGATTTAAATCTGACTGGTGTGTGTTTTGGTATTGCTGGGAAAAAAATTGACATAATTTTTTTAAATACTTATTCACCCCTTTCTAGGTTTTTAACCCTACGTCTAAACTTGATTTTCAATCGACATAAAATAAGGGTAGTAAATGAATAACCATAAACCTTGATAAACAAATTATAATCAGCTTTAGATTACTGATAGCCAAGAGAAAATAAAGCCTCATAAAGCTTATGAAATTGTTGCCGACTAGCTTGCTTCACGCCATACAAAGATTTGAGAAGCTTGCATACCTTGGTCTCCCCCTATTTAGCAAATTTGGGTGGAACTACTATATACAGTTCCTCATTTGAGTCTCTATGCAAGAATGCATTGTTGAAATCAGGTTGTTCTAAGAACTATTGCTGACTTGCAATTAAAACAAAAAAATAGTTAATTGTTGACATCTTTGCTACCCGGGAGAAGTTTTCAGCATAATCAATCCCTTCAATTTGTGTGAAGCCCTTTGCAACGAGCCTCGTATTTTACACTATACACCCACTTACATCCGATAACCCTTTTATTAGGAGACAACTCAGTAATAATCCAATTCATATTATTCTCAAGAGCTTTTATTTCAGCGCCACTTGCCATTTAGGATTCTGAGCTGCTTGTTTATAGGTTTTGAGTTTGGAATGGATAGAGATAACTAAAGAAAAATATTTTTCTTCAACAAAGTATTTATAACTTAATTTCTTCTATGCGTCTAGTTTTTTTAAGAAAAATGAAGTGTTGAGTTAAAGTGGAACATAGAAAGACTATTTTTTGATTTGATCTCAATGTATAGGTAATTATATTTTCTTATATATCGGTATTCCAAAAGGAATAGCTTCATAAAGGTGAATTCTCCTGTAAACTGGCAGTGGAGATTAACCTAGATCCTCCATACAAATCAAAATGTTGGTGAGTAGAGTTTTTTCAAGATTTTTGATTCACTGGCTTTGGTACTTGTGAGTTACGCATTAAGGGTAATTAAACTAACAGAACCACTAAGGATGCCAAGAGGACTTTACAATATATTGGGATCATACACATGAATAAATATGAACCTTTCAACTCCTTCTATAATTAGTCATAGATATATTATCTCATTCAGTATGACCATATTAGTTTTATGCATCTCTACAATAAGGTTTGAACATTTAATGTTTGAATGCTATAAAGTAATGGTGGAGAAACATTTTAAACGGAGCAAAATAATTTTGTATTATTTTTCTTTATAAAGTTATAGAATTGTTGTTTTCTTGAGGACATTTGACCCAGTGGGAGTGCATAATCTCATCAAGTAAAATTTGAGAAAGCACTAGAGCTGACTGAAATACCTTTAATGAAGGTGGTTTGATTATGTTTGGGAAGAACCATTTTGATTATTTCAAGCGACAATAGCTTAAGGAATAGTTAGTTCATAAAAAAAGGGTTTAAGGATAACCTGCTCTAATTTTAATTACAAATAATTTTTGTTACAAAGGGAGTAGTATTAATGAGATCTTCTAGAATTAGGAAATTAACATTGTTCAGTAATTATGTTGTTTGACTCAATTAGTCTAACTTTGATGTTAGACATAAGGATAATCCAAGGTCATTTTCAAAGTCATGAATGAGTTGAACTCCTTAATTTATGAGGAGGGCATTGATTGTCAAGAAACCTTTCATCAGGGTTAGAAAGGTTTTTTAAGGAAACTATGGCATCCATAGCTCATTCAGTTTAAGAGCTAATCTAAAGGTCTGAAAATGATATTCAGGGATCTTAAAGAAGTATACATTTCAAGCATTAAGGTTTTAAATTTCATCTGAGTTATTTGCAGATTGAGAGAATCTATATTTGGATGAATAGAGGCTCCTACAATTAGTATATAAAAAGGGAAATATACAAATATCACACTGGGTTTTAACGCCTTTTGTGAAAACTCACAAAGTTTTAAAAAGTTTCAAATTGCTCACTAGGTTTATCATTTTTGTATAAAAACTCACTGAACTCAATGTTGTTAGCCCCGTTTAACGAAAAATCCATTATGTCCAATCACAATATGACAATTGTCACTAAATAATTTAATGGACCTCCCCCATCACACAACCCATGTCGACGGGTGGAGGAGGACCACCCATGGCTGCCCAGAGGTGGAGGGGGGAGACCCTCCTCCCCTGGAGGCGCTAGGTGTGGAGGGGATTCCCCCTCCAAAGTGTTGCCCGATCATTTTGTTTTTTTTTTTAAATTAATAATATTTTTTGTTAATTTTAGATTTATTTTTAATTTTTATTTATTTAGTGACACGTGTCATATTATGATTTGACATGATGAATTTTCCGTTAAACAAGGCTAAGGACATTGAGTTCAGTGAGTTTTTATACAAAAATGATAAACCTAGTGAGCAATTTGAAACTTTTTAAAACCCGGTGAGTTTTCACAAAAGGCGTTAAAACCTAGTGTGGTATTTTTGTATTTCCCATAAAAAATATACAAGACTATTATCTCATTTAGATACATTGAGAACCTTGTTAAGGATGAGTATACCTTAAAGCCAGTGAGAGTAAATTCGGTTTTCAAGTCCTATGTGTAGATCTTATTTGGTTATAAACAGTCATTAAAGTTGCTATATAAAACAAGACAATTATCCTCTTAAAATGTCTCTATAGTAAAGTCTTTTGGGAGATTCAGAATGAAAGAATTGTAATAGTTTTGTAGCAGCTATTGTTAACGTATAAAGTTGTAAAGACCAGTGTTCCTAAGGTGCATTTGAATAAAGATAGATGTAAATTATTTTGTAATCATCTATCATAAGCAATCTACATAAGGTTGGACATTGGCTTTGGTAGTAGGATTACTAGGCCGACACTTAAAATAATCTAGATTTGGAGCATTGAAAGGCTGTAAATAAATTCATTTGATTTTTGCCAGAAACCAGGGATTACAGTTTTATCTACAGTCATACTGGATTTTTAGGAGGTTGTTGGTTATTTGATTCGGTTTGTGCCAAATGGGTAGATGACATATAATCTATTTTATAACTTATTTTTCTTTTAAGAGTGATATCTTGGGAAGTAATAAGGAAAATTGCATATACCATTAAAAAATTTTGGTTGAAATTTTGGTCTCAAGTTTGTCGATTATATAGCGAGACCTATCAAAGTATCTTTAGATACTCTGCTAAAGTTTTCATAAAGTATCTTAGCATAAGAGATAAAATAAGGAGATACTTTGTGTTTATTTGAGCTTTCAAGTACTGAATTATACATTATGGATCCTATGATTGAAAATTACCGGTACTACAGTATAAAGTCATGTAGAGCATATGAGAAGAATTTATTGGAAATGATGTTATTATTTTGAAAAGAGATGTAAGCTGATAGAGTTAAACTTATTAGTTGATAGTGCTAGTTTCTAGGATGTCAAGTTTTTTATTTTAAATTTTATTTTGTTAACTAATTGTTAGATGTTTCTATTTTCTAAGCCTTTCATTAAGTTTTATTTAAAAAATTTATATTTTTTTGTCTTCTTAATTTTAATTTGGCTATCATATAGGTCCTTTGTAATTAGTGGGTCTTAGGCGATTGCTTCACCTGCCTACTTATCCATATATCTAACCTATAAAGTTTGAATTTAAATTATGAGTATTTTGAATTTCATTCCTATCAGATACTAGTTTTGAAGATTTAAATTTAAATATATTTTTATTCCTTGACGGGAGGAATAACTGCAGTAAAATTTTGATGAAAGGTTTGAGCCTAGCCTTTGCTAAGAAATTATATTCTATTCAATTTTCTAACACAAAGGCATATCTGTGGCTCTTAATAAAATAACCAACTGCGCTGAGACTGCTAACAAAGCTAACAGAAAAAAGGCTCAATATTCTCAATGAAGATTTTAGAGTCAGACAAATTGCTTTGAAGTTCACTTGCATTTGCGTAGCTAGTGTACTTCTTAGCCGGGTTTTTGTTCATTGGAGGTCCCTTTCCGCTTATGAGGGCCTATGATATCCATGACACGACCGTAACGTGGTTGATGAGCTTAAAATCTCATCTCCTCCCATGCACGTCCTCTTTAATTGCTTCTTCAATCGCCCACAGTCACGTCGCTCTCCCTTGTAACTTACTGAACCATTATATATTGAGGAATTTCCATCTAAACCCAACGCTTGAAATACCCAATTTCCCCCAAAAGCCCACCAGAACCCCTTCTCTCAGAGAGGTTTGTAAGCAAGTAAGCCTGAAAGAAGCATTTCAAATACTAACCCGTTTGTTCGTTGACCAAAAATCACTTCCCTTTTTTTTCCTGAAGAGGCGTATTCATCAGTTTTTAAGCTCTGTGCCAGCAAGAAGGCTCTGTCCCATGGGCAACAGGTCCATGCCCATACGATAAAATCTTTTCCTGTGTGTGAGTCGGTGTTTTTGAGTACTAGGCTTCTATTTATGTATGGGAAATGTGGCTCCCTTTCGAGAGCGGAGAATATATTTGATAGAATGTCTGGTAGAACGATTTATACTTGGAATGCTATTATTGGTGCTTATGTTTCAAATGAGGAACCTTTCGGAGCGATTAATTTGTATAGTGAAATGCGGCCTTTTGGGGTTCCTCTTGATTCTTGTACTTTTCCTTTTATCCTAAAAGCTTGTGGCACGCTTAATAATCTCTGTTGCGGGACTGAAATCCATGGCCTAGCTGTCAAATGGGGTTATGATTCTATTGTATTTGTTGCCAATTCACTTATTGCTATGTATGCGAAGTGCGGTGATCTGGAAGGGGCAAGCCAGTTATTTGTTGGTATGACAGGAAAGGAGGATATTGTATCATGGAATTCAATAATTTCCTCATATGCAGCAAATGGACAGTCTGTAGAGGCATTAGAACTTTTAGAGAAGCAGAAGGTGGGTCTTGCCATGAACACATATTCTTTTGTAGCTGCTCTTCAAGCCTGTGATGATTCAGTTGTTGTGAAACTTGTTATGGAGATCCATGCGGCTATTTTGAGAGCTAGTCATGATATTGATGTTTATTTGGCCAATGCTTTGATTACCATGTATGCAAGATGTGGTAAAATGATTGAAGCTGCCAGAATCTTTTGTGCAATGAACATGAAATTTTGATTTGTAGAGGCTGGTGGTGTCAGGCTGAGGAAGGATATACATAACGCACACGGTTACCAGTTCCTGGTTCAGTTTGCCTCAACTCTTTCCAAAATGCCTGAAAGTCGGGGCTTTCAGTCTAGTTATTCCCAGTCTTCTGACCATGATTTAGAGGGTTCCCCTGCATTGGATGAAATAGAAAGACGGGATTACACACGACAAGAGGAACCCTCATCCCAACGTATGTCCCTGACGCTATGTAGGTTGCTTGATATTCTTGTTAATTTAGCTCAAATTGGCCCAAAGGAATGTACAGCATCTTCTGGCAGCAAAGGTTCCAAGTCTTCTCGTAGCAAGACTGGTGGCCACAACAGAAGTCGTACATTATCTTCTGATCGTATTGCTGACGAAGTTTGGGACAAGGACATGCTAATAAAGTTAAAGACCTTGAAGCTGTACAGATGTTGCAAGACGAATTTTCTCAAAATTTCCATCCAAAAAATGGCAGGGGGTTTCGGGACATTGACATACATTGCAATTTTTATTAAACTCGCCAATCTCGCCCCCTCATGTCCATCCAATAGAAAATAGAAATTCGTATGAGGTGAAAAAAATTGAGCGAGGAACATTGGATTGCCTGGAGAACTAAAATGAACATATGTTCCAATGTGCTGGTCTCCACCCCCGCTTGATGTGGTGAAGATAAATGTAGACATGGAAATTATAAAGGTTTATGCAGTGTTAACCATGGAACATGTGTCCAGTGTTAACCAATTGTTAATAAACTATGTATTCCCATTAATTGTTAAATTATCCAACATGTTACGTATGATCGATTCCCATTAATTTTAATTTCACCTCAAATTTTATACACAATGTTGGACAAATTCACTGTTTAAGGGAGAGTTGACAGGAAGAACTTTTTTTTTCCATGCCGACATGGCTATTTTACAATCAAGCTGATCTAACCTAACTTAGAGAATTAGAGATGAAATTAAACTTAATAGGGACCAGTCATACATGACATGCAAGGTGATTTAGAAATTAAAGAGGATACGCGATTATTAACAATTTTTTTTTCTAGGCTTGATTACTAACAATTAGTTAACACGTCTTCATTATAATTTTTTTTTTCATTTACACTCATTTGACGAAATGATCACTACATGATACAAAGAATGAATTCTAAGTGAACCAATTAACAAAATAATTACTTAGGATAAAAAAATTGTATGTGAACCTGTTTATTAGGACAAAATTAATATACTGTAGGACCAGATTGAAATTGGACAATATCCCAAACTAGTAAACTAATTAAGCCTATTAATAATATTATTTTGAGTTTCAACTAAAAAAATATGGATCGCTCGTTTCATGTCAAAACATCATGCAGACCAATCTTTTGGAAGTCACGGCTGCTCGGTCACTCCTTGTAATGTTTGTTGAATCTGAAGTTACGGGTGTAAGTGCCATGACTAAATATAGTTCGGTAAATTGCCTCGAACGGATGGTTGCAATCTCTTTGTTTTTTTTTTTTTTGAAGGTTGCTATCTTATTATACTCTCTGCGTACTGTGTAATTTGCTATTTACGGTGAAATTCAAAGAGAAATAGACATAATATATAGATTCTACATCATTTAATGTTGTCTATATAAATTTTTAAGCAACATGAATTATATAGTGGAGTACACCTATGGTGTCTATGGGGGCATTTGTCTCCAAAAATTTCCACCTCTCAAAATTTTCAAACAATCATAAAATAATTTTTTTCTCCTCATTAAATTATAAAATAATATTATACTATTCAATTAAATCTTCTCTCTCCTCACTTCTCCATAAAATACTATACTTTTTCATAAATCCCGATAACCAAAATTTCCAAAATTCCAAAATTTTCACAAACAAACACTTTTAAATGTTTATCGAAATTTTGGAGAATATTCTCAAAATTTTAGAAATCTTTTAAATATTTTAAGTTTATGGAGGTTTGTAAAAAGTTTGAAATGCATGTATAAAGTTGAAAATTTTGAATTATCGATTTGTTTGGTTAGAAATGCTAGGCCTCAAAATTTTGGACAAATAAATATATATTTATATATTCAAATTGTACTGTTCAATTAGGACAAAATTGTCCGTTTACGACTTTTGATCAGGCGCCGAGTTAATGTGATTTTAGCAAACCAAGAGAAAAATAGAGGTTACCCCTACTGTCTTCAGGCTCTGTTATGTCCACGCGATACTCGAGATTAGCACTCTTCAGCGATGTACTCTGGCAACCACTTAGCTTTATCCCGAACCAGAACCAGGTTGTCAGTAGCACTTCACACCACCAATGCGTCTTCCCAGGTGCCCTCTGAGAGTTCTCATGCAAATAAAAGAACACTGCCTCCACTTCGATTAAAGCCTTCTGCATATTACCAACCCTGCGTCCTATCAGCTAATTAATATGATGGCGGAACCGACAAGAAACAGGGAAATATAATTCAAATTAATTTTATTGTCTAAATCATTAGGTACGCAGGGCTCGTGCTGCTGACCGGTTAGAAAATTTTAAAGATTTTAATAAAGATTTAAGTGATATTTAAATTTTATTGACGAAATAAAAATAATATTAAAATTATAAATTTAAAAAGTTAGATTAAAATTGTTAAGATTTTGGCAAACGAAACATGCCCTACAATTGAGGCTAACCAAGACATTGACTTCCAACGCTAGTTAGCGGTGGAAACTAGAAACCCGCTCATCTGGGACTGAACAAAAAGATTGCCAAACCTTCTTTTGTAGCTTTAGAAGCTGTTTGATTAAAAAAATCTTAATTTTCATTATACAACAAATTCTACAAATAAATATCTTTTTAACGTTACATAAAAATAAGTGTAAAATGCATCTCATATTTCTGTGGTATTTACGAATTACAAAAATATCCATGTTGTATTCGCGAATTGTAAATATATCCCTGAAGTAAACAAAGTCATTTTAATATCACTGAGGTAAACATCAAGGTCACAATATGCCCCTCCGTTAATGTGTCGTTTGAAACACTAACGGTAAATGCTGACGTGACTATTTTGCCACGTCAGCACCAATCAGATGATGACACGTCATCGCTCAGGGGCATATTTGTAATTTGCGAATACCACAGGTGCATGTGATGCATTTAAGTTTTTTTAAAATAGACACGTCAGCACCAATAAGATGATGACACCCATCATATTTAATTTAAAAAAAAAATTATTATTTAAAAAAAAGACTTAGGCCAATTTTCCTTCAACATATCTCATGTGTTTGTTTCTGTCTTTTTTATACATAATTTTAAAAAAAACTTGCGTAGTTCAACTTAGCCACTATATTCGATTATGTGTGTTTTTTTGAACTACACATGTTTTTTATTTATTTATGAAAATAAGAAGAAAAAAAAAGATACAAACGAACACATGAGCTAAGTTGAAGGGAAATGAGGCTAAGTGGTTTTGTGTTGTTTTTTTTTTTAAATTAATTTAAAATATAAAATAAAAAGCATACAGAAACAAATACAGTGGTTAAGTTGAACTACAAATGTTTTTTTAAAAAAATTATATAAAAAAAGACAGAAACGAACACATGGGATATGTTGAAGGAAAATTGGGCTAAGTTTTTTTTTTTTAAATAATTTATTTTTAAAATTAAATATGATGATGTGTCATCATATTATTGGTGCTGACGTGTCTATTTTTTAAAAAAATTAATTTTAATTTTTTTTAAGAAAAAAAACTAAAATGCATCACATGCCCCTGTGGTATTCGCAAATTGCGTATATGCCCCTGAGCGATGACATGTCATCATCTGATTGGTGCTGACGTGTCTATTTTTGACACGTCAGCATTTACCATTAGTGTTTCAAACGACGCATTAACGGAGGGACATATTGTGACCTTGATGTTTAACTCAGGGGTATGAAAATGATTTTGCTTACATCAGGGGTATATTTGCAATTCTCGAATACCACAGGGGTATGAGATTCATTTAACCCTAAAAATAATTACAATACACATACCAATAAAATTAACATCACCTAAAAATTATAAAAAAAAAAATAATAACACAGAACCTAACACCCTCTTACTTTCCCAATTTCACTGTCTTCTGAGGAATTATGGGATATCGAGGCTGGTGTTTGTTTAATGTCTACAGACTACAAGTGCTTTACTTTACATTCACAACCAGCATGCAGGCATGCAGGAAAAACCCCGACTTTATCCTGCACGGCATGCAAAGGGTAGCTCTGGACAACCGAGCAGGTCCAAAACCCCGTCTTTATCCATCTTGCTTAGTGGCGTCAAAATCGCATTTGTCCTAGCTCCGTTAAGGGAAGGAAAGCCCAATTGGCATCATTCAATTTCACGGCCTCCATCTTACCCGCTCATTTGGAGAAAAAGTAGGTAGCACATGTTGTTTCTACGTTTTTGACATTGTTTGGACAGTCTTTTATAGGTTTACGACTAGTTTAATGGCCTTGATGTGCCTGCAATTAACACCAAACGTAACGATACGTCGACATGCCATCTGAGAACTGAGAAGAGTGTTAATACTTTCTCGATGGACGGGAAGCGGCATCAAAATCAAACCCGCAACATGAATTGACAACTGAATTTGGTCACGGCCAGCTAATCAAAAAATGCGTTGGAACTAGAAATAAAGTTCTGTTCGAAGAATTATAAGTGCCCAGTCCTCTTTGTGCCCCCTCAGCAGGAACGGTCATTTCATGGGACTGTGACAGAGCTGCAGAGCCACAGTGCCCCGCCCCCACTCTTCCCTGCCAGGCCGCCCTATATTTCAACCACCTGTGACGCCTAACATCCTCTCTTTATTCATCTATTTCCATAGGCTATAGCTGCTTCTTAGCTGTTAACCTTCTCGTAAGGGGAAGAGCACATGATGTCTCTTCTTTATTTCACTGTTTTAGAAGGTGGGTTATGTCTTTATGATTCTCTATATCTACCTCTTTAACATCTGTCTCAAAGCACCCTGTATCTTGTATAAATAAAACTATCAGCTATGGCTTTGTGCAAACAATGCGCCCTTCTCTTGGTCTTTGTTTTGTTTTCAAATCGACAACTTTTAGTAGTCTTATCTGTCTTCGCATTCACTCCCATCGCTCATTGTTTCTTTGCTTCTCGCACAATTAGTAACTGCGAAGTCTAATTCCGTTTGAATCTGTTTCAAAACTTAGCTTTCTTTATCATATTAGCAGAAACCTTACCGCTAAAGCTGTCTGTCTTTATCCTTGACATGCTTCTTCTCTGAACCTGTCGGATATTATCTCTGTTAATCTGTTATACACAATTGGAAAAGACACTTTGAAAAAGGATTCCTTTGCTGCTTTTTTTTTCTAAGCGGATTCCTTTGCTGCTTGCATGTGCATGTTTTTGCTTTTTTAGAATATTAATTTATTCCTTTTTATTGAAGTTGAAGAAATCCTTTGTCTCCTGTCTCTTCGATCCCTCCTTCTTTTATAGATTCTACTACCTTCTCATTCCTTCGCTTGGTATTGAAACAAGGAAATTGACCTATCCTTTTTCGAAAGTTCCTCAGAGATCGATGTTCACAAAGGAAAAGGTGAAGCTGCCAGCATGATCTAGCTTTGGTTAAAGACATGAGAGAGAACGCTTAACCCTAACTAGGTCATGCTCTGACAGCCTCACTCCTTCCTATTTGGGGGCCTAATCATTCAAACACGCTTCAATTCTGATGGAGAAAGAAGGAAGCAAAAAGTTACCGAAATCCCTGTAAGTATGGTATATTCCCTCCATCAGTTTCTGCTACGCCTGGCGTGCGTTCTTTCTTGTTCTTTTTACTTTTGCTTTTCTGTTTCCTTTCTTTTTTTTCCCCTCCCTCTTTTTCTTCTTCTATTGTTTCTATTCTTTTGCCCGCTTGTTTTTTCAACACTAACACTTGCTGCTCCCTTTCTCTCTCGCTAACGCATGGAGTTCGCAATACAATGGCTTTGCTTGTGCGGACTGATGCCGTGGCATTAAGCTCCATGAGGAAGATATTTTCTCTATTTATTTATATTGGCCGTTAAATTTCCATAAGTAGAGTAACTTCGGTTTTAAAATGTTTTTGAAGTTAGTTTCAATTTCACGGTAATTACTTGATTAATAGGATGCAAGAACCTGTTCCCTCACAGAGAGCCTGTGAAACTGTTGGTAGGTCTCTAAATGAATGCTGCCTGTAGGCTCACACTCTTGCAAAACGAACATGGAAGGACATTCATGGTTATTCCTTGTCAAAAGGTCTGCCTGCTTAAGCAATATATACTTTCCAATTGCTAAGGAATACGGCCGGCCTGCTGTGGTAGCTCTAGCTATACTTATATAACCAGCATATATAAATGAATGCTGCCTGTAGGCTCACACTCTTGCAAAACGAACATGGAACGACATTCATGGTTATTCCTTGTCAAAAGGTCTGCCTGCTTAAGCAATATATACTTTCCAATTGCTGAGGAATACGGCCGGCCTGCTGTGGTAGCTCTAGCTATATTTGTATGACAGCATATATAATCGACTTCCTCTTAGCCCTTAACTTACGTGTATTTATTTCGAGAGCTACTTTAGAAAAAAATTTCGAGAGCTACTCAAGAAAAACGAGGAAAGAAAGACAGCTATGCGACTCTGTGCTGTGTACCTTATGTTGTCACATCTTTGCCTTTTTTCGGTTGAATCGTTCTATCATATCAAAACCCTACCTGCTACCAGCTAGTGGGGTTGGGGAATGAGGACAGCTGCGTATTTAGCATGGTGTATATCGTATGTGTTACGCTTTGTCTATGGTCGCCGGCTCTGTCATTTTCTGAGATCCAGACCGTCGATGTTTAGCAGCTTGCATTCAATTCGTTGTCCTGATCTACAGAGAAAAAAAATATAACAGGGCAACGTCATTAATTCCTCGTCGTTTTTTTTGGCCATTTCCCCGACTGGCAAAGATTCCCGAAGTGGCACAATTATATTCTAGATTCTGTTCGTTCATCATTTTATTTCAAAAATACAATCTAATCAAGTTTGAATTTATAAACGGGATACCCTTTGTGTATTACTTCTTAAAAGGGTTTAAGATGAATGTGTGTTTTCAAATAACAAATTGAATTAGCAATATCTTCATAATCGGTCTTTTTTGGACGGTACTTTAGTCGTTTTTGTATCTTGAAGTAATAAAATCAATTGATAATTTAAATGAATGCGTTGAGGGTGTAAACGATAAGTGGAATAATTGAAGGGCATGTCTATTTGTTAAAAAAGAATATATAAGGGTAATATTTTGTTCCTATTTTTAATAGATTCAAATCGTTCCCTTCCCTATTTTTTTTATCTTTCCGTTGAATTTTTTGAAATTGTCTAATGTTTTAAGCGACACTTCACTCAGAGCATTCCTAGCAGCCTCTTCAAATTTGGCTCTCTACTTTAACCAAAAAACACACTTCTCTATTTTAACTATTAACTTTTAAAAAACATTCACAGCAGTTTCTCTATTTTAACCATCTATTTTTACTATTTTATTTAAATATTATTTTTTAAAGATTTCTTTATTATTTTTCTAACATTTATATTTTTGAATATTTATTTTATCGTAATAGTCATATTTTTGAATATTTGTCTTATCTTAAAAAGATCGATTTTTAAATTTTTTTCATTTTACTAACTGTTGGAATTTTTTAAATTTTAAGATGGTGAAGTGAATAATAATTTTTTAAAAATAAAAAAAAAAGAAAAAGAAGAAGAAAAAGAAAAAAAGAATATATATATATTAATATTTTAAGATAGTGAAGTGAATAGTGGCTCTTTAAAAATAGAGAGCTATTGTTCACTTCTTCAAAATTTTTGTTAAAAGTTGTTAAAATAGAGAGGCTGTTGAGGAGTGTTTTTTGGCTTTTTGGTTAAATTGACTCTCTATTCTAACCAAAATGTTAGAATAGAGAGCTTGCTAGGAATGTTCACTTTATGCAACTTCTATTTTTCATTTTGCTATTTTGGTGGAATAAAACATTTTATTGATGGCAAAAGGAGGAAAATTTTGTTTCACTATAGTAGTGTATGGGTATTGATTAGGTATATTATGGTTTCGTTTTAGTAAAAAAAATAAAGAAAAAAATGATTTGAGTGGAGTTTTTTATGTTTATTGTAATAAAAATTATAAATGAGGTTGTGAATTCTAAATGTGATAATGGTTGAAATTTTAGTTTATATGAAAGATTATTTAAATAAATTTTTTGTATTTATTGTAATGAAAATTGATATTTAATAGAGAGAGATTATTTTATAGTATTTTATTACGTTAAAATAGATGCAAATAGTTTTGATGGTTAAAACTTAAGAAGTCATAATTTCGAGCATTTTCTAGTCTTTCATCAGCGATGATGCCGAAGAAATGAGAGGTGTGTGTGTCTATATATATATATATATACATATTTGTCTAATTAGGTCCCAAGTCTTTCAGTGGGGTTGGGTTCAGTTTCCGGCTAGATGCAATGATTCATGATCTGCAGGGCTATAGGCCCTTTATATTGTAGAAAAAGTGAGGAGAGAGAGTTTTGTAACGATGATAAAATTTTATCACTTCAAAAATTTTGGCTTAATTACCTTATGGGTCCCTATGGTATCCAAATTTTACAAAATAATCTCTGTAGTACGACTTTCAACAAAATAGTCTATGTGGTATAGTTTTGAGACAAATTAATCTATTTGTCTAACTTTCGGGAGAGTCTTGTACATGTCACGTCAGCGTCATTCACACGTTGACACATGTTTTTTAACATTAGTATCCAAATCACGAGTGATATACTTGTTTTAGCTCGTAGAATTAGTCTGAACCTCAACCTCCGACTTGATTGGTTGCTGATGTGTCAACGCGTGAATGGAAAGTGACATACGACACTCTCTAGTTAAGTGGGTAACGACAGTTGGACGGAGTGACTAATTTGTCTCAAAACTATACCACATGAACTATTTTGTTGAAAGTCATACCACATGGATTAATTTGTCTCAAAACTATATTACAAGGATCATTTTGTTGAAAATCATACCACAGAGACTAGTTTGTAAAAGTTGGATACCACAGGGACTTGTAAGATAATTAAGCCTAAAATTTTAAGGTGTTAAAATTTTGTTTTGCAAATATAGTCTAGTCTTTCACTTTCATGAACAAGGATAAAATTTCTGTTCTTACGAGGTTGAATCTATCAGACACGAAAGGAAAATTTCATGAGGGATCGTAATGACAGGAAGAGCCAAGACAGCCAATTTAGGATGTCCTGTCCGGTCACAACTACTGCATAGAGGACCACTGGACAAAAATACAGCGGGGCAACTGGCAGCGGGAAGGAATACTCTCTCTCTCTCTAGCTAGTTTACGGGCTGGACTCATCATTTTAGCAGAGATGCTTTCGAGTTTCCACTTTTATCACTAGAATCTTCTATTTGTTGTTTCGAGATGATCTGCTTATCATGGTTAGGACACTGGTTTGAGTACGGACCTTCCCAAATGCATAATTTGTTTGCTGGAGGAGGGAAGATAACAAACGGACTATATTTTCCGAGGCAAAAGAAAGCATCTGATCATTAACCTCTAGAAAAGTTTTGTCCTTAATAATCCTGATTAATTACATTGTCTGCAACAGTCTCTCCTGGTTTATGCAGTAAGAGCAATACTTCTCCGTGAAGCATAAAGGAAAACAAAAGACACGAGGGAAAAGTAGAGGCTGCATAAACGGAAGGAATACCCTTTTTGTACGTGATGAATCGAATTCATCCTCCCTGACCACTCTACTTTTAACAACTGCATTTAATTACAAGTTTTTTTTTTAATAAAAAAATGCATTCAGAATCTGTTCATCAAGCTTCTTATAACTTCATTTGAATTACTTATCAGAAGAAAACTTCAGTTGAAAATTAGATCGGTTCAAATTTCCACAATTTGGGTGCAATCTGCAAAGCTTAGTCCCATAATAGTTTTATGCTTTCCAAGACTTGATGGTTTAATTTCCAGGCTATTTCCATGTGCACCCTGATTTGATCTACCCAATAAGAAGGCAAGATCACTCAAATCTTCGGATAGTCATTAAATTAATATGTTCCTAATAGTTTCCCTGCAGATTTTAAGTGGAAAATGTGGATGTATTGAACTACTCATAACTCACGTGCAATACATAAGCTCGAGGAAGCTGAATCCCAGTAGACTAATTTGTAAAGTATTATTCCTACCAATTGTTCCTTTGCAAATTATATTATTCATTTTCTATGTCAAGCAGACCATGAGCACTCCATTCTAAATCGATCGACATATAATTTATGTTGCACTCTCTCTGAAATTGACACTTCGCCCAATAGGCGACTGCATCTTGTGTGTGATTAAATACCTAAATCAAAGAAAATTATGATGATCAGTAGCTATCAAGATTCTCTTGTACATGACAACTGTGCATATATAATATATTAATGCCGATCGATAAGCCACTGGCAACAATATATTACTGGTCTGTAATTGTGAACTTGAAGTAATAAATTTATACTTAGTGCATGAGATTTGATAAACACCAATCCAATTAGCCTTAAAAAGAGAGAAGAAAATAAGATGTGGAATGTGAGGTTTTGCATTAAAATGAAAGTGATCACATGGATCAATACTAATAATTCATGCTTTAGAAACCACGTAATTAAGTACACACCTTAGTGGAATTTATTTATAGGGAAAGCTTTATTTTGCACTCATCAAATATGTGATCAATGTCACTTACCACATTCATCAGCTCTCAAACTACCCATAATTCATCAATGCTCGTTATCTAATAAGACCCGACCATCAAAATTGTGTCACATAGCCCATTTATCGCACATATCAACCATATAATCTATTGAGGGATTGAACGTTAATGAATTTTGATAGTTTAAATGATCAATAAGACAAATTTAGTAGTTCAAATCTTCTTCAAAGTGAGCAAAAAGTATTTTTTTTCCTTATTTTTTTTCCTTTTGTTTCGTTTTAATTACTTCCTAGCTAGAAACATCCAAAGTAAGACAAAATCTATTTTAATTCAAACCCACCTACCCGTCTGCCCATAAGGTTGCCAAAAGCATAACCCTGAAAAAATAAGAGATGTGAATAAAGTGAAAGGAGGATAGAAATTAAGAACCTCAGAAGATCCAAGAACCAATTATGGTATCCAACTAATACCGGAGTCTGGCAATCTAACAATTGACCCAATCAAAGTCACTAGCACTACCAAGAATTTTCGTAGTAAACATCTATTTCCGTCGAGCTTTGTCAATAGGGACAGTAAGGGGTGGACGAGGAGGCGAGGAGCGGTCGGCAATAATGCGTCGACATTTCGAATTCGGCACCACCTTCGTTCATCGTCGCTGCATATCCTACTATCAGGGACGATTTTCTTCGGCGGCAAAAAACAGTCTTTCCGTCCGCGTTACCTTGGGGGTGGTTGGCATTACAAATTCAACGCCGACAACTTCATTGTGGTCCACAGATTATCTCCGACGATATAATAGTTGTCGACCCATAATCTCCGACGGAAAAAAAATTGTCGAGATCTGTTACAGCCGACCCATAATCTCCGACAGAAATATGTTATCACTCTCACACTCTATGTCGACGTCCTCTGATGTGGGAAATATTTTATCACTCCAGTGTCGACGTCCTCTGTTTTTGTCGTGAATAGATTTGCATTTTGCGTCTTTTTTTTTCAGTACGTACTGTGGTCTTCCATTATGTTGCTAAATTATTTAAGAATCGTAAGCATATAAGAAAAAACAAAGTTTATTTGATGTGGAGTAGTTAAACATGTTTTGTGAACTTTCAATAAAGGCCAAGATACTGGGGACTTTTTCTTTGGAATATTTCTGTTTCCCACTTTTTGAAACCTTCATATATGAGATGACTCTGCATGCGTCTATTGGTTCCATCTCTTAAACCTACCAAAGGAATCAAAACAACATGAAAGAAACAGGAATGTCAAAATCATACATCACTTTATTGGAGAATGTTTGTTAATTTCTTAATTGTCTGCATCAGACTATATTAACTTTTACGTATTAGACTCCCCAAATGGCAATCCGTGGTAAATCTCCTTTTAAGATTACGTTTAATGTGCAACTGACACCAATTAGATGCAGAAGAGGCAAGCCTCTTACAAATGGCATTCCATGTTTATAAAGATGAAAAAGCCATCTCTCAGTAGAACAAAGGAAAGATACCTAAAAGGAAGAAAAATGCTGCATGAGAGAGAGAGAGTCACGTGATCTTGTTAGGTTGAGATGCTTATTACTTTCCTTTCTTTTGCCTTTGCTGAGAACTGAGAAGCCATGCAAATGGTCCCCTATAGACTAGTGCTGGTGCCTTGCGCTCTTTTTTTAGTTCATATGATGTTTATTTACACTGAGTGTGTGTGTGAGAGCCCAACGATGGACACCTCAAATATATTGAACGGTCGGATGGTTTTCATTCATAGCTGCACTTTCGCGCCACCAATTCCCTTTGACAAAAAAAGAGTGCGTGTGTGAGAGAGACTGAGAGACCCACAGTAAAGTGAACAAAGGCTCTATGTCAATTTTAGAACTGCTCACTCCTTGTCTGCATGGTGGTGGCGTGGGCTTGATAGTTTTCAATTTGTCTTACTCTGGACCACTGCCATCGGCTCCCTGTCCATAATTAATTAATTAATTTTCCTCATAAAAACTTTTCAGCCTCTTATAACAACAAAACCATTACTAACCTAAAGGATGAGATGAGACATTCTGGGCCTCTATTTATATCCCCCACTCTCTCTTTCTCTTCCATAGCATACTTGGTCCTCACAGAAAGAAATAGCTTCTTAACTTCTCTCTCCCCCCTCTCCCTCTCTGGAGCTGCCTTACCTGCTTGTCGTGCACCAATAGCAGTTGAAGCTGCCAGCATGATCTAAGCTTCCCTCTCGATTAATCAAGGAAAGATCGGATCATGTGGCAGCTTCACCTGTTGATGGGATCACGAAGAACCTCTTGATGGTTTTGAATCTTCGCCATCAAATCAATATGCCCCCGTCTGGGTGTTCCCAAGGAAAAAACATAGATTGAGGTTCGGTAATCGTCTTCTAAGTTTCACTTCTTTTAGCCATCCAAGATCTGCTGTCATACACATCACAATATTGATATATAGGTCATTTCCTTCTATACGGTGCTTTTTGTTTTTTTTCCCCTTATTTCTTTTTGTCTTTCTGATTCGTATTTTGATTAGGTTTGGGTTCCTTTCCAAAGTGCTTTGACTCGTCATTGATGTCTCTTTTTCCCGGAATGCCCTTTGCTTTCTCAGCTGTTACAATGCACGAACCACATTTCTAGATAGACTTGACTTGCGGCATTACTGGGGAATCTTGAGCCAGGAAAACCTATTTATGGGGATAGTATATGCGCGTTAAATTTCATATGTAGAATTTTGCCGGGGAATCTTGACAGCAGGGAGATATCAGTGTTAGGATTGTTCTGTGTGACAGAATTTCTGCTGTTTAAACCCAGTCGGTGCACTTGAGGGGATTGGATTCGGTGATAAGTCACTGTGTGTTAAGGGAGGAAAGGGAGGGATGAGATTTAAAAATCTAAGCTCCGACGCTCACGATATGGACACCTCATTTAATGAGGTGGGAGGGGAAATGAAGCCACAAAATTTGGCTTGGCTAGACACAGTCGGCTAAAGATATTTTTTTCTTTCGATTCTTTCCTAACATATCTTCCGCAACACGTCTTCTTTCCATTTTCCCTGCTATCTTCTGCAACAAGCCGTGGGTTTATGGTGTGAAGGGCTTATTTGATGCAGACTTTTTCTATGGTGCGCCATGCCTTTTCTTGTTTACAAACCAGAATGAGCCTTTGTACAAACTCGCTGGACATTCGGTAATCTTTGCTTAGGCTTTGGTTTTGTTTTTTTTTTTTTGTCCTTTTCTCGCTGGACTTTCGGTAATCTTTGCTTAGGCTTTGGTTTTGTTCTTTTGTTTTTTTATTTTTTATTTTTTTGTCCTTTTCCTTAGGCTTGATCTTTATTATGTCAATGATCAAAGTGTTTTGGTGCAACGTCTCTCTCTTATTATTCTTACTGGCGCAATTTTAGCATGCAGAGTACAAATCCAAATTGAGAATAGTTAACGATCATTTTTATATGAAACCAAAAAAAAAGAGCAATATCTCTTTACTTCTTCTGAGTCTCACGTGATTAAAATAATTAACTGCATCTTATTGTCTTGCATTTGTTTTAGCTTCTATGGTTTATTTTCTCCAGGTCTATGGTGTGAAAAGTGAAGAACAAAAAGACAAATCCAAATTGAGAATAGTGCTCAAAATATTGGTATGTGCATATTTGTTTTTCCCATGAAAATTATACCTTAATGCATAAATATTTCAAGATAATACGTATGACAATGTTTGCTCTTCAGCTTCCATTGTATGTTAGACACAACTAGTATATTTGTAGACACTAATCAGCTCAACGGACTTTGAACACATACTAATACTTAAGACCACCCGCTTTCATAGAAGCAATTTGTCAAATTTAGTAATTTAAAATACAAATAATAAAATAAATTTAGATGATTCTTTCTATGCTTGTGGTAATGCTTGTTGTAACATTTGTGTCTTTTGCTAACTAGGGCTACTGAAATTTTATAGGTTGATAAATGGCGGAGCTATCAAGCATTAATCCAAATATAGATAGGCGAGGGTCTAGTAGTACCTCAAACCCGGAAGGTTTGTCAATTTTTTTTGCCATATGTATTTATGAATTAGATAGATTTTCATTGACTTCATTTGTATGGTTGGATTATGTAGGTGAAATAGTTCGGGCAGACACCGGGAAATCTGTAAATATTTGGAGCTTAGAGTTTAGAGATGAGGAGCACGCTTACGATTGGTACAACCGTTACGCAATTAGCATTGGATTTAGCATTCGGAAGTCCAGTGGGTTCAAGAATAAAGAAAAAAGATATTATACAGTTAGAACATTTGTGTGTAGCAAAGAAGGGTTGAGAAGAGAGAAACAACAAGCAGTGCCTTTGAAGAAGAAACGGCGGAATACTAGGTGCGAGTGTCTTGCAAGTTTCACCATCCAACGACAATCAAATGGAATGTATTACACATTTGATTGGTACCCACGGCATAATCACGAATTGGCTACACCATCGAAAGTCCACTTACTTCGTTCCCATAGGCGAATAAATGAATTACAACGTCTTCAGTGCAACGATGCAGACAGAACAGGCATTCGCCCGAAGCTAGCACATGATTTGATGGCGGCCCAGGCTGGGGGAAGAGAGCACTTGGGATTCACTCAAATGGACTTGAAAAATTATTTAAGTAGTAAAAGAAGTAAATCAATGGATGGTGGAGTAGCAGGTGCACTTATTAATTGGTTTGGTGATCAGCGACGAAAAAATTCTCAATTCTTCTTCAGAGTTATGTTAGATGACGATGAGCATATAACTAATATATTCTGGTCTGACCACGACATGCAGAATGACTACGCACTTTTTGGGGACTTTGTGTCATTCGATACCACTTACAGGACAAATCATGAGCACAGGCCATTAGGGGCATTTCTAGGGGTGAATCATCACAGGGAGCAAGTAGTGTTTGGGGCATGTCTATTATTTGATGAGACAGCTAATTCATTCAAATGGTTGTTTGAGACCTTCATTGAGTGTATGGAAGGGAAGGAACCCCAATCGCTTTTCACCGACCAAGATGCTGGTATGCTTGCTGCAATCCCTATCTCCTTGCCAAACACACATCACTTTCTTTGCGTATGGCATATTAATCAGAATGCACTAAAAAATCTTGGATCACTATTCGGGAACAAGGACTTTAAAAAAGATTGGAATATGCTCCTTTTCGATGGTGATATAGATGACTTTGACCTTGCTTGGTCTAAGATGATTGAAGATCATGGCCTTCAAGACAATGAGTGGTTGCAAAGAATCTATGAGAAGCGTGAGAAGTGGGCCCCAACACATGTACGAAATGTTTTCTGCGCAGGTAAGAGGACTACACAGTTGAGTGAAAGTTTTAACTCGAGATTGCGCAGGTACTTGAAGACGGTGATGAATATGAGCCGATTTTTTCAACACTTTCAGCAGGCAATTGATGACATGCGATACAAGGAGCTGAAATCAAATTTTGATATGCAGGATAAATTGCCTCTTATAAGGACCAATGACCCGCTTTGTATTCACGCATCAAAAGTTTACACTCCAAATGTTTTTGATCTTTTTATGGAACAGACAGATAAGATTTATTGCATAACATTTGATTGTAGGAGGGAGAGTAATGGATCAGAAGAGGTTGAACTACATTCCTGCAGCCCCGACCCAACCCATAACTGTGTGACAGCGAAACGACAAGTAATTACTACTATTAACGGTTTTCATCAATGTAGCTGCAAATACTTTAACTTTGTTGGTGTCATTTGTTGCCACATCATATGGCTTCTGAAACAAGGGAGAGTTTGCTGGAGAATCCCAGATGAGTATATTCTAAGTAGGTGGACAAAGGAGGCAAGATTGAGAGCTGCGCCAGATTCCACATCAAACATAATGATTGATCCAGAATTGGAGAGGGTAATCAACCGCAGGACGTATATGAACCTCTATGCTTCTACTATTTGGAAATATGGGAATCATCCGGAATCATGGAAGATCCTCCAGCGTCATCACACTATACTAGCTAATGATCTTGCTCAGTTACCGCTCACCATAGAGTTAGTTGACTCTGACAAAATAACAGATGTTACAAGAGCAGATGCAGCTGTAGCCATTGTTGCAAAG
The DNA here is from genome assembly GCA_963930655.1 of Myrica gale. Classification (NCBI taxonomy): domain Eukaryota; kingdom Viridiplantae; phylum Streptophyta; class Magnoliopsida; order Fagales; family Myricaceae; genus Myrica; species Myrica gale. Next base: position 10,483,010 of record OZ005610.1, on the reverse strand, counting down.
GGGTTCAAGACACGGGAACCGAAGCATCGAGGCAACAAGTGATTAAAGAGTGGGCTTGAACTCAGGAAAAAGTCAAGGGTTGGTCAAAAGAGTAGTGCTGCTACAGGGTCCCAACCAGTTGCTCGCCACTTGCAGTTAGAGGATGACTCAGAGGTACCTACTCATACATTTTGCTTTGATTTCATCTTACATACCCATGCTGAAATATATATTTTTTAATTTCTTCCCAGGTATCAAGCGATGATGAGCATTCCCAATGTGGACGATATAGAAGCCTAGATGACTTCTAGGCTCATCAGTTGTATTGGGTCTACTTTTTGAAAATATTTGATTTTTTGTATGCAATGGTGTTGGATTGTATGTAGAAAATCTGGAATCTTTTGAGTTTATTGGCTAATGAGACTTTCTTGTTATTATGTATCTTTTGCATATTCACTATTGGAGATTAATTTTGTTAAGTGGTGTTGTATTGTATGTAAATAATTTGGCATCTGTTGCATATTACTCATTATAGACTTTCAGGTGGTCATTCATGTTATTAATATAGAAATTGTTTGATGCATCATTTTGGAGTGTATTTCTATCTTCATCTGCTGCCAGTAATTTAGAAGTAAAAACATTATACAGGGTCTTTCAATTACTTCAGAGGCTTGTGGCATAAGCTTGGCAGATATGATGTTGATGCATTCGTAGCACACTCTTGGTACAGAGGTCGTATCAGATTTGTTGGATTGTAGTTGAGGATGACGAGTGGGAGACAAATGAAAACCATTTCACTTATATGGAATTGCTCATATTGCGATTTCCGCATGTTTGGAATTGCATAAACCCTTTCACTTATATGGAATTGCATCTATTGCTTTTTCACAAGCATTTTGAAGATCTGGAGCTGATCATGGAGAAAGAACATGCTGAAATGGAAGAACTAGAAGATTCTCTTTTAGTGGAGCGCATTGGAGTCTTACTCAAGACAGTTAATTCCGGTATCTCTAGATGGAGGGATCACTCTGTTGTAAAATCCTAGGAATTTTAGTATGTTTAGATGGAATTTTAAATTCATATCATCCTGGAGGAGAAAAATGAGATGCGAGGTGCATCTCAAGCATTTCAATTTATGCTTTTATGTTTAGTTCCAAGCAGAAATGTCTGTACTACCACTTGCAGGTCAGTTTACGATTTTTGTTTTTTTAAGCATTTCAGCTTACAAATAGGTCTGATGAACATTGATCTCTGTACCAGTAATCTGCTAAAACCGCTTCAGAAATGTACCTAGCCCAAAGTGCCCTTGTGTCTTCAATCCTTGTATCAAATCAGAATTATGTTGTAAAATTGTGAAAGGTATCTTGAACACAAGAAACTAATTGTCTAGTTTCAGAACAATAGTTAAATACAATTCAAAGAATTAATTGCACATTTTAGAATGTTCGCAGTATGAAAAACAGGGGAAAAAATCTATCACATGAAACCAAAAAAATTGAATAGCCAATCACACACTGCAGCTTTCCACTCTTCCCTGCAACCTTTTGCTCCGCCCACCATCTTCCTGCAGTGTGGTCTTCCCTGCACCTTCTGCAACATTACATCCCCAAAAGCTAAGAAGGAACAATGGAAATCTTTGCTCATATAAAGAGATATTGCTCATATTCACAGTAAAATGATCAATAACCCGATAAAAATAAAAGAAAAGAATGAAGAAAGAGAGAGACGTTGCACCAAAACACTTTGATCATTGACATAATAAAGATCAAGCCTAAGGAAAAGGACAAAAAAAATAAAAAATAAAAAAACAAAAGAACAAAACCAAAGCCTAAGCAAAGCAGTGCCTTTGAGCAATAACCCACAGCTTGTTGGAGAAGATAGCAGGGAAAATGGAAAGAAGACGTGTTGCGGAAGATATGTTAGGAAAGAATCGAAAGAAAAAAATATCTTTAGCCGACTGTGTCTAGCCAAGCCAAATTTTGTGGCTTCATTTCCCCTCCCACCTCATTAAATGAGGTGTCCATATCGTGAGCGTCGGAACTGAGATTTTTAAATCTCAGCCCTCCCTTTCCACCCTTAACACACAGTGACTTATCATCGAATCCGATCCCGCTCTTGAGATCCCCCTGATCTAATTGTACGAGACCTTTTCATTCCTATTGTGTGTAGTTTGTGAACTAAGTGTCATTAAAGCTGTGCATAATAGCCAGTCGGTGCTCTTGAGATCCCCCTGATCTAATTGTACGAGACCTTTTCATTCCTATTGTGTATAGTTTGTGAACTAAGTGTCATTAAAGCTGTGCATAATAGCCATTTGTCAATTAGTTCATCGATTTCGCTGCAGAATAGGTTAGTCTCGATCAGCATCTCTCACGCTAATATAAAATTTGTAAAAAGAAGAAGAAAAGGGAAGGCTATTCAATAACTTTTACGGCCTGCAATATTATAAAGCTTCGAAGTACAAGACTGTTTGTTTTGGGTAGTAACTCTCAGGATAATTTTCTCTAATCACGGAAACGTACATGTAATTAAATGCTCATGTACACATCGATCAAATTCAGACAAGTGGAATTAAAGGAGTACGTTGAAACTTGAATCTCATAGACTACTTAGGATATTACATAAACAATATGAGATGATCTGTAGAATTTGGTGGGGAAACTATAGAGTTTTCCTCTTTTTATTTCCTTTAACCCTTTTCATTTGCACTTTAACCAGTTTTTCAAATATTATAAAAGTGTTAAAAGAATATAATTTTATAATAAAATGAGATAACTACATTTTTTTTCATTACCAATAGATAATTTGACACATTGCATCATAAACTATGAATTTTGACACACCCAACAACAATCAATATTAGGTAATTTGCATCCTAAACTACTTACATTTACACATTACACAATCCAACTATGAACTATCAATATTAGATATTTTACATCTCCTGCCTGACAATAATATACTGGATGACTTAATGAATTGACAACAATATCCTAAATAAATGCAAAATGGAACAAGGGTATTATCGTCATTTTGGTCTAAAAATTAATTAATGGTGCAAATTATCTAAAGTTGATAGTTGGAAGGTGTAATATTTCAAAGCTGATAGTTTAGAGTGCAATGTGTCAAATTCTTTATAGTTGATGGGTGAAACTAGTATATTTTATCCCTAATAAAATCTATTTCTTTCAAACAGCTAAAGTTTTTAGGAAAGTTGTTAACTTCATATGATATCAAAGCTAAAATTCTGAGTTCGAGATCAAACTTCACACTTTATTTTACTCCTATTTCAATTAAAGAGCCGAAGTGTGGGTGGGGCTACCATTTTTATTTTTCTATGACAAATGGCTAGTTAAATAACTTCCTTTTCTACCTATCTTTAGTATTTTCTTTGTCTTGACCCAAGATGAACTTTATCGGTTATTGAGCTATTTTATAAATAACTTAATCTCATATCTTATTATAACTACTATACTCAAATAGGGTTTCTTGATATATATCAAGCAATATTTAGAACATGATTTAGACCCATTTATTTCACCAACTTAACTCATATAATTTGGCTCGATTCCTATACATGAACTCGTATAATCATATTTCTTTTATATAGTACAAAGAGTCAATCACATGCAATCTTTCCACAATTACTCGTGATGCATGCAATAAAATTACTTATTCATAGAAACAACTAAATATGCCAACAGATTACAAACATCCAAAGCACATTATTTAAAAACCCTAAGCTTCACCACCAAAATTGGTATGTTTGGTGCACAAATATTTGGGTTTAATCATAAAAAATTCACCACATAATTTTTTATTATTATAATACTTATTAAAAATTTTCTCTCTTTACTTTTTCACCAACTCCCATAACATATTTTTACTTTATAATATTTCTCAAACCTCAATACTCAAAATTTTCACCCTCAAACATCCGAATCACTCACACACAATACCAACTACTAGCAATGTTCACATTAGCCAATCAAATCTATTCCTAAACGCGCAAAATAACACAACGATTACGCATCATAAGACTTACCGATCTTCGAAAAATGCGGATTCGACGACAACCTGTGGATTTCTTTTCGTGATTCGTCACCCATAATAAAAAAAGATAGTCCGCTCATAATAAAAAAATGAAAAGATTGCATATCTTTTTTTTTCTTAGCTCAATTATCTTTTTATTTCTTGAGTCATCTACCATACAAAAAAAAATATTATTTTATTTTGTCTCTTAGCCTTTCTCAATGTGAGGCCTTATGCTATTGCATAAGTTGCTTTACTCTTAAGCCGGCCGGGCTAAGAAAAACCTTTGGGTTGATTTGGTCTATATTCAGTTTCTCATGATTCTGGTATTGTCATATTTTTATTTGGCGGGGATCCTTATGTTGAAAGAAGGAAATTAATGGAATCAAATGGTTCTAAATTTCCATTGAATGGAAGCTCTAAAATTCATGATCGGCAGGCTCATAACTAGGGCTGCACAACCCCGGTGTATGTACCGGTTTTCGCCAAAACCGGCACCTACACCGGGTAGGCCAGTTTTGAAAAAATTGCCCCTACACCTACACTGTTAAGGGCAAAAATCAGCCTTTAGCGGTGACGGTTTCCGGTTATCCTACATTCATATTGAGCCATTTTTTTAGCATTTTACGCACTTGACCCAATGTATTTTTTCTTTTTTCTTTTGGTCCATTAACCACATATCAATAAAATCTAAACTAATGAAATCCAAATTCCAAAATCAATAAAATTAAAGATCATCTTAAAAGATAAGATGAGAATTTAAAGTCTAAAGTAATAGAGACGTCACTGTAAGTAGAAACTATTATCTTTTGAAAAATCCAGTTTAGACCCTAACAACACTTAGAGGGAAGAATATGTGTTTTGCCTCTAATTAACAAATCAATAACAATTTTAAAACATGTTAAAACCTAGTAGGGTTTCCCTTGATTTTACAAGGAAAATCCAAAAATTCAGTAATTTTTAAAGGCGCTCAAGCGCTTGTCAAACGCTCGTCGAACGCTTATGTTTATGTCTGAAATTTTAACTGAGCACTCGAGCGCTTTTCAAACACTTGTCAAACATGAAGACTCTGTCTGAATTTTTTCAAAGGGCGTTCGAGCGCTTGTCAAATGCTGGTAAAACGTGGTGACTCTATATGAATTTTTAAACTAAAATGTATTAGAAATTTGAACTAAAATGTAATTGAGTGACTGATTTTGCAAGCATGATATAAATTTAATAGTGATTTGTCAATTTTAGAAATTTAGACAATTTGTTAAAATTTCATAAAAACTCTTAAACTCATACATTGATTTAAAATTTTCCGTGGTAGAATCTCGACCTCTTGACTTATATTATGCGATGTACTTACCAAAATTTGGCATTAAACTCTTTAATTATGATTTCAATGCCTTTATATATACCCTTCTAAATACAATAAATTTGTAATTTTTTGTACCAAAATTCTAAATAACTAGTTCATTCACCTAGCAAGCTTCTTGGTAACTTGAATGTAAGTATTTGATTAGACAAAACCAACAACAAATATCAAATATTCAGGTGAAACTAAACTATTGAGTAGACCTTGTCATGCTTCTAGAATACTACGTCTTGAGGTGAAACTAAAGTTTAAACTATTGAGTAGAAATTAAACTAAAAAAACTTTTAAAAAAATCCCGATTTTTTTAAAAAACTAAACCTACACGGGCACCGGTTAGGCCGGGTACCGGGAACCCGGTGCCGGTGCCACCGGAATTTCCCGGTAGCATTGTGCAGCCCTACTCATAACTTAGGAGGGGAAAAAAATCCAGAGTTATGTTCTTTTTCTATATTTTTTCAGGATTCAAATACATTCACAAAATTATCACCGAACTCAAACACAAACACCAATACATTTTACACAATCTCCAACATTTTTTTACTTTTTTATTTAACATAAATTTTCTCTATTTATACTCTTTCACATAACTTCAATAATTTTTTATTAAACAATTACATCAAATCATTTCTCTCTTAACTTTACACAAACACCAATAAAACACTATTTAACATAAATATTCACTACTCTAAAATCCTACCATTTTTACTCAAACTCAGCGTATACCTGATTTTAGATTTCTAGCTGCTAGGAACCTAGAGGTTCCTCCGTAAGCCGCTTGTCACATCTACGATCTATCCATAGCAAGCTATTAAAGAAAAAGTGCAAAATTCCCCCGCTTATTGTGGCTGGAAAGTATGTAACAAAGAAGCTATTTTTAACTTTTTCCAAAGTTCCAGGATATGGTTTGGAATTTACCTAACAACATAGAAAATGAAACATCAACTAAGAGAAACAGGAAACCAAAGGAGCCACAAAGTTCAATGGGAGAAAAGATAAAAGCAGATAACAAGATAGAGATCATTGACTTACAGGGACAATTGCATCTGCCATTCTACTCCTACAAGACTAAACTTTGGAAAAAATAAAATGCAATGACATGAACATAATGAAAATTTCAAACTGCATAAAAACCCTGGATTGGATCCAAAATATGACGGTGTAACTTCTTCTTTGCCTCTTTAGTCCAAGAAGAGAGCTCCACGCCTGACCCTGAAACAGTACAAAGAACACAAAATATGCTGGACAGTGAGCCCAGCAACGTATCCTACAGCATAATCATAGAACCAACTGAACAATACACCACTAATCTCGAAGGCCTTTGCTGTCAAATGCGACTTAACCATTGAGTCTCTAAGATTTGGTTTAAACTTGAATGCTACACTCTGTTACCGTAGAGCCTTAATCCATGCGGTAAGCAATGTGTCTTGAAGACGTGGTATAAGGTCGAGTGCTCTCTTAAGCCCTCACCTTTTCCCAGGTCGAAATCCAAGCTTAGAGGAGGGGGATTCCATTTGGTTAAAAAAGTTTGTAATCCTCCTGAATATCACCTTTGCTCTCTTGGGATGATTGAGGAATGGTTTATCTGGAACAGGTACAGACTTCACTATCCAACAAATTGGCCATGACAGAGCTGCAATTGCAATGCAAACTGCCCACTGCAACCCATTCAATCTCTCTGTATCTGCAAACTTATTTAGAAATTCCACCATCACAACTTGAAGAATAATTGCACTTCCCACAATTCCGATAAATGATAGGTTCTTGTGGATTCCTTTGAAAACATTCATCTTCTCCATGCTTCTTGAATTGAACTCGTTAAAAACTTGGCAGAGGACAAAAGTACTGAAAATAAGTGTATCCTTGACCTCCTGTCTGACATTAAATATGGACTCACCCTTGAACTGCAAAGTCAAGAGGACTGATATCTGGAAGAAGGCTTGAGCTAAGAGGTTCCTCCACATAATATTTATTATTAGAGGCTCTGTCCGACCTACCGGGGACCTCTGCATTAGCTCAGCAGTAGGCCGCTCTGTAGCAAGGGCCAGAGCTCCCAGTGAGTCCACGATGAGATTTACCCACAACAACTGGACTGCTGTCAGGGGAACCTCTCCAGCAGAAACTGCTGCAATAAAATTTATTACTAGAGCTGCAACATTCACTGTTAGTTGGAACTGGATAAATTTCTGGATATTGTTGTAAACAAATCGTCCCCACATTAAAACCGTGGCAACAGAAGTGAAGTTATAATCCAAAATGACAATATCCGAGCTCTCCTTGGCCACCTCAGTGCCTTGAATTCCCATGGAAAGTACTATATCAGCTTCTTTTAATGCAGGTGCATCGTTCGTGCCATCTCCAGTGACTGCATCTACATGGCCTTTCTGTTTCAGGCACTGTACCATCAGAACCTTGTCAAAAGGAGACGACCTTGCCATCACGCGGATCTTCTCTACTCTCTACATTCTTTCTTCGTGCGTATAGTTTCGAAATTCAGCACCATCTACCACTTGTTCACCATTTATTTGGTGATTGGGATCTAGTATACCACATTCAGTAGCTATAGCTTTTGCCGTGAAAATGTTGTCTCCAGTGTTCATTTTGATTTTGTAACAGCCTTCCAGGAACTTTGTAAATGTGTAGAATAGAAATATACGGAACTGAAGTGCACTCGAATTCAATAGAGATCAAAGAACAGATGAGGCCAAATTCGAGGTCTGGCCAACCTCCTTACAGGAAAATGAGAGATGAGAGAAAGAGAAGCAAAAGTTCAGATTCTTTTTGTACCCCCACCGACGTCTCCCCTATATTCTAACAGAATGCTAACAGCTCACACCCTTCTAGAAACAACTTCACACAGCCCACTAACAACTAACAAGCCCAAAAAAATCACCAAAACTAATGCTCCAATAAGCCCCATAGATTCCAGCCCATTACGTAAGCTCAGCCCATTCCAATAATAAAGCAAGCTCCCAATTTATCACCAGCTTATCACGTGTCCCCTAGCTAAGCTGTCTTCAATCTCTCGAACATTCTGCCTTCGTGTTGTCTTCCCGCATCTGTGTCTCTTGCTTTTGAAATACGCCGACGCCTTCCTCTTCCTTCTTCCTTCTTCCTTCTTCCTTGGTCTTTTTTGACAGATTTCCACTCCAGCGAGTCTGCAAGTCTCCACGGCTTTCTTGACACCTGGTCGGCATGGATCCTTAAGACCGACTATCCCTAGCAAAGTCAAGTCATCTTCTCTTAGTAGATGCCGTGTCGTCTCGTCACTTGGGCATCCTGTTTCTTCTTCTGAATTTTGCTTGTGGGCAAAAGCAATGCATCGGAGGCTACTAGCTGCCATGCCTTGGATTATTTTTTCAATCTTCGCTCTATCTTCATCTAGGGACTTTGTAATCCCACTACTTTCATAATAGCTTGAACACATTGCTAGGATCATCTCGGCAGCTCCTTTCCAGTGCACATGGATGATGTCATCAGCCATTTTCCTTATTGCCACCCCACTCCTTTTCTTCTCGGAGTTGAAGGTTTCAACATGGAGAATTGTATAACCTTGCTTTAGCTTTTCCACATCCATACACAGTTGCAAGACAGCCCACGAGAGAATTGCTTTCTCAGTTGGACTGCCAGAAATTTCAGGTTCTAATGCTGATGCAGGTTTGTAGACTGTTCCATTTGTGTTTAAACCGACTCCTTGGTGGAATAATTTAAGAACATGTTCTGCAATTTCCGAAGAAGAATCTTCCTCAACGGATTCTTGGCCAATCCAAAACTTGCTCACTTTCATCTCATTCAATGTCAAGGTACCGGTTTTGTCTGTGCAGATAACCGTTGCTGAGCCCATTGTCTCGCAAGCGGAAAGTTTCCTGACCATTGCCTGATTAGCCATCATTCTCTTCATGGAGTAAGCAAGTGTGAGCGTGACAGCCAATGGCAGACCTTCAGGGATTGCCACTACCACGATAGTGACTGCAGCAGCAACGAAGTGCACGATTGCATCGAACACATTATCCAAATTTGTTTGGCTACCATTATAGTCATACTTATCTCGTGTGTTCCCCGTAAAATAACGGATTAACAAGACTACAAGAACTAGTAAAGCAACTGCAAGGCCTATCTTTCCAATAGAAGTGGTTAGTTCGTCCAGCCGTGCTTGTAATGGTGTTCTCATACACTAGTGATGCTGTGAAGCAATACGCCACAAGCATTGTGCAAATTATGGGTTCCCGTCATGGTATCTATCTTTTCTGAAATAGTAAAAGAGTATGAGGTACTTTAAGCAGAATTTGGAAAGGACTCTCTACAGGGAAAGAACTTCATTCTGTTGCTTGGCATACCTTCGTTTATATAATGCATTGCCCGGTAGAGTGCTGGAGGTGGTAGTAGAATTTTAGGTAGCTTGGCACAGGAAACTTGCTCAACACTTCCCTCCAGACGTTGAATATCATATTTTAGTCCAGCAAATAGTAAATTCTATACTTTTTTTTGCAAATTGCTGCTGTCTTAAGGATTTGTAGTGGACTTCTGATTTTGTATTGTCAATTAGTTCCAAAGGCCAAATGATCTCCTTCTATAATACTACTTCACATGCCTTTCCTTTTTTCTTTTCTCTTTACCTTCTTTTTTTGTGTCCTTTCTGGGGTGGGATAAATGGAGGTTTTCTACCTACGTTTTGTATGTTTTGAACCCAAAAGTGGGAAGCCTATCCTTCAAAGGCTGGCTTTCAGTTATTTGATACTTGACACCAAGTTCCTCCTGCATCTTTGACAAAAACATTCATTTTTTTTAATATAAAAAGGAAAGGAGCAACCAACTTAGCAACCCTTCCTGTACGTGACCATAGGAACACCTCCCGCTACAAAATGTTCGATTTGAGTTATAACTATTGTCCAATAAGTGAGTTCGCCACCATAACCCAGCAAGACCACCCGAGAGTACTAAGCTCATCCACTAGGCCTAAAGTCAAACTTTACTTTCGCAAGTAATTTCAACTTATGTCAACTCGAATTCCCGACCTTAGAACTGGTAAACTTAAGTAGTACCAACCGGACTACAACTGGTTAGGATAAAGCTATTCCACTACTTCAACAAAATATCTAGATATTAATATCTTTTTGCTTTGGTAATTCCTCAATTATTAGCACATTTTCTAATTATAGCTGATAAATTTACCAATTAATTATTATGGTCACTTCTTTAAAACGTATAAGCAAACTCAAGTCTACAGGAAATTTGGCAGTAAAATAAGAACGCCTAAGTTTCTTGAGTGCAACATATAGGAAAATAATGCAGAAAGAGAAAGCATGTAAGAGAAGGATGAACAAAACGAAATAAAACAGACGCTGACGAGAATTGATCAAACAAGAAAATTAGTTGGTAATTTTATAGTTAGGTGAATAAATACAACAAAATTCATTATTATATGTATTCCATTACTCATATTGGGTACTCAATTTTTAAATAACAGAATATTATTTGGTTTAGGCTAAAATTGATCCAGCAAATGGTGAAAGTCGATTCTTCTGGTCTTGAGAGATATTTTGTTGGTTGAAAAAAAGTGAGGAATCCTCATTTCTTTCATGTTCGACAAACACCAAAAAAAAGAGGTGAGGATTTCAATCCCCCTGTGTCGGACCTGCAGCATGACAGGCTATCCCCTGCCTTGTGCCCTGCGCATTCAACTTTTCTTGTCGTTTAGTTCTTTTTTTAAAATACTTTTTAAATATTCAACTTTTAATAAAAAAAATAAATAAATTCAAAATATAAAAACAACTTTAAACATCATCATTAATTTTTTCATACCTCAACAACTTATACACAAACACCAATACAACTCTATCATTACTTAAAAATTCTCAAAACACTCCAAATCCTACCAAAAAAAAATATATATATATATATTCAAAACTAACGTAACCTTTGGTTTTCGATTTAGTTTTATTTGTCAGACTTGAACGCCCAACAGACCTTGGCGTCAGAGACAGGCCTGGGCTATACTCTTTTTTATGTCTTTGTTTTGGTGTTTTTGTTCTAGATACAGGCCTTTTGAGTATGAACAGAACGGCATAAATTTTCTACTAAGGCGGCTGTGTCTGTCATCTTTTTGCTAAGAATGTATTCTAAGGTGGATTTCTATGGCCGGAGTAGACAAAACAAAAACAGGGGGCTGCTTCTATAATTAATTTATGGCAGGTATGTTTCACATCCTTGAATGATGGATCTCGAAGATGATGAAAAAAAAATTCACCTTGTGAACCACTACCCTTTACTGTTTCTTCTTAACACATAATTTCTCCCTTCCTTTTCTCCTAGAAAATAATTGCAAGCAGTCGTTGCTCCCCACAAAAGCAATCACACCGTCATGGCGGTGCGTCCTTTTTCTCGTGTTGTTGCCTGCAAATGTCAAGTGCGTGTTTCATGGGCCGGAAAAAAGCTCATGCTAGTGATCATCAACATCAAGAAGCAAACAAAAATACCTTGCACCTTCCTTGGTACTGATCAATGGTTTTGGTCCGAGTAAAACCAATATTTAAAGCTGGGTCGCATGCAGCTGACAAGAAGGATGGAGATGATCGAATGGAGGCGAGAATCATGGTTTTCAGAGGATGACAGATCAATGTTTTACTCAGTCCAGTAGCCAATGATGTTGTCTAATAAGATAAACACTTTTGCCATCGAAAGCTCACAGAAATTTCCTAACTTCATGGCGTGGGAAAATGTGTTTCCTACCTGTTCTCCACTTGACCTAGAGGGCCTGTGAGATGCCAACTGAAGTCCATTGTCAAGCCAGCCAGATGGGGGCGCTTCAGTCCTGTTCCTGTCCAAACGGAGCAGGATTTCTAGGTTTTCACATTTAGTTCTGGGTCTTTGGCTGGATATCGCTGGTCATGGCATAATTGGATGCCGTGAACCAAAATCCAAAAATGCAGAATGGACATTCTTCCCCAACTTCCACCACAATCCACAGGTCACTATCCAACCTTGTAAATAGTATCTGTTGGGGTTGCAACTGTCATGCAGAAAAACTTTAGATTACCCTGCAATCATTCACGGGACAGATCTTTATAAATATTGCAGAAAAGTCGGTATTCTAGGAAGACTTATTTGACGGGCATTCTGCAAGTCAATACTACAGACATTTCTAGGTATTTCTGCTCCACAATTAATTATGTCTCCAAACCCCACCCAGTTGAAGAGGGAAAATCTAAAAGCGAGCATCCTCGTGGTAAAATCCTGGAACTCGACTTTAAAATGTCTTCACCTAACTCTCCACCCACAGAGCCTTTTAGGCGGTGTTCCTTGATTTATTGTCCATGCTTTATCCTTGTATGTAAGGAATACACATCACCAGAACCAAGTAGCTTTAGAAAATTATCATGCAGTTGAGCTAATTGACACCAATAGGTCAAAGATGACAGTTTCGAGAGGGGGGGGGGGGGGACAGAGATATTTCAATTGACAAAAGAAATTGTTAAGAAACATCAGGAGGGAATGGCTTCCCTGGTCACCATCATTTTGCATATACCACACTTTCATTTAGCCCTCACATGTTGGGCCGCACTCGAGCTGAAGAACTCCAAAAAGTGTTTTCTGGTAAGTAACTCTGAAAAGTGTTGTCTACATAGGTTCACCAAGGCCCAGCCAAGCCAGGCCCATAGCCGATCTTACAATAAAACGAAGGGCATTCCCTACATGAGGTTGTGGGTTCCAGACTAAACTAGTAGGTAAGCTACAACTTTCTGAAGCTGCATTTTTTGTGAGCAAGCCAAATAATCACCTACTAGAACTTGTCTTATTTTGTGAGACACACCTCGAGCTAGAGCCAACAACCCAGTGATGTTACGGTTTTTCCCCATCAACGGACAGTAAAAATCTATCTCCAACAAAATAACTGGAGTTACAACCAGTCCACGAACAATATAGGGCATCCCCACTCCCAGAGAAAACTTATGAGAATTGAGAAAGAAACACCTAGAAAAAACTGCAGCATCCCTGCTTGTGTTCTAGAGAGAGGAGCTCTGCCCTCTCTCTAGAATTTTCCCCTCTCCCCCCTTAGCAGCCCCCTTTCTCACGTTTGTTGTCAGCGGTGGGAGGCTCCTCCCACCGTTCCCCCCTTCTTCTTCCTCCCCTCCCTCTCTTTCTTCTTCCTCCTCCCTTTCTCCTTTTTCCCCCTCTCTCTATTTTGTTCGGACGCAGGATGGTAGATCCCTGGCTTCCTCCTCGCCTGCGGTGGTCACTGCCACGCTCAATGCCATCTACTCCTCCCGACGAGCTCAACCGCTCCGGTCCGGCGTCATGTAGTTGATGCGTGCTGCCCCACGCGGCCCACTCGCGGTGTCTCTTCCGGTCCAAGCGCGCGTGGATCTCCGCGCCTGGCTTTGGCTCCACTTCCGGCGGTCCTGGTTGCTGTTTCGGCGTCTCCGCTCGTCCGTGGTGGTGCTGCTTCCGTCTTTGGTGTTGTTTGTTTTGCTTTGGTTGTTGTGTTTGCTGTTTTTTTTTGGTTTTTTTTGTTGGTTGGCCGGCCCCTGCGTGGGCTATATCTGATCCCTTGTGGATCTTTCCAGCCCCTGTATGGGCTTGATTCCGGGCTATTGTGCTGTAATTACTGGCTTGCTAGGTCCGGGTAGCTGTGTCTACCTAGTCCGGCCGCCGCTCCCTCTGCTTTGCATGGAGCATATAGCAGTTGTATCTGATCCTTTATCGGATCTTGCCGGTGTTTCTATAGCCTGGATGTTGTTTTTCGGCTCCTCTTTGGAGCATGATCTAGAAAAAAAAAGGAGAAAGAAACACCTAACCCTTACCAAAAATGAAGTCCTCAACAACCATGAACCTGATCATTGATTACAATTCTAAATTCTATTATTAACCACAAGAATTAGTACCCATACCCTCATAAACATGCACACTTGCACACACATAAACGCTGAGAGACAGTACTCAAAGAGGGAGGAAGCAAGAGTAAGCAATTTTCAGATTCTCACCCTTCCATTACAGTTTCTGAGAGGAATGGAAATAGGATGCTATGTGCTGTAGTTTATTGAAAAAAAAAACTAAATAAAGATTTTATTTAGAAGGGGTCTAAAATTTGTGCCTTATAACCTTATCAGGTTATACCACACAGCTTTTACTTATCTTCATTAAATAGTAGGTTTGTTTCTATCCGTTAGTACAGTTCTTTAGATCAGTAAGAGTAGTTATAATTGTCATCATTTCAGGAGCTCTACTTGTTCTAGGTTATCAGTTCTAAGGACTTTGTCAATGACAAACAAATTGCTAATGCAGCTATCATTGATGAGCATGGGGGATTGCCTACAGCAGCGACTGAATGGCAGTGCTGCTAGCAAGGAGGTAAACAGCATAAATGCTCATATCTGACAGATACTGTTGATGGAAGAAAACCCAAGCTTGATTTGATAGTAGGGGAAGCAGGTGTGGGGAAAATAGTGATTAGGACAATGGTGGTGTGAGTTGCAATCAAATTGTGGAGGCAGGGTGGCACTTTCTGCACCAATCCTTTATAAAGGGATGACAGAGTACTTATAAAAAAATAATAATAATAAAGGGATGGCAGAGTGAGGGAATTTACCTCCATTATCATTCCAAGTAATTCTTTATATTCTCAACGTTTTCCAACAAAGAATTTTAATTGCACGAGGAGGAGGAGTAGGAGCCGATAATATACAATTTGAGCTTCATCAAACCCAATTGGTTGACAACCTATACAAGTTGTTTTATATTCTATTCCACCCTCACAAGTACCAAAGTCACTAGATTTAAGAAATTCTGACTATTTACCAATACATTCTAGCTCTGTTACGCAGGAGACTATATGCATCCTAGCCAACTCCAAACCTCTCCCATGAGGCCACCTCATAGATGTAAGAATGTTAAAACCGCTGAAAAAAAATGAAAGATATCTGAAACAGCATCACACGCAATGTGATTTTGGTTTTGATAGATTAAACAAAGAGAAGCCATTGACAAAAAACAGGAAGAAAGTAAACCATGTTCCGTGTATGAATAGCTGACAGAGATAACAACAAATGCTAATCATTGCTAAAATGTTTGCTGCATAATAGATGCCGAGAGAATCAATTTTTTGGGTTCATACGTAGCGGAGCAGAGATCTCAAGCTAGCAGTCTCAGAATTACTCACACCAAGCCACAAAGAAACAAGGGAGTAAAACATATGGGGAAAGACAAAATGATTGACGAGCTGAACTTATGTTTGTCTCAAATTTCTCTGAAACACCTGATAATGTTCATTTATGCCCCTTCAGTGTGACAAGCACAAAGTCTATTTACCTTTTTCATAAATGAACAAAATAAAAACTCCATCAAAGATATACACTACACGGTATGTACTGATGCACATGATCATGATGCAAAGAGAAGAGAAGGGGCGCTCGAGAGCAAACTTTCAGAGATATATACGTACATGCAGAGACAGTAGTCCCTACCAAGGTCAGTCTGAGTCACATGGTCACTCGTTGTGAGCACGCTATACAAGTTCCACATTTTAATGCGACCGCCATGTCTTGCTAAAATCATTCCTCACTTCAATTAGAGTGCAAAGTTGTTCAAAATAGAAAAATACTTCACATGCAGAAGAGTTCAACCAAGAAATTCAGGAGCTGGAAGACAATACATACGCACATTTAAAGTGAACTTTCAAAGACAAGTAATTGCACTCCAGGAGTGGGGATATTGATGTGAAGTCGTTGACACGGATGTTTACTGATACTGTCTTGTCGGCTACTTTCCCTCTTCGGTGAGAAGGGGTTGTTCAAAGAACTATGGGTCCTTTTTTTCCTTTTTTTTTTCTTTTTTGATAAGTAAACTATGGGTCCTTTAGTTTGGGGCTGATCCAGTTTCAGTTGTTTGGCACTAGTTAGACACCCTAAACTTCTGAAATGACAGCCTAAAAGACTATCGATAGCTATGGACTCTCAAAATCCCTGACCACATCCCCAACAAGACAAAATGAGATTCCAGAAAGAAGTAGGAAGATTGTGGAGCGGAGTAATTCAAGAAATCGCAAATTCGTGTGCTAGCCATAGTTCTATAATAGCCGCTCCAGTCCCCAGACAGCCAATTGACCTATGTTACCAGCATGAAACACCAATGTTCTTCATTCTAACCTGCTTTAAACCTCTCCTACGCTTATTCAGGCCAAATTAGGAGAAAGCAAGATTTCAACCACACTTACCTCTTCTGGATTTAGACAGCCTTTTGCTTTGAGACAACGGATGAACAATTCGCATCAGAGCCGAGCAATTCACTCGCCCTACAATTCGTTGCAGCTAAAACCCGCACACCCAATTGATCTAATCCCATAACACTAACCCACCTACTCCTGTCCAGTAGCGATGCCCAGTGAATTAACTTCCCAAGATCTTTTGGATTCAACCGCCTTTCCCTCACCGCAATCCGCGCATCCCGAAAAGGCGTCGCGCACTTGTCCCTCGCAAACCCAACGCACTTCTCCTTCGCTGTCGCAAAACAACCCTCCATTTCTCGCTCCTCGCACCTCTCTCGTTCTCTTAGATCCGTGGGCTTCCGGCCGATCATTGCGCGCCACCAGGGAGGTTTGCATTTGTTCGAAGCGGCGATGGCGCACCCGACTCTGGCGCCGGTCTCGCACTGGTCGACGATTATGGACTCGCAGGCTCTGAGCGCGGAGGCCCAGGCCTGGGGGTCCCGGAATGCAAGGACGTAGGGACCGGCCGAGGGGTCGTCGGATGGGCCGGCCCGGATGGGGCCGCGGAGCAAAGGTAGGGGACGGTCGAACGTGATCACTGTTGAGGCGGCGGAGTAGTCGTCGAGATTTTCCGCCGATGTAGTTCCCATTTGCTGGGTTTATTCTCCTTATTCTTATGTTGACGTTTCAGGGTTCATGGCTTTCCGTCAACAGGTGGTTGGGTTCAACAGATCGGGAGTAATTTCGAGAAGCTGGCGGAAACCTTAGAAAGTTCCAGAAACAGGTCGTTGGTAACATCATTCGCACCTTATCCATGATACCCTTAAAAGAAAGAAATTGCCAATGGCAAGCCAGGATGTACAGGTAATTTTCAATTTTTTGGCGGGTTTGTGTGTCAAATTAAAATTATAAAATAACTTATATCTTCCTATCAATTATCAAATCATTTTTTATTATAATACATATAGAAAATTTATTCAAATTATTTCTCTCCTAATTTTTTTACCTATATCTCGTATTCTAATATTTTAATCATATTAAAATTTTAATACACAAATACCACCAAATATGTATCTTTATTTTTCAGAAAGAATATTATTTTCGAACCTCAAATAAATTAATATTGTCATACTTTACATCTCAAGTACCTTTTACATTTCGAGTTCGAATTTGCTACAGTGTGTGAGGGAGGGGTGTAGGTCTTGCTCGGGTGCGGGACCCACCCTCACACACTGCAGGTGACCGATTTGCCGCAGAGACGCTCCCTTACATTCACTCATTAATTAATCTAATATATTTCACATCATCCACGTCATTTAGTCACCGACCATTTTACTCTTACAAAAATATTATAATAAAAAATTAATAAAATTATCATTTTCAGTAATAAAATTATTAATTTTTATTCAAATAAAAG
Source organism: Myrica gale (assembly GCA_963930655.1). Classification (NCBI taxonomy): domain Eukaryota; kingdom Viridiplantae; phylum Streptophyta; class Magnoliopsida; order Fagales; family Myricaceae; genus Myrica; species Myrica gale. Next base: position 10,465,025 of record OZ005610.1, on the reverse strand, counting down.
ACGGAGGATACATAGCTGACTTAAATTTTGGACATTTTGATCATAACAACATAATACTTCCACCTTGAGAGGAAAAAAAAAAAGAAAAAAAAAAACGTCATACTGCTTCCCAAATGGAAGATGGGTTGGCGTTGAGGCAGTGAAAAGAATTGAGGAATCTTTTTTGTTTTTATTTGGGGAATTCGAGTCGATCAATTGAGCATCATCATCCTTGCGAACTCTTCATAGCTGACTTGACCATCACCATCTAAATCAGCCTCTTTGATCATCTGCTCTGCCTCTTCGTCTGTCAATCTCTCCCCCAAATTTATCATTACTTGTCTTAGCTACATAACCCAAAGCCAAAATGTCTCGATTTAGTACTGATCATAGATTATCCCCATCAATTTAAAACTAAACTCAAAAGCTGTTATAAATCAGTCACTATTTTTCTAGGAGAAGTTGTGATGGGCTAGCTCCAAAAGGAAAAGACCCAAAAAACAGAGAGGGCAGAAATGGAGTTTGGGATGACTATTGTTCTTCACTCTTCTGGGAAAATACTGCTGTTTTGAATCCAAATCAGATCAAAAAATTCTCTTCTTCCTTAGCTTTCCAATGAACCCAAAACAAAGCGCGAGGAGGCTTAATTAATTACCTCATTAGCTGAGATATATCCATCTTGATCCCTGTCAAATACTTTGAAGGCTTCTTTCAGCTCCTCGGCAACATTTTCCTATTAGAATCGACATTAACATTACCCTCATCAACACCAATACGTAGGGCAAGAAAAACTATGTAAAATCGACGGGATATATAGTGATCCTACCTTCATTTTCCTCGCCATGATATTCAAGAACTCATCAAAGTCTATGGTCCCGTTTCCATTAGCATCAACTTCGCCCATCATGTCTTGAACTTCTTCCTTCGTGGGGTTTTCATTCAACGATTGAATCACGGTTGCCAGTTCTTCGATTGTAACGTGGCCTACAAGTTATCAATAATTCAGAATTAATGGACTGCAGATTACAATCACTGATCAATGATCATGAACCACTCTGTTGTTCTGACAGGCAAAACATAAGAAAAAGTTCTCTGTGCTTGAATTCGTTTGGGTGTAAAATTTCCATCTGCAGAATCCCGTCCCCGTCTCTTAAAGAGCGAAACTCTAAGCTCCCAAAAATGGAGATGTGGAAAGAAGAACCCATGCATATCACGCAGAAATTATAACCCAGAATTCATTTGGTTAAGTTTCCTAAACCACAAAAGTTTGCTAGGTGTAAGTGTAAGGAACTATTTGTTTGTTTTAATGGGCCAAGATGGCGTCTAATTGAGAACAAAGAAATGGAGAGATGAAAAGAAGTTTATACAAACACGCACCGTCGGAGTCCTTGTCAATGAGACAAAAGGCCTCCCGGAACTCGGCAACCTGATCTTGAGTCAATGCATCTGCCATATTGCTGGGTTTAAGCTCTGAAACCTGATCGGAGGCAACAGGAAGACCTGTTTTTCAGAGTAATTAGCAAAAACTAAAGAGCAGAGAGAAATGGTGTTCGCTGAGGATCGTATACGAAGCTTTTGTAATGATTCAAGTAGAATCGATGTTTCCTTTTTTGTAATATTCAAACACGCACAAGGAGAATTCCCATTCAAAGCTGGAACTTGTCAAGATTTACGTGAGTCTTAGATCAACGGTTGAACAAGGGGAACTTTCAATTATATATTTTGCCTGCCCCTTCATGTCAACAAGACTAGTACTTTGATTTTGTTTTTGTTTGACCTTTGGGAAAAGGTTTCGCTCTAGTCAAAATGCATGGAGTTGAATACATTTCTTCATGTTTTTTTCCCTTTCATTTGCCATGTGATATTGCTTCTTATAAAGTCAAAATATTGGCCCTCTCGTTTGAAGATGAATGGCGTAGAGAAATGGGCGTAGAGAAATCGTGAAATTAACATGTCCGTCATATATACAGTACGTTTGGCCAAGGGGACAAAAAATTGACTCTTGTGTGATTTTTAAGAAAGGAGACCTGAATTGTTAGTGTTGTTTTGTGCATTGATCAAATTTCGTGTTAAACTTAGTGTAAATTGAGTTGTAATTTGCTATTCTTTTGATTGGTCAAAATGTTTAAGAAATTAAAGAAAATTTTCAAGACTTTAGTTAAGAACAAGATGCGTCGATAAAGTGGTTGAATCCACGAACGAGCGAACTTTGTGAAAAAACCTCATAATGTCTCATCGCTTGCCTGACGCTTGACTCTAGCTCGAGCGACACTGAGACAATTCACAAAGTGTTCTTGCTCTCTTGAGACTCTACCTCTAAATCAAGGGATAATCGAGACAAGTCATAGATTAGTCTCGCTCGCCTGAGGCTCGAGGTCTATCTCGAGCGAAGGATGTGGATGAGTTGCAAATTATTCTCGCCATCTAATTCAAGCGAAGTTTTTATATAAAAAGCTCTCTTAACTTCCGCTCGACCCTAGCTCAAACGAGAACTAATGATTTTTAAAAAAAACTATATCTATCATAATCCTATTCCTTGTGAAACTTAAGGCAACTTTCATATTCTTGATGAGACCGTCTCTTAACCATAAAAAGGTTGTTCTTGAGTTCTTTGAGCCCCAATTTGAGTGAGAAAAATCCCTTAGTGATTCATGACCTAAATTGAACAATTTTTTCCCACAAAATCACCATTGAATTCAACCTTCCGCTGTGAAGCCTTCAAAATGATGAAGGAGTTTGGTTGACGGAGTTCCAGTGTTGAAGAACAAGGTTGTTCATAAAGTGTTCACAAGAAGAACCTCAGAGACTAAGGTGATCGTTGCATAGAACGATATAAGTAGTATTTTTTACATTATTTCATTGGGGTTGTTACATTCAGCAGGGTTTCTAGTGTCTTAATCACCGTTTGTAAGGATTTTCTACTCAGTGAATTTCGAGTAATGCAGATAGCCCCACAGTGATTTTTCTTTTGAAGATTATTTCAAAAGTTTTTCACTTTGTCAACAAAGTCTTGTCTCTTTGTGTGATTGGATGTTTTCATTCATATTTGATTATATATATTTTTATTATTATATTGATGATTATACATATCTAAGTAATTTTAAAATCGTTATAAAAAAATTAATTGTAATTGATAACACATATTCAACCTTTTCTAGAGTTGTTCTAAACTAGGATTTTCATTAAATCCGCAATGAAGCCCGTAACCTTCTTCAAACTCAAGTGGTTTTTGGTGTTGATTTTTATGCGATTGCGTCTCATTTTCAAAGGAGCAGACTTTTTAAGAAAAGGTGACAAAAAAAGGACAAAATTGATCATGAAGGTCATTTGACCTTGAAGTTTGAGCATACATTTCAAACATTAAGTACAAAGAATAGCTTATAAAATTACATTTCCAAAACATTTTGATGTTACACCTCAATTATAGCGGTAGTTTTATAATATTTAGAGGATTTTGATCCGTATCAAGATGTGTGACATTAGTATAGGCACTGTGTTTGATTTTGGCTTAAATATATTCCCCTCACAAGCATTTTGATTTGACATTATTAATTTTATACTTTTCCCACTATAGTATATAACAAGTTGCAGTGGTCATGGTAAACTTGCCAATATTGGAGTTGCCATATGTACTACGATTTGTGCTATTGATTTGAGTTGTCTGTGAGAAGTAACTCGAAGAGAAATTCCAAGCCGCTATGAGAATTTCAGTTCTACAAATCTTGCTATACTTTGATTCCACCATCATCTAGAGAAAGAAACCAGCATTTTAACTGTGTTCAAGCTGTTGATCAAGTATAGTTGCATGCCAATGTAAGACTGATTTGGAATGGCTATATCGACTCGAGGTTTACGGGCTCGTTAGGTGGGTCCATTTCAATAGGTCTGTCGGGTTTAGTTTCTCCTTGTTATCTTAAAAGCAAGAATACAGTTCCATTTTTAGGGAATGGATTCGGTGCGAAGCCGAATCCGTGTGAAGGGGGTAAGGGACGACTGGAACGAAAAGTTCCAGCCGTCAACAGTCTGGATCGCACCGAACAACACTGTTTGGGCAGATGTGGGTCCCGCTCGGGACCCACACCACTCCCTTGGTCGGTGCGATCCGATCGTTGGACGGCTGAAATTTTTCGTTCTAGCCGTCCCTTACCCCCTTCGCACGGATTCGGCTTCGCACCGAATCCGTTTCCCCATTTTTAAGCCTATCTTTTGAACATCATCAATGGAATATTATTAAATAATTTCAACAATAAAAAAATTATCGCTCTTTCTACAAACTGTGATGATTGGCCATTTCAATTGCAGATAGTCTCTTCTATTGTATATTATTTTCTTGATCATAATCTTTACTGTCTCCTTTCAGTTAAATTAGGTTCTTACTTTTAGATTGGTTTGGTGCAGACTGCAGAGGTGACCAATATATATGTTAGATGGTTGTATAAAATTGAGAAGCTCCATTCATACCTACTTAGGAACTGTCTCAAGAGTACTCCCACTTCACAGAAAATAACAAGTACAGATTATAGCACGACAAGTACAACGCAGACGTGACGCCTTCGGTTGTGTTGTACAAAACGAACATGAATATAGCTCTTACATTTGGGTTGTCACGCGTTCAATCTATGGAAACAGAGGACTGCTTGATGAACTCCAAGCAATCTGCAATAGCTTCAGCATAGAAAGAATTGGACCCTCCAACTCCAAGCGATCTCAACCTACAGTACTCAGTTTTACCCAAACTCTTGGTAGTGATGCTGCTGCCGCTGGTATTCCTCTTGATGCTATTTCTTCTGGCAAGACCTTTCTCCAGCAATTTTAGTGCTGCTTGCCCATAAGAAGAACATCTCCATCTACGTAAGAGATTGAAGAAATATACGAACCTCGGGCGCAATCGTTGAACTGAAAATCTTTTCGGGTTCAGCTTCAAACCTCTGCAAATCCCACGGCACGATCGCGTGGCGCCATTGCCAACCTTGTTGTAGCTCCAATGGCCCATATTTTCAGCTTCAGCAAGCAAATAATTTCAAGGAAATTATCTTTTGTGGGCTTATAAGTAAGGTTGAGGCATGGCTTTTTGTGATGGTGAGGTGGTGGTGATGCTTGAGAAGATTTGGACTATGCAGGGAAGGAACTCGGAAACTGGTGCTGGGCGGAAGGACAGGCTCTAACAACATGAATATGACCAGATAATAAAGTATGATGGTTTTGGAAGATTGACTGGAACAGTAGGGCCTCGTGGGGGACGGGGAAAAAAGGAAAAGAGGCATTAGGATCTATCTACTCAAACTAGGTGACTAAACCTGCAGCTTTTGCAATCAAACCAAATCAGAATTTGGTGAACAATATTGGGAGGTCAATCAGAGAATAGTTATTTTGCATTATCTAGCAAAAGGAGCAAATTCGTGCTAGTCTAACAATTTTTGACTTGGGGAATGCTTTTTTGGTTGAGTGGCCATCGAAAAATCATGTTTAGACCCAATTAACACCTATAAAGGTAGAATGAGTATTTTCTTACTATTTAAAAATTCAATAATAATTTTATAACAAGTCCTAAAATTGTTGAGTGTAGATATGAATAATCAATCAACAAAATATATATGCAGCGGAATAATAAAATAAATATCAATCACAAGATAGATAAAGATTTTGTTGATGAAGTGGAAAATCTTTGAACTTACCTTTCAAAGGAAAAACAACTTCGAGCTAGCAACCACCGATAATCACTAAGAAGTAAAACCTTACAACGATGATTTAGACATGAACAACATCCAGTTGCTTTACTCTGACTAACCCGATATAATAATCTAAGTAATCCAACCTAGACCCGCTTCCTGCGGTTAACCCTCAGCTCTCTGAGGTTCTTCTTATGAACTCTTCATGAACGTCTTTGTTCTTTAACATTGGAAACTCCGGCAGCCAAACTCCCACAAGAAGATTGGTTTCAATGGTGTTTGAATCTAGATAACTAGAGAAAATTTGAATTGTTTATGAGCAAAGATATTTAAACGATTTTCTCTATCTAGGGAGGAGGCTTGAATTTGAAAAAAGTTTGGAATGACCTCCTCAAATTTTCTTGGTCGATCTCTCTATGTATTTATAGAGTTGGTTGAGTTCTATTTACAAAAGAATTATAAAATGAAGGAAATATTTCAAAATCTAAATTTTGAAATAGTTTTAGAGACTTTGCATCACCAACTCCTTGTTTTTAGCTCTTCATCTTGATAATATCTTATCCTTTCAAACTTTGAAAGACTCATTAATCTCTTGAACACTTTGACCAAATTTAAATACAACTCAATTTGAGTTTAAATTTTGACAAGGAATTACGCCAGCATTAAAACACTAACAAACTCTCCCTTGGCGATTTCTGTGACATAACGTACAATAAAAAATAAAAATGATAAAGATCATTGTCAATCACTAAAGCAGGAACATGTTTACACTATAACTCAACCTTATGACCTCAAAACAAGTGTTAAAGAGTCTTCTGAATTAAATTTGTTTCCTGAAAAAAATCTTAACAACCAAGTGAAAAGCATGAGAAACAAAGATAGAATATTGGATAATATTTGATGCAAAATAACAACATATTCAATAAAACAACAAATTAAAATCATAGAGTATTTATTCCCCTTAATCTATTCTCCCCTTAGGCCAGTTATTCATTTACACTATCATCTCCCCATTTTTGTCACGAATAGTCAAAGTGCAATTATGGTCTCAATAGCATGTAAAATCAATATGAAATCACCTCGAGTATATGGAAATTAATAATCATTGATTTCATGCCACATGTCTCTAAAAAGTTTTAACATTAATAATAAAAAAAATGTGGATTGCATATGTGTGTGAGAGACCAAAACATAATTAAAGAGACTTACGACCTTAAATTTGTGAGCAAGGTCAAGACTAGTCAAATGAAACCACTAGTGAATGGAGAAACATAGCAAAAGACAGAAAGTCAAACCCAATGCCACTAGGACTTGAAAATACAAATTTTGCTCCCCCTAAATTGAATTCCTCAATATAATTTTTTTTCTTTTTTTTTTTGTTATGGAAATTGAAATAACTTTCTTTGCTTCTTTTTGACTTTTTAATTCTTGAAGGGTATTAATGAAAAAGGTCATCTAGTCAGAGGTCAATTCAATTTTAAGAGAATGTTCCTTGTCACTTGTGATTGCCGACCCAAATCTCACACATGCGGTCAAGTCTCATTCAATCATAATTGGTGTGCACTGTGATTGTATATACTAAAAGACATTTAAGGATTCTGTTAGCTAGCACAAAAGAGAGACATTAGACATTACTTTCAAATCATATTTCAAAACAGACATAAGCTAAGAAAATATTTAAAAATACATGCATGAGAATCTCAACTATGTCAATTAATCCAATGATTTTAAAACTTAATTTCTTCCATCAAAATATGGAGGTATGAACAATGATTGATTATGATACATCTAGACAAATGGTCAAGGATCGATATTAGTTTCGATACCAATTGAAAAATCTTGTTTATACCCTATTAACACCTATAAGGGTAGAATAAGTGTTTACCCACTATTTAAAAATTCAATAACAATTGCAGAACAAGTCCTAAAATTGTTGAGTCTAGATCTGAATAATCAATCAACAAAATATATATGCAACGGAATAATAAAATAAATATCAATCACACAATAAACGAGGATTTTGTTGACGAAGTGAAAAACCTTTAAACTTACCTTTCAAAGGAAAAACCACTCCGGGCTAGCAGCCACCAATAATTCACTAAGAAGTAAAACCTTACAACGGTGATTCAGACACGAGCAACATCCAGTTGCTTGACTCTGACTAACCCGATGTAATAATCTAAGTAATTCAACCTAGACCCGCTTCCTGCGGTTAATCCTCAGCTCTCTGAGGTTCTTTTTATGAACTCTTCATGAACGTCCTTGTTCTTCAACACCGAGAACTCCGACAGCCAAACTCTCACAATAAGGTTGGTTTAAATGGTGATTGAATTTAGATAACTGGAGAAAATTTGAACTGTTTATGAGCAGAGATATCTAAATGATTTTCTCTATCTAGGGAGTAGGCTTGAATTTGAATAAAGTTTGGAATGACCTTCTCAAATTTTTTTGGTCGATCTCTCTATATATTTATAGAGTTTGTTGAGTTCTATTTCCAAAAGAATTATAAAAGGAATGAAATATTTCAAAATCTAAAATTTGAAATAGTTTCAGAGACTTTGCATCACCAACTCCTTGTTTTTAGCTCTTCATCTTAATGACATCTTATCCTTTCAAACTTTGAAAGATTCATTAATCTCTTGAACACTTTGACCAAATTTAAAATACAACTTAATTTGAATTTAAATTTTAACACGGAATTACGCCGGCATTAAAACACTAACATCCATCTTTTCAATATGATTGTACTGCATGTTTCTTGTGTGCAAATTATATTGGAAAAGGAAAAAAAAAAGAGAGGAGACTGGAGAGAGTTGAAATGCTTTATGTGCTAATTCCTACAAATTTATAGGGAGAGCTTCACTTTTTGCCCATTAATTATTAGATAAATATCATTTTAAGGTCTAAACTATTAATTATATCTCATTCCGCTCTCGAATTATCGAAACTCATCAATTACGCCCCTTAATCAGATCCTACTGTTAAAATGAGTGAAATGGATTAAATAATATAATTTTGGTGGTCCGATGTTATCTAATAGTGTAAATGGATGAATTTCAATATATAATTTGAGGGTGAATACGATGAAATTGATAATTTAGATCATAACATGACATTTGTTCGTAATCTTGCCAACCATGATAGTCTAATAAGCAAAATTTATTTGCAACTTTCGACTATCAAATCCAGGAGGAAACCGAACTCTGTTTTCTATTGCTCTAGCAAACGACGTTGTGCGTCTCTGTTGAAGTGTGGGTGCATCTATTTATAGAGCAAGCAAAATGTTTGGGAAGTGTTGCAACCCTTCCGTGTCGTTCGCGAACCAGCTGCATGGAAGTTACAGCTCCATCACCATGGATCCATTGGTCTCTCTGTCATGCCATAATAATCACCTGATCACCGAATGGATGCCGTGTTTCAATAACTCTCTCCAAAGAGGCGATGGTGCGAAGGGGAAGGGGCTTCCTCCACGCGGGTCGAAGGCGGATCGGCGACCGTCCCACGCTCCTGAAGCGAAGGAGAGCCTCCCCAGTCCCCCGCCTCTGTCGCTCAGGGATGTCCAAATGGGCCAGTTTCGGGATGGGAGGGTCATATATTTTTTTAATATATATATATATACTTTTTTTTTCAAGTTTAAGACAAAAATCAAAACAAAAACGTAGCTCATTTCCAGATAAACTCAATAGAACTTACTCAAAGTCTTGAAATGTCATTGGTTTCCTACGTGTCTTTTTTTTGGTCCTTGAAAAATTATTTTTGTGAAAAAAAATTACCAAACTTTGGTTGAAATAGGTTCTAAAAACGTGAAACGTGACATATTTTGGAAGTGTGTAATAAATGTGATGTACTTATAAATCAATAAACTATAGTTATTACTTATACAGAAAAAAATTAATATAAATAACAAGAAAGTTGACTGTATGTTACACAATTGCCCTTAAAGGAGTAGTTTCTTTTTTATTTTATTTTAAGGGTGAGGATTAGAAACGTCTTTTGGTTAGAGTTAGAGACAGAATAGCCACGGCAACCAGGAACCCGGTACACAAAACGACGACGTTTGAAGTTCCCAAACGATGACAAAATTTCCCTACCCTGCCCCCCCTGTAGACTGTAGTGAGTAGTCTCTCTCTCTCTGCTCACTCTCTCCCCCCCACCCAGGAGCCGCCATCGTCCGTTGCCCGTCGCCCTTCGTCCTCATAGTGTATTTGTGTTTTGCGTTTGAGGCCCAGAATAGCGACTATCAAGACTTCCTGCTCCCAATCTCTCTCCTCTTCGTGGTACATAGCAAATCAGTTCTTCAGCTTCGATATTTTGAAGTCCCGAATCTAAACATTGAGCAGAGATTCAGGTAATTTCTGTCTACATTTATTGTGGTTGTGTAAGAATCAAGCAAATCCTTTCTTTTAGATTCGATTTTGGTTTCTTTTTGGCTTCAATTTTTTGGGTACTTTGTATTTCTAGATTTACGACTGGGCTTGCTTGTTTAGACGATGGCAGTGCTTTCTGCCCCTGGACTTTCCTTGCTTTTTTGGGTACTTTGCCGTTTCTTCAATACAGTGCTAATAGTGTCGAATTTCAGTACTTTGAATCCTGTTTAGCCCATCAAAACCCTTTAAGGAATTCTGCTACCACTTGGAAATATCTTAATATGGCTTCATTTGAGTTTGAGCTTCGATACCCCGCATCTCCAATCGTACTGATTTTGGTAATGGATTATGTTCTCCAAAAGCCCCATTCTAATAAAGAAGATCTGTTGAACTTCAGAAGTGAAGCACACTGATAATTTTGTGCAAACATGGAATACTGGGGCTAGTCTACAGCGGCTGCTTGTGTAAAATCAATATTAGGGAATGTCCTGTCTTAGATATTCCAATCATTGGCTTAGGTGAGGATTCTTCTCAAAAGCTGTCCCATGTGATTGGAAATGTGGCCTAATAGAGCACTGTGATTACCTTACAAGAGATAAAGACCTGCATTTAGTGTTCCTTGATCATTTTTTTTGATAAGTAAGTCAATCTCATTAGAAAGAGTGAAAACAGTACAAAGGTTATACCGGATCAATTATGGTGATGCAATCTGAGATTTTTGCTTGAGATGTGATCTTCTTGAGGCTTTGTAATTTTGTTTCTATACCTGTACAACTACTAGTCACAGACTTGCATAACGACTGCAATTAGGTATTAGTAACAAGATAAATTGACGAAGGGATCCAGTGTAATTGGAGGATGTACTTAATATCCATGACACAAATTGTATGTCTGGAGCCCTTATCTTCCAAAGAAAATTAGGTCCGTGCAGTTAAGATCAAGGCTATGTTTGATTGAGTGAAATTCTTAGTGATTAGAACCTGAACTTGAAAATGACCTTTATATCATGTTTTCAACTAATTATTTTCTCAAAACTCAAATGAAGCCATATTACTCCTCCTCCCAATTAAGATTAGGAACGGAGATATCTATAGTTTCATTGTTTCTCTGCAAAAATCTGGTTTGACAGTGGATTTTCTTCTAGATCTGCACCACCTAGGCTTATTGGTGCCACGATTTGCTGTTTTGAAAGATTAGGTCTAGAAGTATATCTTGTCTGAAAGATATCGGTTGTTCCTCCTTTAATTTTATTGGCTCCTTAATATTACATCATAATTTCTATTATATAGATGGATGATAATCAGAAAAAGCAGCTGTTATGGGAGCAGCTATTTGTGTTATGGTTGTTGGTCGTTTAATTCTAGATGACATTAGATGTAAGCTATTTGACTATTTGATGGCTAATCAGACTGTTGTCAGCGCATTTGTAAAGAAAAGTGTTAACCTTTGAAGGCATTGGTTGGAGAGTTTTTTCAACTAGGGTTCTGGACCTTGAAATGTTTAGGAGTTAATTACAGGTTTCTAAAACACTCGTATAATCTCTTTTATTTGTGGTTTGGCTAGTTTACTATTTCTAGAGTACTTTATTTTGCTAAGTTTCGTTGTGACTTGGAGATTTACTTTGCATCTAATGATTTTTATCTTGACAATGTTGTATTTGATATTAGTGGTTTTATTTGGTTTATTTCATTGTGTTGGTGATGATGTTGGTTAGATTTTATTTTGTTGGTTAAATTCAATTATGTTGACCATATGTCATTTGATTGATTTTTTTTTTTCAAATTGATATTAAGAATTAAATTTATTAGTCATATAAGATTGCGGAAAATACAACATGCGTCAAGCATTGAAAAATACTTTTAGAAAATATATTTGATGTAACAATTAAATACCGGAAATTAGAATACTTTACTGAAACATAATGAATTTGAAACTACTTTACACAAAAGGTACTTTTTGAAGAGTCACATCTTAGGGAGGATGCATCATTGATAACTGATTATAAAGTTCATTTGCTAGAAACGAACCAATGGATCTTTTGAAACATTTTGAATGTTTACTACCTTGTGTTTTTGCTGTGAGTTTAGATTCCAAAATTTCTGCTCATGTTAGTTGGAAAGTATTGTTAACCTGCTTGTGGGCTAAGAATTTTTGTTGATAAGATGATATTGAGAATGGCATATTCACTAATTAGAATTTGTTTGGTCATGGTAAACTCTCCAATGGGAGTTACCATGTATGATCTGTGCAAGTGATTTTAGTTGTCTGTGAGAATCCTGAAGAGAAATTACAACCTGTTATGAGAATTTCAGTCCTAGAAATATTGCTATTCTTTGATTCTTTTAAATTTTTAATAGTTGTGCTTGTACTCATGTAGAGAGAGAAACCAACGTTTTAAATGGATTTGTTGATAGCTGTTTTAGTGATACGGGTATAGCCAAACTGTTGTTCTGTTGTGAAGTTGATTGTAAGGGGACATGTTTGCTTTTAGATTCACTTAGGCAGTATTCAATGAAATTCAGAACTGAAATGTATCGTTTTTTTAAAGATAATTAAGTTTGCAAGTTGTAGTTTCTTCATTTTTTCTGCTGTTAAGCTTCTGTTATTTCTGGGAAAACAAAATGAGCTATACAGTGCTGCTATGTAAGCAGCTGATGCATTGCATGTATTTTGATTTTCTTTTGATAGGAATGAGCCGATTACAAGGTCCATCATCCCTGAAGCGTAAGCAGCGGGACTCAGATTCACCTTCTCAGTCTTTGACAGAACATGAACGTCGCCTCTATGATCTCATACGAAGCAAGCAAGAAATGGCAATCTGGACAAGGGACATGAAGCGGGAGACAAACCTTCCTGACAATGTGGTTAACAAATCCCTCAAATCACTTCAAGCTAAGAAGCTAATAAAAGAGGTGGTAAACATCCAAAATAAAGGCAGAAAACACTATATAGCGGCAGATTTTGAACCATCAAAGGAGATCACAGGTGGGACTTGGTATGTTGATGGGAGCCTTGATACGGAGTTTATAAACTTTCTGAAAAAGCACTGCGTGAAGATCATATATGAGCAGAAGGCTGTTACGTTGGAGGGGATTTTAGACAGTATAAGAAGGAGTCGAGCCTTCAATGTTGAGTTCTCTACACAGCAAATTGAAGAGATTGTGAATGCGCTGGTTTTGGACAATGAGATACTGAGTGTGAAGAGCTCTGGAATGGGGGAGTTCGATTCTTTTCCTGTTGGACAAGTTGTTTATACATGCAAAAGTAAAGGACTTAAGGGGGAACCGAAAATAGGTGCCATGGCTTCCATTCCGTGTGGAGTTTGTCCACATATAAGTTTATGTACACCGGATGGCGTAATTTCCCCGAGGACCTGTGTATATTTCTCTAAATGGTTGGATTTCTAATTTCCCCGAGGAAGTGTCTACTCCACTAAATGGTATATCACAGCACACTTTCTTAAAGAATTCCCATTCAAAGGAGGAAATGGTAAAAAAGAATCAAGTCTTGGATCAACAGTTGCAATGGATGGACATTTCGATCATAATTTTGTCTGCCCTTGTGATTAACAAGGCCATTACTTAGATTTTCTCTTTATTTGTCAACCTTTGGTAAAGGTTTCTCTCTGGCCAAAATTTGTGGAGTTGAATGCATTTGTCATGTTTCATCCTAGATTGATTCTTGTGGAATATTGAAAAAATTAATGATCTAGTAAACGGAACAAATCCAACATGGTTAATGACTAATGAGAACACGTGTTAGCATATTAATATTGATTAAAACATTAGGATACTAAAATCTAGATTATAAAAATATGTTTGGAATGATTAATTTATCTGGTTTTGGGTTAAACACATTTTCTATCCACAGACTGGGATGTGTACACTTTTATATACTAATCTACTATGTTAAGCCAATGCACCCACAAGATCACCGACACTTTGCACCCTCAAAATTTGGAACGATTCATGAATGTAATGATTTAGATGAAAAAATATGACCACTGCTCTTGCATGTGATTTTTTTTAAAATTATGTGATCATATACCATTAATCATAGCCTACACTACTAGTTTTTATTTTTATAATAAATATATTATTAGATTGATTATATATGTTATTTTTAATTCATCTCACACTTATTAAAAATCAAATTTACAAATGATACAAGATTGTAGAAAATATAAGGTTTAATTCCTTCATTAGTCCATATGATATTTAGAAATCTCATAGTGGTCATAATTTTCCGATGTAGCTCTTTCTGTCAACTTGTGATTGCATTTGGACAACAAAATCTTGAGTGGCTAATAGGGACAATCATAACCAACATCAAACCTACACGTGTATTTTTCCTATGATAAAAAAATTAGGAAAATTTATTTTTTAGTCACTAGATTTTATACCATTTTTAACTTTAGTCCTGCACTTTAATGGGTTAAAATTTTAATCCGTAATCTTTCCACCTTGAAAAATTCACTCATTCTGTTACTCTGTCGTGAGTCTCATTAACGGCTTGACTTTACACGTCAGCAAGATTATACACGTCACTTACTGTGCTCCACCTCAGCTTTTTTGGAAGTTGTTCTCCCCTAAATGACATGTCGACAGTTTTTTTTTTTTAAAAAGAAGACGCTGTGATTTGCACCCACCCCTTGCAAATCCACTAAGACTAGACGCTGCGTTTTGCACCCACCCAATTTTTCTCACGCAGTGGCTGAGTGTTTTTTTCTAGCGTCTTCCAGATCTTTCCTCATTCGTGCAAGCATCTTCAAACACACAACTTATCAAACGGAATTTCCTTCACCGTTTGTGACGTCTACCATATACCGAGGTTCCTGTTTGTCATAAACAACGAGTCGAGATCTACCATTCAATATGTTCGTAGAACGATATTAGGTTCCCTCTTCGTTGTCGGGTTTCGTTATTTTTTACGGGGTTCACATCACAACTTTTTATTTTATTGAGTTGCAACTTGATCAACAACTAATAGTTTCTCTAACCCAAGAAAAATGTTTTCTTTCATGGAAAATTTTACTTTTTTATCAGTGCCTAAAACTCATTGTATATTTTCAAATTTTGTTTTATTAGTTAATAGAACCAATTTAATCTATCATTAAAAAGAAAGAAAAAAAAAACTCTCAACTCATTTGCTTGCTTTTGATTGAGTTCGAGTATTGTTAATATTAGGAAAGTCGAGTTTGAACAGGATTCTTTTACATTTGACTAGTTCAAAGGTGGGATTGAGCACTATATATTATAGATTATGTAGCACAGTTTGAACTTTGAACCTTCACTACTTAACTGAATTACAACCTTGCCCCTACCTATAATTCATTATGATTTTTGGGAGACGCAATCTCGTTTCCTCACAAGGTAAACGTAAGAGATCCCATTCTTTTTTTTTTAAGAAAAATGTTTTACATGTGAAATGGGATCTGAGGTGGGATGAAATCCTAACCCTTAGATTGAATGGTACATACGTGGTCGGAAAAATCATTTTTTTATCCTTGAGTTTTACACCATTTCCATAAAACTAGACATTTTAATTCTTTAGTCTTGGGCTCTCTTTTTTTTAGAAAGTTCTGTTGTCATCTACTTGTCCAACTCATTAACAGTCTACGGGTCAGCAAAAATGCAAGTCCGTTGCCCACACGACATTCTCACTTGTCTAATAAGTGAAATAGCCCCGTAGTATCGGGAGGATGGGCTTAAGTTGGGCATGTTGGAACTGTAGCATTTTTTGAGACACAATTGGACAGAGAGTGATGTGGTGTCAAATGTAGCCAACATGGCTTATTGAAAGAATTTATGTTGAGGTGGACCTTCTCCCGTTTATGGGCTGGACAGAGAGCTGATTGAAAGATTTTTTTTTAAAGGCCCAAAACTTACTAATTAAATTTTAGGGAAATTGGTAGTTTCATCCTTAGCTTTTACCCATTTTAATGGTTTGATCCTTAAGAATTAAATCCTAACAAAAAACTCCTCAAGTTATTATATTTTTACAAAAGGCACCTTCCGTCAGGATTCCGTCTCTTTGTTAATGGGAGACATTTCCACCTGGCAATTTAGACCCCGTGGCACTACACAACAAATTTTGACATTTCCACGCTGCCTTTGTTAACGAGAGAGCCACCCAGCTGCCAAGATGAAGAAACCAGCGAGCAAATACGATCTCTAAGACCAACACCAACCATCACGACGAGTCCGAAGCGGTCTCGTGGCTTATCTCGAACCCGAACTTCAGCTCCAAGGTTGTGGAGGCTCTGGATGTGAACTTGGCGACATGATTTTCTCCAAAATGGACCCATTTCTTGATCTCGATTGCCCTAGTCCATTTTACAGTGCGGGCACGGATAGCGTTGTACCGGTTCAAACTAAGCCCGTCTCCGCTCCAATCATCAAACACTCCATAGAGAGGTGCTTTGATATTGATCACAGATTCACATATTCTTATCAAAGCCTCACATATTGCTTTCCCTTTTCTCGCGTTGCGGCATCCAATTCAGTGGGATATTCCTTCTCCATTGGATACACTACACTGCAATCTTGTTTTTGCATCATATCATGTCAGATTACACGAGAGCCTGAGCTCATAATTATCTGCAGCTTCCATCTTGTAAGATGTTCGTATCTTAATTGTTTGTATGCCATGTCGCAAATGAAACTGTACAACTCTATCAGCTCTCTCATTGGATGCGGGCTCAAGGGTAAGAAGCGTCTTAGCACAGTGACTTTCTAACTTTTGGTCTATCATTTTGTGCTTTAGATGTTCGTGATCTCGAGGTCTGGTCAATTAAACACATTACAAACACTTCATAGCCATTATTGCAAGCAACTTCACCTTGAATTCTAAAAACTCTCTCATGTCTTTAATTGGCCATGTTATCCGAGCTGCTGACAAATTTCTCCCGACGGCTGATCTGTATGCATAGGTACTTGCAAAAGAAGGAAGAAGGCGCTAAAGTGGAGTGATTCGACGGAGATGGAGATGATAGAAAGGTTCATAGAGTCTTATCAGTATAATGGAGTAATTGATGAAGATATACATTAACAGAAGTTAACACATGTAACACATGCAGTATTCCCCTTTATCAACACTTGAATCATCTTTCGAGGCTCTTAATGTGAAGAAGTTTGATGGTGATCACATATTTTTTGTTGTCTGATACTAGTATATATGGGATCCAAGGTTGAGGCTATAATTGAGCTGCATGTGTTTTTGCAGTTGCATCATTTGAAGAGGAAGAACCGGAAGTTCGAGAAGACCATTCGCTATGCTTCCAGAAAAGCCTACGCTGAAACCCGACCGAAGTGGACTGCTTGCGGCTTTCATATCAGATCATGCCCAGTACGACGTGGTTCCCACCTTCTGAATAAATTAGCCCAAAGACAAGAAAGAGAAAGAAATAAGGAAAAAGGAGAAAAAAGATTCACTTGAAAAGGAAGAAAACGTGTTTTGATGGAGAAAGAAGGCAGATCCACGGATAATAGAAATGGGTGAAGAGACACGAGAATAGAGAAGGGAGGTGCCGCAGGAGAGAAAAAAGAAAGAAAAAAAAACACTAGAGACAAATTGGTTGTGCAGTGCCACGTGTCTAAATTGCCAGGTGGAAATGTCTCCCGTTAACAAAGAGACGGAAGATGTCTTTTGTCAAAAGATAATAACTCGAGGAGTTTTTTGTTATGGTTTATTTCTTAAGGATCGAACTGTTAAAAGGGGTACAAGCTAAGGATGAAATTACCAATTTCCCTAAATTTTGGGTTAGTGACTATTTTGGTCCCTGAGTTTTATGCCCTTTATTGATTTAGTCTGTGGGTTTCAAATGTGGTCACATAAGTCCTTAGGTTATCCTCATTTATAGATTTAGTCATTCCATCCAATTTTGTCTCCTCTGTGCACAGTCAGCTAACGGTGGGACACGTCACTCCCAATAATATCGCGACACGTATATGGTTTTTTAAAAAAAAAACCATAAAAGCCACGTTGGAATTTTCGAAAAAAAAGGGTCATTATCGTGAGGGGGAGCACAACCCCATCATCAGGGTGGCTCCCCTGATAAGGAGCAGCCGCCCTGCGGCCACCACAGCGAGGGAGCCCAGCGGCCTTCCTTCGCGTGAGGGGGGATCTAGGCTCCCTCGCTGACGCCGGAGAGGGTCGGGAACCACCCCTCTGGCCAGGGGAGGGTGGCTCCCGTCACTCTTTCTCGGGGCCCGAATCTAGGCTCTCCGGCGTCCACGAGGGAGCCCAGATCTAGGCTCCCTCGGCGCTGGCCGGGTGGATCCCGGCCACCCCTTATCAGGGGAGTCGAGGGGGAGCCACCCCAGCGATGGGGCTGCGCTACCCCCTCGCGCGAATGACCTTTTTTCCCCCCGAAAATGCCAACGTGGCACTTGAGGGTTTTTTTTTAAAATGTACACGTGTCGCGATATTATTTTAAGTGACGTGTCCCACCGTTAGCTGACTGTGCACAGAGGAGACAAAATTGAACGGAAGGACTAAATCGATAAATGATAATAACCTAAGGACATATGTGATAAACTTTGAAACCCAAAGGCAAAACCGATAAAGGACATAAAACTCAGGGACCAAAATAGTAATTAATTGTATAGTTTAATCACCTAAATGATGTAAAAGACAATGATGAAACAATGATTTTTCCTTTAGACTTAGGGAAATTAACAGTTTAATCCTTAAGTTTTGGGTATTTTTCATTTTAATCCTTCACTTTCAAACTTTAACTTTTTAGTCCTTGAATTTTCTTTTTTTTGACAAAAGCACCCATCCGTCAGTCTGCCGTCCATATGCTTAACGGAGCTCTCTGACATGTCAGTAAATTTTTATCGGTCGACCGTTTCACCAAGTGTCAAATTTGCTGACGTGTCAAAGAGCTCCGTTAAGCATATGAACGGCAGACTGACGGATTTGTGCTTTTGTTAAAAAAAAGAAAACTCAAGGACTACAAATTTGAAGTTTGAAAGTGAAGGATTAAAATGAAAAATTATCCATAACTTAAGGACTAAAATGCTAATTTCCCTTAAACTTAATATGAATAACTTATCGTATTAAAAATTGAAGTTTTTTCTTTTGCCAAAAGACTGGGTGTGTACAGATGAATTGATAGTAAAACATTTTTAATTACAATTTTCTTTTTAAGAGATATGATTGTAAGGATAAGAATTTTAAATATAATTTGGGGTAAACTCATAGTTAGCTCCTTATGTTTGGGCAAAAATCAAGTTAGTTCCGTATTTTTCAATCCAACAATTTGAGACCCATAACTTTCACAACCTATCAAACTTAGCCTCCTGTCTAAATCAGGTGTTAAGTCCGACGGAAATTCATGCAAAATGACCGAAATTCCCCTCCAAAGCTAAAATTTAAAATAAAATAAAATTTAAATTTAAATTTAAGAAATAAATTAAAATAAATATATTATTGAAATAGAGTTTCAATATAGTTTTATTTAAAAAATATTAATTTTTGAAAAAATATCATTTTTTATTTTTAATGAATTTTTTTTTATTTTTTTAGTAATTTTATTTTGGAGGGGCATTTTGGTCATTTTTCAAGCTTTTCCGTCTGATTTGACGTCTAATTTAGACGGGGGGCGAAGATTGATAGGTTTTGAAAGTTATGGGTATCAAATTGTTGGATTCAAAAATATCGGGCTAACTATGATTTTTGCCCAAACATAGGGGGCTAACTATGAGTTTAGCCCATATAATTTAGATTTTTTTGTCCTACAATATTGATAATACTTCAGAGTTTAGAACTTGAAATCTCAAAAAAAGAGCAAACCCCCAAATCTTAGACTTTGATCACCCTACTAACCCCTTGAGGCTTTTTTTTTTTTCCCGAGTTGTTTAAAGTGATGTGTATTTTAGTTTATTTGAGCAAGCGATTTTGGGGGTTGTAGTTTTTGCTTAAAGACATACAATGAAATTTACTGTTTGAAAAATTGGAACGTATTTCTTATGTTTTAAATTTATTTGAATGGTAGAAGAGTTACAAGATTTAGGATATGTTCTGTTAGAGTATTTTTTGAACAGGCTATGTTTGGTTTATAATTCAAAACAGTTTTTGTGTTTGTGTTTTTTTTATACTAATGTAGATTCTCTTAAGATTGGTGAAAAATGTGTTAAAAATTGTTTGAATTTGTAAAAAGTTATTGAGATTGGTGAAAATGTATTGAAATTGATGAAAAAATTATTGGGATCGGTAAAAAAGTATTGAAATTGATGAAAAAAAGTAATTGAGAAGTTTTTAAAAACGTTTTGAAAACTGAAACAAACATAGGTTTTCAAAATTTTTAACACACTTTTTAAAAATGTGTTTTAAAATTTTAAAAATGTGTATTTTAGAATTTTTTAGATAAAGTTAACTTTATTAATATCCCTACTGCAGTTATTTTTAGATGATCTTAAAAAATATGTTCAAATTGTGTATTTTTAAGATTTAAAAATTCTTAAAATATATATAAAAAAACGAATAACGCCTTGAAAGAAACATTTTGATAAAGCGAACACATCCAACCTTCACAGTGCAGTCTCAAAAAAAAAAATTCATAGCGCAGTTCTCTCGTGCGCAGTAGATTTTTCCTCGAACGCCCTGTATTTGTCCACATACATTTATATTACCGAGAAAATATAAATTGTAAAAAAAAGAAAAAAAACGGAAATTTATTAGGTAAAATCTATCTCTGAGGAAGCTATGGTTATGTTTGTTTCGTATTTCAGAAAATTTTTAAAAATTTTTCACTCACTTTTTCACCAATTCCAATAATTTTTTCATCAATTTCAATATCTTTTTACAAATTCCAACAATTTTTAACACACTTTTCACCCATCCCGAGAAAATCTACGCTACTTCCAAAAAAAGCAAAAAACAAAAACTATTTTGAGATTTAAAACAAACATATAGCCTATGGCACTAGGCCTTCACTCTATATGACGCTAATCATCTTGCCCGCCGTTTTTTATTTCGAGATCTAAGCGAGTTCACTCAGTCCAGTTCACAAGCTATCAAGGTTGTCCGCGACTTGTTTAGCTATCTTCTCCTAGTTCTTCTTTTTAGACTTCGTTTTAAGTCTGCGATTTGGTAGTTTTTCGTGTATTTGCATTTGATTTTCTGGCTTGATTTTGAGCCATTTCGGCCAAATATTTTGAAATTTAAGTTTCTCCAGCTGACGTGAAGTTTTGTTGGGGAATTAGGGTTTAGGGTTTTGTGGGTTCTGCCGCTGTGCACTTCTTAGTTAACGTATATGTAAAGAAGTTTGGAATAGGATGACTTTTTTTTGAATGCAGATGAACATTCTTGAGTTAATATGGCGTCAGTGGAGGATTACGGTTTTGTGGGATGTCTTGCAAATGCCCTCATCGAATACAAAAGTTTGACGTTGTTAGGGTTGATTTTGTTGAAGGTTTTGATAATGAGGTCTCTTTAGCTTGAAAAAAGCCTTTAGTGGCTGCAGTTTCTTTGCTATTAATGGTTCCATAATTACCAATCTTTTGCAGCATTTCTAAAATCGAGCCGTTCTTAGTATTTGATTTATTTGCACGGTACTAGACAGATATCTATGTGGAATAGTCTTTGTGAAATTTTTCATTCTGAGGAAAATCCGAACCTTTGTTTGCTTTCATATGCTCAGATAATTAATTTTGTTTTTTTTTCTCATTTCTTGTCTTTGAAACAAATATATGTTTTTTTTGGTGGGTTTGTATGTGAATTGTATCTTTGGAGGACTTTTGAAATGCACGCTGCAATGGCCAGTCTCATTTTAGTTGGAGAAAAACCTAGGTGTTGGTTGTAACTCATGCTTGGAATGTCTAAAATTTAGCCTATCTAGACAAGCATTCCAAACTGAATTACTCAAATCAATCTGAGTTGAAAGATTATTTGAATGTGTGAAATATAGACTTGAACTTAATATTCAGCACTCTTTACACCAGGTAACCGGGTTGCAATAGGTGACTTATCCTTACCGTTCTTTTCATCCCACAGGTCAACATAATCCATTGATTTTTGAAAATAATGCACTTATATTTGATGGCGATTGCTCTGTGACTATCTTGTGTGAATATCTTAAATTAAAGGACAGCTGCAATTCCCAAAGACAAATGGATGGTTTTGTTTAGGTAGCATATCATTTTGTATATTACACTGACAATGGTTTTCTTTTTCGCTGTAACACCAGACATCCTTGAAGTGAAGAGACATGAGTGAGAAAAAAAACCCTTTGGTATTCTTAGACATCTCAGCTGATGGGGACCCGGCTGAAAGAATTGTGATCGAGGTAATAAATACCACCGACTTCTCTCATTTGTGATCGACTTGAAAATTGCATGTCACTTCAGATGGAGCTAAAAATGTTTATTGTCAATTGTGCAGCTTTTTGCTGATGTTGTTCCTAAGACAGCAGAAAACTTTCGGGCTCTCTGTACAGGTAGCACTCTATTTCTCAATTCTGTTTATGATTTAAGTACTCATTCCACAGCCATGTATGGAGGCAGACAGTCTATTAATTAAGTCTGTGTTGTACTTACTTCTCATTAAGGTGCATGCTGGCATCTTGTCACAAATAATTGGTTTGGATTAAGTTCTCGGTGACAACATTGGGTTATGGAAAACATATTTATAATGTTTTAACTGTTGGTAATATGCTGTTATAATGTAGGAGAGAAGGGCATTGGAAAGTCCACCGGGAAACCTTTGCACTACAAGGGATCATACTTTCATCGAATAATTAAAGGATTCATGGCCCAGGTACGTAATATATTTTCTCTGTGAATCACTTTCATCACCACAGATTATTTGCAATGCTGCTTTTTATGTAACATTTGGTTGTCTTCATTCAATATGCTGCTTTGTAGTTGCAATCTCATGGAAACAGTCCAACTGATTATTAATTTTCAGTTTTTCATGTGCTTTGATTCTTCATGGTCTCAATACTGCCATAGTGCTCTATTTTGCACGTGATGATGAGCATCTGTTCTCTTTCCATGGGCAGCATATGTGTCAGGACTTTGGATAGCACAGCTGTCCCTTCACCATAATTGTCTGGATGGTCAGATAGTCTTTGTTATGTAAGAGACTTTGCCATCTAAAAAGGTTTGCTTGTATCTTGTTGCCTAAAAGACTGTCTCCACCCTTATCCAACACTAGTGTCAAAACTTACATGACTCACAATATGGTGTTTGAGTGCCACTCCAAAATTTTGGGCCGAATTAAAAAAAACTAGAAAATAATCTCTCTCTCTCCGTCAAATCATTCTTTTTCACTTTAATATTCGTTCAAATCTTCTCTCTCTTCACTTTTTCACCAACTCCCATACCCCAAAATTTTAACACAAACACCATTGTTACTTGAAATGACTGTCCCAAATATTAGTGTTACAAACCAGAGAAAGAGTTGAACTTGTGTTTTGGATCCAATTGAAGGCTCCTTGGGCATAGGGTTTATAGAACTGGATGTAGCGATTTCCCATCCTTCAAAGGATTGTCCTTTGTTTAGTTGTGAGTTGACCCTAGGTCTCTTGTATGATGACAAGAGACTTTACCTGCTCAGCTAGCTGAGTCCCACCACACCTTGTCAATGTCCAACAACACATAGTTGTTTGTGAAAGCAGTACCATGTGGTTAGCTTCTGCCAATACAACTGCACAACTCTCTTGTGTGAATCAGTTATCTGTGAGACCACGATTAAACATAAATTAGAGTTATGTACAAATGATTGTTACCAAGTATATTGAAAAAAAGGAGGATGAATTTAGCAATTGTTCCAATTTCTTTCATTGCAGGCCAACTAGTAGATTATCTTTTTTCTTAAGCACGTCTGATATTACCCGAATGTGTTCTCAATCATATATCTGATTGTAAGCAAATTGTTTAATTTCTTCTTTTGTCCTTACAGGGTGGTGATTTTTCAAGGGGAGATGGTATGCTTTTCTTAGTGCAGATTTTTGGTATAACTTCTAGCTATGCCCCAGATTTCTAAGGAACGATTTTTAATTGGTTTGCAGGCACTGGTGGAGAAAGTATATATGGAGGAAAGTTTGCCGGTAATTTTTCCCGCTTTGACCGCATTTATGTATGCCTGATGAGTTAGTTCATGATTAATGATACCAATTACCATTTTGTCCGCAGATGAGAATTTTAGGCTGAAGCATGATGGACCTGGTCTTCTATGCATGGCAAATTCTGGTCCGGACACAAATGGGTCCCAGTTCTTTATAACTTTCAAGCGCCAACCCCATCTTGATGGGTATTTAATATATACCATTTCTATACTTGTGTTAGTTTTTGGTTTTTCCAGTCATTTGAACCTAACCATACTTCACCTGTCATTCCTGCTCTTAGTTGTGCAAAACTGCATACTACAATAAGTTAATGCTTCATCTTGCATTGTATAATGTGACATTTTTATTTCCCAATAAGAATACACGTGAAATTTGGTAGGAAACATGTTGTGTTTGGAAAAGTTGTGAAGGGAGCAGATATTGTCAAGAAAATTGAGCAGTTGGGAACAGCTGGAGGGAAACCTGATCGACCTGTGAAAATTATAGATTGTGGCAAAGCGTCTGAAAATAAGATGGATGCAGTTGGGAAAGAGAGAGGTAATTCTATGTTTTTCATGGTACCGTATAGATGTAATTCCAGGATGCATATTGGGTTTTTGCTCATATGTTATATGCTGTATAATGTGGTTTTTCCTTCAGGGAAAAAGAAGAAATCAGTGAAGTCCCCTCCTTCTTCTGAGGATAGCTCTGAATCTTCTGATGAGCAAGTGAGAGGAAGACGGAAGAAATCCCTGAAGGACAGAAGAAAGAAACGAAAAAGGAGATACTCTTCATCTGATTCTTACAGCTCTGATTCAGAATCTGATTCTTTTTCTTCAGATACTGAATCAGCCTCTGATTCTGATTCGTCACCATCTGACTCAAGTTACTCTACTGATAGAAGGCATAGGAAGAAGAGGTCCGTAAAAAGAGATAAGCGCCAGCATTGGAGGAAAAGAAAGGATGGGCAAAGAGAGAAGAAGAGAGGCCGCCGTGACAAACGATCAAGGCAAAAGTCTAAACAGTGAGGCCCACGGTTAACTGATTTCTGCCTACTTTTTTTTTTATCCATTATGATGTCCTGATTGATTTGTCGATGTATTGATATGGCCTCATTGTCAGGATTGCTGAGAGTTCAAGTGACACAGAAAGTGATAGTACTACTGGTAACAGAAGCAGAAGCTGTTCTGATGATGAACAAACTGATAATCATGTTTCTGCTCAGAGAACCAATAACTCGAAACATGTCAAAAACAAATCACCATTGAATCTTGGTGTGCCACTTGTTCCAGTTTCACCTGTCATTACTTGCTCATAGTATGCATGTTTTACTACTTCCATAAAGCAGAAAAAGTGTGAATTTCATTGACACTTGTGAATTTCAGAAACACGAGTAAAAGAAATTCTTGTGGAGCAACCGAAGGCTCACAAGATGAAGGCCACAGAAGACAACTCATCTCATGAAGAAGGTGAATTGTCTCCAAAGAATGATAAACTTTTAAACAATGGCCATGGAAAAGAAGCTACATCTGATAAACATGCTAACCAGCATTCCTATGCAGATAACTCCAGTAAATCCAGGTGTTTGCTCATGACAGGCTCCATCTGTATCTTTTTCTTTGATGCGTAACTTCTTTGCTAACTTGTCACATGGATACTGTGTTCATTGTACTTCTGAAAATATGCTCAAAAGCTGCTTTTGGATATTTAATTAGCAGAAGTCTGACTGCAAAAAGAAGATCAAGAATCAGCCCAAGGATACGTCCGAGCAGAAGTCCCAAAAGAAGTCCTAGTGGAAGTCCTGTTAGGAAGTCTGGCCAGCAAAATTTGGGAAGGGCTTCAAAGAGTGCATTGGGTAGTCCTTCAGGCAAAGGCCCAGACCCTTCTACCTCCAGCCATGGGCGAGTAACGTCAAGAAGCCCTTCTCCTAATGGTTCCCCAAAGCGCATCAGAAAAGGGCGTGGCTTCACTGACCAGTACTCATTTGCACGCCGGTACCGCACTCCTTCCCCAGAGCGTTCTCCTCGCAATTCCTACAATTATGGTGGGAGAAACTTTCATGAAAGGAACCGTGAAAGGTAATCTCAATGTCATGTTTGTAAACTAGAATGAGCACCCAATATCTGTTATTCCTTTTTGTGTGTGTGTGAAGGTATCCAAGCTACAGAGGGTATCATGAGCGCTCATCACAAGGTCGTTACCGAAGCCCACGTGGAGGCAGAAGCCCTCCAAGGTTCTCTCGCTCTCCCTCTCTCTCTCATGTATAATTGCTAATTTTACGTTTTCAAAGTGTTTCTGCACATATTTTATTGTTCTCTGTAGCAACCTTGATCTTGAAGAGAGGACAAGTAAGCCAAGTGTATTTTCTTGGAGTGTCCTTCTGTATGGTACTGGGTACCCCCTTTTGGCCTGGCAGTGATATTATACTCTTCAATTTCAGAATCTGCTAGCAACTTAGCGGTCTGATTGATGTTCTCTATGTTACCTACCAACCCAGAACATAGCAAAAGCAGAAAAAAGCAAATAAAAATTGTCCTTTTGTGGTTAACAAACGACAGATTAGGAGTGTTTGGTGCACAAAATTGATGGTCTGATAAATGCCATAGAAAATAGGGGAAACCATTTTCATTGTCCATTGCTGGACGTTCATTTTCTCTCTAATTCCATGGCTGTTCTGTGCCCAGCAGCTGAACTGCTGGACTTTAACTAGCACTATATTTAAGTGTCCTGGCCTAAGAAGTGTCCATGTATGCAGCTCATGCCCGCCTTTCCATTCAATGATAGCAATCAAGCATATTTATAATTTGTCTCAGTTAAAAGCCCCTTTTATTGAACTGATTTCTTCTTTGATGAATGTGATATTTTATTTCTGGCAGATTTAGTGAGTGCTTCTTTTAACCTATCTTTCCTTCATTCTACAGATACAGTAGCATGAGAGCTCGAAGTAGGAGCGGTTCTCGCAGTCCAGGTGGTCATCGTGGTCGTCACAGGGATCATAGCCGGAGCCAGAGTCCAACAGAGAAGCAACCTTCTATAAGTGAGAGACTAAAATCTCGTCTCGGTCCCCGAAGTGATGAACAAAGCTCTCCGGTCAGAGGAAGGTTGAAATCCACCCAGTCCAGATCTCCTGATGCTGCACCACCAGATCATCGAGACAGGATGGGTTCCGCATCTCCCAGCAGCTCTAGACCAACATCAAACTCCCCATCTGGACAAAGAGGGTTGGTTTCCTATGGAGATGGCAGTCCTGATTCAGGGACAAGTTAGCTTTTTGTGGTATCTGGATCACGGTGGTGTGGCAAGGGACTAATCCAGATGAACCTGTGTCCTTTGTGTATCCAAATGATCGAATGCCATGAGAGGAGTTACTCTTGTCTGCTTTCATCTTGCCTTTTCTCTTTCTTATTCTTTTTTTTTATTCTTGCTCTGTCCCTTTGTTCGTTGCGTTGTATTGTATAATTTGAATTGGCATGGGCTCCCCCTTCCATGTTTATTTCTCAACCTTATCGTCAGTGATCCGGTATTGGAAAACTAGGGCGACGACTGCAGTGGAACTGTGAGGAAGTATGGATGGGTTTCCGAGCATGCATGGTGAGACTGGCTTCATAACCTCTTGGTCCTGTAGCCAAACACAGACTTTATGTACTGACCGTCGGAATGATGGGTCCTTCGACAATAATGCTGATCTACTTGCGCAGGAGACTTGGTTGGATTTTGCAACACTGCACTGCCCAATTCACCTGCTTTAGTTACGATAAATATGGAGTGTAGCAACCATTGCATATGGTCGCTAAAAGTGCAAAAAAATTCATTTGCGACGGGTCGGCAGTGGACGGAAATACAAGTCTATCGATCACAAATGAACTCGTCGTTAAAAGTCACAAATAGAGACCATCATCATTGTCGCAAAAAATTCTAAATTTTGGTTGATAATAGCCACTTTTCAACACTCTTTAAGTGGTTGATAATAGTAATATTAAAGTCATCCAAAATAGATATTAGCCACCATATGGAGTCTTCCATAATAGTAGTTGTGCCAAATAAAAATTCAATAGAAATGAAAAAAGAGAGGATATTATATATAATCTAAACAAATGCGTAAAACTTGTATAAATCATATATATCAAATTGAATTGAATTGTTGATTACACAAAAAAAATTAAAATGCCCGCTTACAAGTCAAGGTACGTTTATCATTCTGGATGCTTTAAAATCAATTACTAGCCATATCCGCAGCTCCTAAGAGCCCCCTACCTCCTCTCTCTTCTCCCCTTCCTTCCCCATCCATCTTCTCGATCTTAACTGCTTTATTTCTCTTTCTTCCCAACCATGACATCTTTTGATCGAGATCTTAAATCCCTCATCATTCAAACCCAAGCACTGGGAGAGGATGATTTACCCAATCGCCTCATCTGACTCTACTCCCTTTCAAGCAGCCCTCTACTCCAGCCGAATGCTCATTGGTAAGCTGATCACTCTTAAACCAATCAGTGACGCCAATATTCAGTAAGCCATCAAATCTGCATGGAGGTTTCTCTCTCGTCTACACATCAACAATATGGGCAATAATACTTATCTTATTCAGTTTCTCTCCCACGATGATCAACAAAGAAGATTAGCAAAGGGACCCTGGAATATCAAAGGTAATATACTAAAATTAAAGCCTTGGTTCCCAAAGGCAACTGTAAATGATATTGGTATCAACTCTGCATCTTTTTGGACTCAAGTGCGAGAATGCTATAACGGTTGGTCAAGCTATTGGGACACTCGTTGAAACTGAATCCTGGTCTGATCTGACTTTTCTTAGCAAGCATTTTCTTCGCACAAGGGTACAAATTTCGGTCATTGACCCTCTTAGATCCGGTTTTCTGTTGCTCCGTGACTCAAATAACCTTGCATGGATAGCCCCTCGCTATGAAAGGCTATCTAGTTTTTATTTCATATGTCCTCGTTTAGGCCGTATCTCCAATTGCTGTCGGTGTTGGAAAATTATGAAATTTAGATCGACGTACCTCCAATCATAATTGCTCAAGTTTTGCCTTTATACTGCAAAAGAAAAGATGTGTGAGAGTGATAGTGCTCTTCTATACTATTCCTTAACTTTATTAGTTATAACGATGAAATACATATGCCTTTATTTTATATACTAGGCTAGAGACCCTTGATTATAATTCTACTACATTTATTCCTCCCAATAAGAAATAATATTCTATTTAAAATTTAAATATTCAAAACTAATAAATGATAGGAATAGAATTCAATACATCCAGAATTGAAATTCAAAGCTTTACAAATTCCCTATTCCAACGACCCTCTCCAGCCATCTTCAGGTCAGATTCCAGCCATATTCAGGCGATTGTCCGCCCCTCTCTGGCTAGATTCCGGCTACTGTCCGTTCTTCTCTGACCATCCTCCGTCGCCATTTTTTTCCTTACGAGGAATTTATTTTTGTAAGTTCAAACTCAACGTGTGTCCACCTTGAGTTTGCAGGGGGTATTAGAGTTATTAGAGTCCCTATTGTAATCAAAGGCTTATAAATAAAACATCACTGTAATCTTATCCTTACATCAGTGAAGACACAAATTTACCTAGTTGGGCATTTTCGCAGTGGATGTAGGTCTATAAACCGAACCACTTAAATCTGGTGTCTTACTTATCTCTCTCTCTCTCTCTCTCTTAGTCTAAATTATTTTTCTCTCTTTTATTTTAATTTTAACAATGTGGGGCTATCTTAAGGAAAATATTCAAAATATTTTTACATTCTCTCACTTGGTCCACATAACACGTAAATTACCTGATTGGGTAATTGACACTTTTGTATGTCCATTACTTTGTTCATTCCTTCTAGTTTTAAAATACTCCCACTCAAATAAAGAATACTATACACGAATCATGACAATAAGATTCTTATGATCGAATCCTTTCCTTCCATGTATCATAATACACTCAGCATGATTATTTTTAAGCTAAAACTTTATGAATGAACTTTTAATAGTCATTTGGATCCAAAATAAATTTCTCTATGGATAAATAAATAATCTATGTGCACAAATAAACCTTATTTCTCATCAAGAGAAACTGTATGTCGAATTAGAACAATAAGAGAGAAATAAACTTATACTACATCAACAATACTTGGATCATTTTTAAGCCCAACATCAAAATTAGACTCTTGGAGGTAAACCATATAGTCATTAGAAATTGTTGGTGTTTTGATTCTTGAGGATCTCCTTAACCTTTCCTCCACTGTATTTGGCAGTGTCGAAGTAGGTTCAACTTGAACTTGTTTTTCATGAACTGACTATTCCTAAGTTGATTGATGTTTTGGGATATCATTTTGACTTTCCCCAACCACAATCAAACGTCTCTCAATTGAAAGCGTTTAAGTCGTTCTCGTGCTTCCTCAAATTCAATTCGTCGAGGGTAAGTACTCCCACTAGTTTCAGTATCCTCACAAAATCTAGCATTTCTAGACTCTATAACTTTAGGAGTATGAGAATACCACCTCCCACTTTTGGCGCACTTGTTGAAGAACAGTAAATTCTGAATCCTTTTGTGTTTACTGCATAGCCAATAAAAAATCCGTTATTTGTCATTGAGTCTAATTTCTTTATGTGAGTATAATAAACATCACTTCTGTAATACAACCACATATATGTATATGACTCAAACTAGGTTTCCACCTATTCTATAATTCAAAAGGTGTCTTTTCAACAGCCTTGGATGGAACCATTTTAAGTATATACATTGCAGTTCTTAAAGCTTCACTCCATAAAGATAGGGAAAATTAGAATTACTAATCATGCTTCTCTCCATGTCCATAAAGAGTGCAATTCCTCATTTTAGCTACATCATTTTGTTGAGGTGTACTAGGTGTTGCATATTGGGTAATAATGCCTTATTTCTTCCTCAATGAATCTCGCAAATGGATCCTTCATTTGTCCTTATTCCGCGTACCTACCGTAGTACTCCCCACCTTTATTAGATATTACGATCTTGATATGTTTTTCCTTCTGTTTGTCTATCTCCACCTTATAGGTCTCGAAAGCATCTAATGTCTCAACCTTATTATTCAAAAGATTGAAATACACATTTCTTGTATGGTCATCGATGAATGAGATAAAAATCTCTAACCATTCAAGCAAGGGGTACTAAATGACCCACAATATCTATGTGTATGATCCCTAAAATCTGAGAGCTCCTTTTGACACTTTTATTGGCATTGTTAGTCTACTTTCCCTTTATGCAGTCCACACAAGTATCAAAATCAGTGAAATCGATGATTTTTAGAACCCCATCATTCACGAACCTCTTAATTATCTCTATAGAGATATGTCACAATCTCCTGTGCCATAACAGAGAGAAGTTCTCATTTATCAAACGCATTTTCGAACCAACTTCTATATGCAAGGATAAATAATCTTTTTCAAAATTTGAGTCCAAATCGAATTTTAATAAATCATCAATTAGTGTTCCACCATCAATGAAATTTTTATTTTCAAATAAACTGAAAGCAAAGTTTTCAAAATGAAACTCATATCCAGCCAAAGTCAGCCTCGAAACAGAAACCAAATTTTTAGAAAATTTTGGAACGTAAAAGACATTTTAAAGGACAAAAGCATTTCCAAACTTTACAACTAATTTAACTCTCAATAGCCTCTACTCGTGATCACATCTTGTTTTCTGAATATATGATTTGTTCACTTATTTATTTTTCTTTCTTTTTGATGACGGTGTTTCAAAAACTTGTATTTTGTTACTTCGAAACACTGTTGTATAGGCTAGGTGAGCCTTAATAAGCTCACATTTTTGTATCTTATAGACCTATTCTTTTGTAGTCCTCATGAATGACACCTTTTACCAAGTTGTGTTAGTAAAGGAAAGCTTTTGTCTCTCTATTATTGTTTTCTTTTCTAAGTCTAATTATTTCTTTGGATTTCACATTATTCTCTTTATGTTACCAATCATATTTAATCAAATGTTTAAAAAGATTTACTAAATGAATGCAAACTACCTCAATACGATTCTTCGTACGATTTTGCACGCTTAAGTCTTTTACTTTAATTAATGAAATTTTACTCCTGAAGTCATTTTTCAAGGATTCCCTTACAAATCGTACCAAATTTTATTTACAAGTCTTCCCCTAATTATATTTCAAGGGCATATAAATGATAATTAGGATATTCTATCGTGTTGTAATTCCTGCTTATGTGCATGCGATTACTATACGCGCGAGTCTAGGGGGTAATTTCAAGCACGTGGCGTGACAACTTCACCAGTTTCACCGCCACCAGTAGCTGCCCCACGGCTGTAAAGGGAGAGGCTCCCGAATTCACTGCGAGTCGATGACTTTTACTGTGGTGGTGAAGGCACCCACACTATCACTGTAACAAAAACAAATAAAATAGGGAGGGACGAGAACGAGAGGGGGGTTCAAACATTTTAGGTTTTTGGCCCCCTCCAAAAAAATGACATAGTGCCCTCGAAACCATAAAGTTTTCGAGGCTTCACCGCTCCTTCATTTTCCCTCATGCTTGAGCTCCTTGCTCCTTCTCTCATACCCATCTATCTCTCTCTTTGAGAACCCAATGGTAATTGTCAACCACCCCTCCTGAACTGCCATTGCAGATGATCGGTCCTCTCTACTTGCAATAGCAGGAGCGGTGGATTAAATTGAAAAACCACCAAAAAGTGGTAGTGGTAGAAACCACCACCACTGCATAACCCTATCACTATAGTTGTTTCCATTGTAGATTTGATTGAACAGCTGATAGGTCCCAAGTACTTGGGATAAGAACAATTCTAGTAAAGTCTCTCTTTGGGTGAGAGTGTACCGCAAACGTGATTGAATATTTTTTTTATTATTCCTCATTCGACAATTCTCCGAGATTTAAATAACTACGCAACTAACAACCCATGACGCCAAACCTCCTAAACTGTAGCAACAGATAAAGGAAAATCTTTAAGTACTAACAAACTTATTGACTAACAACTTATTGAGTCACGTTGCCCCCTATTTTTCGTAACAGCTCTACCCATAACAGCTCTGTCCACAGCTCACATTGCACCTTCCTCGTAACGTCTTGGCCTCCTTCTAATCCGCACTTCACTCATATCGCCACGACTTATCAACAGCCTAGTCCCCCATGTGGGTCCAATTCGAAGGCAGATCGGACTTTCGCTTGTCTTTAGGGGTGGGCAAATATTTTGGGCATAACTCGAATTTTTGAATCCAGTTTCGGTACCAACAATCAGGTTTCGGGAATTTTCGAAATCGGGAATTTTCAAAATTTTGGAATTTTCGGATCCGGTTATTTTTATTTTTATTTTTAATATTAGGGTTTAAATGGAGAAATTATTTTATTTTTTGTTACATAATTTTAAAATGTTGTAATTTTATTTTAGATTTTTGAATTTGATGAATGTTTATTGTTGATTTAAGAATTTGGATGAATGTTTATTGTAAATTTTGGATGAATATTTATTTTATTTTTTATTAATGTATGATTTATAACAAAAAAAAAGTGGCCTAAATTCGGACCTAAAATACCTAAAAAGCATTTTGGGTCCATTCGAGCTCAAAACAGAGCTGGCAAAAAAAGTTCATATATGGAAATCGAAATTTCTGATGGGTACTGGGCCATTCTAATTCTATCCCTTCCGGAATCCATCCCTACTTATCTTGGATGAGTCCCAATTTTTGAATTGTTCATGAGGGGAAATATATATCTAAGAAAAAAGGAAACAGAAGAACTGAAGCCAAGTGCGAAGGAATAAAAGGTTCGCTGCTGCTAGTGAGAATGAAATAACAGGAAAAGAGACTGTCATGTGAAAAAAAAAGGGCATCCTTGTGTTTGCCACCACTAGAAAGTGGATCACATTTAGAACATTTTCCTTAAAAAGAGGAAAGGTTGATAGGAGTAGTTGGTGGGTCCTATCCTTTTATTAGAACCTGTAGGATCTTACTCTTGGAATTAAATCTGAACTCGTCCGAGTGTGTTTATCTTATTAGAATTCATGCTAAATATCTCCACAGGCTTTAGGATTTGACTATTTTTTATCTAAAGGTATCCTTGTGATTTAGACTCAATCTCATACTCATCATGCTGTCAACTTAAGAAACGAAATTGCACACATGACTAATTGAGTAAACGTGAAAATGGAAGCTTAGTTAAAAAATAATTACAAAAGATTAAATGAAAAAGTCACGCTTAAATAATTGGCCAAAATTCTAAAAAAAAAATCCGATACCCAAAATCCCCAAAAACACTCGAAACTTCAACCTCCACGAGTTTTTGCGGTATTTGTACATGTCAATCGGTTGGTTGATGAAGAAGTTTAAACTGTGTTCTTTTCAAATGTACTCAATTAGTTACGTGTGCAATTCCGTTACTTAAATTGACGGCCGGATATATATGAGATTAAGTCTAAGCTCTGGTGTCACTTTTAGAGAAAAGTGAACCCTGAGAATTAATCGGAGCAATCGGAAAAAAAAAAATCAAACTCCAGAAACTTATGAATATATTTAGCGTCAATTCTTGAAGACTCGTCGAGAGAAAAGGAAACAAAAAATAAGTAAGCTTCGAAAAATGAAATGACGAAATAAATGGTGGGACCTTCATACTTATTTAGAAAAAAAGAAGAAGATATTTTCCCTGACAAAAGAAAAACAAATAAGAGGGTATATTAGTAAATAAAAAATATTTTGCACGAAAAGGAAATTAGACTTTTCAGATCTGTACCGTTAGAAAGAGGTCGTACCGTCGCTCTCCCTCCTGCATATTTATTACGTGAGCACTCTGTTAAAATGCTGGGTGAAACTCGAATTCGAAATTGGAAGGAAAAAGAAGAAAAGGAGCAGCTCCCTTTTGGGATGAGCGTCGCCTTTGGAGCTGTTCTTCTGAAGTTCGACTCTTTCAGTAATGGCGTCTGAAACGCCGTCGTCGGTGGACGAACTCGCCGTTGCTTCGGTAGTCACGGACGCAGTAGCAGGTGGAAGTGATACGAGAGGCAAGCATCGGATTCTCGCTCAACTCAAGCGCGTCGAGCAAGATTCCAGATTCTTAGAGGTCTGTTTCTTCTTCTGCTTCCTCTCCCGTATTGCCATTGTCGTTATTGAGTATGGTTTTCATTTATTAATCTAATAATCCTCCTTTTCTTGCGCTTTATCATTTTGGTTTAGAAGCATTGTCAGTGTTAAGTTCTCATGTAGGAAGTACTTGTGTTTAGAATGAGTGCTGGAGCGGAACTACTTGTGTTTAGAATGAGTGCTGGAGCGGAACTACTTGTGTTTAGAATGAGTGCTGGAGCTCCTCCTCCTCCTCCTCTCTCTCTCTCTCTCTCTCTCGTTTCTCTTTCTTAAACGGGTTTTATTTCCCAGGAAGTTGTTTACCCGGAATAATTACCCCTGGATTTCTATTACTTATTCATTGTGTCAGTAGCTACTAAAAGATGGGGAAAAAGGAATAGTGAAGTATTTAAGAAATTATGTGTGATTGAATGGAGCCGAAAGCTCAATTTGGACGGAGGACAAGAATGAAGGAAATGAAAGGTTATTGCTTGAAATTGATTTAATGTTAGTTAAAAAGGTTCTGCCTTTGAGGTTCTTTAACGTTTTTGTGTAAGTGGATATTTGATCCTAAGCCATATTGCAACACCGCCCCATCTTTATACGGACTCAAGGACCTGGTGAAGTGCTTCAGTTGGATATCAAAAATTTAGTTTATATGAATCATCAACCCCAATATGCCCCGTCACTCGGAATTTGACTCAAGTGGTAAGTGGTGGGCTGGGATTGCGGAAGATCTTAAATTCACATCTTATCAAGTGAAGGTTGGAAACTTACTTAGGTGGCCATGGTGGACTTAGTGCTGCCAATTGCCTTCTAGGTTTGCTGATCATTCCTCTGACAGCAATTCAATTTGGGCAAAGGCTATCCCTCTCAATGTAAAATGCCAAATAGGCAGCTACCACTAGCTATTAGAAGTGGTGAACCTGTTACAACTGTGTTACTAAAGGCAATTTGATAAAACAGAGCAGTCAGGTTATTTATCTTTTGACTTTCTTCATCTCTATGTGACACATTCTGGCACACTTCAATTACTAACCTAAATATTGTTTCTTCGAGGGCAGCATTTTCTTTGGGTTCTTGTTGGCGATGTTAGGCTTTGATATAAATTTGACCAAGCTGAATGATATAATGTGACAGCATAAGCTCCTCTAAGGCTTTTAAGTTGCCCAATTGCAAAAATGATTGAAAAAACTGTTCAACAGCCCAACTCATT
This sequence comes from Myrica gale, assembly GCA_963930655.1. Classification (NCBI taxonomy): domain Eukaryota; kingdom Viridiplantae; phylum Streptophyta; class Magnoliopsida; order Fagales; family Myricaceae; genus Myrica; species Myrica gale. Next base: position 10,428,673 of record OZ005610.1, on the reverse strand, counting down.
ACACTGCCTATCCAATTCCCTCTTCTATAGCAGTGCTCTTGATGTCTTAAATTATTGACACTATTTGATTTTTTTTTGGGATCTCTGAGTTATACTTGTAGGAGCACTCTTTTGCTGAATACGCTGAGGTTTTGTTTTATATCTCTGGTAGTTCCTTCAAAATTATGTATCTCCTGGAAAATTTTGAATTTTACTCCTTGTTCTAGATATTTTTTGCACTTTCCCAGCAATTCTTATGTATAATACCTAGGCTGAACTGCTCTCCTGTTCTTTCATTTCCCTCAAATGAACACAATGCAAAAGTTGGGTAGAGAAACTGTAAACAATCTTGGACATGATCACATCCTCATTGACAATGAGAATGCTCGCCTGTGATTAAGTAGTCCATTGATGGTCTCTGTCTTGAAAAGTTATGATCATCCTGAGGTCAGGGTTTTGACTTGGTTGCTTATGTAGCTTATCTGGGTTAAAATTCTTTGTACCACTATATTTGTGGAGCTATACCTCACTACCTTACATATATATGGTCATCCTCTATGTTCTATTCCAATTCCAAAAGAGTCGTAAGCAAAGCCAAGGTGCTTTGCTCTTTTCATCCATATTAGCCTGCAGATGGCAATACAGTAGAAATTGTCTTATCTTTCCATTAGCCGTCTGAATTTCCTGAGTAATTGCTGCATTAAGTCATTAATGTGTTATGACGCTCTCAATCGCATCACAGCTTATTTCCGACTATTCAGTATTTGCACAAACTTTTTCAGGAGGAGTTGGAAGAGCTCCAGAAAACAGAGAATGTCTCAACTTTATGTGAGGAGTAAGTATGAGATCTGATCTATTTGAAACCAAAGGAAAAACAATCGGTCTAAGGACTTTTCATAAAAGACTAGTGGAAGAGGATATTCCATATTTCTTTTCGATTGAACAGACTTTAGACATAGTGGTGCAATTTCTTGTTTTGGTTTATTCATTAAATTGACAGAAACTTTAAGTATATCTTAACTTAGCCAGATCATTCGGTCAATTAAACACCTATATCATGCTGTCCTTAGCATGATTGACAATCTTATGAACTAAATCGCTAATATTCTGGATAATATGGTCATCAGCTTTTTGTTGGCTCTCTCTCAGATTGTTGCGCCACATTGAAACGGTACCTGATCCACTTCTCCCACTGTAAGATCCAGGCCTATAACTTTGTGTTACTTTTATGTGCTGATCTTATTCGGAATGGCTAATCAACAGACTATTTTGATTACAGAACTAATGGCCCTGTGAACCCATTATGGGATCAATGGTTTGAAGGACCCGTGGAATCACAAGGTTGCAGGTGCTCGATTCTTTGACTAAATGCAATCTAACAATCGTTGCCATTTGTGCCACGACTTTCAGAGTATGTTACTTAACAGACATGTTGACATGTCACAGTTTTTATTCTGCAAATGTATGATTACATTATTTTCAATGCCAGTTAAGACTGAAATTGGCAGGTTGATCATAATGAAATTCAGGACACGCAATTTATTCAGTTAATTTTTGTACACATAGTACCTAGCAATGAATGCTTAGATTCCAAACAGATCAGGCTGGCATATTCCCCTTCACTCAAAAGAGCCGAAATATGCTGTAGACAAAGCAGCTCGACATTCGATAAGTTCCTGAAATTCTTTTGGACAAACTTCCTCATAACTACATGGTTACAATTCACAACTCCTACCTGGCCCCGAAGTTAATGCAGCCAATTAGACAGATTCTTTTCTGACATGAATCGGATTCCAGAATTGTTCTATGAAACATTCACAAAGTTGTACCAGTGAAAAGCTTTAACCCTTAAAGAAATCGTTTTCCTTCATACCCTCTCTCACGTTCTCGTATATTAAACATTCAATTCCCAGGAATTTCTGTCACTTCCAATTGTTTTTAGGGTTGGTGACGGATCCGTACCATGCATATTCTAAGGGATGATATGGTGTAGAGGCATGATATACTTGGAAATAGTATATTCTAAGGGATGATATGGTGTGACCATATCATTGGAAATAGTTGCAGAAGGTATTGGACGCAGCTCAGAGATTGTTAAACTACTAGTGGTGAAGAGACATCACTGTTCTCTCCGGAACCAGCACAACCAAATGAGCCGTTGTCTGTAGAATGATGAGTAGGTGAATCCTTGAATACTCGTTTAGTTGCAGATCTGGCTGTTTACCAACAGAAAAAGAAGCAAAAAAAAAAGCCTCAAGTGCTGGGGCTAAAATCAATGTTTACTATTGAGGTACATCTAAAGATTTTGAAAAATTCTCTTTAAAGAAAAAAAAAACGATAGCTTGTCTCTGTAATACCAGCCAGTGATCGCCAAAAATACTACAGAGGAAGGAGTATTAACTGAACAAAATCCGAAAACATTACTCCATCACAGAATATCAATCAAATCGTTTTCCCAAAACAGAGGCTCCAGCAATCGAGATTTAACAAAGTAAAGCTAGATTAGTGCAAACTGACACATATCAGCTGACCTTATATAAACAATGAGGAAAATTAATTGGCTTTTAGCAATGTTGACCTGGATTTCTTTCCATAGACAGTCCCTAAATAATGAATCAATTCCTACTGAGGGAGGGGAGAAGAAAAAGGTAAAGAAAAAAAGTGACATGTACACTAAAGAACTGAAAAGGGTCAGCTCGAGTACTGATTTGAGAACAGGCTGTTGGCCAGTTATCAGTTCCCGAAACGACACGAGGTGAGCCATTGTGTTCATTCGATTTCAGCTCTTAGTAGGACAAAGGGCTGACATTGGAGCAAATTAATGAACTTGAGTGGATAAAAGGTGCCTCAGCTGGAGTAGATGTTCATCATTGGAAATGTGCAGGGAAAATCGAAGATTTGTCAAGAGGGACTCTTGCTCCCAACTTAAGGGACCTAAAGCATATAGTGCCCGCACAGTTGAGTTATAAGCGTGAAGCTCCAGCTTATGGATGTCCACTTCTAGTTTTCGTCTAGGCCACGGGGCTGAATGTATTTTGTTGCAGAGGCAGAAATGAAGACTCAGCATCAGAACTATTAGCGGTATTTTCCACATGGTCTCCTGAAGTATCGCCAGGACAGTCACTGTATGTATTCAAACTACAGCTAGCAACAGAGCATCCGTAGCTATCCTCACTCGGCAAAGGCAATGAAAGAGTGTTACTCATCCAATAGTTGGTTTCTGTTTTCATTTCTGCATCCATCTGAGTAGATTTCTTTGTCAATTTCTCATCCGCTCTTGGAGATGATATATCATCTCCGCACATAAAGAAGGAATGATTTCCCATAAGGGGATTATCATGTCCTCCGGCATTTCGACTTGATTTGCTTTTCTTGCAGCTTCTAACCATCAGCAGGTCCTGAGAAGTTGGCTCAGAACAAGAGGCATGACTTCTCTTTGAGGTTCTCACAGGAAGGCACATTTCATTACGACTACACCCATCTTTATGATGTTTCTTCGCATCATCTGCTCTAAGGCCAGTCCCCTGAGAAATTGCTTGCGGTGTAGCCCTACAAATCAAGCTCCCGGGCTGTTCTAAGTAATCTTGCATGTGGTTATCGGCAGTCTCTTTATTTCCTTGAACCTGTAGGCAGGTCTGGAAAGATGTCAGAAACACAAATAAGTTCCATACACCAACGTAAGTTAAAAGAGGTTAACTAGCTACAATGATGTGACATCAACTGTATACACACCTACATACACGTAGATATATGTAAATAGAGATACACACACACAACACACATAGGCAGATAGGAATCCGGAGTTATACAATGAATATCTCTTCCAGAGCTCCCAGATGTAATATACTCCATTTATGGAATCCTAGTCGACATTACAAGCAGATATATGGGCCTCTTGTCTCTTTCAGCTGGAATACAAGTGGGGTAACTGGACTAAAATCCTAAAGCATGATGTGTTAGGTGAGAATAGATGCTTGTGGAAATTTAAAACACCATGTCATGAATATGAAATTAACAAGTCAGCAATTAAATGTATAAATGCTGCCAGCTGATCGGTGTTAGCTACAATACCATGAATTAATGTCACAAAAGGACCCAATGTTTTGCATATACCATGCAGAGCTTACAAAGTTTGGCAATAAGCTATTAGATGGCATCCAATGATCCAAAGATGATAGCGTAAACATAGTACAGATCTTCAAGTTCATGAAGATTACAAGCACTATATAGGTGATTTACGCCTTTAAATCAATTTTTGCGCCTAACTTGTTCAGAATACAGCTATTACCAAAAGTTACTATCCCCATGCTTGTTGTATGTTAGCCAGGTGAGAGGCTCACTCGGCCAGTAGATATGCACTTTCTACAGAGAAAAGGCTCTCTCGGGGCCCATATTTCTAAGTTATTGACAAAATCCAAAAGGCAAAAATTTCGAAGGTAAATGGAAAAAGGGCTTTAATTTTTCAAATAAAGTAAAATGTAAGTTAGAAAAATTATATAGCCCGTGCCAATTGACTTTCAAATTGAACAATATTTTGGGACATCATAGAAAATTTGTAGTTAAAAAGAATTGCTTCACCGTTAATTTCTTACAATTTGGCAACTTCTTTTCTTCCTCCAGAAATCAAAAGGGCGTGATAGATGTGATTCGATTTTTATAGGAGTGATATAGATTAGGAGGATCAGCAGGCAAAGACGAGCTTCAAATCAATGTGAACAAGAGAGATACCTATATGACAACATAGCAGATCTGTGCATCATAGGTGAGAGGGATCTTTGTGTTCATATGATGCAGGCTCACATGAAACCTACTTTAGTGTTCAACTTGTAGTATCCAAACAAGTTGAACACGCAGTAGCAGGTGTAAGAACATTCCACTTCGAACTACATAGTATAGTAGCACATAACTAAAAGCCTAGGAAGAAAATTACGTTTTTCTCTCCTTTTTTGGGGCACTGGGCGGGCCAGGAGAGAGAGGAGAAAAGAAAAGGAACCAAAGATAAACTTTAAAGAGAAGAACTGAGGGTAAACCATAAGAAACAGAAAGAGATTCAACAAATGGTGCAGAGCCTAGAGTAGTATAGTAAAAAACTTAGACCAGGTCCCTTACCTTCCCAATTGCTGACCACTTATAGCTATGCCAAGCTTGCCGAATCCTCAGATTAGATTTGTGAACTTCTTTGAGCTGGATGCACCCAAAAAACCTAACAACAAAATGGATGTTCTTCAGTGCCTTCACAATTTTCGCAACTCTCCAACAATGAATGTCAAACACCTCAGCTATATCACCAACCATCCATCTCTCCCCCTTCTCATGTGGAGGCTGAGGCCTAAATCATTTCCCAAGGTTGAAAATTGGTCAAGTCTTTACTTTACAACAAGAGAAATAAAACAACCGACTCAAACAGAGACATCAACCATGTCCAAAGTCCCAACAGGCTGGCAAGAAGAAGAACAGGACTTCAAAAATCTTCGCCATAATAAGAAGTACATAAAAACAATGAAATATATGCACCAAACTCTTTGATCTTATCAATAGCAACATTGTACGCCCTGACTACAGTTTCCCGTGAAATTAATTTTCTATAAGAAGGTTGTCGATCAGACAGGAATCAAGATCAGAACAGCAGAAACCCATTCTAATATAACAAATTTTAATCAGAGAGTTCCTGTATACAAATTCTTATGAACAGCGTAAAGTACCCAAAATCACACCTACTCAAAACTGCAAATTTAGCAATTTAAAGGAGCTTGTGAAGCGATACATCAGCCATTATCCTCATGACCCACGAGAACTTTCGAAGTAGAAATTCATTCAACGAGATAAAATTCAAGAGAACAAGCAAGAAATCGAAAGCTGAGAAAATTGAAAGGGACAGACCTGCGAGTGAAAGCCTAGGACATAGCCTGTTCTGCTCATGAACATATCAGGATTCCCTTCACGCGGTTTTTTGTCATTTATTATTTATTTTGGATGATAATCCAATTTCCAGCAAGTTTAATCTCTATCGTCAGTTCGGACTTCGTTGTTATCACGAAACCGTGTCCCACACGAACTTGTATGGGAGCATCAGCACGCATCTCCCACTTCAACACGTATTTATATGTATATCCTTTTCTATTCTCGTTGCGTTTTGTGACAGATTTTCCTTACTGGACAATGAACATTCATTGTAATCTTTACACTTCAAAATTTAAACGGCACCAACTCAGATTCTATCTGACCCAGGTTGTGTTTGTGTTGTAAAATGTTGGGTATGGGAATATGTGTTGGTATTGGGTTTAGTGAAAAGGTGAAGAGAGAGGTAATTTTTTATAATTTTTGTAATTTTTTATATTTTTTATGGGAGAGAGAGATTATATTGGAGTATTTTATTAGGAGAGAGATAAAATATTGGGGATAATTGGGTTTGCAAACACAGCTCCAGTCACATATTCATTTTCTTTTGCTTGAAAAGGTACTAGCAGCTCTCTCTCTATATATATATATAAATTCATCAGTTCATGTGGGTTAACTTCTTTTTTCAGTATCTCAATTTTAATTCTTTCCCGATCGAGGATTAAGGTTAATTATTTGTCCCAAAAATTTTCTATTCAATCTCAGTGCTGCAATTATCACTCCACATCTAAATTCATTTAATGGATTATGCATAAATACTTTATTGAAATAAATAGTTAATCTCAAAATTTTGATCTTTAAGAATTTATGAAAAAAATGAAGAGAGATAATTTTAGTGATTTTTTTTTATTTTTATTTTGATAAAAGAGATGATTCGATGAAGAAAGAGAGATTATTTTATTAAGTCAAATATTTTGGATGGTCAAAATTTTGATAGCCAAACATAAATGTACAAAGACAGATGAATTAATTAAGTCATATATATTGATGATGTCAAAAAAATTCGGCCCACTATGAGATCTGTTGAATTAATTTTTTATATATTGTTTTTATAGGGTGAGTGAAAAAGGTGAGGATAAAGATGATTTGATTTTTTTATGTTTAATGTAATGAAAATTAATGATTTGATAAAAGAAGAGAGCTACGATTTTGATTTTTTTATTATTCTATTGACCAAAATTTTGAGTAAATTATGTTTGCATTTAAAAATTTTGAATGTGTCAATTTTTTTTCAAAATTTTTGCGTTTGCAAACTAACTATGATAATTTTTGGGCTTCATGGGTCCTCTCAACTTGGAAAAACTCAAAAGGGCTTGTGCATAACAAAAAAAAAGTCATCTTCGTTTGGCTAAAAATTTTAGAATTTGAATCCAACTTTCTAAATTTATACTCCTATACAACTCAACATTACATTTTTTTACACACATCAATACAACTCAACAACTTTTACACGCATGTCAATAAAGTTCAGACATCACCTAAATATTCACACTATTCTTAAAATTCAATAATTTTTTTCAAAAAGAACATGTCATTACAAAAATCACAACTCTCTAGGACCGAAAAACCTTACCCCCAAAAGAGGAGGTGTGATAGGGTACTTATATATGGATGGTTAGCCGATCTAGGCTTCCAGCGGCCACATAAGTTCAACGAGGAAGATTGAAGATGAGATTGCTTCACAATTTCATCACCTACTAGTTTCCTTTGGAAGGAATTAAGAAAACATAAATCTTTCTAATATTTTTAATTTTCGAATCTATTAAAGGTCCAAAAAAATAGTATTTTGAACTGGCAAGTACATGTAGCCCAGAAAGAAAATTGATAATTGTAGCGGCGACATTTTTTTTCACGCAGGCATCGTTCATCTTCCTCTATGTTTCATCAAGTCTATAAGATCTTTCCTTATTCATAGGACCTTAAGTCCCAAAAGTTAATTCTGTCCTATATATATATGAACGGGAAATGATAAAGAGAAGCATTAATTTATCAAGAGAATTGAGGTGTTTGGCTGAGAGCTTACTATTACTCCCGAAGAAAAACTAAAGAATCTAGTAGAGGTGCAGGATCCTCTGCAATTTGTTGTTTGAATTGCACGGTGTAATTCGGAGAGAGACATACACAACAGATGGATCTTATGGTAGGACTCATGTTGCCCGAAAATTTACATTGACATCATTAAATGATGTAGGGTCCACCTATTGTGTCTATATCTCTCCGAAAATTCTCATCCCTAACCAAAAAACCATACTTTGTTCCGACAAAGAATTTGTACAAGCTTTTACTGTTTCCCTTAAAGTGCTAACTTATATGCATAAATGCACCGATTCCTAATGGCTATAACCCAATGGAAAACTCACATGATAGCCTCCATGGAACTTCTATGGGAGTGTTTGACAACCAGGATTATTGTTTATGCTGCAATATCTCCTACTCAATTATGTCATAACTCAAAATTATAACTTAAGTTGGATAGTGGCATATCTAGCGGAAATTTCGCCCACACCAAGCCCTAATTCTTGTTCACCCCGAATGATCCTATTGAGTGAATCGTAACCTCGTATGATCGTGCCGGGTGAGCAATTGCTTCGTCGTAGTACTTACTTATGGGCTAACGGGTCACACTACTTGGGCCAAGTATCCTACAAAGAGACTCTCGAGAGGAAAAAGTACTAAAGGAATGACCATAAATAATAGTATCACATACCCGTAATGACCAAATATCTTATCTCGATTAAGAAAGCATTATTTCATTAATCCGGGCATCCCTAAATCCATTTGATTTTTTTTTTCTTTTCAATGTGACTATCTCCTCTAGAAGTTTCTCCATACTTTGTCACATGTTCTCTGAATTTGCTCAAAGGTAATTAATTCTTTGGTTATAGGACCGACTACCATTTCACTCGAGGGAATGTAGTTGTCTTTTGAATATAGTACAAGTTTATGTCAATTTGTTTACCCAATTTGGAGCTATGCCCCACTTTATATTAATTAAAGAGATGACTAACTTATTTTCACAAAACACACTGATTGATCTATCATGGACACCCAAATATAAACTTTTCACAACTTTTGATCCTAACTTACTATTATAGTTACTATACATGAAATATGCTCAACTTCATAGTGGATTTTACAACACAACTTTGCTTCCTACTTAACCAACCCACACCCTTTTTATCAGAGCGTCATAAAAAATATATTATTGTGATGCTTGTCGTAAAAATTACCTTTGTAATTAGTGTGATTTTGACCTCAATGTGAAATGTGCTTTTGCTTGGAGCATTCATGCAGAAAACTGTCAACAACACGCATTCATCTCCATCTTAAATAAGATCCAATTATTTGAGAAGTCTGTAGCAATGAAAGTGAGGATATTGACCATCTGCTCAATGTTGCCCTGTCATGGTAATCATGTTCTCATTTTGTTGTCGAAGCTCTTTTTGAATTGATTCCCAAAAAGACTGTTCGTCAATCATCTGTCCATACATTGCTCGAAGTTGCTGAATAAGTACCCTTCTTCCTTACACGCACATCTTAGGATCACTCCATGAGAAATAATTGCAATGACTTTCATCTTGCCATTAATTAAACAAGTTTGTTATAACTTATTTAAATTACATACAACCTAAATAAATTAAATTCAACCTAATTAAAATATAGTCAGCTTAATTAACTATGTAATCCACATTGCATAGAACATACAACAACTAATAAACATTAGCACATAACATAATCCACATTGATAGTTATCGTAAAAAATGTAATCGAATATTACAAATACCGAGTTACACTACCAATCAATAAACATTATCATCCAATTACGGATTAACAAGCAACCAAATTGATCATTTGCAAACAACAACTAACCTTGTACTTCACACAACCTCAAAAACGTCTCCCAAATTTTTCATCCGTATAGGTAATAGTCGATATTGCACTAAGATCGCAGAAACATCTTGGGCCCTCTATAGAAGCTCCACTTTGTCCACTTCTCAAGCTATCACTATTGTGTGATTCAGACATTTCAATGGCTAAAAAAAGAGTACCTTACTTAGCAAGAAACAAGAAAAAACACAATGGCCCACATTGGGACTTTTTTAAATGTCATCAACAAGGGAAAGAAGAAAAGTTAGGGAATAAGAGTTGAGTGCTTCACCTTCACCTCTAAAGAAAATGGGTGGCAAAAAACTATCGGCAGCCTGATGTGAGAGAAGAGTGAGATAAAGTGGAGGGAGACGGCGACCAGCTCGTGCGAGAAGAGAGGGAAGACAGATTCAACAAAAAATATCAAATAACTCATAGATCAGGGGCATTTTGGACATTTCAGATGAAAGAGAAGCACGAGACGCAGATGGTTGAAAATCTGTCTGATTTAACGATCGATTTAGGCGGGGGGCATAGAATGAAGAGTTTTGAAAGTTGAACTCAAATCGTCTTTTTGATAGTTGTAGGTACAAAATTGATTTTAGCCTATAATACGGGGCTAACTATGGCAAACACATAACATTATGAAACTTTAGGAATAGGCCCAATAGGGTCTAAAGAGACCCAAGAAGCCTTCATTTGGAGATCTAGGGTATGATTAATATTTAGTTATAAATTTCATGTTTAATTCTTTAAAATAGTTTTATAAAAGGATAAAGTTTATTAATTCTTTAATTAAGAAAAAATGATTCATTAATTGGAAACCATATGACACAAAAATTGATTGAGTATTTTAAATTCAGTTGCGGATTTAATTTATGGTATTTATATTTTTAATTATCCGTGCATTGAAATTACAAGCACTTTATTGGTTTATGTTTTAAAGTCATATCATGGGATATTTGGGATGTGTACATTGCACATAAATGATATTCGTACATTAATTGCATTCACTTCATAAGAAGAAAAACAAATGTGAGGAACCCACAAGCCTGCGAGGGATTCTCGAATAAACATTGACAGTACCGGGCACATGAGGAGAGTGCAACCCTCCACTACAGAGAGTGGGTGAGCTCCTTCTGGGCGCTACAAAGTCATTTTTAAGGGTCCTGGTGTAGGTGGAGTGAACAGAACAGAAACCAAAAATACCTCGAGGAACCATATCATGAGCGAATGCATTTCAATTGCATTGCATACATTATTTATACTATTTTCATGTCTTGTATTTGTTTTAAAGCTTATCTATAGTGGGTCCTCCAGAGATTGGTAAGCTAAAGAGCCTATTTGGAATTGGTTGTTCATCTCTTTTCATCTAAGACCTCCGTTTACTTGTTTAACAATGGTCTAGCTCTCCTATTTAATCTTCTTTGCCTTGTCATCCGTTTCAAGATCGACGGGTTCATCAATGGTCATTTTGGGTAATGGGAACAGTGTGGGGTGCTGGGATTCACCACGTCTGGTTCATTTGCATCTAATCCAAACTTTGGGAAGACAGGGCAGCAAAAGATTAAAGAAAATTGTAGAGAAACCAGCATGCAATTCCAACCATTCCACCGGTGCACCATCTCCACCCACCACAATCAAAACATAAAAAACAAAAAGAAGACAGAAAGACAAAACCAGAACCCACCTAAAGTTTTCATTTATTTCATGTCGGAGTCGATAATTGTAGGAAAAATTGGGAGAGGGGGCTCGAGGTGTCAGCATGTGGTCTTTGAAACTTGTTAATGGAGAGAGAGTTGAATTGATAAGTTTTGTAGAGCAGTCCATACAGTGGGCAAACAGGGACGACGAACGGATCTTTCTTTTGTGCCGTTAACATGTAGGGTGTTGAGTTCGCAGGATGGTCGGCAAGCTTTGAGTCCTTCGATGATTTTTTTTAACACGGGCCTTTCATCCCGTAAAACCACAGGAGAAAACTGGAGCCTATTGAGCAGGAGGTGAGTAGCTCCCATTTGCGTCTTTACTCCGACCCTACCGTGAAAATGAGCTACTCCCATAATTTTGATAATCTGATCTTACCAGGAAGTGCAAATTAATAAATTTTAAAAATTTGAGAGAGCAAAAAGTGAATAAATTGAAGACAGCGGACTCATGAGAAGGGAAACAGATTCTCTTTTAAACCAATCAGGAAGATTATTTACAAAACACAACATGCTCGGACGGAATGGACACACTAAACGAACAAGCAAATTCTGGAGAGGTTAGCGCAAGGCTCAATGCTTCAAGAATCCCTCACTTAAGTTCGAACCTGAGACTTGTACACATCCACACAATCTGGGAGTTATCTTTACCACTAAGTCAAACCGGTGATGAGTTTTTAAAGTGATTTTTTTATTGTTCAGTAAACCCAATATTGTTAGAACCACTTTAAGTGGACCACATTTGACAAGTATATATATTTGGGTTGCTGAATTTAATGGGCTTAAAAGAATTTTTATTTATTTAATTCTTTGATGGGATGAGACATGTATTCTGGTTAATAACTATTCATAAAGAGTTGAGACTGTTAGTCTGAAGAGTTGTGACAGTTGGTCTCTGGAGAAAATAGTATTAATAATGCTTGAGAGACATCATCTCATAATTCATGCAAAAAAATGTTTTCTCCGGAATGATCGTCTCTATCAATTCTTCAAAGTTTTTCGTTGCAAGTATAAGTATCAATGGATCCCATGACTCAAGGTTAATATCGATCCATCTTTGTTCTTACAAATATATAAATGGTAGTTAAGAAGAGTTATATTTACATTTCAACCCGATGATGTCAAAAATCACCAATAGCCGGAGCCGATTAAACCTGAAAGGGAACAAGGAGAGAGGCGACGTCGGATGTGGAGACTCTAATGCCTAAGTTAGATCTCAATAAAAGTTGAGTATTAGAAGAGCAATTATGCCTAAAAGAATCTTTCATATAATCATGAACCCCTATTTTTTTTTTTTTCCATTGAGCAGCGTGGATATTGTCGTTTCATAGAGATTCAATAAAATTGTAGCCTAAAAAGCACTAAACAATTCCTATCAAATGCGGTACATTCAGGGGAATAGCTTATGATAACAATTTCTATCAATTTCATTGAATTATTTTTCTTTTTAAAATTGTTTTCATTCTCTAATGATGGGTGAAGAATTATCAGCCCACCTGGCCCGGCCCAGTTTGACAATAAAAGAAAGGAAGGCCAGACTGAAAAGGGCTTTAGAGGCATGAGAACGAAAGGAGGCCCAGCCCACTAAATAATTTTCAATCAGCCGAAAGAAAGCTTCCGTGTTTTATTTGATACATAAAATTTTAGAACTAACATAATAAAATAATTATAATATAATCTCTCTCCCCACCAAATCATTAACTTTTACCATAATGAATATAAAAAATTCATTCAAATCATATCTCTTTTCATCAATTTCAATACCCTAAAATTTTAATCACCCTAAAAATTTAACACTCAAACACAACCTTAGAGAGTCGCTCTCGAGAATACCCTAGCAAATTGTGGCCTTCTATGGCACGAAAGCTTAGTAGTAACATCTCAATTTTAACGAATTAAAGATCTTACAATGGCTCTTTACTGATATCAAAAGATCGATAGAAGTTGAACGATGAGAGTTGGCGGGAGAGTTTCCAATCCCGCCATGCTCTAAACATTCATGTTACTTGTTTAATAATTAATGTCTTTAATTATCATAAACAAATGCCAAGGACAAGCAATATTCCATACAAAACGCCACTTTTAAGTAATATTGAGATAGGGATGACTCGTATTATATATAAATATACAATTCATCGTACTCTATGACGGTCCATATTGTTGATACAAATTCGGATATCGATAGCCCGCCCAGCTTCAAAACCAATAAGAAAAAACTATAGACTATAGTTCGCACCCAGGAGAATTAAATTCCCAATACGAAACCATTGGTATTCTGGACTTGGATACGCACATATCATAATATTCCTTATAGAGAGAATAAAAAACACTTGCGTTAAACTCTTACCATGGTGATTACATTAAGGTTAATGGCAACAAGTAATCAGTCGGCATCACGGGAGGGCATCTCCCCCACCCCCACTTTTGGCAGAATTGCTACGCTTCCCAAGCAAAATGGGAAGTGGGAAACCCTCTCCAAACCTAAAAGATTGTTAGGCATCTCTTTTACCAATAATTTCACTCTGTCCTCCTTTGCCGGCCCCATTAGCTCAAAAGAAAAGAAAAAGAGAGACTCCAAAATCCGCATCCACTGTCTCGGGAGAATCAGACCTTATCATGTGTATGGCCCGACTCCCCAGGCAGGCCTTTTGCACTCCGGCTCGTGGCTCTGCGAACTGCTGCTTTGCTTCCCTTTAAAGAAAATTAATCTATGTTTTCTCATATGTTGTCTTATGATATCATCAGCCATGTACGTGCGTGTATATATATATGAGCTCTTTGCTCCAAGAGTTGGGAAACACTTTTCTTTTGCCTTTCTCTGATTCAAGCTCGCGATATTCAGGGAGTATTCATTCATGCCTTTAAAGTCATTTAAGCTTGTTTGACTTGAGAGATTAAACAAAGGTGATTATCTTTCAGATTGCTTGATTTAGATGCTTGATCCGAACAATAATTAGGGAGTAGAAGAGATAAGGGAGGATTAGGACAGTAACATGGTTTATGTAAGATGATGTCAATATCATGTGCAAAATCTTATCCACTCGTTTATCTTTGAATAGATAAATCTGCATGTCCTGTTCCTGTTAGGAGAAATGTGCTTATTTCGCTGTTTCTGTGCTGCGAAATTCAGACTCTTGTTTGAACTTGGTCCGGTGGTCCGTATCTATTACCTAACTACACACATTATGCTAATTCAAATCCATATTTTAGACAATAAGAAAAATCCTTCTTTTTTTGCCTATTGAATATTTCGCTAACTTGAGAATATCCTTGGATGTGGGCTCAATGGAATACCCTTAGCTGTTAAATAGAATGTTATCTTCTAATGGAAAATACCCTTTTTAAATTTTTTGTACAGCTTGTGATCATAAGTGAAGCAGATGCAGGTCTGACTGACCGACCAATATAAATAATGCAGCAAACTGTTCAAGGAGGTCCGAACTGCTAAACCCCAGAGAGGAATCAGAATCCCACCCTCTTCATGATTGATTCCGCATTCCCAAACCCATTTAAACCAATCGCCAATTGACAGTCTAAGATATATGACGATGCCTTCTTCAACCATATGGGGGGGTATTTAAAAAAAAAAAACATATGGAGGCAGTGAGGCACGTTTCCCGCGACTAGTTTAAGGATTTATTTTTTTAAGAAACTAGTTTAAATATTCGGACTAAGAATATGAGGAATATTCCTTAAGCCATATTCCAAATTAGATGGCATGTTCCAATTTTGTTCTCTAGGAATGGATTATTTGAATGTTATTAGCTTTTTTCAAAATAACTGAAAATAGAAAAAATCTACATTTATCCATGTGCATTGTAAATTTGTACATCTCTTTTTTGTAATATTTCCCTTTGAAGCATAATGTTGCCTATTTAACCTTCTCATACTATCGTCTAGATTAAAAATTTTAAATATCCAAAAGGCTCCTACTTAAAAAAGAAAAAAAAAAGATGATAATTTATTCCAAAGAAATTTGGATCTTTTAGTTTAAGGTTTGCTTAAACCCTCCAAACTACCATTTTGATTGTAATTTGTATTCCCTATGCATGGATAAGGTAAACCTTACCTCCAAACTATGGGATCAATAGGAGTACTTGTCCCCTATGTGCTCACGTTTATACTGTTAACCCTACAATTAGTTCTATAGGAGGAGGTATAGGAGGAAGGAATAATTTGATGTAGCTTAGTACGCTGCCCCTATAGTTTGGTGCCCAAAATGCCGACTCTTACATTATTGTAAATCGGAATGCAGAGGAATGTGAATTCCAGTCTAACCCACTAGAATTAGGAGAATGTGTGAAGAAGCAGAGGGTGGGTGGGTGAGGGAACATGGGAGTTTCAGGTTTGGAAACCGTGCTATCCCAGGGGGGTCCCCCAAGTTGTTTGTCAAAACACTATTCTACTACTCGCAACCCCCATCTTTACAAATTTCCTCTCATATTTTATATTGAAACAGGCCCAACAGGGTATTAGGTGCGGGTTGGAGTGGGGTTTGCAGATCTGAAATGCATGTGGGGGTAAATGAGTAGAGAGAGATACCGACAGGTAAGAAAAGGGTTTCCGTGCTTTCTATGATATACAATAATTATTCTGCCAAAAGACAGACGAAAGAAAAGAGATGTTAGTTTTGCAAAGATACTAATACAGTCTGACAAAAAGAGAGAGGGAGAGAGAGATGACATTATAGGTTGCGCTTATAGGGCATGTAGCAGGACCAATAGGCTCACATGGAGAAATCAGAAAAGCTTATGGGTAATTTGTCCTAACTCCTAAAGATAAACCCCCATGTGGTAGGCTGCTCGACCACCCTATCAATGTTATCGAAGGTGGAACCCAGCTAGAATAAGGTTCAGTTACACCAGTGATGATTTGGGTGTGCCCCAGTGACCAAAGGTGGGAAGCCTTTCACACCTTTATCTCCAGCTCAGTCCAAAGTCGACTAAGTGCAGGAATACATAATTCAGATCCAGACCAGACAGTACATGGATCTATTCGTTGGCTTAATCCCAGAGCAAACACGTCAAAAGGTTGAACAACAGAAACAAGTGAACCTGGACCAAGTCGCAGATTTTCTAGACTTTCGAAACATATGTAATTAGCAGTATAGAGATAACCAGTACAGTAATCAGAATCTATTATATGATCACATGGATTTCCCTTCAAATTGTGGATACTTCCTCGGAGCAGTTGTGTATTGAGAAGATCAAGATACACGTACATATATGATATATGATATATATCATTGACCACATGAGAGAGAGTACTTGCTACCTGTGTATATATTATTAAGACGCCCATTTGTTTAAACTATAGGCCAAGCAGTTTAGAAGATCCTTCATTTAATGCAACGTTCTCGCCAGAGAGGCAAGTTCACCGTTCCTTGGGAACATAAATTCCTGTTTAAGAACTACAAATTTGAGAAAATTCACATCCGGCTGCATGATAAGGGAAGCAGAGGCCCTATGATGATATGATATCGTTCAAGTTATTGTGTTTTAGGAAGTACTGACGCCACTACATAGTTGTCGCGCAAGAGTCGAGCTAGCTTGACGCGCAGAACATGTTACGTGGAGCATAAAATTCTAGCAGCAGCTACGATTTCTTTAATGTATTCTCCTTCCTCAATAAAAAAACAGTCGATAAATTTCCACAGTATTTTCTCTTATTTTAGGTGCCCATTAGTAGTAAGTTTACCCATCTCGGTGCTTGTTGCAGATTGCGGGTTGGGGAAGAACTAGGAGGGCAGGGCCTTTAGATACGGGACAAGTTGTGTCTTCCATAGATGAGAAAGATGTGTAGCATGTAGTTAAGGGGAGGATACAGCAGAAGACGCGGCAGGCAAAGTGGTTAAGTTTGTAGAGGGGGGTGGAACCGGATGTTGCAGAGCAAGACGAAGAAGAAGCCGTTACTCTTCTATGTGGTCTGATATCATGAACCCGTAATAAAATTGGACGACATTGAAGATGCATTGCTTTTCGTTCATTCCTATATAATACAACCACGAAAAAAATCAGGCAAATGATCTTTTATTCATCATTTTTTAGCACATTGGCAGTACTGCAACAAAACAAAAGATGCAGAAGATGGAATAAATTTTGAGAGACTGTCCCGAAATTGGTTAAACCTTGTGGCGCCTCCACTTCATGCTTTTTCCCCCCAAACAAGAATGTTTGAAAACTTTACTATGCATGCAGAGAGTCGTTTTCTGGGTGCAAATGTAAGCGGTTAGCCGTGTCCTTATAGAACGCAACAGAGAACAGGTTGTAAAAGCGAAGCTGCTAACAAGAATCTTGAAGTCACTACAATCCATCCCCTAGCCCCATCTCACGGTCCATACCTGGCAGATTCTATGTATTTAACAGAGGCGGACACACGGGTATCGACAGTGGCGGAACCAGGAATCTAATCGAAAGAGATCGAACTTTTAAGAAAAAATGACAAAAAAATGATATATAATGCAAAAAAAATATCTTAAGACTTAAAATATCAAAAATTAAGAATTAAAAACACTAAAAATATTAAAATACAGGTACCGTACTATTTGCTGATACTAAGAGGTGAGAATTGAATCCTACGGGACTACATATTTTGAAAACATTGTAAAATAACTTCGTGATTAACCAAACAAGGAAGAGCTCCAAGCAATGAGATATCTATCAGTAATTAACCAAACATACATGTCAAAGCAGTGAATATAAATGCCAACAATTAATTACAAAACCATATTAAATATTGCAATGTTTTTCCCGTTTTTCATCCCCAAGCCCTTTCTTTGATGTTCACTAATATGCAGGGCAATGATTTTACTGCTTCCAAAATTTTCAGCTATTCTAACATGTGAATTGATGATCACAAAATTCTGTGCATCTCTAGTTTCAAAGGTAACAAATCATACTTTAACCCTACTATATAAATACTATCAAATAAAATACAAGACGTGATAAATTTATATGTATTAAAATTGTTAGTTGCATTGACCTAGCAATGCTTAAATGATATCATCAAAGTCTCACTATTTATCGCTAGTTCATAAGAGACAATAAGTCTCAAGGAAAGATGTGCAATCTCTTATGCGCAAAAAATGCTTCTACTGTGTCATCTGCCCAGCTATTTGGGCTAAACGGTAGGTTTTCACTTAAAACTCATAACAATTGGTTGTGAATCTTAGTGCTACTCCAGGCATATCTGACTAGATTCTTGAGGCTTGTGTAAATTCTCCTCTCCAATTATCACTAATTGACACGCATAGAGGAATAAAAAAAACCAGCAAAATAAGGATAATATTGTTGCCCGATAAATAGATTGAAAAAAATACGAAGTGCATAACCTACTCGATTAGCAGAACAATAAGGTAGAAGAATCAAAAGAATGAAAACAATAATAATAGTATATCCTTATTATCAGCGAAAATTTACTTAAAGAAACAATCCCAAAACTCTCAATCTTATATGCTCTTTAACCTATAAATCAACTACACAAATTGAAAGGGATTGAGCTCAGGCCGTTTAGGACCTAATGAGAATCATATGAAGTTGGCCTAGGCCTATGGGTATTGGGCCTAGACCATCTTTTATTTTTTTTTTAAATATACATATAAATTTTTTTTGGGAGAGCCAAGGGTGTCGGCCGACACCCTACGCTCCCCCTTCCTTTCGCCACTGGGTATCGAACCGTGAGTCCGCTAGCCATGGCTATGCCCAAAAAAAAAAAATTTAGATGTTTTTTTTCTTTCTTTAATAAGTTGGCCTAGGTCCGATACCCATCAACTAGACTTAATGGGTATCAGACATAAAACAAATTTTTTTCTACACATTGATTTTGCTCCTAGTGTTACGTAATAACAGAGGCAAATATACAGATATTATGATTTTCTGCTTTGTATCGATTACAAGTTCTTCAACTGAGGGGTAACTTCCTGTCATCTCGCTAAATTTCTGTTAGTAAAAAAATTATTTATTCTTTGCTCCTGATTTTTCACAATCAAGATCACTTAATTTCTTTCTCTCTATGTTGATTTGTTTCTTTATTTTTATTAGAGACCTCAAAAAATGTTGTGTTTGTTTAGGATTCTTGTAATCAATTGTTACTTTTGTGTGTAGAAGTTGCTTCAGAGAATGTGAATATTTTTCAATTCTAAATCCATAGAAACTAGAGAAAGTAAATTGCAAATGCATCCCTAGTAACCTTTTGTCAAAAGAAAAAAGAGAAGAAAAAAAGACAGCCCCAGTTGTGGCAGTAACCAAAAAATGTAAGAAAGACAACCCCTAGTGTCATCAAGACCTCAACCATCAGAATCATTTGCAATTTATTCTAGAGTTTTAGAATTAAGTAAGGAATTAACTTGAATAAGATCATCAAGAGTGATTTGCGTAATATGATGAGAGATGACTGTATGAATGATTGCATGTTAGTGTATATTGAGCAATAAATTTTTAAAACTATTGGCCGGTTGAATTAAGTATGTAATAAACTATTGCATGTTAGAGATGATTGTATGAATGATTGCATGTTAGTGTACACAATAATAAACTTCCCTCGAAACACTGTAAGGATCGGTTATCTGTTACTTCAAGTGGCTACCACGTGCCTAGCTAGCCAGGCTAAATGGTGGCGTCCCTGGCTTTTCCAGGTATCTCGTCCTGTAGCTAAAGCGGTGGCCGTTGGAGTAGTAAGAAATTTTGGGAGTTTTTGGAACCATTACACCGTTTTGGTAGCCGGTGCTACCTGCTCCATTGGCTACAGTGCACCCCGGCCCCCCTTTGGTTTTGCCCTCTTCTCTTCACAGTTCACTCTATTAAAGATGGTAAAAAGTCAAAAATTAAAAAAATTCAAAATTAAAGATGCTAAAACAGTATCTCTCGGTCTTTTTTGTTATGTAACTTATTTGATCGTGACAATTTTGGATGATTAAAATTTTAAGGCGTAGTTAGTAAAAAGGTAAAAATAAAGATGATTTGAATGTATTTTTTTTATATTTATTTGTAGGAAAGATGGATGAAAATAGATGATTTGATGATAAATTTTTTTATGTAATTATTTTATTAGGGTAAAATATTGGGTGTCCAAATACCACTTACTTGAGCATGTTCGTTTTCATGGGTTTTGCAGGATTCGCGTTGAAGTAAACATTTTGTTCGGCATAATTAGAATCCACACCGGCATAGGCTTGTCTTCGACGATGCAAACTATCTTTTTGCTTTTTTTTTCTTCTTTTTAACTTTTAAAAAATCAAGTTTTAATAAAATATAATAAATAAAAATTAACTTTAAACATCATCATCACTTTTTTACACATCATCAATCTCTACACAAACACCAATACAACTTTAACAATACATAAAAATTCACAAAACTCTCCAAATCCTACAAAAACCTTCAAAACGAACATCACCCTTGTTTTGGTGCTTTTAGGACGTTTGAGGAAATATACAATTAATTATATTGGATATTAGAGTCTAGAGTGCTTAATTATTGTTTGGATAATTTATATTTTATATTCTCTATTTACAATATTTTTTACAACTTACATTTCAAACTAATAGACCGAACAGATGGTATCTAAAACTATCCTAATACAATTTGTATTCTCTCACACTTTTAAATATATTAGAGCGACTTATTACTTAATCGGGTTGTGGCAGCTTTAAATCGGTTTATATGCAGCCGACCTATACATGTATGAATAACACAAAAGTTGTTCACTAAAAGGGAAAAAAGAGTCACTAAAAAGATGGGTCTTTATTCTGAACGGCTGGGTCTCCCAGTCAACACAAGGGGGGTAATCTAGGGAATGGGCAGGTCAATCAGGGTCATCGTTCAAACCCCCCAACACAAGACCCAAGGGAAGTGGGAGGAGTGCCACGTGAGAGCATTGCCCACGGAAGCTCACCTGCAGAGCCTGCCTGAGGCACTCTTCTGCAACATAGTCCTCAAAGATTGAAAGAATCCAAATTTCATGCCCACCCCCTTCGGAGGACCCATTTGCTAATTCCTTGACTTCCCCAGCCTCGTTTTGGCATTTTCCCAAAAGTGAAGGGCACAATACTGTGCAAATGCCAACTATTTTTTCCCTTTAAATGACCAGAAAAGCGGGAGTCGCAGTTGCAGCCATAATAAACGCACAAAGAGAGAGAGAGAGAGGAATGTAGGAGGGAGTCTTGACAGTGAGAACTTTGGTTAGTGTCTGGAGAGGGAGAGAGTATTAAAGACAAAGCTAGAAGCTTTCCGGGAAAATGACGACGGGAATGGTGCGGGACCAGAATCTGGAGAAGCAAATGGGTTGCATGGCTGGGTTCCTTCAGATCTTCGATCGCCATCAGATTCTCACAGGGAAACGCTACTCCAACAGACGCCTCCCTTCCTCCTCGGTTAGTTTCCAGTCTTCCTTATCTATAAGATTTCTATCTTCTGTTTTGTTGCCGACAAAAATCAAGAGAATTGATTTTATACGCATTTCTGATCAGGTGGCGGATTCGAGACCGGAGTCGGAGATGAGCATGGATTCTCCGGCGGTGTCCGGAGAATTGGTAGAACAACGGCAACCGAGAGTGGCCCCATCTCCAGAGAGGCCAAAAAACTCTCAGCTTGCAGAGCTCCGATTCCCGGTGCCAGATACTGCAACTCCAGTGGAGACTCCGACCAAGTCACCTCTTCTGTTCCCAATTTTTGAACTAAAAGAAGGCACAAGGACCTCATGGAAGTTCTCCAAAGAAGCTCCCAGACTTTCTTTGGACAGTCGAGCTGTGGTTGACGCGAAGGGAAGCTTAAAGCCAAGAGAGATCCGTACAAACGCTGTGTTTTTGTCATCGAAACGATGCGGAGAAGCTGGCGAGGACAGCGATAAACAGCGCAAGTCGCCTAGCGTTGTTGCCCGGCTCATGGGGCTTGAACCGTTGCTGGATTCCGATCCTGAACCGGCCAAGAGAGCGGAGCTCAGGAGATCTGCTTCAGAGTCCAGGGCCTCCAGAGATCTGTTTCAGAACCGATTCATCGACAGCAACAACAACTTCAATTTCCATCCGAGGCAAACTCAGCAAGGGAATTCGCACAGTATCATTCCGAGCAACGCGATTCCGGACAATGTAGCTAATAAAACTCATAGTTTCGCTGATAGACGGGTTTGTTCGAAGGAATATGGCGTGCCAAGTATGAGATGTGGGACGGCGAGAGCAGCTACCTACAGAGGAATGGGACAAAGGAAAAGCTTCTTTGATTCCGCTGACTTCTTTCCCGAGCCGAAACAGAGCGTCACGATCTACGAAGAGATTGAGAAGAGGTTGAAGATGAGAGGCATCGAAGAACCGTGTCAAGATTTGGAGACTTTGAAGCATATCCTCGAAGCTCTGCAACTGAAAGGTCTTTTGCATTCTAAGAAGCCTGCCAACCAAATGAATCACAGGAATTTCGTTTACGATTATCGTGGCCTCGATTCTCCCATCGTTCTGATGAAAGCAGCAACAAGGTCACCGGTGAATCGGCCTGTTCGGTCTGGGCACGATTCTCCGCCTTCGAGCTTCAGATCGAAACCAGGAGCTCGGCGGCAAATGAACGAGACGTTGCCAGCGTTGAGCCCGAGGCGTGACCGTGCCGAGAACGATCGGAATGTCCGGTACCAGACGAGAGAGAGAAACTCGAGCTCGCCGACTGGGAGCCGGAGAGAAAGCGGCGTGAAAAGCTCGAGTAGAAGACCTTTGACTGTCGAAACGCAGAGGAAAGCGAACGCGAACGCGATTTATTTGGAGAACAGAAGAGTCTCTCCGGTTCAGTCTCCTAAAGTTAGTGCGAGGAGAGTCGTATCAGACCAACAAATCCCAAGCCGGTCGCCAAGGATGAAGAAACCGACGGCTGAGATTTATCCCAAGGACGAGAAGGTGTTCACTCCAGGGGAGGACGAGCCATCTACCACCGTTTCGGAGAGCAGTGTTAGCAGTTCCTCACAGACAGATACAGAGGTAAATTAATTCCTTCTCAGATTAGCTTTAATTGGGATTAATTAGTTAATCATCTCTATTGTTCTCGGGGTTAAGCGCGACTGGTGTTCTTAAACTGTAGAGGCTGAAGGCGGAGGATTACAGGGAGGAGGGGAAGAGCTTATTAGAGAGGTGCGATAAGCTTCTTCACAGCATAGCGGAGATAACTGCGACCGAGTTGCAACCGAGTCCCGTGTCGGTGCTGGATCCGTCGTTTTACAAGGACGAGATGTCGTCGTGTCCTTCACCGATTATGAAACGGAGCATCGATTTCAAAGGTAACTTCTCTTTCCATAGATTTTGCATTTTGACTTGGGTGACGTAGGCATTTGAACAAAGGCCTTCCTTCTTAGGCCCTCCAGGGCTACTTGGAGGGCCTAAGAAGGCCTACGTAGGAGTCCTCTGGCTTGAATTGCTTCCAGTTTGTCAGGAACGTTAAACCCAAAAATTTAACCTTTTAAAATTTTCATTTCAATAAAATAATTTTTTTAAAAAATTTCTTACCAAATTATTAATTATTAATTTAAATAATCTTTCTATTCAATTTTTTTATTAATTTCAACAACCAACATTTTCAACAGTTTAATATTTTTAGATCCAAATTATTGCGTGCCACGTCAGTAATCTGGCTGCAACCTTTACACGGTTCTAGCACTGACGTGGTGGGCGGAACTAATAGGCTAATTCTTATTCCGCTGTCAAAGAGCTCAGTTCAAACTCAACCAGTAGCTGTAGGAGCCAGGGGGGACCGGTTCATGTCATAGAACGCGACCAGGGTGGGAATACCAAAGAGTCAAGAGCTCCTGGGTTGCAGTCACGTGGGATTGATCGTACCCACCGATCGTCATCGTTTTTGGACTTTAGTGTTCATTATTACGACGGCGTATTCTAACCCTCTGACTTGGGGCGACGGAGAGCTTTTGTCCGGAAAACTGCCGGAATTGGTGGTGTGAAGTAGGCTCTGCTTCTCTGGTTGGTTCAGTTTGGAGCCGTGTCGTAGTCCCTACTGACATTAACTTTTAACATAAGTGTTGAAACAAAACGTATACGCTTGCTAGCTGCTTGACATTAGTGACCGATTGACTGATTGGCCGTTGGCGTAACCTTTTGGGAGACCAAATTGAGCCCCGGTTATGCTTGGCTCAAATTGGGAAACTCCGTACTCTTGTGTCTTATTTGTTGTTTTCTTCTTTGGTGGAATTATCAGATGAACCGGTTGAATTGGAAGACGATATT
This sequence comes from Myrica gale, assembly GCA_963930655.1. NCBI lineage: Eukaryota > Viridiplantae > Streptophyta > Magnoliopsida > Fagales > Myricaceae > Myrica > Myrica gale. The sequence continues at coordinate 10,404,019 of OZ005610.1, read as the reverse complement.
TGGAGCCTACTCATGTCGTCATCGGTGGAATCAAAACCGGAAGACGAGTCGGGTGATTGTGATTTTGTTTACGTATCTGAGATCCTCCGAGCTTCAAATTATTTGCCGGAAGACTCTGATATATTTGAGTTATTGGAGAAGCAACAGTATTTCAAAGGCAACGACACCTCCAAGGTTTCGAGACTACGGAGAAGGCTCATTTTCGACACGATCAACGAAATTGTGGATCGAAACAGACAGTTACCTCCCTGGAAGCCTAATTCTTGGACAAATTGTTCAAGCTCGTTGCAACAAATTTGGTCCGAGTTTCGAAGGATTCGGGAGAGGGATGCGTCGGAGGAGTTGTTCGAGGTGATCTGTGGCGTGCTAAGAAAAGACCTCAGTGGTGATGGCGCCAGTGGATGGGTGGATTGCCCTATCGAGATGTCCGAAGCCGTTCTGGATATTGAACGGCTAATATTCAAGGATTTGATCGGCGATACCATCCGAGATCTCGCTGCCTTTTCCGCGAATTGGAATAAAGTGCTGGCGCCTCGTAGGAAGCTGTTCTTCTGAAAGTGCGAGAGAACAAAAAGAGGGTGCCCCACTTGCTCTCTTTCTTTTTCTAGTGCTATTAAGTTTTTGGGTAGCTTAGTTGTTTCTATTTAAATTATGGAAAATATTAAATCTACGGGATCCTGAAGCCGTGGGATAATCTAATCTAACCAGTCCACTTTTGAAATATGTAAAAAGGTGGGATTGTTATTGTTATTATTATTGTTTTCTTTAGAACCACAATTGGATCTGAATGGTTTCCATTTCCACTTTCGACGACGGCGTTTTGACTCATGCGTACATGGCTTTGTATCCATGGATGAGATAAGTGATCACTCATGGGCCCGACGCAAGCACTGTAGAAAATTTGCTGGCCATTTGGTGCAATAAATAGCAGGGCCCTGATCTAATAAACGTGATGGGGGGAGTCTTTTGGGTAGCATTATTTCAGGGGGCCAATGTACGCATTACCTGAACCCCCTTCAGTTGTTTGACCAGTTTATGGGCATTCAATACACGCCCTCATCACTCTCCCCACCACATGGCTCTCCCTATTTTTCTTCCTACAAAAGAACCGAGAACAAGTACAAGTGGGTTCCTTTGCTTGCCTTTTTGAAAATTTGCAGTCCTGATCGAAGTGGGAACGTTGTCTTTTACAAAGTTTGGCTCACTCCTGTTGATCTCTGATCAAGTTAAGTTGGGTTTTCTGCAGTAGACACATGAACTCCCAACATTGATTGGCCAATAGAGAAACCAGAGATTTACAAAGTGGCTGGCTACGGCTGTGATGTTCTCTGATGCACCACTCTGAACAACCCTTTCCCGATGCTCTCGCTCCCATTGCAGTCGACCTAACTGAGTCTTTGAAACACCAGTCCTTAGGCCACAGCGGGTGGCCGTCAGAAATTTATTGGTCATCTTGCTGTGTCGTATTTTTCACATGTTTCCAACTGTTTGCCTTAAATTGGGCAGATGATAACTATTGAATCGCTGTGGACCATCCATCAGCGAATCCAACCTTTCTTCCTCTTCTTCTTTTTCTTCCAACTCCGTTACTTTGATTATTGTTTTGAGTGGTGGGAGTGGTGCATTAATCATTCGAGTCAAGCGTCCTCAACCACTTGATGTTGATCTTTCTCCACCAAAACATAAGGAGAAATCACTCTTTAAGACAAATTTTGGGGAAATGATTCCCTCGTAATAGGAATTACCTAATGGGTCATAAAAGATCATTGGATGGATGACAACACATTAATGAATATATCCAATATGGTCTATATTAAAACATAAAAAAAACTTTAGATGGGATATAGACCATTGGATGGATTAGGATCCATTAGGTAATTTCCTCTTATGAGGGAATCCGAGTCCCAACTTTTGTTTTATAAATATATTTAAAAAAAAGGTCACAAAACTTTACTTTATATAGGGTATAAAACCTTGTCTCACTAGAACAGATGAATTTGGACAGAAAGGATGGATCCCTAGGCTCTCCCTCAAAGACTTAGATCGAATGTTGGGTAGACAAACATTCACCTAGACATCGAGTGAGGAAAGGAAAAGAACAAATACGCATGCCATTCGAAAATCAGTCAATCCTTATTTGATATAGATTGGGTGACCTTCTCTATGATTTTCTTTAATTTCTTCCTCAGTTTTGAATAATGTGCCACTTGGGTTCAATGCAATGGATAATAAAGGAAAAAAAAAAACAAAAAGTTCAATAGGGTGGGTTTGTAAAGAGATAAGAACTACCCCAGCCAGCGCAGTAGCCCTTTAGCTGGGGGCCTCAACCTCTCCCTGTTTTGCTCTCTATTGTAGGCTCTGCGGCCCAGATCCCCACTTCGTCGTCCTCTCACGCTACTTGACAAGCCTCCGTCCCTTTCTCTATCTGTCTCAGTTACACAAACAAACACCTCCGCAAAAGTTGCTTGGAGAAGCCTAACTAACAACTGTGTTTTCTGCCCCCTTTATTCGTTCCATGAGTTCCTTGCTCCCATCCTACGATGAGAGATCGACGAACCCAAAAGAGGCTAAAACCGAGAGTTTCTCAAACCAGGAAAGACTGGGTTCCTTGTCATCCCCAAAGGGCACAACCCTATCTATGTATGTGCGAGAGGCACATGCCACTTCTACGGACTTCTCTTCAATTCAAGTACAGCATTATTTTTTTTCAGAACTGACAACGTTGTGAACCATGCACCTAGCGCAAAAACTTCATTCAATCCCTCTCCAATCTCGGTCGTGGTCCTCATCGTTGTCTCCTCAATTGGGTCCTATTGCCAGAAGAGAATTGGACAAGACAATGACAGCCATAATTGCTATTACATAGGTGGTGTGAAGCTTAACTCCAAACTAAGGTCCTGTACGTGTACAGGTACTACCCATTAAGATGAAACTGTCGAAGGGAAAAACCTGGGCCCTTTATGTACGTGGTTTGGAACAGAAAGCTGACCAAAAGAATCTGTTGCACATGATCTTTCGGAACCGATTTTTCAGCAAGCATTTTCTATCTTGGCTGTATATATTATGTGCTTTCGTAATTTATCGTATTCGTAGGCGTTTTCTCTGCTCACACTATATGACTCATTAATGCACCTGAAACGTCGGCAGATTTTTCCGCCTAAGATTTTCTGCCAATTTCCCATGTACGAATACAAGTGTTTGTAATCAAACTGTTGAAAGTTTTTCACCCACATGCGTCCATCACCCAATAACGCAAGTTCAGACACACGTGTAACTGGAGTTTCAGTTAGGAATCTAATATGTTACTGAGGCGTCGAGGCATGCATGAAAAGTTCCAACAGTGAGGAGAATTTCGATACAAGGGTTTGTTAGCTGTGTGAACTATTGATATGGAGTTTTAGTACATGCGTGTTTTAATGACTTCCACAAGAATTATGGTTTATGAAGAAAATATCAAAGTTGTGCAAGAATGGAGTACACCAGGAACTAGGAAGCTTGATAAACTAAGAATTTTATGGATTGGCGTTGTTCTATTACTAATTCACTAAAAATTTCAGCACCTTTATTGACAAATTGCACCAAGAAAGAGAGGCCGAGAAGAGTTTCCAACTAGTGAAAAATAAACTGTCCAATGCTCATGTGCTTGTTTACCAGACTTTGAGAAGATTTTTGAAGAGGAATGTGATGCCTCTCAAGTGGGTATTGGTGGGGTACTTAACCAGGAAAGTCATCCTAGTACCTTCTTTAGCGAAAAGCTTAATGAAGCAAAGAACAAGTATTAAACTTATGATGTGGAGTTCTATGCTATTGTTCAAATTCTTTGTAGCTTGGGAATCTTATTTGTTTACTTTGAATTTTAACTGCAAAGCTCTCAAGTACATGATCAATAGTTGAGAAAGCTTAAATCGAAGATATGCAAAATGAGCGGCTTTTCAACAAGAGTACACTTACATTTTGAAACACTTAAAAAAATTTACTTTTAGTGATGAAAACTATTTTCGCCACTAAATTTGTCACAACAGTAGCTATATATTAGTGATGAAATTCTAATTTCTAGCTCCACGAAAGGTGAACTTATTGTGACAAAATTTTCGTTACTGTAAAATAAAAAAATTTGGTGACGAAAATGTTTGCACGCCTATTACAATGCTTTTGTGATGAAATGTTTCGTCACCAAATATGTTAATTAATCGTCTTAATGGAAGACGTATCGTCCAAGCTAGACATCTTATTGTCATTGCATGCATGCCATCGTCTACAGAAGACACTATTAGAGCTAACTTCTAGATTCTTCTAGTTGCTTAGCTGTTAAGTGAAGTTGTTAAGTCTGTTGTTTAGTTACTGAGCATAGACTCTATTTTTCCTGGTATATAACGCCAAGCCTCTTCTTGTAAACAACAACGATTTATTGAATTCTATACAGAGTATTCTTGCTCTCAAATTACACTCTGTTGATTGAATTCTACATGGTATCAGAGGAAATATTGCTCCTTTCTTGCTCCGCCTACACTCTGTTTCTATTCTCTAAGTTTTCTCTGTGATATAATCCAAAATCTCATCGTCGATTTCAATGGCCAATCCTGACGAAGATGTCTCAAGAAATGAGCATGTTGGTCAAGCCATTGATGGTGTCTTTACAATCACTTTAGGTGATACGTCCAGTAATCCAATCGTTTCTCCATTGTTGAATGGAAAGAATTACTATTCCTGGAGCCGAGTGATGCTTATGGCGATCGGAGCTCGGAATAAATTTTGTTTTCTTGATGGAAGCATTAAGAGGCCGAACCCTACTGATGCCAATTTCAGCAATTGATATCGTTGCAATCTCATGGTTTCATCGTGGATTTGTGCATCCGTTTCTCCTGAGGTTGCGCAAGTCATCCTCTATATAGACTCAGCCGAGAAGATGTGGAATTTGCTGAAGGAGAGGTACGAACAGAGTAATGAGCCTCGGATCTTTGAACTGCACTAGGCAATCAACAACATTACTCAGGGTCAATCCACTGTAAGTGAATATTTTACAAGACTTGAATCGCTATGGAATGAATTGCACCAACTTTCTCCATTACCAATCTGTTCTTGTGGCTACTGTGATAAATGCACATGCAAAGTATTGAAGAACATCACTGATAGAGAGGATAAACATTTGACTATGACTTTTCTCATGGGGCTAAATGACAATTATCTACCTATTCGAGGACATGTATTGCTCATGAAGCCTTTTCCCTCACTCAATGAAATCTATTCATTGATCATCCAAGACGAAAGCCAGAGAGCATTTTGCATAAATTCTTCCCTTAATCATGAGAATATGGCTATGATAGCAAGTCATAATCAATATGAAACAAATGTTGTTGTTGTTCAAAGGAAGAATTTTCACAACTCTAGTCAGAAGGAACGACCTCCCTGTACTTACTGCAATCGCAAAGGCCACACCCAAGACAAGTGCTTTGAATTACACAGATATCCTCCTGGATGGGTTCATAAGAAGAAAGGTCCAGTTGATTCACGTGGACCACTACATTCTGCACATCATATTTCTTCAACTACATAGGTTTCTGGTCATAACCCGAACACTAGTGTGTCTCAAGAGCAATTCCAACAGCTTTTTAGCCTCCTTCAAAATCAACTCAAACCAGACTTTGCTGCTTCTCCTTCTCCACAATCTCAGCCCTTAAGCTTTGTCAATATGGCAGGTACTTGTTATTCAAACATAGTTCATTCTCCTGCAGCAAATTCACAACCTTCCACTATTTGGATACTTGACAGTGGTGCTACAGACCACATGGTCTGTTCACTATCTTCTTTTTCCAATTTTCAACCTACTACCCGTACATTAGTTCATTTTCCAAATGGACATTCTGTTCCAGTTACTCACACTGGTTCAATATCCATTTCCTCTGATCTAATGCTTCATAATGCACTTTATGTTCCCTCTTTTAATTTCAATTTGATATCCACCAGCAAACTTACTGCAGCTTCTCATATTGGTCTCATTTTCTTGTCTAACAAGTGTCTAATTCAGGACCTACGTGCTTGGAATACGATTGGAGTGGCTAATCAAAAGGAATGGTTATATCTACTTGACTTCTCTTCTGTTCTTCAACCTACTGCTACTTCCAATTCCAGTTCTCTTGATTCCAATTGTTTTTCAGTTTCGGCAAATAATTGTCTATGGCATCTTAGATTAGGCCATATGTCTCATTCTCGTATATCTTTGTTACAAGATGTTATTCCTACTGTTAAAGTCTCTTCACAAACTCATTGTGAAATCTGTCCACTAGCTAAACAGCACCGTACTTCTTTTCCAATAAGTTCTATCAAAACATCTCATCCTTTTGATATGGTACATTGTGACATATGAGGCCCCTTTAAGACTGCTACTACTTTTGGTCATAGATATTTTTTGACTATAGTAGATGATTTCACCCGATGTACTTGGGTATTTCTCATGTTCCAAAAATCTGATACTCGGTTTCTTATAGAGTCTTTCTTTAATTTGGTTGAAACCCAATTTTCATCCAAAATAAAAATCCTCAGATCTGATAATGGCCTAGAATTTAACATGTCTTCTTTCTTTGCATCTAAAGGTACCATTCATCAGCTTAGTTGTCCCTACACCCCCCAAAAAATGGGATTGTTGAACGAAAACACCAACACCTTTTAAACATAGCCCGAGCCCTTCGTTTCCAGTCCAACATACCCTTACCATATTGGGGAGATTGTGTGATGACAACAGCCTTTTTGATCAATAGATCTCCTTCTCCTTTACTCAATCATAAATCTCCTTTTGAAATGCTATATGTTGTCAAACCAGTTTATTCTCAACTCAAAGTCTTTGGTTGCTTATGTTTTGCTACCAATCTCACCCCCCAAAAGTCAAAATTTGACACCCGAGCCAAAAGATGTGTTTTTCTAGGTTATCCATTTGCTGTCAAAGGCTACAAGTTATTGGACCTTGAGACACATTCAGTTTTTATCTCCTGGGATGTTCAATTCCATGAACATACTTTTCCTTTCAAATCCTCCCATAACCCTGCATCTCCTGTCTCAGATTTTGTTGTTCCCTCAGCAGTAACAGATTTTCATTTCATTCCTCTCTCTTCTTCTCTTCATTCCAACTCTGAATCTGTTACTCCAACATCTTCTGAAATTCCAGCTCCATCTGACATTCCATCTAAACTTCCACCTACATCTGCTACTTCTGTAGATTTTCCAGCACCTTCCATACCTCCTATTAGACATTCTACTCATCTCAGATCTCATCCCTCTTACCTAAGAGATTATCACTGCAGATTAGCCTGTTCTTTTGCTAATTCTTCAATGCCTTCAGTCTCTTTGCACAAGGATTCCAGATCAGTCACTGATTTAGCAAGGTATCACTCTTATTCCAAATTTTCTCCATCTCATACCATTTTTAGTTTAGCTATCATTATCAATCTCGAACCCAAAACCTATAAACAGGCTGCTCTAGATCCTAAATGGCAAGAAGCTATGACTAGTGAAATAAAAGCTCTTGAAGCCAATAGTACTTGGGTTATTACAGATCTACCTCTTGGTAAGAACCCTATAGGGTGTAAGTGGGTTTATCGTGTGAAATACAAGGCTGATGGGTCTATTGAGCGATATAAAGCCCGGCTTGTTGCCAAAGGGTTTACTCAAAGGGAAGGGGTTGATTATGCTGAAAATTTCTTCCTGGTAGCTAAAATGACCACGGTTAGGTGTGTTTTAGCCCTTGCTGCAAGTCAAAACTGGTTCCTTGAACAACTTGATGTTAATAATGGTTTTTTGCATGGAGAATTACATGAAGAGGTCTATATGGCTATTCCACCTGGTTTTGCTAAAGAAGGAGAGAACAAAGTTTGTAAATTGCTCAAATCCTTGTATGGATTAAAGCATGCTATTAGACAATGGTTCTCTAAGCTTTCTAAAGCTTTATTTTCTTTTGGATACAAACAATCCAAAGTTGATTACAGCTTGTTCACCAAGGTTCGTGGCTCTTCTTTTACGGCTTTATTGGTATATGTTGATGACATTATCATTGCCTCTAATGACATGTCTTATGTCACTCAAGTCAAATCCTATTTGGATGATAAGTTCAAGATCAAAAATTTGGGTAAGCTCAAGTATTTTTTGGGTCTTTAAATAGCTCGTACCACTGCTGGTATATCTTTGAGCCAACGCAAGTATGCTTTGGAAATCTTGGATGATTGTGGTTATATCGGGTGCAAGCCAGTTCTTTTTCCCATGGACTCCAAACTCAAGCTTACTAAAGTTGATCCAGATTTACTCTCTGATCCTTCTCAATACAGAAGACTTGTTGGTCGTTTTCTTTACTTAACTATCACACGTCTAGATTTGGCATATTGTGTTAATACCTTAGCACAATTTATGGATAGACCTGGTCATTCTCATTTAGCTACAGCTCATCGGATTCTTCGTTATATCAAAGGCACTCCAACTCAAGCTCTGTTCTTTCCAGACTCATCCTATACTCAAGTTTAAGGTTTTTGTGACTCAGATTGGGCTGCTTGCATCGATTCTCGACGATCCATTACTGGTTTTTGTCTCTTTATTGGAGAATCTCTTGTCTCTTGGGGTTCAAAGAAGCAACACACTGTTTCTCGCAGTTCAGCAGAGGCTGAATATCGTGCTCTCTCTGTCACAAGTTGTGAAGTTGTATGGCTGCATCAATTACTTAAAGATTTACAACTTCCTCCTTCTTCCCCTGCATCCATTTATTGTGATAGTAAAGCTGCAATTTCTCTTGCTGCCAACCCGGTTCATCATGCTAGAACCAAGCATGTATAAATTGATTGTCACTTTATTAGAGAGCAATTGGCCAAAGGAGTTGTTAAGACCTTTTATGTTGCTTCAGCTCATCAGCTAGCCGACATCTTTACTAAAGCTCTTAGTCATGCTCAGTTTCAATTTCTTTTAAGCAAGATGGGCATTCACAATCTTCATGCTCCATCTTGAGGAGGTGTATTAGAGCTAACTTCTAAATTCTTCTAGTTGCTTAGCTGTTAAGTGAAGTTGTTAAGTCTGTTATTTAGTTACTGAGCATAGACTCTATTTTTCCTGGTATATAACGCTAAGGCTCTTCTTGTAAACAACAACGATTTATTGAATTCTATACAGAGTATTTTTGCTCTCAAATTACACTCTGTTGATTGAATTCTACAGACACCTCGGCAACCAAAACGATCCATCGTCTTGCTGGAGCTATATGGTGGTCCGGTGGACACGTTATATTGCAGAGTAGGTGAAAGATCAGCGAGATGATGGTTCCTTTGAGCTCGCGCCAACAGATCCCAACGTCCTTGAACTCGATCTCCTCAGCTACAAAATAGACGAATATCGAGGCGATTCTTCCAAGAAGGAAAGACCCTCCGATGCTTAAGTCATTATCTGATAGCGTGAGGCTCATAGATTAAATAGTTCAACTGTATATAATTCATATATCACTGAAAAGATTCCCCAGAGTTTACATATTCCCTGGATATTTATACTACTTTTCTGATTACCACCGATTTCCCGTTGCTTTGCTTGGGAATCATGTCCTCATCCCTTCGAGGTCATGCCCCACTATCTGGTCGTGCAGTGAAGTGTAGTGGGCGGATATCTCGTTAACTGCCACGGTTATTCTTTCGAGGTCGTGCCCCACTATCTGGTCGTGGAGTGAAGTGTAGTGGGCGGATATCTCGTTAACTACCACGGTTTTAACAAGATGATGCTCAACGGCTAACCCACCTGATCTCGACGTCGGGCGCGCTTTACTGATAACACAGAAACCTCGATATCACGACATCGGTCGTGCCGAGGATTTCAGATTTATACCGAATCATCAACTGATTCACCAACGACTCCGATAATCTTTCCTTAATGGACTCCTTTTCATGGGCTCGGATTACTTTCAGTGATCAATCTATTTAACATCTTGAAGTCTGTCCGAACCCCCACTGGGCTACCTTGGGCCTATTGAGCCTACTGGGCCTTAACTCAATTCTAGTCATTTTTATTACTCTTCAGTAGTAGGAAACACAGATCCGACTGCGGCCTGTGGTGGTAGAGCATTCGGTGACGCTCTCGAACTTTGACTCGCTTTTGTACGAGGGGCACACTATGCTGCAGGTTTTCGAGCAGCAACAGTGGATGAAACAACTCTCATGGGAGGGCGGCGGCCAAGTCCTCATTGACCTGGACCGAGATTAATTCTATACCGCATACTGGTAGCATCGGACTATTTAACGTCTAATGGCAGGTGCTGACTTGTTAAAAAAATGTCACGTCAGCATGAAGTGAATAACACACTGACGCGTGTCTTCCAGATCCACTCGGACGTTAGCCGAAACTGTCATGTTATCATTTTGCAATTAGGTCCATTGAGGCCCAGTCGAGAACACTAGTTTTAATTTACGAGTATATATTAATCATTATTTAACGCCAAAAGTTAAGTTGAAAGTAACATATTATCTCGATTAATGTGCTGTAAGAGTCAGGTTGTCATAATAATTTTGTTTGTGTCTCACCGAAATTAAGGGCTGAAAAAAATAATATTTTGTAAAACATTCATGTTGAGAATGAACGCTTGTTTTTTTTTTTGGATGCATTGGATTCTATGGATGAATGGAAATAAAAGCTACGTTATTATGACAAAAAAAATAGACGTTAAAATTAAAAAAAAAAAAGACTCGGAAGTTGAATTTTATGTGGTAGCTTTGTCTCTTATTTACACTAATCCCAAAATAACAACCATCAAACATTACCATATTTCTCAACATCTACTCAAATACATCAAAATTTTAATACTTTTCACCGATTCTAATACCAAGTTATTTAGTAAAAGCACCAATATTTTACTAAAACTTTACAAAAGTTGTGGAATCAAATGCCACGTGTCAAAAATTAATAGACAAAAAAAGTGATATATACGCGGGGAAGGATCAGACCCGTGGAAGTGATTTTCGATGGGCCATAAAATACCAGACCCTATCATACCTGACCACCTCTGGTCTGACCCATTGTTGATGTCCTCCACTGCCCATTTAGCCTTCTCCTAAGAGTCCTCAATGGTTTTAAACTCTTAACCGAACATCTGATCCAGATCTATGTGTGCGGAACCGATCATTACCTATAAGTTCGGGATTCGACCGATCATTACCTACAAGTTCGAGATTCAATGAAGCCCTGCGTATTCGGAATTTCTCTCTCCTAATAAAACTCCATGATCTCTCGGGAAGGAGTTTTATCCCTAAAAGGTTTGTGACTCTGAGATCTATATAAGGATCAATGTATTTTTCTTTAGGGGCATGCTTAATTCCATTATCTATAGATTAAACACTTGATTCATATCTAACTTGGCCGTCGGAGACTTAATCCAAGGTCATACCCCTCGGTGATCTTTGCAGGATTGATCAGCTCCAATTTGATAGTGATTCTTGACATCATCAATTTTAGTAAGCGATTTTTGGTTTGATACATTGCTGGAGAAGTGATATCTTAAATATTGAAACTTGCCGTCATGTTCTTCAGATTTGGGGTCTGCGATGTTAAGTTGAAATTGCAATTTTTGGTGACTATTGGTTTAAGAATCTTGGCTTGGTCAGTTTAGAGCCAAATTTCTTTTTGTTTCACAGTTTGCTGATAAGAATACTGCTTTGGGTTGCACTTTTTGAAGTCTTATCCAGAACTAGAAGGATTTTATAATGGGTTGCATATGGTAATTCTATAAGATGCTAAACTGATTTGAGTTTAATTGGTGGTGATCTAAATTTTTCTCATTCCTCCCTCTTATAATGTCAAGCAAAAGTTTGGAATTCAAAATCCCAAATTTGTTTCGCACCAACGGGAAAATAAGGGCAAAGGCTAGAAGCGGTGTTGGGGAACCTTTGGGGAGGGATGAAGATTCTTTATGTTGGGAAAAGCGGCACGAAAATTCAAAGAAAAGGGACACCAAGAATTTACGTGGTTCGGCCCCAATCCGGCCTACGTCCACCCCAGAGCAATTTTATTAAGAAAGCTTAAAAAAATCACTCTACCCGCCCCAATACAATAGTCACACCTTGCTCTCTCTCTTTTTTCTCTCTACCCAATGCTCACGTGTCTTTTCTCTTATAACATAAGCCTATATTTATAGGAAAATATACTAAGAGAAAACCCTAAACTTGGAGTGGGGAGGTAGAAGTTTACTTATATTCCAAATCTAATATGGGTGTGGACCCCAACAATTCTCCCCTCCATACCCATAAGAGAATAATTTGTTCCTGACATCTTTCGGTTGAGTGCTTCCCGGTCTCCATTCAGTAGAACCTTCCTGCAACTTTGGTGTCTGTTGCTCCCACTATTTTTCTACTGGCACTCCAACCTCTTCCTTGTCACCAGACGACCAACCACACTCTCATCCGAGTGTCCTACACCCCCACCTACGGTGCCCGCATCCTCTACTTGTACCGTCGGACCCATGTAGAACAGTATCACCCACTGCGCTTGCATCTCCACCGGCTGGAACCAAGCACCTCTCCGTGCTACATGACGTCGGAGTCATCAATCCCCTCCGGTTTCTTGCCCTCGTTCTCCAATGGATCATACATGTCCTTTGTATAAAGGATATTCTCTATCCGTGGCTTTCAGCTTATATAATTCGTAGCAGACAACACTATCATACCGGTAACCACACTTTCCGCCATCTTAATTCACATAGATCAAGGTCGAATTTCACAATTCTGATAGCACCAATGGATCCGGGATGACCCAAAACCTTGGAGAATCGGCCTGACCTGCTCGAAAACCAGCCTAAAAGCCACTGAACCGGCCGAAAAACCACTCCGGAACAAAAACTAGAAATTTCCGGAATATTCCCATGCCGGAAAATATTCTAACCGGAATATTTCCTTACTGGAATACGCTGCCAAAATATTATGATCCCCCTCGAAATATATTTGCTGACGTAGCACTATGGGACCCACCTGCTGACTTGTTGATGATGTGGATGCTGACGTGCCGATGACGTGGCAGGTTAACTCACGCGTGTGGAGAGTGAGGACCATGAGCCCTACCTCTCTTCCGCGCATAGACAGAGCTTGACGTTTTTCTTCGGCGCGTGGAGGCGCGTCCGGACTCCTCCGGCGACTCGATTCCAACCACCGGCTTTGTCTCGTCCTCCTCTACGCTCGGGTGCCCTCCAATCTCTGATCGGACCACTTTGAATTTTCGGACCTTCTCTGCTTCCCCCGAAAAGCCACTCCGGCTCCTTGAACCAGACTCTGATACCACTTGTTGGGAAAAGCTGCACGAAAATTTAAAGAAAAAGGAACACCAAGAATTTACGTGGTTCGGCCCCAATCTGACCTACGTCCACCCCAGAGCAATTTTATTAAGAAAGTTTAAGAAAATCACTCTACCCGCCCTAATACAATAGTCACAACACACTTTTTTTTTCTCTCTGCCTCTTCTCCTATAACATAAGCCTTTATTTATAGTAAAAGATATAAAGAGAAAACTCTAAGAGAAAGCCCTAAACTTGGAGTGGGGAGGAAGTAAACTTCATTTCCAAGTGTACTTTTATTCCAAGTCTAATAAGGGTGTGGACCCCAACACTTTATAATTTTTTACTCGAGTTCGGCAATACAATTTTGAGAGAGAAAGATAACACAGATATATCTTATTTTATTATCCGAAAATTTATATGAATAACATTAAATTTAAATGGTATAAAAAGTCCATTTATTATTTCTATCTCTCTTCAAATTGTATCAAATTGCACAATGTAATTTTTATAAGAAATTGCAAAAAATCTTGATAATGTGGAAGCGATGTAAGAAGGTTGAGCAACCACGTCTTCATCTTTTGAGTTAAGTGTAGGGGTGAACATAGTCAGTGCGGTTCGGTTGGAAGACAAATGCCACATTCCAACCGGCCATGGTCAGTTGTCACGAGGCCGGCCGAATGGAATTTGTTGGCCGAACACACGAAGGCAAATTCCATTCAGTCAGTTCGGTCTGTTGATTCGGTTGGGCCTATGGGCTTTTTAGCCCAGGCCCAACTTAGTTACACTTACAATTTTCGGTTAATTCAGCAATTAAAACATGCATTTTTAAATAAAAACTATACTGAATTAAAACATGAGTTCATCAACTGAATTCAAAAAGATATACTAAGATAAATTAATACATTCCAAAATAAACTATACTAAGGCTGCGTTTGCACTAAATATTTCACCAACTCCTAATAAAATACTACAATATAATCTCCCTCTCTCCAGTCAAAAAATATAAAAAATTACAAAAATATAAAAAATTACCTCTCTCTTCACTTTTTCACTAAACCCAATACCAAAAATTTTACAACACAAACATAACCTAAGATAACTTAATACATTCCAAAATAAAATAAATTCATCAAGTCTCCAAATAACTCCCCATTTGCGGTCTCCCAAACCTCCTCATTTGCAAGCATTCACCAAGTCCAAACTTTCAATTTTCCAAATATATGCAAGAAACATATGACAAAAATTAGTAATTCTATTCGAAGCATCTATCACAGTAATTCAGGGATTTATAAATGAAATCAAAACAATATTTATATTATTACCTAAGGACATCATGCATTTCCATTTCCACTTCCACCTTCTGAAAACCAAAAACAACATATTGTGTAAATACTATGCATCACAAATAGATTTTCATTAAAGTGAAATCTAAAAAACTACTAAATTAGTAAATTACCTTCTTGAACCTCAAAGTTTTCAATGTTGTCTAATGTTTGTTGAATGTCAAAACTAGGTTTTTCCCTTAACCAATTTTGCGTGCAGATTAATGCCTCAACAGTTTTTGGACTCAAAGAACTCCGAAAGAGATCAAGTACACGTCCACCGGTACTAAATGTCGATTCAGAAGAAACGGTAGAAATAGGCATAGCCATCACGTCACGTGCAATATGACCAAGGATAGGATATTTAGAGGCATTCATCTTTCACCAATTTAAGATATCAAAATCCACAGTTCGTGCCACACGACCATCTGATAAGTATTGTTTAATTTCAGATTTGTTACCCACATCTGTTTTTTATTCAAATTCATCCATAATGCCCCAAAAAGATTTAGAGTCGTCTACATCATTCCCATCACCCCCATGTGGAGTAAAAGAGTCATTGCATGGTTGAACCTCGCTTGAAGACCCAAACCGAGCAGAATACTCCGTATACAATCGATGTAAGACACGTCTTACACTTTCTAACATCAACTCAGCCTCATGTTTATAAATTTGTTTGAGCCACAATTCCAAAGCAAACATTTTAAACCGTGGATCAATCACAACATCAATGAATAGAAACAAATTAAACTTGTCAGACCTTCCCCAATATTTTTCAAACTTTCGTTTCATACCAATTAGGGCTGAAAAACCGGAATGCGGTCCGGTTTTTCGGACCGCATTCCGGTATAAGTGGTCCGGTCAGGTTTTAGTAAATGCGGTCCGGTCTGGACCGGTTTTAATTTTTTTTTTCAAATTTTTAATTTTTTTTTTTAAAAATTTAAACAATTTTTAGGTTAATTTCAAAGGGAGAAGTGTATATAAAAATATTTAGTTTTAGTTTAGATTAAAATTAAACATTTTAAGTTTATAATTTGTATTAAAAAATATTTTTTAATATTTTTTTAATAAATGCGGTCCGGTCCGGTCCGGACCGCATTTTAAGAATTAGGACCGGATCGGACCGGACCGCAAAACCGGTCCGATTTTCCGGTCCGGTTGTGTGCGGCCCTAATACCGATCGCCATGGCACTTAAAAGAACATCACCACTATCACCCATCTTTGAAATTTGTTTTTGAATCATACAAGCTCTTGAAAATATGCATTAGAAGTTACATGCAAAGATCCAGAAAATCTCAATGTAGCTTCATAAAAAAGTTTCAAAATTTTTGTAATTACTCGCATTCTATCCCAATCACCATATCCAGGAGGCCCCAAAATCCTTCTCACCTCACTAGTTTCACCAAAGTGACGAAGAAAGTGCTCATCATCATCCTCCAAGCATTCAAATACCTTTTGATATTTGTGAGCTAAGTCCAACATAAGGTAAGTCGAGTTCCATCTGGTAGAAACATCAAGACACAATCCCCTTCTACTCTCAATCTTTTCCTTTTGTGCACAAACATCGAATATTTTCAATCTAGAAGGAGAGGACCTCACATATCTCACTGCATTACGAACCGATTCATCACTTTCTTTTAACCCCTAAATGACAACAAGATTTAAGATGTGGGCACAACATCTCATATGAAGATAATCATCATCCATAACATTGCCATTCATATGTCTCTTTTGGTAATCAATAGCAACATCATTTGAGGAGGCATTATCAACTATGATGGTGAAAACTCTATCTATTCCACAATCATGTAAACAAGTCTCTATATGCTTCCCAATTGTATCCCCCCGATGATTAGGAATTAAACAAAAGTTTATGATTCTTTTGTGCAACCTCCATTCAGAATCAATGAAATGTGCTGTCAAACACATGTAATTTAAATTTTGCATTGAGCTCCAAGTGTTAGTCTTAAGACAAACTCTACTAGCAGAAGACTTAAAAAAAGATTTCAATTTTTCCTTTTCCATATCATAGAGCTTCATACAATCCCTAGCCACAGTAATACGAGAAGACACATTAAACTTAGACCATTTTCGAACAAACTTTTCTAAACTTGATCGACTCCACAAATCTAAAAGGCAATTCATCACAAATAACCATTTCAGCAATTGTCATCCGAATACCTTCAGGATCATACTTGTGAAACCCCATTTTATTAATTTCACCACCATCAACCCTTCCCCTTTCTTATCAAAACACAAAGAGTCTGATTCTTATCAACTGGTCTCCTATAGGGATACTTCTTGCAACTCTCTAAATGTTGTATCATTGATGATGTCCCATTTTTCTTAGAGTGACAATAGTACTCCTTCGAACAATAGTTACATGTGGCTTTTGGGTCACTAGAATCACAAGCAGCCATTTTGGTAAAATGGTCCCACACTTGGGACGGATCTCTACTAGCCTTCCTTTTATAAAAAGGTCGAATAGGAGGCTAGGACTGGGTTTGAGTTAGAGTATTGTCAACATTTAATTGGTTTTCACTGAGTTTGAGTGCCTTATCCTTTTTTATCGAGGGGTAGGATTACCTCCTTTAGATGTAGGACCGTCCATCTAGAATTTAGTAACTGAAATGTAGAAAATTAGACTGTCACTATCACATTCTTCACATATTACACAACCGAACATACTAAGTTACTAACATAATATGTTAACTAACATTCATAGACCAAGCTCCAAAGAAAAACAACATTAGCCTTATCACAACTATAAGGAGAATCAAATTCCTGATTTTACTAAAGCTCGATGCAGTCTAAAAGAAGCTGAAACATGCTCAACAAATGAACATATATCACGAGGATGATACAACCAGTTATAATTCAATCACCTCCATTTTAGTTCTAATTGCTGCAGCCATGAGCAATATAATTTCCAAACATCAATTCATAGAAATAAACATTACAACCATTGTAAACATGAAAAGTGGCAGAAAAACCAACGATTATAACCATAGAGAAGCCAAAATTAAACCTTTGCTAGAGGTCAGATAAACAAAGAACAACAACATGAACAGGTATAAACATGAGCTACATTAGTCTATTTCATCATGAAGATCATCCCACATAAAAGAAAATGCAATTCAGAAAAATTCAGCTAGTCTTTAACCAAAAGAAAAAAGTAAGCTAGACATCTGCATCTGGCACCCACATAAAAGATGATGGCCAATAAACTCTTAACTATCAAATAAGAAGCTAGAAACACACAGAAGATCCGAGCAAACTCAGGAGTCCTGGATTTGCGAGCCATAAGCAAAATACTTCATTTGAATTCCGGAAATATCCAACATGTTCCTACAAAAACTGGATAGTCAAGGAGTAGTCTATAATATCTATCCTATAGTGTTTCTTCTTATGACAATCTCCCACTAAACTGTTCTAGTGCGTTGTAATACAACAGAACCCCGTGGCTCTTTTATCAGCGTTCTTTGCAATGGATAAATTTAGCCATTTTGCCTTAAAACTTTGACCTATTAAATCCTGGATAACCTACAAAAGCTGAGCCTTTTGTTTGCAGTTCCATAGATCATACCATATCTCCAACCCACTGTATCCCAATCATTTAGCAATAGTTGACAAGTTTCCCACAAAAAAAAGTGCAAATGAACTTTGAAAACAACATTAATAAATATAACAGCACAAGTACTTGACCAGCAAAAAGCACAATGACACACAAACAAACAAACCAACCAAGCTTAACATTGTACTGTCAATATCAATAAGCCAACCAAGCTTAACCAAACTGATATGTTCAACGAAAAACATGCAAAATGCAACCAATCACATGCAATGCCAACCAAGCTTAACCAAACAAACCTAACCCTAAATTCATCCAAATATAACATCAAATCAGCCCTGACCTCCGATCTCCACAGAACCAACATACTCCTAACTTCCAATCTCTAAAATAAACTAACAATAACTTAGTAAAATTGTATTTACCAACCTGATTTACTTCTTTTCAACAGCAACACCCCACTGAGCCGTGAGCTGCGTGATCAAATGAGCTGCACTCTACGAATAAATTCGATTAAAATACACATTAATCAAAAAGAAAACCAGAGAGAGAGAGATTTACACTGAGAAAGAGAGAGGGCCGAGACTGAGAGGGTGAGCCGTGAGCTGCGCGAGAGGGGTGGGGACTGGTGCTTTTGATTTAGATAGATCCTACATCAAAACGAAGAGATATCATCAATATCCAGAGATTCACAAGAGAGAGATAGAGACAGAGAGATGGTTAAACGGAGACCAAGGGAGAATGGTGCTTGGAGTTGGCGATTTCGAGCCTTCGAAAACCTTGTTGGATGCCTGAATTTGTGAGGAGAAATGGAGCGGCAAGGAAAGGAGGAGAGCTGGAGGGGGAACGACGTGAAGGAGGGGAACGATGTGAAGTGGCGAAGAGATAGGGACTTAGGGCATCGCAATGGTTAATGGGTTATACGTAATAAATTGGGTCGGTCGGTTCTGTTTTCGGTTAACTGACCCATATAACCGAAAATCGACCGAAACCTTCGGTTTTAAAAAGGGTTGGGCCATCACCCAACCGCCCGGGTCGATGGGCTTCGGTCAGTTTGGGTCGGCCGGTTCGGTCCTCGGCCCACAATTGTTCAGGCCTAGTTAAGTGTATGTTTTTGCTTTCTCAACATCATTTTATATTTTATTCATAAAATGAATGACATGTCTTAAGATTAAAGAGAATTTTAGCCCCTCTGATATGGATGCCGGTCCGGATTTTGGTAGATAGGACCCCCAGATTTTCCTTATCCTCTAGTTTATTCAAGCGAAAAAAATTTGCTAGCACTCACCTGTGCTTTTTTGCAATTTGATTTGAAGACTTTATTTTAAATTCTGTAAATGTAAGACCCAAATTTTGCTAATTCTAAAATTCGGAAACTCTGTCCAATTTATTTGAACTAATTTGCAGTCAAAAGTTGTGAGGCGGCCCCTCTAATGCCATTCATCAGGTCACGCACGTTGTCTGTCTTCTTGTCTATTCTAACATATGTTTTCTTTTTCTTTTCTTACCTATTCCCAAATATCAATTTTTGGCTCCACCACGGTTCGTGGAACGACGACTGAGGTTGGTGCAAGGGATTATTATTCGGTCCGAAGATGTTTATAGAAAAAATAGTCAGTGAATATATATGGACTCCTATGGCTGTTTCTGCGGATTGTTTTGGTTTTTTGTCTGCTAGTTCCGTTCCTGTTTGTATTTTGGATTCAAACTCTTTCGGTTCTTAAGTCAAAAGAACCAATGTCACATCTCAAGGCTGTTTTCTTCCTCCGCCCCCACATATGATAATATCCAGCATTTGCGGCGCCAGCTAGCTAGTTCTAGATTTGGAGAGTACCACCTTTGTAAGTTTTTCAGAATTTGAGAAAAGCTTCAGGGGGACAAAAAGAATGGAGCTACACACAATTTTCTTTCCACTCTAAAACTCTTCGAACTTTTGAAACACCATTTGCCTTTATTTTCTTAGAGTGTCTCTTTAGCACATGGAAGATACAATTATGTGCTTTCTCCTGTTGTTGTCATGATTCTTGTTTGCTGGTTGTGTTGCTTCTAGTTTTTAGATGGGTTTTGATAGGTGGTTCCGTGTAGAAGCCAAGTCCTTTCAGGTGTCTGTTGATGTTAGGGGAGTTGTTAGATGGTCGGAGTGGTGTCGCAAGTCTCATAGTGCCATTTCGATTGGGAGATTAGGGGATGCCTGGTTAGTTACTCTAGCCAGCCAGCTATTGGGAGTTGATGCTGCTCAGGATGTCGTGTTGCGATTCAATGAAGGCTCTAGGGCGTTCCTGGCTCAACGACGTGCTAACAAGTCGGGAAGATTTGTTGCCGTGATGGAGTTTGGAGAAGGACACCGGAAAGGGGTGGTCATGGTCCCTGAAGGTCGAGAGGGAGCTGGTTGGTTGGCTATGGCAGCATGTTTCCAGGGGGTGGTCGATCACTTTGGGCCGGTAGGGGGTCATCTTGGTGCTGGCGGTGCAGTGGAAAATGGAGAGAAGTTGTCTTTTGCGGAAGCCGTTCAGTTGGGGTCGAGGAAGGGTGGTCATGGGCAGGCTGTACCTCCTGCTCAAAGTGTCGTTCCATTTGCAAGAGGCAAAGAGAAGTCGACTGTGTTGGTAGGGAAGATCACTGCAGTCGAGGGGGCAGCTTTGTCTGATTTGGGGGCTACTTCTGCCACGACAGAGGTTTGCTGCCCAATGCATTTCCGTTTGAAGCTTAAGGGTTTGCTGGTGGATTTGAATAGGCTCCTCGGGTCTGTCTTGGGTGAGGGTGAGGGGGGGCTGTTGGCAGATTGGGTTGGTCTCAAAAGTTATGAGTGTGTTGGGCCGGGAGTTGGAGGTGGGCCTGTGTGTGGCGTCAATTCACTGAAGCCCGAGGGAGTTGAGGACCAGTTGGTGGTATCTGCGTCTGGGCTTGAGGACCAATTGGTTGATGTGGATCTGGGTGGGCCTGTTTCTGGGCCGGATGGGTTTGCAGATCCGGGTGGGTCTGTTTCTGGGCTGGATGGGTCTGTTGCTGACCCGATAAACTTGTTTGACGACATTATCGTTGACCCGATAAACACTGTTGACCGGAAATCTTTGCCGACGATTGGTCTGCCCTCGTCGTCGCGGTCGGTGGTGGTAGGGAGTGGTTCTGACATCTCGCCGGTGACGGATCTGTTGGTTGAAGGTAGGCTGCTCCTGCCAACTCCGACGTACCCTCCGATCCCTTGGAGTTTCCCTCGGGTGTGGTCCGGAGTACTATGCCGGTGGACGTGCTGCCCTCGTCGATCAGGTCTGTGGTGGCTGGGTGTGGTTCCGGCGACTCGCCGGTGCCGGATCAGTCGTTTGTTGCTGAGGATGTTTTTGCCCGTGTTTCGTTGGAGGGGGTCATGTTCAGGGGTGTCCTGGGGCTCTCTCAGGTGGCATGAAGGGGGGAAGGGTCCCGGGGGTTGTCTGGTGGTGAGAGCTCTAAACCATCTGTAGGTTTGGAGGCTGGTCTGGAGCCCATGGGTGAGAGCTCTGGTGTGAGGTCTTCGATGGGAGATTCTCCGGCGTGGATCCTGGACATGGTTTCCTCCGTGGGTAAGATGGTTGGGGTGTCCTGTGGCGGTCAAGAGGAAAAGATGAGGGAGCTCTTTGAAGCATTGGAACGAGATCGGAAGCCGGTTCATTCGAAATCTTCAAGAAAATCAGGGGGGAAGATGATCAGGGAGCTGAAGGGTTTGAAGTTCTCAGTCAATTATGACGGGTCTTCCTCATCCGCTAGGAAGCTTGTGACCTTTGGTGTGGACTGTTAGGGGTCCCGCTTGAGATGCGGGTGGGGGGGGGTTCTGGGAGGGTGAGTTTTGTAGGCCTATGGGTCACGGGTGGGTGGGTTATGGTTTCTTCAGTATTTTCTCTTGTACTGTTGTATCCCCGTTGTGTTTCGTTTTTTTTTCTTGCTAATAAAACTGCCTTAATTATCAAAAAACTCTTTCGGTTCTTAGCTGGTTTCACCTTTATCTATATATATATCATCACGTGGGAGAGTATTAGGTAGTTTCGGGGATCAGAAGTCAGCAGGTCAGCAATGATGGACCGTGGACGGCTCCTCCACTTGAATAATGTGGGTAGGTGGTTCACAAGTTCTTCTATATAATGTATCTATGCCGTACACTAGTGAGTGGAAAGCCTTTATCTTCACTCCGAACTGGGCATAGTTAGAACTCAATCTTCTTCAGCGATATCCCATAGTAGATTAAATCAAAGCTATGGAGGAAGTGGACAACAAGCAAGTCATATTCAAAGGGTACATAGAGAGACTCCCTGAAGTGACGGACATGGAGATCAAGGTTAGCAAGATTAAGCTCAAGGCTCCAAAAGGGTCGGGAGCTTTTCTGGTCAAGAATTTGTACCTCTCTTGTGACCCTTACATGCGGGGCCGTATGCGTGATTTCCAGGACTCTTATATCCCCCCCTTTGTCCCCGGTCAGGTAATCAAATCATTGCGTGTCTTACTCTTGCTTCACTCAATTTTACTCTTTGTTCATATTCAAAATTCGTGCTCTTGGTGTTCTTGTTGCGAATATTTGACGTTCTCGCATTTGTTTGAAGGGTTTACTTTTTGCGCACACGAATACCTCATTGAGCTTACATTCTTTTATCAAGAATAAATTTTTTGTAATAACACCAAAGCCCGATTAAACCACTGGAATAATAGAATGTTTTTATTCTTCCATGCTAAAATATGTATCCCAACAAATTGCACTCGCCAGTTAGTGTATTTCACAAAGCATTACCTGAATTGTTATGTGGAGGCAGTTGGTGCCACGAGGAGTGCGAGGTTTGCTGTTCTTCGCTAACATTTTGTCCCAGGCCTAAGCATTAATTCTTACTAACCTGGTACCAGTTATCATCCAAGTGGAGGAAAAAATTGATTGTCTCAGAAGCACGTTTGAGATCTATAGCACTAGCTCTTCTTATGCATTGAAAGGAAAATGAATGGGCCACAGCGATCAACATGCGAAGTCACTCAGTCTGTTTATTTGTTACATAGTTTCGAACAATAGCTCGTCTAGGAGTATCAAATAGTGTGTTTTGTCTACAAGTTATCAGATAGCTGAACAGTTGACTAACTTGTATTGATGAACAATTATGCTCCTACCACCAAATCTTTTTCCTTGTATGCTACATTATCCCTGGAAATATTTAGTTGTTATAGCCTATACTACTCTAATGGGTTGCATTGTCGATGGGCAACATTTTTGGTGGCTCTCAGACTAATTCAGAATGCTCTACTCCATGCATATAACATGTTCACCAAGATTTAACAACTCTTTCATCTTTCCAGTTTCAAACTTCTAATGCATGAGCACATATGTTTTTCTGCTTTCGTCTGAGAAAGCATGCTTGTCAACCTACTTCAAATTTACCTGCATCTCCGACATCACTGCAAGTATTGGCTGAGTTTTTTACATTAAATTATAGTTTGGGCGTTTTTCTCATACTAGTCCTTGTAAGTTGAAGGTCGGTATCAGCCTCTGTTGTTTCTACTGCATGCATTATGCCACAATAATTATGTTCTACATAATTTCTTACCACTCGTGTATTTTGATGAAGCCCTTGGAAGGATTTGGCGTATCCAGAGTCGTAGATTCTGATCATCCAGATTTTCAGCCTGGAGATTTACTTTCATTGATTACTGGCTGGGAGGAATACAGCTTGATTCACAGAACTGATCAGTTGAGGAAAATTCAGCCCGATGATATCCCTCTTTCATACCATGTTGGTCTTCTTGGTAATGTACTTTCCACCTTGATATTCATCATAATTTGGGATTGCGCCTTTTCACATGATCAAAGATGGAAACATATTTAAACATTTTTCGAGTACTTTAGCAATGAATCTATATAAAGAGGAATGCCCACTTCATGATTTGATCCTTTGTTATGCCAAAATTTGAAGTTAGAAGATTAAAAGAAGATTTTGGTACCGAGAGTTGGGGTTTCAAGGACCTAATTGTTTTTCCACTGTCTGATTTCAATACTGCCTCTCCGTAAACTCCAACTATTTCCTTTGTAAGGTGAGATTTGCGTAGTGTGATCACTGATGTGTGTACACCAGTGTTTAGCTGCCCATTGACAGGAGTATGGTCTAATCTCACAGAAGCACCATGTTTGCTATTGTTTTTTTATACTTGCAAAAGTGTAGCTTAAAAGGTTGTGATCATAAACCATTCTGCAAGTCACTCATGTGACGCAATTTAATGGGTCATTCATTTGCATTACCCATTTCTATGTATCTGAAGTCGATGCATAATTGCACGTGTAATACTTTCCTATATTGATTGTTTCCTCTTTGGATAAATCATGCAACCCAATTCATCTTCTTTCATGTCTTCGTGGATATGATCGTGGACTTCCACACACACACACAAGAAAATAGGAATAGTATGTGCATTAGGGAACCACTAGTGCCTTGTTCTTGGTCTTTGCCTATGGTGATGCTCAAATTTGTGCTCTTTACTTTAACTTACCTGATACGGTAAGCAAGTAAAGCACCTTTTTACATGGTTTTTTTTTTTATAAGTAACCAATCTCATTAGAAAAAACGAAAACAGTACAAAGGGCTATACAGAAAACGTTTAGTCTAAACAAGCCATAAAACTAACAAAATCATCAAAATCCGCAAAAGGGCATCCAAGCACCGCATTAGCCCAACTAAAGAGAGAGAGTAACAAAAACCCTTGTAACTTCACTAAGGACATAAAACAATCCTCAAAACATCTATTATTTCGTTCCTTCCAAATGCACCACCAAATGCACGAGGGAATCATTCGCTAAATAGCCTTAGCAACCGTATTCGAGAACCTCCTATCCCAACTCCACAACACTTCCTTTTTACATGGTTTTGTCCTAGGCCTTAAAAACCATTGTCGAAACTGGGGCAAATATCCTCTCTCTTCAAACGGACAGCCCTCGTCCCTGTTCCGACAGTTGTATACTGATCTAGCTGTTCTAAATACGAGTAATTCAATTTACGAATTATATAGCCAACAGTTTATGATTGAATGTTGATGTTTGCTTTTCCCAGAAGCTTTGAAATCAATCAGTGGCTTTGCATCATGGGACCACTTTCTTACAACCATGCAGCTTTATCTTCATCTTTCCTACTCTGTAGTAAATGATGCTCATTGTTTTCTGTTCAGTTGATCAGAAACTTGTTAGCTAATACTTTCTTCCGTTTGCTTGGCTTATGTAAAAAAATTGGGCCATCTGAATTTTCCTCTGCCGTTCGGTAGAGACAAAAGAATCGGGGTACGGGGAGGCTGTTGAGGCGCTAAACTTGCTGTTTGACTTGATTAGGAGAAAACAATAGCAAACAATTTTTCAACTGATGAATCTATCTTGATGGCATGATGCCAAATACTTAAGCATGTTAGAGATGGTGATTTTAATCCTATATCCATCATTTTGAGACTCACCTCACTTGTGGTACCAAACTCCTAAGAATAAGCTACGTCAACCCTTCAAATTTTTTGCTTGAGGTGCATAATAGATGCAGGGTTCAAACTTGAGCGGCATTTAATACGATATATAACCAATAAGGTCAAAAGGTTAAGTTTATGGCAGTGTCAAAATTTTAATCATTTAACCATTATCCTAACATGGACCAAAAACTTTATTCAAGCAGGGAATAAAGTTAATCCCTAACTTGTTTATGACCTTAAAAGCACTTCCCTTAGTTGGTTAGATTATTCTCGGAGTTAGTTACAATATCACTCTGATATTTCGAGAAGAGAATTTTGACTTGTAATTTTCTTTGGCTGATGTCAATCAAACGTTTTAATTGTTGAAAGTACGAAAATAAATAATTTCTTTAAAAAGGTTTTTTCTTTGTTCATCTAAACCAGTCAGTAAACCAGATGTTCGGATATTCTTTTTGTCCAGGTATGTCAGGCTTTACTTCCTATGCAGGATTCTTTGAAGTATGCTCCCCGAAGAAAGGGGAATATGTCTTTGTCTCTGCAGCTTCCGGAGCTGTCGGTCAGCTTGTTGGCCAACTTGCTAAGTTGCACGTTTGCTATGTTGTTGGAAGTGCTGGTACAAGCCAGAAAGTAAGTTTCTGTTTTTTTATTTCTTTTCATTATTGTTAATTTTATTTGTCTTTTTGATCTTTATATGCTCTTTGGGGATTTTATGAATCGTCTGTCTTTGGGAAAATTGTTTTAAAAATATACTTCACAAGGAGTGTTTGCATATGAGTTGGATTCTTTGCTGTTTACTTAATCCCCTATGTTTAACAATTTAAACGGGTCATATCAGATTGATCTTCTAAAGAACAAGCTTGGTTTTGATGAAGCTTTCAACTACAAGGAAGAGCCAGACTTGGATGCAGCACTGAAAAGGTTATTGATGAGTTGTTGAGGATGGAGTATGATAAACTTATTTGAGAAAAGCTGATATACGTTTATTTACATCTATAATTCTCATTCTTTCTTTTTTCTCTTTGAAATAACTACATTACTTTCTTCTGTCTCGACTTTGGTTGATTCCTATAACAGGTACTTTCCAGAAGGCATTGACATATACTTTGATAATGTGGGTGGGGAAATGCTCGACGCAGCACTTCTTAACGTGAAGATTCATGGCCGTATTGCTGTTTGTGGAGCTGTGTCCCAGAAAGATTTCTCTAAGCCACGAGGGATATACAACTGGTTCAATCTCATAACAAAGCGCATCAGGATTGAGGGATTCCTGCTGTTGGGGTTGTCCCACATCGGTTGTGGAAGGGGTTGATGGTCAGTTTATAAGTGTGAGGGAAAACCTCACCTCTTGAGCTAGCTTTTGGGGTTGAGAAGGCCCAAGACCACCTAACACTGGTATCGGAGCCCAGGTTTACCAACAAGTCTCGGACCCAACAGTCCACGGGAGAAACGGGTTGTCTGCATCCAACCCAGAGCCCGATGTGTGAGGGGGAGATTGTTGGGGTTGTCCCACATCGGTTGTGGAAGGGGTTGATGGTCAGTTTATAAGTGTGAGGGAAAACCTCACCTCTAGAGCTAGCTTTTGGGGTTGAGAAGGCCCAAGACCACCTAACACCTGCAACATGATTACTTGCACCTATACCCTAGCTTCTTGGAACATGTCATCAGCAATTATAAGGAAGGGAAAATTGTTTACGTCGAGGACATGAGTGAAGGCTTGGAACGTGCTGCAGCTGCACTTGTTGGTATATTTTCAGGCAAAAATGTCGGTAAGCAGGTCATCCGTGTAGCCCATGAATGATTGTTGCCTTACCTGACGCTGCTAAATCTCAAAGCTGTAGCAAATTCAGAGCTTCATGAGCTCTGTTTCAATTAATGTTTCATGAAACATCATACACTGACCCGTGGAAATAAAAGCGTGCTTTATAATTGAAACCCAGTGCAGCATTCGTGTTATCTCCTTCAAAATATCACACTTGTTTCGGGAAAGCAGTCTGTAAAACCATCTTCATTCCCTTGTGTGATCAATGACAGTACTCCATAAGTGTTTCAATCGTTCTTCGCATTATTCATTACTTTCTCAAGTTTGTTGGAAATTTGGAGAACCCTCCTCGGGTTGGAGTTATTTTATTTTTGTCAGAATGTGGCCTGAATTACAGAAAATTAGCCTTCCAGCCAGCCATCACAGACATCTACCAGTTCAATTGCTAGTAACTCCAAAAATGGCCCCCAAGACCATGTACACTAATGCTCAAGGACAATATTTTCTATTCCCTGTTAGCTGTTTTCGGCCATTGGTGATTCCTCATTTTCGATCCCGGATCCTCCCGGTGACACTATCGACGTCCTCCCATCCATCACGGAGCTCTAATGTTTCGCACCAAGTTAACTCCATTGCGGATAGTTTGGCCAAGTGGGCCGCTAGAAGGCATTTTTTGGGATTATTCCTATGCATGTTTTCCCGTTTTCCTGTTTAGGACTTGGTGGCTTTTTTAAACCCCCTTGAGACTCTGTTTTCTGGTTTAGTTTGTTGAAATTTTGTCGCTTAAAAAAAAAAAGACAATCTTTTCATTCTTTACGAAAAGACATGATGGAACAAAAGATTTAAGGTAGTCATTCCGAATCCCAAATTTGACATTCCCTTTTTAAGTTGATCCTTCTACTTCTGCTTCTTTTATGGTAGAACATCTCCGACACAATCAGAAATGTTAGAATTTGAACCCCCATTCTACCTGCCACGAATATGTTATTTCAAAAGATTTTACTCTTAAAAAAGATTTCCTACCACATGATTTTAGTTCTCTGCAAAATCTCTCTAAAACACATTTTTACACAAAATAATATAATCTCAAAAAATTTATCCAAATTTCAACACATTTTTACACAACCAAAAACTTTCCACTAAACCATCAAATATTCTCTTCTTCTGTTTTTTGGCACCAAATATTCTCTTCTTGTTTTCTCACAAACTCCAATACTTCATAAAAATATTTGGCTAAATTACTCCGCAAGTCCCTGAGATTTGACCTACTCCCAGATTGATCCTCATGGTTCATTTTTTCATAAAACGATATCTAGGGTTTGTACCCAATCTCATACCCATCATGCCGTTAACTTAATGGATGAAATTGCATACGTGACTAACTACTTACACATGGAAATGAGCAGCTCGATTAAAAAAATCTCGTCTAATCGCAATGTGACACGTGTCATTAAAAAATAAAAAAATAAATCTAAAATTAATTAACAAAAACATAATAATTATTATTTTTTTTAAAAAAAGATCGGAGACCCCGATCCTTTCATGGTGGAGGGCTCTGGCCTCCCAGAACTAGGCAGTCAGCGGAGGGAGGAGGAATCTCTCCTCCACCCCGGGCGGTGGTCTGGGGGAGGTCCCCCAATCGCCCCAGAGCCTAGGTGGAGGAGGGATTCCTCCTCCCTCCGCAGACTCTCCCAGTGGCCAGAGATGGAGGGGGGATTCTCCCCCTCCACCATGAAAGGATCGGGGGTCTCTGATTTTTTTTTAAATAATTTAATTATGTTTTTTTTATTAATTTTAGATTTTTTTTCAAATATTTTAGTTTTTTATTTATTTTAATGACACGTGTCACATTGCGATTGGGCGGGATGGATTTTTCGTTTGCCACATGTGCAATTATGTCCATTAAGTTAACGGCAGGATCTGTATGAGATTAAGTCTAAACCCTAGGGAAAATGTTAAACCTCAAGGACCTGTGGAGCAATTTAGCCAAAATATTTCATTAAATCATATCTTTACACACTTTTTTACAAACCCTGAAATCTCTTGATGATTGGGGAG
Source organism: Myrica gale (assembly GCA_963930655.1). NCBI lineage: Eukaryota > Viridiplantae > Streptophyta > Magnoliopsida > Fagales > Myricaceae > Myrica > Myrica gale. The sequence continues at coordinate 10,374,595 of OZ005610.1, read as the reverse complement.
TAAATTAGACCGTCTAAAGAGAGGGTTGAACTCTTCGCCTTCTTCCATGTATGTCATAGTATCAATATATATATCTATCTTTTCCTTTTCCTCCATTACATAATTGAGCATAATAACTCCACTAATTACAAGTTAAGACAAACTTGTCGCTCTCCTAATGTAGGAAGAAGCTGTACATTCTTTGTCTAATCTTTATTTTTTCTACGACATTCTTTGTCTAATCAAAACACTAACTTTCCGTTAACCAAACAGAAATCCCAGATTTTCTTTTTCAATTTCACGGTTAATTCATAATTTACTCGAGCACTTTTAAGTATCTTTTTAAAGCTAAAAATCCACTAAGTACAGTACTCAACAATCGGCGTTTACTAACCATTCTTCCTTTGATTATGAAGCTCCAACTTTTTCTTAGTTGCTAATCATGCATTCCTCCTTCCTATGGGAGAGAAGGAAAAAGAAAAAAGAAAAAAGCTCAGGACATGTTATACTTCAACTGATGTTGGGAAATTGGAAACGCCATTGACGGATTATCTATTCTAGTTGAGGACTTGGAATTTAGCAGTCGAAGAAAATCCTAGCCAAGTTTTGAGAGACTTGCTGCTCATCATGGCCCCACGATACTCAATTAAAAGGGAGAAGCCGGTTGGCGGATAGGTCAAGTTCGATACTATGTTAGAACTGAAGAGCTGACAAGGAACATGATCCATCCACTCCCAAAGAGAATGCTGTCGGAAAATTTTGAGGATTTAATATTTCAATATGACGTCCGTCAAAGTACTTTTTCCAGAAGAATGTATGTGCCAGTAAAAGTTTATAGTATAACAATAAAACAAAGATTAAGCCCTTAGGTTTAACGAATGTTCCCTCCACTCAAACAACCCTGCCTATATGCCAAATTCTCCAAATGCAGCTTCGGGTGTACTGAAATTGAGTATCTATGCCATTTAATCTCAAAAAATGGGGTAAAAGCTGACTCTAAGAAGCTGGAATCTATGTTAAATTGGCCTTTTCCAATTACCCTAAAGTCTCTTAGGGGATTTCTAGGGCTCACTGGGATATTACCGCAAGTTTATCCAAAATTATGGCCTCATTGCAACTCCTCTCACATCTTTGCTAAAAAAGAATTCATTCAATTGGATTGATTCTGCTAGTCCTACGTCTCAAGGGTGCTGTTACTAACCCCCTATTTTGGCTCTTCCTGATTTTACCAAACCCTTTGTCATACAGTTTGATGCTTCAGATGTGGGTCTTGGTGCAGTGCTTATGCAAGAAAGAAGGCCGATAGCATTCTTCAGCCAGCAGTGAAGGGTAAGACATTTGCCCTATCTACTTATGAGAAGAAACTAATGGCAGAGATTTTTTTTGTAAAGAAGTGGAGGCCATATTTGTTAGGAAGGCCTTTTAAGGTCTAAACCGACCAGCAAAGCCTCAAATATTTGCTGGAACAACATGTCGGTACTTCACTTCAACAAAAGTGGATGACCAAGTTGTTAGGTTATGACTTTCAGGTGGAATACAAGCAAGGCAAACTTAATGCAGTGGTTGATCCACTATCTCAAAAAGAGGTTGTACAAGAAGAGGTTACGTTACAAGCTATTACATTTCCTATGACATCATGGCTAGATATCTTAAAAAAGGACTACCAAACTGATCAGCGCATTCAAGAAAAAATACAGAAGTTCCAGCAAGGTGAGCTAAATTTCCAGAAATTTTCAAAAAGAAATGGGCTGTTATTTTATAACGGGAGGTTATATATTGGAAGAAGTACTCCTTTAAAATTTCAGATGCTCCATGTTGTCCATAGTAGTCCTTTAGGGGGACATTTGGGCTATCATAAAAACTCTTCATAGAGTTAGATATAATTTTTTTTATATAAGTATATCTGAATTTTATTGGGAAGGGCTGGAGAGCGATGTCAGGAAGTTTGTGCAGAAATGTGAAGTGTGTCAGCATAATAAAACAGAGAATGTCCATCCAACTGGACTCCTTCAGCCTCTGCCAATACCAACACAAATTTGGACAATATATCAATGGATTTCATTGATGGTCTGCCCAATTCTATGATATTTTCAGTGATGATGGTGGTTGTGGATGGTATGTCTAAATATGCTCATTTTATCCCTTTATCACACCCTTACACTTCGATTAAAGTGACTCACATATTTCTAGCTAACATATTTAAGCTACATGTATGCCTCATTCAATAGTGACTAACAAGGATCCTATTTTCATCTCCAATTTCTGGAAAGAGCTATTTAAATTGCAAGGTACGGATCTAAATTTTACTTCAGCTTATCACCTCAATCAGATGGGCAAACTGGAATTGTGAATAAATTTTTGGAACAGTACCTAAGGTGTTTTACTGGTGACAAACCTAAGGATTGGACTAAATGGCTCCCCTTAGCCGAATGGTGGTACAACATAACTCACCACAGTTCAAGTAAGTTTACCCCATTTGAAATTGTTTATGTTTATCAAGCTCCAAAATTGCAGTCCTACACAAAAGGAGATACCAGTGTGCAAGCGGTAGAGAACACCTTCAAGGACCGAGATGTCACCCTTACTTTGCTCAGAAACAACTTGCAAGAAGCCCAAAGCAGAACAAAAAGTATGGCAGATCACAACCGCACTGAAAGAAGTTTTGAAGTTGGAGAACATGTTTACCTTCATTTGCAGCCATAAAGACAGAAATCGGTGGTAGCAAGACGAAATCTCAAATTAAGCCCTAAGTTTTATAGCCTCTTAAAGATCCTTGAGAAAGTAGGCTCAGTGGCGTATAAATTGGAGCTTCCTTCATCTGCGCAAGTCCATCCAGTATCCCATATCTTGCAGCTTAAACGGAAGATCGGACTTCAACAAACTCACATGCACCTCATCCATGCTTCAATTGAAGGAAAATGGCGCCCCGAACCAGAAAAATACTAGCTAGACAAATGAAAAAGAAAGGAAGCATAGCAATTACTGAGTTGCTTGTTCAGTGGCACTGTATGTCTGACGAAGATGTCGTTTGCGTTGATTTTTAGAAGCATCGAGAAGACTTTCCTAACCTTGAGGGCAAGGTTATTTATGGGAGGGGGAATTTGTCATGTGCCCGATTAATTGTTGTGCGTTGTTCGTATGGGCCTCTGTTTAGATAGAATGGTGGACTATTTGTTTGGGCTATTTGCTGCTTATTTAGTTTGTCTTCTTTTCAAGTTAGGCCCAGTAGTGAGTAGTAGCATAAAATGCCTAGATGATTTTATTCTGACCGAGTAATTCAAAAGGATGAAACCCCTTTGATTAAGTCAGCTTTTGTCGAGTCAAGGGCCTTTAGATTAGGAGTTAGTTGATAGTAAGCGTCAGTCAGTGCGAAATAGAACGCGGCCTAGCCGTTATGAAGACTAGAGAAGGTTGAGATGGTCAGCAGGTCAAATGCCACAAGAAGAGCTAACGTTTTGTTTGAATAAAGTGGTTAGCGTGGAAATAGGAGCATAAGGTTGTTAGTAGACGTTGAGGACGAAATTTCTTTCTTTATTTTTTGCGGTAGTATAGGTGGTCTGATTTCGTATTTTTAGGAAGTTGTTAGTTGAGTCACGTTATTTAAGGTTCCAATAATGTATGGCGGGGAAAAAGAGAATTATTCAAAGACTTGTGGTATACTCTCGCCCAAAAAGAGAGATTTTATCCCTTTTTTTTCTAGATCATGTTCCAAAGAGGAACTAAATACAAAGACCAGACGATCAACACCGGCGGAATCCAAAAATGGATCGGAGAAAGCCGCTATATGCTCCATGCAAAGCAGTGTGAGCGGCGGCCGGACTCGGTAGACAAAACTACCCAGAACCTTTACATGCCAGTAAGGAAAACACCACAGCCCAGTACAGAAAGCCCAAACAAGGGCTGAAAAGATCCACATGGGATCGGTGAAAGCTCACACAGAGAGATTTTATCTATTCATATTTTTATTAGGTTATCGATTGTTGAGAGAACCTATTATTAGTCTTGGTCTTATAGGTTAGATTAGGAGTTAGTTTTGGTCCTATAAATTATGAGTTAGTATTGGTCCAACAGATTAAGATTAGGAGCTAGTTTTGGTCCTATAGATTAGGAGTTAGTTACGGAAGTAGCTGATCCAGATCAAAGTTGGTATAGTAGGCTGATCCCTCGAAAAGATCAAATCAGTTTCATATTTGAATTAAGAAGATAGGTTACACCTGTGCTCTTTCGCTTTATTTTAAATTCTGTAAATGTAAGACCGAAATTTTGCTAATTCTAAAATCGGAAACTCTTGTCCAATTTATTTGAACTAATTTGTAGTCAAAAGTTGTGAAGCGGCCATCTACGGGCTGAGGTTGGTTCAAGGGATAAAATTCGGTCCCAAGATGTTATAGACCAAAGAATCAGTGAATATGGCATCAAGTGGGAACGTTTTAGGTAGGCACGGCGATCAGAAGTCAGCAGGTCAGTAATGGTGGAAGGCTCCTCCGATTAAATAATGTGGGTAGGTGGTTCACAAGTTAGCGAAAATTTTCTTCTATATAATTGATCTATGCTTTACACTACTGAACTGGGCATAGTTAGAATAGAACTCAGATCTTCTTCAGCGATATCCCCTAGTAGGATTAAATCAAAGCTATGGAGGAAGTGGACAACAAGCAAGTCATTTTCAAAGGGTACATAAATAGACTCCCTGAAGTGACGGACATGGAGATCAAGGTTAGCAAGATTAAGCTCAAGGCTCCAAAAGGGTCGGGAGCTTTTCTGGTCAAGAATTTGTACCTCTCTTGTGACCCTTACATGCGGGGCCGTATGCGTGATTTCAAGTACTTTTATATCCCCCCCTTTGTTCCCGGTCAGGTAATCAAATCATTCCGTCTCTTCACTCAATCCACTCTTTGTTCATATTCAAAATTCGTGCTCTTGGTGTTCTTGTTGCCAATATTTGACGTTCTCGCATACATTCTTTTTGTTATAACACCAAAAGTCGATTAAACCACGGGAATAATAGAATGTTTTTATTCTTCCATGCTAAAAGATTTATCCCAACAAATTGCACTCGCCAGTTAGTGTATTTCACAAAGCATTACCTGAATTGTTAAGATAGAAAAGGAATTTGGAGAACAAAGCAGCACACAGTACCGGCAAAGGATCTATCTCTATCTACATTGTCCTGTAATCTAATCTAACGGCAGTGTTATGGTTTCTACCCACCCTATTCAGATCGCAGCAGAAGAGGGAAAACCGCCTAAGCCTTGACGAATATCCGTAGAGTACAGCGTTTTACTTAGCTCAAATCTTGCATTAAAGATACCCTATTTGCAGTCAATTTTTAGAATTTTCGAAGCTACTGCCATTTAATACCAGTGAACGTTCAGACTAACTCTGTGACCTTATTTTTCTCCTTCAAAAATGGATGGTTGTTGAAGATAAGATAACTATTCTAGCTAGGATGGAACATTTCACAGTAATTCAAATACAACAAGTGAAAGAATGAAATCATTAAATTGTGCAGAACAACCGAAAAAATTAATAGATACAAATATAAAATCAAATAAAAATGTACTGAAAGTGAATCAAGAAAGAAGGAAAAAGTAGAATAGGAAGTTGGATGGTCTAGTGGTCATTTTTGCCATTTAAAAAGTTTCATTAAACTTCAAGTGCTTCGTGCATAAGTTATTTTTCTGCGTTAAGGAAAAAGCTTCGATTTGAAACTCTCCTTAACGTGGATTTCCAGCTTTTTAAGTATTAAAAAAGAGTTTTATTTTTATTTTTAGCCAAACATGCAATTTTTTGTGTGAAAAGTGCTTTTCATGTATTAAAAGCTCTTTTTGAACTCCCAGACGCAATTTCAAACGGGGCCTAAGTATAAAACCTCCGCGAAGTTCAAGGAAAATCAAAATAATCAAATACAATATATTTTTTTTAAAAAAAACAGAGCTTACGGTTCCTGTGAGGCGGTCTAGGTTAACATAAGCAAAGCGGAGAATATCATTGCGGCAGAATCTGCCTCTCTTTCTCTCTCGAGTTTGTTCGATCGTTTTCCAGACGGGTTTATTTTTACACAAATTCCTATAAAAATTTATTTTATTCCCTACTTTCTCACAAAACCCAATAAAACTACAACTTTCTTAATTTTTACAATATTCCTTAAATATTTCACTTAGTTAGAGTTTGCAAACACATGGAGCTGTCAACGAGCAATTAAATATGATCCAGGCCCATAAGACAGTTGCAATTTGTAGCAAACGATGCAGGTGAAAAAGTATGAAAGTATGAAGAGAACATATTTATTATAATTTTTAAAAAAATGTATTTAAGTTTGTATAAAAAATTGTTGGAAATTGTGTAGGAATTTTGAGATTTTGAATATTCATTTTGTAAATTTTGTTGAATTTTATTGTTTTCTAAAATACCTATGCAAACAACTTGCTCTGAGTTAATTTTACTTGTGCGCTCTGTATATAGTCTATATATATATATAGACTTAACGCTTAAAATTTTCACTACACGAAAATTAAGTTATTTTTATAGGCAAATTGTAGAAGGAGAACCAAGCCTACGGGGAAGGGGGATTCGACCCAGGATCTAGTGCTCCCTAAAGGGTCTAAAGGAGGAGGTGTCAATTGAGCTATAGCGCACTGGCTACAAAAAAAAAAAAATTAAGTTAATTTTGCTTTGTGCACCCGTATTGATGAGTGTAACTTTTAGGCTCATGTTTGTAAATCAATTTTTTTTAGAAATTTTGTAAAAAGTTAAGATAGATTAGAGTTTTATTTAATTTAATGAGAAATTAATTAAAAATATAATTTTATATAAATTGGTAAAAAATAATAATAATAAAAGATGATTTGAATGATTTTTTTATATTTATTGTACAGGTGGAGTGAAAAATTATTTGAAATATTTTTATTTTATTTTATTGACTAAAAATTTGAGAATATCGTATGACCGCTTTTATGTATTAATGAGAATCTATTCAAGCTTAATCCATTTGATAATTCTTTTTTGTTTTCAATGAGAAATAAGACATGTTTTTGTTTTTTCTTCCTTATTTTAATCCATCATAATGTAATTCAATAAGATTTAGAAATACTTTATAGTTTAGACCAATTTTTAATTTTAAGGCTTAAAATGCACATTATACCCTTTTAATATTTGAATATTACAAATATATTCCTTAAGTAAAGAAAGTTAATTTTATATCCTACTTTCCGTATAAAAGATATCCCCTTCTGTCTTTGTTTAAAAAACTAACGAGAAGCGGTGACGTGACATAAGTCAACTACGCGTTCACTAATAAAAAATAGTAGTGTCTTTCTGAGCCCACAAGGAGTGTGAGGTTTGCTGTTCTTCGCTAACATTTTGTCCAGCTCTACTCCACGAATATAACATGTTCACCAAGATTTAACAACTCTTTCATCTTTCCAGTTTCAAACTTCTAATGCATGAGCACGTATGTTTATCTGCTTTCATCTGAGAAAGCATGCTTGTCAACCTACTTCAAACTTACCTGCACCTCCAACATCACTGCAAGCAGTGGCTGAGTTTTTTACATTAAATTATAGTTTGGGCGTTTTTCTCATACTAGTCCTTCTAAGTTGAAGGTCGGTATCAGCCTCTGTTGTTTCTACCGCATGCATTATGCCACAATAATTCTGTTCTACATAATTTATTACCACTCGTGTATTTCGATGAAGCCCTTGGAAGGATTTGGCGTATCCAGAGTCGTAGATTCTGATCATCCAGATTTTCAGCCTGGAGATTTACTTTCATTGATTACTGGCTGGGAGGAATACAGCTTGATTCACAGAACTGATCAGTTGAGGAAAATTCAGCCCGACGATATCCCTCTTTCATACCATGTTGGTCTTCTTGGTATTGTACTTTCCACCTTGATATTCATCATAATTTGGGATTGCGCCTTTTCACATGAACAAAGATGGAAACATATTTAAACATTTTTCGAGTACTTTAGTTAGCGATGAATCTACATAAAAAATTTGCACTCAACAATTGATTGTCCTAGGCCTTAAAAAAGCATTGTCGAAACTGGGGCAAATATCCTCTCCCTTCAAACGGACAGCTCTTGTCCCTGTTCCGACTAAATACGAGTAATTCAATTTACGAATTACATAACCAACAGTTTATGATTGAATGTTGATGTTTGCTTTTCCCAGAAGCTTTGAAATCAATCAGTGGCTTTGCATCATGGGACCACTTTCTTACAACCATGCAGCTTTATCTTCATCTTTCCTACTCTGTAGTAAATGATGCTAATTGTTTTCTGTTCAATTGATCAGAAACTTGTTAGCTAATACTTTCTTCTGTATGCTTGGCTTATGTAAAAAAATTGGGCCATCTGAATTTTCCTCTGCCTTTCGGTAGAGACAAAAGAATCGGGGTACCGGGAGGCTGTTGAGGCTCCAAACCAGCTGTTTGACTTGATTAGGAGAAAACAATAGAAAACAATTTTTCAAATGATGAATCTATCTTGATGCCAAATACTTACGCTTGTCAGAGATGGTGATTTTAATCCTATATCCGTCATTTTGAGACTCGCCTCACTTGTGGTACCAAACTCCTAAGAATAAGCTACGTCAACCCTTGAATTTTTTTAGCTTGAGGTGCATAATAGATGCAGGGTTCAAACTTAAGCGGCATTTAATACGATATATAACAAATAAGGTCAAAAGGTTAAGTTTATGGCAGTGTCAAAATTTAATCATTTAACCATTACCCTAACATGAACCAAAAACTTTATTCAAGCAGGGAATAAAGTTACTCCCTTATAACTTGTGCCTTTAAAAGCACTTCCCTTAGTTGATAAGATTATTCTTGCAGTTAGTTACAATATCAGTCTCATATTTCGAGAAGAGAATTTTGACTTTTAATTGTCATTTCTGATGTCAATCAAACATTTTAATTGTTGAAAGTATCTAAACCAGTCTCTAAACCAGATGTTCTGATGTTCTTTTTGTCCAGGTATGTCAGGTTTTGCTTCTTATGCAGGATTCTTTGAAGTATGCTCCCCGAAGAAAGGGGAATATGTCTTTGTCTCTGCAGCTTGCGGAGCTGTTGGTCAGCTTGTTGGCCAATTTGCTAAGTTGCACGGTTGCTATGTTGTTGGAAGTGCTGGTACAAGCCAGAAAGTAAGTTTCTGTTTTTTTATTTCTTTTCATTATTGTTAATTTTATTTCTCTTTTTTATATTTTTATGCTCATTGGGGATTTTATGAATCGTCTGTCTTTGGGAAAATTGTTTTAAAAATATACTTCACAAGGAGTGTTTGCATATGAGTCGGATTCTTTGCTGTTTACTTAAGCACCTACGTTTAACAATTTAAACGGGTCATATCAGATTGATCTTCTAAAGAACAAGCTTGGTTTTGATGAAGCTTTCAACTACAAGGAAGAGCCAGACTTGAAGGCTGCACTGAAAAGGTTAGTGATGAGTTGTAGAGGATGGAGTATGGTGAACTTATTTGTGAAAAGCTGATATACGTTTATTTCCATCTATCTTAATCTTTTTTTTTTCTCTTTGAAATAACTACATTACTTTCTTCTGTCTCGACTTTGGTTGATTCATATAACAGGTACTTTCCACAAGGCATTGACATATACTTTGATAATGTGGGTGGAGAAATGCTCGACGCAGCACTTCTTAACATGAAGATTCATGGCCGTATTGCTGTTTGTGGAGCTGTGTCCCAGAAAGATGTCTCTAAGCCACGAGGGTTATACAACTGGCTCAATCTCATAACAAAGCGCATCAGGATTCAGGGATTCCTGCAAAATGATTACTTGCACCTATACCCTAGCTTCTTGGACCATGTCATCAACAATTATAAGGAAGGGAAAATTGTTTACGTTGAGGACATGAGTGAAGGCTTGGAAAGTGCTGCAGCTGCACTTGTTGGTATATTTTCCGGCAAAAATGTCGGTAAGCAGGTCATCCGTGTAGCCCATGAATGATTGTTGCCTTACCTGCGGCTGCTAAATATTCTCAAAGCTGAAGCAAATAATTCAGAGCTTAATTCATGAGCTCTGTTTGAATATATGTTTCATGAAACATCATACACTGATCCTTGGAAATAAAAGCGTGCTTTATAAATTGCTCAGTTTGCATCTGCTTGTGTGTTTTGTTTATTATTGAAACCCAGTGCAGCATTCGTGTTATCTCCGTCAAAATATCACACTTGTTTCAGGAAATTAGCAGTCTGTAAAACCATCTTCATTCCCTTTGTGTGATCAATGACAGTATTCCATACGCGCGTGTTTCAATCGTTCTTCGAATTATTCATTGTTTTCTGAAGTTGGAAATGATTTTTACATGACAATTTTTTTTTGCCTGTTTTTGCAGTCACCGTTTACGAGGATAAAATCGTAATTTTTGGAGAGAAAATTAAAATTGGTTTAAACTGACAGAAAATTTTAACGGAGTGTAAATTATCTTAAATCAATAATTTGTGGGTGTATATAATATAATAAAAATAATAAATATGAGTACAAAATGTCAAGATACTGAATTACCAAAAATTAGCCTTCAAACTAACTAGCCATCGCAAAGATCTACCAGTTCAATTGCTAGAAACTCCAAAAATGGCCCCCAAGACCATGTACACTTAATGCTCAATTTACCAAATGACACGACGGAACAAAAAATTTAAGGTAAATATTTCGAATCCCAAATTTGACAACATCTCCGACACAATCAGAAATGTTAGAATTTGAACCTCCATTCTACCTGCCATGAATATGATAAGAGACGTCTACTGTGGGAATACCCAATTAGATTTATTAATTTTCTCACTTATGATTTGATGAGATTATATAAGACTTTATTTATAAGCCTTTAAAAATAATAGCCACATTACTTTAACAATATGGGACTCAAACTTTAATATTACAAATATTAATATCACAGGTTTACTCCTCTTCTACCTCCTCGTAGAAAACCAGATTTTACAAACAAGGAAAGTCTTATAAGAAAAAAGAAATTCTAAATATTATAAGAAGCAATATTCTTCTTCCCAAAAGAAAAACAATACAAACCAGCAAATTAGAAATTTGACAAGAAAAAACTCATTTGCTACAAATGTTGTTAAATGTAAATTAACTCATAACCTCTTTAATTTCTTTATTATAAAGATGAATATTGAATTATTTCTTTAGAAAATAAATAAACATATGTCTCATATTGATTATGAATGGGTATATATAACAAATTTGTCCATTCATCCCTGTGGTATTTCAAAATTCTAAATTAGTCCTCAAGATAATTTTTCTTCTTAAAGTAATCTGAAAGTGCTTATGTAAAATTGGCATAATTTTCATGGTCAAAATAATTCTTTGTATAAATTTATTTTTCCATTTTTAGAATTGTAAGAGCAACTTGATTAAGTCTGGAAGGACGTGGAGCTAAAGAGAAAAAGTCTGGAAGGAGCTGAGTGCATCTAGAATGGTTGGGAGACAGTTGCTGAGCTGTTAGATAGATTTACGGTTGGCTGGGTTAGCCTTGGGTCAGTCTAGCGGGAATTTTGCAGATATCGTATAGACCTTCTAGAAAGTTGCCCAGTCATTAAAACAATTTCGTTTTGACTACTTTACCCTCACTAAAGCCATATACAACTTTCCCAAATTACCTGGACGTTATTCACGCATTGACCAAAACCCGAAAACTCCAGAAATTTCCTCTCTATTCGATTTTCCCATTTTCTCTCTCTTGAGCAAGATTCGGTTTTAACCGAGATCTGAAGGTGAGAGTGTGTTAGCTTCCCTCTGGTGGAAGATCTGAGTGCCTTGATCGTTGATTGAAGGTTGTACGTTTATACCTCTTTGTTGTTGAAGATTCACATCACCAAGTGTTAAGGTTCTTGAGTGGGTTCTCAAGAACAACTGCTGCTGAAAATTTGTAGAGGAGTTCAAGTCTACGAGTTCGTGGGATCTGCTGTAGAACGAGTACCAAAGTTGCTGGTCTTCGTGTGGGTGCTGGGCACCAACCCAATTCGGTAGATTGAGTGATTTTACATAGGAAAGAGGGTCTTGAGGCTAAAGGGTCTTTGGCTAGATCGTCATTGTAAAATCTCGACGTTCTAGTGGAAAAACTTGGTGGAATCACCTGGAGTGTTTTTTATTTCTCGGAAGACGTTCTTCTTGAGAAATTTTTCACTTCGTCAACAAAAATTTCGGTGTTGTCTTTATTGTTGTTTTACTCTTGATCTTGATCTTGTTTTGTCTAACCAATCTTGTGTTTACTGTTTTGCAGATCTTACTAGCTGAAAACGTTGCTGCATTGGTTCTGTTAAAGGGCTAAATTAGTTGCTGCATTGGTTCTGTTATTTGGTTTGATATTAACTAATCTTGGTTGTGATATAGACATTGTATATTGCTAGAGTTTTAGTTGATTAGTGTTGTATAAATAGATCATTTGATGATGCTGAAAATCATCTTGTTCTACTTTCTGACTTGCTGTAAATTGTGCAGTGTTTCCTTGTGTTTAGTTCTTGAAGGGTTGTGATTATCTTGCTGAGATTATTAACTCTTGTGTTGATTGTTAAAGTTGCTGTAGAAATCTCAGAATCTTTGCGTGTATTAGATTGAATAAATCTGCACATTGTTTGACCATATCATTGATTACATCTTCACAGAATTGAGTGTTTAAAGTGTTAAAAATTCTGCTTTTTCATTTGTTAATAGCTGCTGTAAATTACATTGTAGTTTGATCTTTTTGCTGTTGTATTATCGTGATTGATGGTATATCTTGCTTAAGTTTTTTTTAAATACATATTCACCCTCTCTAGGTATTTTAGGGTCTAAACGTAGTTTTATTTTAGGGTCTAAACGTAGTTTCATAATCCATGTAGAATATTACTACGGGAATACGATCATTTTCATCAACTGGTACCTGTAGGAGTATCTGGACAATAAAGCTTTATGTGGCTAACGCGGATAGGTCATAATTAGTACCAGACTTTTACAAAATAATAGGGTTTAATTTTGTGATCGGATGTATGGTTAGTATAAGATTTATTTTTTACATAACAGAATAACAACTTTTGCGTGGTACCATTTGCTTGGCATATTCAAATAAACATATTAACTATATTAATGTTAGTATATGAAGCATCCAAATCAATGCGCGTCTAGCTTGATGTTTGGTAGAGTCAATATTTTCATTTTTTAAAGAAATTGTTCAAAAAGTTAGAATTTTTACCACCAAACAATAAAATCTCAAAGTTTTACTTAAATTTCAATACATTTTTGACACAAAAATCAATACCTTTCCACTACACCATCAAATCTTCTCTTCTTATTTTTTTTACAAATGAAAAAATAGGTTAATTATACAAATAATCCATGTGGTATAACGTTTTCACAAGAAAGTCCATGTGATAATGTTTGTAGAAATTCGTCCATATAATCAGCGTATAGTAACAAAATGGTCCCTTCATTTTAATTATGTCATCTCCCTTAATACCTGATGCTGAGAACGGATCATATGTTACTAATTCAAGGCTCAAAATTGAGCATTAAGGGAGATGACAAAATTGAAACTGAGGGACCATTTTGTTACATTAATACACTAACTACATAGAACTGTTTGTATTGTTAAGTAAAAAAAATTCATTAAATTATATTTCTATAATCAAATATTCTTAAAAAGATTTACCCAATTTTCACAAATCCATAAAAACAACAACACGCAATTAAGTTTTGTCATCTGAAATATCTTGAGGACTCAGGAGTAAATTAGGGCATGTTCGTTTAGGTAGAATCCTCAGGATTTTTTGAATCCTCAGGATTCTACAACTAAACATAATTTTTCACACCACATAAATATAACTACAACACGCATACCAATAAAGTTAACATCACATAAAAATTCTCAAAACACAAAAAATAATCACAATACACCTTAACCGAACACACTCTTAGACAATCTATCAATGACTAAGTTAGGGTTGATCTCTTCACCTTCGTCTAAGTATGTCGATATATATACATGTACCTTTTCCTTTTCCTCCATTACATAATTAAGCCTAATAACTCCACTAATTACAAGTTAAGACAAACTTGTCGCTCTCCTAATGTAGGAAGAAGCTGTACATTCTTTGTCTAATCAAAACACTAACTTTCCCTGAACCAAACAAAAATTCCAGATCTCATTTACTCAATCATTTTTAGTATTTTGTTTTAAAGCTAGAACTGCACTAACTACAGTACTCACACAATCGGCGTTTCTAATCATTCTTCCCTTGATTATGAATCTCCAACTTTTTCTTAGTTGCTAATTATGCATTCCTTCCTATGGGGGAGAGAGAGAGGGAAAAAGATAAAAGCTCGTGACTGGTTATACTTCCAACTGATGTTGGGAAATTGGAAACGCCATTGACGGATCATCTATTCTAGTAGAGGACTTGGAATTTAGCAGTCGAAGAAAATCCCAGCCAAGTTTTGAGAGACTTGCTGCTCATCATGGGGCCCCCGACACGACACTCAATTAAAAGGGAGAAGCCGGTTGGCGGATAGGTGAAGGAAACCCTCGAATATTATGCAAGACGCTTCAATCCGTACTGTGAAGTTAGATAAGTATAACTGAAGAGCTGACAAGGAACATGATCCATCCACTCCCAAAGAGAATGCTGTCGGAAAATTTTGGGGATTTATTACTTCAATATGACGTCCGTGAAAGTACTTTTAATGTATGTGCCAGTAAAAGTTTAAAGGATAACAATAAAACAAAGGCCAATCAGCTAAGGCTCAAGTGGCACCTCCTTTGTAGAGGTGGGTCCTGATCTGAGGTTTGAATATTCTCACTTTTTTTCTGACAGATTATGGCCTGCATTATTTAAAAATAAAAATAAAAAAAATTTAAAAATTTTTAAATTATAAAAATTATAATTTTTATTTGTTAAATATGCTTTGCACACTATTTGTTTTGAGTGTTGACACATTATATCTCAATATTTTATTTTTTTAGACATTGAACATATTATGTTATCTCTTCCAGCGATTTACATCTGAAGTGAAATTTTGCGTCAAATTAAACGGTAATATAATGGGTTCAATGTCTCAAAAATAAAATATTAAGATGCAATGTGTCAACACCTCTAAACATAAGAGGTACAAAGTATATTTAATTTTTTTTATTTATTTTTAAAACACTTAACATTATACAGTAACAAATATTTGCACGTGACGTTCTAAGTTGTCAATTCTGTTAAAAATTTGAACCGTAATATAACTAAATGAGTGATTTTGCCGGCTTGTCGTGAATTCAGGGTAATAATTTTTAAATTTTATTTATTTTAAAATAAATAATTAACCCAGACAATTACTTCTCTCCCACTTTTTTTTTCATTTCTTTTAGGCCTAGCATAGATCATAAGAGGAGCAAACAGGAAAGCAAACTGCAGGTGTATGAACAAAGAACTAGGAGACCCAAAATTCCAGTGAGCAAACCAACAATATAATGGAGGGAGCCCACTGTGTTGATTTTTTTTTTTGATCCACTGTGTTGATTGAATTCACAATAACGAGAAGGCAACAAGAAAGTCCAACCTCTCAGTCTCTCTCTCTCCATCTCTCGGTCTCTCTTTTCTGTCAAGGCAGTCAAATTTACTTCATTGGCTTGTTACTAGTAAAACAAGGCGCAGTGCCGCGCAGAGTCTCCGGCCACGAATTCGTAGCCACTCCTTTAAATATTTTTACAGTGCAAAAACAGTTCGGCACTGAATTTTCAATCGCAAAGACTCTCTCTCTCTCTCTCTCCTCCCCCTTTCATTTCTCATTTGGACTTTTGTGCCTATGGGTTGTTGAAAAGTTAGAAAGACTAAATACAAAAGGAAGTCTTCGTGACAAGAACACCCCAGTGATGCTTCCTAGCTGATTCTCGCGTTCATACTCTGCAGAGAGGGTCGTCTGCGTTTTCAGTGTTGCCCCCCTCTTTTCTCCTTTTCCCTTTTATCCTTGTTCTTTGTTCTTATTGATATATAGCTGCGATGCAGCATAATGATGTCTGGAGCGATTTTCTCCTCTGGGTATGTCCTAAATCTTCCTTCTAATTAATGTGCAACTGAGATTAGTCAATTTTGTTTCAAATTTTCTTGGATCCTCGAGGATTTAAGGTTAGTGTCTGTACCCTTCTAGTACTAAGTTTACGGCTCCTAGAGTTCTTGCTGTGCTTGTGCCTCGTGACCTATCTCGGGTATATTGTTTTTCTTTGAATAAATTTCTATTCACTTGTGTCGCATCATAGCTTGAATTGGGTCTTCTTCATGGAAGGAAATTAAGTTTTTTTCTTGGTTTTTATACCGTTGGAGCTGAGATTTTGAAGATTTGAGAATTCCATGCTCCAATTTTCTCAAAGCCCTTTATAGGTAAGCTTGCTATTTGGGTTTTGAGGTACTCGAGTCTTAACGACTCAATAATGAAGATCCCCACGCACATGGTGTTGAATGGCAAAGATCTTCTTCTAGCCCACACTCTGATCTTTTATGTGGTGGTAGTATTGCTGTCTAGTAGTCCTAGTTTTGCCACTGTGAGTGATCTTTACTGCTTGAAAACCATCAAAGCGTCCCTTGAAGACCCTAACAACTATTTGAACTCTTCCTGGAATTTTAACAACGATACTGAGGGATACATTTGTAAGTTCACCGGTGTGGAGTGTTGGCACCCTGATGAGAACAAAGTTCTAAATCTTCGCCTTTCGGACATGGGTCTCAAGGGCAAGTTTCCTCTTGCCATCAAGAATTGCTCAAGCTTGACAGGCTTAGATCTTTCTAACAACAAGTTATCCGGACCCATCCCAAATAATATATCCAATTTACTCCAGTTTGTGACATCCCTGGATCTCTCATCCAACAGTTTTTCGGGTGAGATCCCATTGAGTCTTGCAAATTGTACTTACTTGAATGTGCTTAAACTCGATCACAACCAGTTAACTGGTACAATCCCCCTGCAACTTGGCCAGCTCAGTCGGATCAAGACTTTTAGTGTGTCCAACAATATGTTGACAGGGCCAGTCCCTACCTTCAGTAATTCTGTAACGGCTGAGAATTATGCGAATAATCTAGCACTCTGTGGGGGACCTCTGAAAGCCTGCGCAGGTGCCCCTGCGAAATCCCATGTTGGAATTATTGCTGCATCAGCAGTTGGTGGAGTAACTTTTACAGCTATTATTGTGGGTATTGCTCTCTACTACTTCTCGCGTGGAGTCATTATTAGGAAGAAGGAGGATGACCCTGAAGGTAACCAATGGGCCAAGATTCTAAAAGGAACGAAAGGCATCAAGGCAAGTTTTTGATTCAGTAAATTGCTTCTTGAAGATGCTCTACTTATTATATATGTTCCTAAACTATAAACTCTCTTAGGCTCAATTTTTTTATGCAGAATAGCATTTCTATAATGTTGATCTTTGTTGGTGAATCCCCAAAATGACTAATAAAGAAGGTAATTTTGTTTTCAGGTTTCAATGTTTGAGAAGTCCGTTCCAAAAATGAGGTTGAGTGATCTCATGAAGGCAACTAACAACTTTAGCAAAAGCAATATCATTGGAATGGGAAGAACTGGAACGATGTACAAAGCTTTGCTTCCTGATGGTTGTTCCTTTATGGTCAAGAGGCTACAAGACTCCCAGCGCTTAGAGAAAGAATTTGTGTCTGAAATGAATACTCTGGGAAGCGTGAAACACCGTAACTTGGTTCCCTTGATGGGCTTTTGCATGGCAAAGAAAGAGAGACTTGTGGTGTACAAGTTCATGGAAAACGGGACACTCTATGATCAACTACACTGTACAGAACCTGAGGCCAGGAGCATGGACTGGCCTTTGAGGCTCAAAATTGGGATTGGAGCAGCTAGAGGTTTGGCATGGCTTCATCATGCCTGCAACCCACGGATTATCCATCGGAACATAAGCTCCAAATGCATACTTTTGGATAAGGACTTTGATCCCAAGTTATCTGATTTTGGCCTTGCGAGGCTTATGAACCCAATTGACACTCATTTAAGTACTTTTGTCAATGGGGAGTTTGGGGATTTGGGTTATGTTGCTCCTGAGTATGCACGAACATTGGTAGCTACTCCAAAAGGGGATGTTTATAGCTTTGGAGTTGTTCTTTTGGAGTTGATCACAGGTGAGAAACCAACCCATGTGGCTAATGCGCCTGAGACCTTCAAGGGAAGTTTAGTGGAGTGGATCACAGATCTGTCAAGTAATTCTCTTCTCCAAACTGCAGTTGATAAGTCTTTGCTTGGAAAAGGTTCTGATCATGAGCTCATACAATTTCTTAAAGTTGCTTGTAACTGTGTATTGCCTACCGGAAAGGAGAGGCCTACTATGTATGAAGTGTATCAGCTTCTTAGAGCTATCGGGGAAAGGTACCATTTTACAACTGATGACGAGATGGTGATGCCTTCTGAGACGAGTGATGCTTATTGTCTCGATGAACTGATCGTTGCTCCAGAAACAACTGAGGTCCAATGGAAAACATAGTTCTCTTGCTGCATGAGATATTGTAGTTTGGTCCCATATGGAAGGTACCTGTTTGATATATAATCGTTCTAGCTGCAATGACTTGTGACGGTATTATGCTTTCAAGCAAGATATATATGTAGCATTTCACACTTCTGCTGTGCCCTTTCTTTGTCTGAACCACCAATTGTATATATATACTCTACTTACTGAGGTGTAAAATTAAGGAAGTGGTATCTCATGTCATCCCCCCCCCCCCCCAAATTATGCATTTGAGACTATTGGCATTTGTGTTTGCTACGGGCAAACTAATCTAGAGGATTTGATGAGCTTTCTATGGTGCTGTGACTGCAACAAATGTTTATAAACAGCACGGGTTGCTCTCTTGGAGGTTTGCGTGGAAGACAACGATCTCAGAAATCCAGTTCAATGGCTAGAGGCGGCTTTTTAATTTTGCATTTCCGACTTCTTCGCTTTGGGGTTTGACAATTTCGTGGGTTCAGTCTCCGGGACTATCAGCCAGTGATATAGTTATCAAAATAGCCCTGGGTTGATGCCTGTATTCTTGGTTTTTGCTATGTTTTCGAGACCCCAGCTAGGTTTAAGCATGGGCAGAGTATTAGCTGAATTCCAACGTCATCTGCAAATTTGTTTATTAGGAACCAAACATTGCCCTATTATATTGCCTTAACAGCTTCATACGATCCACAAAGATCCCCTTACCAACCTCCCACTGTCCTGTGCCCTCGAAAACTGTCCAAACAAACCAGACCAACATGCTTCTCATCCGGAACGCGTTCTGGTCCTTGGGCTGTCTTTCTGACCTGCTTTGTGTCAACGTAGTGGCCTCGCTTCATGTCGTATGGCCAGATCAATGTCTTTCACTTGCATGTCTCCCACAAGAGGCTGTTCATTTTGATTGCGTAATTTTCTGGGCAACCCAGTTTATTGAGCTCACCCCACTAGCACAGCTCAAACAACCAGAGAGAAGGGATCTTTTGCATTAGCATTTGTTTCCAAAAAAAAAATGAAGGGTAAGAAAAAGGTTGCATACTCCCTTTTGATTCCTCCGCTACGTGAAAATTTTAGAGTAATTTCAGAGGTATCTTCTTCTTTCATTAGAAAAAAAATGCCTACCCAAAACTGAATTTGTTATATTCAGGCTATCTGCTGGGAAAGGTTGTGAAGATCTCAACAAAAGTTCCTCTTGATTCCTTATTCTTTTCATGATTTTTTTTTCAAGTTTCCTTGAGTTAGATTATACAAAGAATGCTTGAATAAAATGGCAAGGTACATTAATGTAAGTAGTTCCTAGAAGTTTTGAGGTGACGTAGATCTACTCGTCATTCATATAGTAGACCCATAAATTCTCTCTCTAAGCTACTAGACAAATAGTTGTTAGGTTAGAAAACAAGATCTTAAGTGCGAAGAGGAAACTTGTATAAGTTACAAGCACCATATTTTCTGGAACAGTAAAGTTATACAAGTCACAAGCACCAAATTTTCTGAACTTTAAGAAGCCACATTTGATCCACCCTCTGTTGTCCCAGAAGTGTCTCTCTTTCGCTACAATCTGATAAAGAAAGGAATAAAAGAAAGCAGTGAAAAGAAAAAGGCAAAGAAGGAAAAAGGAACCCATCACACCCCACGTAAAAAGAAGACTAAGCTAAGATGCTCCACCATTCTAAGAAGCTACCCAGTAACTCCAATATTTTACAATGGAAGAGGGTAACCACGGAGATATGTGGAATCCACACCCGACTCCCGCACCAATGCCACCCTCCCTGTCCGTGCCACCTTCAAGAAAGAGGAACAGCTTGTAAACTTGTATGCTATGAAGCCAGGATTTTCATTTTGGAGCATGGATATAACTCGAAATGAATATAAAAATCTCGTATTTTTAGCAATTAATTCATGACTAAATTCTCATCTTTTTTATGCAGAAACATGCACAGTTTACTATTATCCGTGTTTGAAAAGTATACCATAATTCAAGAAACATAGAAAAGGTATAACTTTGGCAACTACAACTTCGAATGAATAAAAGAGAATGACACAAGTTATGCAAATTGAACTCCACGATTCCGCTAAAACAGGTAATATAATTTCAATAATATATATATATATTAAGATGTCACATTCAGGAAAAACAAAAACACTTGCACATAAATGATTAAAAAGAGGAGACATCTTTTCTTACTGTTCATCACTCGTCTTCAATGTGTAGTTGCTAATTTGCTTGAAAAATGCCTACTTTACTATGAATGTTAAGAACGCAATTGAGATGTAAATGGCATATGGAGACTTCATCTACTCTTTCCGAAGTACCCAGCTCTACTTCCTCACTTAGATGGTTCATCTCTATACTCTCTTCTTTGACCACCCTCAATCCAACAAACCTAGATAACCTAAGCTAGACCAGTGGTTATGAAACAATGCAATCAACTTCTGCCAGCTGATGTGGCCGATCAATCAATAATGAGAATCGGAATGACCCTTAGTGAGCCGCTGTACATTTCTGGAAGACACAGTTTTACCTAGATGGCAACTTTCTTTGTAAGGACTAGAATCCAAGCCTCATAAAGGCCATATGAGACTCAACAAGAATGAACTCACTTTAAGACATTCTTTCTGCCAGACATTTCAACCAGTTCAATGTTTTTCAAAGGAATCTTCCAATTCTCAAAATATTCCTCATAGGAAAGTTCAAAAAAAAAAATACTTGAATGTACAGAGCTTAAGGGTATGTTTGTTTACCGAAATTTTGGAGAATATTCCCAAAATTTTGGGAATCTTTTGAATGTTGAAGTTTATTGGGGTTTGTGAAAAGTTTGAAGTGTATGTGTAAAAGTTGAAAATTTTGAAGTATGTTTGTTTTGTTGGAAAATTTGGGCCCCCAAAATTTGGGCAAACAAACATGTCCAAGCCTTTCCTATCCTAGGTAGCATAGAGTAAAATAGGTTTACATTGTGCTGAAAAGTTGGCAAGTGACTTTCAACCAATCATAGGCTACTGTGCACATTTTTTTGTTTAAATATCTGAAAGCGTTATTTCCAATATGGTTGTTTACTTTTTAGGGCATGCAAAAAATTTGGTAAAACAAAAAAATATGGATCGAAACTCTTGAAGAGCATCATACACTAAGCATTGATCTCATCGCATAGCTTGGCTACAACAGCACAAGTATCAGAAGGTACCTCACAAATTCCATAGGGCTCTAGTAACCTCTGTAATGCAACCATCTTGTTAAAATCACCAGTAAGCTGGAGCACATTACAACAACTTTGTAAGAGAAAGACATGATGGAAGAAGACAATGAGGATTAGTTAAGACAGCCAAAGACAAGCTATCAATAGCTTGCGAAGACAGACAGACGAGATGAGCCATCAATAGGATGTTCATGAATGTGGAGCTCCTGCAGATCAGGTTTGACTGCTATAATTTTGCATAGCTTTTCCTCACCAAATTCAGGTTATAATCCATCCATCAATGTCTTTTTCAAATAATCCTTCAAGATTGCAAATGAAGTTGAGCTGCTATGGCTAAAGGAGTGTGCTATCTGATACACAGCCTGAAATACTCCAAAATCCGAAAGTGCAATTGGAGAAATATGTGATTGGCAATGAGAGGAGGGCTAACAACAGACTTATAAAAAAAAGAGGGCTAACAACAGTAGACGGTGACAAATTATTTAACATTTGCTCATATAATTGCAGAAATAGAACTTGCAAGCTTTCATCAGAGCATTCTTGAATGGTTAGCATTGCCCTAAAATGATCGGTCTCAACAAAATAAAAGAGGGAAGATTGGATTTTACTGGATCTTTGTTTAAGAACCAACCAGTCAAATCAAAGGTAGTCTTACAATATCGACAGACATAAACTGGGAGTGATCTTCTTCTTATCGTAATGCATTCAGGCATCCTCTTACTTCTTGAAAGGTATTGGTGCCATGAAGGTCAATTGAAAAAATTTCAGCTTTGCAGATAATTCTTATCTGCCTCTATACAGCTCAAAGTTTTTCTTTTTAAAATAAAAGGAAAAAATAACAAAACAGAGTCCTCACTCAACAGCTAAGACTGTGTTATGATAGATAGAAGATTAGATTAAAATTCCTTTTTTTCGTTTGAAGGAAAAAAATTTATGAGGGTGATTAAGCACCCAAAAGGAAATATGCTATGATGTAACAACACGATGGATGAAAATGGGTAAGAATTCTTACTTGAAGGGTTATAGTATGATCGGACACATCAACAGCTTTTGCCCGGAAAATGCTGGCAATATCAAGGACATCCCTCCTAGCGGTAGTATTCACAGCAATCTTTATCAACATAAGCTCTCTCTCTGCAAACGGCAAATGAGTTATGTCCTGCACCTGAAGAAATAACCACTTTTCTTTCAGTCAATCGTTCGCTCACACGTATAAAGCATTCGAGGGGGAAGCCCATTCATGGAATTGAGGACAACATCCACATGTAAAGTGATAATGGTGATTAAAAAAAAAAGTGATAATGGTGAGCATGTGATTAAATGGTACTCTTGGTAACTGCATACTAAGCCCAATAGTTGAGAATACTATTCATTAAAGCTTAACTTCTTTTACAATATGTAAGTTTACAAATTGGTTCAGCAGAAATCTGGGGTATGTGGATGTTTCTATTTTTGGTGTTATATCAGGCAGAAAAAGCTTATTTCGCTAAATCAAATTTGAGGCAATCCAGAATTTCGCAAACATCACCGTAACATAAAGGTCCAAGTACAAGTAGAACCTTAGATCCTGGTTGGAATGAATGATTGTCCAAATCAGCCAGAAATGTTGCTTTAATGCTAAAATTGTGATCTACGTTCTCTAATTCAGAGCTTCAAATTTCAGATTTTGATGAACATGTGGTCTTCATTTTGGGAAGTATCTCAACCAAGCCAAATATGAAAAATAAATACTTCTCTTATCAAAAATAAGATACCTTCAAGTATCGAAAGATGGATGACTAACATGACATGATTTGTTTTTGATAAATGACTAACATGACATGATAACTCTCAATGCCTCAAAATAGAGAAAGTATTACAGATTTATTGATGAAATTGAATACCCCTGACCTCATGAAGATCTATTAACTTGTGAAGTTGTTGAACCAACTTGCCAATTGAGTCATCAGTCCCAGGAACAACAGTTGTAATGCGGGAAAGTCCCTCTATTTCAGCAGGCCCCACAGCTAAACTCTGCCATAAAAAGTGGAAGTAAACCATCGAGTCGGCAAAGACCATCAAAACTAGAAACGCTAGAAAGATGCACTCCACTCGAAAAAAAAAAAAAAAAAAAATCTGACCTGAATGTTATAACCTCTTCGACAAATAACCCCAGTAACTATGTTTAGAACTCCAGGATAGTCATTCACAAGCATAGACAAAGTATGTGATCGAAGACCATTTGACTGCAGTATTACATCCACCGCATTACATTAAAAGGTACATGTAAAACAACAAGACAACAAACGTTATAATACAGCAACCAAAAACATTTTTTATACAGAATAATTAATTAAGCAAACAGTAAACTCAACCATAGTTAAGAAACAAATTGGTGTATAATTACTTATTCGCAGTTCAGTTCAGACCGCAACCCATATTTTTCGTGAAATTAAAAGAACAGCATAATAGAATTACTCAGTGAGAACAAACTGATATATTGAATACAGAGATGAAAAAATAAAGCTCATTTACATTCCTGAAAATGGAATAGAGGACCCAAATGCATGCTCATTGTTGATCATCTTCATAATAAAGCTCATCAAACTATCCCAACATTATTAGCAGATAGTTGAGTTTATCCAGGCAATATCAGCAGGAAACATAGTAATCCATTCACCAGCATTAAGGTTCTGAGTTATGATGATCCTGCTTTAGAAATCCAATAACAAAGGGTTTGACCACTCTTAAGATCAAAAGCACTGATTTAGCATATTTCATACAGACTACATATATCTTACATCTTCCTCATACAGAACGCCCCAGTGCGCATCAAGAACTTGCTTCACCGAAAATCCATCATATGGCTCTACAGGATAAACATCACCCTGTAATAACAAAACTACAACTCAAAAAATTGCAACCCAAAATTATAATGATCCAAAGTTAAACCCAACAACAGAAAACTAAAGAGTCGAAGGAGTAACAAAAAAAAAAGCAAGGCAAGAAAGAAGATCACTCTTTAGACAGGATTAGAACAAAAGTCTGATGAAAAGTGGTTGCAGAACATTTACAACTACCCTTGAACAGAGACACGAAAACATAAGACAAGGATTTGGTGACAAACCTCATAGTCTGCACATTGCAGGTAAGGCAGTAACATCGGATAGATGACAAGTTTTATCATACTATGGTACCAATATGTGAATGGAAACTTCAGCACTAATTATAATGCATCCTGGGGACAAGCAAGTAGCAAGCAGCAAGAAGGGACTTCATTTAATTCTACAACCCCAAACTTCAGCTATTATAATGCCACTAACAGTCCATGTGTTGGATCACAACTTGCTTGCAATAGGAAACATCATTTTGAAAAAAAATGAGCTACTTAGACATGCATTGTTATCAGTATCTTTTTCGGACAAAAGAAGCATCAGAAAATTTTCCAAAATATGGGAAATAAATATAAAGAATTCTATCTGAAAATTTACTTAAGCTAACTTGAGCTGGTTTTATTTACATATAGTCTAAAAACACTAGAAATTAATGCCTCAGAAATGTCTGAATCAGCTTGCAGTTAGCCAAAACATTTTTACAATGTTAAAAATCTGAGCACAAGCTGTGCTCACTTCCTCCTTCACTAGTTTCGTGCTTGATTTTCTTTTCCAGGTGTTTAGAAGAGTCTCACAAAGATCTTTCCCTTGCTTTAGTATTCATTTTGTGTTCCACAGCTGCACCATTCACTGGTTATGAGGTTCAAAATTAATTTATCCCATAAAGCAGACAGTACATCAAAGAAGCACAAATCAGGATACCATTTCATATAAGCTCCATAACTCATCCTCCAGAAAGAAAGAAGTTAATAGGTTAATAAGATTTTGAGATTATCTGGTCGCAAGCATACACAAAAGACATATAAGAATGATGTTAACCTCTTATAATTGGCATGTGAAAATGGGTTACCTGTATGGACATATGATGAGATAAAACCCTACAGCTCTCTCTAAACACTAATTTTTACACATGAAAAGAATAGATAAACAGGCTGGAGAGGGAAAAAAAGCACCCAGAGCCTCCTTGATACCACAAAAAGTACATACACTTAACGATGTACTGAATTTGCCATTAAGTGATCCATTTGAATTCTCTAAAAGAACATTAGCAGGAGTTGATCGTTCAAGATCTGGATAAGAAGCTGCAGAGAATCCCCAGAATGGAGCCGTCGCTCCCATCTTTTCCCGCCGCAAGGCAATCTATAGGTAGATTCCACTTCAAAGCTCATTACATGGGAAATACATGTCATATACTAAGGAGCACATATTTTTCTTGGTTCATGCAGAGACAGGAAAAAGAGATAGTTATGTTCCCACTCACAAGTAATCGTACAACCAGACATGATTCAAAGTTAGACCATGACTTCACTAGTGGACACATTACTTATGGCTCTTTGCAGGTAAAAGATACAAAAAAAAAAAAAGGCAATGAAAAAGTGAGGTTACTAGCCCTAGAGGCAATGAGCCACGAATCTATTTGTTATGATCATTCAACGCATGAGCTCTGTAGCATGATGATTGTCCATTCTCAGAGGATTTCTGGTTTCTACAGCAATTAAAGTGGGCTCCTTGATTAAAGCATTATTGTGTACAACCTATCAGCAGTAAATGACATGCCAGCTTAAGCTTATCCGGCCCTAGCTCTTTGGTCTTCCAAATCCCATTGCACTGTACATATAAAAGTAGAATGCTCGAAATAATTACTGTTGTTTAAGTGTCAGGTATTGCAATCACTTTCTGTGTGTTCTGGTAAGTTGAAAGAATAAACGATGCCTGTTTCTCCCCAGTTGCAAATTAAATTCATTATTACCGTTCAGGAATTGATTAACTTCAAAACAAACCAAAAAAACTAAATATACAAACAAGCACACACAGAAACAAAGAGCACACTAATATGGAGATATTACCTTTCCAGTTCTTGCAAGTTCTTTGATTCCAAATTTTCTCAAGTTTCTTTGAACAGCAACCATTTTCCCAGGGTCTCCAGTAACCTGAAAAGTCCATGCAGACTTAATTTGAATATCATAAGACTAGAAAATAATCTGATCCACGACATAAGTGTAAATTTTGAACATATTCCAGCAGGGATAAATGCTTCCACAATATGCAGCCTGGGTGATTGAAGCTTTAAAGGTCGCCTGGGTGATTGAAGCTTTAAAGGTCCATTGGGCATAGATGATGGAAAAAATACCACGATTTATATGTAATAATTATGAGTTCATACATTGCATTTACCTTCCACATGTTTGAGAAACAAACAATGAAAAAAAAAATAAAGGTTTAAGATTGAGATAGCTCTATTAGAGGTATATGCAACAATATTTCCCGACCTTAGGTCATTAAATGCTACATCAGCACTAGAGAGATATCGGAAACATATTATGCTAGATCTGTAAATTGAGAATTGTAGGCAATTGAGCACATATCAAACCAAAATTTTTATTTTTCATCAATAAAGATGGGGTGGCATATATAATCAAACCATTTGGTACGCTAAAGTAGTAACATTGTCATTGATATACAAGCTACATGCCCTCAAAGCATAACCGACTTCATGAAATGAGAGACTTAAGAGTGACACTTGACCCAGTCATGAGGAAGAGCCAAGTTGTCGTCTTTAAAGTAATTCTTAGTTTTAGCTACTTGGAGTCTCTATTCCCTATCCCTCCAGTTGTGACTTGTCAAATGGATAAGTTACAAAGAGACTTTTTGTGGGGTAGCAATGAAAATGCGCATAAGTTTCACTTGCTAAAATAGGAGAAGGTTTGTTGCCCTATTAGGCACGGAGGGTTGGGTATAAGGCGCTTGAACACTTTCAATAAGGCTTTGCTCGGGAAGTGGTTGTGGCGCTTTGCTTTCGAAAGCAACAGTTTGTGGTGGAATGTTATTGTGGAGAAGTTTGAGAGTGAGATGGGTGGGTGGAAGACCCCTCAGAGGAAAGGGACTTATGGTGTTGGTCTTTGGAGGTTTATTAGCAAAAGGTGGGATCCTTTTAGCCACTTCATCAGGTTTAAGGTGGGTCGTGGTAATAGAATTCGTTTTTGGAGTGACCTTTGGTGCGGGGAGAGACCCTTGAGATATGCCTTTCCATCCCTCTTTTCTATTGCTAGAGATAAGGATGCTTGGGTGGCGGATTATTGGGCGGGAAATTCTGGTTCGGGCACTTGGAATGTTCAGTTTGTGAGGGCAGCGAATGATTGGGAAGTGGAGGTTTTCTCGACATTCTATTCTCTCCTTTATTCCAAGTCTTTAAGGAGTGGAGCTGATGATAGGATGTGTTGGATGGGTACCAAGAACGGCATTTTCTCGTTGAAATCAATGTATGGGCTTCTCTCTTGTAGCCCCAATTCGTCTTTTCTGTGGAGACAGATTTGGAGGTCCTTTGCACCTATAAGAGTCTCCTTCTTTGTGTGGGAGGCTACACATGAGAGAATTTTGACTATTGACAATCAATCTGAAAAGAATGGGTCTTTGTTTACTTGATTGGTGTTACCTTTGTAGGTGCAATGGGGAATCCGTGGATCATATCTTTCTATATTGTGATGTCACTAGGGATATTTGGTCTCACGTGCTTAGTATTACGAATTATTGTTGGGTTATGTATTCTAAGGTGATTGAGGTGTTGTTTTGTTGGAAGAGGAAGTTCAACAACCCTAACTTCGAGAGTGTGGAGGATGATCCCTTTGTGCATCTTGTGGGTTATTTGGAGGGAGAGGAATGAGAGATGTTTCGAGAACTCTTTTTTGTCTTTAGAAGGGTTGAGGGGAAAGATGTTGAGTTCTCTTTTTCTTTGGGCTAATGCTGTTTTGGGCTCTCCTTTCTCTGATTTTTCAGATTTCTTTAGTTTTGTAGCTTGTTTGGAGTAGGTTTTCAATATAGCTCTTTGCATTGTTACCTCTTTCGGTTTTTTCAATAAATCTTTCCTTACTTATCAAAAAAAACTATATGGGTCCTGACACTCTACATCCCAAACTATTACTTTTGTCACATTTCACCCATCAACTTTTGATTTCAGACACATTGTACTCTTCGTTAAAAAAATTCATTATTTTGGAAGTAAAGTGATTTTTAGGCCTCAAAAATAATTATTTTACCCTAACAAAATATTTCCACCAAAAAGAATCTATGAGGTAAATCATAATTTCAGGAGACAATTTTTTTTTTTTTTGCTTTTGGATGGCTTGAAGTTGTGAGTAGTGTAGATTTTATAGAGGCTTTTAAAAAAGTTGTTGAAGTTTGAAAAAGTTATTGGCGTTTGTGAAAATGTATTAGAATTTATCGAAAAGTTGTTGGAATTTGTGAAAAAAGTGTTGGAGTTTGTAAAAAAATTTCAAAAAAATTTGGTGCTTGCCAAACATAGGCTAAAATAACGGAAAATTTTAATGAGTACAAAGTGTTTGAAATCTATAGGTGGTTGTGAAATGTGACAAAAGTAGTAGTTCAGGATACAAAGTGACAAGACACCATAGTTGGAAAATGGAAAACATTTTTATGTGCCAAGGTGAATCCAGAATGATTTACGATTAATTCTTGATGATATTTGGACTAGATTATTCTAAAACTTCGAATAGAATGGGGAACCACTTACTGGATTTTATGAGGTGCTTACAAGTCGATTTAGGAGTTCTACTACAAGGAGGACAAGGAATAGAGCGAGCACATGTTTCTGCATATAAATTCTTAGTGTACATAACCCAACACCATCAAAAGAATTTACACACTTTTGATAATGGAATATCAAGTTTTTGGTTAGTAGAGGAATGCCCTTATCTCTTATGTGTTGTTCAATGTTTTTTTTTTATAAGTAAGCCAATCTTATTAATAATGAGAAACAAAAGTACAAAACAACAGAGTCAACAGTACAAAAGACTATAATGAATGTGTTGTTCAATGTTAGTTAGATGACAAGATACAATTTCAAATAATAATTTTTTGGGAACTTCTACAAGAGACTTTTACCATTTTGGGATAAAGGAAATGATAACCCGAGGGTCTCTTCACTTCACTGCTAGGAGAAAAGGAAGAAAAAGTTACAGAAAATCTTAAGAAAGCACTACAAATCTCATATCAAGTGGCAAGTGATCATTGCTTCTTCCAAGTTTGGCCTATGTTCTTTATCATTAGTGGCGAAAGTTTGCCATAACTTATCCAAATAAGACTTTTACCATATTCCAAACAACTACTCGTAGTAGTTCTACTAAGAGGAGCAGCAACAACAATAAACAATAACTTTACAACAATATCATGTCTCGTAAGTGGCTTTCTGATCTTTACGCCTTTATATATTCTCGTTATCGGTGTTAGAGAATATAATTGAAATAATAAAATATATCACTTCCTATCAGCTTAAGCTTTTGGAATAAGTGGTAGATTCACATGGTATCAAAGCCAATGTCCTGAGTTCGAAACTTGACTTCACACTCTACCCCAATTTCAATTAAATATTGCACATTTTGGGCCTCCCAATTAAAGGAAAGTTCGACCCACACATGAGAGGGAGTGTTAGAGAATATAATTCAAATAATAAAATAATTGAAATGCATAGCTAAGTCTTATAACTGAAACACACAAGAAAACACTAAGTATCAGACAAAACTCACCTCAATAGTTAGCGAATTGTCGGAGATATCAACAATTTTTGCTCTGAAGATGTCTACTAACCACATGATCTGGAGATTATCGCAAAAAGAAAAGAGCATGTACTTCAATTCATTAAAATGAAAGGAAAGCCGCAAAAAAGAGGGGCTAATGATCCTCAAGTCGAAGAACCACTCCCATCAACTTAACTTAAAAATTAAACTCCCATATGAAAGACTTCATACACTTCACTCGTCGGTCAAGTGAGATTTAAACACCATGGCTCTTTTAAGAAGACCCACCTCAGAGATATTTAACATGACCAAACTACATAACTTAGAAATTAGCACACTTTAAATGGACATTCAACTATTTTACCTATTTCAATATGCCATACAACTGTTTGATGACCTTTAGTACAGCATACCAACAAAAGGGAAGATTATCTCATCTTTGCTTGCACATACCCCAAACGAATTTTAAAGAAGGCTTGTAAAGCAAAAGGAGGAAATTAAACTATAAATATGGACTGCGAATAGAAAGGCCAATGAGGCATCTTTGCATTGAAATAAGCAGACTGGGTTCGGAAATTTGTATATTAGACATATTGAAAGGGCTCAAAACATGATAATCCCACTTTATTGATGCAATGTCCATCCAAAAAAGTTATCTACAGCCCGACACACATGGTAATATCCTTTTAAGAGGGGGAAAAAAGAACCAACTGATGTACTCTTTTGCGTTCATGTGAAAGTAGTCCATCCAGATGATGTCTCAAGACAGTGGTTGAATGACCTAACTCATTACCTCAGCACGGGTCTTTGGATCTGCATTAAGTTTTATGAGCATCATTTCACGTTCTACTTGTGGCTCCCTTGAGATATCTTCGACCTGATACAAAACAAATGTTACTCAAGAAGTAAAATGCAAAAAGGAATTAAAAAAATCACTCCATTAGAATTATAGGGGAACTTAATTTTGGTGCCTAACACTTGGCCCCAAAAAAAATTGGTCCATGACATAACAAAAAAAACCAACTTAGTCCTTTAGTTTCACCCCTTTTTAAAAAAAATGGTTCTTCTATCAAGGTTCCATCTCCGAAAGGTTGATGTTGCATCCCACGGAGCTACTGAGAATATTAGGGGTTTAGAGAAGAGATTGTAATGCCCCGAGTCGCTGTAGGAATGAGAAAGAAATTGACAAGTCCTACATTGTATCCTTATTAGGTGGAATTGAACCTTATACTGACTCCAAGACAGTTCAAAAGCAACCTTGATTAATCATTTTATTTTATTGTATATTGGTTTGCACTTCCTTGGGGCACCGGAAGCTTTGTCAAAATAAAGCTATTCTCTCCCTCCATCCCTCTCCCACCAATGGCGAGGGAAGGGGGTCCCCCACCTGCTATTTTTCCTTCTTCTTTTTTTGTTTTTTTGTTTTTCTTTGTTTCTACTTAATTTCTTATTTGTCCTTTGATTTGAACGTTCTTTAGAATTCTACAGATTTCAGAAGGAACCCTAATGGCTAATGGTAAAACCACTTTTCAATAAGTGTGAAACTCAAGACTTTTTTCTTTTTGGGAAACCGAAGTAGTAATTTCTTTTCAGGCCAAAATTGTGGGGGGTCAATTTTTATTCCTCCAAGAATTTTTCATACATATCTATTAGAAAAGTTCAATCCAAGTAGTAGCAAGTTAAGAAAGCAATGTCAAAAACTCTTTAGCCCACACTGAAAAATTTAAAAGCAGCCAATAAAGATCTGCAGTACCAACACCACAACATTTAAGATTTCTAGAGAATCCTTTTGAGAGTATCAAGGGCAAGCCACAACCTTAATGACGTTTGCAAGCTTGTTCAGCTGTTCGACAACTTGTCTCAAAACCTTCTCAGTTCCAGAGACAACTATGGTAAAGAGAGCCTTGTCCTTGTTCAAACCTACTGCAAGGGACTCAATGTTGTAACCCCTCCTAGCAAACACCCCAGCAATTCGATTTATAATTCCACTCTCATCACCAACAAACACTGAAATTGTATGTCGCTGTAACCTGAAAGCAATTACGATACCACATTACAACCAGACTAAACATGGAAGTTACAGTTATGATGAAGAAAAGAGGTTCGTGAATAGCTTCTGCATATCAAGAGAAGGAAAAACACCAATGCTATCATTAATACCTCTCTTTTAAACACTTGAATGTGTAAATATACATTACAAATAGCCTTTTTTTGACAGAAATGATAATAACACACAGAAACCAGAAATAGACATCAGAAAAATATGCTTCCAATAGATCTATATAACCACCACATGAAACTCGAGAGAGCTTTGAATCATTCTTGCTCTTTGATCAGAATCCTATACAACCAAAATTTCATGCACGTTCATTTTACCCCAGAGTTTCACCTAGTGCAGTTGCACCAATGACTCCTGACAATCAGCAAAAAAAAACAGAGAGGTAAGAAAGTGGTCATTGTCAATTTATAACTTCTTGACTTCCCTCCATCTCTGTGTCCTTTCACCAATCTCATTTTGTAAGTACACCGCTTCACTTGGTGCGCAGCGTCTTATAACATAAAGTGTCCAGAGACAATTCATATAAACTGACCAAACACTACTACCACCCATTTCCAGATATATTCACTTTCTTCCTTTAGATAATGGTACATTTGATCTGAATCACATTAACCTCCATACACCCATTTCCAGATATATTCACTTTCTTCCTTTAGATAATGGTACATTTGATCTGAATCACATTAACCTCCATATAGTGAATCTATGAACCAAGATACAGAGAATTATTACCCTTGTTACCAGGCCATCAAGCTCCGATAATCATTGCGTGGAAGTACGAACAATTTACCATAAATATTTTAATAGAAAAAAAACTTCCACAATCAAATTATACGAGCGAAATTACAACTGAAAGGAAAATTGAGGAAAAAAAACAATTATCTAAGAAACAAAGTCCAGCAGTAGAACAGTTGCGTGAGGCAACTAATTCTGCCAAGTGAGCAAAGAAAGCCCTCGTAGAACTACAAGAACGCCAACAGAAAAAGCAACTCATTGAAACAAGCGCACGTATATATTAATCTGCATAATGTAAAGCTTCATAGCCACATGCAGTGGGGTAAAGCAAACCCAGAAATGGGCAAACAAAGATCAGAGAGATCTAGACAAAAATAAGGTCAGAAACTCACTTAGACCGAGTCAGGGGAGGTGTGGACTCGCTCAAGGACACTGCATTTTCATTGCTAGCAGCAGAGACCTCAAGCTTCTTGAACTCAAAAGTCCTCCATTTGGATGGTCTCAAATGCCCAAAATCCAAGCTTCCTGAAAACCCATGCCCCAAATGCACTCTCAAAAGTGGGTTCAGCTTCTGGGTCCGTAAGGGTGCTGGGCAATGTGTTACAGCCGCCATGAGCAACTCCTCGTTTCAGAATGGGCGGGCCGCGGGGGAGAGAGAGACAGAAACTCACCGATATGTACCACTTTATCATATTACATTACATGAAGGTGCCACGTTTTGTTGCCATAGCTACATACAAAAGTCGTTGTCAGTTTTTGCTCACGTTGTTTTTGCCTGTTTATTGTTTTCTTTTTTCCAAGCTCGATTCACAGAATAAAGCGTAAAGCCGGACGTTGCACACTTGCAATTGCACCGCCGGCCGCCGCATATTTTGACTGGAGCTTTTGTTACCTCTTCAGCACTTTTTATACCAGAGACGAAAATTTAAATTTAAGGTTATGTATGGTACTAAATTTTTTTATCTATTTTAATAAATAGTTTTTAAATTTGAAATTGATCATAACAAATTTAACATTTATATTTTTATCAAATAAATCTTTTTAATTAAATTTTTTTAAAAAAATAATAAAACAAACTAAATTATTTAATTGCTTAAAAAATTAAAAAAAAATTACAAGTCACATGATTTTAATTTTGAGTAAAACTTGTCAATTTACAATTAGAACTAACATATACAATTAAAACTAACATAATGTTAAATTTGATAATAAAATTTTAAAAGAATGATTTCTTTAACAAAAATTATAAATTCAAGATTTCTATGATCAATTTGAGAAGCAAAAGACAATTAGTTAAAAGGGGTCAAAACGTAAGGACGAATTGAGTACTTAACCCAAATTTAATGCAACTCACGTATACATAAATATCCATAATACTTAATATTACTTCTATTAGTCATATAGGTTCTTCCATATTTAACTTATATTGTTTATATCTTAATTAGATTAAATAATTTAAGAAGAAAATTGAAAAAGATCTCAATTGGTTAAGATCTATCTTATGAATTTTTGAATCTTAATGCAATTTGAATTATCTTCAAAGTTTTCCTTTTTTTTCTCAACTTTTATTTGAGAATGGCGGAATTTTGGTTCAGATTCTCAAGCTTTTAACGCACTCTTGTAGGATGTGCAATGTGATTCATGTTGTAGGACTTCTTCCTTCATTTATGCTCTTTAGTATTGAAACAAAATATTGAGCTCAAAGTTTAATTGTTTTACTCCAAAAGAAATATTTGCTCGCAAGACAAGGCTAAATTACAATAAACCTCCCAAAATGTACCACGTATTTTCAAAAGTTTCCCTAAATTATAAGTCATGTCCTAAAATCATGTTTTCATTGCGATTTCATCTCAAAACTAAAGAAATCATTAACCCATATAAGTTTCCTTCCCACTTGACCCGCACACCGTCCTCTCCCGGTTAAACATACGTTCCCGAGAGTCATAACTCTCGATTTTATTTTATTTTATTTTTGGCAATATCAATAGATACTTGAAATCATGAAAAACAACATTTAGCATAGGCTAAGGGTTAGTATCTAGGAAAAAAACGTAATGTTTCAGTGCGACATAATTCTACTTTTAACAGAGGAGAGGGACACATGAGGGTCTTGTGTGACAAAAACCATCGAAGTTAATGGAAATGGTTAATGACCATTTTAGTCCTTGAGTTTTATGTCATTTATCAATTTGGTCCCTGAGTTTCAAATTTGGTCACATAAGTCCTTACGTTATATTCATTTATCGATTTAGTCCTTCCGTCCAATTTCGTCTCCTCCGTGTACAGTCATCTAACTGTAGACACGTCACTCCCAATAATATCGCGACACGTTGACGAATTTGAAAAAAAAAATTGAACAGGGTGGCTCCCGGCCACCCTTCTCGGGGGTGGCTCGCCGTGGCCGCGAGCCACCCCAGCCAGCTACGAGGAGCCCAGATGGGCCAGATCTAGGCTCCCTCGCGGTGGTGGCCACCCTGCAAAGGGGAGCCACCCCCTACAAATGAGAGCACAGTTAGGCTCCCAGGCGTCTGCGAGGAAGCCCAAATCTGCGCTGGCCGGGGTAGCGCTCGTCGCGGAGGGTGGCCAAAGCCACCCCGGCCAGCGTCGAGGGAGCCCAGCTCTCGCGGACGCCGGGAGCCCATATTTGGGCTCCATTCGCAGGGGCGGCTCCCCTTTGCAGGGTGGCCACCACCGCGAATGAGCCCAGATCTGGGCTTCTCGCGGCCAGTCTGGGTGGCTCAGGGCCAGGACGAGCCACCCTCGAGAAGGGGTGGTCGGGAGCCACCCTCTCCTGGCGAGCAGGCTGGTTCCCGACCCTCTTCAAAGTTTTTTTTTTCAAATCTGTCCACATGTCGTGATATTATTGGGGGTGACGTGTCTACCGTTAGATGACTGTACACGGAGGAGACGAAATTGGACGGAATGACTAAATCGATAAATGATAACCTAAGGACTTATGTTACCAAATTTGAAACTCAGATACCAAATTGATAAAGAACATAAAATTCAGGGACTAAAATGGTCATTAACCCTAACAGAAAAGTTGGGTTTTGGAGATGGGGATAGAATAGCAACGAAAATGGATTTGGAAGGTGAATTTCAACAAGTTATTATTTATGGACTTTTTAATAATAGGATGTTAGTTTGTGTGGGGTTTATTGCAACTTACCCCAGAAAAAAATTACCCTAAAAACAAAAACATTGAACAATATATACTTTTCTCATCGTACTAATGACTAGCTTTTTACTCATCAAAGTAATTAACTCTTTCAGAACTTATAAAATTGAGAATAATGTATTAATAAATTAGAAATTATCGAACGTTCTTTTATTGTAAATTAGAGATACCAACTTCCGTCATTTATAGTACCCTCTGCTAAAACCACAATTCTAAGAAAAATGTAGATAAGTTTGTACTAGAGTTTAATATAATTGCCTATGTTTGGTTACAAGTTATTTAAAAACAATTTTCCTTCTTTTATGTTTCGCAACCTTTCCAACTGTTTTTTTTTATCCCATTTTATATAATTTTGTAACAATCCCACATTGGTTGGGGAATAAAAGTAATGCCTTAATATAAGCTTGGAGGCACCTCCACTTGGTAAGCCGGTTTTTCAAGGTGTGAATCTCCAAGCTTATGTGGGTTCATTACAAATGGTATCGGAGCCGGTTGTGGGCTCTTGTTCTACCCCGCCACAACGCCTACGGAGTGGCCGGCCATGGATCCGGTGGTACGGGCACGACCCTAGTCCAAGGAATAGAAGGCACGGCCATGGATCCAGTGGAACGGGCATGACCCCAGTCCGGTGAATAGAAGCCCCATGGTGCTCAACCAACGTGGGCGTTGGTCTTAAAGGGTGGTGGTATGTAACAATCCCACATTGGTTGGGGAATAAAAGTAATGCCTTAATATAAGCTTGGAGGCACCTCCACTTGGTAAGCCGGTTTTCCAAGGTGTGAATCTCCAAGCTTATGTGGGTTCATTACAAATTTTCAAAACAAAAGTATATATTTCTTCTGCTCTTCCACATGTCAGAAAAAAGATAGTATGAGCACAATAATAGGAGGTCCAGAGTGTGAATAATCAGTCAAGAACAACGTTTTCTTTCTCTTTCTTTACTGTCTTTTGCCACTTATTTCCATTCATTAGCACGGCTGCGCGCGTCCAACACCATATAGATGGCAAATTGTCGCAAACATTATTCATGTAGTTATAAAATTTTGGGCTCAAAAATTTCCAACAAAATAAATATACTTCAAAATTTTCAATTTTTACACACACTTTAAACTTTTCACAAACTCTAATAAACTTCAACATTCAAAATATTCTCAAAATTTCGGTAAATAAATATTACCTTTATGTTTTTATTTTGGGCTCAATACAATCGGCATTTTGCTCGTCGATAACGAGTTGGGAAGGATTTTGGCAATGTGGCCTTGGGCAGAGATGGGATCGAAGGCAGTGTCAACGCTGGGGTGGAGCGGCTGGTGTATCCAAGAGGTGACGAGCTGCTAAACTTGTATCAGCGCTACAGAGTAACAACACCATAGTCATAGACAGAGAGAGAGAGAGGTGTTCAACTTCTATTGACCAAGTCAGCCTTAAACCCGACGTTTATCGTTTGAATGGGGTAGTTTCGTATTTTCACGTGGGATGGGTATCACGTGCTAGTAACGTGCAACGGAAAAAGTGCAAGTTGACGTCAAAATTGAGTCCAATACCGAATTGAAACGCGACACATAGATTGTGGTGGTTGTTTGTAACGAGTTCGAGTTTAGAGAGGGTTTTGAGATTTGGGTGTAAGTTTTTGGGGGGAAAAATATAATTAACACACAAAACATTTACTTGGAATTTCATTAATTCTTTTAGAATATTATGAATGCTTTGGTTTGACATGGAATCACGAATTTATGAGCAAATGATGAATGATGAAACGTTGTTCAATATTGTATTAATTATGCAAATGATTGATCATCAATGATTGCATTTATATCATGAATCATTATATGGATCAAGGCCGAAAAATGGAACCCAAACCTACCCGAAATTGTTTTTGAGATATGGGTGACGGTACCGTTCACTATGGGGAGAGTGTAACACACCGCTATAAGAAAAGAGTGGGATCTCATGGGGCAAAATGCCTAAAGGAAAGAGTCCTAGTGTAAGTGGCACGAGAAAAGTCCCAGAGGAGATGAGAGATGCACAACCCACTTTGGGGGATAGAACAGAGATAAGGTCAGAAACACCTCAAACCCAAAGGAATAGATGAAAAAAGGGGTGCACGACATCTTTGCATTGCACATACATCGATGCTTGTCTTGACTTTATGAAATTGATGAAGCATACATTTCTCACCGCTTTGCTATATTTGACATATGTTATTGCATTGCCATGTTTATCACGTGTTTTAATTATTGTCATGTCCCCTACTGACCTTACTGAGTCCTAATGACTCATCCCATCTTTTATTTTGTTTGTTGGTGCTTAATTTATTAACAAGATATGAAGTTATTCGACGACTAGCAGATTCTTAACTTAGACCTTTTATGTTGTGGTCCTGTACATCCAGGTAGGGGTCTTGAACTCCTTTAAGATATAAGTGGAGCACACTCCCTACTGGTACCTCAAGGACCCTCCCATGTCAGGACCTGTAGATTTTGGCTTAGTTGATGCACTGGCAGAGCCGGTAGTTCCCTATCCCTCACTACCGGCCCCGCCGGTGGAACCTAGTCGAGCAATGCC
Source organism: Myrica gale (assembly GCA_963930655.1). Taxonomy (NCBI): domain Eukaryota; kingdom Viridiplantae; phylum Streptophyta; class Magnoliopsida; order Fagales; family Myricaceae; genus Myrica; species Myrica gale. Next base: position 10,335,776 of record OZ005610.1, on the reverse strand, counting down.
TGGAGACAGCGTAGTGGACCTCACCACTGATAGTGATGAGGAGTAGTTTAGTTAGGTTTTTCCCTCTACGTCTATAATAGTTTTCCCAAATATGTATTTTAAACACTTTTTATTTTTACTTTGTAATATCATGGTTGTATAGGCTCACTCAGTTATAGTGTACTCACGTTTTTGTAAACTAACCCTTTTTATTGTAGTGCTCGAGAAAGATGTTTTGGTTCCCACAATACATTTTACTTATAAAATTTCAGATTATTACAAAGTTTCATTCACTCCCATCTATTTCCTAAACCAACTATATTATTTGTAAACAGCTTGGCCTTGTAATAATCGTTATTAAAGTTTTGACAAGATTTCCAAATTCTCGACAAGTACCCTATATTTTCAAAAGTCTTCCGCTGAATCCCTCTAGGGCAAAATAGTTTTTTTTTTTTTTTTTATCACCAAGTGTAATTGTGTGTCGTAATCCTTGCATTATGTGAATACTATTACTATAAGTGAGCCTAGGAGGTAAGTACGAGCACGATGCGTGACATTGAGTATTTCGGGAAATAAGGCCTAAACGGTCCCAAAAATGTGGCTTAAAATATTACCGAAATTCCGACATTTGTTTTCGCTAAGTCTGGTTCCAATTCCAGCAAGTTTGACAATAGCCCTCAGCGAAACCAAATTCCATTTTGGGCATATGATATTTAGCAGACCGGATGATAGATTTCAAAGTTTCGGTTTTGAATCCGACTTACACACCTAATATAAACATATTTAAAAAAATCACTCCAATTAAATCTCTCTTCATTTTTTCACCAATTTCTAAATTTTTGGTCAAATAAAATAACTATAAAATTAATCACTCTTCCACCATCTCTTTTTATTATAGTAAATATAAAAAATTCACTCAAATCAACTACTTTTTCACTCACTCTCTTTCAAACACCACCTAAGTAATCCTAAATCTCACGCATAACAGGAGTACTAGTTGTCTACAACATTGTGGACTGCCACAAAATAGTTCTTGTTAGATCATGAACTGACCTGTTTTTATGCAACCATGCTATGAACTATCGATCAACTAACTAACACTTGTTGCCTTTATCCTACTAGGCTAAGTAGACAGTTCATAAGTTATAGTGTAAAGTATATTTTTGTTAGACCTATTATTGGTCTTCTACGTGTATTACCAAAGTTTAAATGTATATTCTCTACAGAGATTTGGTTATCACCATTTTACCTAACAATCTATTTTTCTTTTCTAATAGAAGGAATCAATATAAAAAAATAATAATAATTTCAACACTTAATGCCCATAAATTCAAAGGTCCAAACTAATATTCCCTCATAAAAGGAGAATATTCTGCTCAGTTCAAACAAACAAAATTGGCGTCAAGGTAATTGGTCCGCTCCAGACGATGGCACCTCCCTTGCGTCTACAAAATTCCAACCCCTCATATGGATAGCACACAATACGTATCGCATATCTTCACCCTTCATCGGATTCTAATCACGATTCAGTTATCGGTCAGATACTGTTTCAACGATTGTTAGCCTTTGTGCATCTCACTCATACATAAGGGTATCGTACACGTATAAGTACCTAAATCCGCTCACTTTGGCAACGACGCACGCCATGGCACTTTCTTCCCCTTTCTTCTGTCTCGCTGCTGACTCAGCCACTCTTCTTCTACTTCTTCTTCTTCCTCTGTCTCTCTTCTCTCAGCAACTGTCATTACATCGTCTCTCCCCGGAACTCTCCCGTTCTCTCTGTACACCTCTGTCTGATCGATCTTATTTGCCGGGAGCTTCGGATGGTAAGTTTCGTACTTGACCCAATCGCCTTCTTCTCTCGTAGCATTTATTGCTTCAAACATTGTGCGTGCGCACTTTTTCGAGTATCCGGTTCGACTTTGCTCCGTGGCTTTATCTGATTGTTCCCATTGTTAAAGCAAATACGCCTCCACATGTGTGTGTGTGAGAGAGAGAGAGTGTGACTGTGTAATGGTTTGACTGGTTGAAACCGAACTTTTTTAGATGCTCTCTTCTGTCCGATAATTTGGTTTGTGATTGTATTCTTCTTCTCCTTCCACTGATGTTGATGATGATGACGACAATGATAGCAATGAAGGCGACGATGATGCCGATTTTTGTTGAATTGTCACTTTGATTGCGGCCTTTATATATATGTGCTTGGCTGCGGAGGAAGTGGAGAACAAGATAGCCACCATTTTGGGTTTTCAATTTGTCGTTTTTACGGTTTTGACTATTTGGGATGAGAGGAAGTCTAAAGAATTCAAGCGTTGTATAAATTTTGTCTGGAGCATGAAGGCGCAAAATGAGTGTAGATTTATACTTGTCTTTTATTTTATTTTGTTATGTTTTGTTACAGTTCTTCTTATTCTAATTCATCTATGAGCATGGATTTTGAATCATGTAACTATGATTTAGAAATTTGTTTTTGGCGTGTATGACTGGGGGTGTGTGTCAGGCAAAAGTGGTTCAATTACCCCTTGGTAGTTCATGCAAACTCCGATAGTTTAAGCAAGTTATGTCAATAAGTTTGAATTTAGACCTGCAATATACAGGAATCAGAGAGAAAATGTATATGGTGAAGAGGCCCTATGCCACTACTTTGCTGTTTTGAATTCAATTTTCATTATGGGAACCCCACAATGGAAAATTTGAGATCAATGTTCCTATTTTTCTCTCTGCAATCAAAGGGAGCATAAATGAATAAAAAACAACTTGAAAAGGCATTGGATTTTTTTATCATTTATTTTGCTCAATATAGTTAATGAAACCACATATAGTCGGTGGAAGTGAGAGTGTCTAGTTCCTTAAATTTATTGAAGCTTCAGTAGTATTTTTATTGTCGAACTTGTTGATAGTCTGGTATTGATGGGTTATTGCTCCATTTTATACAGGCTGGCTAAGTCAAGTTATTGCATGCAATACTTTACCATTTTCCTCTTCGTAGAGGGTGAATATCGTACTAATGGCTTCAAGAGCAATCTTGCGAAGAAAGAAAAGCCTTTTCAATTCCCTGAGTCAATCCACCCGCTTGATTCGAGGTTTCCCAAGTTTTGAGCAAACAGTAACAGTAACATCAACATCTAATGAATTAGTGAGTTCAAGTCATCCCCTTGCGGCTACTAATTATAGAAATGGTGGAGGTTTATCTTCAGCCATCAAGGATGGGTTACAGGATGGATTACCTGGTCTTTTAGTAGCTGAATTTCAAAGGAATAATTCCTTTGCTATTCCAACTTTAAGTTTTCGAAATGGAAGAGTGGCTTTCACCCCATCTTTGGGAGTTCGGTGGATCTCTCAATCTATATCCCATGCTTCTGCAGCCCCAGCAGGTAAACCTCAAATGGCTGGCGGCATTGATGAAAACGAAATAAAGGTTGCTAAAAGGATAAAGGAAGCTTCACCGGAGGAGTGTGATCAAGCAGTTGAAGGTTTGAGTACCGTTAAAGCCATAGCTAAAGCTAAGCAGATGCAAGAATCACAGAAGACTAGCGAATCTCTTATGACCAGAGTATGGGCTAAGCTTCTGGGAATCGGTCCTGCTTTAAGAGCTGTTGCCTCCATGAGCAGGTTTAGAACTATTATTATGCTGTGTTTGATATAATTTAACTTGCTTCGCAATGGACCGTAACTGTATCTCCAGGCACTCTGGTGTCCTCTTATGTAGAGCATGTACTCATTTGGGTGTTATAATAATAGGGAGGACTGGGCTAAGAAGTTTCGTCATTGGGGGGATGAATTTAAATCAACATTGCAGCATTATTGGTTGGGTATAAAACTACTTTGGGCTGATGTTCGGATCAGCTCAAGGTTATTAGTGAAGGTTGCAAAGGGGAAGACTCTTTCTAGAAGGGAGAGACAACAATTAACACGCACCACAGCTGATATTTTCAGGCTTGTTCCTGTTGCAGTATTTATTATAGTTCCATTCATGGAGTTCTTGCTGCCAGTATTCCTGAAATTATTTCCCAACATGTTACCATCAACCTTCCAGGACAAGATGAAAGAACAGGTAAGAGTTGTGATGTCTGTCACATTCTTAGTTTTGCAGGACAGTGAGTCGACCAACCTTGGTTTGTTATTCACTTTTTGTTTAGCTCTTTAAATTATGATCAATCGTTGAGCTCTTTAAAATATTATTGATTGATAACGTTTATTAGTTGGTGGTGCCCATGCTTTTCAACCTTGCATTGTAAATCAGTGAGCTCTAGTTCACTGCCCCTGCGGCTTTGCTGCGACAAAAGTATCTAGTTTATAGGGTGCCTGAGTATTGGTTTTACTGCATTTTCTGAGGGATCAAAAGCCTAAATAACATGTTGGATTTTAGATATGCCTTGGTAATGGATTCTTCCTAAGAGAGTTCAGCTATTTGTTACTGCCAGGACTCTTTGGGTATCTTCATCTTTTACTTACTCCAGTTAGTTATGTGGAAATGGTTATAGGGTTGATTACCCTTCCTTTAGCTACTCAGATGTTTCAGTTTGCAAAGTTTTAAAAGTTCAAAGAGCACAGACTAGCCATGGAGCTTGGATATGGTTTGTTTTTTGTTTTCTTTTTTCCTTCCAAATCAATTGTTACTGAACTTTCTAAGTGGGAGAACACTATTTCCTGATTATCAGCTCAGACACTATCATACAATTTCTGCCTTCAGAAGAATTCAATAATAAAAAATAGGAAAAGAAGTACAAGGAAAAAACACTCATCTTTGATTGGCAACACACTACCATGGATTTGACAAGTATTGATATTCAGAACAGTCTAAAGGTGTTCTAAAGGTGTGCTTGGATGCCCTTTTGTGGACTTCGATGATTTTCTTCGCTTTCTTGCTTGTTTGGATTAGTGATGTCGGTATAACCTTTGTACTGTTTTCACTCTTTCTAATGAGATTGGCTTATTTATCAAAAAAAAAATTATGTTTGAGCAATACTGAAAATCTGATGTTTCATGGACATTAGCAGTTATAATGTTAGTTCTACAGGTCATGTCCTTACGAGACCAATGAATTCTTAGTTGTTTATCTTTTTCGGTATTTGCAAATTTCAGAAGGTTAAACAGACCTTAGTGAAATAGTGAACCAGTTATCCAAAAAATTTGCCATTATTTTCCAAACAGCTGGTAAAGAAAATATTTATCTGTATATGTCAGTAACATAAGTAAACTTGTCGGGGCTATTTTGAGAAGAGAAAGCTAAACTAGTCACATCATTAATTCGAAATCGTTAGGTACTTAAGATATCAGCAGATTGTTATGCCTAATTGCTTTTCTTGTGTCCTGCTCTCATTCATTACATTCAAAAACTGAAGTGATGTGCCTGCAAGACTAGCACACTCAAAGAGATATGCATGCATGTGTATGTGTGCATCCTTTGGAGAATGTTGGTTTCAGCATTATCCATGATATCAGCAGCATTCGAGGAGATTTTAAAGGAGGATCTTGGTTTCCATTAAAATTGATTAACCTGCAGGAGGAATTGAAAAGGAGGCTAAATGCGCGAATGGGATATGCAAAGTTTCTTCAGGAGACGGTGAAAGAAATGGCAAAGGAGATCCAAGTCTCTCGAAGTGGAGAACTTAAGAAGACAGCGGAAGATCTTGATGAATTTATCAACAACGTAAATCATTTAGATTAACAAGGGACATGGAGTTACTCTATTATTCCTCATCGGTGATATCTTATGCTTGTTTTGGCACTGTGTTCTGAATAGGTTAGAAGAGGGACCCGTGTTTCCAATGATGAGATTTTAAGCTTTGCCAAGTTATTCAATGACGAGCTTACTTTGGATAATATCAGCAGGTTAGTGTCTCTGTTATCATTATTTTTTTTTTGTAAAATCACGGCCCTTCAGTTTATGACTCTCTTGGTTATCAAATGTCTTTTATGGTTATTGGGGTTTTGGTTAACACTGCAGTATCTGACAAAGGTGTCCGTTTTTGTTATTGAACACAGGCCTCGGTTAGTAAACATGTGCAAATATATGGGTATGTTGCCATATGGAACAGATGCATATCTACGATTTATGCTTCGAAAAAGACTGCAACAGTAAGATCTATTTGGTTTTCAATCCCCCTTCCTGTGCTTTTTCTGTTTTTTGCTAGCATGCTTGTGTGTCATGGATCTAGGCATGGGGCTCTCAGTTTATGTTATGTGGTCAAAAGTAAATGAGTGGCCTTGAACAAATTGTTTACCTATTAAGGATGTGTTTCTCTTGAGGTAGTATGTTTTCCGGAGAATATTTTCAACTTGTTCAAGTGATTGGTGAGGATGAAAATCGCTGGTCAACCAAAATTGATCTTCATAATACTGAATGTTTTCCTTCGTACTCTATAAAACAATTTTTGGCTAACCGAAAGTGAAAGTCCCTCAGATGAGGATCCCTCAGAAGTTCTATTGTATCCTGACGGGTACATTTCTTTAAATCCTACACATTATTTGTAAAATATACTGCAAGGATTTTGCCACATCAATACTTTCACTTTCATATTCAAAATTTCTATGTGCTAAACATAGTAAATGCTGACGTGATAAATGTTTAGATCTCAATGTTAGAAATATTAACATCTCAAAGATCAAATTTGAAAAGGACTGCTATTATTAAAGGAATTTACTGGGTAAAATCCCTTAAGAACTCTAGAGGATCATGCTCCCACAAAAAAAAAAAGAAATTGAAATCCATGCCACTGTGCCTACCATTGTGCTACACGCCTCTGCTTGCACAACCTCCTAATCTCATTGGAACTTGAGCATCCTCAGGTCCTTTTCCCTCATATAAGGATAGAAAGAAAGTCAATGAAAGCAACAATGTTCATGACCAAAATCATATATACCAAGACATCACAGCGCTCAAATGTTCCCTCTTGTACACCTCTGGCAAGTCTTCTTCCAAGAACGAACTGTCTTTGTCTTCATTCAACGTCTTTGCTAGCAACTCGGACTAGAGCTGACCATACTTGGGACCTGGCCTTATTGCCTCTCCTACTTCTCTAGCAAGTCCTTCAGCCTTCAACCTGTTCTTGGCCCTCAACAAGCTTGACTTCCTTTGAAGCAACGCATTTGATTTATGTCTCATCACCTCTCACCTGAATTCCCCTATGAATCACTTCTACATTTTCAAATCCATGTCTACGGAAATCTCACTGGACGCCCTCTGTTGGTGTAGGGAACTCACAAATCAGCTTCGACAGTGGGTCCTCTATCACCTACCCAATTCACACAAAACTAGAACACCATTCCCATTATTAATGTTATTCACTCAAAAAGTTTAGTCAGTAATGTTGCTGTCATGGTAGTCATCTTTCAATAAGTTTGCATGTGCTTTTGTGGGAACTTATTATGGTGGGTGAAGAGGGTAGATAATTAAATTTGCATTTGTGGCTCGATTGCTGTTGTGTATTGGTGAGTAAACATGATTTTCATTCCAACAGAACATTTCAAAAGTCATTTGGTAATTATTTTCCAAGTCTCTATCAAACCATGAAAAAAGTTAGTAAATTTTCCTCAATATATTTTCCAGCGAATGTATTTTCCTATTTTCCCTATCTGTTGTCGAAACAAATGTAGCTTACGATTGAACTGAATACATGCCTTCATGGTTAACCTTTTCTTTTCTCCATGGTGTTACATAGTGAGAAATAAGGACATAGGGATATGTTTTGTCTTACAGGAGAAGACTAGAATAAACTTTTTAGCAGTACTCTTTTTCAATTCTTTTGGAGGAAATTTTGAAGGGTTTCATGTTTTTATTACCATTTTTGGTGACTGAAGATTTCAGAGTAGGATTCTCAGCAGAAAAGTTTATGCTTGGAATAAAAACTCTTCTGGTCTATATGGTTTTGTCTTGGGTGTGTTTGGGAGATGAGTCTCATTTCAAATTTTTGTTTTGAATCGATTTGTTCATACCAAACATGTTTAAGACCTAAAAAAACCCTTTCAATGTTCTAAAATTTTTCATCTACTCATTTCCCTTGATTTCAGTGATGATACACACAAAAACATAAACTACTTTCATGTCCTGCAAATGTTTTCTCTCATAAAGGTTTTCTTTCAAAAATGTTTTCAGTGCACCATACCACTTCCACAAACTTCAACGTAATATATTGAAATTTTCTATTTCCAAACATCCTTTCTACTGGTCCCACCAATATGAAGAATACCTAACAAGACTTAACTCAATTTTTTTTAATTATACAACAGTCCGAAGAATTTTCCTTTTCCAAACGTTTATTTTCCTTTAATTTGGTTTTTGTTTAGATGTTATACATATTTCACGTTCTTAATATTATTTACTGCTTCTTCTATTAGTTTTTTCTTTCAATAAAATTGCCTTACTTATAAAAAAAATATTATTTACCATCAAATGCTAAAAATATTGGGCATATTTGATTGGATAGATGAATACATTACAAAAACTTGCTGAAATATTTGCATTACACCTAACTCTTCGTGCTTCTAGAGAAGAAGAAAAAAGAATAAGAAACACCTAACTCTTCACGTGTTATAAAAAAGGCTGCCTATACATTAAAGAAGTTCCCTTTGCCATTCTGGGATTCAACAAAAGCGAAGAGGGAGGGATAAACAGAAACTTCTTATTCTTGTGTAACAGGTTGAGATTTCCTGTTATGAAGTATATTATGGCTTTTCGTTTGGCAGGATCAAGAATGATGATAGGTTAATTCAAGCTGAGGGTCTGGAGTCCCTTTCAGAAGCAGAACTTCGTCAAGCCTGTCGAGATCGTGGAATGCTTGACTTACCTTCAGTGGAGGAAATGTGTCAACAGGTCTTGACCGTACATCTTATCTCTTATTTTCAATGACTGACTAAAAAGTTCTTAACAAAGTCTTTTTTCTTAATTGATATCCTCTGTTCATGGTACTTACATACATCAGCCTGCAACTGTCCTTCTGCTTTGATCCAATTTTTTGCTCGGAGCTGGTTAAAGAGCTAATTGTCTTGACTTGCTGTGTGTGCCTAGCCTGGCCCTATTCAATGCATTGTGAAGCAATTTGATTGCAACTCTTCCCTGTTATTACCCTCAAGGACAATGTGATTCCAAACCCTTATGGGATTCTGAACTTAATTGCTCTTTGAGCATCTGACTGTCATTAGGACGTCTGCAATGACCTCATTAAAAATTTAAATAGTGACTTTGTGTTGAACTTGCACTTTCCTCTTCATAAAACACAAAGCATCTTCTGAAGCAGTGAGAATGATTTCTTATTGACACATTGAGCACACATCAAGAATGCTACTTACTAACAGCTTTGTGACTCCTATAAAATGCCCAATCCTATTTTACGACCCTGAACCTCTTCTGATGTCTGAGATTTATCTTTTATTATTTTTGAAGATGCCAAGAGAAATTTTGATGTGTTCATTGCCAATTTTTTGTTATATTGCTCTCCTTATAGAAGGTACAAGAACGTTTCTCCTTATTCAGGCATGTAAATTCTTCTATCTGTTTGCAGCTTCGTGATTGGTTGGATTTGTCACTCAACCACTCTCTTCCGTCTTCCCTATTGATTCTTTCTAGGTAACTTAATAACTGTTCCTGTTTATGAATGTTCCAAGATACAGAATCGCTTAAAAATTGCTTGATTGCTGTCTGGTACACTATGCAGAGCCTTCTCGGTGTCTGGTAAAAAGCCAGAGGAAGTTGTTCAAGAGGCAATCTCCTCTCTGCCAGATGAGGTGGTGGATACCGTTCAAGTGACAACTCTGCCTTCTGAAGATACTGTTTCAGAAAGGAGGAGGAAGTTGGAGTTCCTAGAAATGCAGGAAGAAATGATCAAGGTTAATTATACTATGCTTTAAGACCTTTTACCAGTTTGAGTGACATTTTGTGGGGCTAGAAAATTGCTATTTCCTCTATATATATCTAGGTTTCTTTATTGCTCTTTTGTGGACGTAATATGCTAGAGGCCAAATTTTTCCCATTGAAGTTATGTTACTAGTACTTATACAGTTGTGCTTCAAACTGTTCTTGAAATTGAGGACTATAAAATATCAGGATCTGTATGTGCCTGTCTGAGACACATCAATCATCAATCATAGTATGAATACATCCAAGGGCTTTACTGTATTGTAAAGCCCATTAGTGTGCAAGGATCATGTAATTCTCTTGCCTTGAAACTTTTTTTTTTGATAAGTAAGGCAAATTTATTAATAGAGAAAGAAAAAAGAAGAAACAGTACAAAGGACTATACTGAGACCTCTAACTCATACATGCAAGGAAACTAATAAAATAAAAAAACTCCGAAAAGGGAGAGCCCAACAAAGCATTCACCCACAAGAATAAGGTCTGCAAAAAATTTCCTCTCAAACCCTCCAAGGACACAGTCACACCCTCAAAACATCTCTCATTTCTCTCTCTCCATAAATTCCACCAAATACAAGGAGGGATCACTCTCCATAAAGCTAAGGCCCGAGGGTCTTTAAAATCCTTATTCCAGCACATTAAAACATCAGCTATCTTCTGAGGCATCACCCAATCGTAGTTCATTATAGAAAGCACAAAGGACCACAAATCCCTAGCAAACATGCAGTGCAGCAAAATATGCTCAGCAGACTCCCCATCACTTTTGCAAAGATAGCACCAATCAAGCACATACACTTCCCTCCTTCTTAACTTGTCAGTAGTAAGGATACTACCATGGGTGGCTTCCCAAACAAAGAAAGACGCCCTAGGCGGGGCCAAAGTCTTCCAAATCTGTCTCCAAGGGAAGCTCTCATCAAAATCCCCAACAAGGCACGAAAACCAAGATCTCACCGAAAAAATTCCATTCTTGGATCTCCACCATCTAATCTTATCTTCAACATGACTCCTCAAAACTTTGGAGTAAAGTAAAGAGAAGAGAGTCGAAAACTCCTCCAACTCCCAACCATTAGCCCTCCTAACAAACTGAACATTCCACGAAGAACTCTCAGAATCCCTCTCCAAACAGTCCGCCACCATCGCATCCTTATTGTAAGCAAGAGAGAATAAAGAAGGAAACATATCATTTAATGAACTCTCACCGCACCAACGATCCTTCCAAAAACGGACTCTGAGGCCACTACCCACCTCAAAATGTATGTTCTCAGCAAAGAATCTCATCCTTTGCTAATAAACTTCCAAAGACTAACACCGAAAGGGCCATTTCAAACGAAAGTGTTCCACCCACCCGAATCACAACCATATTTGTCCATGATGACTTCCCTCCACAAGCTCTCACGCTCGCCGCCAAAGCCATTTCCCAAGAAGGGCCCTATTAAACAGAGCAAGTCTTCGCAGACCCAACCCACCGCATCTAACAGGAGAACAAACTTTCTGCCACCTCACAAGATGAAACTTCTGCACATAATCATCTCTTCCTTTAGTTTCTAGGTACTTGCTATACCACCTTTGCTTGTTGATTAATTATTTTTACCAATATGTATAGGAGGAGGAAGAGGAAGAGGAAGAGGAGCAGGCCAAGATGAAGGAATCTGCTAGTAGCCAAAAGGATGTGGCTTTGGAAGAGATGACTACAGCAACAGCTAGAGAGGCACAAGAACAGGCGAGACGGAAAACCTTGGAGAACGTGGAGGAGCTTTGCGAGCTCAGTCGTGCATTGGCTGTTTTGGCTTCAGCGTCTGTAAGAATTGGAAGCAATTTGACGTTCTTAACTCTTGTCCAAGCAATTATTACTTTTTTTCTTTTCAATATTAGTATTTACTCAAGATTCTTGATTTGCTTTTCGGCTACTCATTTTAGTCAGTAAGCAGGGAGCGTGAAGAGTTCTTGCAACTTGTGACAAAGGAGGTAAGTTAACTAATTTTGTCTCCGACTTATGAATGGAAATGTTTTAACTTGTGCAGTCCTAGAAAAGTGGTACATATTTATTTGAAAACTCAGGGAAGATGCTGCTAGCATTACCTCTCTCTCTCTGCGTGTAGATTTACTAATTTGTTAAATAGGGACTAAGAGCAAAGCACTGATAGTGTTCAAATCAACCTAGGAAGGAAAAGAAAATAGTAGAATAGACCAAGAAACAATGAATGACATAAGTCCAAACATAGATAATTCAATAAAATAAATTGAAGAGTTAAATCTTTAGTCACCTGAATAACCAAGCACAAAGAGATTACAGAAACACTGTTCTGAGTCACAGTAAAAGCTCAACCACATCTAATGCTCAACTACCATACCCGTTTGCATCACAATAACCATACTGGAACCACCCTCCATGGAAAAAAAGCTATAACTTTCCTTTCTACCCTCTCCAGCTTCATTCACAGGCACAGTCCAACGAAGAAGCAGATGATGCACAGTTTCTTCATCGCAGTTACGAGTTTAGCAGCAACAGGCAACTATTTGTTTTCCTCTCAATCAAGATCTTCACTTTTGAAGCGTTTTACTGTAGGAGTCAACCCAAAAAAAGCCATCTGATGAGGAACCATAGTATGCCACCTGCACTGACTAAGGAATATTTTCTTGTCACCTCCTAATTTCCTCAGCACTTAAAGACATGATTTAAAATTTCATACTGCCAGACAAATTCAATGGAACATCATCCGCGTCACCTAAAAGTTGAGACACTACACACAAAGAATGTAGAAGAGTCTTCAGTGAATGCACCTCTCAATCCTGTTATATCATCATGTGACTCACAGAAACACAATGGCCCCTGCATTTTCTTCATGGGCATTTGTGTGATGTCTGCTATCCCTTCATTTTCTCTTTCGTATCCCCATGAGGAAGGGGACGAGTTTATTCAAGGTGATCTACTGGATAAAAGGAGTATATGTAATAGAGCCCTTATGCATCCTTTTTCCCCTCTGCATGGAAGAACATCTCTTATATGTCAATCCATTGTGCTTCAATCATGGCAATGGAAATTTCTAACATCAAAATCAAATCATGTGTGCTGCTGCCCGCTGATGTTAACGCTGGTTGCTGGGAGATCAAGGCAACCATGCTTGGCCAAAAGTTTCAGATTAGTATTTTGCCCAAATTTCGTCTTCATATTTTTACCTTCCACATTCTCTTCGTCATCCATTAAGGGTCTTAGTGAATTTCCTCCATGTATCTTGTTGCTGGAGGTTGTTAGTGGAGATCATCTTGGTGATCCATTGGATGGTATTGTAGTTCTTTTGCTTAGTCCATGTCTCTCTTAGGGGTGTGTAAGGGTTATGTAGGTGCCGGTTTTGTCAAAACCAACACTGGCACCGTTAGGGACGGTGGGAAGGAATTGAAATTGGCACGGGCACCTGTTGGCCACAAAATCAGTCTTTGCCGGTTCCGTTTACACGTTTTTGTGGCTCACTATGTAACAGTGACGGAGAGTCGGAGAGGGGCAACAGGGTGGGGAGAGAGAGAGACGTCCGAGAGGAAGAGTGAGTAGAGAGAGAGGGGGTCTGGAGAGAAACAATCGGGTGCCTCCATGATTTTTTTTGGGGTTAGGGTTAACCCTAACCCTAAAAAACAACGTCATGTCGTTTTATTTTATTTTTTGAAAAAAAACGGAAACACGGTAAGACCACCGGTAACAGCATGCTGTTAACACAGTTAAACCGTCACAGGCAGTTCAATTGAACACCCCTAGTCTCGTTTATTTTAAAATCTTGAGTAGCAGCTGCATCACTCCACATTGTCATTTCCCCTTGGATTTTGTTGTCAACTATCTTATAATACAAACTATCATTTTCATGTTGATGTATAGAAATCACAAGTGGTTTCGGTGTAAAAACATGAACACCATTCCATGTTCTATCGCTCCTTTTTCCTTTGAGACTTTGTATCTGTTTCTTCTATTCTGCCATTGGTTATATATGTTTGGTTTTATTATCATTCCCAGATAGACTTGTACAACAGTATGGTAGAGAAAGAGGGTACAGATGGTGAAGAAGAAGCCAAGAAGGCATACAAAGCTGCCAGGGAGGAGAGTGACCATGCTGTTGAGACAGCAATTGGTCACAAGGTTTCTTCAGCACTTATAAACAGGGTAACCAGTTGTTAAAAACTCATAGAGCTCCTACTTTTGCGTCAATCATTGTCCCACCCAATGATTGCATCCTGATTGTATCCATTCTATATGAAAATGCCAAGTTGCAAAAATTTTGCTGTATGGTTTCAGGTTGATGCCATGCTCCACAAGCTTGAGAAGGAAATTGATGACGTTGATGCCAAAATTGGAGATCGTTGGCGTTTGCTTGACAGGTTTGTTACCTTTTTGATAATCGTCACCTTTTACTGGTGATGCTATGTTGAATTTGCTTTGGAACTGTATGTACATGTCCATTACAAGTACACTTAGAATATTCTTCAGATATAATGTAGAATATGGAATATGGAATTGAATCAAAAAGAAAAATTAGCACTGACATTGACGTACTGGCTATTTGTGTGATGCAACTCCAAATTCACTCTTTTTTTTTTCTTATGCAACTCCAAATTCACGTCCTCCTGTTGAACTGGAAAAAAAAAAGCTTGAAGAAAACACTGGTGATACCAATGTCAGAGTTTCGCAGGGGCGAAAAATTAAGGCTCCAATCTTTCACATTTTTCTTACCTGTGCTGGACTTCTAGCATACATCATCTCTTCTGCCATATTAGCAAACACAAGATCATGTAGTAGTGTCAGTCTTCTGCATCGCCTTTCCTCCTAAACAGAACCTAAAGATCATTATGTCCTATCCATATGCTCCAGCCAACTTCGTTTGTCAATGGAATGCATACTTTTTAATCCTCCATAGATGCATCTCTACGAGCTGACACTAAGTTAATAACTCTTAATTACCATCAGACCGATTTACCAATAAGCTTTTAGTCTAATACTTATGCCAACAGAATCCTTAACTTGTGTTACCCTCTTTATTAAGAATTCATTAGGTCTCATTGGAATTTTTCCAAATTAATCCATTATGTTATTTTGGTGCCAGGGACTATGATGGGAAAGTGACACCTGAGGAGGTTGCATCTGCTGCGATGTACCTCAAGGACACTTTGGGCAAGGAGGGTATTCAGGAACTCATCAGCAACCTTTCCAAGGATAAAGGTAAGTGGCAATGGGTTATTGGGTTATTCCATCATCTGAACTTCCTTCCAATCTGCGCCTAATAAACATAGATCTTGTACATACATGGCAGAGGTACCACTCTTTTTGTTTAGTAAATTTTCTGTCCGATGCCTACATATCAATGTTCCCCCCCCCCCCTGCGGCAGGGGCGAAAAAAAAAGGGGCCAAGACACCAAACCAAAAACAAGGATTATGACTAGTTAAGATGTCCTTCACAAAATCCATCGGGCAAGAAGAGCAATATTCTCAATTGCTTTATGGTGTAAACTTAATTATGGATCTCGGTATGGTTGTATTCTATCTGTATGATAGCTGTTTCATTCTTGACAAAGACGTTCAAACATCATTATGGCCACTGCATATGACTACGTGTGCCATTTTCTGTTCAACAGAAGGAAAGATACTAGTTGAAGATATCGTCAAACTAGGCAGCGAAACAGAAGATGTCAATAAAGCTGAAGTGGGGAAATCATAGAGGAAATGTATTTTATGGTTGCATTGCTCATTTAGAGCCATATGTTGCATTTTACCTCAACGCTCTGACCGTCTCAATAACGGTGACGTGTTGGCTCTATGCCCACCTCGAACCGAAGAAAAAGGTTCATGATTCTTTACAGTTGTAACAGAAGGAAACAGTGACATGCATTCCTTATTTGCCGCAAACTCACGATTTCATAAAACAAGATCAAGAATGTGTATACATGCTACATGTTCATCGACTGTGTTTCATGTCTTGTCTATGAATATGGAAGGAAATTCCGTACCAAAAACATTAAAGTTCACAGATCTACTCGAGCACATTTATGTATCCATTTTCAGTTTTGGGGTAAGAACACCCGATGCACTCCAAGCACGCAGATGTGCTTCTCCCCATGCTCTGTGATTAAGTAGTTGTAATTGCATTGCTTCTGATCGACAATAAAGAAAATGGAATTCACATATCAACTGTCGTGATCTCCAGAGCTGCATGCACAATGAGAATTTTGGTAGCAGTTCTTATCATGTACGTTATCCTAGAAAAGAGATTCGAGCCTCCAAATTACGGAACCAAGATTCACAAGAGGAAAGAACTTTTATGACTAAATCAAGCTCCTTGATAAAATATGGAATACATGAATCCTGCCGTGACATCCTTGTAGTGAGTACTGTCATATGTTTATTAACAATGCAAAGAATGTTTCTGTTTTTCGAGGAACTCAAGGGGTTTAAATTGCCCTTCAGGCCAGTAGCAGGTTGGGGGAGAGTCGTGGAAGTGCTTTCAACAATCCAAAATCTAATTCCAAGAAAGATTGTATCTATATGACCATTTTTTTTAATCATAACAGCTAATTCATTAATATTTATGGACGTTCATTACATGGTCTAAAGAGTTAGTCATACCCTCCATAAAAGCGCAAAGGGGTCAAAAGGCTACATAGATACCCATAAAAGGGCAAATAATCAACAAAAGAGTAGCAAGCTGATACAAGCAGCGAAAAAGGAAAGGCGACGGCGGAAGGAGGTGGCGAGATCAGCAACAAGGGGTAGGTGAGAGAGCGCGCGTGCATGTGTATCCCCACTCACCGGCCAAGAAGCATAGAGGCCAATCGCACAATGCGTATCCATCAGAGAAACCTGCAAGCAGCTTGGACCGAGAGAAAGAAAGACAAGCACATGAGATTCATGTGCGCGTGTGAGCCTCCATGCGTCATCTGATCAGCTATTAACTTGGGTAGCAAGCAACGGTTGCTAGATGTTGTAGAAGCCATCCACGCCAGTTGTATATCCATCAGAACAAACCTCAAAAAGTGATTGAAGAGGAATTTACTGGAGATTTCGGCCACTAGAGACTATATCTAAGAGAGGGAGGGAGAGAGTTTGAGAGGAACCAGAGCTCCTCCCACTGCTGGAAGGGAGGGTGGAGGGAGGGGAGGGAATTCTAGAGAGGCCCATATGGATAAGAGTGGCTAGTGCAGCATTGTTTATCCTTTCTTTATCTCTGTTTTAGCTATTATATCATTCAAACATATAAAATAATGAAATAATTACCCATTATTCGAATATTGATATGTAAATCACAAATACCATAATGAACGACACAAAATATCATGCAATGTAATGATTAAAAAAAACATATATTTTACAAGTCATGAATTGTTAAATATCTTTGACAAGAAATGGGCATTTAGGATTCATCTCTGAGTGATATTTCTATTCTTTTCGGTATATCACTTTATGATCAGGTCATATCTATATAACTCACACTCTTCAATTTACTAATCGCATTGCTCGTACTATTTTTTTTTTAGTCAAGTATCATATTATGTTATATTAATAAAACAAAACATACATAAAATGGGGTGGAGGATCCCAACAAATATCCCAATACATTCGTTACAATAAAATGGACCCAACTTCATTCGGTCCCACAGTTTACTAACACGGGACCAAGAAAAGGGCTATCTTGACTACGGTTTCTGAAGCACTAAATTCGCTGATAAAATACTTCCGTCCATTATTGATAAAGATGGAAAATTAAAATACGCACACGTCTCATTTCTTTTTGTTGACCATTTGGTAGCAATTAATTTGTTTTTGAAAAAAAAAAAATCAGAGTGGATTCAGGAGTTCAAATCTTAAGCCTCTGGACTACCTGCGGCCAACACACGCCCAGATCACCGAACACCATCCCCCAGTCGCCACATCCAAACATCACGGACGTTAACAGGCTTCCTTTAGGCGGTGCCGGCATGTTAGTTTGCAAAAATATTATATTGGGAGCGTTTATTTGCTCGAAATTTCGACAAGACAAACGCAATTGCTATCCATACATTTTGAGCCGTACGTGGTCCCACTGTGCCAGACAAACCGAAGCACATGTTTTACTTCTGACTAGCACTTGACAGCAGTGCAGCAAATAAGAAAAAAAAAAAGACAGAAGACAGCACTGGTGAGGAAAATGTTGGCGCGTAAACCAAAAAGATAAAAAAAAAACATTCAGCGGAGATGCGGAACGGCACGTAACGAAGAAAGCAAAAAAATGGAAAACAGAAAAAGACAACGCATGTGAGCGGTTAAAAAAGAAATAAAAATAAAAAACTAACAATGATTGCAATCATTATTCTTTATTACTACCTTAAAATTTTCAAAATAATAACATCTTTTCACAAACTCCAAAAAATTTCAAACTTCACAAGATTCTCAAAATTTTGGAAATATTCTCCGAAATTTCGGCAAACAAACACCCCATTATTGTAAAAAGAACATCTAAAATCTCATAAATTTATATATAAATTTTAATATTTTTCAACAATTTTTCACACAACCTCTAATATATTTATAATAAATTATAATAAAAATTTTCTCTTCATATTTTTCACCTAACTCTAATATTTTTTATTAAACAATTACATTAAATATATTTCTCTAGACTTTTTTACAAATTGAAATAAAAAATAAATATATTAAAAAAATTCACTAATTTTTACACAAAAACCTATAAAACTCCAATCTAGATAAATATTCACAATTCTATAAAAAATCATAAAAATCTTACAATTTTTTATAAAACGAATATCTCTAAATATCTGAGAAACCAAACACCCAAAGTTACACTGCATACATATGGGAAAAATAAATGAGACTTGGGGGAAACTCGGGGTTATTCCCGGGGGAACCGTGTTCTCCCCGCGCGCTTTCCCCCCGAGCCCTGGGGCCTGGCCAGTGGCTTTTTCTTTATTATGTCGGTATTGAACTCCATTGAAAAGCTTATTTATTTACTTAGATTGTCTGGGTGACCTCGTCTGAATGATCAAGATTTTTTAATTGATTGGGAACCTTCCTATAGATGTGCAACAAACACAAGTGATATTTGCTTATCAGAACTGTCTGTATCAAATTCGAGTTGTATGTTATATCATGTTCTCAATTTATGTGAGATATTATACTCGTTGTATTCAAAGTGGCATTCAATATAGTTACATACATATACATATACATCTATACTATATATAGATATGTATATCGATGAATGTATGTATATTATGGGAAGATTGTTGATGGAGGTGAAAGGGTTGTCATGATAGTTAATACCATACCAAATTCTACCACATGATCGTTTTGGTCACTTTGTGAGTCTTGTATCTTGTGACTCTGCAATTGGCAACTCATCATCCAAGTTTCGAATCAAAGCCTATTTCCCCATTAGTTCTTTTGTCCTGAAATAAAATGAGTTGATTTTTATGTTGTTTTTGCAGGTAATCAACTAATATCTTTTGTCTACTATAATATCTCAAGATGGCAGATGGTCATGAGACTGATAAGAACATTGAAATGTGGAAGATCAAGAAATTGATCAAAGCACTGGAAGCTGCTAGAGGCAATGGAACAAGCATGATTTCTCTTATCATGCCTCCACGGGATCAAATATCTCGTGTTACTAAGATGTTAGGTGATGAATTTGGAACATTAAAAGCAGAGTGAATTGCCAGTCTGTGATTGGTTGGATTATTGATTTTGGATTGGATTGGATTGTATTGGTGTAGAGTTTATATTTTCCATGGGCGTAATATGTTAAAATAATGGCTTAATATGAATGTAGGATTACCGGAAACGCTACCGCTAAAGGCTGGTTTTTGTCCTTAACGGTGTATGTGACATTTTTTTAAAAACCGGCATATCCGGTGTAGGTGCCGATTTTGGCCAAAAACGGCACCTACCCAGGGTTGAATAGGCCTAGATTGGAGACCCTAATTTAATATCAATATTCTTTTAATAATTTTTTAATATTTATAGTAATTTTATTTTGAAGGGGGTATTTGTATTATTTTTCGTCCGACTTTAAGCTTAATTTAAATGAGGACATACATTGAAGAAAATGGACCCCGGCCCTCGAAAGAGGAGCGCTATTCTGTTCTAAGAACTAGAGAACTAGAGGAGCATTAGTTTATTGTAACTAACGGTTGTGACACTTTTGATTGATCTTTCTATTTTTGTTACTTACTTTAACGCATTTTTCTTACAGACTCTTATGCCTAACTGGTTAACAATGTCGAAAGCTACACCTTTTTTCTTGTCGGCCCTCTCAACGACAGTTTACTGTCGCAGATGACTCCAAGGCTTCTTGGAACTACTCCGCAAGCTTCTTCACGGCGGCCTATCTTCACCAACCACATGTTTTTTTTTTCTTAGCATTTAGAGTGTGTTCGGTTAAGGTGTTTTGTGAGGATTTTTTGTGTTTTAAAATTTTTTATGTAATGTTAACTTTATTGATATACGTGTTGTAATTATATTTATGTGATGTGAAAAATAATGTTTGGTTGCAGAATCCTGAGAATTCAAAAAATTCTGAGGATTCATGGTAAACGAACAGTCTCTTGGTGATCTCACTTGTTTAGAAAAAAAATTAACGGACCATTGTTACAAATTTTAACTGTTAAATTATATTATAAAATAGAAAGCGTAAATATATTAATAATTTAGGGTGAAATGTAGTATTTTTTTTATTACTTTACGGATCATGCACTTCTTTATTAATTGAGCCGTACACCATGTTTATATGTTTATTTGATTCGATATTTTGCCTCTGCATTCATGATTTGCATAAAAGTGGAATGAGTTACGTGGACCTTGACAGCTAATAAAAGGGCAACACATTTCAGGTGTTTAAAGAGATACGGTGGGGTCCACTTTATGGACAGAAGTGCTTCATAATATATATATATATATATAATTTTTATTTTTTAGGCAAGACGTACGTCATATTTCATATTGAACCTCGCCTCCTGCGCCTTATGGCCCGACTCCGACTACATTCCGACAGTTTGTACACGATAGCGTCATAGCGATATAGAGAAGAGTTTTTTTAAAATAATATATTAATATACGAGAAAGATACCAGGACTACAACATATAAAAACAATAAGATGGCTAGTGAAAAATCTAAACGAGCTTAAAGTCCTTCCAATAAGTTGATCCAGAGATCCGAAATTCAAACGGGATTTGTAAGTCGAAACTACCATCAATCACAAGGACAGTTAAACAAACATCAGAAGAACAAATTAGTCACAAGGACAACTATACAGAACAAACACAAATTGGCCACAAGAGCCAATACACAGGACAAACACAACCGGTCATAAGGACCTGAACACAACACGATCATCGCACAAGGCGATGGTGGCTTCCGCTATAAGAAGGACAAGCAGAGCAACGATCCAACTCCTTCAATATAATCTTCATGCAATACTGGTTACACTTAGGAGAGGAGGAGAGACAGCTACAGCGGCACAAAATGATGGTAACTAGAAGCGGCATAAATCAAAAAACATCGTGCGTATAGATGTCACACGCGCACATGGCCCACACGCGCAGGCAAGAAGAGGTCGGACAGAGACAGAGAAGACCACCAAGGGGAGGTGAGCACGGTGGGGCAAGTCGAGTCCTCCGAAAAACGCTAAAAATCGTCGGGCGATGTGAAAGCTCATGCGTCGGCCAATTGCCCACCATAGAGGTTGTACACACCGAGGACCACCAGAAAGGTCGGGGTCTAACCGCTAAAAATAAAACAAAAACCAAATCGAAAAAGTAAAACAGACAGTCTCCGCCCACCAAAAGAAAGGAAAGGGGGGGAAGGAGTCGGAGCTTTTCCCCCAGCCAGAGTAAGAGGGTAGAGGGTACTTTAAGACAAAGGGGATAGGTGTTCTAGAGAGAGGGATGAGTCTCTCTCTAAAAAAACCGAAATTCAGTAGCTTAAAAAGTATATAAAAAAATTTTTAATTTTCTTGTTTATGACTCTATTATCTCTCTTTTCAATTCTTCTTTCTCAATTTTTCCCTTACCTCTATTCTACCCTTAATATTTTGTTTTTTTAACTTAACGGCTATAGTTCTTATGCTACGGAATTTTAATGGATCCTATAGTTTATTTTTTTAGATATATAAATCATTTCGTCCACTAAATATGAATCCATTAATTGAGATGAATTTGAAATAGACTATCTAATTCAGAGACTAAACATCTCGATCCAAATTCCATATTAGTCTTCCTTTAGTCGATTAATTTTTTTAGGGATAAATGTCAAATTGGTCCTTGTAATATACGATAAAATCGATTTGATCCCCGTGATAAGAAAATCATAAATTTAATCCTCATAATACTCCCTTTGTTTCATCGTTCATCTCTCCTCCTCGTTCTGTTAGATCATTCGACATAATTCACTCTACATCAGCCCCTGCCTTGTCATCTCTCCTCATTACGACCTGTGAGAAAGAGACTTCCAATGCTTTTGCAGCAAACCTCCCCGAAATCGAAGAAACACCAACAAACCAATATAAAAGACGAAACGAAGCCTCGAAAACGGAATCGCTCGTTGGCCAACAACGATGAATGCAGTACAAAGAGAGAGCAAAGAAGAGTAAACCTAGAGGTTCTAGAGAGGGTTTACTTCTACATATCAGAGAGGAGATTCTCTTCGCTACGTTGGGCAAAAATGGAGCAGACCTCTGCAATCACGCAAGAAGCACAATCTCTCCATCAACAAAGTCCGTTTATTTCCGCTAAAAAAAACATGGTATCCATAAACAAAGTCCTTTTACATTGACTGGTTGTGATTGGAGATGCAACTAGTTTGTAAGTCAAGTGAAAATTTTCATAATTCTGTTTTCCAGAATGCAATGGCTACCTTAGAGCAAAAAAAGGCTTATGAAAAAGTCTTGACCTTGGTAGCGGAACAAAGGTATGATTTGCATACTCTCAGTTGAGCCAGGAAAAAAATCTTAGATATTATCAACAGTAGAGGTTTTCTAATTTCCTCTCTGTTTGATTGACAATGACAGAGAGAAAATGAGAATCTTCACTGAAAAAACATCGAAGTCGAGAAAAAACTTGAAGCTAAACAAGCACTTGAATTAGAAGTAGGGGCATGAGAGGAGCTCTCCAAATAATGAAACACGTGTGATGATGGGGACATGAAAGTGAAAACAAAGATGGAGTATTATGTAATCAAAGCATTGACGACAAAAAGTTCCGCGACCAACCGACGACGAAGAACAAAACAATGAACCTCATTGGCCAAATTTTTAGATAAATTGTAATCAAAGCATTGCAGATAAATTTGTCTCCTAAAATTTTAGCCCTCCAAAAATTTTAAAATAATAAAATAATTACAATATAATCTCTCTCTCTATCAAATCATTCATTTTTACTATAATAAATATAAAAAAATCATTCAAATCATCTATCTCTTCACTTTCCCACCAATTCTAATACCTTAAAATTTTAATTTCCCGAAATTTTAGCATTCAAACACATATCAAAATATCTTACTAGTTCACTCATACCATTCTAACTCCATATATCCCACGTTCTCTCTTACTCCAAATCTTCATAATAATATTAGAGTTTGTTTCAAGAAAATAGGTTAGATGTGGTAATTAATATTATAATTTGGTTCGACAAAAGCTCAAATCAAGCACTTCTTCATTAACCGAAAAAAAACATATATTTTGGAATGACATTTTTGCAATCTTATTGAGTTATTAGATGTCAATTTAGAACAAATTATTTAGAAAGAAAAAACACTTTGCGCCCTCAAACTAGGAAAATAATTTCAAATATGAGTCTCAACTATTATTTTGTTACATTTGACACCCAAATTTTTAAAATTAATCAATTTGCGCCTTAAAATAAAATCCGACAATTAGAACTATGTCATATGACTTGTTTATAACACATGTGACATGATTTTTTTTTATTAAAATCCAAAGAGCACAAACTAGTCACAGAGCAAAATATATGCAAACGATATATACACACCTTTGATTGCCAAAATTTTGGCACCCCACAATTTCGCCCCGATTAAAAAAATTACAAAATATTCTTTCTCTCACCATCAAATAACTATTTTTCATTATAATATTCATTTAAATATTCTTTTCTTCACTTTTTCACCAACTCCCGTAAAATAATCTTCATTTTTTCACCAATCTCCATGCCCCAAAATTTTCACCACCCCCAACATTTCCATAATCAAACACCACCCTAGATGACCTAAGATTAGAGATATAATGATATCCCATGTGTAAATTCCTAAAAGAATAGAAGCCTTTTGTGAATCTATTTACTCACAAATATTTATAATAAGCAAATAGAATTTATACTGTTACCTCACAATGAATCACTCCATGTAGTTTTAGTAATTCTACAAAAATAGATTTAAAGCGAAATGCTAGCAAATCATTAAAAATTAAAAAAATTGGTCAATTGGATTGTCCTCCTATGAACCATTACATTCTCAATTGCATCTATAAAAAGCTTTTAGTTTAGTGATGCTCGAGTCCAAAGTATTGTAATAAAATAGTTTCTTCTCAACTGATACGATAAAAAAAAAGAAACTACGAATCAAGTTTTGAGTGCATGGGGCTTAACAAGTACACGTCAACTAAAAGTTTTCCCTTCCTATGTTGAAGTTATAGATTTCCATTTTGTGGAGATAAAGTCATATTTTTTTTAGTAATGTCATTGTGCGTCCTTTAATTATAGGCCAATTTCAAACTTGCCCCCTAACTATGAAAACGACGATGTACTCCCTCTACCGTTCGAAAAATATGTACGCCTCCGTCCAAATCAACTATTAAGTCAGACAAAAATACATGTAAAATGATCGAAATGCCCCTCCGAGATAATTTTAAAAAATAAATAAATGTTCGAGACATAAATTAAAAATATATAGATTACTGAAATAGAATTTTAATAGTTTTATTTTAATAATATTAATTTTCTTAAATATCAATTTTTATTTTTATTTTTAATGAATTTTTAAATATTTTTAATAATTTTATCATGTAGGGGCATTTCGATAATTTTATATGTATTTCATCTGACTTAATGGCTGATTTGGATTGAGGGGGTATATTGATGATTTTTGAAATTTAGAGGATGTAAATTACCATTTTCATAGTTAGGGGGTGAGATTAAAATTGGCCCATAGTCAGAGGCGAACTATGATATTATTTTTTTTCCTAGGCCTCAAGAAAGTCATTTGTTTGATAAAATATGCTACTACAAATTAATTTATGTTTGTATTTTAATTAATATTTTGGGAGGAGTAGGAAGGAAGTTTGAGCGAATTTATTAGATTGATTTATGTTAATATAATTCATTGATTAATATATTTGTTGGTTTAAAAATGAACCTCACTTTCATTTAACAATGCTATTCCTATAATAAGCTATTTAACAAAATGGCATTAATTGAACTAATCAAGCTATTGATATTAATAAGAAGTAAAGTATTGATTAGCAACAAAAACAAATGATTTGACAAGTAAAGTTGATTATTTATTAAATTTACGGATATAAGTACTTTAAGAGTGATAAATTTAATGGAGTTTATTTGATTTTTTTTAATCTCTTGATCTCGTTGTTTTTATCGACATAATTAATTTTACAATAAATATTGTTATTAGCGGCGAAGGACAATTGAATTTGGGATGGGCAGGTCGTTCATCACACGAACAAAACATCCTCAAAAAAAGGAAAAAAAAGAAAGAAAGAAGGGAAGACCTTCAATTCTTTTACTTCAAGGGTTTGTTCGGTTTATTTAAATTTTCAGGATTTTTTGAATTCTGAGAATACACAAATCGAACATATTTTTTAACATCACTTAAAAATAACTACTGCACGCATGCCAATAAAGTTAACATCACAAAAAATTCTCAAAACACAAAAAATTCTCAAAATACTTCATCACCGAACAACCTCCAAGTTTTCAACCAATCTTCACGAGAGACGGTTTCAATAAACTTCCAACGGATATCACGGTTGTGTTTAAGTGTTAAAATTTTAAGAAATTAAAAAGAATAAAAAATAAAAAGGGATGATTTGAATAATTTTTTTTTTTATATTTTTTAAAATAAAAATAATAATTTAATAAATAAAATTATATTATAATTATTTTATTACGATTACAAATCAGGGTCGTGGTCAGTTTTATTCAAAATTTTGTCACACCAGTCCATTTGACTCTGACCAAACCTGCCGAGAGGAAGTTTCACCGTTGGATGCAAATCAACGGTATCACCACGCAAGTACGTATGCACCTAAGTTGCACGATAATATATACCAAGTTCGAAATCTCAAACAAAGGGTGCTTCTCTCTCTCTCACTCTCAGCGTCTCAAACTCCCGCACGCATTCTCTCTGTTTCTCTCCCACCCCCCCACCGCGTCAACTCGTCCGATCCCTGACTCGGTGACTCGGTGTGCTCTGCGTGACTCAGTGTCCCGGAGCTAAATTCCACGCCACGCTCAGTCTTCTTCGCTAAACGCCTTCGTTCGAGTTCTCCTTGGGTGTATTGATATCTCTGCTGCTGCGAAGTTATGCTCTTCACTTCATCACCGGCTCTACTGTCTTCCTCTTCAAAGCTTCGGTTATAGAGCTCCTGAAATTCCACAGCTTTCTGGTGAATTTAGTAAATTTGGTGAGAATGAAGCCCTATTCCGTAATTTCGAGTTGCTGGGGGTCTTGAGATGCTGTAGTAGCAACTAAGGTCTGATTGGGACTTTTGTGTTCACTGTGAATTTGGGGGATTTTTATGAACTCGAGCTATTCCAGTTTGGGATACAAGTGGAAATATTGTGTGCTTCTCGGAGAATTCGGAGTTGTTGATTTTGTTGGTAATCTAGGGTTTCTGTTACACAAAAGTTTCGAGTTTAAAGGCTTTTCGTTTGCGAATTGGTGTTCTGGATGTGAGAATCATGGTGTAGAAGTGAAAACGAGCTGAGCCTTGGTGTTTGTCGAAGAATTTGGGTTTTCGATTTTGCGGTGAAGGGTAAATTTGTGGCTTTATGAAGTAGAATTTGGGGAATTTGATTGCATGAAATCTGGGGTTTCTGTGGAGAGGTGAGGGAAGATATATATAGGAAATGTTTTATTCTCAGTTTATATTGGCCAAGAAAGGTCCACTAGGGACGATATGGATAGCAGCGCATTTGGAGAGGAAACTACGGAAGAACCAAGTCGCCGATACCGATATTGGTGTCTCCGTAGGTCAGTCTTAATACCTCACTTTATATTCTTTCGATTACGTTATCTTGGGCTCCTGAAACATCAAAGATTTTGGACTTTGTTAAACAGCGGATAACTTCCCTTAATTAGGGGAAATATTACCAAATATATTGGGAAAAAATTGTCTTGACTGACAAGTGTTTTGTTTAGCTGAGGTTCGAATCTCCAGACTTGTTTCTTTTCCTGTATGCAGGTGCCAATGTTTTAAGAAATTTTAAAATCATTTGACTGGCGGTTTTTTCCCCATTTTGCCCAGTGGCCTGTATTTGAATGTCATCAATGGATGCCTTCTAGTGGCTGGTGGAATAATGTATTGTTGTTCATACCTAGAAAAGTAAATCAAGATTTACTACGTAATCTTGCCAGTTAACAATTAGGATTAATAACCTACTTTACTGAAATCGTCCGTAAATCTTTTGATGGAATAGTTGGTTGTAACACTGATGGAATCCATTATATGTAGTAATTATTTGCACTTAGGTCGTATATCTGTAATTGCTCAAACTGCAAGTAGCTCTATTACCGGTAAGCTAGTGCTGTGCACTTCATCTATAGCCCTAGTGTTCACCTTATCTTTACCGAGTTTGTGAAGGTCTTTGAACACAATTCCAAATGGTTAGTGAGAAATTTATGGTTTTATACCTTTTCTGTTACATGCGAGAAAAAAGGCTAATGGGGTTTGCTTTTTCTGCTTAGAAAGGAGCTTTAATAATGTTCATGCACCAACTTTACATGCTTCTGAGCATTGTCCCATATCACATTCCTAATACTGGATGAGTTATTGGAAATGTGTCAAGACACTGAAAGCTTAGTTGGGTGGTTTGATACAGACAACATGATTATGGACTTGAATACCTTGGGATTGGGGATGTAAATCATATACAATAGCTGTTTTCTTGCCTTAGCCAGCTGGTCTGCAACATGATCACCGTTTTTGTATGTTGCTTTCGGCATTCACTAGTATTGTACAAGTTCATGTTTTATGGTTTTCTTGTTTTCTTGTGATGTTTGTGTTCTTGGAGCTTTGGGGTTGGGGGTTCTTTGACCTATTTTGGTATATTCTGCGGCTAAATGGCCTTCTCTTTGAGAATGTTTTGTTGGTTTGGAATGAGGGTTGTGGGCAACCCACTGGTCTGAACTGTTTGCTGCTTTGTTCAGTTCTTTGATAACCTATGTTAGGATGATAAATATGCCATTTCAAAGAAAGTAGATAACAAGATATAATAGATACATATTTTGTTTTGAATTTGTTCAGCATTTTTGGTTGTCCCCCGACTTTGATAATGAAATTTATTTTTTTGATAATGAAATTTATATGGCATTGTTTTTTTTGAGCAGATTCAATTCTTTTTCCTGAAGTACCAATTGCACTACGGTTGTCAAGCCATCTGCTCCTTGGGGTGGTGAGGATTTATTCTAGAAAGGTCAATTACCTGTTTGATGATTGCAGTGAGGCTTTGCTTAAGATAAAGCAAGCTTTTCGATCCACTGCTGTTGATTTACCACCTGAAGAGTCTACTGCACCGTACCATTCCATCA
Organism: Myrica gale; assembly: GCA_963930655.1. Classification (NCBI taxonomy): domain Eukaryota; kingdom Viridiplantae; phylum Streptophyta; class Magnoliopsida; order Fagales; family Myricaceae; genus Myrica; species Myrica gale. The sequence continues at coordinate 10,307,141 of OZ005610.1, read as the reverse complement.
CCTTACCAGAGACTTTTGATCTTGATGATTTTGAGCTGCCGGATAATGAAATATTTCAGGGGTTAGTGCCAGGATGTCCTGTATTTTTTATTTATTTATAATACTTACAGTTGTAGTCTGTTACATTATTGTGTATATTTCTGATGAATAAATGCACCAGATGGGTGTGGATGTGTTGATGGTTATTGAGGCAAAATTGAAGTGGTTTTGTTTCAATTTTCCATTTGAAGGCCCATCAGGTTGTGGATAATCATTTTTTTTTTCATACAGCAGCTTTTCCTTTAATTTATTAGTCAATTTCAAGTAACCATATCATCTGATCTGGTTGATATTCTGAGCAGCAGAATTTGTAGGTGCCCACGCTATATGGGATGTGATTGGTTTATGTATCATGATCTTGCCTTAGGGGTGATGTCTATTCATGCTTAAGTACAAAATTTTATTCTGTGTATAAATATTTTAAGTTTTCTTGCAGTAATTATGTTGATCTGTATAAATATTTTAAATTTTCTTGCAGTAATTATGTTGATCATCACGTCAGTACAAAGGAGCAGATTACGCTCCAAGATACAATGGAGGGTGTGGTTTACTCAACATCACAGTTTGGATTGGATGGTTGGTACTTGTTTGTTTCTTTGTATGTCATTTTCCGATGGTTTATCTCTTAGTTACATATGCACAAACAAAAATTGGCTAACATTTCTGTTGTTTCTTTTTAGAGCGGTTTGGTGATGGTGACACTTCCCAGATTGGTTTAGACCTCGATGAGGTAATTGTGGTTTAATCATGACCACATTTATGTAATACTTGTTTCCCATGTTGCCCTTGAATCCCCTGTTGTTATCTTCATTCAAGTCTCACACATTTTCCTTGAGCTATTCTTAACCCTGCTCATATTGAGTAACCTAGTTCAAGTCTTTTTTGTGTTACTTGTATTTTTCCCTCTCTTTTCCCCTAAAATTTTGAAAACAGGAGTTGCTATTAAACAAGGTTGTGGCTCCAAGGCATGTTGGAGTTTCAGAGTAAGTTGTTTATATCTTTCTAGACCCAAATATTTTCTGAGCCTTTTACATTTTTGTTTTTGTTTTATTATTTGGGGTTCTTTCATACTTGTGTACTTGAGCTATGACCTTTCAGTTATTTGCTATCTTTTACTTTGTTCGTTTTTTTTTTATAAGTAAGAAATATTATTAATAAAAGAAAGGAAGCAGTACAAAGATTGTACTGAAAGTACAGGAGAAACAATTACAGCATACAAACAAAAAAGCTCAAGAAGTCCTCGAAGTCAACAAAGGAGCCTCCCAACATGGTTGAGGACTAGGAATAAAGATCAAACATCAGACCACCCTGCAACCTGGACACGGCTAAAGATAAATCTTCGAAACATCTCCGATTCTGTTCCTTCCATAGAGACCACCAAATGCAATACATAACCATCATCCATATGTGCTTGGCAATAGGATTCTTAAACTGCCTCCCCCAACAAAGAAACAAATCCCCAACCTGCTCTGGCATAGACCAGTGAAGATTAACCATAGATAGCACATGCTTCCACAAGCAAATGGCCACCGAACAATGTAGTAAGACATGGTTAATAGATTCCCCAGCCTCCTTACACAAGTAACACCAATCCAGGATATATAGCCCTCTGCGCCTTAGATTTTCAGTAGTCAAGATCTTGCCATGCATAGCCTCCCAAACAAAGAAAGACACCTTGGTAAGGACTTTGGATTTCCAAAGCCGATGCCAAGGAAAAGCCACTGCTCCACCACCATGAAGGAGATCATAAAGTGACTTAACTGTAAAAACACCATCCGGAGTAGCTGTCCAGCGCAACCTATCCTCGTGCCCTCTATTTAACTCCATTGCATAAAGAGTAGAGAAGAAAGACAAAAACTCCTCCAACTCCCAATCGTTTGCATTTCTAACAAACTGAATGTTCCCCTATCAGTCCATCCGGAGACAAGGATAGAGAATAATTTGTAGGAAACGTAGACCGCAAAGCACGATCCCCACACCACACATCATGCCAAAACCTCGTTTTTCGCCCATTACCCACCTCCAACCTAGTAAACCCCCTGAAAGACACCCACCCTTTCCGTATATAACGCCAAAGGCTTACACCATAAGGTTCAAAAGAGAAAGATGTGCACCAGTCCCCCACACCGGTACCATATTTAAGCTTAATAACAGTCCGCCATAGACAATATCCAGCTGTAGCAAACCTCCATAACCACTTGCCCAACAAAGCGTCGTTAAACAAAGAAAGCCTCTTGATGCCCAAACCACCAACACCAATGGGAGAACAAACCGTCTCCCAATTGACAAGATGAAACTTATGATCCTCTCCTGTTGAACCCCACAAGAAATCGCGTTGCAGCTTCTCCATTCTATAAACAACCTTTTTAGGCAGGGGGAAAAGAGATAGGAAGTATGTAGGAAGACATGACAGGGTAGATTTAATCAACTTAAGTCTACCACCCTTAGATAAGTACATATGCTTCAAACCAGCAAAACGTTTCTCCATCCGTTCCACGATCCCGTCCCATATATGCACACTCTTGAAAGGAGCACCCAGCGGGAGGCCCAAATACGTCATTGGTAACGCTGAAACCCTACAGCCCAAAATAGAAGCCAACTCCGCCACATCACAGATCTCACCAACAGGGATCACCTCAGACTTAGCCAAATAATCTTCAATCCAGAGACTGCCTCGAAACAAAGAAGCATGCATCGAAGACTATGGATTTGAGTCTCCTCAGCCCCACAAAAAATCAAAGTGTCATCAGCAAAAAGTAAGTGAGAAACACAAACCTCTTCCCCTAGGACACCCTTGAAACCTTGAAGCCCTGAATAACGTTCGCCGACTCCAGCTTAGACAACATACGAGAGAGAGCTTCCATGAAGATGACAAATAATAGGGAGGAGAGAGGATCACCCTGCCTCAATTCACGTGAACTCCCAAAAAAGCCTTCAGGAGAACCGTTCACGCACTAGAAATTTCACTGTGGAAATGCAAAAATGAATCCACCGACACCACTTCTCCCCAAACCCACTGCCTTAAAAGGTATAACAAAAACTCCCAATTTACATGATAATAAGTCTTATGAATATCCAACTTACACAACATGCCCGGCTCGCCTAATCGCATCCGAGAATCAATGCACTCATTGGCAATCAAAAAGGAGAAGAAGCAAAAATAAAGCTCTCTGAATGATAGTTCAACATGGTTTAACGTTGCTCCAAATCATGTACTACTATATCTAGGGTACATGGAAGCAGTAGTGGACCTAGGATAGTAGTTTTTGTTTTAGAAATTTTGAATATTAAGTGGAAATTTGTTTCTTAAAAGTGTGTCAAAAGTTTGCTCAATCTTGCAATTATTTTAGGTTTTAGCATGTTTCATTACTTGTCATCAATGACGAACTTATCCATGGTTGTGTGGTTATAAATTGTTTCTCCATTTCCTTTTACGTTTTTCTTGGTTGCACTGAAATTCTTTCTGCGAGGAGTTGATATTATGGGAAAGATTATCTAGAGTCTACAGATCAGGTTCCCTTAGAAAAGGTCAAAATTTGATGGCTTTAAAATGGTTGGAAAATAGGATGTAAGTGGCACCTTAAGTGGCTTAATATTGTTACAGCAGGCTTTTATGTATTTTGAGGCGTTGGATTTATGGTTTCACAGTGCCAAAAAATTAGGGGAGTTAGGGTTTCAAAGAGGATAAAGCAAATGGTGAGGTTGCAGGCGAATTAAAGGGGCACAAAGTGAAGTTTTTTGGATTTTTTTTGGGGCTGTGAGCAATCCAGGAATATTAATTTGACCTTTTAAGGACAATCTGGGCTTGTTGTTGGAGGGTTATTGTTTTAAGGATCATAGGGATTGAAGGGAAATGAAGTTGTAGGAAATCAAACGACTAGAAGAAGAAAATATCTAAGAAATATAGTACCTAGTTTTCCTAAGCATCACATTAGGGTTTCTTCATCAGTACATCTTGCAAAAGGATTGCATTACAAAAACCTTGTGAGCATAATTGTAAATTTTATGATAGTTTTTTTCCATCAAATTAAGAGCGAAAACATCAATATTTAATGGAAACTAAACTTGACGTTTTGAACACCTAATAACACTTGGATTCTAATAATTAGACTTGGATTCTATGGGCATTGACTACTATTCCCATACTAAATGATAAATAGAACTGACAAACAAAAATTCCAAAAAACATAATAAAGTAGGAGATAAGATCTAATGGGCCAAAAGTAAAAGCCACATTCCAAAATATATAATTGTTGAAATATTCTCTATCCCTAAAATAAATAAAGCAGAATAAAAATGGAATTACCTTCTCACTGCCTGCAGTATGACATTTCGAACTTAGTGTTGGATGTGTTATATGATGATGCTAGTGTGCATTTATGACATATGCTTTTTCTTAGCCCAAAGACCAACGAGCTCTGGCTAACATTATGTCCTATAAGATTGGTGTAGAGTGAGGTGGTTGAGGCAAGTTCATCCGAGTTTGTGTGTCCTTTTGACTTTGCTATTGGTGAGGTCTTAGGTCCAATACCTTCTAGGGGATGTTCGTTTTGTAATAAATTGTAAGATTTTTAGAATTTTGATAGAATTGTGAATATTTATGTAGATTGGAGTTTTATAGGTTTTTGTGTAAAAGTTGGTGAAAAGTTTTAAAGATATTTAATTTTTTTTGAAGTTTGTAAAAATGTGTAGAAAGAGATGATTTGATGTAATTATTTAATAAAAAAGTATTGGAGTAAGGTGAAAAAGTATGGAGAGAATGTTATAATTTTTTTTGACAAGGTATTGGAGTTTGTGTGAAAAGTTGTTGGAGATTGTGTAAAAGGTATTGGTGTTTGTCTATGAATTTTTGAGATTTTGGATATTCGTTTTGCAAATTATGTTGAATACATTTGTATTCTAGAATACTTTTGCAAACGAACATGCCCTAGCTAGGTGTTTGTGTTCTCCTCTTATTTCGATTTGGTTTGCTCTCTCAACTTTTGTGTCCACAATTAGAAAGTCTGTAACCTTTTAGGCTATTTTTCTGGTGGATTGGTTCTCTTTTGCTTGATCCAAGGAATCATCAGGGTCCCTGACTTTCCTGACATCCCCATCCATTTGTTGGTTGCAGTGCTGATCCTCAGGTGTCCCTCCAATCAGTAACGCTTCTGACAAAGGATGGAAGTTATGAGGGGATAAATGAAGCTTCAGAAGCCATACGAGTGAATGGCAGTGGAAATCAGGTTGATAGCAATATTTAATATATCTTCTGATGCTAATTTTTGTTCTGGACTTTCAGTTATTTTGTTCAATCAATATGAAGACCCTTTTTGAACAGGTCGATGGTCTAGCCACATATACTGAAATAGTTGAGTATGCTCAGGCTCCATCTACCCCTAGATTATTGGAAGAGCCAGACTTGTCCTGTGTTCAGGAAGCTCTGGCTGATGATCGTATGGAATCAGAAGATCTTAATCTAACAGGTTTAGTTGCTGGGAAGAACACAGTAAATACTTGCAGAGAGTTAAATCTTCATCCTGTGGATAATACAGTGAATTTGTCTTTGGACAATGATATGAATCCTGAAAATTTTGAGGAGAATGGCTGTGTTCAGGGTGACTTGGAAATCAAACAGGTGAAGCCACAGGGACATCTGCCACCTATTGCGGCGGATGTGGAGTGTGTGGCAGCAGATAACTGCCTTTCAACTTCTTTAACCTCCTCGGGTCCTGCTGAGCAAATTAAACCCAGTCATCTTGAGTGTTCTGAGGGGGCTAATGGTTTGTTGGATGGTCCCGACAGGGCTGAAGATATACATAATGGAGTTGTAATAGACAATGAACCTAGTACACCCTTTGTACGTCAAACTCCCTTGGAATCTGTGGGTGCTAGGTTGGGTGGAAGTGTTGCATCTCCTAGTGGCTCTCATGTGACCTCTGATTTCAAGGATCCTGGCCGCAAAACTTTTTCAAGTGGCACTGATGCACTAGAATCAAAGGGTTATCTAGAGGATGATCAAGCATCACCAAGACCCGAAATTCTCAATGAAGTTGAAATTGATAATGATGTGGAAAGATCATGCTCCCCTAGCAGAGCATCAGCATCGAATGCTGTCTGTCCAGTGGAATCACCCCAGCGACCTGAGGTTGTAAATGCTGAAGCACATTTCTGTCAAGAACTGAAGGAGAATAAGACTTTGAACTCTGTTGGTCATGAAGCCCTGCTATCGAATGAACCTCATGTGCTTCGGGCATGCAACTCCCATCTAAGCCAACCTGATATGCCCTCAGGCAGAGGTATTAATTTAGTGGCTGTTCCAAATTACCGTCAGAGTTGGTTAATCCTTTTTTTTTTGGGCTTTCTCTTAGTAATGTGCCATCTGAAGTAATTGGGCTGCAATTATATACAAACTACATGCATGTAGCTCATCCAAATTAGTAGCACAATGTCTATGTTGACAGAAACATATCCACGTGTGTGCACCCACGTGCTGGTATCTGTTGATTAATTGTTCTCATTTTGTTTTAGGTGAAGAGCACCTTGCAAATGGCATTGCTGATACGGTCTTAGAAAGAAACCAAAAGTTGGAACCTGCTCCAGGAGCAGAAATTCAGGCAGATTCCAGGGTGTTAGATGAGCAACTGGCCAATGCAGTCTGTGGAGAAAGTGAGTTGAATAATTTAAACAGTGCTGGGACTTCTGACTTTCCTGCACCTGAAAAGATGCTCGCAATACCGGAGGGCCTCATCGATAACCCTAATGATTTGCTAGTGGAGTCTACGCCAAACAAAGAAGCCCTACCTGGGGGTGATGGTGCTGGGGTCAAAGTCATCTCAGGAAAAAAGCGTAGTTTCACAGAAAGTACCGTAACGGTGCAGAGTATAAACTCAGTTGAATCTTTTGGCATGACACGATCCAAGAGAACTGCAGAGTCGATTCCTGATGATGATGATTTATTGTCTTCCATTTTAGGTATCAATTGGTTTTCTTTTCCTTGATACTAGTTAATGCCTGTGTGATTTTTTTTATACGACTGTTGGGCTAGTTGATGGATCTTTTACCCCTTCTGTTTCCTGGAAATCAAACTTGGTAGAATTCTATTTGGTCTTGGAAGATTTGCTTCAGTTAAATAAGGTCATGACTGAGATGAACATTTTGTTGCTTCAGTAGGAAGATCTTCCGTTTTAAAAATGAAGCCCACTCCACCTGCACGTGAAATGGTGTCCATGAAACGGCCCCGTTCTGCACCCCGTTCTACTGTCTTGAAGAGGAAAGTGCTTATGGATGATACAATGGTCTTGCATGGCGAGTATGTTCTATTTTCTTTGTCCTGCACTTTGGTTGCACTTATGAATATACTGATGCATTACAGTTGTTATGTTGGTTCCAGTTTCTTATGAATTTACTTAGGTTATTATGCTCTTTTCTGTTTAAACTAAAGTTTTCCTCTGTCGTAGTACACGAACATGGTATCTATGTCTCTTTCATTAGGGAGCTCATATGTGGAAACATCCATCTTTCCATTTTGTGTAATGCACCCTTTTCCCCTACTTCCCTCAGTTGTGATCATGCTGTATCTACTTCATTTAGGCTCTTCTGTAGTGAATGTATCTTGAAATAATTCCAACCCCCTAGTAGGCAAATAATCATTAATAGGGACAGGCACCAAAAGTACAAGAACTAATGATATACCACTAGCATCTTAACTCCACTAAACAATCCTTCCTGAGCCAAAAATCATCCATAGTTTGTCCCTTTTTAGGACACTAATATCTTCTCTATTTGATTTTGCTAGAATTGATTGGCTGTTGTTTTGAAACTTTTTTGAAGTTTATCCAATTTGCTTTAGGTCAAGTGAATTTTTCTTCTGGAATAAGTTAGTGGTAAAGCGTGAGGTCAAGGGTTCAAGATCTCCTAGTGCATCCTGGACCATTGTGGAAAAGTCAGTTAATCAATGGCTTTTGCTCTTTGGCCAACTTGTCTATGCCTTGTGTGATAGCAATAAATCTATTTGCTAGCATTATCACATCGGTGAAATGTACATATGTAGCAGGCAAGTCAGATAGTTAAGCTGCAGCGATTCCTTAAATATCAAAGTAATCCTGGTTCTAATGCCACTTTTTGATATCAGACTAAGCATGCCTGATTTCATTTTTGTTAAAAAGTAGCCAACTCCCAATAAATCTTGATTATGTTGCATGCATGTTACTAATGAACTTACCTCTTTTCTTCAGTACAATTCGTCAACAGTTGACAAATACTGAAGATATACGTCGTGTAAGAAAGAAAGCTCCTTGCTCGCGCCCTGAGATCTCAACTATTCTTAGACAATGCTTGGAAGATGAAATATTTAGTGAACCCATATTTACTGGTGAGTTTCTACTTTCTAGTGCTCAGGATTCAATTTATTTGTAAGAGTAATTTTGTCAAAATGATATAGGTTTTGATTCTTGTTTAGGAATATCTTTGTCCTGTTTCCATGTAATATTATGTCCTCATTGATTTTTAGTTGTTTTTTCCCCTCTCTCTCTCTCTCCCGGGGTTTGCATCAATGGATATAGCTTAACAAGGTTGCACCTCTAGTTAAGATATTTCCAGGCATCATTCTTTTGCATGCCTCTGCCTGCTATTTATGCTGTGGTCACTGGTTCCTCATCAAACATGACATGAATTTCACTGGGTTTGGTTTTTGAAGTTCACTGGACATGAATGCATTGTTGTCTTAGACTTGTTGGTGAAGGTCCATAGCTGACCCCGATCTAAAGGGGATAAGGCTTTCTTGAGTAAGTTTATGAATGCATGAGTCATGAGTTTGTCCTTGTTGTATCTCTTTTAAGATCTTATAGGTCTTTTTTTCTCGAGTTCTTTAAGGGGATGTTCGTTTGCAAAAATATTCTAGGCTACAAATGAATGCAACAAAATTCACAAAACGAACATCCAAAATCTCAAAAAATCCTACACAAACACCAATACCTTTAACACAATCTCCAACAACTTTTCTCACAAACTCCAATACCTTTTCAAAAAAAAAAATTATAACAAATCTTCTCTTCATACTTTTTCACCAAACTTCAATACTTTTTTATTAAAAATTACATCAAATCATCTCTCTCTACACCTTTTTACAAACTCCAATAAAAATTAAATATATTTAAAATTTTACACCAACTTTTTCACAAAAACCTATAAAACTCTAATCTACATAAATATTCACAATTCTGTCAAAAATCTTTAAAATCTTTCAATTTTTTTTTTTATAAAACGAACATTCCCTAAGTATTTTGTTTTGTTACTATTAAACATCAATTTGATATCTGCTTATGGAACTGCTTTAAACATCAGTTAACAAGGTACCTGGGTTTTTTATGTATCTTTCAGGTATGTCAGCCAAACTTGTATTTTTGCACTGTGAGACGTTTGATCTGAGCCGAACCAGGGTCTCTGAAAATGATCCTGGCACTGCTTCTGCTGAAGTAGCAAAGGATAGGGAGTCTTCTTTTAGGCCAATTGGTGAACAAAGTGAAATGAGTGGGAATACTGAACCGGTGGTTGTCAGGAGTGATGGAGAAGCACAAGCTGCTGACAGTTCCTTTCAAACTCACAGACAACAGGTTGAAGATTTTAACTCTGGATCACAGGATATTGATTCTCAGGGTCAGACAAAGACAACTGATGAGGAGCTTAAAATTTCTCAATATGAACCCTTGGAGGATATCACTGAAATGGAAACTGAGGGAGGGACTGTTGAAGTTGCTGATGCAATAAAGTTCTCTACTGTTAATGGGCTTGAACTGTCATCTCCAACTGATCCTGTTTTTGAAGATATTTGCAACATGACGGCTGACTTTGTGGTTCGGCCAGTTCTCACTGATAAAAGCAATGATGCATCTGCTTCTCTGCAGATGGATGTGTCTTGCATGTCACCTGAGAACAAATTGGATACTCAAGTGGTTGAGGGGGCTGCAGTTGCAAGTGAGGGCAATATTGAAACTTTTGAGAATGGTAACCAACCTTTGGAAAAAAGTGGAAATAATAAGCTAGAGGTTGTAAATGATGATGCAGTCCTGCCTAAGGACTTGGGTTGTGAAGAGAAAGACCCTACTTCTAGCTTTATGTGTAGTGGAGAAGTCAAAACAGATTCAACACCTTCGTTAGAAGTTTTGGGTGTGAGCAATGCTGCTCTGCTTGGTGAAGAAAATATTGAGTGTCATGAAGCTGATCCACAGATTGTCATGGACAGAGAAATCTCTGCGCCTGATCATCCTGGTGTTGAAGATTGTAGAGTAAGTTGTAGACCCTTTTCCGACCCTTTTCCCTTAAGTTGAGAGATGTCCTGTGAATGGCCTCCATTGGAATGGTGGGTTTGATTTGATTGGTTCTTTCTCTAACCTTTCAGTCATAAAAGGGAGAAAGTGTCTTAGAAATGAAAAAATTAACCTCCAAAAAGATGTGATAACGATTTGGGAATATTCAGGTCTCAAAGATTTCAAGTTTACTTTCTATCATCTCTGCTTCTGTTTCCCCCGTCACCACTGTCACACCACTCCTGCACTGGGTGCCATCACGTGTTGTGCCTCCCTCCCCTCCTCTTAGAAATATTAACTGCAAAAGATATAATATTATTCATTTTTCCTAAAAAAATGTATGGATATATCCAAACTCATCTTTGAAGGTTCGCATTTATCTCTTCCCGACTGAGCAGGAATGCTGTCTGAGTTAATCTCCTTTCAATTGTCTCTTAATATGCATATCTATACATGTCTACATGACTGCAGGGACATAAAGACGTAATTTTGTGATGTAGTATATTTACCACTTTGTATGTATTTTTTTTGTGTCGCTTAATACGTGATCAACTAGCAATTTAGTTGTTGGTCTATATTTTTTAGGGACAACACTGCAATCAGGATGATTCTTTGTTTTATATCTTGGGAGTGCTTTGGCAATGCTATCTGCTCAATTAGGCATGAAGTTCTCCTTCATTATTTTCCAACATGTTTTGACCAGAATCTTTGGCTACATATTGCAGGGTTTGGAAAATGTTGCAGCTGAGAATGACACAGGTTCAGTTTTTCTTTCTTTTTCCCGTTTCAGATTCTCAGTTTTTAGAATTTCTAAGTCATGTCCTAGATGTTAGCTCTTGTCAAGTGAATCGCACCATGAGGCTTGTGGGCTGCATAAATTATATTTAGGAGAAGATTTTTTTTTTTGGAGTTTCCATGAGATTTGTGTTCACAATTCCTGTGTAGCTTTATAATTTTTAAAACCAGAAAATGCAGGAGCTACTTTCACTTTTAGCTCTTCATTATGTGTTGCTGCTGGTAATGTCATTTGCTATTGTGGTTCGAGATACCTATGTATTGCTAACGAGCTGTGGCCCATGTGTAAATAGTGTTGGTAATGGGGTTCTTGGTTGGGGCTAGTACAATCCATAGCGGTCCTAGTTGGAGAATTATCTTTTACTGGTCGTATGCCTAGTTCTGTCCAGTTCCTCTATTTGATATATGGTCTTTTCCTTCTCTTGCAGAATTTTTGAACGTCGATGATGATGAGGCAGCTGAAGAAGAGGATGATAGTATGCCATGTACTGAAGAAACTCGTCTTCTTGAGAACAGTGGATGGTCTTCCCGTACCAGGTGTGTATGCCTTTTGTTTAGTCTTGCATAATTTTTAGTGCATGGGGCAGTATTTTTTCCCTGTAAAGAAAGACCCTAGGTACTATAGTTTCTCTTGCCTGTTTGCATGGTAGCAATAAGTTTTGTGTGTGAAGCCCAACATAAATATGAAACAAATCATAGTGGTCTACATAAGCTTATGCACGATACTGAAGGTGTCGGTTAAACATGTTCTCTTTTGTTTGGCAACAAATGCCTTTCAATTAGGATAAGAGGTGGTGGCTAATCTCCCCTGTTAGAACTGCCTGGAATGCAATTCCCTCCCCCATGGTTTGGGAGCTTATCTTAAGGTCTAAAAAGGTTTGACAGTCTGGGTTTCTGGTTTTAGCTATGTTTTACGCCAAACCTGGATTGAGTATATTGGAGAATGGGCCGATGATCAGGTTTAAGGTTTTCTATGGAACATTTTGACTGATGTTTTAATGAGGATAACTAGGATGATAGGAAACGTGTAACAATTCTACACTGGGAAAGTTTCTTGTCTAGTTTTGTGATCTTAACATGACTAGTCCCTCAGAATGACTGCTCTATCTTTAAATTGCTTATAATGCTTGGACTTGATTCTGGATCAATCCGTATATAGGGCTTGACTTCAACATTAACGACTCCATTCTCTTCATTTTTCCCATTTATTTTTTGTTTTTATTAGGGCTGTTGCCAAGTATCTCCAGACTTTATTTGATAAAGAAGCTGTACGTGGAAGAAAAGTCCTCGCCTTGGACAATCTATTAGGCAGTAAAACTCGCAAGGAGGCGTCGAGGATGTTTTTTGAGACATTGGTATGCTCATGAATCTTTCCCTCTGAAGTTATACTTTATCTTGCTATTGTATCTTGCTTCATCTGGTGCAAGTACTTGTCAAAATATTGGAGGGAACATTTCTCTGCAGAAGATAGTGTGTTCTAGGTCATCTGATTTCCAAAAACAAAAAAAATGTGTGCATAATGTAATCCTGGACAATTTAATTATACATGGTGCAGATTACTGGGCAATTAAGAATCGTATGAATGGCTTATCAAAAAAAAAAAAAGAATCGTATGAATGGTGTAATGGATTACCTGGTCTTAAGACTCTTAACCAATAGAAGCTTAGATATCAGAAGTGTGAAACCAATGGACATGGTTGTTTTATACTTTTATATACATATTTGCCTATTCATATAATGTGTGCATATTGCATATTTGTAATAATTTACTGTTCTCACAAAGTACAAAAATTGATTCCTGTTTATTTGTTAGTAAATAGACACCATAGACCAGTTCCCCTTTTATGTGAAAGTACTTTTTAGGGACGAAGTATCTATTGTATCTTTTTTCGTGCATTGTACTTGCTACTTGTATTTCTTTGAAGTTTATAGGGGTCTGCCCCCTTATAGGTATACATACAAAGTCATGCATGGCATTGTATGCATTGGTGGCATGCTTGCATGCATTGATGCGTGATATCGGATGTGAATTGGTAATTTGACGTTCTTATATTGATATGCTGTGGCACCTTGTATGAAACTCTTATTTAGTTAAAATACGATGATGCATGTAAGCTTGTGGATTTCTTTGGTAGAAAACTGAATTTTGGTAGGTTTCCTGGAAAGAGTGAAAAATGTGATTCCTCAGTCGAAATGGAAGATAAAACAAACTAGTGTGACTCAGCAGGTTGGTTGCTACGAGAAGTTTAGTTTTTGGTGGTTAGGCCTAGTTTGTGTTTCTATGAATTCTGCGTACCGACCTGTAGCAATGAAGAGGAGCTGAATGCGGACCTCAACGTATGGGGAGTTAGGCGAGGAGAAAAGTCTGACTTATCCAATAACGAGAGTATTATTCTGATTATGACAATCAATGTTTTGGAAAGTGGAACGTTTGATTACTCGTAGGAGTATGTTTATGTTAGTTTTATTTCCTGAATTAGTTTTTTTGGGATAAATACAACGTTGGTCCCTATGGTTTGTGCGAAGATCAAATTAGTCCTTAAACTTTAAAACCCATAAAATTAGTCCTTAATGTTAAAATCCATTAAGACTTTAGTCCTTCCGGAATCCTTCAAATGTGAATGCTTTTGAACTTCAGGGACTAATTTGATGGCTTTTAAAGTTTAAGGACTTATTTGATTTTCACACAGACCACGGGGTTGGATGTTGTATTTATCCCTAGTTTTTACACCCACCACTCCCCGAATTTTCCAGTAATTTCAGATCTTTTGTATTTGTTTCAGTGAACAAAATTCATGATGTGAATTCACCCTTTTGCAGGTTCTCAAGACGAGGGATTACATACATGTAGAACAGGCAATGCCCTTCGACAACGTAAATATAAAACCTCGAGTAAAGCTGATGAAGCCAGACTTCTGATATCTTACTTAGGAAAAAGGCAGATACAGTTGAAACGTCCCATGTAGTTTTAGTTTGGCTGATTCTCGGCGGGGATTGGGGATTATTTTTTATTCGCTAGATTTTTTTTGCCTAATTATCGCACTTTATCTATAATTTTTTGGGTTAGGAATTATGTCCTTTTAAGTCCATGTAACTCGTAGCTTAACAGTGGGTTAAAGTGACAGACACTGTATCATGATGTCTCTAGCAATAGTGTTGCACTGTGGATCGTATTTATATGTATATATCTGTACAATATTACCATTTGCAATGAAGATGCTAATTTATTTGTTTGGTGCAAAGAATGAATACATAGGAAGAAAGAACAAAATTGGCCAACATTCGTTTCCTGGTAGGAGTGGCTTGAGTAATGTATTATTTCCTGTCAGACAAGTAGAAAAATTTGGATTTTTCTTTTCTTTTAATAGCAATCGGCTTGATGAAGTCATTTGATTCTTCTTTGTAATGTTGCACAGCTTCAAATGTTCGATTTGTGTGGTTCTAGTGTTTTTGGTGGAAGTTCAACATGTACGTCTCGCGGAACTTCTAATGCTTATGGGTTTTGATTAAGGATTTTGAATGTTTATCGGTTTGATTTAGTTTCCATATAAACTCTTCCTCGACTTCCAAAGATCCTTTGTTTTTCATCAGTCAGAACACATTCGGAGACGCATAGGAAAAACGTGCAGTCAGACAGATAATCGATCTTACCAGTTGACTGGAGACTTAATTATTGGTATATCGATCGGTCCAGCACAAATTGAAATGAAAGCTGATTTGATAGGAAGCTTTTGAAAATCCAATGCACCCAAGAAATTAAGAAACGAGATGAATATAGAGGTTAAATGAACACTAAAGTGACTTTTGAGAGACGTGCATTGTTTTGCCATCACTTGCAATTGGGAATATGAAGTTTTGCTTTAGGATTTGTTTTTTCTATTTCTTTTAAGTGGACATAAATGAAAAGTAAACAATGTCCTCCCCATACCTAGAACACACAACTCAATACATCTAGCTACCCATTGAACACGAGGCTGCCTGCTAGCTCTAATTTACCTCTGGTATACCTTATGAAGAGCTGAAAGTGGCTAATACGACGCTGAACGTAGATATTGGTCTTGGCCTATATATAATGGTGTTTGTGATGTTCAATCGACATAAACACTTATTTGAGATAGACTAGGCTGACAACTTCTATCATTTATTTTCCATTCACCGTAAGAGCTAGTGAGGTTTTTCCTGAGTTTTGTGCAGGTGATCTCCTGACTTAAAGCAACTATGGCTGGAGGGTAGCGATTCACTTCCGCTTACAAACAAAAATGATGTTCTCCCTATTTTTGCTTTGATTATTAGTATCTGTTTCTTACTCACTTTGAAAATAACATTATTTTCTCTAAAGTGGAGGCCTGTTGTTTGACTCCTTGGTTGGACCGCCCATTTAAGTTCAGTGCGCATAAAATTTATAAACCTTTAAAAGCAAATTTCTGTTCGTTCCAGAATGAAAATTATTAAAAAAAAAGGGTTAGCGAAAGGAGAATCTTATCCATTTTTTAGCGAAAGGAATTGTGCTTACTGCATTGGCTCTATCCAGGTTCAGAAAAACGACTTTGGACTCCCTGTCCTAGATTTATATGAAAGGGTGATCAGTCAGAAGGTTGCTTTAATCACCAACGCAATATCGTTATTCTTAGTGATAAAAATGTTACGCAATCTGAGAAATTGGAGGCGAAAAAGGTTGAAGCATGAAGACTCCACACATTTCAAGATTAGTCGAAGTGCACTTAAACTAATCCGAACACCCGGTTAAAAAAAGAAAAGAAAAAGAAAAGAGACTACAACTTAATTGATGGCATAGAATAGGTAGGAATAATGGACACTTCGTAATTGACATCGTCGACCCAACACCTGACCCAGAGGAGGCAGTAGGTTGCCTCTTTCCCCCACCCACGGATGAGGAGAGCTAGAGATAAAAAAGCCACATTTTCTATACTATATGTAGGATACCATCACAAGCTACTAACTACAGGCTTAAGTTTAAATCAAGAAGCCCTGTCGAGGTAAAATAGATGCCTGTGGAGCAGGCTTTAGGATCTTCATCTTTATCTTTGTCTCATTTAAGATCCACCTGTTACATAATCAATCATACACACGTTTGGAAGCTTCGTCTGACCAGGCTTGGTGTCGAAATTTTTTGTAACTTTTAAGGCTGGAAAGGAGGCAATCAGTCTTCCTTGCCATTTTTGCCGTCACCACCTTTCAAGAACCGTAGGAACCAATAAGCAGAAGATTTTGGATGCCGAGAGAGCCCGTTCTTGTAATCCACGTAAATCAAACCAAAACGCTTGGTATAGCCTTGAGCCCACTCAAAGTTGTCCAGCAATGACCACGCGAAATATCCCCTTACATCTACTCCATCCCTGGTCATTCAACAAATACTTAAAGATTCAGTTAATCGTTTCTACCTTTTCCAACTATTGCTGCAATTGATAATCTATTCACACTCCACGCACACATAAAGTGCAAGACAATGTCAACAGAGTCTCCGTGGAAGCATTAGGGAATACATCTTTGGGGTTCCAAATTATTATTTTAAACTACTATTTTTTTTGTCTTTTGCATAATATATATATTAATGTTTACATAATAATACGAAAATATATTGCAAATATAACTCAAGTTACAATAAAATAAAATAAAATATGGCCCAAGGATACGTTGCACACATTTAAATGAGTTGAAGATGGTGACTAACAAACAATGATTTCTTTCTTCTTCAACTACTATATTCAGTATGTCCCTTTAAAAATGATGAGATGATAGCAATTACATAAAAACGACAAGTTTAAAGGGACTCAAGGGAGGGGAATTTTCAAAAATAACAATTTTGAAGATATTTTGAACTCAAAAACTGGAGTTTTAACAAAATTTTGACATAGCAGCCATGGAGGGGAGGGGAATTTTCAAAAATTTTGGAGGGCCGAAGAGGATTTTCTTAAAATTTCTCCATAGGATCCAAGGGGGACAGGGAACTTCTCAAAATATTTTTGGGAGCCCCCACCTCCCTCCGCTGCAGGATACTTTGTAACAGAATTCATTCTGTAGCAGCCTCATACAATGGCTTGCTACGACGTACAAATTAAACAGTTATGTAGAGGAGTTGGCAGTGTTAGGACAGAGATGAATTTTAATGCACAGAGCATGTCAGTAGAAGGCAAAAACTATCGCTTATTGCATAATTCCCCAAGTAATTGTGTGTGAACATTACGAGTGGACTATTTAATTATTCAATAGGAATTGAAATGCAATAGGACATAATCGTAGGAAGTAACCCACTTGATTGCCTGGGCTACTGCAGCAAGGTATGCCTTAAAGTAAGCAACTCTCAATTTGTCATCTAGCATCTCATGAACTGGGGAAGTGTCATTCTCTTCGTCATCCATCCCTGTTAGTAGCAGAAAAAAAAGGTTTAGAGTAAACAGTAAGTACTATAACATTATTAGTTAGATTAAACTAAAAACCTTTAAGCACCAAAATCTGAGCCAGGACCAATAAACAGATATCTTAAGTTCCAAAGTTCATTTCTTGCTCATATCTCGTATTGTGATGTGACTGCAGAAGGCTCTACACCAACCACTCAATTGGACATACTAGAGAAGTGATGTACCAGGAAAATCACCTAGAGATACCCAATTAGCAACTACAGGTGCAGCTATACTAAACAGACCAAAAAATACTGGAAGTATAAAGATGATCTTTTTGTTGAAAGTGTGAGAGGATATACCATTTTCAGTTACATATATTGGAGGATTATTGTATCTCTGTTTTATGTAATTAAGAACCTTCCTGATGCCCCAAGGAACCACGTATAGCCATTCTGATGCTGCCTGCAATAAAACCTTTCAGAACACCAGAGACCATCTATAGCTATGTGCATTTTCACAGAAATTGAAAAATGAATGCATTAGAGAGAGAGAGAGAGAGAGAGAGAGAGAGAGAGAGAGAGAGAGAGAGAGAGAGAGAGGGAGATGATACATACCTTCTCACCAATTGCCTCACCCCCTTCCCATTCAGCTGATGATAAAGCATGAAATTATAACTTGAAAGCAGTTTTTCTAAAAGATGCTAATGGCTTAGAAAAACAGTATGAAAATGACCAAGTACTGGCAGTTTTACCGATTCTCTCCATCTCTTGTGCTTTATAGAAATCACCTTCTTCGGGGGCATGTGCAACATGAGCAATAAACCTTGATGTATAGTGGTTCAGACCAACAAAGTCTATCGAGTTTCTAATCAACTCCTTATCTTCCTCCAAGAAATTAGGAAGCCGATCTCCAAGTTTTTCACGCATAACCTGGGGATAGTCGCCATAGTATAGTGGATGCAAAAACCTAGTCCAACATTGGCACTAGCTCAACAACCATTTTAAGGGCAAAAAGAAAGGAATCTAAAGAATAATAAAAAATGTTTTCAAACAAACATAATCAGAGCTGAAAGCAGAGTCGGCTACTGCGAAAAACTCAGCACTCAGTTGTTTTCAGAGAAATGCCAACCTCGTGCCAAAGAACCCAACCAGTGCTACTCATTTATTCCATCATTCTTTTTTCAGCAGAAGTTTTCATCTACAAAAGGTTCAAACAGGAGATTTTCCTTTGTTCTTTGTTAATTAAATCATAACACCTTACACTCTTCTCCGCACATGAGAGATATACACTGTGAGGAGTAAAACACGAGAGTTAAAAATTAAACTGATTCAGAAATCGCAGGGAGTTCTGAGCTAAATGGTGTGTGCAATACGATGCATGACAGGCATCCCAGACACACTTGTTAAATTGTGTCTATGGCTTTGTCAATGATTAACTGGAACTTGTCATTTTATTAACCCATGGATAAAAACTTACGAGGTTGAGAAGCAGTTTGACAGCACTAATCCTTTCGTTTACATCACCTGGATTTCTCTTGTTCCAAAAGTATGTTCTTTTCATTCATACTTAATGGAAGAACTTACACATCAATTCTGGTTTCATGTTTATGCAAACTGTCATCATCATACGTGTTTCCCAATTACAATGCTAAGTAACCAAGAACGTGTGACAACAATCTTGCAAAAGATAGCATTGGTTGAGAAACTACCATCCGAACTGAAAATCAAGACGTCTTGCGGCAGCAGTTTTATCTTCGTTCTTATCTGAATAAGCCTCTGCCCACTCGCAATCTAGAACCAAACCTACTTGTCCCCCTTGCTTGTCCTGAAACAAGAACAAGGATGGCAAGAGCAAGAGAAGAATGTTATATTTTTAATGATTCAAGAACATGAACATTTATACATCGATAGCTATCAAAAAAGGAGCCCTATCAGCAACTAATGAAATTCATGATATGATGAATCTTTGGACTGGCAACACCATTTGCACTCGATATCTGAGACATCTATATTGGTTAGACACCAGGAACATTACACAGAATAACCAATATATCAAATTCAAGAACATGACTACATAGGTGTCTGTGTCTAACTAAGTAATGTACCATCCTGTCTTGTAGTTTAATTGGGTGATCGTGCTATGTCTCTCAAATATAAGCAGCTCATTTCTTTAGTCCTTGTTGTGACTCTATCAAGGGTGTATCAAGATGTACCCTAGTTTAAAACCTTTTTTTTATTTTAATAAGTAAGACAATTTTATTAAAGATAAAGAAAGCTGACAGTACAAGAGACTATATTGACAAAAACTAAAGCAAAATGCTAAAAAACTAAGAAAGTCCGAAAAATCCACAAAAGGACAGCTTATAACTGAATTAGCCCACAAGAACAAAAAATGCAACAAAAAACCCCCCAAACTAGCCAAAGACACAGCCCTGTCTTCGAAACATCTTCCATTTCTTTTCCTCCACAAGCTCCACCAAATGCAAGCTGGAATCATCTTTCAAATGGCCAACGTAATTGGATTCTCAAACTTCCTCCTCCAACAACGCAAAACATCCACTACCTTCCTAGGCATAACCCAATCATAGTTAAGAATTCTCAACACCTGCCCCCACGATCCTCTAGTTTAAAACTTGAAAAGTACATGGCTGAATCTTTAAGGTATAATGACTAGTACATTAGGTAAACCATATGATCAAGGTATATGATATTGGTTATAGGTGCATAAGTGACGGTGAGAATGATCAACCAATATTCAGTATGAAATAACCATCAACAAGTGCAAGCTAAGGGACAAAACCACTTTAGCTATTTCTCATGGGATAAATTTATTCATGTTGTTCTGAACAGGTAGTATAATGAAAAATTGAAAACCATCATACTTCAGGACTAAGATTTCCATCGCAAATGACTATGAAAAACTGTATAGAAGCCTGTCAAATGATGGATTCTGTAATCCTGGACTGTACGAACACACTGCTCTAGTTCTGCCATGGACAAATATCGTGATTTCCAAATATTAAGCAAAACCTGATAAAAAGAAAGGCAAAACAAGCATTCTACTCTGTAATCACGAAATCCTTATTTAGAAGGTGAAGTTATCAATTACTACTACAGAATTGCAAATTCTACCTTATACTTGCTTTGGTATATTTCAAAGGCTGCTGCATGGGCCAATATCTGGTGGTGCGAAACCAAATATGGTTCCGTTGATGAATCTTGATGTCTTCCTGGTGCAAATATGCCAATATCGTATCCATTCACAGAAGTCTGAAGGGGCTCATTTATTGTAATCCAGGTCTTTACTCTATCGCCGAAACTGGCAAAGCAGGTTTCTGCATAGATTGCAAAATATTTTCTGGATCACAAACAAGGAAACCACATTAGTTTGGAATACCCAAGGCTTCTCCAAATCCCACCTATAAAGCTGAAGCATACAAAAGTATAGATATGAATGTTTTAATGTATGTAAGTATGTGTGTCTACTTGTGCACCTGCACACACACACAAAACCACCAGACAAATTTTTTATCTGTGCTACTTATTTACATGGATAGCGTACAGATTTGGTAAATTATGATGTTGTTTTCCCTCGTAGTTATGGATTTGAGAGAGAAGCAAACACATATAAATAGGTTAAAACAAATGAACTTACAAACTTACATTTTTGTAACTTGTATGCATAACGTCTCCATAATGTCATATGTTTTCTTATCTAACATATAACATATATTGTACACAAAATATAGAATTTAGAACACATGTACTGTAAATATATTTACTTCTATGACATACAACACTTATAATATGTATAAAACATATGTGTGCATATGTATATAGACATTTACAACACACACAAGTATATATTTGTGTATAGATAAATAAGTTTGAGCAGAGCACCTGATATCTGTGAGGCTTCACCCACCCCACCCAATTACAGCATTCCTTACTTATGCACCTCAAGTATCTATTTTTTCCAATAGTCCAAGTATTTCTATTGGGCAATATTGCAACAAAATCTTCATTTTCTGCATCATTGCTTTTATGATCTTGGGAGCACCGACCGCTATGGCCCAAACGAAATAGAAAAATCATGAGCGTACGTGCGCTATATATACATATACATATATATATATATATATATATATATATATATATATATATATATATAATGTATGCATGTAAATATATGTGTAGATATAGAGAGATACCTTATAATTATATATCTGTTCTCTGAGTGTGTGAATGGGTATATATTTATACACGCACTCATATATGTATACGTACATGTACATGTGTATGTGGTAAATATTAGCGAGATTTAAACAAGTTCAAACAAGTCAATTCAAGCTTATATGAGCTTTGTTCATGAGCCTAAACTGAGTTGAGCTGAGTTTTAAGTGAGTTTGGCTCATTTAATATTTGAGTCAAAATGAGCGTTTCAAATCCGCTCATCTATTAAATGAACCGACAAGAGGGTAAATTTAATAAGGGAATTAGGGATTGAGGGAATAGTTATGGACCTAAGAATGTTCTCTCCCTTTTTGTTCTTCTTTCAATTTTTGATAAAATAAACAAAATAGATTGCTTAAGATGTAAATGTAGAACGTAATGCTAATGCAGCCAAAGTCATCAAAAAGACTACCCCTACTTGAGTGATTCACTAGACCATGATAGAACAATTTTAAAGACTTCAAATGAAATAATACAACTGGTACTTGACCAAAAAACAGAACTAAAATAAGATTAGATCCACACTTCCAATTCTCCTGCATCCCTCAGTATGGCCATGAAATACATCAGCCAAACATATATAAGTTTTGTATTGCCTTCAAACCCCTATGTTTTTGCAGCTTGCACCAAGTTTTCTTCAATCAAGCTTCAATTTAAGAATTGTCAATGTATCCTAGCTCTAGAAGGTAACATCTACCCTCGAGATTCGGATGTTAAACCATGGTTCATTCAACCTCTCCAAGCTTGACAAACACGGAAGACAAGTCAACAGAGATATACTAACAAGAAAGCCATAATCGAGACAGTAAGAGAAAAAGTTCAAGCCAGCACATGGAAATGTTTAACGGTATTTGGTACTCATATTTCCAAAAGTATCCCATGGACATGAATGAAATATAACTCAACATGGAAAGTATTGTGATTAAGCATGATGTGTATAACAATTTTATTCCAGAGATACGACTTACACTATTTGTTTATTCAACCACCCACCCATTGTCTGATGAAGATGCAAAGGAAGATCCCAATGGTACAAAGTCACGCAAGGCTGAATACCTGCAGGAATAAAGCTGTCAAATATGCATGGTTGGTGCATCTGACGGTAGTCAAGCACAATTTCATACCCTTTTCAAGGAGAGCATCAATGAGATTATTATAATAATTGATCCCTTCCTCATTGACTTTGGTTCCCAGACCATCTGCGATCATAAACAAACCACCAAAGAAAACACATTTGTCATTATAGTAAGCTCTAGTCACTAGTGAAACAGTAAAAACGATTCATAAAATTTCCATCCACTACACATCTCCAAGGTAAAAGTAAGTAACATAGTTTTGATATCAATAAAATGGTACAGAACAAAAACCAGGAATTGAAGGTTCCAAACTCAATTCGTCCCAAAAAAGGAAGCACTGAAGAACGAATATATTGGCAGGAATTCCAAAAAGAAAACCAACGCACTTTTCTTATTCTAAGGCAAGGAAAAAGGACAACAGAGATGTAGTATTAACCCTAGTTTCTCTTTCAAAAAGAAAGAAAACAATGACCTCCAAGGGTTTCATCATCTCCTTTCCACACGCCCTGTAAGACTCATAAGTTCAACCCTTTGAAATTGCTGCTATTATCAAGAATAACCTTGTCAATACAGCAACATTGTTGCAGGTACATAGTGTCACCTACAAAGGAGATGGACCAACCATAAAACCTCTCCTTACCAATGAATGGGGCCAATTACCCAACTTTTAAAGTAATAACTGTGCCTAGCAGATGGAAGAAAACTCACATACTGTGCCTAGCAGAAGACACGGGAACCTGAGCACTACTCGTTTATAATAAGCCACAGTGGATCTGAACTCTGATGTATATAAGAATACAGATACATAGGCACATCCCCTTTCCCCCCTTTTCCTCCCCTGTTTCAACCCAAATCCTTTTAATCTTATTATAACCAAACCATGCAGCATCTGTGACAACCAGGTTCTGATTAATTGACGTAAAAGAAAAAAGAACGGAAAGCATGTCATTAAGTAGACAACATTTGCACATTGCACTTACGTAAAGATGTACTAAACATTGCCCACTTCTTTCTGAACTTCTATTGGAAAGTTCTACCTGAATTTCTTTCTCAGAATCTCAACTATCATCACTCCCCACTTATTTTTTATCGCTCTTTCCTATTCCTGCTGCGGTGGCTAATAGGTTAAGAAGATTTAGAGGGATTTTTTATGGGGGAGTGATGATAGCGTGCAAAAATTTCATCTTGTAAAGTGGGAGAAAGTTTGTTCTCCTGTTAGTAGCGGCGTGTTTGGTTTGAGAAAGCTTGCTTTGTTTTATAGGGCCCTTCTTGGGAAATGGCTTTGGCGGTTTGGGGTTGAGCGTGACAGCTTATGGAGGATTGTTATCATGGAGAAATATGGTTGTGCTTTGGGTGGGTGGAACACTGGTGTGCAATTGCTCTTATGATGTTGGTCTTTGGAAGAACATTAGCAAAGGATGAGATTCATTTGCTGAGAACATCTATTTTGAGGTGGGAAGGGGCATCAGAGAGCTTTTCTGGAAGGATCGTTGGTGCGGTGAGAGAGCCTTGAAGGATGTGTTCCCTTTTTTGTTTTCTCTAGCTTGCAATAAGAATGCTATGGTTGCGGATTACTTGGAGTGGGGATCCGGGAGTGTTTCGTGGAATATTCAGTTTGTTAGGAGGGCTAATGATGGGGAGTTGGAGGAGTTTTCAGCGCACTTTTCTTTACTTTACTCTAAAGTTTTGAGGAGTCATGCTGAGGACGAGATGAGATGGGTGAGCTCTACGAATGGTGTTTTCTCGGTGAAATCTTGGTATTCGGTTTTTGTTGGGGGCTTCGATGTGAGATTCCCTTGGAGACAGATTTGGAGGTCGTTAGCCCCGCCTAGGGCCTCCTTCTTTGTTTGGGAAACGGAAGAATCCTTACCACCAATAACTTGAGGAGGAGGGGTGTGAATGTGTTAGATTGGTGCTATCTTTGCAAAAGTGATGGAGAGTGTGTTGAGCACATTTTGTTGCACTGTTTGGTTGCTAGGGAATTGTGGTCCTTAGTGCTGTCTATTATGGACTATGATTGGGTGATGCCTAGGAGGGTAGCTGAAGTTTTGTTGTGCTGGAATAGAGATTTTAAAGACCCTCGGGCCCTAGCTATTTGGAGATTAATCCCTACTTGTATTTGGTAGAATTTATGGAGAGAGAAATGAGAGATGTTTTGAGGGAGTGGTTGTGTCCATTGAGGGTTTGAGGAACAATTTTTTGCAGTCCCTATTCTTGTGGGTGAATGCTATGTTGGGTTCTCCCTTTTCGGAGTTTTTCGATTTCATTAGTTTTCTAACTTGTTTGGTCTAGAGGTTTCAGTATAGTCCTTTGTACTGTTTCTTCTTTTCTTTTTTCTTTTAATAAAATTACCTTACTTATAAAAAAATGCATGCAATCTTTACAACTATGTAAAAGTTGGTGGGACAAGAAAATTAACAAAAGTATTTTTGGTGTTGTCTTATGGGGACCACATGATGCAAAAGGGCTAACTGGACGTTTAATAGGGTTGAGACTAGTTGGCTTATGCTGAGTCTTCATTTTTCTGATTATTGTACAATTTTCTTCATCTTTTGTATTTAGATTGTAATGACTAGGAGAGCTTTTGTATGCGTTTTGCATAATTAGATATTCTCATTTATCTTTTTATGAAAAATTTGACTCTTCAAGAAAAACAACAGATTATCAAATTTCGGACCCAAATTATGCTGCAACGTTAGAGTTTACTCAAGTGGTCCAAATGCACAAGGATCATCACAGTCTTACATAATCTATTCCTCAACTAAGCCCCATTTCATACCCGCAGTGACTCCCAAATTGACAAATAATGGGAGCAAAATCCTTATGTCATCCAAAACAGTTCAACTGTGGTTAACATTCAAAGGAACCATCCGTCCTAAAAGTTTAACCCATCAAGGGCGGACCCAGTATTAGAACACAAAATCTATTTACCAAAACAAGACTTTGATACCATATTAGGAAAAATCTATCCTAAAAGTCAGAACAATCTGCAAGTGACTGAACACCAACCCTTAACATAAATTATAACTCCTGATTAGTTCTAGACAAAACTTGGCATGGGCAGAAATGTTGGGAGAAGAAAGGTAAAAATGACTAACTGAGAGCTTTATACAAAATAACTAATATAAATTAGCAAAGTTCAGCACTAATCAGATGGAAACCCAAAATGTTCAGATTGTACACATTTTGGGCAGTATTGATAAAAGGAACTTGTCATCACAAAATGGACTAATATTATAAACAGCATACCGGGGAAGATACGAGACCATGATATGGAAAAACGATAAGCATCAAAACCAAACTGGGCT
The DNA here is from genome assembly GCA_963930655.1 of Myrica gale. Classification (NCBI taxonomy): domain Eukaryota; kingdom Viridiplantae; phylum Streptophyta; class Magnoliopsida; order Fagales; family Myricaceae; genus Myrica; species Myrica gale. The sequence continues at coordinate 10,281,043 of OZ005610.1, read as the reverse complement.
ATAAGCTCAACATCTTCCTGTACATAAGTATTGAATACATAATCTGGATTAGCTTAAACAAAACAAAACCAGCAAACCATAAAAGATGTCAAGAAACATTTGTTTTCTTCTATACCCAGCAAAAAGGATCATGTTACACATGCAAGAAGAGATACATATGGCAAAACCAAATGATACTGCAAGCTTTATTTCCAACTAAGTTTGTTGTCAAACCCTTCCTAACAAAATGTTCTCTGGTGTGTGTCCTTTTCCACCATTCTTTCTTATTCAATGTAATATTCTCCATCTCCTCCCTATTTAGTATATCATTGATTCATTGTTAACCAGGACCTATGTTATAAGATCAATAGGTATCAAAAGATGCGTATAAAAACAGTAGGAAAACCAAACAAGTCTTGCTAGAGATCAAACCACTTAGAACTTCCATATTTACAGACAAAGCTTACCATTAACAGGTGATGAAGCATACCACTAAAGCCAAACTACATGTAACAAAACCAAACAATTGTCTGAAGCTTTTACGCATATTTCAAGGCAACAAGCAAATCTTGTACAGATGGTTTTTTTTTTCTTTCTTCTTTTTTATCTCTTATGAATGATGACGGTTCATAACTACAATATCCATACAGGTCATGAGCTTTTGTCCAAAAAAAGGAGAAATCAGAGATAGTGGGAAATTTTCTGGCTTGTCTCTGAATTGTCTATGAATCAACAAGACATATTGTAGATACACCCAAGACAGATAAGAAATAGCCCACAAAGCATAAAAAAAAAAAAGGTACTAAGGAGATGCTTTATCAACCACTGAATGGTTTTTCTTTTAGCATGGGAGTTAGGATTGAACCAAAAAGCATCATAGAATATAGTACATTTCTTCACACTGAAGTCTATTTCTACCAAAATTTCCTAAATCATCAGAGGTCAATGAAGAAGGGGCATAGAACCTATACATAACAAGGCCAAGCAATGTCAATGGAACAGAAGGAATCCAAGTGACTCATAGCTAAAACCAGTACTACTAACCTTGTATCTGTGATATTGATCCACTGCCACATCAGCATTGCTTTCATCGATGATCTTGCCTAACATAACAAATTTTTTTCTAAGATATGTAGAAGAACCCAATCATGCAAAGCCAAAATTTTTCCTGCAAGAATATATTGTAAGCTTGTTGAAGGAAAAAGAATACCCTCGGTGTGTGAAAAAGCATCCCAAATACTAGGACCCCTACCACCCTCCTTGGAGGCTCCTTCCACCTACAAATAAACAACAATGAGACTGAGTTCCAGGATGAGTGAGTCTGCCATAGTTTATTGACAGAACATAAACCAACTCAAAAAGTTGAAAAATAGAAAATAAATAGAACATATACATATAGGAGTTACACTTGCAATTATATTTTTGGAAGCAATGCTATGCAAGATAGTATCTTATTTAATGTCACATACTTTATTTTCCAGAAATGATATTTTTGTTTTGGTTAAAGGCGTAAAATTAAACCACTTAACAGATATATGCATACAGTAAAACCTCATTTATACATCAAGAAAACGTTGAGAAGGTGAATTCCATGCGCATAGTTGTCATTTTTATGTCAAGCATACTTTTCTCTATTTTTCTATTTTGATCTTCTTTCAGTTCTTTCTCTTTCTAGTTTTTTTTTTCACTGTAAAACTGTTGTATGAAGTCCATCTCTTCCAAACAAAATTGATCCTTTCTCTTGGTGTCCATGCCAATCCTCAAAACCTTTACTGAAGATACATTGACAGACCCATTAAACCACAGGGCTGAACTGCTATAGGCCACCCACCAAGTTGGATCAAAATCAGTAATCTACCACTATTTGTTCCCCCCCCCTCTAATTCCTGGACAATAAAAGAAAGGCCAAATGAGGCTTCTTCAAAATACCACCGGTACGGAACAGGATAGATGCCAATCAATTGGATCTCGAGGACAGTCTCGTAGTAAAATTTTAGAATTTCGAGTTTATCCTAAATTTTGATTAGTTAAAGATGACATTGTAGAGAGTTTATTATCTGTTCCTTAAAAAAATCATAACTAATCATTCATACCCTTTGGTTACAAGTTACAAAGGCAACATCAGACTAGAAGATATTTTCATATTAAGAACACGGAATTATCCAAGATAATTATTAATTAAATGCCAAAAAATAACCCGTACATTTTGGATCATGCGGAACCAAAACTAGGCCCTCAAAGGCAAAAGGTTTTCAAAAAAAGCCAGAAGAGAAAACGTGAGGCAACAGCCAAGTTAAGCCTGTCTGCCAGAACTGACAGCAAACAAAATGAAATTCATAGAAGAGGAACTCAAAATTATGAACACACATATTGGATCGACTAAATATTTTAGTTTTGCCCAAGGAACCCAAATTTAGAACAAAATGACTCGGGAAAGTGCAACACAAAACCCATTTCTGTACCATGCAGAGCAGTGATGAGCGAACAGCTTGCGCAGACAGCAATTGCCAGACGTATATATTAGGAAATAAGAATGGCAGATGAAGACCACCTGATAGGCAGAGGTGGCCACGCCAAAAACGAAGTTAGGGGGGAAGTCACTACGAGAGACTTCACTCTTGTGGGAGTCATCAGCTTCGTATTCTTTCAATAAATCCTTCTTCTTTGCCATTGTTGGTGTTCCTCAGAGAGACCAAGAGTAGGTGGTGAGTGAAGGAGTGATCTAGATGGATGAAAACAGAAGAGTGCAGAAAATATAGAGAAGAAAGGATTTGTAGCCACGTGGGGGGAATCTGCGGTGAGTGGAACCCGGGGGAGCTGAAGCACGTGTAGTTTTGGAGTGTGATTGGTCTGTTCGTCCCGTTTTATTCCGTCAACGCAGTGTTGAATGATTATTCGCTCAAATCCGAAAGGCGGAGTTTATAGGCTTCGGATCCACGCGCACATCTCAATGCTAATCACCTGAAAGCCCGCACTGCACGGCCATTTTCCAACCCTATAAAGAAAATGGAATTGTACATTTTCTAATCTGCACTGTATAATCTCCAATTTATATAATCTTCTGAACCTACAACGATTTTATATGAATTTCCGAAAAGAAAGATAAATATAAAATCAGTCAAAATCGTATTAGTCATGATAAAAAAATCATAAAATTAGTCTTTGTGATTTCATAAATGGATAAAATCAGTCAATGATGAAGGACTAACGACAAATAAAAATAGAATTACAGAGACTAATTTTATATTTTTTTAATTATAAGTACTAATTCGATTTTCGCGTATATCACAGAGACTGATTTTGTATTTATTTAAAAAAAAGTACTGAATATTTATGATTTACATATTAATTTTATTTTATACGAGTGCATAGTACGGGTACCCATGAGCCTACAATGGTTTTATATGAATTTCCTGCAATTAATCATTTAATATTGTAGGCCCACGATGCGACAATTTTGAATATTTATGATTTACATATTGTATTTATTTTTTTGGGATCGGCTCACCTCCGTTGTAATTTCTATCTAATGAACACCGATTTTTACACAGATGAGTGACACTAATGAAAAGTTGAATCTAAAGGCCAACAAATTACTCCATCATCCACCTCAAATATAAACCGAACACAATTGACACTGACGCCGCCAATGAAAGGGCGTTCTCATAGAACCTACAAAGCTCTTCTCTTCTCCCGCAATCCTTCTCATTAGGGCTGAAAATCGGAAATGCGGTCCGGACCGCATTTCCGGTTTCTTCATATTAAAGGACCGGACCGGACCACTTATAAGTGGTCCGGTTCGGTTTTATGAAATGCGGTCCGGTCTTGACCACTTTTTTAAGTGGTCCAGACCGGATTATTTTTTAAAAAAAAAAAAAATCAAAAATCTCGAACTCTGGTGACTGCCGTATTTAATTTTTTTTTTTAAAAAAAATTTAAAAATATTGATTTGACTGCGCAGTGCACTGCGCAGAGTGCACTGCGCAGTGCACGCACAGTCGCACACTGCGCAGTGCACGCATTGCGCAGAGTGCACTGCGCAGTGCACTCTGCGCAATGCAGAGATAAAAATAAAAAATATTTAAAAAAAATTAAAAAAATTTATGAAATGCGGTCCGGTCCGGTCCGGACCGCATTTCAAAATTTTGTGACCCGGACCGGACCGCATTAAAAAAATTAAAACCGGACCGGACCGCAAATTCGGTCCGGTCCGGTCTGCGGTCCGGTTTTGTTCAGCCCTACTTCTCATTACCAGGAGAGAGGAATGACTACTGCTCTCCTTCAGTTTCATCATTAGTTTATTCTCTTGAGGCCATCATGATGGAAGTATTGTTGCTCTACAAATACGAAGGTTCCGGTACTCACCCGAATCCAATTTTTTTTTTGTTATGTTCTGTTCCGGAATGAAATCGGAATTTGAGGAATCGAAATCGAAAATTCTGGTTCGGTAAGTGAATTTTTTTTTACATATTTTTTGAGACTGAATTTGCCAAAAATATTTTTTGGACTGAATTTTTGGAAGTTTTTTTTATCATAAATTAACTGTAAATGTAAATATTCATCCAAAATCTAGATTTTAAAATAAAATTCAAGCAAATTTCATATGTTATACTTTATTTTGAACCATATTTTTTAAAAAAAAAATATCGAAGCTGAAAATTTTCGATATTTTTTAGTTATTCATCATAAATTAACAATAAATGTAAAATATTCATCTAAAATCTAGATGGTAAAATAAATATTCAATCAAATTTTATATCTTATACTTTATTTTGAGCACTATTTTTATTTTATTTTATTTTAAAAAAAAATAGAATAGAAAATTCCTTTAATTCCGTTGAAATTTTCAGTTATGATTTCGTTCTAATATATGACAGAATCGAAACCGAATTTTCATAATCGAAAGTGGAATTGAAAATTCTAATACTTACGAAATTTTTGCCCCCTTAACAAATACTAAAACGCAACAAAAGCAAAGCATTTCACTCTCCTTCAGACACATGTCGATAATGAAAACCAAAGTCTTTTGGAATTAGCCGAATGAGTTGGCCTTGAGTGTACTGTTCATTATATAGGCTCTTCAAGTAAAGGTAAACGATGAAAGAAATAAGTGGCCGCATGAGACAAGGCATATACAAGTAAAGCGTGTCCTGTACAAGGAAAGCTACAAGCTGTTAACCGTAAAAAAAAGAATAATCTAGAATGAATTGAAGAAATAAGGAAGGAAATAGATACGAGCTGATTTGTGAGTTGAAAATCTGGAGATTTATTGGACAAAAATATTGGGCCGGACAGTCGACAACCCCCCTTAAATTGATGCGGTTGATCAACAAGCATCAATTTACACCCCAAGAAGCAATGACTGATGGCGAGTGAGTGTCCTGGTGAAGATATCAGTAAGTTGTAGTTCGGTAGACACATGAGGAAGAGTCATAAACAAGATTGACCGTGATCTGAATGACACTCGTATTATTTGCATGTAAAGACGTAGGATCCGTCTGAGGTAAGTATAGTTCAGCAAGCAAACCTCGAAGCCAAATAATCTTTGAACAGTAGAGAAATATTCTCACAATTTACTGAAAAAATCAAGATTCTCTCTTTTCATCGCTTAGGCTCCTATTTAAAAGGCTGTACATTACAAAGAAGAAATCTCTAACATAATTATCCTAATTAAGGCTGAAATATGGTAAAGGAATAAATCCTACTTGCCTAAAAGAAAACAAGACAACTAAAATAGGAAAGGAAATGTTGCACACCCACAAGAGTCAAAAGGCAACATAAAAGGAAGCAAAGTGGCGCCTAAAGTAGCCATACAATCAAATCCTTCTAGAACTTGTTGCTCACGTGGATCATGCTCAATCAGACCTAAAAAAATATTTCTTGCCAATTTGAAGCTTAGCCTCGACCAGATTCTTATAGAACTTGACGAGTCTTTGTTGCTCTCGTGAATAATGCTCAATGGGCCTCCAAGAATTTGCTTGAGCCCATGTCTCTTGAATTAGTCCGTTGAGTACATATTTAAATTTCTTTGTTCGTGCTGTCGTAACCGGCTCAATTGAGACTTGAACTAGATCCTTTGAAGCTGTGCTATAATTTGCATCAATCACTATGTACTCAGATTCCGTAGACGGCTTAGAAACTTGATCTTGCTTCTTACTCTTCCAAGAGATCAACGCATCACCTAAGAACACACACCAATAAGTGATGGTGACGAGTATCAACACACCCAGCCTAGTCAGCATCGCTATAAGCAATAAGCCAAAGATAAGTGCCTGTAGGGAAGAATAAGCCACGAGCAGAAGGGCCCCGGATGTAATGTATAATTCTACGGACAAGAGCCAAATGATGATGATGAGAAGTCTGAAGAAACTGCCTAACTTGTTATACAACAAACTTGTAACCGCGTGTGATTTTTGAGACCGACTCCTTGCTATTGAGCAAGGATGTCCTGTCCACCGACTCTCTGGTTTGTTGGGCTATTTCTTGCCAGGTTGAGGCTCTTCGGGGTGGTCTTTCCGGCTTTCGAGATTGAAAGGTTGTGTGGGTTTTTCGAAAATGCAATATGATAGCCCACAAGCTAGCTTAGTGGGCTGCCTCTGGGCATTTGGAGGGTTTCTTTTTCCTTTCTGATCTACTCGAGCATATCCGAGTTTGTGATATGCACTGCTCTCTTTAGACTTTTGTTCTTAATATATTGGATTATTCAGAAAAAAGAATGATGTTGTTATTAATGTGTTCCATTCATTGGCAGTGTACGAGTGGGTACATTCACTGTATACAGATATATTCCTATAAACTAGGTTGTATTATACTCATTCCGAATTGCTAAGCTTCCACATCTAGTCAGTGATGGTTCTCTATTGGCATCTTTTATGAGGAAGCTTTGACATTGATTGAAATACATATCATGAACATGCACCTTTGCGGACATGCTAACACTATGAGCAAGTTCTGTCTGCACCTAATGTGAGGCGGCTAGTGCCTTCTTCCAGATCTTTTGCAGATTTAAGGCATTATGTAGTGAAAATGGATGATAAACTGTGTTTGCTCTAAAACTCTTTTAAGTATTTATCGATCAATTGAATAGAGTATCGAATATAGTTCTATCGAATAACGGGCTGTAGATGGCTTTAGAATTATTCCCAAGTTCCCTTAGAGAAAACTCTTTGGGAAGCCTCGTTCTAAGATTAAGAGAACAGTAAATTTTTTTTTTGTATAGTCATTACAAAAAAACAGGTCTATAACGGCGATCGCTAAAAACGTCGCTAAGTGTATTACCTTTAGCGGCGATCACTGGCGGTCAGTGACCGCCGCTATAGACCCCCCCTTTAGCAGCGTTTTTTGCAAAACGCCGCTAAGGGTATTGCCTGTAGCAGCGGTCTCGGTAGCCGCTATAGACCTCATTTAGCATCGTTTTTTGCAAAACGTTGCTAGAAATTAGGTATCTACAGCGGCCACCGCCGCTGTAGAGTGCACTTTTAACAACGTTTTTGAAAAAAACCGCTGCTATAGGTATAGTTGGAAAAAAATTCAAAATTATATTTTATTTGATGTTAATAATTATTTTATAGACTATTGTATTCCTTTTAATACATAGTTTTATTTTGCCACATGTTTAAAAAAACTTTAGGAGACCTACATAATAAAATATGGAATTAAAAGGAGTTTCATGAAAATCGAAGTTGTTATATGGAATTAGAAATAATATTATGAAAGTTATATCTATCATTGTTATGGTAATTGTATTTTTATTGACTAAATCTAAGTAGTTTAGACTTCTATTATCGTATGCTTATAATGAGCATATATATTTGTAATAATTAATAAAATAATAATATTTAATTATGACATATTATTTAATTTCAAACAAAAAGATATTGTGAAATTAATTAAATTATGCAATTAAAGTACATAACTTAATATTTGGTCATAGTTGTTATGGTAATTGAATATTTATTGATTATATCTAAGTAGTTTAGAAATTATTTATTATTATATTTATAATTAGCAATTATATTTAAATAATTTGTAATATAAGACTAATTAATTAGGACATATTATTTATTTCAAAAAAAAGATATTGTGAATTTAACTTAAGCAATTAAAGTACATATCATGTATTATAAAAACATAAAATTATAAAAGAAAACATTATACTTTTAAAATATAAGTATTATGTATTATTACTATCAACTTGTTTTAATTAAAATTATTACACTAGTTATAAAAAAAGAGTATTAAATAATGTGCTATGTATTTAATACTGAATATAAAGATTTTCAAGTACTATTATAATTTACAACTGCTTTTAACTAAAAACACATAACTAGAAAAAAAAACTAAAAACACAACAACAAAATATAAAATTATTATTAAAAAATTTCTCATGTGATATTTATTTTATATTACAGGAATTCAAGAAAAAAGATGTTGATGTGTTAAAGGAGGAAGATTTTAATTGGTCCTTGCTTACTGTGTTGTATTTGAATATTTTAGTCGGCCCTTGCTTATTGTTATTTTTTTTATTAAAAATTTGTTACTTTTTAGATTACTTGTAGAGATTCTTGTGTTTGTTGTAAAATATTATTAATCAATAATGAAGTATATTTTATTTTATTCTCATTGTTCTTTAATTTTTTACATCCAATGAATTATGGTTATTAAAATAAATTTGTATTACCGATTAGGAAAATATAAGAAAAAATTAGTGGTGTTTTAAAAATGCTGGCACATAAAAAAACGCTGCAAAAAGTTAAAATTACGTTCGGGTCTATAGCGGCGGTAGATCTACTGCTAAAAAACTGATGCTAAAGCTATAACAACCATTCATATTCAATTAACCCTGAGCAAGAAACGCACGAGACAAATTGTTGAATTTTTTCAAAAAATCTCTGGCCTCCTTCCCTCTCAACCAGATTGCCAAAGAGATTTGCCAACCAGACCACCCCATATCTACCAAAGGAAATCGAGCTCTGCGACTTTCTACTCTAACGATACTAAAAAAGCTCGTTGAAAACTGAAAAGTCTTCACCTTGATCACTAGACTATGAAAGTAAGCCATCCTTTTAGCACACACTAATTAAGAACATGGTGGGCAGCTCAAAAGCAAGATTTTCATAGGTGTGGACGTAGAAATTGACAAAAACATCCTTTGGGGGGGGGAGATGGTCGTTGTTGAGAATGGGGACTCTGAGTTGCTTGTGAAGCCTCTGAGGATGTTTTTGCCTTCAAAGGAACCTTCGAGTTGGGTGCTGAAAATGGTTAAGTATTTTCGGCACCTAGTTGGAGTCTCTTTGTGAGGGGCATGAGGCTGAATTGTTCAATTTGTTTGCTAACTTAGAGTTAGAGAGGGGGGCAACTTTGTGGCAAATCAACGGGGAGGTCGGGGGTAAGTTGGTGAGGGAAATTAAGGCTTTTGAGTCTTCGGTGAATTATGATTCTAATGCTTCTAGTTCTCGGAGAAGTAGGAAGTTGGGGAGGGATTTAGTCAATGTTTCATGAAGCCAACAATCATTAGTTGGAATGTTAGGGGGTTAAATGATATGTTGAAGTGCAATGGTGTGAGGAATTTGTTAAGAGGGTAGAAGGCGGATCTTGTGTGTCTCTAGGAGACCAAGGTGTCGTTTGTTTCGACGGCCTTAGTAAGACTACTGTGGGGTGAACCTCATGTTAGGTGGTGTAGCCTGGAGGCCGTTGGTGCTTTGGGAGGTATCTTGCTTCTTTGGGATTCTCGGGTTTTAGAGATGGTGGAGTCGTGTGTTGGTTCTTACTCTATTTTGGTGATGTTTAAGAATGTCGAGGATAGATTTGTTTGGGTTTTCTTGGATTTTATGGGATGTGTTGGAGGGAATTTCTTCGTTGTGGAGTTTTCCTTGATGCATAGGTGGAGATTTTAATGTCACTTGTTTTCCTGGTGAACGGTCGGGGATTGGGGCTAATAGGAACGCTATGATCGATTTTTCAGATTTCATTTTTAGTGTGGTTTGGTGTATCTTGTGTTAATGGGTGGTTTGTATACAAGGTCTAATGGTAGAGCCTCTCAATCGTTGTCTAGGATTGATCGTTTTCTGGTTAGTTCTTGTTGGGAGTCAGTGTATCCGGATTAGCGGAGGTTACCTCGTTTGTATTCGGATCATTTCTCGATCTTGTTGGAGGGTGGTAGATTGGGGGGCTCCACGAAACCTTTCCGCTTTGAGAATATGTGGCTTAAGGTGGATGGTTTTGTGGAGATGGTCAGAGAGTGGTGGCAGGGCTATGTTTTTAGAGGTTCTCGTTTTGTGCTTAATATGAAGTTAAAAGCTTTGAAGAATGAATTTAAGTTGTGGAATAGGAATGTCTTTGAGGATCTCAATTTTCGCAAAGCTTCGTTATTAGAAGAGCTCTCTTCTCTTGATGGTTTGGATGAAAGTGATAATATGAATGAGGAGGGTAAGGAGAGGAAGTTATTTGTTTCTAGGGAGCTTGACCGGTTGATTGAAATGGCGGAAGTGAGTTGGAGACAGAAATTGAGGGCTCTTTGGCTCAAGGAGGGGGATCTTTATACTAAGTTCTTCCATTGAGTTGTTAACTCTAATAGGAGAAATAATTTGATATCGAGTTTGGAACTAGTGGGAGAAGTTGTGGAGGACCCGTCTGTGATTACTGGAGCGATCATTAATTATTATTCTTCGTTGCACAAGGAGACGTTTGGTTGATGCCTTTTTTTGGATGAGTTGGAGTTCGATCACATTTTGGGGGAGGATGCTGAGTTCATTGAGAGGCTTTTTGAGGAAGAGGAGGTGGCGAGTGTTGTGAAGAGCATTAATAGGGATAATGCGACGGGCCCGAATGGTTTTTCTCTTGCTTTCTTTCAAACTTGTTGGGATGTGGTGAAACGGGATGTGTTGTTGATGTTTAATGAATTTGCTAGGGAGGGAAAGTTTGTCAGGAGCTTGAATACTTCTTTTATTGTCCTTATCCCTAAGAAACCGGGTATGGTTGATCTTTAAGGATTTTAGGCCTATTAGTCTTGTGGGAGGTGTGCACAAGATTTTAGCTAATAGATTGAAGTCTGTGCTTGAAAAGATTATCTCTCCTTCCCAAAATGCTTTTGTGAAGGGGAGAAATTCTGGATTTTGTACTTGTGGCTAATGAATGTATTGACTCTAGAATGAGGACGGGTGAACCGGGTATGCTTTGCAAGCTGGATTCGCAAAAAGCCTATGATCATGTGAATTGGAAGTTCCTGTTGTACCTTCTCAGGAGATGTGGTTTTGGGGAGAGATGGTGTCATTGGATATTCTTTTGCATTTCGACAATTAAGTTTTCGGTGATTGTTACCGGGTCTCCTGAAGGTTTTTTTAGTAGCTCTCGTGGTTTGCGCCAAGGGGATCCGTTTTCCCCTATTTTGTTGTCATCGTGACGAAGGCTTTTAGTCTCATGATGGGGAAGATGGTGTTGCATGGAGGGTTATAAGGTTTTAAGGTTGGAGGGGGGTTGGGTGTGGGGGTTTCTATTTCGCACCTTTTTGTGGATGATACTTTAGTAATGTGTGGGGCAGATGTGGATCAGTTTCGGAATCTTAGATGTATTCTTTTATGTTTTGAGGTGGTTTCTAGCTTAAAGATTAATCTCTCTAAGTCTGAGGTCATCCTTATTGGTAGGGTGGTGACTATGCGAGACTTGGCAGATATCTCTTTTTGGAAGCGCATGTACCACTCTAAAGGGTGGAAGGTTAACTCTTATCAAGTATACTCTTTCGAGTTTATCTACCTATTTCCTTTCTTTGTTCCCTATTCCGGTGGGGGTGGTGAATAAGATGGAGAAAATTCAGCTGGATTTCCTTTGGGGAAGTGATGATGGTGGTGTTCATAAGTTCCATCTTATGAAGTGGAATAAGGTGTGTTCTCCGTTGCAAGATGAGGGGTTGGGCCTTTCGCAATATTAGGATGTTTAATATAGCGTTATTAAGTAAATGGTTATGGAGGTTTGTTATGGACATAGATAGGTTGTGGAGGACGGTAATTGCTGAAAAATATGGTTGCTTGATGGGAGGTTGGCGTACGATTTTTGCTCGTGGCTCTATGTGGAGGTACATTAGCAGAGGTTGGGGCACTTTAAGCAAGCATATTTTGTTTAAGGTGGGGACTGATGTCAGAATTAGCTTCTGGCATGATATTTGGTGTAGAGATAAGCCTTTGAGTCTTGCTTTCCCTTTGGTTTTCTTCTTATCTCGTTGTAAGGAGGCTATGGTGGCGGATTGTTTGGTGAATGATGGTGTTAATGTGGTGTGGAGTGTTCCCTTCTCTAGAGCTGCTAATGATTGGAAGTTGAAGGATTTTGGTTATTTCTTTGCTTTGTTGTATGGGGTTGTTGTTAGAAGAGGGAAGGATGATGTGGGGGAGTGGATGGGTACTAAGGATGATGTGTTTTCTGTGAAGTCGATGTATGGTTTGCTAGAGGTGGGGCTGGTCTCTCTTTCCCTTGAGGGGTGTTTGGAGGTCTTTGTGCCCTATAAGGGTTTCCTTCTTTGTGTGGAAGGCTTCTCATGATAGGAGTTTAACTATTGACAATCTTCGTAGACGGGGTATGATCATGGCTGATTGGTGTTTCTTATGCCGCTGTGGTGGAGAATCAGTTAATCATGTCTTGTTGCATTGTCCTTATGCGAGTGGGATGTGGTCGCACATGTTTTGTATCTTGAATCTTCATTGGGTTATGCCAGAAAAAGTGGAAGATGTGTTGTGGTGTTGGAAGAGGAGGCTTAAAAACCCTTTCGCTAAGGCTATTTGGAGAATGATACCCCATTGTATCTGGTGGTGCCTTTGGCGGGAGCGTAATAATAAATGTTTTGAGGATTTTGCTTTGTCTTTGGATAAGTTGCAGGGTGATTGGTTGTCCTTTTCTAGATTTCGTTAGTTTTATAGCTTGTTAGGATTAAAGATCTCGGTATAGTCCTTTGTACTATCTTCACTATTTCTAATGAGATTGACTTACAAAAAAAAAATCAAAAGAAATACCAAGAAAATGCAATATTAACATAAAACACATGACAAATACTCATGCTCATGAGTTTCAGTACACAAACAAAGTACAGTATCTGCCAACTTAATATGTGTGGTTAAATTCCAAGTGAATGTGTCTTCCAAAAAGACTTTTTAAATCACTTCTGCCAAAGTCAACCATTAGAAAATGAAACAAACCTTACAAACTGGTCAACATTCCTATTTCCAGTACCATTCTCCACCTTAACACTGGGAGTGGTTTCTAATGTACTTCGACCATTTTTGATCCAGACTTCTGCAATAGATGGTGTGCTACGTACTTTAGATCCAGGACTTCTCTCCACACTTGGCTTAATTTCATGAGTGGAGACACAAATAGGAGGCGCACTGGGAACATCATCATCATCATAGAACTTTTCCTTTGGCTGGTTTCTCGAATGCAATTCCTGCAAGATAGACCAATTTAGCACAGACAGTAAGGTCATGTTTGCAAATGCTCAATCCCAAACACAACTAGCTCAAAAATTTTGTCAAGAAATTTAAGAAAATAATAATAATAATAATAATAATCCACTCAAATCATCTCTCTATCAAATCATCTTTTTCCATCACTATAAACATAAAAAATTCACTCAAATAATTTATCTCTTCACTTTTTCACCGACTCCCACAATACTCCAAAATTTTCTTTACTTTTTTCACAAAATCCAATAAAACTCCAATTTACCTCAATTTTAACACCACCACCAATTTTTTTCTAAAAATCTTGGAATGTAAGATGAAATAAGGTAAGATTTAGTTCGTTTTGTTTTTCCCCACACCCAGTAAACCACATCTTAGACATAAAGCTCTACAATTTATAGAGAATGGAAAATGCCCAGTAAATGGCCCATGGATACACATGTCAATTATTGCTTTCCTTTTTCTTTTTTTTTTTCTCCGTAACATGAGATAAATCTCTTAACTGGGCAAACTCCTCTGAACTAAGTCATCACAAGAAAAAATAGCGGGAGGAATACCACCCAGTTCAATATCGCAAGTGTATTAATCGACCAACCCCATTTAGCCAGACAATGTGCCATCTGGTTACCATCCCGTGGTGTCCATTGAATCTGCCAATTAGAATGTTGAGAAAGAAGCCGCCTCAAAGTCCACACCTCTCCTTCAATGATCCAGTCAGGGACTGATTCCACATTGCGAACTTGGTCAATCAAAATTAGTGAATCACCTTCCAGCACAATATTATGGTCTTTAAAAGTTTCAGCCATAGAAAAAGCCAGACGAGCCGCCCAAGCCTCCCCTTTTAATACTTCACTGCCAATAGTCTTATCAAGATATATCTTCAAGATAGCACCACAACTATCGCGACAAACGGTAGCACCACACAAATTACCTGTCTTGAGTGCCATATCAAAATTAATCTTAAGTGACCCCTCCAAAGGAGGATGCCACACAGGAGATGGGGAGGAAGTGGTGACTTCCCAAGCCGATAAATGGGCAGCGTACCGCCTTTGAAGCTCCAGTTGCGTCTTTCTCGGTTGGCCCTGGGACCCTTAATGTCGTTGACTTACTTGGGTCTACTGAGGCATGGGGGGGGTACAATAGGAACTGGCCGGCTGATTCGTACAAGGGAAGGGAGCTCGGGTCAGGCCTCGCCTTTTGAAACCACTGGCCCACTTTGTCTTCCGCGTTGCATGGATGGGCTTCTCAAGGGGTCCAGTTTGACCACGCGAAATTTACAAGATGCGGTCTGCTTCGCTCTTCCTTTTGAGACTACCCTTATCCTACACAATTGGTTCCTTTTTGGCTCCTTGCGATTCACCTCAACGTAGAGCCACGAGCAATGGGCAGCTTCGTCGTTCTGTGACGGCTCGCGGTCTACGCTCCATGTTTTCAACTAGTAGTACAGTGCAGTATTTGCAGCTCAGTAGTGCTTATGGGAAATCAGCGACAACGGCGGAGATTCAAGGGTTTTTCTTTCTGGTTGACCAAAAATTAACAGACAAGGTGGCCCTGAAAAATTGCTATTACATTCATCAAGCTGAAATGCGTAGAAGCACAAACTGTATGCAAAATCTCTCTCCCAATACCGTCAGAGACACACCAACGAGGACACATAGTTCATTCAACCAAATTTAGAGTAGCTAGTGATATCCAACAATGCGCAAAATTAGAATATTGAATACAAATCAGCAGGCTTCATCAGACCATGAGTCCTAGTCATCTCATTGGTTCACAATACAGGGAAAAGATAATCACTCGGGTCACAATTTCTGAAAGATCTAGAACCCCTCAAAATCAATTCAAAGGAAAGGAAAGAAAGGAAACGGGCCAGTGAACCAAATAGACATCTGTTATCATTTATGGAAGCATGAAGCTCTTGGTAGGAAAAATTATTCTTCATACATGCCTGGATTTTTTCTCAAATAAATGTATTATTTACTGATAGGGAAATGTCTACATTAGGACTACATTCGGATGTGAAACTCGAAATCTAAAAACATACAACCTTAATCATTCTCAATCCAGCACACAACAATAATGCAAAGAAAATGAAGTATTACAAACCTCCTCCGCACTTTCCACATTCACCCGTTTAAAATAAAAATAAAAAAAATAGAAATATTATAACCGTTTTAATGTAAGAAAAAGTACTTAATTACACCTAAAATGTGTTCTAAAGAATGAAATGCCTATTAACATGTTTTATTAGCTAATCGAAATTATTATAGGGAATTCACATATAGATTAGGCAAATTAAATATTCACATGTGAATCGAAGTTTATTAATTAGGCAAATTAGATATTTCTGTGTCAGCTCAATATCAAAATTCAATAATCTTCAAAAGAAAAATTTACAAATAATAATATTTTTTTTCTTCCATTGCTGTTGAAACGAAACAAGTATATCACCTACATTATTAATATTTTTTTGGAATAAATATATTTTTCACAAGTCTTTACACTTTACATCCCAAAATATTACTTTTGTTACATCACACCAACCAAAAATAAGAAAGAAAGAAAGAAAAACTATTATTATTATTTTTTATTTTCTTCCATTGCTGTTGATTTCAAAATAAGAAAGAAAGTTCCTGTCCTGTCTGTCTGACATCTTCACCATTCACAGGTATTTCCTTTTTCCACTCCATCTTCAGTTCCTCTTCTCCTCTATCTTTCAAAACCTACCAAAAACCATTTCAATGCTGTTTCATCCTCTTCTTTCAAACTGAAACCTCTCTTTCTCTCTACCTCTGTTTCGCCCCACCTCACCTTCTCCCATTGCTGCATCTTCAGGTGCCACCACCGTGCCTTGCCTCCTCTATCCAATAGCCGGTAGCTTGGTTCACACTGGAAAAACTTGCCAACAAATAACAGATAATTCGGCTGTCAATAGGGCCTTGAGAACTAACCGAGGGTGTCCGCAATCAGCCCTATTCCCACCAAAAACATGAGACAAAACTAAAACTTACACAGTTGCTAATGTGTATTATCTCAAACTCACTAAATACAATGCACAGGATATAATACGAGCACATCTACTAGTTACAGACCTGAGAATATACAATCTACAAATTAATACCTTATATACCAACTTTCTATGACCAAAACAAGTAGTTGAACTTTTCTTTGAGATTAAATATGCAAGGAAAACAATGGCCCGACCTTGGGAGCTCCTGGGTTATCAAATATATATATATATGCAAGGAAAACAATTTTACAACCAAAAATAAATTAGCACAAATCTCAAAATCTTAAAGCATGAATCTACAATGGCATAGTGGGTCTATAAGTACCTGCTGCACCAGACAAGGAACCACTCTTCCACCTAACTCAGTTTACTCTTTCTTCTCTATCTCTACTCTCTATCTTCTCTCCATTTACTTTTTCTTCTCTCTTCTTGATACCTGCAGCCTGCTTATTTGGCCAAAGATGAATCTGCGCAGTATGTGCGATAAGTGCAACAAATGGTTACTAAGGTTATTGTGTATCTGACAGGACAATAACAGGTGTTCGTATGCTAGATGGTACAGCTAAAAAATCATTCATCAAGAAATCAAAAGCAGCCCAAAGAAACAAGTATCAAGGTTTACACTTCCGACCTTTTCAGCTCAACCTTAGCATGTAGGGAACAGCATAGGAATTGGAGCACAGAATGCAGACGTGTTCCATCCAAATTTTGGATATGAAAAGCAATTGATGGTTCCTTCATGCAACTGTACGTAGTCCGAGTCAAATATAAAGAATCCTACAGTCCTACATGTTAGAAGCACAGCAATCACAGAGAAAGATACATTAAGACAGCTACATTGTCATCTCTCTTAATTTTTCCCAAGTCTTGGGTACCAACAGCCAATGGTATGTGCAGTTTGCTATTATAAAGAATCCTACCGTCCTACATCCTCCACACCTGCACAGATGCAAGAAACTTCTATTATTTAATTTAAGCAAGTCAAGATATTCTCGTATGAGCATACAAGATTACATGAATCACGAGGTTCTCTTGTAAAGGAAAAAAAGTTGAAATTTGCAGAGTGGCAACCAGTCATTGCTTCTACAACTTGAAGAATGCATTTCCCATACTTGCATAGGAAGGCTTTCCGAGAGAAGCCTGCCAAAAAGAAAAGGAAATGAAGGAAACAAATGAAGCTTCTCTGTCAAACTAATTAACGTGAAAGAATATAAAATGCATCCCTTCAGAAAGTTCTACCATAAAGCTTCTTTCTTTATATCATTACAAAAAAGGGGGAAAGGCCTACAAAACTGGCCTATCAGCATCGTCATATCCAGTCCATTTCCTACATCCAGATAAAAATTTAGGCATCCACACTTATGAACCCAGCACTAGCTCCTCCTCTTCCATCTCTTTGACTGCTCTTATGAGACCCCTTGTGATTCCATTGAGATGCAAACCATTCTCTTTCATTTCCGCCAGCAGATTTTCTGATGTTTCCCAATCTAAAGCTTTTAGGCAAAGAGATTGGATCAACTTATTGTACTCATCAACATTAGGTTGAACCCCAAAATCCTTCATCTCGCCCACCAACTTCAAAGCCTTCTCAAACTCTTCAAGCTTACAATACCCACGAATGAGTGTATGGTAAGTAACCGGGCTCAGCTTAGAATGATTCTTTTTTGCTTCTGCAAAGACTTCACAAGCTTCATTCATCTGACCGCCATTGGCATAACCACTCAAGATGACAGTATAAGTATACACATCTGGCTTTAATCCCCTACTCTGCATCAGCTTCTTAACCTGCATGGCCTCCCCCAAATCCCCAGCCTTTGCATAGCCATTGATGACAGAATTGAATACCGCATTTCCAGGTGGTGGGCCCTCAGCAATCATACTAGAAAGCAATTCTTTTGCCCCATCGGCATCTCTCATCCTACACAAACCTTGAATGACAGCAGAAAACGGCTTAATTGCATACTTCCGTGCTTCTCCAGAAAAATCACACAACATCTCCAAAGCCAGTTTCACAGTTTCATCCTCCCTACAGAGGGAACTGATCAAAAAATTAACAGAGGAGCGAGGAGGATGCTGGTTCTTCTCCTTGGCCAATAAATAAACCGAATGGGAATCCTTAGCCTTTCTACCTTTACAAAACCAAGAAATAATCTTACCAACTTTCTCATTGTCAGGTAAGCTTCCCCCATCAAGCATCTTCTCACAAACAGACCAAGCCCAATCAAAAAAAGATCGCCTACATAGTGCTTCAATTGTGTAATAATACGTATCTACATTTGGGACGCATCCATAATCCCCAAACTTGTTAAATACCTCTAAAGCCGCCTTCCCTTTACCCAACTTCGAAAGCAAGGCTATCAACTCATTGAGAATCTCCGCATTCAATGCATCATTCTCCTTTTCACCTATCTCCTTAATCAAATCCCACAAAGCATATGCATTTTTCCTCTTAAAATCACTACATACTGCAAGCACAAGTGCATCCACCACACGAGCTGTTACCTTAAACTCAGGTTTCTCCTTCATACCCCACTTGAAAACTCTAATCAAGTTCTCACCCAAAACAAGTGGTGTTTCAAGCACTTTCACCACAAACTCCTCATGAAGAGTCAAACCCATATTGTCAAGAGTCGACTCCAAAGAACCATCAACACTACTCTGTAAAAGGGACAATAGATTCTCCAACTGCTCCACATCAATCTCATAAACCTCCTCTTCATTCCCAGAGGCAAAATTTTCCACCTGGGCGTCACCATTATCCTCTCCAGTGACAAAACTATCCCACTTGGCATCATCAGATTGCTCTAAATCACCAAAAATCTCAATCGCAGAGGCCAAACTATCCAACTGGCTATTTTCATCAGAACCAACTAAATCTTTTTCCAAAACCCCATGAATATCATGCACAGAGGCAAAATTCTCCAACTGGGGATCAGCATTTTCACTAAAATCCGCTGAAGACTGCTCCGCCACAGAGAGATGTGAATCCAAATCAGTGGGGTTTGTTGAGGATTGAGAGAAGAACCTAGGGCTATGGCGCAGAAAAGAGCCATTGTGGAAAACCCATGTGGAGAAATAAGTAGAATCGGCTTGTGCAAGGGTTTTAGAGGAACAAGGTACCTTGGGCTTTGAGGGTCCAAGGAAGCTCCGCGGTGCTGCCCATCTAGAAAGAGCAGCTCTTGCCACTACTGACCTCCACATCCTCCCTGTCACACTATTGGCAGAAGGAAGAGCAGCAAGGGTTTTCGAAAGAGAGAAGAAGACAAAAGGGGGAACTGGAAGTCAAATGTCGTCGTGATTACGATGTCGATACGAGGAGAAGAGAGTAGAGTTCGAGACTGCGAGTTAGTTCTGGAGACGTGTAGCTAAGGGAATAGTGGGTCAAGATAGTGGTCGGCAATAATGGGTTAATTGAGATATTTGTTAGTTTTTTTATGGGCTAGTAATACCCAATAGTTAGTGGGCTATTTTCGGGTCATGGGTTGGTATGTTAATGTAGTGGTCCGACACCTTTAAGAATAGGTCTGGGTCCCGTATCTTTAGGAAGGTTGTTAGAATCTGTTAGGGAGTTTGGTATTCTGATCTGTTATAATCTGAAAAATGATTTTTTTTACAATTTATTTCAATTTGTATCTATTTCTTTTTTATTTTGAATTATTCATTTAATTAATTTATTTTTTTTACGGAGTGGAGGGTCATACCCTTTTGCAAAATTCTTTTTTCATTTAATTAATATTTTTATATTTTTCTTAAAATGTTTTAATTTTTTATTTATCAGCGTTAGTCACGTCCTAACATGATAATTTAAAGCCTTCGACAAAGAGATTAAAGAGAGCTAAGGCCTAAGGGTCAATTTCGCCTCAACAGTTTCAGTCATTAACAAAAGAGTACATAAGGTTCAAAACTTGGTAAATTTCTTGAAGCCCGCTCTATAAACACAAATTACTCCCTCCGTTCCTTGATATTTCATTAGTTAATGGACGGGAAAACATTGACATGCCTTTAAAAGTATACGTGAGACCTAATAAAGAAGCCAAGAGAAACCACTTATATAGATCAAGTTGCTTTTGATCATCTTCAAACACATTTTAAGACCATTTGTAGGAAGGTGTGCATCATTGAGACAAATTGCTGACGTACTCCACTCCAATAGACTTGCTTGGAGGAGCACAAAAGAGGGATGTCAAAATTTGCCGACATTGGGGGAACAAGGCAAGAGGCCAAAAGGCACATTGTGGTCAAGAGTAAGCCAATGGAAGCACTTGTAATGAATTAATGTGTCAACAAGAAAAAAGGAATTGTTAATAGACAGCTTTCGTTCCCATAAGAAAGGATCTATCAAGCTTCAAGACACAAATAGTTCGCTACAAAACTGTCAAATATACCGAAACATTTCTTTACATGAGGCCACTTTGGATTCTAAGCCACAAGTTGCCCCGACTAGTGCGGGATCTAAATACGTCATTCTCATGACATATCCTCAAGTTCTACCATTTTACAATAAAATTGGTATCGGAAGCACACAGTAAGTAAGCTCATTGCAATGATATGAAGTTAATCAGCTTCCAGTTCTGCCCCAAACTGGTCCAACCGTGCGGCGTCATAATCTAAATCTCGGACCAAAGCATGGTTGACTGCACCATCATCCTCACTTGCATGTATCTGTCTACCACCAAACCTACACAGAAACAAGAACCTTGACCAAAATGCAAAACAGAGAAAGAAAGGGAAAGCAAAAAACAAATGAAAATAAAAAGGAATAAAAAAGAAAAAACTTTGGTTCAGCAGAAGATGTCAGCTACGAGCCTACGATGCATCTTGATGTTCCGGAAAACCAACATGGATTGCAGGAATCCATGTAGGGGGCAGCTATTCTTAAGAGTATCAGGAATCACGTACAGCTATATGTGGGCGTGAGTTTGCTAAATGATGTACTATATGTTGGTCAATATGATGTGCTGTTTTCTGGTACTATCTTAATAGTTGCTATCTGATATGGCAATTTATCCTACCCCAAGGAAATTTTACCATTTTCAAAAAAAAAAAAGTATCCTCAAACGTCACAAACCTAAGATATTGATATCTGAATGACGCTCTCCATGTTTGTCAATATGATATGCCGTTTCCAGGTTGCTATGTTGAATAATCTTGGGTACTGGCAGGTTGCTAACAAGTACCATGAACAGGACGTTCTATCACCCCCTCCCCTCCTTTTTCTCGTTTGTGTAAATTTCATCCCAGATACAGGGCCACCAATTTTCTTCTAAACAAATCAAATCACTTTGTGTTTCCTTGTTTTTTGTTTTTTGTTTCTCTTGTATTTATTTTTTCTTTTCGGTTAATAAGGTTTTTCCACATTACCATCTTCCATTCATCAACTCTATGCACTTTTGAGCATCCTCCTTATCCTTGAATCTCACCAAAACAACACCTTGTGGATGATTCTCGCAAACCTGCAAGCAAAATCCAGAATGAGCATCAGAAACCTAATACAGAAAACAAAATCAAGTAGTGAAAATCAGAAAGCTAGACAGACGAAAACAGTATGCAAAGAGCAGAAGGCTTCCATGATTTACGTCATTAGTAAAGAAATGACAAGAACCATCAGCTTGGTTCTTAGCACAACTGTGAGAAATGTCAAGAAAATATTCAAATAGAAAAAAAGGAAAAAAAATCCCATTTCAAAGATTTTAATATCCGCTTGTTCTTCACAAAAACCAGAGAGGGAAGAAACCGAAACCTAGACATGGTTAAGAGCAAGACAGGAGAAGGCCAAAGCACTTCTTCGGTCAAGAATGAAGTGCCAAAAAAGAATTGAGAGGTCGTACAGTTAAAACAAAATTGCTAAATAAAGGAATTGATGTCGCTAAAAAAGGAGACACTTCTCTTGTTCTAGGTCTAGCTCTAATATGTCACAAATAAGTTTGCCAAACCGGAGCAATTTAACAGGAAGAAGATATTTCACAGAGGATCATGACACTTCTAACAAAATGCAATAAAGAAATATTTCAGTTGGTTTACTTGTCACAGATATGTATGAGCAAAGGAAAACCCAATGGCAGTGACATGTGGCCAATTATGAAACTAAAGGAGCATCAAACAAAATTTCAAGAAGAAACTAGAATTCCTTTATCCAATATAAAGCAGATTCCAGTAGGAGATTTATCTAGGCAAGCACTTTGTTCAGTATGGAGAAGGAAGATTTTTTTTTTCATACAAGATCAGTTTTATTAAAAAAAGAAGAGGCGAAAACAGTACAAAGATTGTATTGAAATCACTCAAAGCATACAAACAAAAAAGCTAATAAAATCAAGATAGTCTAGAAAGCGCCCCTCAACACAGCAGTAGCCAGAAGAAAAGAAATTGAAACACATCGCCCTGCAAACGCCCTGCAAACGCCCTAGCCAACAAGCAGAATCCTCAAAACATCTTCTATTTCGCTCCCTCCAAAGGCACCGCCATATACTCCCTGGAATCATCCTCCAAATCACCTTGGCAAAAGGATCTGCAAATTTCCGATCCCAACAAGAAAGCACATCCACCACCCTCTCTGACATAATCCAATGAACATTCAGAATACCAAGGACATGCATCCAAAGGTCTCTAGCCACCGGGCAATGCAATAATAGATGATGAACAGATTCACCATTGCCCTTACACATATAACACTAATATGTGACACAAACACCCATTCTTCGGAGATTGTCAATAGTTAAAATCCGACCATGAGAAGCCTCCTGCACAAAAAATGACACACGTGAAGGGACTTTAGCCTTCCACACCCCACGCCAATGGAAAGACTCAGAATTGCCACCGCAAGAAATGTAGTCATAGAAAGACTTAACAGAAAAAACACCAACTTTAGAGCCTAACCAAATCAGCTTATCCACTCCATCTCTACACCACACCTGCTCATAGAGAGTGGAGAAAAATGCAGCAAACTCCTCCACTTCCCAATCATTAGCAGATCGAGAAAACTGCACGTTCCACACTAAGAAACTAGATCCAAGTTCCAAACATTCCGCCACCATAACAACAAGAGAGGGAGAAAACTAATGGCTCAATATTCTCCCACCACACCAATTATCATGCAAAAAACGAATTCTTTGACCATTACCCAACACAAACCTAATATGCTCAGAGAAAGAAACCCAACCTTTGCTAATAAGTTTCCAAAGGCTCACCCCATAAGAACCACTCGAAGACAAGGAGGTCCACCCCCGGTAGTTCCATACTTCTCCACAATCACACTTCGCCACAATCTACCCCTCTCATTAGCGAATCGCCACAACCACTTACCCAACAAGGCTTTGTTAAACAAAGACAACCTCCTAAGAAAGAAACCCAACCTTTGCTAATATGTTTCCAAAGGCTCACCCCATAAGAACCACTCGAAGACAAGGAGGTCCACCCCCCCCCGGTAGTTCCATACTTCTCCGCAATCACACTTCACCACAATCTACCCCTCATTAGCGAATCGCCACAACCACTTACCCAACAAGACTTTGTTAAACAAAGACAACCTCCTAAACCCCAGACCTCCTGACTGATTAGGAGAACACACCTTCTCCCAATTGAGCAAATGAAATTTGTGAACACCATCATCACTGCCCCATAAAAAAATAAAAAAATCCCTTTGTAATTTCTCAAGTCTCAATGCCACCACATTTGGAAAAGGGAAGAGGGATAAAAAATATGTAGGAAGGCTAGAGAGCGTGAATTTTATCGAAGTAATCCTAACCCTTGGATAAATACATGCGCTTCCAACCCGCCAACCTTTGTCCCATCCTATCCAGAATTCCATCCCAAATCTCCACACTTTTGTATCTAGCACCCAAAGGAAGCCCCGAATAAATCAAAGGCAGAGCAGACACTCTACATCCCAATAAAGAAGACAACCCCTGCACATTCCCAACATTACCAATAGGAATAACCTTCGACTTGGAAAGATTAACCTTCAATCCTGAGACTGCTTCGAAACATAAAAGTAAACACCGAAGGCTCCTACTCTGATCCTCCTCCGCCCCACACAAAATAAGGGTGTCATCAGCAAATAGCAAATGAGAAACACAAGTATCCATACCACCAACACCACTAACCTTGAAACCATGAATAACACCCTGCGAAGCTAACTTCGACATCATTCTAGAAAAAGCCTCCATAACAATAACAAACAATAAAGGAAAGAGAGGGTCACCTTGCCCCAACCCCCAAGAGCTACCAAAAAACCCTTCTGGGGACCTGTTCACAAGCACAAAAAATTTAACCGTAGAGATACAAAATTCTATCCAACTGCACCACTTCTCACCAAACCCACATCTTCAAAAAAGATATAGCAGGAAATTTCAATTAACGTGGTCATAGGCTTTGTAAATGTCCAACTTACACAATAACCCCGGCTCACCCAATCTCAACCTAGAGTCTATCCACTCATTGGCAATCAAGACCGAATAAAAAATCTGCCCCTCCCCCACCCCACAAAAGCATTATGAGAAGGCGAAATAATCTTGTCTAGCATAATCTTCAATCTATTCGCCAGAACCTTAGCAAGTATCTTTCGGCTCAACCGCTCCCGGTTTTTTAGGGATAAGAACGACATAGGTAGCATTCAAACTTCGGACAAATCTGCCATCCCGAGCAAATTCATTGAAAACTAAAATAACATCCATCTTAATGACCTCCCAACAAGTCTGGTAAAATACTAAAGAAAAACTATCGGGCCCAAGGGCTTTATCACCATTAAGACCAAAAACCACCCCTGACACCTCATCCTCCTTAAAGGGCCTCTCAAGCCAATCAGCCTCATCTCCCACAATCATATCAAACTTCAACCCATCCAAAGACGGTCTCCAAGAAAAAGGCTCCCCGTACAAAGATGAATAAAAACTAACAATCATCGAGAAGATATCAACGGGGTCTTCCACCACTTCCCCATCCACCTCCAAAAAAGAAATAGAGTTAAGACTTTCTATTGGAATTAGCAACACGATGGAAGAATTTCGTACACCTATCCCCTTCATTAAGCCATAATGCTCTAGATTTTTGCCTTCAGCTCACTCCCTCCATATCAATCAACTAATCTAACTCTCTAGTAATTCCCAACTTCCTTTCCAACCCCTTAGTATCAAGATTCCCTAACTCATCCAACCCATCCAACAAGGATAGTTCTGACAACAACCCAGACTTACGCAAATTGAGATCACCAAACACTTCCTTATTCCAAACTTTTAAGTCGCATTTCAGGGCCTGCAATTTCAAATTGAACACAATACCCAGAAAAATCATAACTCCTCCACCACTACCTAATACGATCCACAAACCCCTCCACCTTCAACCACATATTTTCAAATCTAAAAGGCTTCTTCCCAACCCCAAATGAACCTCTCTCCAACATAATCGGAAAATGATCAGAATACAACCGAGGCAACCTCCAGATACAACACCTCCCACTCAGAGCTAAAAAGAAACCTGTCAATCCTGGAGCAAGATTGAGAAGCACAATTATTAGACCACGTGAACAAACCACCCAACAATGGAGGATCCACCAACCAAAACTCAAAGAGAAAATCAGAAAAATCATTCATAGCTCTGACAAAGCCTCCTGACCCTGACCTTTCACCAGGGAAACGAGTGACATTAAATCACCTCCAATACACCACAAAATATTCCACCAAGAGAATACACCTGCCAACTCATCCCACAAAAGACTTCTAGTATTATCAACATTAGGACCATAAACCCCAAAAAAAGCCCAATTAAAACCATCCTCCACATTTTTAAAAGCCACTGAAAGGGAATACAAATCCTCACAAAAGTCATTCATCTCCAACACTCAAGAATCCCATAAAATTAATATACCTCCCGAAGCACCAATCGTCGGCACACTACACCACCTAACGTGTGGCCCACCCCACAAACGCCTCACTAAAGCCCTCAAAACAATACCCACTTTTGTCTCTTGAAAACACACTAAATTATGTTTCCAACTACGGACTAAATTATCAATCCTACTACACTTAACATTGTCATTAAGACCCCGGGTATTCCAACTAAGGATTCTAGGCTTCATCAACAACCAGAAATAACCCTCCCTCCCTTCCTGCTTTTCCTAGAAACAGACCCCTCATAGTTGATAGTAGACACCAAACTTTTCATTTCCCTCACCAACTTCCCCCGTGAACGACTAGGAGACTTCCTACACACAAGCGCCCTATCCTTTTCCAACGCTTCAAATAATTCCATCAATCTCTTTTCATACCCCTCAAAAGACACCCCCACCATATGTCGAAAAAAAGACACCATATTCAACACCCATTTTGATTTTCGATAACATATCTGCATAGGTTCCCATTGCTTCTCATCACTCCCAGAACCTACGTCAATCACAACCCCACCCTCCAATGGTCCCATGACTAACAAATCATCCTTCCCAGGAAAATCAGAAAAATATGCACCTCCACTAACCTCTCCAAACTCAACAACTAACTGACTACCCTCACAAGCAACCATCTCCAAGGCTTTCACCGAAGAAGCCTCTCCTACCAACAACCCAGCCCTCCCAACAGACTCCCTAAAAAAAACCGCAACTCCGACATCCTCAACAATATTCTCATCCCCAATCAAAACATCACCCCCCACAGAAAACTTACCGCCAAAACCCACCTAAGACCCCCTGCCCAAGAGCATCACAAGAGGAACTGTCACATATGGCCCAAAGTTTCGGGAGATCTCATTTGGATCAAAATCTATAACCTCCAGAGCAACTTCCGTCCCCGATGGCAACACAACAACCACCCCAGAGTCATCGGAGAACCGATCCCAACAACCCACAAGGGTTCACGACAGGCGAAACCACCCTGGAGTCATTGGGAACCAATTATGTCACAACTCCCGTCGTCAAAACAGATGAACCACCCAGCGCCGGCATATCTCAGACCGAAACAGGGTTCACAACAAGCGAAACCTTCATTACAAGGACCCACACAGCTCCGACATAACTCTGACCAAAGCAGGTCTCACGACAGGCGAAAACTCCGCACCCGACGAACCAATTGTATGCTCCTGATCACTACCCTAAAGGCCAGAGCCCACAACAGGTATTTGAATCAGCCCACTACGCAAATTAGGCCCTTGCTCAAAATGTTTTTCTCCCCCCCAGATCGACACTCTTAGATTGGGTCGAAATATGATGGGTTTTCAGGAGAAATCCACAAACATGGCATTTAAATTCCTGGGCTACTGGGCCTCCCTCACCCAACCGAATAACTAGTTTCTCAAGCCTATCCACCTGACTATGCAAGCCCACCAATTGAGCCCAAACATCCTTTAAATTGACCCCACTGCCCGACACATTAGCCGCTAGCGCCCCTCCCTAACAAAAAGCAGCCACCTCATTTAATATGCAGAAATTGGGAACTGAAACTGCAGCCTCCAATATTGCATGCGTATCCGAAGAAGTAAAGTCTTCTTTCTTCTCCGCTCAAATCACGCCATTTCCAAACTCAGCCCCTGACCTTCTGTCATCGCCGACCATCAACTTGGCTCCTTCAACGGCAGTAGCAAAAGAAACATTTGGCCGAATGCTTTGGCTCCTCAGAGGAACCACCTTACGCTGAAGCGAATTAAAGTGAGAAACTGCCTCTTGGATGACACGGTTCAGAATCTGCCATCCATAGGCATAGCGGCCTTCTGGCACCATCACCGCCCCCACCTTACTTCCCCCTACATATTCAATAATCACAACATACCGACCACCTTTGTTAACGCACCTTTGGGCCAAAAAACCACGACTGGACTCGTTAAACTTGGAAGAAAAATCAGAACCAGAACCAGCCAACAACAGCTTATCAGATATATTCACCATCCATACCACTCCAAACTTTTTCATCTGAATAGAGTTCAGAGACTTAAAACTCCATTCAAAAAACTTGACCGCCCCTTTTGCACTGATAGAAACCTGGAACTCCTTCGACTCAATGCGGAAATTGCGAACAAATGACATCGTATCACCCTCCAACAAACAACGAATACCAGAAACGAAGGAATGAACACAACGAACAAACTCTGTGATGAAGGAGATTGTGGAGGCGAGGATAGGTCTTTTTAATCAATATTTAAAGGTGTAAGCGCCGATCTTAATTCAAGGAAAAAGCTCTTACTCTTCTGCAATAGGCAGGCTATAATAGCGTGCTAAACGGTGAGCAGTTCGTTAATTTGAAAGATCATTGTGTGAAATTGTGGGAGAAGGAAAATTAGAAACGGAAATATTAGCACAGGATTGAGGAATTCATGTGATAAGGCGTTGAATGTAACTATTGGGAAAGCTTTTGGCAATAAAGGAATTCCATGTAATTTTCTTCTATCAAATTTCAAAAAGAATCTAGAAACATTTTGTACATAGCTACTCATATGAAGACATTCAAATGTAGAACTGACCAGAAACAACTTGATCGAAGATGGTAGAAATCCCCAGAACAATTAATCACATATGTGAAAAGCATATAATTACCCTGACTGAGTCCACTGGACCAAGCTTTTTGCATTCCTCCTCAACATCTGCCTCTAATTCCAGACGTAAAGTTTCATCAGCCTGTGAACATTTGGAGAAAATTAAACTCAGAGAATCCATATGAGAGCCCATTAAGTAGCATCTTTCACATACATCCCATGTCATCTGGAACATCGATTGAAACTAAAAACAAGAGTTACAAATGAAGATCACAATACAATATCCTAAAATTACAAACATAAATATTTCAATGAACATCACTGTTAATAAACAGATATGATAACAAACAAGATCCACTACAACAATTATGACATTTACAGACCCTCTTAACAACTATCACATAAAAAAAGGAAGTTAGTCACCGAAAAGGTTTCATTGGTATAGTTGCTAATTATCTTGTACTCCATACAAAACCACCGCATCTTTGGAGAACAGATATTACCAAGCCCAGTAAAGAAGATGGTTGATAACCTACATCAAATATGCAATTTTATCTTTAGACGAAGTGTTTGGTGCTAAACTTCTTCTGAGTGGTAAAAAATAAACATTAACGATAGAATATTGAAGAGTAGCAACTTCAAAATGAGTGAATAGTAATAGCACAGATAAATGATACTTCTCTTCCACGAACTAGCACCTTTTGTCACTTACCCCCATAAATGTCTACTTAGTACACCTTGGATCAAATTTTGATGTTTTTGTGTAAACTTAACTCTTTGTAAAATGGTTGTTATCTCGGATGGAAACATTTGTGGAATGACAAAATTATCCTTACAAACTTTGTTTTAACACCAAGGACATTGTTGTCTTTTCACCTGTCTACGTCCAAATAAACACTGGTTTCTTGAGGACTTGACACCAAAACTTCAAAGTGGGGTAAGAGATGCACTAAGCTACACTTCTAGGCTAAAACATTCCATCAGTCCATGAGATTTCAATCTTTTTCCAAAATTTTGGCCCCAATAAAATAACTACAAAAAAATTTCTCTCCATCAAATCCCTTTACACTACAAATAAATATAAAAAAATCATTCAAATCATCTCTCTTCACTTTTTCACCGACTCCAACACCCCAAAATTTTAACACTCAAACACCACGTTAGTACCTAGAATTAATTTGTACTCTATAATGGGGTATCCCATTTCTGTCTCTCTTTCAATTTAATTACAATTCTTGAACCTGAAAAGCTTATGCTAATAGTGACCGTGTCACGGTCAAGGTAAGTCTTACATGCGCTTCACAGAGCTAAAATGAATTGACCCATCATGTAAAACCAACATAAATCAAATAAGGTAACAAATAAAAAGGAAACAGAACAATAATAAAAGCTCTGAAAACATAAATAAAATCTAAGAAATTAGAATTAAAACAAAAAAAAAAGTGCACAAAAACTGGGAAATTAAAATTAAGATTAAAAAAATGCAATTTAACAAAACCAAAGCACCAAGAAACCTAGAAAAGGAAAAAGAAATAGAATTAAAATTAAAATTAAAGCAAAAACTCTGCCGCTTTGAGATCCACCTCAGAGAGGGGTTGATCGTAGGGTTTCCCCTGCAACCTCCACAACCCTGCAACTTCAAAGAATCAAACTACTAGCTTCTGAAACCACAAAGAAGAAGAGGAAGCTGAAGCCGAGCTTCTTTGCGTAAACCCTCCAAAAATAGTCACTCAAACTGAGTTCTATAAGTGTGGGCGGTACCCAGACAACCAAAACAACAAGAAAAGCCAGAGCATAATAAACGTGAAGAAGAGAGCTGGGAGTCTTTAGGGGTTTCTATGTCTCATTGAAAACTTGATGCTAGATAATCTATGAGTGAACCCATGAGTTTTATATTGACGAACCATTTTGTTCCGGCTCCTTGGCTTTGTGGAAGAAAGCAATCTCAAGTTGATTCTGAAACTGAAGATCTCCAAAAGTGTTGTGAAAGAAGTTGAAATTTTGATGCTGGACAGTGTTGCTCAAAGAGTGAAAAAAAATAGAATAAAAATACAGGAACGAGAGGTTGATTGTAAGGGTGAATTTGGGAGAGAAATTATTTTGGTTGATGAAATTCCAATCGGGGTCCCAAAAGAGTTTGTTTCTGACTGGCAGAGATGTCATAACTTCAAAGGGAAAGCCATTTGGGAGAGGTGGGCACTTTTTAAAATATGGCAGGTTGAAGGGAAGGTTAAAGTGGCTCATTTGGTTACCATGGAAGAGAAGGGGAAGTGATGCAAGGAGAAGGAGAAGCAACTTAGGGCATGTTCGTTTGCAAAAGTATTTTAGAATATAATGTAATCAACAAAATTTGCAAAACGAACATCCAAAATCTTAAAAAAAATCGTACACAAACACCAACAACTTTTCACACAAATCCCAATATCTTTTCAAAAAAAAAATTATAACAATTCTTCTCTCTCCATGCTTTTCTACCTAACTCCAATACTTATTATTGTTATTAAACAATTATATCAAATCATATCTCTCTACACATTTTCACAAACTTCAATAAAAATTAAATACCTTTATAACTTTTCAACAACCTTTACACAAAAACCTATAAAACTTCAATCTACATAAATATTCACAATTCTATCAAAAATCCTAAAAATCTTACAATTTTTTTATAAAACGAACATCCCCTTAAGATTTGGCACAGAGAACTCTTAGCACAACAGCAGAGACTATGATACGTAGATGTGAGGATGCTAGAGAGGACACAAGATGAAGTTGCAAGTATTACACAAGCTTTGGCGAATTCTAGACATGAGAAATGGGTTGCAAGGAAAGCCGCCGCACCGCCACCAACTGCCTTCGAGGGCAGATCTCAAGGCAACAAGATATTACATGTTTGCACTTTGCACCACGTGTTTGCAGGTATTACATTTTCACATTCAAACTACACCACGTGTTTGCACTTTGCACCTTAAAGTATCACGTTCGAGACATTATTTTTTTATAAGCAAGCCAATTTTATTAGGAAAAGTGAAGAGCAAAATAAGGGATTATATCGAAATAACTTAGTCCAAACAAGTAAGAAAACTAAGGAAATCATGAATATCTACAAAAGGGCAGCCAATCGCCGCATTAGCCCATAAGAAAAGGGAAAGCAACCAAAAACCCTGCAACCTATCCAAAAACAAAGAACAATCATCAAAATATCTATTGTTACGCTCCCTCCAAAGACAGCACCAAATACAAGACGGTATCATACTCCAAAAGCCTTAAAGTACCACGTTTGAGACATTGCATCCACAAATTACCCGTCTCTGACACATTACATGCTCCGTCTATTCTTTCCGTCAAATTGAACGAAAATTAACTTTTTAATTCGAAATGTCAATTATACACTTAAAAATGTCATGTGAATAGCAAGATTTAAGGGTACAATTGTCATTTCATTTTTTTAAAATCAATTTCCGTCCAATTTGACTGAAAAATAGATGGAGGGTTTAATGTGTTAGGGATGAGTAGTTTGCGAGCGTAATGTTTCAAACGTGATAGTTTGGGGTGCAAAGTGTAAAATATATGGTAGTTCATGGGTGAAAATTATATTTTCCCCTTTTTATTTCATTTTCTATGGTGGTTTTTACGGTTTTCTGATTTTGTTGAACTTATGTTTTATTTTTCGGCTTTTTTCATTACTTATTTTGTGTTTTTTCTATTTCCACGCATAACAGTTTTAAATGTTGCGACAACTTGATTAACTTCTATCGAACATGTATCAGACTTACCTTTAATGTGATGTAAGAGAGAAAAGATCCAAGAGCTTGGGTCCAATTAGCGGAGGTGGGCCCAGTTAGCGGAGGACCAAAACATACCAAGGGAAAACTTCAAGGACCCGTAGCACGAAATGAATCCTTAAGACTAACTAGAGAAAAGGTCACAGCAAGAAACCAATGGACTAATATAGCCTAAACTTTACGAGGATAAAGGAAAGAAGAATAGTAGTTCATAGGGGAAAATGTCATTTACCATAATAGTTTTTACTTCTCATATTGCAAATATTTTTGGCAATGAAAAGAGATTTTCTTGTCAGTTTCCAAAAGGGGCTGGACAGGTAAAGTTATGAATGTTGCAAGAAGTTCCAAGCGGGATAAACACTAGAGAGAAGAGTATCCTGAAAAACATTTTTTTTTAATAAGTAAGCCAATCTTATTAGAAAAAGCGAAAACATTACAAGGGACTATACCGAATACGCTTAGTCCAAGCAAACAACAAAACTAAGAAAATCATCGAAATCAACAAAGGGAAACCTAACACCGCATTGGCCAATAGAAAAGAGAAAGAAACAAAATCCTTTGCAAGTTCACCAAAGACAAAGACACATCTTCGAAACATCTATTGTTACGCAAGTATCCTGAAAAACATAGGTGGTTCAAAATTTACCCTCATTTCAGCCGGCATGAACATGTAGCGAAGAACAATGGTAGCTGGAATCGAAACCTTTGCATCATCACGACCAGCTGTACCATACAAAGAAAGCATCATATTATAATCAGGCTACAACACATAAGGTACTAAAAGGTTTCAGATCAAAAGCTCAAACAAAGAGGATATGTCCTTCACAGTGCCATAAAAGCACGATCAAGGGTGTAGCACTATTGTAGTATCAGTCCTTATATATCGTATTAACAATCTAAAGATGGTTGAAAGAAAAAATCTCTATTTGACAGGAGTTGTTCCTATTCCTATAAATTTCATTGGACTCAGAGATGATAAATTGGAAAAATCTTTTGGCTCTTCCAATATCAGTACGTTGATTGTTTCGCTCTTGTATCTTCCAAGAGGAAAAAATATCTCTAAGAGCCATTTCCTGGAGCCGAAAGAGAGTACTTGGGCTCTCCCAATGACTAAAAATAAAAAAGTGTATCATGCCTGAATCTAATTGGGGTTCGTAGTGGTGGAGGAACTGGATCGGAAAAAAGAGGGATTACAATTGTAAAATATCTAATGAAATTGTCACTAGAATTAAGACCTCATTCAAAAAGAAAGATATCACATATCTGGAGTTCTTTTTTTTGTAGATTCTATTGATGATCTGATCTGCAAGGTCCAAGATATTCAGTCTTTAGTGTACAAAGAGATAAGCTATAATTTCACTGAACCAAAGTCAACCAAGGATGTCTTAAATATTGATAAAGGAAGAAAGTGCACCAAGTCGCCTAAATGAAATAAGCAACCAAACTGCAACAACATCCTTGGTTTGGCTTATAGAACTGTGTGGTCTATAACTCTAAATGTCTTTTTGACTTTCCTATTTGACCTTTTTCCACTTCCCTTTACCTTTCTCCTTCAGTTCACTATCTCATCTCCCAAGTCTTTCCTACAATTGACCACCACCAGTCTATCTCATCATGGTCTTCACTCTTCTCGCCTCACTATCTCATCTCTCAAACTCTGCGTCTTTCTGAAAGTTGACCACCACCAGTCTGCCCCATCCCGGTCTTGACTCTCCTCACCGTGCATCACCACAATCGTCAAAAAGCCCTTGCATCAACATCATTAAGTTCACTTAAAATCAATAATTCAGTTTCCCTTATTACGACACTCAATTTACTAAATACCCAAGGGACTGAAATTTCAAAGGAATGACTTTGATTCTTATTTTTATGGTGCTAAGGTTTCCGCAAATTTTCAATTAGTCGGCTGAGTTAGCATGACTGAAGCAATGAGGCTTGGGATTTTGAATGGCAAAATGATTTGAGTGGGTTCCATTTTCTCCCACTTCTAAACGTGGTATTAATTAGGTCTTTTACGTACTGGGAGTGTGTTTCTATTCTTTTTTTCCTTCTTTTTTGTTCTTTGGGGGGATTCATAGACTGACTTAACAAACCAATCCAAACTAAGGAAACTGAGAGCTAGTCAATTCGGTTGATGGAGGTTGATCAGTTGGCTTTGGTTTGTGCTTTCCTAAATGGCTAATCAATTAGGGACAGAGAGAATATAACGCAAATGCATAACGTACACAATATCTCCTTTCTTGAGTTCAAATTCATAAAACTACTTCCTTCTTTTCCTTGACATCCTCTGAACCTAATTTCATTTTCTACCCATACTCTCCTGATGACACAATGCTTGCATGGCCAGAAGAAATATTTGTTTGGAAACCCCACACTAAAACTATCCATCCCTTGACATCTAACAAGACTTATCACTTCCAAAAGAAGTATCTCTCTAGATCCTAAAATGTTAGGACTTAAGCCGGTCTATTACAACTATGATATTTTTATAAGTATTTCAGCTATGATTTTAAGTTGGAAGTCAAAAGGAAATTTAGAATTTTCACCCCAGCCAAGCATCTTCTCTTGGACCTTCTTCAGTTTCTTCTTCTTCTTGCTGTCAACTTGTTTGGCAACAAATGAATCCCCTGCGGGAAGCACAACCAAAGCTCATGAATTAGCCTCTTCAGTGTAATCAATGACAGCAAAAGAAACCAACTATAACAGATCACACAAATACCTTTCTGCTCAAACTTAGCTTGGGTGACTGACATTGGCACCCTGCCACCAGGGCGTAGATGCGTTCCATCCAAAAGTTGAAGAGCTAGAGCAACAGATGGTTCCAAGCATACACATAAAAACACCGCCATATGAGAATCTGAACATTTTATATGTCACGACCATGGTACGATGGACAAAATTACCTTCAGATATGTAACTAGCGCATCCCCCTTTTTCCTTCCTGTCTCTTTGTCAGCATATAACTTCACTCGTGGTCTTTTTGTTTCTGGGTCCTAGATTTTTGTCATACATATTCAGGTAATGTGTAATCCAAAAAAAAAAACATATGCGTCAAACAATGGTCAGAACTTTCTCTCATTTTAGGTGTGTGTGTGATGAGAAGAAACATAACACGAAATTAGAATCTTCACAATAATTTTTGAAATCAATGTGCTATATGCATCAAACAATGAAATGAACTTTCTCATTTTAGGTAAATAAATCAGAGGAAAACCCTAATAACCTCTAAGTAATTCTTATACCCCTATTATTCCTAATTCAATCGAGATTCCATTAGTGAGGCCTGGCTGAATCATTTTGCTTGTATATCTAGAAAGGATAGTTCAAAATATACTGTTTCAAGATTTCAGACTAATACGACAATACTGCTAAATCTTTTCACATTCAATTGGATAAGATGTAATAGTTGCAAGCAAGTTTCTAGCTTTCCATGGAAAGCAAGCTTTAAGACTAAGAATTTCAAAAACTATCACATTACCTAGGCTCGTGACCAATATTCAAATACTAACAAATTATTTCATGCAATTAAACAATGTAGCCAAAACCCTACCTCCTTTATTATCCCACACTTGGAAAATACCTCCACAACCTGCAATGTATTACAGATTAGGTTCTTGCTACAAAAAAATATTCGAACAGGGTACACTAAATGACTAGAACTTACTTCATCGATCGTAACATCTTCAGGCAGCCCAGTCACATAAACATGTGTATTCACTTTTAAATCAAACCAGCTATCAGGAGGTTTATTGGCCTCCTAAGGGGAACAAAGATAAGAAAGGGAATAGTAGACAAGATGTTCAGTATCATCACAATACCAACACAGGAGAACAAAAAACACAATACATTTGATATATCAGTAAAACAAAATCATAGCAGCAGCTGGGCAAGTTAGGAAGGGAAAACCTTCTTGTCATCTTGCTTGACTGATAATTTCCTCTTGCCATTTTGCTTTGCCTCCACTAACTCCCTAGTAGCATTAACCTCTTCCTTTCCAAAGGCATCAAAAGCATTTACAGTTGCATTACTCACAGCACCAGTAACTTCTTTCGTAGGGGCATCAGAAACCTCAAGTGTTGGAAATATTTCCTCTTCTTCCAAAAAGGTCATATCCTCTACCCCATATAGGTCACTTCTACTAGACGTGTTATCCTATTAAGCATTAAATCAGTCGAATATAAATTAACCTGATAGAAGATAACTAAGTTGTAAGTAACAGCATGAACTACTTATAAAAAAAAAACAGCATAAACTGAAAAATACTAAAACCATTGAATAATAACAAAAATTGATTAGTATACAATGACATTTCAATTCATTGACAAAAAGGAAGCGAGAATACGAAATTATACCAAGATGAGGAATCTGAAACATATTTTAACTCCAATGACCCATGTCACCTTTCCCATGTAACACATCACGTGGGAAAACCATTTTGATGCTAAGGACATTCATTGGATTTCTTAATAGAATCCAACCATGGCAGGATGAGCTTAATTAACAGGTTGGTAACCAAAATTTTAACATAGATTCAAAGTTAGAGGAACAAGCAAATGAAGCTTCTGCCTCCAGACTAATCTTGTTGTGATAGCAAGAGATGGGCTTTAGTTAGCTACATCCACATGCAGGATAAGC
Organism: Myrica gale; assembly: GCA_963930655.1. NCBI lineage: Eukaryota > Viridiplantae > Streptophyta > Magnoliopsida > Fagales > Myricaceae > Myrica > Myrica gale. The sequence continues at coordinate 10,243,742 of OZ005610.1, read as the reverse complement.
AGCTTTACGACATAGGTATCCAGTAACATTACGATAATTTAAGAAAGCAAAGCGGTGCTGTGGTGGGCAAGTTATCAACGTGTCCATTATTTGATGCGCAAATTTACTTGCGATTTTGTGACCTCAATGATTTATGGCGAGTGCCTTTCAGTAGTTCACTGTTTCCTATTGGTTGATTTTTGTTTCTTGACAGAGATAACTTCACTAAATGATACAAAAACTGTTGGGCTCCCAGGTAGAGCAGCAAGCACTCAACTTCACAAGGATTGAACAGAGAGACGTGAGAAAGATAAAGCCTTACCTTTCACCAATCCAAAAGAGAATCTAAGTGCCTCTATGCAAGCAAGAAAAAAGAGGAAAATGATTGATGACGGTGGTACAAAGAACATTGTGATGTGGCGGTGAGAAAACCAGGAATGAAAAAAAAAACATTGATGGAAGAGGTGTTCTTTCTTTTCTGTTCTTTTATTTGTTTGGTGAAAGGGGGAGGGGGATATGAACATTTAACTAGTACATAGTGACCCAACAAGTCCCAAAGGGAAAATAACAGACCAGATAAAGGTCGTAAGCAAAGAGGGTGCCTTTCCAAGAAATTTGCCCAGGAGAACACAAGTGAAGCCAATTTCTGGGGCCAAGTTTGAGCACATGATACTGATACCCTTACATAATAGTGCGTAACCATATTGGAGATGTACAAAGACATGGATGCAATTAAATTTGGTTGGAAAGGACAACACTTAATGCAAAACAAGAGCAACAAAACATGCTTTAAATCAATTAACGCCAAGTTCTTTACAATGTAGAAAGAGATCCAACATTGTTTCACATGGAAGTGCTTAGGTTTTTCATCCCACCCTTAACAAACTAGTTGCTTCTATGTCTCGAGCTATACCAGATTTTCACAAAGTCATGAATGTTTAAGAAGAAAGAGCACCTGAGGAACCCAAGCTCTAAGACTGCGATCCCACTTGTACGTAGTCCCATCATCATCAGTGAATTCTTCCTCACCATCTGGTGGGGTTGAAGGTCTGTCACTATCAAAATCCCTCAAGCCAGCATCACCATCTCCAAAAGGCATTCCGTCCTTCAACCCTTCTGACTCTGCTGCTGCTTCTGCCTCTCTAATCTCTTTCTGCCATTTGTCAAACTCATCATCATTGGCAGACACTGCAAATTTCAGATTATGGTGAGACCCATCATTCAAGAGAGATTCAGACACAGTAGTTGAACAAAAAAGGTATAGAAGACTTCACATATAGTTGAATCATCAGCTTCCCGCTGGGAGATTCTGGTCACCACCCCAGGAATTGAGGACAATGGCTGCCATGCACTTCTCCCTTCAGACCAGACAAGCGTACCTTCGGAGAGGTACCCATTAAGGAAATGTTCTGCCCAGGCGAAGTAATTAAACTAAATAGATGTTTCAATAGCTCGTTATACCAATTGAACATGATAGAGAGGGACAATTGTCCTGAAACAGTGCTATTGCTTGCTGGTAGAACTGAAATTCAAGAGAAGAAATAAAAATAAATCACTGGAAATATATTGGACAAAAGTATTACACAATAAATGGAGCTTCCAACAGTTTCTTTATTTTACACGGCAAGCTATTCTATCCAAATTAGCATTAGTTTTTCATATACCCAGTAATTTTTCACAAGAACCACAACATTATCTAAGCCGAAAATGCTCACCACGCAACTCTGACAAAGCATAGGGGCCAACATGATGCTGATCGTCCCCGAGAATATACCATCCAACTTCAGCAATACTTTCGCAGTTCCCGTCAATGCTCTGTTCGGCACCTGCAAAATCAGCAGAGACATGATCATATCAACCAACAAAAAATTAGCAGGAAAATTTATTCCAGGGACAATTAATTGGACGGAAAGAAGTTCAGAATCAACAGAAGCATGTTAAATTGTTTTCTGGATCCTGGAAAAGAGTCGGAACCCTATGCTATCGATCGAACGTGAATTTATTATAATAACAAGAATAAAAAAAACAACCATAAGACAGCAATAGAAAGAATTGGTCAAATTTGGTTGCAAAAGAACGGAGACGCACCAGGGATTTGCCGTTGGTGGGAAGGCTCGCAGCCGTTCTGGGACGACATCGTTTCGGCGCGTCCAATATTTGGCATTCTTTCGATGATGTACGGAAGAAAACTTCACAGCGGTGAGAGGAGGCCAATGTAAACTGGAAGAGAGTAGAAGGCTGTCAGCATGTTTGGTTTATAGCTATTCCTAATACCCAGGGAGAACGATGTTCTTGTACGCGGATGAGGCTATCAGAATCCGGCTTCCCTTCTCCAGACGGCCTGTAGTACGAGTAAATTATGTCGTACGATTCCTTTTCTTATTATTATTATTTTATTTTTTTGTGAGCGTGTGAGATCCCTTTTCTTAACAGGCCTACTTCCAGCTTTTCAAAAATAGAATCAAACGAACGCGGCTTAAAAGCAATAAGATCTGAAATTCTACATCGTTTTCTCATTTTCTCAACTACCAAATAGATCAAACACGCAATTAAGCAGAACACTAACTTACGCTCGGTCGTTGGGCAAAACAAGATCAAGCTGTCGTATAGATACTGGCCGAAACGATGTATCCCGATCTTGGGATCATCGGCTAGCTTGAAATCGAGTCGAACCTGCGGGACTGGAGGGACTTGAAGTAAACCGAGTGCGATGATTTGAGGGCGAGGTCATCGAGCAAAGGACTCGGCGACTAGGAGGGTTTTCGGGAGAGAATTAGGTGCAGTGCAGTGTGAGGAAAGGGATTAGCGTTAGGAAGAGGAGGAACTTCGACATGGTTGGCGTTAGGGTTTTTCTGTGGTATGTGGAGGGGACGGTGAGAGTGAGGAAGAGGAGAGGAGAGGAGAGGAGAGGATGAAATTTTTTCACGAGGATTGGAAATTGAAAAACTGAAAAATTGTGGGTCGTTTGATGAGGGAATGAGTGACTGGAAATATCTAATGACAGGGGGAAGATTGATGACGTGTTAAGGGTTTAGCTAGTCAAACCAACTGTCAAAAGATAATGACGAATTTGTTACATGGAGCACATCGTGATTAACATTGAAAAAAATGGGGTCAATGACCATTTTCGGTCCCTGAATTTTATACTTTCTATCGATTTGGTCTTTAGGTTTCAAATGTGGTCACATACATTTTTAGATTATCCTCATTTATCGATTTAGTCATTTCGTCCAATTACGTCTCCTTCTTGCACAGTCAGCTAACGGTAGGACACGTAACCACCAATAATATCGTGACACGTGTAAGCTTTTAAAAAAAAAAAACCTTCAGGTTGGCATTTTTGTAAAAAAAAACAGGGGTCATTCGCTCGAGGGGGAGCACAACCCCATCGCCGGTAATCTAGGGTGACCAAGTGCCACCCCGGCCAGCGCACTGGGCTCCCTCGTAGACGCCAGAGAGGGTCGAGAACCACCCCGCTGGCCAGGGGAAGGTGGCTCCCGACCACCCCTTCTTGGAGCCCGGATCTGGGCTCTCCGGTGTCCACGATGGAGCCCAGTTGGGGTGGCTCCCAGCCACCCTTATCAGGGAGTCGTGGGGGAGCCCGGATCTGGGCTGTGCTCCCCCCTCGTGCGATCTTTTTTTTATATATATAACGAAAATGCCAACGTGGAGCCTATTATGGGTTAAAAAAAAACGTACACGTGTCGCGATATTATTGGTGGTGACGTGGCCCACCGTTAGCTGACTGTGCACTGAGGAGACGGAAATGGACGGAAGGACTAAATCGATAAATGAGGATAACTTAAGGACTTATGTGACCAAATTTGAAACCCAATGACCAAATCGATAAAAGACATAAAACCTAGGGACTAAAATGGTCATTAACCCAAAAAAATGGAATCTAGTGATTAATAGTAAAAGTGAGTAAAAATCAATAACTAAAAATTTATGAAATTTGACATTTTGGCCCTTGGGTTTATACCCATTTGGCAAATGAGTCCTTCAATTTCAAATTTCAAAATTTTAGTCATTGAGTTTTCTTTGTTTGACAAAATGGTTCTTCCGTCAGTCTGTCGTCCATATACTTTACGGATTTGAAGCGGTCGACCGGATGTATGTTTAAAAGTGAGCAGTCGACCTCTACATGTAGCGGTCTACCGCTTCATGTAGTGGTCGATCGGTATAAATTTGCTGACGTGTCAGAGAGTTCCGTTAAATATATGGACGACAGACTGACGGAATGACCATTTTGTCAAACAAAAAAAACTCAATGACTAAAAATTTGAAATTAAAAAGTGAAGGACTCATTTGTGAATGAGTATAAACCAAAGGACCAAATTGTCAAATTCCCAAAAATTTAATTTCCCAAAAAAATGTAACACGTGTAAAAGCTAAGGAACAACTCAAAAAAAAAAAAAAGGCAAAACTAGCCGTTACACTTTGGTCCAGTGCGGTCCCTTCGACTTTTTATGTAACGGTCATAATTTGTTGTCCTCTCACAAAATATTACCGTTGAGCGTCGCATCACCCCCACTCTGCTATATCTTCCCACTTCGCCTTCACAATCTTCCACAGACAAAGTTCTCCCTCATATCCTCCATTTCTGCTTCCGAAACTCAAAACTCCAGAATATCCATCCCACTTCCACAAATCTCCGGATCTTGTTCAATTTCGCCGAAATTCAACCGAAACCTCAAATGGGCATCTCCATGAAAGCCACGCCACCAGGCGTAGTGACTCGATCTCACTACCACACCCACAAGGCCTTTCTCTTCTGCAACTACATTCTTCTTGGTGCAGCCTCCAGTTGCATCTTCCTCACCCTCTCCCTCCGCCTTGTCCCTTCCATATGCGGCTTCTTCCTTATCCTCCTCCACGTCTTAACCATCGCCGGAGCGGTTGCTGGCTGTGCAGCGGCCGCATCGGGGACTAGCCCGTGGTATGCCGCTCACATGGTGGCCACAGTGCTCACCGCGATTTTTCAAGGGTCGGTCTCGGTGCTGATCTTCTCAAGTACCGGGGATTTTCTCGGGCAGTTGAAATCCTACGTGAGGGAAGAGGATGGGGCAGTGATACTAAAATTGGCTGGTGGGTTATGTGTTTTGATCTTTTGCTTGGAGTGGGTGGTCTTGACCCTTGCATTTTTCCTCAAGTACTATGCTTCTGTTGATGGCGATGGTGCTGGGGCTAATAGCTATGCTATGAGGAGTGGCAAAGTGCAGCAAGACGACGACTTGAAGGACTGGCCATGGCCTTTCCAAGTCTAATAAATTGGTATTCTGCTCTTCATGATAGCATTGTCGGGCGGCCACTGCAACAACTATCACCGTTTGTGGATTTACTGAATTGCTCTATTCGTATTTGTTTTTGTTCCTTTTGTTTACCTATATAAATTTATATGGGGAAGTGGTCTACAGAAATATATTTGATTTATTAAAATATTTATTGTTCTTATTTGTTGATTGGGCTTGAATCTTGATGCCTATTTTGTCAAATTGGTTCATCTCGGAATGATCGAAGGCGTGAATGGTAGCATTATTCGAAATATAAGGTTTCAATTCTCTTCTATCTTAAGAAAAGCAAACAATGAAGACAAAGAACTCTTTAACAATTCAAATATCCAGGAAAAAATGTTAATATTTTTGCACCACCAGCAAAACCTGTAAGTTTACCGGTTATTGATTTGCATAATATATAAAAATGGCTGAAAATATGGGTATACGGCAATTCTGCTGCCCAATTTTTCCGAAGAAAATGTTACTGGGGTCATGAACAGTATTATTTCCTTAACCCATCAATTGAAATCAATATACCTAGTTCAAGCAATAGTTCAAGCCAGCGGGGGGCTGGTCAGTGGTAGGTCGAAAAATGCTTTCCATTTTCTTTATGAGTTTTTGGTTTTTGGAAAATTAAGAAACCCTCTGTTCTTTTAAAGCGAAATCCAGTAGATTGGAATTGCGAATGGCTGGGCAAGATCTTCAAGCTGGCTTCAGAAACACAAGGGACAATGAAAATAGTTTTGGGTACACAAAGTATAAGGTCCTGGGCGTTGTGGAATAGCATGCAGTGTTTTTCTCTTTCAACTTTTTGGTTTAGACTAGCATCAAAGCCGATAGTCTGCTCCCACCCTGATGCGCATATTTTGAGGGACTTCAAGTCTAGTGGAAGAAGGACTTTGAAGTCATGCAACAAAGCCGATAGTCTGCGTCCTGAAAAACGAACCTAATCCTTGGACTTGTTCAAATGCTGGAACCACCTAAGCCTAACTCCAAAGCTTAATTACTTACCCCCACAATACTAGTCCGGTTGGCCACCATCTATACCTACTACTAAAAAAAAGGCATAAAAGCCATGCATAGCTTGGAAGTCATTAGCTGAGTCCAAAGAATCAGTGAAATTGATGATCGATGGCACAGAGCAAAGCTAAAATAGAACCTGAACAAAGGAGTTTCTTTTCAAATAAAATATTTGTGTTGCTAAATAATAGGTAGTCTGTCGCCATTTAAGTGAGACCAGCTCCATGACCACACATAAATCACAAAGGCATTTCATATTGGAAAATAGAACCTGAACAAAGGAGTTTCTTTTCAAATAAAATATTTGTGTTGCTAAATAATAGGTAGTCTGTCGCCATTTAAGTGAGACCAGCTCCATGACCACACATAAATCACAAAGGCATTTCATATTGGAACTCATAATCCCATCTATTTAATTAGAAAGCGTTGGTAAAGCTCAAGCATAGCCTTTCACTGAAATAATATAATAAAAAACATTTGAATAAACAGCATCTATTACTTTCTAGCTTTAGAATTAAGAACATATAAGCAAAAAACCAACACCGCCCCCTCTAGACGTCCCTTTCCTGACGATATATGACAAACACAAGAAAACATGCGCAACTACAAAGCCAGGTTCAGATGGCAAGCACCCCCGCCCCCATCTACTAATACAGGACGGCCAGCAAAATGAACAGCTTGTCAATTTCTCTCCGCTCCTGATGAGATGAGTATGGGGAGAGTGCAGACAGACTGATGATGCACTCACACTTTTAATTCTCTACCAAAAAGCCAGCTGAATGGAACCGTGGACACTTGCTTGGCCCTTCCTTGAGCTCTCTCCTCCAACTTTCGAATCCTCAGGGGCAAGCCACACACGAAATCTTGAGCTTTGCGTCCTTCTCCAGAAAGACCCATCAACTTCTCTATATCCCATCTTCCCACAAGAAACTCCAGTATATCAGCATAGTCCTTAGCAGTGTAAACCCCGAGCTGCTGGGCAACAGATGAGAAGTGTTCAAAAAGGTTATCATCCTGGCCATCATACATCAAGTGGGCTGGCATAGAGATCTTTTTCTTCATCATGTCAGCTAAAGCCAAGACAGTGCCATCTGGGTCGATCTCAAAGAGCTTCTCCGCAATCTTGGTGTAGGCAGTTTCATGGCGTTTTTCATCCGAGGCAATTGTGCCGCAAATCTGTGCCAACTTCATGTCCCCATGCTGCTTCGCTAGCCTGGCTGTGTTTCCATGGGAGATGAATGTTGCCCTCTCTTGGAAGGAAGTGTAGATGAAACCAAGATAGGGGTTGTTTTCTGTTTTAGGATCCTGAGGACAGATGAAATTGAGATGATGAAAATGCCGAAGTCCAAATCCAAACAACATTGCCGCATAATATGTGATCTACCAGACCAAAAAAAATAGCAATTGGACATAAAAAAAACCCCTAGAAAAATCGATGGCAAGGCTGAAAAAATTTGCATAATACTTTTCTGTGAACACTCCAGAAAGTAGCTCACTTTGTGAGTAAGCAACAAAAGATTATAGTGCCAAAAACATTATTGTATAGAATGAGCTCAAGACTGATGTGACGTTTGTAGGTTATCTGTCACGTGGAAGTTTGAAGAAAAAAAAACAAGCAATAGCCCAAAAAGAAAGACCAAGACATGAAAAAGTTGTAGAAAAATATTCTTCTATGAAAATCAAGACAACCAGCATTCCAATCTAGTTTTATTGATACTCTACCAGTGAATTGACAAAGCCTTGGAAATTGGAAGTCAAAACAAATGCAGTGAGTGGTTCAGGAAAGTTACAGCCATAAAAGACTACATATTGTAACACTTTGCTTTTCATAATGCTGTTTACAGCATTGATGTAAGTTTAATTATTGTCCAGTGAGGATAGAAAACTTTCAAAAGTTTGGTAAGGAATTGAAATGGGACAAGAAATTGACGAACCCTTATGCATAAAAGATTGCCAATTTCGGTAGTTTGCATTATTTTCATATTCATATTTTTGCTAAAGTTTTCATTTATTGACAAAGTGCCTGTCGCTTCAAGCTTTTGAAGTTATCTCTGCAATGTTTGTTGATTTTAGACATGAGCTTAGTACCTAAACCGACCAAGTGGTAACAAGAATCTCACCATTCCTGACCCTATCAGGTACTGAATTGTCTTCTCAATTTGCTTCATGTCTACTCGTCCAGAGAGATAAAGATACTTGTTTAGAAGGTCACCGTGCCTATTCTCTTCAGCAGTCCATGCTCTCGTCCATATCGCCCAAGAAGTGAGGCTTGCACCAGTCTCATCTCGAACTCCATCCAGGGTATTAAGCATTGTCTGGTAAGTTGGAAGGGCCTCTTCCGTGATCATATCCCCCACCAACACGACAAAATAGTCATCAGGTAGTTCCTTTGATTTTTCCCTCAACTCCTTGACTTGCTCATAAAAACCTTCTGATTCAGGGTCAGGCAGAAAATCTTGTGGTTGCCAACATTTTTCAACAGGTTTCAGGTGCACCAATATGTTTTCTTCTGCCCAGCCCTCCAATGATTTGAAGATCTCAATCTTCTGAGGGGGCATGGAATGAGTTACCTGAACATGTACTTCCCGTGGAGGGCCATAGGACTTTTTCAGATTCTCTGACTCCCTATGACAAACAGAAGAAATAGTGATTTTCCCCATAAACTTCAGATGAATTACATAACCACCACAAATAAAGCTTTTTCATGCCCTGAGATTACAATAGTGAAATTATCCCAGGTACAATGCATTTGATAGACAACCCTGGCAAAAGTCAGGTTCATGCCATGATGCCAATATATCGAATTGCATTAAGCGTCCAAGTCTGACACGTGTACTAGGCTATGAACATGATAAGTATAATGACAATATGCATAAGTTGCAAGTTCAAATATGCAACGCCTTATTTTCCTTTTTATTCCAAATGATGCATGAAAGTTACAGGAGTGCTCACACACACAAATCTTCTGGCAAGAATGGCTCTAATTTGAGACCCAAAAATGGACAATGGATAATACAAAATTGGACACTGGCTAATATAAATCAATCTATTGCAACAACTGAAGATCCTTCAACTTGAGTTGCAAGGTAACTTTACTGAATCAGTGGATAAACTGGACAAACCCAGAAGTGCTTCTTTCAAAGAACCACTTCATCAGGAATATCCGAGTAAATGGTGCAACACCTTAGTCCTATTACTATTAAGCAAATTGCAGACTGCATCTTGTTTATGGATCCATATGCACCTTCTAATGCATTGGTAAGTTTAAAAATCAAGTTCAGCCGTGTAAGAGCAATAAGTATAATAAGTACCTCGTGACCACCATGACAATATTATGCCTTTAACCACATGAAATAAAATAACTTAAAGGTGAAAGCAAAGGACCAAGCAGCTGACACACAAGAAGAGAGAGAGAGAGAGAGAGCATCAAAAGTATGTTAAAAAGGATGAGACAACGCATATTTGTATGACTCAAGCAACAATGAATTCGGAAGTTTAAAAATAGATGATCAAGCAGCTATAGAGAGAGAGGGAGAGAGAGAATGTGTTCTCTATATGATTGGAAAACGGTATCCAAGTATGCCAAATCAAAGGAAAAAAGGACCAAACTTGACCAACCACACCCATAGAGAGAACACAGAAGTCAAAGATTCAGCTACCAAATTCTGGGACACAAAACTATACACTAGAGAAAAAAGTTTAAACCTGTACGGTTGTGCTCACAGTAGCACAAATCGTCTAATATATTTTCAACAAGGACAAAGGTAGCGCCTACAAGGAAAGGTAGTGTCAATGATTGAGCATTTTGGTTGGTAGAAAAGTCAATTAAATCTAACAAAAGAAGGGAAATTATGACCTTACATATGATGAACATCCAAAAAGCCATCCAAGCTTTTCAAAGCAAATAATGATAGCCCAGAATAATTTTTAGTCACCTTGATAAGAAATGAACAGAAAAAAACCAATTTAAGAGAAATTTTAGGTAATAGAACACACCAAAGAGGAATAAAATTAAGACATAGGAAATTACAATTTTGTTGGTCTGTAAAAAAAAAGGCCAGATTATGTTGAGTTTTACAGTACCCAAAAAATTGAAAAGGAAAAAAAATTTACAAAAACAACGAAAAGGAAGACTTAGAAAATAACAATAATGAAATGGACTATAAAAATACTATTAAAAAGAAAGAGAAACAGCCATTATAAATGAAGCCAGTTAACCAGCAGACCTAGTTCCAAAAGAAAAGGTTAAACCAGAAATCAGACCTAACTCTCAACAAATTCTATAAAAACAAAATAATTATTGAGACCACTCTAAACCTCAGAAGGACGAAGGGAAACCCCCCGTGAAAGCGACAGATCACATTAGAATGAGCCATAAAAGAATACAACTGGTTCAACTTCAATAAGAAATGATGACATAGAGCAAGGAGTAAAAGAATGGCCAATATACCAACCCACATATCTTGTTCTTCCATCAAACATTGAACGGGCAATCGATTATCCAAAATAAAAAATATCAAACGAAAGATCAACCTAGTGTACATTAGCTCAAGCAACATGAAAGTTAAATCCAAGTTAACGACAAAAAACAAAGAAGTAAAAAACAATAAATCCACCGACCCAAATGAATCCAAAGTATTTAATGAAGGCAGTGCAACCTAAATTGGCTTTCTAGAAAAAGACAGACCCACATTAGCAAAACAAAAACAAAAACAGCTGATTTAACCAAACAAACTCTACCACAATCAGCACCGAATACCAACCCACCGGGGGCCGCTCCGTCAAACGAGTTATAGAATTTCAACCATTTGAGGAACCGCGCCAAAAATTATCTCTGATCAGTCCCATTCGCATGTTTGCAAAGAAACAATGTAAAAAGCTATGATTTGCCTACAAAATGCAACAAAAAATGCCACTTATTGTAAAGTAAAAGAGTGCAATAAAGGACTCACACGGGGGTAGTGCGGAGAGAGGAGGCCATGAAGACTCTGGGAGATCTGAGTTTGAGGGTTTTAGAAGGGAGTTTATGAGAAGGGAAACTCATCACTGAATTCAAAGTTAGAGCCATTTCCTCCAAATTCACAACAGGTTTTCCTTTGATTTAATCTTGCACTTGCTCTGAGTGGCTCTACTTCTGTGTTTGGCGCAAAGACCAAAATCTTCCGAGAGAGAGAGCAAAAGGCAAAGCTGAAGGGTTAAGTAGAATCCAGAGAGGAAGTGTGGCAGAGCGAGAGAGAAAAGAGAGAGAGAGAGAGCGAGGGAAAGACGCACCGGAACGAGGCTCTGTTGGCGAGAGAGACGGGAAGCGCATTAATGATTAAAATAGGCTGGAGTAAGCAATGGCCATTCATTTTTCCACTTAACTACAAAACTGCCATGGCGTATTTTTAATTCTGACTTTTAATGCATGTGACGTTTGAATATATATAACCTTCTGGTATTGGCAAGAAATAACCTTGTCGTATTGACACGTTTTCTTTGTAAAATTTAACGAAGTTTAAGTCTGATGTTAATATTTAATAGATGTTAAAATTGTATTGATATTTATATAAAAATTATTAAATTATATTGATATTTATTAAAAATATAATATTGAGGTGTATTACGTGTAGATCTAATATTTAGATAATAATTTAAAAAAATTTGATTTAAATTTTTAAATTTTTCATTAAAAAAACGAAGCTGCCCATTATTCATTTTCAATCTAAGTATAGAAGCGACCCTCTAAAGTTCTTTTACTTTTTAATTTTTTATATGTTGGTGAGGCGACTAACTCACCTTTTGAGGCGATTTGGGGTTGCTAAGGCGACATCTACCCCCAACAAAAATGCCTTTGGAAACACAAAAAGCCTGAGGACGTTTTTTTTTGGGAGCCCCATATGCGTAGCATCTCATTTTTTCTTCGAATCGGTTTAAAATATAATCGAAATGGTCTCTAGTTATTGCAATTAATTAAAGTTTGATTCTCTTGAGTAATTGGTGAACATTTATTTGGGCCGGGTTCAATGCTATTGCTAAGTGGACTGCCTATAAAGCTGCCATGCATACGTGCTCATGCGAGTGCCATGTTCATGCAAAGATATCTAGTTACGCCAAGTTGGTTATATTACGTACTCTATTTTTCCCATCTACGAGCAAGAAAACACGTGGCTCATCCAAAAAAAAAAACAAGAAAACATGTGACAGAAAATTGCATGTCTCTTGTTAATCTAACACCTCATCTCATTAATTAATTTAAAGAGCTTTAAAACCTAATTACTAAGACTAGTCAGACCCTCCTATAGACAAAAAGCTGAAATGACTCAAAGGGCTTGTTCAGTTATATGATTGAGAATTGTTTCATGTTGGAGTTTATTGGTATTTATGTAAAAATTGTTGATGAGTGTGAAAAAACTTAATAATTGTTTTTAAGGTTATTATTTATAGATTAATTTTATTAGGATTTGTGTAGAATATAAAATATAAAATAGTATTTATATTGATATTTATTTATAATATTTATTATAATTCCGAAAATTCCTTGTATTTTCTATTTTTTTATTGTCATACACATGTTTAATTATAATACTTATGATAATTTCCAAAATCACTTTTATTTTCTATTTTATATTGTCATACAAATAGTGATGTTTATTTATAATATTTATTATAGCTCCGAAAATACCAGTTATTTTCTATTTTTTATTGTGATACAAATGTTGATATTAATTTATAATATCAATTATAATTCCCAAAATATGTTTATTTTCTATTTTTATTGTAATACAAATATCTAAAAGGCATAGCAGCGTTATAAAAAAATATGATAAATGACTTAAAACAACGTTTTTAATCCTAACTCTTTTCTTCAACATCGCCATCCCATGAGATATTACATTATGTGTGGCAATTAAATTTATATCTCATTATTTTTTACCTGTATAAATTCAAATCAGTTATGTATATCTATAAATTCAAATCAGTTATGTATATCTATAAATTCAAATCCATTATTTCACATCTCATTGTGGCCATTAATGCCCACCAATGAATTTATTTGATTTTTATTTATAACATATCTATCTATGGACAAGAAAGTAATAAATGATATATTTTTTTGTTCGATATTTGTATTTATATCTCTCAAGTCTTAAGAATTTTCAAATATCATTTACCGTGCATGGAACAAACATTACAAATAGATGTACTTTTGCATACAGTTAGCGTCATGACCATCGTCCACACAAAACAAACGTGTTGGTAAACTTGAACCCATCAACTAGCGAGTGTTGTCCGCCCATTCTGCCAACAAACAATTCATCACTCATTATGGCAGAACTAGCTGGGTCAAAAATAAACTCATAACTTCCCGAAGCCTCACCAAAGTTGCCCTTGTCGTCTACGTCCTGTTCAATGTCCTCCTGGTAATCAGGAACAAAAGCTTCTGGATCGCCTTGTTGTATCAAGAAATTGAATACAACACAACATGCCATGATGAGGTTTCGCTGACTCGCTAGAGAATATCGTGGCATCTTGTCCAGTATGTTAAACTTCCCCTTCAATTTGCCGAATGTTCGCTCCACTATGTTGTGCAGCGCCGAATGTCGATAGTTAAAGAGCTCTTTTGGTCCAGTTGGCTCACCATACTCCCGAAAGCGACGTAAATGATACCAAACCCGCCTTTGAGGTGGTAGAAATCCATCGCATGAGAGGCCCGAATATACTACTACGTAGTAACCTGCATTGTAATGGTAAGGTTAGCTACAATTCGGGTATGTATTTTACTCCTAAAACCATGCTTGGTTGGTCTCGTTCTATGTATATTAGTATCGAAAGCACCTCCAGTAATACATAAGCGTACCTGGGTTTGGCACCGAGAACTTGTTCTCTGGCCTTGTAATAGAGTCTGTGAAAACCCGTGAATTGTGCGTTGTACCCTCCCAACCACAGTAAACAAACGTGAACATGTCCCAGAAGTCTACTACGCACAACACATTCTGCGCATAAAAACCTTTGCGGCATCGGTACACGTCTAACGTCTTGCAGCTCCTTGGGCAACCTACAACTAACGTATGTGCCATCAATAACATCGATGCAGTCCTACAAGTGATTATCCGCAGTTAAAATATTGTGAGCATGTGTAATCTAGTTTATACGAATTAGTACTTCAACATGTATCTAGAGTTAATTCGAACAGGCGTGTACCTTGAACCAAGGGTAATATTTAGGGTTGCCTTGTACGTATGGGTGCACTCCTGCTATGTGAGTTAGGAGTATGATAAGTTTATCCATTCTACACAAGGCCCTCGCCACATGCCTGACGTGGTGATGAACAGTGTCCAACGAGTGTTGAAAAAAATGTCCTGCAATCCGTTGTTTATGGGCATGTTCAGTGATGATTAGAAACATACCCAAGGCCTATTCCACCTTGACACGTTGATCCTTCAAGTCTCCATATATGCGAAGGCAATGTGCCAAGTTTCTGAATGTTCCCTAGAACATTTTGAATACGCTCTTGCATTCCACACTGTTAGGGTGATTAAGGATCTTAACAAGGTGCATTGCTCCCTTTAGAATGGAAGTATTATGTGAAATTGGGCAGCGACGGGGGAATCCCTTGAGTGCCCTCCTTCTTCGGACCTCCTCAATTATATACAAAGCAATTGTATCATCACCTTGGTCCGGGTTTTCTGAGTTGTCTGTGCAAGTAGTCGTAGTATTACCTGCAACTGATCCTACTTCTTCGTCCTCATCTGACTCTTGCAGCTCGTATGGTTCCTCGTCTTCGGGGTTAGCTGCTTCATCTACATTGTACGCCTTCTCCCCCTCCTCTAAAAACCTTCAACCTTCGGCACTTCCTTCAGTCTTCCTTCACGTTGGAGTACGGTTGCGCAGAGATTCTTGTTTCACGTTAAGGGGGAGGAGTAGATATCTACGATCGGTTGTTGTCATAATGGGGTTGGAAGAAGTTCCAAATTCACCCCAACAACAATTGAATGTGAAAATAGTCAGGTTTCCCATTTTTTCAGCCGCCATGTCCTTGAAGTTTGCAAAATCCGCATACCTTGCAATTAATATGGTAGATTCAACTTGTTTAATGATTCTTTTATAGACCCAGTTTTGCCATTCGTTGATTATATATGTCACAAGTAAATGGAGGCTACATTAGTAATTTGCAAACTTCAAGGACAGGGCAAAGTTGGAAAATAAGAATGGAGAAAATAAGTTCGGTTGTAGAATTCTTAGGATTGAGTTGTATCCTAAGAATACAAGGCAGCTAACTTAAGACATTGACAGGAGGCAGCAATAGGTATAAGAGAGTGGTAGGTGGCATCAACAAGAACAAGAGAGGTGGCAGAAGGCGGGAGATAGAGATGCTCTCACTGGCGCATCATATATGCGTGCATGCGAGAACGCGTGGTGGAGCGTGTGGCAGTGTGCCAATGAGATGCAATAGTGGGTAATGGTGGACTGGTAGATGGGCAGGAGAGGAGTCCAACAAGGCTGATTGTGGCCACCAACAAACACCTGAAACGAGAGACACAAAAACACAAATGAGAAAACAAACCAACCGTAGAGTTTCAATTTAATAGGCAGGAAATCGATCTACTAGTGCAAGTGCGTAGGAGGCAACGCTTTCCAGGCCACACCCATAGGAGGAAAAAGGGATACACCTACAAGGTCAGAAACAGGTCTACCGGTGTGGGTGGGTAGAGGAGGCGACGCTTTCCTTGTTGGGAAAAGCGACACGAAAATTTAAGAAAAGACACACCAAGAATATACGTGGTTCGACCCCAATCCGGCCTACGTCCACCCCAGAGCAATTTTATTAAGAACGCTTAAGAAAATCACTCTAGCCGTCCAATACAATAGCCCACACCACACTCTCTCTCTGCCCAAGACTCACGTCTCATGTCCCACTTTTCTCCTATAACATAATCCTCTATTTATAGGGAAAAATACAAAGAGAAACCTAAGAGAAAACCTTTAACTTGGAATAGAAAGGAAGTAGACTTCCTCTACAAGTCTACTTATATTCCAAGTCTATTTTATATGGGTGTGGACTCCAAAAATTCTCCCCCTCCATATCCATAAGGGAAGAATTAGTTCCTGACATCTTTCGGTTGAATGTCTCGGGCTCCTATCAATAGAACCTTCCTGCAACTTTAGTGTCTATTGTTCCCCTTGCTAACCACCCCTTACATCATTCTTCTACTGGCACTTTAACCTCGTCCTTGTCACCAGACGACCAACCATACTCCCATCTGAGTGTCCTGCACCCCCACCTAGGGTGCCCACATCACCTGCTTGTACCATCGGACCCATGTATAATAGTATCTCCCATTGCTCTTGCAACTCCACCGGCTAGTACCAAGCACCTCCGTGTGCTACACGAAGTCGGAGTCATCAGTCAACACTAAGGTTGCTGATGATTTCCCTTTCTCTACTTTGTACTTTGGAAAATTCTGCTTGATATGCTCATCTTGGTCACAATAGAAGCAGGTAATCTTACGACCCTTTCATCTAGATTTATCTCGACCTCTTGTATTTCTACTGCTTTCTCTGCCTCTTTCTGTGATGAGAGCTTGTGATCCATTGTGGTCATATGTCTCCATCTCCTTCCTCCGTGCCTCTTCACTGAATAGAGCATCCTTGACCAACTTCATGGTCAATTTCCCATCAAGGCTGAATTTTTGAGAGAAACAACAAGAGTCTCCCAACTATCTGGCAAGGAACTCAGAAGCAGTAAAGCTTGAACCTCATTGTCGAAAGTTATTTTGACGTTGTTCAATTGATTGATCAGGTTTTGGATGTTCCGCCACCAACTTCTCATTTCGCAGCTTCATATTCACGAGTCTCCTCATTAGTAATGCTTTATTCCGCGAAATCTTTGAATGGTACATTGCCTCAAACTTCTCTCATAGTTCAAAAGTGCTTGTCTCTTTGGCTACGTGATGGAATACATCTGGTCCAATCCACTGACGAATCAACCCTATAACCTTTCGGTTGATCTTCTTCCACTTTGCCTCGTCAATCCCCTCTAGTTTCTTGCCCCCATTCTCCAATGGATCATACATATCATTTGCATAAAGGATATCCTCCATCCGTGACTTACAGCTCATGTAATTCGTAGCAGATAACATCATCATACAGTTAACCATACTCTCTGTCATCTCAATTAACACTAATCGAGGCCGAATTTCACAATTCTGACTGCACCAATGGATTTTAGACTCGCAATTAATGTAGTTTCTTCTAGTACTATATATACATTTAGTATGTAAATTAGCATCTAGATAATACTTTGACACTCCACTCATCCAATATGGAACTTAACCTATATCCTCATTAAGTTGGGAATCCAACAATCCTATTCCTTGGTTGTTATGATCTCGTTGAGTGAGATAGAAGCTAAAATAAATTTATTAGTGAGCCGTTAATGTAACGATCCAAAGACAAATACTAGTCACATATGTGCTTTGATTTCAAAAGGACTAGTTAAGGTTGCTCTTGAAGCTCCTTGGATCATTATAAATTTCAGTTCAACCTAGTAAGTGTTGACTTTTGTGCACAATCGAGATTTTGATGATTTCAATAAACGAATCAAGTTTATAAAGTGAACATCTTCAAAGACAAAGACGACTTGATAAAAGAGCCAAAGACTTGAAGAAAGAAGAACAAGAAGATGTAAAGAGCTCAAAGTGAAGATTCAAGACCTTAGGGTATAATCCTTGTAACTCTTTATTTCACATTTGACAAGGATTTTAATCACACACTTGCATATCTTTCAAAACGTGCATAAACCGTTTTACCTTTTGTTTGAAAGATTAAAATATTTTTAAAGGTTTCAAAACACTTCAAATATACTCTCAAACCCTTCATATACTTATGGGAAGTAAGTCTTTAAAATTGGGTGTTTAAAAGTGGTCAAAAACATGGTTTTAAATGAACCGGTCGATGACCATTTTGTAGCGGTCGACCTCTACATGAAGCGGATGATCTTGACAGCATTCAAATTTATGACCATTGGGCAACGGCTAATTGAACCGGTCGACCGGTACAACTATAAAATTGTCAAATCGACCCCTAATGGCTATAAACGGCTAATTTTCACATGTGGCCTATAAATACACCTTCATTTCAGCTAAAATGAAGAACCAATGACCACATATCATTTGTATAGCTTGAGAAATATTCTAAACCTTCCTATTTCATATTTCTCATATCATTCACACAAATTACACTTTCACATCCTTGTCTTTGTGTGAATCAAGAGATAGAGCTTTCCACTTTTATATCTACTTTTTGAGAGAGTCTTGTTCCCCAATCTACCTATCAAAAGAGGTGTTTCCTTTAGTGAGATTGTTCATTAAAGAAGAAGCTTTGAGAGTGTATATCTCAAGCTTGTTGAGGTTGTGAGTGGTGAGCCAAAAAATCATTTGGGTGGGTTTGAGTGTTGATCCCGGGAAAACACTTGTACGGTTCACTAGCACCCGGAAGCTAGTATGTAAAGCTATTGAAGATAGTGGAAAACCTCAAGGCTCGGTGAAGGAGCTTGAGGGGTGGATGTGGGCGGGTTTGCCGAACCACCCAAAAAATCACGTGTTTGTTTTCTCTATCCCTACTCTTTACATTTAGCACTTACATACTTGTTATATCATTATACTTGTGCTAAATTAGTATTTATTTTGCAAACACGGTTTTGGGGGGTTAATATCGAAAAGTTTAGAAAACCAATTCACCCCCCCTCTTGGGTTGCCTTAATCCTGAAACTAGGACTCACAGTAAGGTCCTAATGTGGGACTTGGCCTTTATAGAACTCATCTTCCATTCATTCTCTTCTCTCACTCTTTGTGAGATTTGGTGTATCACAATCTCCCCCTTAAATCCTTGACGTACATTAGCCTTTCCCTGGTGTTAACTGATCGTACAATCATAATCTTTGATTAGTCAGCATCATATCAGAATGGACCTGGAGAGATCAAGGATTGAGGTTGTCGAAGATGATCATAGAGCTCTTTTGGCTAGTATGGTGATTCAACTAACTTTGGTGGAAAGAATTAAGGAAGCTCAGTTGCTGGATACGAGATCGGGGAAGCTTATAACGGAGGTCCGAAATGGGTCAACGTCAGAGGCTTAGTTGCTTGAAGATCCAGGTAAGCGGGATTATTATGCTAAAATTTTAAAACTGTACCGAGGTTGTATTTTTCTGAAATTGCATATTTTACCTAAAAACCCTCAGAGTTTTATTTGCATTACGATATGATAAAATTGTAAAAAAAAACTATAGCATGAAAGTAACCATGAGCCAGTTTATGTTCAAAGATATTACACGAGGTTTCCAAAGTTTAAATCAAAAATATAATTGTTTATTGTTAGTAAGTCACCTTCTAGCCTTTGAGATTTGGGGCGTGACAGTTAATAACTAGTTATGGTAGGCATAAAGACCTGCCTTTAAGTCTAATATATTAATTAAATGTAGTTAGAGCTCAGTTTCTATTAAAACATAATAGACTCTTCAACAATGATCTACATTATGCCAAGAGGAAAACAATATATTTTTCTTACAAAAAGTTCTTCATAATATAAAAAGATCAAGAAGGAAAGGAGCAAGTTTAAATGGCAATGCGACCAAACAAAAGAATATATCTTAAACTTAAAACAGTTCAGGAAAAGCAAAAGGAAAGGAGAATCTTAAGCAATACTCCCTTGATCTATTGGATAATATTTCTCAGTTGATCCTTCTCCCGATAAACAAATAAAACTTGTACAGTCCTTATATTCAATAAAATGCCACATGCAATATCATGGGCCACCAATACCCTTTTTACTAATCGAAATCAAAATGTACAAAATGCCACTGATCCACTTCCGTTATCAAGTAAAAAGAATATGTTCCATACATCGAACTACTCTATGCTTTTCTTTCAAGATCTTTCCTGAACCTCAAAGATTTCAACTTGGATTTGATAAATCTCTAAGATTCCAAATATATATATGCATCTTTAGGAAGATCTGACTAGCATTTTCGTCCTTGGAGATGAATCGACGATAACCATATATATATCCAACTTCTTTCCGTGTGATGTGACATTATGGTATATAGAAAACGTTGTGATTGGATTGTGCATTTTGGGCTTGATGATTTATAAAATAATGGAAGGAGAATGGGAGTTTTTTGACTTCAAGACTGAATAACGGCAGAGTGCATGTCATGCTGCATTCGCAATGTAGTTTGCTTTCTGTGCTATAGCCCTCTTTTCATGACTAAAAGAATTAATCCTCCATTAGGCTAATGCATAAACAATAATTTCGAGAGCGACTGCTAGTGGGATTCCCAACTCTTGGTTATGAGAAATGATCTCCTTTATGCTCCGGATATGCTGTTTCCCTATTGTTTCTTCATCAAATCAAGATGAGCCTAATTAACTTCCACGGCTATAGCATAATTTGTTAATTGCGCTGTTATCGTCCTATATATATGGGGCAGGTTCCAACTCTTCCAACATGAGCAAGAAACTAAGTGAAATAACTCCGAAGAAGTAGACATGGTGTGATGTCGGTCGGGCTCATCTTCTAGACCATAGCTTCAAGAGCTAATTGGAGATGAGCCGGGACCAATATCACTCTTGTATGCTTCTTTGCAAAGCTGTACGTTATCTTCGCTATATCTATATATCTACTGGGAAGTGAAGCCTAATCTGATCAGCAGACTATGCTTGATCATTGTAGCTCGCAAGTCCCTCCCGTGACTTAAACCTCTCTGCTCTCCCTCTCTCTCTGCTCTCTCTCTCTCTCTCTCTCTCTCATATATATATTGGATGATTCAGCAAATATGGTTTCTAGCATCATGTTTTGCATGCAGGATGATGTAACTTCTCAAGCCAAAATCTGAAAATAGGTACTTAGTTATTCAAGTGCTTTACAGTTTATCTTAGTGCCCATGCAGGTTGAGTAAAAAGTTGCAAGCTTCCTTGGTGTGTGAGCTCATGTTTTCGTTATGTATAATGGAATGAGGCTTGTTTAATACGTTCCCGGCCTGTAGCCTGGAAAGTATATACAAGACGCCCGCGTATCCAAATTTTATATACAGTACTGTGGAATATTGTTTCAACGATCTAGAGTCAATTGCACACACTATCAGTGCCTCAACATTATTCTAGAGTGCATGCAGGATCTTACCCCATGCATACACAAGCTAGGTGAAGGAAACGAAGAATGGAAAAAGTTGCAAAGGAATAATATGCCATAACTAGTATACCTTTGTGTTCCCTTAATAGAATGATTCAAAGTTAAACCAATAAAACGAATAATCAACGAACCTTTGATAATATGCCAAAAAGTATATTTTGTCGGCGCAACTGGAACAATTTGTTTATTCTTCTCTCTTTCTATTTTTTCGTGTCTGTTGATTGGCGGCCTAGTAGTACTGCTTCTTCTCGTTGTACTGTTCTGTATTCTCTGTGTTACTGCTTAATTCTACCTGGAGTAATTAATGGTTTGATTTCTATATCTTCTTTGCCATTGCAACTTCCAATATAGAGGGGATGTTTGTTTACTGAAATTTTAGAGAATATTTTCAAAATTTTAGAAATCTTTTGAATGTTGAAGTTTTTTGTGATTTGTGAAAAGTTTGAAAAGTATGTGTAAAAGTTAGAAATCTTGAAGTGTGTTTGTTTGGTTAGAATTTTTGAGCAAACAAACATGCCCATATTTTTAGGTGCAGCATGGTGCGTTTACCGTAGAAGCTAGGCCCAGCTTGGTTATGATATTGGCAGTACTGCCTATAACACATGGGTCCAACCAATGGGAGCACAAACCCACTCAAACCAAGAAAAAGACAAAAAGACATGATACAATATCAAATACATACATTTTTCCTTGAATATAGAATAGATGTGATGATGTGTTCACCGAAAAATCTAAGTAAGAAGCAAAAGAGGTGGTCGGCGGCACTTAGATGCAATCGGGCGAGGTGAGACGCAAAGGGGTAAGAGATAGAGAGAGGGCGAGAAAGAGCGAGAGGGTAAGAGATAGAGTGAGAGATTTTTCAAAGGGAGACTTAGAGATAGGAAGACTAAGAGAAAGAGACAGACGAAAAAGGGGGAATTTAGCGTTGTTCGGCAAAGGAAAGGAAAAAAATGGAGCTCACGGGAACAAATGATTTCAAAGCTTTTTTTATCTTTTTTTTTTTAATTTGTAGTTTTTCAAATTTTTTAACAATAAGTTATATTTTGTAGTTACGTGTTTTAAGTAAATTAAAATCAGTTGTAAATTGTAATAATATTTATACTTAATATTAAATAAATACATAGCTATGTACACTCTTTTTTATAATTAGTATAATAATCTTAATTAAAATAGGTTGTTAGTAATAATATATAATACTTATAATTTAAAAGTATAATGCCTTCTATATAACATTGCATGATTTGTTATATGTGTTTATCATGTACGTGATATAAGCTAATTAACATAAGTACTTTATATGTATATACCTACCTAATGACTAAATCATAGACTCTAAGACCATATATTAAGTTATGTACTTTAATTGTATAAACTAATCTTATAATATCTTTTTGTTTGTAATTAAATAATATGTCCTAATTAAATAGTATTATATTACTAATTATTCAAAATATACATGCTCATTATAAGTATGATAATAAATGTTTTCTAAACTACTTAGATTTAGTCAATAAATATGCAATTACCATAACAACAATATGTATAATTTAAAATATATCATATAACAACTTCAATTTTTATAACACTCCCACTAATTCCGTATTTAATTAAGTAGGTCATTTAAAATAAATTTTTTTCAAATACATCACAAAATAAAATTATATATTAAAAGGAATAAAATAATTATTAACATTAAATAACTTATAATTAATAAATAAAAAATATTTTCACATATATCTATAACAGCGTTTGTGCTAACGGTGGGTACCTACAGCGGCGGTCACAGTTATCGCCGCTGTAGACACCAAAAAACGCTGCTAAAAGTTTGATCTTTAGCGACGTTTTCGAAAAAAAGCAGCTAAAGGGTGTCTTTAGCTGCGGTCAACAGCCGCTGCTACAAAGATCGTCGCTAAAAAGACTGACACCCAAAAATGCCGCTGAAGACACCCTTTAGTAGCGTTTGTAGCAATTGCCACTAAAAAGACCGTTGCTGGACAAACGCCACTGAAGACACCCTTTTATCAGCGTTTTTAGCAATTGTGACTAAAAAGACTGCCGCTAAAGACCTATTTTTTGGTAGTGAATTAACATTCACTCATCTTATAATAAAACTAATATAGTTGACAATGATTGTAAAAATGAATTCAAGACCTATAGGCAACAAGATTTCAATTTAACTATCATATTCAAGCCTATTATTGCACTCCTTCATGAAACTTAATATAATTGTTTCCCTTTGGGGCTAGCGATTATAGTAATGCAAATGTTCAATATCATATTAATCAAAATAAGTTAGGCAAAAATTGCATTTTAACATTATAGGATGCTTTGGCTCGTCACTATAACATCAAAATAACAAAGTCTTATTGATGTATTCTATACATAAGATGTTTTGGCTTATCATTATGTATAAATCATCTCTTTATCATGACATTTAAACTCTTAGTGGAATCTTATTCTGTAAACACAGATTAATCAAATAAAAGTCAACCGAATTTAATATGTAATTGTAAATAACAAACATCGAAACTGTAAGCCAAGATAAAACTAGCAACAGTAATATTTCACTTTTCGTAGATGGTACATTATGCAACTTTTCACAAAAGAACCAAATGCAACTTTTCGCAAACATCTTGCGTGTATTACGAAAAGTCATGGTTTGCAAACTGTATATCAAACAGACACATGCCAACGTTTATGAGAAAACTTTTCTCATAACAGACAACAATTTACGTTTTAAAACCACTTTTCACACTTGCCAACGTTCCACAAATTAACACTTGAACAGGGAAAAAATTGTAAAGAAACGAAAAGCCTTTTGCAAATGAACAGTGAAAATAATGTAAAGAAACGAAAAGCCTTTTAAGCAAATGAACAGAAACGGCAATTCACATGCAAACGAAGAAGAAAAATCTGTTCAGTTTCAAAACATATGCAACACAGAAATAACAATATGTGAATTCGGCAATTCACAGTTTTCGCATTTGCGTTTCTATTGTCACATGAAACCGTATATTTGTTTGAATAATCACGAAATAGAAAATCTCATGATCTTTTACTCTTATACCAAATGTTAGAATAAAGATGGATTGATACTAACAATGAGTCATAAGATCCATTGATACTTAAACTTGCAGCGGAAAACTTTGAACAATTAACACAGATGATCATTCTGGAGAAAAAAACGTTCTTTATGCGTGAATAATGAGATGAGGTCTCTCAAGTATTATTTATACTCTTTTCTAGGGTTGTTCAGTGCCACCGAAACCGGCACTAGCATCGGCACCGGGTTGCCGGTACCCGGCTTCACCGGTGCCGGTTTGGGATTTTTGCAGAAACCCGGGGATAATCCCGGGTCCCGGTTACCCAGTACCTGAAAAATCGGGATTTTATTTATTTATACTGTTTTTACTACAAAACGACTTAGTTTCTCTTAATGAGAAATTACGTCGTTTCACTCACTCACTCCATCCCACCCAAATCCCTTTTATTCGACACTGTCACTCCCCCCATTTCTATTTTCCTGACGTTCCCCCCACCCATGGTCGTGCCTCTCTCTCTCTCTCTCCCTCCTTTCCCTCTCCTGCCCACAGGCGGCACAACCCTTCGCCGACCACCACGCCTGTTGGCTGCCGCTCCTCCTTCTCTGACCACAACTTCTTCCTCTTCTCCTCTCCTTCACAGGTGAATTTCTTCTCATCTCCTCTGTCATATCTCTCTCTCTCTCAAAGCTTGAGATTCATTTCGGTATGAAGTTAAAAATTAATGGGTTTGTTGATTTTAATTTGTTCTATTGAAAGTATCGAGACATATATTATTGTTTAATTTGTTCCCCCTTTGTTTGCAATTTCTAGGGTTTGAAATTCAATTTTAGGGTTTTATAGAAAAGAGAGAAAAAGGAAGAAAATAGGGTTGATATTTCTACTACTCTACTGGTAATTCCTATCAAAACTCTTCTCTAACGTTAATGCTAGATTTTTTATGCGATTTCTATTAATTAAGTGAATGCTGGAAATTTTTTTAAAATTTTTAATCTAGGTTTGATGAATTTGTGGACTGTTGGAATTTTTGAAAGCATTTATATGTTTGTACATTTCTGTAATTTGTGAATTGCAAATTAGTTTGTACATTTGAATGCATTCATATGTAACTTGTAAATTAGTTATTTTAATTTGTGAGCTTGTAATTTTTTGAATTAATGTGTGAGTTTTTTGTGAACTGCTGGAATTTTTTAATACATTTGTAATTTGAACGTTTACTTAATTTGTGAACTTGTGCATTTTTTAATTTGAAAGGCAGACAAATATGGTGCCCACATGTTTTTTCTGTCTTCAAGCAAAGATATTTTTTAATTCATCCACCAGAAATCTTATAAAATGGGCGGTCTTTATATTCAAGTTGTCACTAATATGGTGGCATAGTTGGTATTGGCCACTTATGCGATAAGATTTTATTAATATGTGATCAATAGACCAAAGGAAAAAA
Source organism: Myrica gale (assembly GCA_963930655.1). Lineage (NCBI taxonomy): Eukaryota > Viridiplantae > Streptophyta > Magnoliopsida > Fagales > Myricaceae > Myrica > Myrica gale. The sequence goes on along the minus strand of OZ005610.1, from coordinate 10,217,811 downwards.
ATAAAAAAATACATTAGGCCAAGTGCATAAAATGCTAAAAAAAATTATCTAATATGAATGTAGAATAACCGGAAACTGTCACCGCTAAGGGCCGATTTTTGCCCTTAACGGTGTAAGTGTAGGTGGCCCATATTTGAAATTTGGCATAGCCGGTATAGGTGCCGGTTTTGGCCAAAACCGGAACCTCCACCGGGTTTGAACAACCCTACTCTTTTCTCTAGAGACCAACAATCACAACTCTTCATAACAGACTAACAATCGCAACTCTTTGTGAATCAATCCAAATTCACCACAAATTCATGCCAAAATCAACCCAAATCACAAACACTTCAAAATATAAACACATCAAAACCAACCACAAACTCAATTGCTATCATTTTAGACCCTAAAAATTGAAAAAACACATCATTTGATATCCTAAAATTCATGCAAACGAAATAAATTTTAAAACTCACTAACCTCAAATGCAATCCAATGCAAAATTTCAAATGAATTGCTCCTTTCACACTCTTTTCAACGAGATTGACGTCCAAAATCAGCTCCCCTTTTTCTACTATTGCTTAAATCTCTCGAATTTTCTAAGTTTTTTACGTTTTGGCTATAACGTCTGCGATTTAGCGTCTTTCAAACGAATACAGGCTGTTCGGACACCTTTAATGTAGTTCAACCTAAATAACAATGTCCGAACCCATCTAAACACCCTCCGAACCCATATAAAAATCGTCCGGACACTAACGTCAAGCGTCCGGACTTTAACAAAATGTCAACATATCCGTTTTGAAAGTCTAACAAGAGTCTGAATAGCTTTGGATAAGGTCCGAACCCAAAACAGATAAAAATTTATTTAAATTTAACATTCACACGTCCGGACTAGATTGAAACAGTGTCCGAACACAATCAAAACGACAAGGTATAACCTTAGAAATAAAGAATGGGTCCCGACAACCCATGAAAAAGTCCGAACGTAAAAAGAATGGGTCCGGACGACCCAAGAAAGAATCCGGACGCATAAAGAATAGGTCCGGACAACTTTAGAAAGCGTCCGGACATATTCTGGAGGACGACAAAGTTAACTCAGTCGTGGCAGTGTTCCTCCACCTTACCTATACGCCCAAAAATACAACTAATACACTTAAAACAAACCCAACACTTAACACAATCAATTTCTACGTAAAAATTAATCAAAAAACACAATGTAATATTTAAAAAATGGAATTGAAATTCTATATTTAAAACTATAAAACAATGAAACTTTCCCCATTAAAATCTTGTTAAAAATAAGAAAAACATACCTGAATGTGAATAAATCCTCGAACGAGTGATATTGAGTCTAGATTTGAGAAGAAAAAACGTGAGTTTGGAGAGATTTGTTGTGAGAAACGGTTCGGTATTTCAGAGAATGCCGAACTGTTTACTTTTAAGAATACGTCGCTACCGTCCGAACCCATACAAGGGAGTCCAGACAATTTTCTGTACACGTGGCCCAATCAACGTATTTCATATTAAATGTCAAAATTTAAATGGTTTAAATGGTTCAGCATAATAATGATGTCCGGACGTATAATCTCGTCATGCGAACAGATTTCCCCTGAATGGGCGCGACGTGGAAGCACACGTTTGGCTGAATAACTAGTGAATATCGTCCGAACGTTTAAAATAGGTTTGAACGGTGACAACCGTTTTCAACTTTCCTATAACGTAAACACGTGTACGCCATGCGACGGTTACAGCATAGTCCAGACGGTGTAAAATCCGTTCCAACGCCTACCTCATTTACTCACATTGCGATATGGGAGTCTAGACCGTATTGAACATCGTCCGAGCGTTTAACAGATTTATTTCAAAGCTTAAGTTTATTAAATTCACTTTACTTCACAAAACTTAATTTATTTAAATAATTTAATTTACTTAATAAATTTATTTCACTTAATGTAATTTATTTCATTTAATTTAACACTGTATAATTTGGCTCAAATTTTTAATTTTATTTATTTATTTTAAATACATAATATATATATATTTAGAAATATATTAAATATTCGTTATAACTAATCACCAATTTAATTATAATTGCAAGCGAATTACACTAACCGTTACAATCTAATTACACTAACCGTTCCGTTAACATATCACTCGTACTAATCACCTATTTAATTTTACTAATTGTCCGTTTAAATTTTAATAAATTTAATTTAATGAAAAAAATATAATTAATATAAAAAATAATCCAAATACCGAACGAAAAACACAATCATAATGTCTAATACCAGCCGGAAACGGTCCTTCAAAAGATAAATAAATAATAGTGATAAAGCATAAACAAGAGACTACTCCAAATCACGAGCTACCTCTGGCTCGTCCATATCTTGTCCGAGGGCATCACGAGTATGCGCCAAATGCTCCTCCATATTATCCACCCGTCTTACAAGTGTCTGCAGCTGTATCGGAATAGTATGGACAGATTGAGACAATTGTTCTCTCATCCTTATTAGTTTCATTTGCATAATATTCAGCTCTTCCGTTTTAGCCCTATCCGTTAGAGCAAGTTTAGTCTCCAAATCGGTCAAGTGGCATTGCAGCTCCATGCACAACGAATGTGTCGGCAGCACTATCGCCCGAATACTCTTGTTTAACTCCACTAAATAGGCGTCTACCCAAGCTGGTCACTCTGTTTGTCCCCCAACATTGGTTATACTTCTCCTAGAGCGTTTCATGGTGAACCTAGCAAAAACCGTCTAAACATTATCATAAACCGTTCGCACGAACTTCAAAATGCGTCGTTTAAATTTTAGGCAGACCAAACGTTACAGAAAACGTCCGAATGTAAAATTTCCGTCCGGACGTTTTATTCAACATATGGACGGTGTAAAAAGTCATTCGAACGTGTTTCGATGAACACCATCAAAACAACGTGATTTGATAGACACAAACAACACAACAACTAAACAACGGACGATATTGAATCAAATGCAAGAAATTGAGAAGCAAATTGATGAAGGAAGTTTTACCTGAAGTTCCTTGATAGGTCTAAAATGGATAGTGAAAACGTTTGAGAGAAAAGTTTGAGAGAAGTGAGTGAGTTTGTGATTTTGACAAAGTCTGGTGAGTTTAATGTGCACAGTCACCGTCTGACAAAGTCTGGACTCATTAAAAATGCCCGTTTTGAAAAGGTTCTAGAACGTATACGGTCCAGACTCTAATTATTGGTCTGGACGGTATCGATGTCACATGTCTGAAGTTTTGCAACGTTGAACCACATGATTCGGGGAAGAAGAATTGATAATTGTGCGAACCTTTTTTCGTACCGTCTGGACGATGTAATATTTTTCATTGGAACGATGTTAATAACGTTCGGACGTAATAGAGTGTTCATGACAATTTTTAATTTCTCACTATATCCTGACGATTATTATTTTTCAGACAATTTTCATTCGGACGTGTTACAAAAAGATTCCGGACGGTATTGTCAAAATTGTGACGATTCTAATTGTCCCTCAGTTATGACGATTTGGAATTTGTCACTTTGCATAGAGTCCGAATAGGTTATTGTTCGTCTGGACTCAATTTTGTTTCTTTTACGAGTATTATCGTCACTCGTTCGCGATGCGACGGTTTTGGCGTTTCTGGATGGTTTTGGGTGACGAAATTAATATTTTGTCATAGAAAGTTCACTTTAGTTGACAAAATTTGGTTTGACACCCAAAAGTTTGTCACCTAAAACTATATTTGTTGGAGAGTCTGTTTGAGCCCAATATACAAAGATTAGATACGATGGATTTCTCTTATTACTCAAAACTTAATGGTTTCATCCGAAATACAGTTATATTTAATTGTTTAAACAAAATGGATAGTACGTAGGTAAACAGGTTTTGTGCAAATTCAGTTCTCGAATGAGACAGAGATAAAAAGTTTTATATTATTTAAGTAAGAGCTGATTAATCATAATTATAATCACTATTTCCTAGACTCACAAACATAGTTTTTTTTTCTAAGACTCACAAACATAGTTACTTCTATAGTATACATTTACTTTGTGCTTTAGCTTCTGGGTTATACTTTGACAATCCACTCACAGATATGTATGCATGGGACTTAGCCTATATCCTCAAGAATTTGGGAATCCGACAAGATCTTATATATGCACCTGCCTTTAAGTCTAATAGATTAAAAAATGTGTGTTTGAGAACAATTTCTATTAAAACAAAGTAGACACATCAACAATTATATATATGCGTTAATATACCAAGACTATAAAAATAATTTCGTCTTACAAATTAAAAGTCCTGAATTATAAACAAAAGAGAAGGACAGGATCTAGTTTAATCGACAACGCCACCGAAACAAAAGACTACATATATATTCTGAAACAGTTGATCAGGAAGAGAAAAATTAGGGATAGGAGAACCTGAAGCAATATTCGATCCCTTCTATTGGTTATTTAATTCTCTTGAGCTCTTTTCTCATGAAAACGACAACGAAAATAATGCACAGTTCGAATGATATTCTAGTGGACGTGACGAGCTCTCATAAATGCCACATGCATGCACCAATATTGAATTGTACAAAATGCCACTCCTCAAAATAAATTACCTTCTCAAGTTAAAAGGAATATGTTCCATACGTCGAACTCTATGTCGAGATCTTCCTAGAAAGTGAAAAATCTCAACGTAGATTTGGTCAATCTGTAAGATTCCAATCTTTGAGAAGATCTTACTCGCCTTTTAGAGATCTATTCAATAACAAATGATTCGACGATACCCATGATATCCAACTTCTTTCCATAGGATGTGACATTTTGCAACATAAAAATTAAATAATGTTATTAGATTGTGCATTGCAATTGTACGTTTGACTCCTGGATTGAATAACGGCAGAATGCATTTCTTATGACATTAGTGATGTAATTTGCTTTCTCTGCTATTAATTCTGTTGCTATGACTAAAAGAATTAATTCTCCTTTAGGCTTTTATGAACAATATCTAGTGGGATTCCCAACTCCTGGTCCTGATAAATCTTCTATATTTGCTAAGTATACGCTGTTTCCTTATTAATTGCTATTCCTTTAAATATAGAAGAGCCAAAAGTTTCAAGACTATAGCATAAGCAGTTAATTACTTATAATTGTCCTATATATAGGGGGCAGGCTAGGACGTACGTTCCAACTCTTCCAACATGGGCAGCAAACCCAAAGAAATCACTTCGAAGAAGTAGATCACATGGCGTGATATCGGTCCGGCTCATCTTCTACACCATAGCATCAAGAGGTTATAAGAGACGAGCCGGGACCAATATCACTCTTGTATGCTTCTTTGCAAAGCTTTACGTGTACGTATACGTTATCCTCGCTATATTTCTCGTCTGAAGTGAAGCGTCATTAGCAGATTATGCTTGATCACATTTTCTCACAAGTCTCTCGCGAATTTCCCTCTACTCTACATGATATAGATATGTTAATCGTTCAGAAATGGTTTCTACTATAGTATCATATTTGGCTGGACGATGCACTTTATTTTCCACCCAAAAACCTGAAAATATGTACTTCTTGCTACTTGGGGGATAGCATGTTAATTATAGGACCACCTTTTTTCTTGATCTATATATTCATACAGTTTAATAGAGGGACAAAAATCTAGAGTTCAATGGCTTCAGAAAGGGGACCAAATTCTTCTTTGAAGTCATAACAAGCATGGGTATCGCTTAGGAAGTAAGAAGGATAACCCCATAGAGGTCAAGGAAGAGAATACGATCTTAATTTTTTTTGCTCAGTACTGCTCCTCCAAGTAGGGCTGAGCATTTCACCGAGTGGTGTGCGGTTAAACTGCCACTGCCGCCAGTACTGGGTGGTTACCACTGGAGATTATTATTTCCAGAAAATCCCGGGGATTTTAACGGTGGTGATGTCCTTGCAATCATGGGTGAGGACACAACTCTGAACAATGGTGTTTCCCATTAATTAGAAACGAAGTCGTTTTGCTTAATACAGTTTAAAAATAAAATAAAAAAGAGCAGCTTCAACTACTTGCATTGTTTGAATGTGTTGTTCAATTTTTAACTTTATCTTTAGGATGTGAACATCATGGTAACTTGGTAAGTAAGTTCTAATATTTAGCTTTGATTATGTGAACTTGAAAATTGTGTTGTGGGACACAGTTTATAGCTATAAAGTATTAGGTTTTGGATTGCTAAATTAGGTTTGTGAATGGTTAAAAGAAAAAGGTCATAAGATACAAACGTCTATGATCATAATCTAATATGGTTATAGATATCAAATAATTACTAATTCTCTACGTTGCATTTTGGTTATTCTCCAATTAATTATTATAAGTTTATTTTGTAGTAAAACAACCCTTATTTTGGCTCGAAAAACTAGACATAAATGGACACATTAATTAACACAAAAAATAGACTAAAAAATTGGTTGCAAAATTCATTAAAGCTATTTGTGTTTCTTTTGCCCCTATATTTTCCCCAGAAACAGCCAAAAAAAAGGGATGAATAGCCCCAAAATCGGGCTACACGATTGGGCTAAATAGGCTCAAAATCGGCTACTGAAAATGGGATAAAAATCCAAAAAACAAAAGTCATTTTGGGTTCAAAAAGCCTACTGAAAATCTGGCCCAAAGAGCCACTGCTATTGGCGGTGGTGGCGATAGCGGTTGGGGCATAACCGTTCCGTTTAATCCGCTACCCGGCCCTACCACCAAGGCTGCTGGTTATAATTTATAAATATGAATAATCTAATTAAGTAGGGCTCTTTGGAACATACTGGACTTTTGACCTTAAGTTCTAAGTTCTTCACTACAGCTGCGAACAAGGTCAGATAAGATGTTCTTACCCTTCTCAGTGAAGGACAATAAATTAATAGGGGTAATGTCATTGTTCGCCCCTTAATTATAGACTAATTGCAAACGGGACCCCATAACTATCAAGATTGTGATTTACGTCTCTTAAGTTTCAAAAATTTACAATGTTTGCCCCTCATCCAAATTCTCGTTAAATGTGACGAAATACGCTCTCACGTGTGTCACCATGCTCCACACCCACCTATCTTGCCCATATACCCTCATGTCTTTGATATTTCAAATTTAGCATCTCCATTTTTCACCAAACCAATCTTCCCCGTCCTCCCCTTTCGCCGAAGTCCCACATCCCACTAGGCACCAACCCGTCTCTCCCATCGTGCTCCTTCTCAGAGGTGAAAGTGAAGTACCTCTCTGTCCTCCTCCTCCATCTCCGAACTCCACCATCTTCTCAAGCTTGTCGATTTCTCAGCTAGAGATTCATCAGAGGCGAAACACTATTAGTTGTATTTTTTATTTGTAGTTTCCTTTTTCAATTGTTGAGTTCATTTTAAGAATGAAATGTGTCATTTTGTTTTCGCTTAGTCTCAACCTTTGAAATGTTCGAATCATACACAAGTGATAGCTCTAGAAATGAACAAAGTGGATCTTCTATAGAGAACCAAAGATGTTTTTGCGACTTGAGAGCAATGTACACCACTGCCTTCACGAATGAAAAATTTGGTAGACGCTTCTTAGGTTGTCTGAAGTAAGGTTAGTTATTGTTGCCCAAACATTTAGTATCATTTTGTGTTGTTGTGAATCTTATAAAATTGATGTCTATTAACTAAAATATCTCAATAATTAATTAATTTTGTTTAATAAGGTTGACTCTACTTCAAGTATGTGTTTATTAGGTGTTTAACATAGTATATGAATCGCAGAATGGTGGTCATTGCAGTTATTTTTCATGGAGAGATCCTAAAATGTGTGCATATGGAAGAAGAGTTATTTGACAACTCTGAGCAATGCACGGACAAATGCTTGGTGAACAGACTTCTTGGGAATCAATTTAGGGACAACTCTACAGCAAAATAAGAACATTGAAGCCATTAGTGCACAACATTGAGAATTGATCGATGTCATGGCTTAACAACAACGATTAGCCATTGAGGTCGCTACTACTGAACAATGAGTCAAAATTGAGGCCGTAAATGCGCAACATTGACTGGAGATTCAGGTGGAGAGAAAGAAGGCCGATGTCTAGATGATGGATTATAAGGTTGCATTGGTTTTTAGCTAGTGTTTTTTTTGTGGAATTTTGGTTGTTAATCTGTATAGTTCTAAACTGTGTAGTTATTTTCAGGCACATGTTACAGGCATGAGATATCGTATAGTCTTTAGTTCTTCTTTTGAGACACTGTTACCAGAATAGTGTTTTCAAGTTTTTTAGCATCAAAGACCCATGAAAGATAATTGTTGCCCGAAATAAATAACTATGAATTCAAGTTTTGCAAGATTCAACATGATTTATAATAAACAATCAAAAGAATAAGTCTATAATCCGAATAAAAAATCAACAGAGAAGAAAAATGTCAAATCTAACAGAAGAGTTACCACATACTTGCGAAAGAGATATAAAAAAATGCAATCTCCTTTTACTTTAGGAATAAACTTTTGCAACAAGAAGTACACCACCTTCCATTGTAATTTGAAGAGCTTCGTTCTCAATCCATAGAACTTCTGCTACAAACTCAAAGATTATAGGTGTAGGCAACTCAAAGGTCATAGAAAACAAATGATCTTACACAATTCATTGAATCAGTAAATTCATAACAATCTAAAAGTTTTTACTAACTTTTCAGAAATTTCAACAAAATGTCAACTTACTTAACTTTTTGCAAAAACTCCAAATTTTTACTGAATTTCCTAAAATTTTGGACTCGCAAACTTTGCCGTACAATGGACCAGCTCAACAACAATAGCTCAGCAAATAATAAATTGGAAAATGCGGACTACCGATGGATAGCCATTCTGATGCAAGCTAGGATGCTGGGTGTGCTCGATGGGCAAATAAGGGACGACTTGACCGATTGAAATCAGATTACAAATTTATAAAAAAAAAAAAAAATCAGATACATGTGCTTGGGTATTAAAATGGTATGGTATTGAAAATGATGAAAAAGTAATGATTAATGATTTGAATAAATTTTTTATATTTATTATAATAAAAAAGAGCTTATATTTTAATTATTTTATTATGTTAAAATTTTAAAAGATTAAAATTTTAATAAATAAACACCATATTTATGGCTTTCGTTGGAGTGCGAAGATAGGGTATGTTTGAGGGTGAAAATTTTGGGTATGGGGGTTTGAAAAATATTATAAAGTAAAGAAATGTTATGAGAGTTTAGTGAAAAAGTGAAGAGAGATAAGATTTTAATAAATATTATAATAATAAAAAATTATGTGGTGAATTTTTTAGTAGTAAACCTAAAATTTTGAGCCCAATTAATTGGGGCTCAAACAGGCCCATAGGGCATTAACGGACCAAGAGTTAGTGTAAAAGTTTATGAATATGTGATTTTTTAAATTATTTTTATTATAATCGGTCAAAAAGGTACAAAGAATTTTGATTTTTTAAATTGTTTATTAAAATATTTAAAATTTTTCCTAACAACATGACAAGCTCTAGTCAAAAGGTTGGAGAAGTTCTGAGGGCCAGTGTCCGTCTTCAATGAATCTCTTCATCGGAAAAGTCTCCCGTTAAAGCAAATCCATTTCAATTATACAATAAATTCTTGAGATCTCAATTTCTGAATTTGACTGGTACAAATCCTCATCAATTAAACCCACTTAAAAAAATGTATTTAATAAAACAAACAAATAAACAAAAAAAAAGCCATAAGTGTTTAATTCTGAAAATGTTGGAGTGATAGAAATTTTGGAGTATGAAAGTTTGTGAAAAAGTGAAGATAATTTATGAAAGTTTGTGAAAGAGTGAAGAGAGAAAATATTTGAATGAATATTATAATAAAAAAGAATTATTTGATGGGAATAGAGAGATTATTTTGTAATTTTTTTAATCAGAGCCGCAACTTTAGCTTCTCAAAATTTGGGCAAAATTTTACTGTTGAAAGCCAAAGCTTCTCTTTGATAAGCAAAGAAAAAAAGTAGGGGTTTATTTTAGGATTAATTACTTCATTGATGATGTGATATTTCAAAATTTCAAATTGATTTTTAAGATATTTTTTGTCTTAAAATAGTTTTAGCGAAATATTCATGTGTTGACACAATCCTTTTCTGCTGACTAAAGTTTACATTTAAACATCAAACTCTTATGTCGCTAGCGAAGATGCATCTTAAACAATAATAGAGTTTAATGTATCCATTTCAAATAATTAAAAATTAATTAGTACTACCTTTGCGTGACATATTTAATCTAGGTGTAATTTTTGGTCTACGACATACATTGAGTAACACTCATAATTTTTTTATCATGAAAAATAGATACATAAAATAACTATAAAATAAATTTTTTGAATGTTTCTCCAACAATTAAGGGCATGAAAATTTCTAACAAAACAAACACACTCCAACATTTTTAACTTTTACACATACACACTTTATTTTTCACAAACCCCAATAAATCTCAAAAGTAAAGATTCCCAAAATTTTAGAAATATTCTCCAAAATTTTGACAAACAAACATACATTTCAATAAAGGCCGAAATTTTAGTTAAAATAAAAATAATTAAATAAGGGAAATTCATTTTTTAGTCCTAAGGTTTTGTGTACTTTTTCATTTTAGTCCTTCATTTTCAAATTTTAAATTTTTAGTCTGTGAATTTTCTTTATTTGACGAAATGGTCTTCCGTCAGTCTGTCGTCCATATGCTTAACGGAGCTCTCTGGCACGTCAGCAAATTTATATCAGTCGACCGCTCACTTTCAAAACATATACCCGGTTGACCGCTTCAAATTTGCTGACATGTCAAAGAGGTCCGTTAAACATATAGACGACAGACTAACGGAATGACCATTTCGTTAAAAAAAGAAAATTCAAAACTAAAAATTTAAAGTTTGAAATATAAGGATCAAAATGAAAAAAAAGTGACCAAAACTTCGGAACTAAAAAGTGAATTTCTATGATTAAATAACTATAAAATAATTTTTTTTGATCAAAGACCACCAACTGCAAGATAAATTTTAAACCACGTGGCAGAATCTAGATCGGAAGGCAGGCAGGAAATAAGACCGGAGGTGGGCCTCTCCCGCTAAACCTTTAGGCGCTTCACTCTGGCGGGAAAACCATCCGATTTCCCTCAAAAATCGAATTTCTTTTTGGTTTCCAATAAATATTATTAACCCTTCATCTTCCCCTTCTCCGCTGTCTCATTTCTGGGGTTTTCATTCAATCAGTGATTTCGAGGTTAGGGTTTTTTCCGTTTCTGTCCGAAATGGCGGACTTGAGAATAATCGACCTGGATGAGGACTCAAAGGACCCGAAAACTCATGGCTATGATCGACCCAGAAAGCCCCAGAAGCGGAAGAGGGCCTCTTTGGTACCAGACCCTCCAAATCCTGAGGAAAAAGCGGCCCAGATAGAAGCTCTAAGAGAAGAGCTCGACGGATTGTTCAAGTACTACAAGGAAGTGATGGACAAGAGAGTAGATATCGATTTGGCAGTGTGCAACTCGAGCAATGCGGTGGTGGCGGCGTTGATGGAGGAGAGTGCGCTTCCATTGTCGAAGCTTGTGGAAGAGCTTTACGAGAAGCTGAAGGGGAATGGGGTGACGCGGGCTTCGGTAAAAAGCACTGTGCTGTTCGTGGGGCAGAGGGTGATGTATGGTGTGCCGAATGCGGAGGCGGATGTGCTAGAGGACGAGTCCGATGCGGGCCTTTGGTGTTGGGAGGTGATGGTCTCGGGCTTCTCTTGTATTTTGTTTGTGTTTGCCTTTTGCGCTTATGCGGCTCGTGTTTTTTGATTCGCTGTCGCGGTGTAAATTTCTTGGTTGTACTTGCAACTATTGGGTATGTACATAGGGTGTTTGTCTGTTTTTTCTTTGGACCGTTCTTGCTTGGTTACGCATTTTTGACATTTTTGCTTAGTCTCTTTGGCATCTGGCGGTTTTCAATTTATTATGTTTAATTGGCTGTTGGGATTGAATACATTGTATTTCTATTTTGGTAGTTGATCGTTTTGGAAAATTATGATCTGGACATTTCTTGCCCGCTTATTCGATTTTAACATTTTTTCTTGCTAGGTTGGTTTATTTTTTGGGCTGTGTTCAAAATATACTTAGTTATTAATAGTTGTATACATGGTGTCGTTAATTTTTATTAGTTCTTCATGTGATGGCCGCATGCAATTTCTTGCTTGTTGCTGGAGGTCTCTCATTTGTATTTGTTGAGATTATCTGATCTTTAGTTTTGGACAATGTAGTATGCTAATTGGTTGGATTTACTGTAGTTTATGGAGGAAATAGATTTTGTATCTGCTTTAATTGGTGGTGTGGATGTGGTTAAAATGTGGGGTATATATAAATTGATGTTGGGAGATTGATGTGTTGTTTAGTGATGGTTTTCTCTTTTGTTTTCAATGACACAGTATGTTCAATGGGCAATAATACTTCCGGGAGTTAGACACTTGTCTGTATATCAAGCTCTTTTGACAGCTTAATGGATCTCTAGATTTAAATTTTGTTTGCAATGTACTGAATTTGCTGGGTGTGCTCAGACGATCTTGTGTCCAGCATACTGTGTTATTTGATTGGACTTTTTTGGCAAATTTTAGGGTAGATCGCATTGTTACTGTCTGTCTATTTGAAAATATCTATGTTGCCCATTAAACTTTGTTAATTGTCAATCTTTGTGTGCATTTGGTGTATTTAATCTCTTGTGGTTTATTAATTGTTTCTTTGAATACTTTTGTAGACAAGGGATGTGAAGTTGCTACCAAAATCTCTGCGTGTAGCTTTGAATTTTAGGCGCACCTGCCGAAAAAAGATCCATGAGAGGATTATTGCGGTTTCTGGTAAGTATGAGACTTTGGTAGGTGGCGTAATTTGTTTATTCATTCATTCTTTGCTGGCACATTTGCAAATTCAGAAGGGAGAAACGTGACTTACTATATGCTCTGTCTCTTCTTATTCATTGCTTGTGGTCTCGTTGAACTTTATGAAGGTGGTAGTGATAAGGTGGATTGGCTTGTATTCCGTATGTGCATTGGTGAAAATACGTTGTTTTCAAATAACTATAGTTGGGGTATGTGGAAAATCGTGCACTACAATTATGAATACCATGTAGCAGATGTGGTTCGAGAGTTGTAATATGCCTTGGGATGCACAGCATTTATGTGATGCTCATTACACCGAATGACCTCGAATAGAATCTTTAACTGAATACAACTGTGGTTATCCAAAAGTTCCTTGAAGGGATGAGAAATAAAACAGAGTTGTCGTGGGAGAAAAGCATTTCATGTTCGTCAAAATGATGTTGGAGTAGAAAGATGAATTTGATGGAAAATACCCTAAGGTGTGTGCAGAGAATTTCGAGAACAAGAAGTTACTGCTCTGTGATGTTAGTCTTTCATCTGCTCTAAGTCAATATTTTGGTAATACTTGGGTCATTGGAGATGGTATTTGGACAGCCTTAAGGATGCTTCCTCTTTGGAAGGCATGATTATCTGACTATAATCATTGTTGAAGATTCAGGAATTCTCAAGTCTTCAAACATTTTGGGAATTGAAATGCCACCAGCAAGAGTATTGGTGATCCCTCTAATTTGCTGGCGAAAAGTTAAATGAGATAGTTTTAAAGCTGCAAACAAATGGTAGGGAGGGGCTTAGATATTGATTAAGAATGGTGCTTTATGCAGATATATTCAAATTTTTGGTAATGTTTTAAGCCTGTGGATTATTTTTCTATCCACACTTGAACTTTTCTTGCTCTCTAATATAGCTAGTGGCATATTTCAGGAACGAGGTTAGCATTACAAAAGTTGGAGAATGATAAGAGTTATAAAACTGATCTTGGCAAGGCATTTGAAAAGCTCGGTAAAGTGCATAAGGAAGGAGACATTCGTTCATACATGGACACTCTGTTAAAGAAGAATGGAGCAGAAATGTATGAATCTGCAGTGGATCTTTCAGTTTTGGTGGTTCATTAGTATGTTCTTTTAACATTTTCCCCTGAATTCACTGTTATAGGGCTGAAAAGGAAGCAAAACGAGAAGAAAAATTGTTGATTAAGGAATTTGAGAGAAACAAAAGAGAAGTGGAAAAAGAGAAGAAAAGGATTGAACGTGAACTTCAAAAGGAGAAAGAGCAAACAGTAAGTGAAAATCTTCTTTTTGACAGCATTTAGTTATGTGTGCAGCCGCTCTCTTTGTCACTCTTTACTGTGATATGTTGCCTGAGTTTTTAGATCATATAATTCTCACTTGAGGTTACATTGTTTAAAAAAATGACAAAAAGAGAAAAAAAAAGGTGTGCCACAGATGCGATGGTTTCTCGTGCAGAGGAAACATTTCACTTGAAGAGCTTGTGAATTGGATGTTCTCTTTTGCGAAAATGGTTCAATATGCGTGATGAATCTAAATTGTATAGTTTATTCATTTTCTAAACTGGTATTATGTCCCTGAATTGCTTATTTAGCATTTGTTAACTCTTTTGCTTTGTTGGTTTCCTGCTCGCTTGTATTTATTTAAGCAGCATGAGGAAGTTGAGAAGGATCAACGGCGGCGAGAAAAGGAAGAAACTGAACTGAAAAAAAAACTTTCCATACAAAAGCAAGCTTCCATAATGGAACGTTTTCTTAAAAGAAGCAAAACTAGCCCATCAAATGAGCTTTACGAATCTTCAGCCAAAGGAATCCCATCTGATTCATTAAGTGAAAAGTGTGAGGATATGCCTGATGCAGTTACTGTGGCCATGGACTATGCCCTTTTATCCAATGATGTGATAAATGCCAATGAAATGCGCGAGTAGGTTTCCTTCCATGTCACTATTTATCTTTGTAAGCCATGTTTCCCTCAACAACTGTTGTAACTAAAATTTTTTTACATTATGCAGCTTACACTTGTCCTCTTGGCGCCGCTTAGGTCATTTGATTCGTTCAAACAGTAAACAGCACTGGGGCATACGTCAGAAGCCTAAGACCGAATTATTTAAGGAACTTAAGCTCTCAACTAGTAGAGCAGTGTCTCATGATGATCAGTTGACCATAGATAAGCTTGATGGATGGGGAGAGAGGATATCTGATGAAAGATCATGCCATGCCAATGTGGATAGTTCTCTTCCTAGTGTTAGTAAGGGTAGCCGGGGGAAGCAGTTGTTTCAATTTGATAAGAGCCATAGACCCGCATTTTACGGTATTTGGTGCAGTAAAAGGTCAGCATAGTCTTCTAACAGACGTTGTTGTAGACTACTATCCGATGCAGTTGTTTCCTCACCATGCTTAAATTCTTATGAATGATGATCAAAGTAATTGAGTAGGGGTTATGCTTCTACAATTAACTATAGGTGGGCATCTCTCATCAATTTGCATTGATTTCTCTGCTTGAATTCCCTTGGTCATGATGATCAAGGAGAGACAAAAAAATAAAGTCTTCAGTGATTTGTTCATTTTGGGTGTCTGTATGGGTCTCCTTCCGTAGTCCAATTCGAAATGTGGAGCTTCTGCGTTGTTATATCAGATAATGATGCCATGTTTAGCAATATGATTTTAGAAGAAATCACATCGGATTTTTCAAAGAGTTCTCGCCATATTAATTCGGAAGGATGCCTTTTGAAATATGCTAACCAGTTGACCTATTCCACATGTCTGTTTAAGATGTTAAATAAAAATTAAATAAGATGATGAATCAGTCAAGTATCTTGCTCTTCTGAAACGTCATAGACGTATTATTTCATATGCTCTTCTTCTGAGTCATTCAAAAGTGATATTTGTTCCTGCTGCCTTTGATGCAAGAGTCGGGAGGTGAATTCCATGACTTCATATCTTTAGTCCAGCCTGCACTTCTCTTCAGAACTCACAATGTGTGGTTTCTCATGGAGGAGAGCTGATTTAACTAGTAGGGTTTGAATGAGAAGCCTCGGCTAGCATGTGGCTTAGATGAATAGAATGCTATTGTGTTGAAGATGGCCTTGATTTTCTGTTCTTCAATTCATCTTTTCAGCCATGTTGTTGGCCCACGCCACCCTTTCAGGAAGGACCCAAATGTGGATTATGATGTCGATAGTGACGAGGAATGGGAAGAGGTACTGTGTTAGTATTGTAAAGGAGATTAAATAATTTTTCTTTTTGTTTTAAATGAGCCATTATTCTAAAGATTATGTAAACTAATACCCTAGTTGTCCAGGATGATCCTGGTGAAAGTCTTTCAGATTGTGATAAAGATGATGAAGAAGAAATTTTAGAGGAAGGATGTTCAAGACCTGAGGATGAAGAAGGAAGTGAAGATGGCTTTTTGGTACCTGATGGGTATCTTTCAGAAAATGAGGTATGAGCACTGACAGTTGAAATGCTACATCTTTCCCTTATGCTTTCAAATGGGCAGTGATGCTTTTTCTCTTTATCCCTTCCTTTCTATCCTTTCAAAAGAATGGAGAAAAAGTTGAAAATCATGCTTGTATTGGTCCATGCTTAATCTCAGTTTTTTGTCCAATCCCTGCCCTTCGTCTCCCAAATTGACCTCACCCTCATTTTTATTTTTCTGAGGTTATTAGAGCCATACTTATCTGTATATCCATTCTATGTTTTGCTGATTCTAACTACAAACTTGTCAAAACAATTTCAAAAGACATTAGATTAAGTGGCTACAACTTCTGCTTCTTTACGAATATGTTTTGTCTTTTGCAGAGAAGTTTAATATTGGAGAAAATTTTACTTTTATTTTGGACCACTTGCATTGGTTAAAACCACATTAAGAGAAACTCCTGCTTGTGCTTGTACACTTATAAATTCTAACCGTTAAGCCCATTTCAAATTTGGTGTGCGCATCTTCTGAACATTGTGAACTCAAAGTCAACCAACTTAAGGTTTCTCATTAAGTATGAGGTCCCGAGAAGATACTAAATTGTGTGAGCTGTCATCACTTGCATGATCAGAATGTGGGAGCAAATTGATGAGAATTAGCTTCATGGAAATATTTCACTTTGTGACAACCTTTTGCTGTAACTTCACAGAGATTCACAGTGATGGTAAATGATAAAGATATAAAGACGGTCCTTGAACAATTTGAATGATGAAATGAAACCAACGAAGAGAGAACTAGGCGAATGTCACTTGCTTGTTTTGTGCATGCAGGGCGTACAAGTGGACCAAATGGAAACTGATGTCGCAGTGGAAGAGGCCAGAAGCTCACTTAGTGGGGAGCAATATGAAACGAGTGAGGAGTTCTGTTCATTGCTTCGACAGCAAAAATACCTAAACAATATGACGGAGCATGCTCTTCGGAAAAACCAGCCGTTGATTATCTTAAACTTGATGCATCAGAAGGCAGCTTTGTTAATGGCTGAAAATCTTAGCGGTACTCTTAAACCGGAGCAGACGTGTTTGCAGGCTCTGAGTATGCGTGTTTTCCATGATGGCCCATCTGTAGGGATATCAATTGAAAGCATGCAAGATGAGGATCAAGAACCTTGCCCATCAGGTGGCAAGTGTAGTACCACAACGATCTCATCTGTGAATTCTATACAACCGGAACCGGACTTGCCAACAGTTGTAAGTTTTGCATTCCAGTCTAGATGTGAACTTAGATACTCACGACAGAAAGATGTGAGTTTTTGTGCGGCTTATTGATACTGTTGAATCTCAAGAAGAGCAGCAATAATTTATGATGTATTTATGTCGCCCTTCATTTCATTGGGATGGCATGCAATGATTAGTTACTAAAGCAGTCTTGCTGTTTTCCAGGTTTCTGCAATTCAGTCA
The DNA here is from genome assembly GCA_963930655.1 of Myrica gale. Classification (NCBI taxonomy): domain Eukaryota; kingdom Viridiplantae; phylum Streptophyta; class Magnoliopsida; order Fagales; family Myricaceae; genus Myrica; species Myrica gale. The sequence continues at coordinate 10,200,096 of OZ005610.1, read as the reverse complement.
TCCCCACAGGGCATCAATAAGGTTGTAGAATCGTTGCAGCAGATGTTCCCTGCTGCCTCAAAGTCTCAGTTAAGGAATAAAGTGCGTGAGATATCTGATTTTGTGGATAACCGTTGGCAGGTCAGTGACTTCTTTTCTGCATGACGACTCACTCATTTCCCCTAGCATCAGTAAAGAATTACCTGTACTCGTACAAATCTAATGGTGACCAACTTATAAAATGAAAATATTTACTGCAATAGGATAGAAAAATGAATGAAATATGATGGTAACAGAGTTCTTTACTTCATTATCTTTTGCAAACACTTACCATGTTGGAAATCTCTTCCATTCACAGAAACCTGCTACTCTACTGTCTGCTCAGCATGTTAGGTCAGTTTTAAATTCCAGAAGACAAAAAAGAAAGACAAGACTAGCTGTGAGATGATAGGAAAATGGATGAAAAATTGGAATAAACAGTGTTTTTATTGAAATTTTGTCCTTAAGGGATGCTTTGCTAATGGATGAACCACAATCTTCATGATCATTCAACGAAATTGCAGCTCCCATATCTACAATTACTCCTAAAGACCCTTGTTTGCCTTTGATGAATCTAAAGTCTCTTGATGGAAAATGCATATGCGATGCTGGAGTTTTGTATGGTCAATTAGACATTTGGTTGGTGTTGAAAATTTGGTGGAATTGACCAACTGTTAAAAGTAAAGCCTGATGGGCACAACAAATTGAAAACAAAAGAGAATGGGTTGGGTAATGGAGGCAGATGATTGAATTTCACTGTCAAGTTACCAGTCATCTTGAAAGGTAGCTGAATAGGAAAGGTTGAAATCAATGATACTCTCATCACGTGAGTTCGGTGAAACCAAATGTGTTACACTTTTAACTAAGTAGAAGCAAGAGTGCAGTCAGGATCTGAACCTACAATCTTTTGCTTTGATTCATGTTAGACTTCGGTTTGTCTTAGAAATGTTAATAGGGAAATTCAACTATGTTAAGAATAGCGAATCTCAGTGTTGGTGCATCGTGTAAGTTTTTATGTTCTTTGCATTGATGCATCAACCTATTTACCTTATAAATCACTTCCACCTGTTTACACCTTCAATACCTGTGTAGGGCTTAAATTATTGAGGATTCACATGTTGGTCTGAAAGTTCCCCCCCCCCCCCCCAATTCTTCTCTTTGCCTCCAAGGACATTTCCTGATGAGAAAACCACTTAGATACTGCTTGGCACCTTTGAAAATGAAAGGTCCATGACTCAGTCTAGGGTGAGTTCTGAAAACAAGTTTGGCATTGCTGAACGAATGAGAATCTTGTGGTGCAGGTCAAGAAAGAAATTCTGGAAAAGCTTGGCTTGTCAATCTCCCCAGGTACTTCTGCACCAATCTAGAATGTCCTGATTGATGTCCTTTGAAGGATTTCTATTTCTCTGGGATTCAATCTGTGTTCTTTTTCAATTTGCAGAGAAGGGTAGGAGGAGAGCTAAAGTTATTCCTGCTTTTTTTTCGAAAAGGTGCTTGCCACCTAGTGGTGATAGTATCAACCCCAATGAAAAACCACGCCTCCGCCATCTTTGAAGCCAGGGTTCCGAAACCAGGGGTCGTCAGAGTTGAACATATAATCATCACTAGGCTCCTTGCTTTTATTTGGTGCTTTGGTTCTCTCTAACAGTTTTGGCCCACCATCTTCGCCCTTGTGCGTGGCATGTACTCACTGATGCCCCAATCATCCTGTATACTGAGTTGTTAACAACGACGTTTTTGTTCAGATGTGACAAATGACATAGAAGCCAATGGGTTTAGTCGAAAATGTCCTCTGTATAAGGTTCTGTTAATACAAAACAAGCATTAGAGCAAAAGTAGACTGCTCGGATCCAACTGTTTGTACCAGAAAACAGAACAAAAGAAAGGAATGCAAGTGTCAGAGTAGACTGAGTGAAAAATGTCTAATGTATTACAGATGTTTCTTGTTTACTCGTTTATGTGAAACATGTTGATTGATCAATATGTGAAACATCTGAATCCTCTGATCTTTTATTTTTATTTTTTGAAAAAAATAATGCAATAAGACCTCGTCATGTTCATCCCTACTAACATCCCATACAAAAAATCAATTCATGAGGGCATAAAGAAATATATGTCACCCCTTTTACGGAAGATGAAAAACTTCATATATTAGATAGATGGGGGTAAACCCGGCGGGAGAGGCTGACCACTCGGATTGTTTCTCACAAGAGTCCCGGGGGGATGAGTTTTTTTCTATATTGATTGAAAATGCGTTGCTGTGTTAAGAGGAAGGATAGGTATATGGATGTAACAAGTAGTTTTTGGTTGGTTAATTTGTCACATAACTTATTAGATATCTACCATGGACTCTGTATCTAATAAGTTTTTATACTCACCTTTCTTTTCTTTTATTGGTTTTTTTTTACCTTGGAAACTAGAACGAAAAAGCTGGTGACCCTGGGAGAAAACCAACAAAAATGTGACGCAACGTCGCAAACAATGATGTTGCCTTAAAAGATGACATTCTGAGCTATGGCAGTTTGTAGAAATGCCTCAGGCAGAATCGTTGATGCAAGGGGATTTTGGCGTCAAGGCAACAACCCTCTTAAAGGAGAGACTCTAGCAGCCCTCTTGGCCTGCAGATTGGTGAGTGATATGTCCAATTCAGTTTTGATCGTTTGAAGGTGATTCACCGGTAGTCTGGAAACAAGCAACTGATTTGCAATCAACTCCAAATTGGATGATAGCAGGAGAAATTAGCATCATTAGAGATTATCTGGTGACTAACCCGAATTGGAATTTTATATGGACTCCGCGAGAAGGAAACTTCATGGCACATTTTGTTGCTAAATAGTGTGGAACCAATAAACATCGTGGTTCTATTGATATTTCCTCTCTTCCAAGAGAGATCATTGTATGCGATTTTGGTTGAGTAATAATAAAATGTCTCTTATATTGTTCAGAAAAAGAAAGGCTCCATATAAATCACAGACCAATTTTTCTTTTTTAAACCAATTTTTGTGTTTTTTAGGCTCTATTCGTTTCATCGTAAACAAGAATCCAAAATATAATTTTCCTATTTTTCTGTGTTTGGGGATGATGAAACAGTTAATTTATGATAACTACTTGGAACAGCTACCAACTCGTGACTCTCCTTATTTCCCAAGATTCTTCCTTCACAATATAAACAAAACTCCTTCGCCGAGGAATAAATCCTCTGATAATTAAATTAGTTCTTCTGTCTCGTTTCTCTTTGAATATAAAATAATTGTATATCAAAATTGCATACCTTTCATCTCTTCTTTCCTTCCTTTTATACTAAGCTTCCCATACTCCCATTTTCCTTGTTCTCCGAATTTTTCTTCAAACTGTCTTATATTGTGGTCTTTGTGGAGTGGTTTCTCTTTGCTACGTGTAATCTATCGTGGGGGAGTTTGTCTTCGTGGGTTAGCTTTGGGTTTGACGAATTCTTCCAATCTAGAATTCATATTTCTTCTCGGGCTCTTTTGGATTGAGCCATATAAGCCAAATTCAAGATGGGCTATTTCAATTTAGGTTTAGTATCATTAGATTCCCTCATTCTCGGGCTGAACCGATTTCATGGGGATGGATCGAGAAAATTTTCAATTTTTCTTTGGTTTCGGTTGTTACTCCATTGTTTTTAGGTTACGTGTGTTAATTCGTTTTTTTCCCTAAGCAACGAAGTTTCATTCAAAAACTAAAGGTTAATGACATTTAGTCCCTGGATTTTACACCATTTAGAAAATCGTCCCTATGTTTTCATTTTGATCAATTTTGTCCCTAGTTTACTTTTGTTTATTGATTTGGTCCTTTGTTAGTAAAATGTCCAGACAACTGACGTCTTGGCATACTGTTTGGACGCTTTTGCAGATGCAGACGAATGTTTTTAGTCACAAATATGTGATGTTTTGCCTTTTGTCAATCCAAAATACCATGAGAACGGGTTTTAAGGCCGTCTAGACGGTTTTGTAATTTCTGGTACACTTTGCGTAACAAATTTTTATTTTGATAGAAAATGACCTGATTTGGTGACAAAATTTGTTTTGACACCCCAAAGTTTGACACCTAAGGTCAATTCTCTTGTAGTGAACACGTGAATAAGACGTAAACTCTTGAGAACAAGACAAGGAGTATTGTCGACTTCTTTAGTCCCTGTGAATACAAATCATGAAAAGCTATATATAGTTAGGAATTTTCTACCAATGAGAAGAGTATAATAAGGAGGTTGTGCTGCACAATTAGCATCTACCAATCGATCGTCATGTGTTCTACCAATGAGAACAGGATTTGGAGATCACTACATGGACCAGGGAAGTTTGTTGAAGAACCTTTCATAAAAAAGGGAAGAACTAGCTTTGTGGGTAAGCAAGAAGGCGCAGAGCCCACCATCTATCTCACAACAAAGCAAAAGCACCGACCTCCCATGATCTCCACAAATCTTTCTATTAGATTCAATACATCTCATCTCCACCTCACCAGTTACCAAGACAGTAGGGCAACCACATGTCAGTTGTTACAACTAAGATATTCCAGCTCACAACTCAAGTTCACAACTGCCTTCTTTATAGCTGGAAGCACAAACACCTTTCTTGACACAACAACTAGGTGTTGGTTAAATTTTCGTCATTTTTGGCCTTTATGGACAAAGAGTAATTTCGTCCTTGAAGGTCAAATTCCTAAAAATAAGATTTAGGGGTATGTAGTTTGAACATTAATTGGCATATAACTTCATGGTTGTAATTGTGTCTTGTTTATTCCTAAAGATTCAAGTACGTTAAAGCACTGCATGGTTCAAACTTCTCAACAACATATGAATGTGTCTGGAGTATATGTAGTTTGATTGAAGTCCACCTACATTATGTCATTGCAAAATTGGAGTGCTAGTTACTTTGAGGTTGACAAAGTTCGTTCGGAGTTTGCTTGGGGTTTACTCAAAGTTATGTAAGCTAGCCTGAACGCTTCTAACTATTTTAGAAACGCCCCAAATTAATATTGTCTTCGTGATTCTCACCTCAGAAGCCTAGGATATAAAAATTCTTTCCTCTCACTTTGTCATTTGACGTTCCTTTGTATATTTCAGAGAATAAGCCTCCATAGTCTTCCTCTTCAATACTCTCTATAATTGTTTATGTAGTTTACTCTGTACGAACAAAAAGATATGGTACATATTCTTTAGTTTCCTATCAGGGTTTTTTTATCACACTAAGTTTATCCGCTTAGGTCCTAGGGTTTACCAGAAGTGCTGGTACCTGAGATTATTTATGTGGCTCTGGTTTGGTGGCAGTGGATATGAAGTTTCACATGGCAGACTGCGTTCAAAATAAGTGGTGAAGATTCTAGCCTGTTTGAACGGAAGAGACTTAGTCTCGTTACCTGCAATAGTGCATAATCAGATTCAAGATTTGAGTAAGAAGTCGGTGAGCTAGAATAACATGGAGTTTGTATATGTCTAACGGATCACTGAGTATTTTGAATTCTCATTCTAGTGAAAACTTTTCCTAGCCACAAGACCCGTCAAGTTTTTCTTCTTGAATTGTATCTTTAAGAAGTTTCTCTTCGTAATCAATCCATTTGTCATTTGTGTGTGATTGTGTTGATTGTCATTGTTAAATTTGTTCATATATATTGAATGATAAATTTGTCCAATATTATCTTTAATTTTAAAGATAGTTATCTTGAATATCTTGAAGCTTTGATAAACAGATTTATCCGCATATATAAAATCTTGGTTAACATTTTGGGTTCTTGAACTTGTTGATATATTCTTGTGAGTGTGCAGTAAATTGTTAAGAACAAAAAAAGAATTTAAAGAGCCTATTCACCCTCTCTAGGTTTGGGTGTCTCATATTGAATCTTAAATCGCCTAGTTCAAACATAATTTTTTTGGCGGTTGGTAGTTTTCATCCCCAATTAATGATCAATTTTGTTCGAATATTAAAGAACACAATGTACACTTTTAGGTACGAACTCAACCTACCAATGATACAACCTATAATTATTTTACCTTGGTCTCCTTCGATTTTTTAAGTGTTCTTCATTTCTCCTTGACCCTATGCACAAACCCTACTCTTGATCATTACATCAACCTAAAAAACAAGGATTCTAAGTTGTTATCTCAAAAATTACTGAAATCCACCAAAAAAAATCCAAGAGTCCTCCTCCGTTTCTTCTTCGTCTCCCCCCTTTCATGTTTCTATCTCTTGTTGGCTTTTGTGCACAATCGAGATTTTGATGATTTCAATAAATTGATTTGTTAACAAAATGAACATCTTCAAAGACAAAGACAACTTGACGAAAAGAGTCAAACCTTGAAGAAAAAGGAACAAGAAGATGCAAGGAGCTTAAAGTGAAGATTCAAGACCTTAGGGTATAATCCTTGTAACTCTTTATTTCACATTTGACAAGGATTTGAATCACGTACTTGTATATCTTTTAAAACATGCATAAACCGTTTTAAGTTTTTTTTTTAAAGATTAAAATGTTTTTATAGGTTTCAAAACATCTCAATCAAACTTCCAAACCTTCGTATACTTATGGGAAGTATGTCTTCAGAATTGGGTGTTTAAAAGTAGTCAAAAACCTTGTTTTTAAAAGAACCAGATCATGCTTAAGTTGAGGAGGTCGACCGGCTATTCAAATGGTCGACCGGTTGGTTTTGACAAAAGAGCCGTTGAAGCTTCTGACAATATGACCATTGGGTAACGATAACTTGAAGCGGTCGACCGACTCGTTTTAGCAAAAACTCTCAACGGTTATAAACGACTTGTTTTTATATGTGGCTTATAAATACACCTTCATTTCGTCTAAAATGATAACCCAACGACCACATATCATTTCTACTACTTGAGAAATATTCTAAACCTTCCTATTCTATATTTCTCATATCATTCACACAAAACATACTTTCGTATCCTTGTCTTTGTGTGAATAAAGAGATGGAGCTTTCCATTTTTATATCCAATCTTTGAAAGAGTCTTGTTCCTAAATCTACCTATCAAAAGAAGTGTTTCCTTTAGTGAGATTGTTCACAAAAGAAAAAGCTTTGAGAGTGTATATCTCAAGCTTGGTGAGGTTGTGAGTGGTGAGCCAGAAAACCACTTGGGTGGGTTTGAGTGTTGATCCCGGGAAAACACTTATACGGTTCACTAGCACCCGGAAGCTAGTGTGTAAGCTATTGGTTGAAAGAGTCTTGTTCCTAAATCTACCTATCAAAAGAAGTGTTTCCTTTAGTGAGATTGTTCACAAAAGAAAAAGCTTTGAGAGTGTATATCTCAAGCTTGGTGAGGTTGTGAGTGGTGAGCCAGAAAACCACTTGGGTGGGTTTGAGTGTTGATCCCGGGAAAACACTTATACGGTTCACTAGCACCCGGAAGCTAGTGTGTAAGCTATTGGTTGAAGGTAGTGGAAAACCTCAAGGCTCGGTGAATGAGCTTGAGGGGTGGATGTAGGCGGGTTTGCCGAACCACCTAAAAAATCACGTGTTTGCTTTCTCTATTTCTACTCTTTCCATTTAGCACTTACATACTTGTTATATCATTATACTTGTGCTAAATTAGTATTTACTTTGCAAACACGGTTTTGGGGGTTAATATCGAAAAGTTTAGAAAACCAATTCACTCCTTCTTGTGTTGCCTTAATCCTGAAACTAGGACTCACATCTCTCTCTCTCTCTCTATGTCACTCTCTCTCTTTAAGTTGTTGGTCACTAATAATGGGAAATGGCTGCAGGAGAAAATGAACGAATTTGCGGGGAAAGATGGACCAAAATTGTGTAAGGTTACGTTATGTGGAATTTTGATTTTAACAAAAATGGATAAAAAAATAAGTGTACAAGTAAAATTCCACCATGAAGATAAATTTTAAATTAAAATCACATATTTCAGTTCAATAATTCAAAATAGTACAACAGTTAGAGTCAAAAAGTAAAATTTTTATATCCAAATTGGCAAATGAGGAAACCTAAACCAAACAGGGCTACTAGTTTCTAAGTCAGGGTCTCACGCTAGACGACGATGTCTCGTAAATAAGTAGCGTCCAAACACTTATGAATTAACTGTTCGAATGATAATGTGGTCCATAAAAATTTTCCGTTTTAAATAGGGTATACGTTCGAACGATGATATTTCGAACGCTTGCCCTAATCAAATATAGATTAATATTGTGTCAATAATAGTTACTAATATTAGTTCAAGAAATACTACTAATACACATCATGTGAAAAAGTGCGCTTATGTGAGTATGTAAACAGATACATGCACGAAATGCGAGTTGTTTAAAAAATATAAGGATTAATATAAATATAGTAATTGTTAAGATAAATTCAATAATACTAACACAACCTTGTATCGAATAGTTACGAACATTAGAAGTGTCAAGAGTAAAGCGTACGTAAGCATGATAGTAACTGTTCCGACGGTAGAGTACATTCATACGAATAAGAATGTCTCATGTCAGGCCACACTGTTCGAGTTTGTAAGTACCTAACTCGAACAGTCTGGGCTGAGTTGTTAAGCTTCATGGAATTTCAAAGACTATCACTTTAAATCGAGACACAAAATTCATGAGTCATTTTTGGCGTACCCTTTGGTGGAAGCTTGGAACTAATATGCAATTTAGTTCAACTTGTCATCCTCAAACCGATGGACAAACGAAAGTTGTCAATTGAAACTTGGGAAAATAATAGAGGAGTTTTGTTGGTAAGAATATTTGTTAATGGGATCAAATTCTTTCATAAGCCGAGTTTGCTTATTATCATTCCATTAGTCAAACTACGGGTTGTAGTCACTTTAAGATTGTCTATGGTAATAATCCTATTAGTTCTTTGTACTTTGTGTTGGCTTTAGTGCACAATCGATATTTTGATGATTTCAATAAATTGATTAAGTTTATAAAATGAACATCTTCAAAGACAAAGTCATTTTCATCTAAGAGCCAAAGACTAGAAGAAAGAAGATAAAGGAGATGCAAGGATCACAAAAGTGAAGATTCAAGACATTAGGGTATAAGTCTTGTAACTCTTTGTTTCATTTTTGACAAGGGTTATGAATCACACTTGCATATCTTTCAAAATGTGCATAAACCGTATTATCTTTTGTTTGAAAGATTAAAATATTTTTAAAGGTTTCAAAACACCCCAAACAAACTCTCAAACCTTTCATATACTTATGATAAGTAAGTCCTTAGAATTGAGTGTTTAAAAGTGGTAAAAAAATACACATAAGGGGGACTATGAGTTCAACAACGGAGGCTTTTCAGCACATAAAGGCAAATAAATATCAAAATAAGTAATGAGTACTATAACCAACAAGTATTTGTAATTGCTCAACATATGAAGCAGCAAGGTAGTACTCTATTTAAGTGATTATGCATGTGAGTGTTATATATATAACCTAGCTAGTCAGACCTGGATCTGTTCATTTATAGAGGATATTGCAGCAGTAAAACTAACAAAAATCCAGGGGGTGTAAAAGTGTCTAATGCATGATCCACATTGATCATGCGTGAACTAACATGGATAATGCATTAGACACTTTTACACCCCCTAGATTTTGTTGTTAGTTCTACTGCTGCAATATCCTCTATAAATTATCAGATCCAGGTCTTACTAGCTAGGTTATATATATATAGCACTCACATTCATAATCACACATATATAGACTACTTGTATCCTTTTAGACAGTTTGATGCCCAGTCTACAGGAGGGCCACCGTTTACAGAGTATGGAATCCTTCCTGTCATCATTTTAAGTAAAATTACACCGAAGCTGTAGACATTGCTTGTTTGTTCCACTGATGGGATCTCCAAAAGCTCAAGGAGCTGGTTCAGTCTTGGCTGCAACTAGGTCATTCCCAAAACTGAAATCTGATACTTTGGCTGCATGAGTTATCCCAAATTCAGCCCCCTTTTCTCTTCCTTTACTTGCTCCCCTTGGGCTTTCTCATTTGAGAACCAATCTCATCCAAGATATGTCACTCGATGAAAACAACAATAACAGTGCCAATTATCAAACTGTTCATACGAATGCTTAACCTACCCACAAAGTCATGCAAGCATTCTTTGTCGTACGACATTTGTTTGCAGTCTCAAGAGAAGTATCTTAACTCTCAATAATTTAATAAAGAATATGTGTACGACATGTACTCACCAGAGCTTGCCCTTGTAGTTGCTGGAATATCAGTGATCACCACCTAACCAACATAGGGATCAGGCGACAAAATTAATTTAGTTTTGAAAACTTCTTTCTATAGAAGCAATAATTTAGAATAATCTCAAATTTCTCCTAGACAAAATAATGATAACTACAACAAACACACCTTTTAAAAAAAGGAGAACGTTTAGAATAATAGCACATAACATCTTAGTGACAAGTGATCTTTGATGAGAATTATGTCAGACTATATTTCTGGTGCGCGCGTGTTCTAGCTAGCTTGTGTGTGAGATAGCAAGAGAGAGAATTAACTAGCTTGGCAAGTCTGAGCTTATGGAGCAAACCCCAACCACCAAATCTCAAGCATATCATGATCTCTTTTTCAAGAGTAAATCACATCCTAATAATTCATTTGGAAAAGGGCTTGAGTATTCATGTGTTGTAGTGTTTAGGGGCCGGGGAGGTGGGGCGGGAAGAGAGAGAGATAGAGGTGAACAATTTGAGGGAAGAGTACTCTAGCAGAGAAAGATGTACGACTAAGGAACAAAGAGATAGGATACGTGCATCTAGCAGAGAGTAGAACGTACGATATCTAAAACGCCAAATATCAACACTAGCTAGGTTGGTTGACAAACTTAGAGGGTTTGAGCTCACAATCATTATTAACCTTCCCTTATATTGGGATCTTCCTATTTTGGGAGGCCAACCTCATTGGCTGTCTATAATCTAAGCGCACTGGGTAGTTGATCACCAACGTACTACGCAAATCCTAAGTGCACTGGGTATTCTACTGCTTTCCACAGTCTGTCATTCCAACAGCGCGCGCGTTAAGGATTGACTACTACGTTACTACCTATGGAAGATCGAGAATTACTTGCGTATAGGAGAAAGAAAAGAGACAAAACTGAAAAGAGAAAGAACCGAGATAGAACCTGCAGGAAAAGTAGGGAGGAGAAGATAGGAGTATAATGCACAATGACAATATTGTTGGCTGTATAAAGGTACATGAGGGCTCAGGCTGAGTCTGGTTATTGTGCTGAGCATGCTGAGCGACGACTATGATCTCTTCTTCAAAATTCAAGGGCCCAGATCGCATCACATCAATTAAAATATTTTAAATATTTTAAATGATGTGTTTAACCATAACCGACGGATCTCCAGCTTTTAATCTTAGTCGTCGCTCATCATGCTCAACACAATAACCGAGCTCGGGCTGCCATTGCATTTATACCAGAAACCTTAAAAATCCAAAGATACTTTAGTAGTAGTCCTCCATTAATAATTCTTATCCATGAGAGAAACCTTCCATGACTCACTGTCAGCAATTAATCAACCACGAAAACAAAAACATAACAGGACGAGATATTTTTCAATATCACACAAAAAAAAAACGGATTACATGTAAGTATAAATTGTGTAAGCTATGTAAAGGGACGACTGTGATTTAAAGAAACAAATCCAACGTTTCAAGGCTGGCCACGTCATTTAATGAGGTGTGGAAAACAAAATGACGTGTCCCAATATTCTAATTGGCTTGGATTATAAAATGACAGGGTCAACCTTGAGACCTTAAATTTGTTTCTTTACATCACATCCGTCACTTTGCATGGCTTTGCACAGAATCCTTTTGCATCTATATATATGTTTGCCTGCATGCATGTTCTAGTTTGTGTGATATATATATATATATATATATATAGAGAGAGAGAGAGAGAGATAATTAACTAGCTAGGAATTTGAGCTTATGGAGCAAACCCCAACCACCAAATCTCAAGCCTGGCATGATCTCTTTCGAGTAAATCACATCCTAATAGTTCCTTTGCAAAGGGCTTGAGTATTGGTGTGTTGGGGTGTTTGGGGGAGGAGAGAGAGAAAAAAAAAGAATTTGAGGGAAGAGTAATCTAGCAGAGAACGACGAACGGCAAAGGAACAAATTAAGAGATAGGATACATGCATTTAGCAGAGTGTAGAACGTCCTGATCACCTTCACCGCCAATTATAAACCCTACTTTGGTTGACAACCAGAGAGGGTTTGAGCTCACAACCATTGTTAACCTCCCCTATTGGTATAAATTGCCCTCAGAGAAATGGAACACATGTAAGGTTGTCCAAAACTTCTCCTATGACACGCCCAACAACTAGAGGGTCCCTTTCCTCTGCATATTGATCGAACTTCAACACCGATTATGCCTATTTATAGGGATGTGTGTTTTCTACCTTTAACGTTTGTATAACATCATGCATAGATTCCACGGGCTCTTTTACCCGTAAAGTTTTTTTATATTCGAGTAGTACTCCCACAGCAAATGCCGCCAATAAAAATCAAAATATCAGAACAGTACTAGATCTAACTCTGTATTCTGATTGGTGACGAACCCAGGAGTGAATTTAAGGCCGGAAGACCAGCTGTACACATAAAAAGAAACTTTGGACGGCCAAAAAATAAATAAAAATTTTGTTAAAGGGCATGCAAAATATTTTTTACACATATTTTTCTTTTTACACCCTCTCTTCAGCTTTAGCTACACCCAACAAAGAAAAGATGAAGACAAATAGGCTCATCAGATTGTAAGAGAAGAAATCCCTTCTTTCCTCAAAATCCTCTAACCTGTTTTGAAAAGAAAAATTCTTGAAGGGTTGAGAAAGACGCCTTTTTATTTATGAAAATTCATGTAATACTAACATCCTGCAAGAGTGAAAAATATAATAAAAGAAGAAGAATTGAAAATAAAAATAAAAATTAAACCCTAAAAGATTACGGAGAAATTCGATCGAAAAAGAATAAAGAAAAAAAAAACACATTTGGAATATATTGAAACTACTATTTTTGGTTCAGAAATTGGGAGGAGGGTTGGTCAATGAGCAGTTGAACGCGAAGTAAAGCTAGCCGTGGCGAAATTAGAGATTTTATTAATTAGGATAATTATTTTTATATATCACGTTATACCCACTAAATAATTAATTTCAGACATCTCGTATATTGAAATGTTCTGTTAATTTAAAAGGAGAATCATGTATTATGTTTCGACGTTGAAATGTTGAAAATTAAGACTTTAACCCATTGTGTCTTTGTATTGCAAAACCACGTGTACGTTGAATACAAGGTATTTGGGTGCTTGGAATTGCGCAGCATGACCATACAATACTTATAATGAGCATAAAATGTTCATCAGGATCAAGTGTGAAAATCCTCTAAAAAATGGCGTTGGAAAAACATGTCTGACTACCTTGATAAGAGATCAGACCTGTTGAGTTGAGACAAAGAAATGTTAAGATCAAGCGTTACCATTTAGCCAAAAGCTTAAACTGATAGATAAGAAGACAACTTTATTTTCTTATTCACTTGGCAGCGTATCAAGTCAATGCGTGATTACTGGCCCAATAAAGCCACCAAGAAAGGCTTATGGAAAACAAAGTCAGAGCCCCTTAGTGGTCAGACCTGATGAGTAGAGACAAGTGAAAAAAACTTCGGTCTTAAAAATTGAGTTCTAGGGGCATGTTTGAGCCCCAATTAATTGGGCTCAAAATTTTAGATTTACTACTAAAAAATTCACTACATAATTTTTTATTATTATAATATTTATTAAAAATCTTCTTTCTCTTCACTTTTTCACCAACTCCCATAACATTTATTTATTTTATAATATTTCTCAAACCCCAATACCCAAAATTTTCACCCTCAAACATACCCTATATATAGGTCCAAATAAAAGTTATGAGGTTGCATATACATTAATAAACTTCATTAATAGTCTATTAATATATTATTTAAGACAATCTGGGTCATTAATAAAATTCATTAAATGAGTAGGGACAAGTGGAAAAAACTTGGGTCTTAGAACTTGAGTTCTAATGATCTTGTTTGAGCCCCAAAAATTTAAGTTTAATAATAAAATATTCATCACATAATTTTTTATTATTATAATATTTATTAAAAATTTTCTCTCTTTACTTTTTCACTGATTCTCATAACATATCTTTATCTTATAATATTTTTCAAACTTCAATACTTAAAATTTCTACCCTCAAACATCCTATATGTCTTAATAAGAGTTGTGATGTTGTAAATATATTAATAAACTTCATTAATATATTATTTAAGACAATATGTGTCATTAATAAAATTCTGAGAACATAACAACCATTTGTATTAATATTTTATATTTGTTAGGAATGAGACTCTAAAACCGAAATATTTCTCGAAGTAAAAGAGGCCTTGGGAAACGGTCTGACCAGATGGTAAACGAGTCAGTCCTTTTAGGCGAATCAGGGCTTTTTTTTACTTGGGCTGAAAGACAAAGGGAAAAGATTTTCATCGTACCGGTCGCACCAGATCCAATCAATACCACTGAGGTGATGAATTGAGAGGTCCCCCACTGCCTAGAAAAAAGAAAAAAAAAAAGAAAAGAGAGAGCCCCACTGAAGTAGAGCTCGGCTTATTCTGTCCCAGTGAATTTGTTTTTGAAAGCATCGGTCCCAATGAATAAAAAGCCCTAGAAAGCTAGAGGAATTTACATTGATTCGACTGGGGCTGCAGGTTGAAAGTGGTCCGATACTTCGTACTTGACTTTCTAGCGGGCCACCTTTCAAAATTTTATTGGACCGGGAAATTGTTGGTGGCAGAAGAACCTTTAATAAAATTGGATAGACTCGCTTTGTGGGGAAGCCAGAACTCACTATCTATCTCTCGACAAACCAAAAGCACCGACCTCTCATCTCTACGTATATTTCTTGTCATCTGAAGAGTGAAGAGTGAAGAGTGAAGAGTGAAGAGTGAAGAAGGGATGTTAGCTTGTGAGAAAATTATAGGGTTACGATCTCATAGGGTTGCGATAAAAGTGTAAATATTTAGGTGATGTTAAAGTTGTATTGGTATACGTGTAAAAATTATTAAAAATAAATAATATTTGTAAAAAAAATATAATAAAGTATTATATTGAAATATGTGTGTTTTGTGATGTTTGAATTGTAAATATAAAAGTAAGATGCAAATCCTAAAAATTTAGTGTAAAGTAACATAGCCTAAGAAGTACCCAAACGAGCAATAATGAAAATAAGATGAAAATAGAGAAAATATTAAATGAATAAAAAAATAAAGACTTAACTAGTGACTTGAGAAAATAAGGGATAAATAGTTAAATACATTTTACACCTCTCAATTTTAGAGTTAGCATATTGTAAGTATAAATTTGTGTTAATTACAAAAAACTCCAACGAACTTATACTCAAATACTCTCATAAACTCGATCTCGTTACAACTCGCCCCCACAAACTATATTTTTCGTTACGATTTCATCCCTTAACCTACTGAAGTTGTTATATCGAACGATTTTTGTCCCACTTAAACGACACGTAACCTTCTCCTTACTTGAAAAGACGAATTTGACCACCTTGATTCTAAGTGAGTCATCTTTTTTTTTTTAAATTAAAAAAATCAGCTAATTATATATTATTTTTTGGCTCTACAAATTGCTAAAAGTATTGTAGAAGACTAGGGATGACTCAAACCATGGTAAATTCGTCTTTACAAGTAAGGAGAATGTCTCATGTCGTTTAAGTGGGACAAAATCTGTTCGATATAACAACTTTAGTAGGCTGATGGATGAAATCGCAATGAAAAGTATAGCTTGTAGGAGCGAGTTACAACGAGTTCGAGTTTCTGGGGGTATTTGAGATTGTGGTATAAGTTCGTGGGAGATTTTTATAATTAATCCTATAAATTTTGAATTTTGACATATTTCACCGTTGTTGATTTGGCACATACACCCTACCCTCAATTTGGGTTGGAAAATAACTCAGGTGTCATACACGTGCATTTTCTAGAGTGCGAGTTATATCTATATCCACAGCTCGTACTTTTAGCTAGATTAACCTCCTATTGAGAGTATAAATGTGAAATTGCACACATAAAAAATCACGTGTTATTTTCTATCTAGGATAACAGAAAAGTTGACCGCAGATTGCAATTAAAGTGTACAATGATCAAAAGTCAAGACTGAAATGTAAAATTGCACACATAAAAAATCACATGTTGGAGTTATTTTCTATCTACGATAACAGAAAAGTTGACGGCAGATCAAAAGTCAAGAGTGAAATGTAATGTATGGACCATCCCAAAGTTGTTGGGTAAAAACTGTATTTATCTTTTTATTTTATTACGCGTGGTTGTAGTTGATCACGTAGAATCCTTAATTTTTAGCATTATTGTCCTGTACGTGGTCCTCGATTCTTTTATCTGATCCATGTCTCCAACTAGTGTAGTTTCACCTGGACTGATTTATACATAATTTGGAACTTAAGAATCTCAAATTCTTGATAATTATAGTGTCTCTCTCTACGTTATGCTCTTTATCCGAAACTGATTAACTAAGGAATAATCTATTAGGAAAAGAGGAGCTTCGTGAAAAAGAATAGGCTGAGAATATCATGCTCTTTTGCTTTTGATATAATAATATTTTCAACCTTCCCAGCGGATAGATCATGGTTCCTCATGTGTTTTATAAGTGTGAACAGTACTGGAGGATCGGTGAGGGACGTGATTCATTGTAAAAGATAAAATTGTGAAAAGTGATACAAAGAGACGATTATGCCACGTTATTTGTCTCCTTACCTTATTTAATTATGTTGTCAGCCTTAAAAAGTTGACTTGTTTTTTTTATATCACATTCATATCTTCAAGTATATTTGTAAATTGATAAACTTTTATGAACAAGACAAGGAGTACAATCGACTTATTCGGTCCTAGGGAATAGAAAGCGTGGAAAGCAGTTAGATGCTAGAGTTTAGATCGATGCCACTGGGGCTGGTTGGAGACTGGAGTTATCTATATATTCAAATGAAAGGGAAAAAGCGTGCGAGAGAATCTGATTTTTTTTTTCTAAGCAAACGTGAAAATTTATTTCACAATGGGAAGTACATCAATGCTGCATACAGATAGACGAGCAAAGCCGTTTACAAAGACCAGGGGCATAAAGCCCAATACAGCAAATACAACAAATCTTAAAGCCCAAAGGGCATAACATCGACGGGCCATAAAGGCCTGGATACAAATGGCCATAAAGGCCTCAAGCAGATGGGTCATAAAGCCCATAATTTTAAACCGGTTCCAGAGAACCATCGATAACTCCGCCACGAGAGGCGGTCGCCGGAGGAGGGGGTGCTCGGACACCTCGCTCCCACTACCCCGATGACCCATCCTCAACAGCACCAAAGAGAGCGCATTGTTGACCAGCCACAGCGGGGAATCTGCAACGCCACTGAAAACACACTCCTATGCATGGTCACAACAATAACCTCCCAACAAAAACCCAGTGAAATGAAAAGACGAAACAGAAAGGAAACAAGACAGAGCACACAAACAGAAAGCACCCAACACAAAACCCTTGAACCGAACAACTGCTGGCCAGAGCACATGGCCAAAGGAAACCACAAGCAGCAGCACCTAGGTTGCGTTTGTGTACCAAAATTTTACCCCCTCTAAAATTTTTGACACAATTAAATATTACAATATAATATCTCTCTCCCCATCAAATCATTACTATTTACTACAAAAATATAAAAAATTACCTCTCTCTTCACTTTTTCACTAAACCCAATACCTAAAATTTTAACAACACTAAAATTTTACAACACAAACACAACCCTAGAGATCCAAAAGAGGACGTGCGCGTGAGATCCACGTGCGCACGGGAACGCGCGTGGAACTGCACGCGCCGTCGCTCCGGCTCCGGGAGATACGACAGGGAAACGCCTGGAGCTGAAGAGTGCAGTCGAGCTGAACGTGGCCATCAAAAAATCACCCAGCCGCATAGATCTAGCCAAGAGAAAACTCAAAAGAGAGGAACAAGACGCGGCTAAAAAAGAGGGAGAATAGAACGAGATCGGCAAGGGGAAAAAACAAAGGGAAGAGAGGGGGGAAAGGGGGGAAGAGGGGAGGGACGGGAGGAGCAAGGGCTCCTCCCGTCGGAGACAGCAATCTAACGAGGAGAACAGACGAAGAATGGAGAAAAGTCTAGAGAGAGGGCAGACGCTCTCTCTCTAGACGAAAAGCGTTTTGTGCGAGAGAATCTGATAATTGCAGGTTTTGGCTGAGTGGTCACCTTTCGCACTTTTCTCGCACGGGAAAAGCTTTGGTTTTGAAAGTACTTCCATGCTGCAAGAAAAGCTTTAATCGCATGATGGAGATATCTGGAGTCACCTTTCAAGTTTTCGTTGGGAAAAAGATTCAGCGGCGGAACCATACAAAAGTATTTTGGAGCTAAAATATCAAAAATTAAGGATTAAAAATATTAAAAATATTAAAATACACGTATTATACAAAACAAAATTCATCAACAAAAAAATTATATATGTCAATGATGCAGTTGATAATATATGTCAAGTAGCATCAATAATGTGTCAATATGTGATTCAAGCTGATGCGAAATAACTTGAGGAATAAAAAATAGCTAGCTAGCCTATATAATCTCTTTTTCCTGTTATATAAATAAACGGTTATTCTTAGATACGGTAGATACTTCTTTCCTTCATGCATATAACACGAAAGAGATAGAGGTAAAGTCTTAGCAAAAACTCAAGTACAACTCAGCTTCATTTAAAAAAACAGAGAAAAATTTAAAACAAGTAAAAACATATCATACAAGGGACGCAGACCTAGATCAAACCACATGTCTCTCCAAGTTGGCCTGAGCCTATGCGTATCGAACTCATATCATCTTCTATTAAAAAAATTACATGCAAATTATTTTTTGGGAGCAATGGGCGTCGGCCAACCCCCTTTGCCCCCTACTTCTGCCCCTGCAGTGACACCATTTTAAATTTTTAGACCAACATGATAGTCTTCCTCGCATGCAGTGGAAGGCCACGTTCGCAAATTCGAGAAAATTTGGATATGTTTAATATTCATGAACAGAGACGTGCTGGACTGCCTCTAAAGACTACCCTTTTGTATCCGAGCAACATGAAACACTGGTCTGGTTGTACGCGGGTTTCGAAAGCCACATAGACTGTCATTTGGTTTTATGGAATGAAGTAATGTCTTAATTAGAAAAAAAAATCGTAACAAGAGTTTCCGTGCAAAACCATTGAGCCGAGACTATATTCTAGGCAAAGAACAAGTTTCATTAAAGGTGACAATCAGCGAGAAATCCTTGGATTGACACTAGCTAGATAACGTACAGCGCCCAGCGGTACAGGGCTACAAAGATAAGGGGATATATTATTATTATTGTCTGTCAGCCTCCATTTATTGTTGCTTTTGGCACGGAAGAGCGTTACAGTCCAGCAGTGTTTGATCATATTTTTTTTAGGGGGCGACCTATATTAAAAAAATTAAAAAAAATTAAAAAAATTGAGAAATTTTCCAGGCGATTGATCCGCCACTTTAAAGGTATGCAAAGATAATCAAAGGGACGGCCGGGATTCAATTTCCTTGATCCAAAGGATAAGATTTAGACATCTCATTTAACGAAGAGAATCAGCTACTGAATGTCTTGGACCGCTTTGGGCCTTTGGCTCAGCCGGGCTTTTGTTTTTTGTTTTTCTCTTTTCTCTTTTCGTACTTATTAAAAAAATATATATTTTTTCTCTTTTCGTGAACGCTCCAGCCGCGCGGTCTTCTCCATTCTTTTTCTCCTATCGATTATATTATCCTTGCAGTTGCTCTCCTCCCTTAGCCGGTTCTGCTAGTCATACTCACAAGAAAAATTTCCTCCCCGTGCCGGATCGAGCTGCTCCCCTCACTGGGTCCAACAACATCAGATGTGATTTAACTGTACGGACCGACCTCCTCCCCTGGCCGGACCAAGCTCTACTAGATCTCTTCACGTCAGTAGGGGAGACTTTTGTTGTGTAGTGGTGCTCCGTGCTCTGTCCACCAAGGTCTCTTGTCCGGTAATTGCTCTCTAATATTGCTTACTTGAAAACAGTTCCAAACGATCGGCAAATGAAGGAAATTGTGTTAGAAAATTTCCTTAAGGTGACCTAATTGACATATGTAAATAATCTTTTAAAGTTTTAAAGATTATGGTGTTAGTTAAAATAAGATTGTGGAATCTGTAGCAGATTCAAATTTAGAACTAATTGGATAAAGATTGCAATTTGATTTCTGATTTAAATTGGAATTCAAATTGTAACCAATTAGATAAAGTTTGCTATTTGATTTTGAATTTGAATTTGCTATTTGATTTTGAATTTGAATTACCTTGATGGAAGGAACAAATTCAAATCTACAACAGATTGAGGGTCCCTGACCTAGCCTATAAATAAGAGGCCTGTGTATACCATCTAATGCATTCTCTGTAAGGCATAGGCATAGGTTGGAAGAGCCTCACTAAAATACTTCATATTCATAAAGTTACTCTGCAGAGATTCTGTTCGAGTTCTGAGCAAGATGGCTGGAGGTAAAGATCCTGCTTTATTATTCCGCTGCATTCACAATCAAATTGATTGATTGTGATTTTACTCTTACATGTGGTATCGGAGCATCCTTCAAGCTTCTTGTTCAGTGAAGCGATCTACTGATTAAATTCAGATTGTCGCTTGAATCAAGAGCTAAAGGTTCTCTGTATCAGTGTTTTAAAAGAAATTTTTTTTTCTTTCTTTGACCGGATCTCTATTTTGTTCGGTATAAGTTTTTTTTTTTGTATTTTTTGGTGACAATGCAATTTTGCTAATGCCTGAAACCTTACACGGTGTGCTTTCAGTTACTGTTATATTGCATAACTTTGTTTATGAATTGGAAAAGGCACTACGTTGTTGTTGGTGCAAACAAAAGCATATTTAAAAAAAAAAAAAAAAAACCGTATGATTTGGGTTTTGATTTTGCAAAATGTTCATAAAACATCTTCATGAAAACCAAGTTTTTTGATTCATTGGAATGGTAAAATACTGTGTTTTGGTTCTTGAACAAAGAAGATGAAGAGTCACCAGAGGAGGTGACCCTCCCTGCGGCAGCAGGTGGCCGGAGAGGAGCCTCCTCTCCCAGCCACGGGTTAGAAACCCGTGGCCTTCAAAGGCTGCCGGCGATGAGAGGCTCTCGGCCTTCTCGTCGCCGGCGAAGGCTGGTGCAGGCGGCGGCGTCCATTGGGACGCCAGGCAGTGCAGCGGCGTCCCCTAGGACGCCAGGCCGCTGCATGAGTTGCGGCGGCAGTTGCCGCCGCAAGTCTGCTACAAACACAGACCTTCGGGTCTGTGTTTAAGATGACCGGGTCATTGACCCGGTAACCCGGGTAGGGTTACCTACCCGGATAAGTCAGGAGGCCAGCCCAAGGGCCTTGAGGCCCAAAATGCTTCTGACCAGATGGGCTGGACTGACCATTGGGTCAGCCCAAGGCCCTTGAAGCCCAAAGCCCTGACCCGAATGGATCGGGTCAGGCGACCCGCGTGGGCGGGTTGCGGTATGGACCGCCGGTCCGGTCCGACCGGACCGGCAGATTATATTATTATTATTTTTAAATTTTTAATTTTAATTTTTTTAAAAAAAAAAAAAAAAACTTTTATGCTTTTATGCTTGCATTAATTTCTAGAATTATTTGTATGTTCAATGTTTCATTGATTAAATTCTAGAAATATTAGTTTATGCTTGCATTAATTTCTAGAATTATTATGATGTTCAATGTTTAATTGATTAAATTCTAGAAATGTCAATTTACTTTTATGCTTGCATTAATTTCTAGAATTATTATGATGTTCAATGTTTAATTGATTCCATTCTAGAAATATTAAATTTATGCTTGATTTATTATGTGAAAAATCTAATTATATAGATAGGTTGATCATGCATAAAATGTATGATGCCTAGACCAAGCATGATTAAATGAACCTACTAAGGTTAGTGAGAATATGGGGTATGATCGAAGAATACAGGTCAGGGACAGTTCTGGCTAAGGCAAGTCTTGGTATTTAAAGGTCCTCAGACCTACCTCACTTACCTGGGAGCTCCCCTGCTTGTGTTTTAGAAAATACTATTGTCTCACTTTAAAGATTGGTTCATTTTTTTATTCTTGGATTAAGATTAGGCATCTATAAAGTTGACGGATATTGATGAAGTCGTAATTATCATAATGATTTTCGGAGAGCCACAGCATCCCAATTTTATATTGATGATTACATCAAGATTAATATATATGAACTTCATAAAGAGAAATTAATATCCGTGTGGTAACTAAATTATAAAATTGATTACTTTCCCCGCAGGGAAATTTTTAATTTTGTGACTTAGTTAGATTAAAATAATAAATTTTGTATTAACAATAAAATTTTCTTAGGCCCACAGGTACGGAGAATTTTATTCTTAATATTTAAAATTGTTAGATTTAATAATAAAGAGTAAATTTCATGCATATGCAACCTTTGCCCACAGGTAGGTCGAAATTTACTATTAAATTGACATTGGTTGATTTAAATATGGTTACTTCATAGCAATTCAGTAGTTTTATGTTTCTTTGGTTATATTGCAGTTATTCCTTCTTCCCTAATTGATAGTTCGTTGCGTGTTCCAATGCTAAGTGGTGATAATTTTGCTGACTGGAAGCAAAGTTTGCTTTTCACTCTGGGGTGTATGGAATTAGATGAAGCGCTCCGTGTAGTGGAACCCACTATCACGGAATCAAGTACGCCACAGGAGATTTATTCTTATGAACGATGGGAGCGATCAAATCGTCTCAGTTTGATGTTCATTAAATCTCACATCATCAAGAGCATTAGGGGTTCTATCCCTGAAAGCATTAAAGCTAAGGATTTTTTAAAGTCCGTTGAAGAACAATTTGTTACTTCTGAAAAGGCATTAGCCAGCACCCTGATGAGAAAGCTGTCAAGCAAATCAATAAAGAGTTCAACTAGTGTGCGTGAGCACATAATGGAGATGAGAGACATTGCATCTCAATTAAAATCTCTGGAAGTTGAAATTTCTGACTCATTCTTGGTTCATCTAATTTTGAACTCTCTACCAAATGAGTATGGTCCCTTTAAAATATCATACAACACACATAAGGAAAAATGGTCAGTGAATGATTTACTGACTATGTGTGTTCAAGAGAAAGAGAGGCTGAAACTCGAGAAACCTGAGAAACCTGAGAGTTCTCACTTTGTTTCTCGTGCTAAGGGGAAGACCAAGAAAGGCAAGGTTGTCCACAACTTCAAGAAGGAGAACAAGGTGCCAATTAAGATTAATGGCACTAAGGATACTTGTTTCTTCTGTAAGAAGAAAGGACACATGAAGAAGGATTGCCAAAAGTACCTAAAGTGGCTCGAGAAGAAAGGTATATTCCTCTCTCTTGTTTGTCATGAATCTTTAGTTGTTGAAGCTCCTTGCAATACTTGGTGGATTGATTCTGGTTCTACAATCCACATTGTGAATACATTGCAGGGTTTTCTCACAACAAGGAAGCCGAAAAGAAGTGAACAACGAGTTTACTCTGGAAATAAATTGTTCTCAAGTGTGGAAGCGGTTGGGACTTACAGAATAATTTTGAAGACTGGATTTATTTTAGATCTTGAAGATATATTTTTTATTCCAAACTTTTCAAGGAATTTAATTTCAATTTCAAAACTTGATGTATTGGGTTATGGTTTTTATTTTATAAATTCAGTTTTCAGTTTATTTCGAAATAATCAAGTTATTGGTGGTGGAATAAAAATTGATGGTCTTTACAAAATTGAATTAGATCCCAACTTTGAGAATAATTGTTTGTCAATACATACTATTGGCATAAAGAGAAGGCTTATAAATGAGAATTCCGGTTTGTTATGGCATAGGAGATTGGGACATATCTCCATTGAGCGAATAAAAAGGTTGGCAAATGACGGAGTCTTACAAACTCTTGATTTTACTGACCTTGGCACTTGTATAGACTGCATAAAGGGAAAGCAGACTAACAAGTCCACTAAAGGTGCCAGAAGGAGTTCAAAGATTCTAGAGATCATACACACTGATCTCTGTGGACCTTTTCCTACTCCATGTTTCAATGGTCAGAGATATTTTATCTCATTCATTGATGACCATTCACGTTTCATGTATCTCTACCTTATTGATGAAAAGTCTGAGGCGTTGAATGCCTTTAAGACTTATAAGGCAGAAGTAGAGAATCAAAAGGAAACGAAAATCAAGATCGTAAGATCTGATAGAGGTGGAGAATATTATGGAAGGTACACAGAAAAAGGACAAATGAGTGGTCCATTTGCGAAATTTCTTGAAGAGGAAGGCATTGTTGCTCAATACACAATGCCTGGTACACCACAACAAAATGGTGTAGCAGAAAGAAGGAATCGCACACTTATGGACATGGTAAGGAGTATGCTTAGTAATTCTAGTCTCCCTCAGTATCTATGGAGTGAAGCTTTAAAAACTGCTGTGTATATCTTAAATAGGGTTCCATCCAAGGCTGTCCCAAAGACACCTTTTGAGTTATGGAATGGGTGGAAACCTAGTTTAAATCACTTACACATATGGGGTTGTCCTGCTGAAGTGAGGATTTATGATCCGAATATAAAGAAATTAGATCCAAAGACAACCAGCGGATTTTTTATCGGCTATCCAGTAAACTCTAAAGGATTTAGATTTTATTGTCCTACACATAATACTAGGATTGTTGAATCAGGAAATGCTAAGTTTTTAGAGGATATTGAACCTAGTGCAAATTCCCAAAAGGTTGAATTTAAAGAAGCACAAGAGTTGTCTGAATCTTCTCCTTCTGGAGAAAGAATGTTTGTGTTTAGGAAAGATCAAATTGATTATCCTGAACCACAACCAGTTCAAGAAGAGCCAACTCATACAGAACAGGTTCAGACTGAGTCTACCCAACCTCTGCAAGATGTTGAGGAAGTAGAATTAAGACGGTCCTCTAGAATAAGGAAATCAACAATCCCTAGTGATTATGTTGTATACCTTCAAGAGTCTGACTTTGATGTTGGACCTAAAAGGGATCCAAATACGTTTTCACAGGCCATGAATGGAGATAACTCCATGTTGTGGTTTAATGCCATGAAGGAAGAGATGGAATCTATGGCAAAGAATCAAGTCTGGGATCTTGTTGACTTACCAAAGGGAGCTGTAGCCATAGGCTGCAAATGGGTTTACAAAACCAAAAGGGAAGCTTCCGGTAAAGTTGAACGATATAAAGCCAGACTTGTAGCCAAGGGTTTCACTCAAAAAGAAGGCATAGATTATCATGAAACCTTCTCTCCAGTATCAAAGAAGGATTCGTTTAGGATAATCATGGCATTAGTAGCTCATTTTGACTTAGAGCTACAACAGATGGACGTGAAAACAACCATTCTAAATGGGGATCTTGAGGAGGAGGTGTATATGAGACAACCTGAGGGGTTTGATGATAACAGTCAGAAGGCATGTAAATTAAAGAAATCTATATATGGACTAAAACAAGCCTCCCGTCAATGGTATATTAAATTTCACAAGGTTATTACTTCATTTGGATTTTTGGAGAAACTTGTGGATCAATGTATATACCTTAAGGTCAGTGGGAGTAAAGTAATCTTTCTAGTCCTTTATGTAGACGATATTTTACTTGCAACAAATGATTTGGGTTTGCTATATGAAACTAAAAAATTTCTGTCTAAACACTTTGAAATGAAGGATTTGGGTGAAGCCTCTTATGTCATTGGCATAGAGATTCATAGAGATAGAAAACAGAAAATATTACAACTGTCTCAGAAGGCCTACATTGAAAAAGTTTTAGTGAGATATGATATGAGCAAATGTGCTCCTAGTGTAGCACCCATCATTAAAGGGGATAAATTCTGTTTGGATCAATGTCCCAAAAGTGAATTGGAACAAGAACAAATGAAAGGTTTACCATATGCATCTGCAATCGACAGTTTGATGTATGCTCAGGTCTGTACTAGGCCTGATATTGCATTAGCAGTTGGTATACTGGGAAGATACGTGCTATGAAGTCACTACACAGGCATTATGGTTAAGTGGTCTCAAAATTATTGAGTCTGTTGAGAGACCAATTAAGATCTTATGTGACAATTCTGCGATAGTATGCTTTTCAAAGAATCATAAAAGTGGAAGCAGGAGTAAACACATAGATATCAAGTATCTTAGTGTGAGAGAAAACATCAAGAGACGTGATGTTTCTATAAAGCATATAAGTACTAAGTTGATGCTTGCTGATCCCATGACTAAAGGTTTACCGGTAAAACAGTTTAAAGGTCATGTGGACCATATGGGGCTTGCAAATTCATTTTGTACTTAGTTTCTCTCAAATTTTGAATTACAGACATGAAGTTATTGTAATAAAGATTTATTGCGCAAATTCTTTATTATTTATTGTTATCTATGGAGATAAATAAAATAGGACCTGAATGACTTATAGGAAGTTCATTCATAAAGTTTTGATTCCCATAAAGTACTCATATAATGAGTATTGTGCTGGTAATACATGGAAGGGACGACCGATTATGTTACGGTTTTACCGCTATGATTCGTGTGTAGCATTCATTATGTGGGTGGGAGGATTCCATAAACAGTTGGCCATACTAAAGAACTCCAGACACCATTAAGACATATGTCGTCAAGGTCAAGTGGGAGAATGTTAGAAAATTTCCTTAAGGTGACCTAATTGACATATGTAAATAATCTTTTAAAGTTTTAAAGATTATGGTGTTAGTTAAAATAAGATTGTGGAATCTGTAGCAGATTCAAATTTAGAACTAATTGGATAAAGATTGCAATTTGATTTCTGATTTAAATTGGAATTCAAATTGTAACCAATTAGATAAAGTTTGCTATTTGATTTTGAATTTGAATTTGCTATTTGATTTTGAATTTGAATTACCTTGATGGAAGGAACAAATTCAAATCTACAACAGATTGAGGGTCCCTGACCTAGCCTATAAATAAGAGGCCTGTGTATACCATCTAATGCATTCTCTGTAAGGCATAGGCATAGGTTGGAAGAGCCTCACTAAAATACTTCATATTCATAAAGTTACTCTGCAGAGATTCTGTTCGAGTTCTGAGCAAGATGGCTGGAGGTAAAGATCCTGCTTTATTATTCCGCTGCATTCACAATCAAATTGATTGATTGTGATTTTACTCTTACAAATTGGAGATGTCTCTGCATCATGGCAAATAAGAGAAGCAGGGCTACTGGGTTTGCTTTCTTTTGATCCAGAAGTTTCTCATTGCCAACGTTGTTTCCTGCTGAAGCACCGACATTGCCTGCAACATTACCAATGCGCTCAATATCTCATGTACAAAAATAACCTTAAAAGAACAATTCTTTAATGTTGGTGTTGGGAGAGACTCCAATGGTTCTGCAGGGATGAGGAGGATATTCCTAGATCTACACTAAATACAGTTCAATCCCTCTAAACCCAACAGAAATTCCTCTTTGAATGCACATGCAAGTAAATTAAACACATCTTAGTCAAGGAAGAGAATCGGCAATCGAGAAACAGGAAAGCCTAAAGAAGTCCAGCATATCAACTAAAGACTACCATAGTGTTTGTTTACACTAAAAATTTAACAAAATTTTACTAACACGTACAGCAGAAAAAAGGCAATTTTACCCATAAATTATAATCAGGCAACATGTTTCACCAAACTAAGGAGTTCTTAAAATTGTAAGAAGAATCAAAATCATCCAAAGAGCTGGAATATTTAAACTCAAAAATGCAAAAGTTAAATGTAATGAACCCTGCTTGCTTTTGGGTTGGCGTCAAAGGTAAGGAACGAAGGTGGCTGGCTATCGGTATCCGGGAAGACAGGGGAGTTTAGTTTGTGAAGTGTAGTGTGATGCTGCCTAATCAGCAAGATCTTCACCGTGCCATCTAGGGCTAGCTGATAAGAGTAGAAGCCAGCTGGATTCACTTGATTTAGCTGCTTTGGTGTGTTGGCGAAGTGGGCTTCTTGTGGCTCCTTGTTATTGGGTTTTCTATTAGAGTCTAGTATATTTACTAATTACTGTTTGAACATTCATTTTCTGTTAGGCTGTTACTAGAGCGTGTGTATATATTTCCTTCAAAGTGTAAGGGCCCATATCCGGCCCAGGTTATTAGGTCGTACTTAAACCCTTGTCCCCTAATGAGAGATATGAAGAATGTTTCCATGAAAGATTAATAGTCTGTAGGCTGGGTACCTCTATATAGTCCACGTACATTTTCCCAATCTCAAAACCCTTGCTAAACCTTAGACCCCTTCCCATTTCAGATCTTTAGATTTGGTATCGAAGCAGTACGTTTCTAATGGCTGATGGTACTCCATTTGCCCAAATTGGATACGCATTAATGACGTAGTACGTACCAATACGAACGGAAACACACACCAAGGTTATGTTCGTTTTGAGAAAAAATGTAGGATTTTAGAGAAGTTGTGAATTTTTATGTTGAATAGTGTTTTATTGGTGTTTGTGTAAAGTGGAGAGAGAAATGATTTGATGTGTATATATTTCCTTCAAAGTGTAAGGGCCCATATCCGGCCCAGGTTATTAGGTCGTACTTAAACCCTTGTCCCCTAATGAGAGATATGAAGAATGTTTCCATGAAAGATTAATAGTCTGTAGGCTGGGTACCTCTATATAGTCCACGTACATTTTCCCAATCTCAAAACCCTTGCTAAACCTTAGACCCCTTCCCATTTCAGATCTTTAGATTTGGTATCGAAGCAGTACGTTTCTAATGGCTGATGGTACTCCATTTGCCCAAATTGGATACGCATTAATGACGTAGTACGTACCAATACGAACGGAAACACACACCAAGGTTATGTTCGTTTTGAGAAAAAATGTAGGATTTTAGAGAAGTTGTGAATTTTTATGTTGAATAGTGTTTTATTGGTGTTTGTGTAAAGTGGAGAGAGAAATGATTTGATGTAATTGTTTAATAAAAAAGTATTGGAGTTATGTGAAAAAATATAGAGGGAAAATTTATGTTGAATAAAAACTAAAAAATTGTTGGAGATTGTGTAAAATGTATTGGTTTTTGTGTTTGAATTCTGAATATATTCGGTGGTAGATTTGTGAATATACTTAGAATCCTGAAAAAAGTGTGAAAACGAACATATCCCAAGAGATTATCACCAGTAGATGCTTGAAGCTTTGTCCCGACAAATGACTCAGTTGTTTGAAAGCATCAAAACCATTTCTATACAACACGGCAAGACCGGTGAGAATTCAGGAAATGATAATATTCCACCTAATGGAGAGTTCAGATAAATATTTTTAGATTTTTGAGGTGCTCAAAAGGAAATTAAATTAACACTACAAAGAAAAAGACTGAAAGTATTTAAAGCAATGAAAATATTAAACTAAAACAGTAAAAATAACATTGATTTATAAAATTAATCAGATGCACGAACGTCTAATCTGACTAACGTCACGAATTAAAGAATTCATATGGTCGGTTCTTGACAAGAAAATGCTAACAAAGCTAAATTTACTATCGTAACATAAGACATAAACAAAATATGCTAGAAAACTTAACCATTCATTAAACTAATTAAGAAATAATCAGCAAGCAATTCCAACCTAATAAACTACAAATTTTTCAGCAAGCAATCCTAACCTCACTCGAAACTAATATCTAAGTGTGAAATTTAAAGAACAAACTAAAAAGTTAAGGTGCAATGAAAATAACTAATAATTGGAAATATAAGAGCTGAAACTTGAAAAGCCCCAAATCAAGATTCTAAAGTTCATAATTTTCATTCAAATCGCAAAATTCTCGATACTAAGTCGTGGGCTTTGTAATACACATGATATAGAAGCTAGAATGAGAGAATTAAGCAAATACCAAGCTAGAAAGAAAACCCCTAAATTGGAGTTTGAGGGTTCTAAGATTCAAGAAGAAAGCGAAATCTAAATGCATGTAATAGAAGAGCAAGACAAACTAAACTAACAAAATCTAAGCTAAAATTTATCTACAAAATAAAAGATCAAGCAAGAAATAGACAACCCAAAACGGGATTAATTGTTATAAACCAAAAATCTGAAAAATAAACCATTAAATTCGAAATACATGCGTATAGATGGAAATGTAAAGCATGAAACTAGAAGAGAAATAGTGGCAAGAGGTGGCTGGAAAAGGGCTGATCTGCTACCAACTGATCCCCTTCAGCAGCCTCTTCTTTCTCATTCCCGTCTTTGATACCTGTCTCCCTTTCTTCGCATCCTTTCTTTTGCTAATTTGTTTTGTCGTCTCTTCTTTTGTTTTCTTTACGTGGTCTTTTTTCCCCCCCTTTTTTTTCTTCTTTGCTTTTACTTTTTAGTTTCTACTTTAGGCGTTTTACAAGACACGTAGATTGGGTTTGAGAATATTTTTAGGTACAAATATTATAATTTTGTGTTGGTTGAGAGATTTATGGAATATCTAATTTGGTATTGAGTTTTATATATAGAATATTCATAAATGTGTTTTGGAATTTTGTAAATAGATAACAAGTTCGAACAAAATAAATTATCAGTGATGAAATTCTTCAGTTGCTAAACAGATAACAAGTTCAAACAAAATATCAAACAAGTATGTGGTTTGAACGAAATTGTCTTAGTTCGAACCACAATAAATTATCAGTGATGAAATTCTTATAACAAGTTCGAACTCCATATTGAACGTGAATATGGTTTGAACGAAAGTTAACGGTTCGAACTAAATATATTATAAGTGACGTAATCATTTTCGTCACAACTAGTTTGTTCGAACGCACAGCCTCGTAAGAACGATAATCCACGACGACAGTAGTTTTGTTGAGGAAAAGCGCAACTTTTTTTCAATGGGATTTTTAGGAATGAAATTTAATTATTAGTGGCGAAAAAACGGCCATCAGAATTTCTTCGCCGAACTCATTACAAAAAAAACCTTTAGCAACGGTCAGAAAACCGTTGCTAAAAGTGACAAAACCGCCGCTATAGCCTATAGCGGAGATTTTTTAGCGGAGCTCCGTTGCAATAGGTTATAACGGCGGTTTTCGCGACCCCTGGCAAAGACCGCCAATCTATAACGGTGGTCGTCTAGCGCCGTTTGTGATAGCCGCTATAGACCTGAAACGCAATCATGATTTTTTTAGGCATTTTTTCCTGCGTTCAAACATCTACAACAGCGGTCAAGTGACCGCCGCTAAAAGTATGTCAGTGTTTTTTTTGGGTTATGTGCCAGCATTTTTAAAACACCACTAATTTTTTTTCTATATTTTTCTATAATCGGTAATAAAAATTTATTTTAATAACCATAATTCTTTGGATGTAAAAACTTAAAGAACAAAGATAATAAAATAAAATATACTTCATCATTGATTAATATCGTTTTACAACAAACACAAAAATCTCTACAAGTAATCTAAAAAGTAACAATTTTTTAATATAAAATAAAAATAAGTAAAGACCAACTAAAATATTCAAATACAATACATTAATAAGTAAGGACCAATTACAATCTTTCTCCTTTTACACATCAATATCCTCTTGAATTTCTGTCACAGAAAATAAATATGAGAAATAGAAATAAACAAAAAATTTATGTAAACAAAATATCTACTTGTATATAAGGCTATAAGCAATTATAGATTTTTTGTGTCAAAACGGGTCAAAAACTTTCCCCCGAGGGCAGATCAGCATAGGTCTGGAAATACACAAACCTTGGCCTATCATGTGATTAGGTGCCTACTAGTTAGCCAGTAAACTTGTGCGTGTCCTTCACTACAAGTTACAACACTAACACTTAACATCTCTCTAAACTAGATGGAACATATAATTCCTTAATAAGTAACCATAGCATAACACCAAGGATTACTTACTTATGTTCGACTACTTATTCCTGTATTTCTGTTTTCTATTTTTTTTTTTCAAATTCTCCACCTGTTACATATCAGTTTTGTCAATAATTGCTCTTTAATTTTCATAGTGTAGTTAATCTAAATTGTTCAATTTTGCATATATGTGAAACATGGTGGGGTTGTATATCCTTTGATGTTTTAATAGAAAAAAAGCCCAGAAAGTAGTAATTGCATCAAGCGACTAATATTGTATAGGTTATTCAGCTGGTGAAACAGGAAACATACAAGGTTGTAAAAAAAGCTGATGAATTCCAGGGCAACATTAACTCCTACTACGTAGAAGTAATGAAGTTGACATGCCTAAAATTACCAATGTGTAATAAAATTTCCTGTACTCTGAGAACTTTGATCTAAACCAGCTAAGCAGTGCTCCAAACAATTTTCAAGAAACCCAATAATGGCTGAAGAATCAGGAAAGCTACAAATCATGGATCATTATATTAGTCATAGAATTAATATTTTCTTTTTGTCAAAACTAAGGTGCAAAACCCAATATACAATGATACTTGCCTACCTCTTCTCCTCTGCTTCCAAGTGTCAAGATTAGCAGGTATAAGTCCTTTGCCCATTATAGGTTCCAGGATATCAGCTAGGACTCCCTAATTAGGTTTGCAAGAAGTTGATTCCACTAGTTTAAAACAAGTATTGTATCTATAAAGTACTTCAAATGGATAGAATTAAAGAAACATCTTTCCTTAATAACCAAGTGCACCGCGTCTTCAAGTGAGTGTCTACATAAAACACAAGTTGTATCATTCCCCATCCCTCTTGCCCTCAACAAATTAAAACCTTTGTGTTCAAGCTTTCCATAATAAACAACCAGGAAATAAAGGAAAACCGTGGAACAGAACACGCTGCCCAGAGTATGTGGAACCAAGGTGCTTTAGGAGGGGATAAGGTAATTGAGTGCACTGCGGAGCTTACTGAAAATATACCAGTTGGGCTAGGGTATAAATTTTCAAAATTCAAACTCTAAATCCTAATCACATTACCAAATCACAAATAACTCATAACAAATTTACAAATTACAATCAACAAGCTATTAGAAATTAGAGAGAAGGATACCAAGACGACCATGGCGGGACTCGACAATAGGCGGTGGCACTGGGCGGTTGAGAGAGAGAGAGATCCCGAGAGAGAGAAAGAGAGGTTGAGCCTCTGAGAGGGAGAGGCCGAAGAGGCAGAGAGGGAGAGAGAGATCCGGCGTTCTGTGGTTGAGGAGAGACAGAGTAAGAAAGGGCTAGTTGGAGGCATCGAGAGGCCGGTGGGAGACTGGAGCAGCGTCAGCCTTCGGGAGTTGGGGAGCTGTGAGAAAGAGTGCTAGGCGTCGGGTGTCTAGAGAGAAGGGAGAAAAATTGGGTCTTTGAAATTGGGACTGCCCACGTTCTTTTACTGTGAGCGACAAACTAACCGCTCAAAAGGCATATTCACATCGTGTAAAATGGAGAGAGAAATGATTTGATATAATTGAATAGTGTTTTATTGGTGTTTGTGTAAAATGGAGA
Source organism: Myrica gale (assembly GCA_963930655.1). NCBI lineage: Eukaryota > Viridiplantae > Streptophyta > Magnoliopsida > Fagales > Myricaceae > Myrica > Myrica gale. The sequence continues at coordinate 10,166,633 of OZ005610.1, read as the reverse complement.
GAGAAATGATTTGATATAATTGTTTAATAAAAAAGTATTAGAGTTATGTGAAAAAGTATAGAGAGAGAAAATTTATGTTGAATAAAAAAATTAAAAAATTGTTGGAGATTGTGTAAAATGTATTGGTGTTTGTGTTTGAATTCTAAACATGTTCAGTGGTAGATTTGTAAATATACTTAGAATCCTGAAAAAAGTGTGAAAACGAACATTACCTTGGAAGGAAAAAAAATATCATGGGATTTAAACCTCATACTTGGTAGGCTAGGTTCATTACCAAAACAACAAAAATATTATTGAATTGAAGATAAAAGCGCATAATTTATTACAAAAAAAATATTATTAAAACATAAACTCTTTCATAATTAATAGCATATATTTATTGTAATTACTATTTTTTTTGTATTTGTAATACACATTGTAGCATGCATTGGTACTAATAATATATAATACTTATAATTTTAAAGTATAATGTTTTCTATATAATATTGCATGATTTGTTATATATGTTTATCATATAAATGATATGTGATAATTAACTTAAGTACTTTATATGTATGTACCTATATACCTAATGAATAAATCATAACCTCTAAGACCATATATTAAGTTATGTACTTTAATTACATAAGCTAATTTCACAATATATTTTTGTTTGAAATTAAATAATATGTCCTAGTTAAATAGTATTATATTACTAATTATTTAAAATATATATGCTCATTATAAATATGATAATAGATGTTTTATAAACTACTTACATTTAATCAATAAATATGCATTTACCATAACAACCATGGATTATAATTTAAAATACATCATAGAACAACTTCAATTTTCACAACACTGCCTTTAATTTTATATTTTATTAAGTAGGTCCTTTAAAATAAATTTTTTCAAATACATGACAAAATAAAATTATATATTAAAAGGAATATAATAATATATAAAATAATTATTTACATTAAATAACTTAGAATTCTTAAATAAAATTATTTTTTTGACTTATACCTATAGCATCGTTTTTTTTTAAAACGCTACTAAAGGTGTATACTTTAGCGGCGGTCACTGTGACCGTCGCTATAGATACTTAATTTCTAGCAACATTTGTATACAAACATTGGTAAAAAAGTAGACCTTTAGCGGCGTTTTTCCAAAATCACCGCTATAGATACAACTTTTAGCTGCATTTTTTTACAAACGCCGCTAAAGATCAATTTTTTAGCAGCGTTTTCACAAAATCGCCGCTAGAAAGATTGCTGCTAAAATGTGTATTTAGTGGCGGTTAGTGACCGCCGCTATAGGTGCTTTCTAACAGCGTTTTTCTATACAAACGCCGCTAAAGGGTGTCTTTAGCGGCCTTTTTAGCGACCGCCGCTAAAAAGACTACTGTTAAAGATCAAATTTTTTTTTTAGTGAAGTCGAACTTTCATAAACGAATTTGATTTTCTTCGTAGAAGATCGTTTTTGCGTCGGTCGCTGAATTTGGTCGTTGATACCCATCAGCATCGAATTTGTGACAACAAAATGTCAAGCCTACTTTCAGCGGCGAATGAGTCATGAATCCTCTGGCTTCTATTAAATGGGCCGGTACTGGTCCAACGCTCGTTTAAGACATCGCTATATATATATTAATTAAATGTGGACATAATTAGAAACGGGCAAAGGAAGAGGTAAAAGGAGAACAGATGTCTCAATCAGATCAAATAGAGAGTGTACAATATCCTTAAACTTTCATTAATATTATAGATGGATATATAAAGATATATTAATATTAAACTTTCATTAATATCATTAATAGCTTGATTGATCGTGCATTAATTAAGTACGTCCTATAACATGCATAACACATGATATATAGACTAACTAGTTGCTTGCTTCAAATTTTTGTCCAAGATAGAATACCTCTTTCAATACGATCTTCTCCTTCCACCGGAGCCGCTTTCCCTTTGACAGTTGAAGTAAAGTGCAGCTACTGGCAATCCGAGATTGTGGAGCTCAGCGAAGTCCCTGGTGTTGAAATTCTGGCGCCACCCCGGTGCATATACTGTCTGCCTACCCAGTTGACGGAACAACACGAAAACAAACCGATGGATCCCCACCACTGGTCGTGGACTTTCGTAGCACACAACCTCTTGTCCTACGCCCATTGAATTTGGCCATACATCATATGTTAATCAATGATACCAACAATAATAGTGCTAATAAGCTACATATCCCTACAAATGCTTGGCCTTCTCACAAAGCCATGCAAGCATTGTTTCCCGTACGACATTGCTTAATTTGCATGTCTCAAGAGATCAGGTGTCTTTAACTACTCTTGATAATTTAATAAACCACGTGTGCATGCATGTGTAGTATAATACTCACCAAAGCTTGCCCCCGTAGTTGCTGGAATATCAGTCACCAACCTAACAAACCAGAGGGAGACGACAAGTTATTAATTTTAGTTTTGAAAAACTTCGTAGAGGTAACTGTTACGGATAATCTCAACTTTCTCCTAGCTGGACAAAATAATCATAACTACGACAAATGCACCTTCAAATAAAACTAAAGTAAAAGTTTACAATAATAACACCTGACGCCTTAATAAAACTAAAGACGGTTTCTAATTAGTTTGTTAAATGCAATATTTACATTAGCATTGGTAGATTTAAACAGCGGCCGGGCAGTCATTAACTGGCTGCCAAATCACTCTAATATATTAAGGAGAGTTGATAGCCCTTATCATGGTAGTCGATCAACACTATATATATATTCAAGTCCTCAGATGGGGCCAATGAGCTATGGCTCAGTTGGCACGTCCTCCTCTTAGGAGGGTCCCGAATTGGGGTTCGTCTCCCCCCATCCCCTTCCCCCGGCAGGCTTAGGCCTGTATTGCCTAAAAAAAAGTCCTCAGATGGGAAAATATTCTATATGCGTTCCAGAGTCTATCACTACCCAATGGAATAAGGAGAATAATTACATACGTGCGTACGTATAAGAGAAAGAAAAGTATTAGAATTTACACACTATATGAAATGTGAGTCTAACTCAACTCCAAAAGACGCCTTGAAGAGTGAGGGATGCCACAACCTTATAAAGAGCACATTGACTAGTTTCTCTAGCAATGTGGGACTTCTAACACGCCCCCTCACGTGTGGCGGGAGGACATCCAAAGCCAACACGTGGAAACGGGTGACGGTGAGACCACAAACTAGGAACCTTGCTCTGATACCATATTAGAATTTACACACTATATGAAAGGTGAGCCTAACTCAACTCCAAAAGACGGCTTGAGGAGTGAAGGATGTCACAACCTTATAAAGAGTACATTGACTAGTTTCTCTAGTAATGTGAGACTTCTAACAAAAGGAGACAAAACTGCAAAGAAAAAGATCAAACAAGGAAAAGGACGGGGAGAGAAGGTTCCTGTAAAGCACGTACGACGACAATATTGTTGGCTGTATCATGGTACGTACATGCATGCATATCCCAGAAACCTTATAAATCCAAAGATACTTTAGTAGTGGTCCTCCAATAATTCATATCCACGAGAGATACGTGCCCTCAATCGATCAACCAGGAAGCAAAACAAAAGGACAAGATATATTTGTCAATTTCACACGAAAAGACAGCACTTGGGCTTTCTGGTGATTATTAAAATAAAACAAAAGGACAAGCTGATAAGTACATAGAAATAATATATATGTGTAGATTTTTGTTAAAAATCAATAAATTTTTTAAAATCCAATTTTTCTTTTTCTCAAAAACTTCTTAAAGAGAAAAAAACTATATATCTTATCTGAAAATCACAATAGGGGGAAATACCTTCTTCCTTGTCCTTTTGTTCCCCTAATTAGGCTTTCGATCGATCCTGTTGTTCAATAAATCTATATATGAACGATCATTTTTAAATTTTGAATTATATCCCTACCTTTTTCTATCGTATATATAAATATAAGAGAGATCAAGAAATATATATTCTATAAAAACGAATATAAATAATTAGTATATATATTACGAGGTTTCTCAATTATTAATTTCTGGATCCGCCGCCATCTCGTACGTCCTCGACAGCTACCTATTTTGGATTTCTTTCTGCTGATTATTGATGCTCCAAGATGAACTACTTTCCCGGAAAGAGGCTGAACGATTGAACAAGAATATTCCGGTTCTTATGATCGATCTCTTCTTCCTCTCTTTTTTTTTGGCCGACCTATATACCGCCTACCAGTCGTTTTATGGAGGGAGCTAAGGATGTCAAATAGAGAGTCAGAAACAGATGTATATGCAATTATATCACAGAGACGATCGAGGGCAGAGAAAAGATCGATTGGATATTATATATGTTCCCATCTTTACAAGATAAAATATATCTGTTCCCATCTTTAGTGTCTAAATATATAGTACCTTTGCAAAGGGCTTGTGTATTTTGGAGAGAGAGAGAGAGAGTGCTCACCAATGCACGTACTCCCTGAGGTTGGGATCACTTGGACTGGGCGCATCAGGATCCACCATAAGCTGCAGTGGACATGATGTAAAAATCAGTAATGGAAATATCAAGAACCAAAAAAGCTCATGAGAAAAAATTAAAGGTGGTCAACTTGAGGGGAGAGCTAACTGAAGAGAAAGACGCACGGCAAAGGAAGAAAGAGGGTAAGATACATTTACCAGAGTATAGAACGTCCTGAGATCTTCACCACCAATATCAACCCTAGGTTGGTTGACAACCTGAGAGGGTTTGAGCTCACAACCGTTGTTAACCTCTCTACTGGTATAAATTGCCCGCATAGCAATGGACCTTGTAAAGGGCTCCAACACATCTCCTATAACACGCCCAACAGCGAGAGGGTCCCTTTCCCTGGCCATGATCGCCAAAAATTCAACCCTCTAGCTACACCGCTGCAAGCAAGCTGAAAGTATTCAAGTACTGTATCTAATTGTTTAGTACTGAACTTCAAGACCGAAAATGCCTATTTATATATTGTTGTCATGTATATGCGGCCTTTAACGTCTGTTCCATATTGAATAGATTCTACTATCTCTTTTAATTCACGATTTTTATAATCGAGTCTTCCGAGATAATTAGTAGCCAGCCAATAAAAATCGAAATACCCTGATCGCGGTCAGTTACCATGTCTTGGCAAGTCGGTCCCAGCAGCCTATCATGGTACCACCCTTCACGCGTTACTTTAGGTTAAGAAAAAGAAAAGAAAAACGGGACAAATATATTTTTCGCCCCTGAATAGAAAAATGGATAATTATACTTTTGTCTCCTGAATTTTGAGTCTAGTATATTTGCACCCCAAATTTTGAATTTTAAACATTTTATCACAAGTCAAAAAAATGAGTTGACAGAAAATTTGACGGGATGAATTTTAAACATTTCAACACTATATATTTAAGTGCGAAATATATCGAAATTCAAAGTTTAGAATGCAATATCCATACCATAATTAAGACACTCCAATTTTAGAACAGTTTTTTTTCTTCCATCTTAAAAAACATTTTTTTTTTGGGGGGGGGGGGGGAGACAGAATCATCTATCCCAAAACATTTTAATACTTTTGGTGACAGCGGGAATTTTGGCGTCCCAAAAAAAACTAACATATGTTTTACCAAAAACTTGCATGGGTTAGGGCTTCTCAGAAACCATTCACTTGGCCAGCTTCTATACAAGGCCTACTTCATGCCCATGTGATATTAGATGCCAGCTCTCCTGTGTTGATACACATATATATTTCTAGTCCTTTCGGAACAAGCTGGAATCTCTGAAGTTATCTATAGTAGTATTGTATATATCTCTATTTTATATGTGCTCTTTATCTGAAAACTCTGTCGACGTACGTACGTCTCTTTCTTTTCTTGCCATAACTTTATTATATACATGTACCATCCAGTACCACTTCTTTAATTTGCACTCCTTTTTGTTTTTAAGTTTTTGATAAGCAATATAGTTTGAAGCTAATTCTCATGACGTAAAATATATCGCAAATACAGTAACAACACCAAAGGGGCACATTCCCCAGTCTATTTTCGAGAAGGGAATTTCTTTGTCTGACAATTGCACCTTAATTTTCTTCTCTTTGCAAATGTTGAAATTACGTAATATCGAAAGCAAAGGGCCATATTAATTGTCGGCCTATTCGCTTTCATGAAGCTTCACTTTTCCTAGCTAATAGATTCCTTGGATAAAAGACACTGATCTTTTTCGCTACGAGGTGCGCACAATTATAAGCATCTGCCTTCCCAGTGGATCGATCCTCATGTGTTATACCAATGAGAAGATCATCAGGATCAGGGAGCTGCCTCTTAAACCGGGGAAGGTTGCGGAAGAACCTCTCATAAAAATGGAAAGGACTAGCTTTGTGGGTAAGCAGGAAGGCGCAGAACCCACTATCTATCTCACAACAAAGCAAAAGCACCTACCTTCCCATCTCCACATATCTAGCCGCCGTAAGACTCAAAACTTTCCAAATCAGACGAATGAAAATTAAATGCAAATACGGAGAATATATAAATGAACAAAAGACCCTTTGGTGCCCCTGGTGTCACCTTCCCGTAATCATGAATAACCAAGCAATATTAATGATATATGGTTGTACCGTTGTAGTCGGCCAAAGGTGATCATGATCCTCTAATATTTTCCCAAAGATTAACAAGAATATTATCATTTCTGTCCGTAAATTTCATTAATGTTGTACAGTACGTGTAATAGCTCTCCTATTTATAAATTACCTTTTTAATGGTAATAAATTATAAACTTTGCGACATAATTAGTATAATTAATTTAAGGCGTTGTCATTATACTCTTTTGATGTACTTTTGATAATTAATAAAACTTATGTTGTAATTTTAATTAAAGACCTTTATTAGTACTAATCACTTGTTTTTTTGAGTAAGTTTTAAATTTTGAAGCCCTACATTTTTATGTCCACGTCCTAATTCCATTATTAATTCCATTTTTTTTATTTTATTCATTTAGTAGGGGTTATTTTGAGTTTGTGATCAGTGGGTTATAATAGCTTAGCTAAGTTGATCATGAAAGAAAAATAAAAGAGGGGGAATATTGGACCTAGAGTTGACCGCCATTTGACTTGGATTTAGGGCTGAAAGTGTTAACTTGTGGGCTTTAAGATTGGGTGATATTTGGCCTAATGGCCATTAGGGCAGTGAGCTTGAAAGTGACTTAGATGGACCTACAATTGGGATAGAAAAATCAAGCCCTATGAGTTGGGGTGACGGGCAATGTAGGAGGAAAATCTTAATTGATTGAAGCAAAATCATCATTTTTATTTGATTTGGGAGCATGACACTTGGCACCATATGATATTTCGAACCCAAATCAGCCATTATCCAACCTAGCCTCTAAGAGAGAACATAAGTTAAAATGATTAAGTCTAACACAGCCTAGGTTTAACCCTAGCATGTAACTAAGGTTAATGGGCCTATATAAGTTATAGAAGGGCTGGACCTTTCATTTTCTCCAGCCCATATTTGGGCAATTATAGAGGTAGAGAAAGAGACCATGGGAGAATCGGCTTGAAGGAAAAGAAGAGCAAAAACAAGAGGGGAAGGGAAGCTTGGAGAAAAGGGAGAACTCCGTTGGTAATGAGATTCATTTCTCCCTTTGGTCCATTAATTTTCTCTGACTTCTCTTGTGAAAAACCTTGGCATGTGTTTCTGTCAAGGGTTAGATATTTAAAAGGAATCGGGTTTGTATGTTTCATTGGTCATGAAAAATTTGTATTTGTAATTGAAATCTTGGGTGTGAATGTAAGTTAGTTCGTTTCGTGGTTGGAGATGAAATTTGAGGCTTTTCCTTGAAAGTTTGTGACGGTTAAAGTAGAATAACAGAGATGCATGTGCTCTGTTTTAAGTGGAAAAATTGATAGAAATAGTTACTTTTTTCTGATGCTAATTATGGACTTAAAAAGTGTAGAAAGTATAATGGATAAAATGTTAGGTACGTTCGTTTGTAAAAGTATTATATAATACAAATTTATTTAATACAATTTGTAAAATGAACATCCAAAATTTCAAAAATTCATACACAGACACCAATATTTTTTACACAATCTCCAACAACTTTTCATACAAACTTCAATACATTTTTTTTAAAAAAAACATAACAAATCTTCTCTTTATACTTTTCACCTAGCTTCAATACTTTTTTATTAAACAATTACATCAAATCATCTATCTCTGTACCTTTTTCACAAACTATAACAAAAATTAAATATCTTTAAAACTTTTCACCAACCTTTACACAAAAATTTATAAAACTCCAATCTACATAAGTATTCAGAATTCTATCAAAATCCTAAAAATTTTACAATTTTTTATAAAACTGACATCCCCTTAGATTTATAGTTGGGTAGTGGCTCAGGTACACCAGACGGGTAGCGAAGAGTGAGTCTAGGTGACAACCCAAGAGAGGGGGGTGAATTAAGTTTTAATAAAAATTAAAACTTTTTCGTTAATAAGTCAAGATAAATAATCAAAAGAGAACAGTGCACCACAAACACAGATATAATTCAAATAAAGGAGAGCAAGGGTTAGAGAGATGACACAGATATTTTTAGGTGATTCAGCCGACACTTGTCTACGTCCACCCCCAAGACTATTGACTTCCTTGGGCTTTCTCCACTATTCTCCAATAGCAAACACATCTTAGCTTCACAGGTGCTAAGTAACCGTTATAAAACATTTTTCGAGCTCACGCTTCAACTCTCTTCACAAAATCTCAACAACCCAAGGGATTTCTTTCGTAGACATAGACTAGAGACCGGAGGAGGCTAAAATTGAGATTAGAGGCGATATAAAGGCTAAAGAAAGGGATTACATTAAGGTAGCTAGTAAACATGCGGAGATAGAAATGACTATGCAAGAGCAATAAGAGCGGTTAGAGGAGCAGGAGCGAAAGCGCCTTGTGGAGCAAGAAGTAAGGCTAAAGGAAATGCAAAAGGAGGTTGTACATCAGCTGATAGAACAAATACGATAACTCACTGCAAAATTCAAGCCCTGACAGAGAGTTGTTTAAGTTGTGTATTTGAAACATTATTTCGATCATGTATCTTATTTATTGTTACGAAGACTAATTAAATATTTGTAGATAATTTCTAATTCTGTATCATATAGTTAATGAAATGCTTGATGTTTCAACTTATTTAAATGTGTAAGCAATTTTTTAATGTGTAACTAAATAAAATTTGTAAATATTACTCAATATAATAAGGAATAAATACACTTTACACACTTTAATTTTGGAGGTCTTGACACTTTGCACCCGATCTATTATTTTTGTCATATTGCACCCACCAACTATTGATTTCAGACACTTTGCACCATCCGTTAAAAATTTTCGTCAATTTGGACAAAAATTTAATTACATTTTTTGCCCTTATAACACGATCACGGAAAAAAAAAAATGGATAAAATTATCATTTCACAAGTCAAAAAATCATTTTTCATCCAAATTAATTAAAAATTTTAAGAGATGGTACAAACTGTCTAAAATCAATAGTCGGTGGGTGTAATATGATAAAAATAATATAATTGAAGTGATGTGTAGAGTGTATTTAACCTATATAATAAAATTCCGCCGTGGATACCGTATGCACTCTCATATACCGTTCGCACAGCATACCGTCCGCACACATGAACACGGGCTTTACTCTTTTCCAAACTATTCGATGTAGGAGTTACAGACGGATTGGATGACAAAATCGAGGGTTTCGGTGACAAAATATTTTCACCTCATCAGAAAATTCTCGTAGTGCGAGATGTTTCGTGGCTAAAGACCAACAAGGGTGCATTTAATATATGTATCCTTAATATAATACTCAGTACTTCTAGGCCGTCGTTTTCGAAATTATGTTTGAGCTTTCACTGCTTTCTTTCTTCTCCCGATGAGCCAATTATTAAGTAAAAAGAACGGATCGATACCATAAAATTTGTGCATTTTGTTTATACAAGATCACACACCATGCATATACTTGTATAGACATTTCATAATGCCTGCATTCACAATTACAGTGTTCAGTGGACTCACTCTGCTCACCGACATGCATGTGGTCTTCTTCAAGACTTCAACCATCTTTCACAACTCACATACTAAGTACATAGTTTCTTCTTAGGGATAAAAACGAAAATTAGATACTAATTACTGCAAGCTCAACTACCACACCCATGCCTTAGAAATATCCAAGTTCTTCAGGCCAAGAACTTGTGGAAGAGGCTTTTGAATTTTTCCATTTCCTTATTAGGGAGAGCCACTAAAACATTGACCCCACTATTGCTTTCACCACCTTCATGGATATCAGGAAAAAGCAAAATGATGTCCTTCTTGTAATACACAATTGGACAACTATACCTTGGCTTCCCCCACGGATACTCCACCTCAGTAAACCCTAATTTCCACCATGATGAAACCAAGAATTCCCCATGTGGAAACCCTTTGTACAACTCACCCCAGTCTATCACAGACCTTGCGTACTCATTCGTCATCCTTTTTGCTCCCTCAGAAACCATCTCCACCAGCCTTGCAAATGGTCCCTCATTCAGTTCCTTGCATGAAGCTGTTGCATATGCAGTGAGCACCGCGTTTCCCGAGTAAGATGATGGCAATGGTGGGTTAAGTCTTGGCCTTATATCAACAGCATAAAGGATGGTGGACAATCTCTCCATGTTATTTCCAGTGTCACAGGATAATGCCTTGCACCTCCATATATGGGCTGTGATGGCATTAAAGCTAGTGATACGCGTGCTGTTGCCGTTGGCGCCACTGGTGGATTTGGCCTCCTCCTTGAGGTTTGTGATGTCGCTAGAGGTCAGCCGGAAGATGCTAAAGGCAAGATCTTCTTGGGTGAGTTCAAAAACTGCAGCATTTGAGTCCTGGCTTGCACGGAATATCTCGAGCTTGACCAGCTCGGGGTGGGAGAATCTCACAAGTGGAGGGGAACGAGCGGCCAGGAGTTGGCGATCATTGCATGGACTGACAGCGAGGGGTTTATCGGCAGCTAGGGCAGCCAGGTTGTCCAAAAAGTGTTTGAAGCTTAGGCCATCAAATGTCGCATGGTTGGTTGAAAAACCCATTGCAAAGCCCCCGCACTTGAATGATGTAAACTGTAAGGAATGAAATAGAGTTAAGAAGAAAATTCACCTTTTATTTATCATTCGAAAGCCCTGATCAGAAAGCTTAATTATGCCGGTTTTACGGATTCACAGCAAACTGCAAACTAACTAATAGTCCGCTCCTTCAAATTTTTATTTATTTTGTTTCTGCTTTTTCTTGTACTTAATTGTACTTTGCCATAAACGTAGTGGTCTCCTGCAACTGTTGATCGATCTATACATATTTCTCTTTGTCCAGCAAGCTCACTATTTCTTAAGTTTATGAATTATACGACAAAATCCAATATGAAACTCAAGCTAATCTATAAAAGAAGAAAAAAATGTTGTATATCTTTCGAACCATACTATATTATATGCTCCTGATCCTAACACAGTATATATTGAATGTAAATCCTCGAATACATATATTTCTCAAATGCAATGCTTGCTTTATTATCCAATATTATAGATCTCATGTCTAATTGATCATGAATATACAACAAAGATCCCAATTCTTCCTCCGGTCTTAATTATTTTTCCCGTGGATGCATATGAAAAACAGACTCTAATGATGTTCTAGAATAGCGTGTACCTTATAATTTTTTAAGCAACATCAATGAACTAATATGTTCACAAAAATTTATCTAATAATGGAAAATCTATATGAGTAGTTCTAACATTTGATACGATGACCACTATAGGAACAAAGAAAAGATTTGAGTTACTCCATCAATCTGTAGGCCCGTAGTTATTGATGAAAACAGAGATAAAAACATTTAGGAGTCATGAAAAAAGTAATGCTTGATCATTAACAAATATATTGTGCTAAAGGAAAAAAGAGTGTATCACCATTGTATGCAGACCTAACATTGAGGTCAGCAATAACTATTTATAAACTAGCGTCGACATAATCCACACAATGTGCATGCAGTACTTGGAAAGTCATGAAGCAGTTGTGACAAAAGAGAAAAGGGCATTTATTAAGAAACTTATAGTCGCTTACGTGGATGGAACAACCCCTGAAAATGACTTGTGCTGCTCACTCAGGGGTGGCTGAAGGGGTAGGTAGGTGAGACAATCGCCTAAGTCTCCCTAATTAGGAAGGCCCACTATTTTCAAGGTCCTATATTATAGTAAAATTATTATTTTTATTTATAAAAGTCCTATATTATAGCAAAATTAAAATTAAGATTAAGAAAAAAACCTAAATTTTTTTTAGATAAAACTTAATGAAAGGACTACAAAATAGTAGTATTTAAAAATTAGTTTATAAAATTAAAATTGAAAATAAAAAACACATCATTGAAACTAGCACTATCACAGTAAATTTTCAAAATAAGCATTATTCACAATAAATTCTTGGCTCCTAAAACTTAGAACTACAACTGTCTACCACATCTACTTTATTGCTAATTAAGGTCTCAAATCTAACTAATTGTTTTAACAGTACATTGGCACACCAATGTCTAATTAGATTATTATAAAATAATAGCATCATTCAAAATTGATTATTTTTATTGTATTATAGATCGAGCAATATCTTCCTTGCACTATAGATTTTAATTATTTTCAAAGCATGATGACATATCCTGTTTTTTTTTTGGTCTTGAAAGATTAAGATCTTATGATGATTGCGCTTTAGAAAAAAAAATCTCGATCTTGAAAATTTTCTTAAGCATGACTGATATTGATGGTTTGAATGTATTTTCAGAATTAAAAGTTTTAAAAGAAGTTACAAAAACGGAAATTATTGTTTCACTTGAAATACTTAATCAAATAAAAAAACTATATTATTTTTCAAATTATTTTATTGCGTATAAAATACTATTTATCATACCTATTACAGTTGCTTATGCAGAAATAAATTTTTCAAAACTACATATTATAAAAAAAATTATTTACGAACAATTATGTCTCAAGATAAATTAAATTGTGTAGCAAATATATCTATATTTATTGGGTCAACTTTAATACAAAATTTTAATCAGTAATTTTGCATCTAAAAAGGCAAGAAATTTAATTTTTAATTTTTAATTAAAATTAAAAATTAAAATGCTTGCCTAATGTCTCCAAAAATGTTGAGCCCCCTCATCTATGAAGAGTCGACAAGGGTACTGACAGAGAGAGATAGCTCTCATTTGAAAGATGAAAATTAAAAAGGCATTGAATCTACAAATAATATACCTGCAAAATGCAGAGTAGTCGATCATCTGGTTCCAAGATATCCAATGACATGCAAACCAGTTGTGAAAAAGCCTGGTTTGGATAAACCAAGTCTCCCATCTCGTCCAGTGTATACTCACTAGAAGCCACCACATAGCCGGCCCCGGCTGCATTGCAATCAATTTCAAGCCGACACGTTTTAGGATTTAACTTTAATCTTCCAGCAAGGAAATGGTAGGGGACTAGTGCCTTTTCTAACGAGTGCTTGAGCTTCTCAGCTACAAGATTAGGAGGGAAATCTTTGTGGGACGGAAAGAAATGTACGGTTTCAACAGTGAAATTGAGAACTTGATCTATGTTAGATAAGAACATAGATTTTCTCTCAGTTTCCTGAGAGGGAAAAACTAGGCAGGAACTATGCACAGTGACCTTGAGGTCTTGAAGGAGAGAGGGGGGTTCTTCATTGAGGCTTCCCATGGCTTTTTTGGCTTGTGATAGGTGAGATATTTCAACTGGCGTTATATAGTAATGTCAGTGACAAGAATATGCAGAAGCGAAATGTTGCAGTAACATCTCTTAATATAAAAGTACGGTGAAACCATAGGTTCAAATCACGACACGTATGTGGGTAAAATTTGAAACCAGAAAGTGATCACTTTTCCTCATGACTGGGACGTACTAGAACAAGTGCGCTGTTTCTTTTCTTTGGAGACCCTATTTTTGTCCTACACCATAAATAGGCCCACACTGTACCTAGCTAGCGAGTATCATGAATTTGCATGAACCTGCCGGCATATTTCTCGCTGCTCTATAATTTCAGAAGTGGTTGAGTAGGTCTAAGAGACCATGGTCGAAGGGGCATTCAAATGCTACACATTCTGGTTGGAAAGAAATGTGTGGTGCCGTGCTTGCCCGCGCGGTTGCTCGTAATATTGTGTAATACACTGATGGAACAATTTTTTCTTCTTTTCGACTTAATGTCATGCTTAATATATAGTTTATGCAAGAAATGCCATGAAAAATAACTCCTAAGAATGATAGCTCAGTAGTTAGGAGATACATCCTCCTTGGGGCTTGACGTATCAAGTTCGAGTCTCAAAAGTGTGGGATGGATTTTCTTGTTGCTGGACGAATTCTTGACTTATCTGTTCTCTGTGTTGTGTGGTCGGTTCAGTGGGCCGTGATTTGTACTTCAAGGTTGGACCAAACAGATCCGATTTTAAGGGATTTCCATGTTATAAAAAAAATGTCATGAAAAATAAAATGTAATAACTTTAAGTCACTTGATCATATGATTTCGATCATTCACATCTGTTGATCTGTCCAAAGAGAAGCTATATATATATATTGGAAAAGTACGTTTTCCATTTTCTCCCTTTTTGTTTTGCTTCTTCAAGTCCATCTACGTACGTACGTCTAACCTGTTGCATTATATTCTTAATTATGGTCGACTTCTATCTCCCTCGTGAATTAATTAGTACTGTCTGCAGGAAAGTCATGATCAGCTGGCCAATCACGTACTGAAATAGAACTTTTGGCACGCACTGGCATGCGTGGTAGTGCCTGTATAATTGAGTTCACCATCAACTATAATTTCCGCAAGCTGTGTACGTAGTACGATTATCATGAATCTATTGGACAAGATTCTGTAACTAATTAAGACTTGCATATGGAGACCGGTCTAATGCATGCTTAATTGAATATAGGGTAGTCCAGGGTATCATGCAAATATTATATGTAAGTGTTTATGACTCTTACCAAAACTCTTTTTAATGCCAGAGATTGGACCTTAGGGGGGACAATTATACAAAAATAAATGTTGATAAAATCATTAAAAAAAATTGTTGTTAAAAGAACAAAAATTCCTTCCGGCCACCAATATATGCGGCCCGCCATATATGTGGTTAACCTCCTGGGCCCTGGCTCCTATTTGTTTGACAAAAAGTCATTCATTTTGTATATAATATTAATTTGTTTATGAGCATTTCCTACCCGAACATCACCTCATGGATCGCTAGACGATTCTCAGTCTTAGCAGGCCACCAATACAAGTCCATATGTAAAGGATAAGTAGTACTGAAGAAATAGTTTCTCATGATTAACGCGTTGATTATAGTTGAAGAGGACCTTCACATTAATTCAAGCCTTGGTTATTTGGTGAGCTAGAGATTAACTAGAGCTTTAATTGTAAAATCTACTCTTAAAGATGGTTTTCATCTTATAATTCTTCATTAAATTAAGAGATTGTGATCCCTTTAATCACGTTGGTTCATTAATAAAAAAGTTTAGATATGACATATCTCAAATTAAGTCGTTGAAATTCATTTTGGTGTGAGTAGTACACTAAAAAAAAAAGTTAGTTAAAAGAGTGCATATCTTTAGCTTGGATTGAACAAGGTTGAGTAGGGTACCTTAAACTTGTGTAAAGGTCATCGCTTGAGTTTAAGGAGACTTAAGTTTAATACTATAAATCCTATTGTGGAGAAGTTTAAGGGGTAGATATAGACGAGTTTGCCGAATCACCTAAACATCTTGTGTTTGTTCTCTCTAACCTTATTCTCTTTACATTTAACACTTGCATGTACTTTGTGATATATATCCTTACTTTATCTTTCCTTAATTTAGTTATTAAATCAGTTTTTTAATAAAAGCATTTTTGAAGAAATTTTTTTAAAAAATTTTGGAACTCAATTAGCCATAAGATTGCTTTAATCATTAATCTTTTACATGAAATATATGAAATTTATTCATCCAAGATCGCAAGGTGGTGCAAAATAAACCCACAATTTAAGAGTGAAAAGTAAATATTTAATTTGAAGTTTTCATAAACTGATTATTTTATGGGATGGATAATAGTAGGATGGAAGAAGACTTCCTGAGGCACAATAGGGATCCACGTCATCAAGAACATTAAAGCCCTAATTTTTTTTATGTCAGGCTTCGAAATAAGAGTTTCTTAAGTACACGTAGCTTTAAATGACAACTGAATCGCCTCGAACTGGCTACAGTACGCAGTACGCATTTAGTGATCTTAAAAGGTCCACTAGTTTTGATCAGCTTAATTTTGTGATTATGAAACTATATCCAACATCCGGTGTATATGGAAATCACTTCGGAATTTGAAATACTGAGCCACACTTATACGTGATTAATTAGTTCACCAGTATTTGGAGATGGACACTTGCGATTGGTATTGATGATATATGGTTAGCCACCTGAAATGTATTCTATTAACGAAACTAAGCCAATTCACAGAATGACCACTACTCTACACAAAAGATTCCTTAGAAATTAGTATACGACGAAATATACCTTATATTTTAAAATTTTGCCATACCCAAGAAATTAATACTCACTACAAGAAAATTGTTTTTTTTTTCTAGGCAAGAAAATTGCTTTTGAGTGTCAAATTTGTCACCAAAAGCAAAAAAAATTTCGTATCAAAAAGAATTTTCGACCGACGGTTTCACTATAAGCGTGTCATGCAAGATTTTGCGTGACGGTTTGCCAGTTTTATCAGGAAACATTGTTCGAACGATAACTATATCGGTCCGGACGGTTTTCAAATGGGGTGACGATTACACTTACATCATGCATTAGTTGTTTTTGGTCTATTCGGATAACTTGTTCACGCGCTTTGTGGTACATGAGAAAAATCTAATTCGTCACTAAAACTTGTAACGAAAAAATAAGTATCTCAGAATATAACGTCCGAATGCATTTCTAACAGATTCGGACGTGGAACGCAGTCACCTAATAAAACTATATTGATGACATTAAATCACTAATTTAGCGTATCCTGTTCTGCAAAAACAAAAAATCATACCAATTTGAAGGACACGAAGCACATGAACCTTGGAATCGAATTCTTCTACTCCTACATATTAGACTCTAAAAATCTGAAAAAGAGGGACCATGGATTCGATTAATGAGCGTGCAACATAGCTCTAACTGACCCAATGATGGCCGGTTCTTGTGGTGATCAGTACAAGTACAGCCCTACAAAACACAGATACATCATGGCCCATGGCCATGAATAATGCTTCCAGTATCGGTCACAATACCTGCAGGCTGCAGCTACTATTTTCAGCCTTAACGCACAGTGGAACTATCGATGGTTGGACGGGGTGGTCCTTGAGAAGTCCAAGACCACGTTGAAGTACTATCTCTGACTGACACGAGTGATGACCTTCTCTTATACAACTTTCGTACTGTAAAAATTCTTGGAAAAGAATCAAAGATGGTTTAGCGCCGTCGTTGCAGGACAAGCTTGCTGGTTTAGCGCCGTCGTTGCAGGACAAGCTTGTTTCCAGTGGCTCTTAGAGAATATATATAAAAGGAATCAAACTGCATCTTTAAAACGAGCTGCCCACCAATAAATGAAGTGTGATTTCCGCCGAACAATTGGGTTGCGTCCATTAAATCGGGTTGCGTCCATTAAATCGTGGGGACCTGTTCTGATAGAGCACGGTAAGGGTAAGGCTCCCATGCACGATCTATCTTTTTGGTAGATGCAGAGGAAGGTCACATCAAGCATTCAGCACTCCTTCGCTTTAAAGTTTTGTTAATTTTCCACTACTCCTTTCATTTTCATGATTCCCCACCCTTCCAGCAGAGCAGAAGGATATATTAATGGCGTTATATTAAGAGCTCTCAATGATCTATGAAAAAAAAAAGAGCTTTCAATGGCCCCAATGACGATTGATACCTGCGACTGCGAGTCCAGTCTATCCCGTTTCAAAGGCTTTGCAAGATGTTTGGTCATGGCTTGAACCTGGATTTTTGCCCAACCTGGTAGTATAAATCAAAAGTAAGGAGGTGATGCATTTGTGACAGACGATGCTTCTTCATCTTTTTTGGCTCGACTCGAGTCCATTCATTGCTAAGTTTAGTGTTAGTTTACACTGCATGTGCGTATGTTAGGTGTAGCAACCGACATGGTACAGCGTGACATTTTCCTGATGTGACCTAGTTGTACGGAGGGACTGAACTACCATAGTATAATTTTGCTTGAAGTATGAATAAGAGCAGGTGTTTTGATTAAAAAAAAAATGGATCTTCATTCAACCAACACATTAATGAATGAAATTAATTACCCAGATTGAGTTAAAAAAAGATAGATAAGAGAAGTACTAAATCATTTTAAAGTCAAAGTGCACTAACTAACTCGATATGTAGTGTTAATTTTATTCATTAATGTGTTGGCTGAATAAGTAGCGGTTATTAGAACACAATAGGACCTTTCTCTTAGGATTGAATAATTCAAATACTTTCTACTTTAACAACAATTGGCGATGACCCCATTAGTATATTCACATAAATGTCCTTCAACTGGATTTGAACGGGTCAACCGCCAATATATACGGAAAAGGAATCGAGATTACCATTTTTGTGTAGAATCCAAATATCAGACTTCCTCATTTCATTATCTTTGTCTAATAGAATCTCAATTCTACACGCGACAATGGGGGCGACGATGATCTACTATATATCCTCCAGGCAGGAGAGCTGTTAGACCCCTGTGAAAGGTCAAGTGGCGGGTTGATTTATGGAGAATTGATTTGGGTTGGGTTCATGGAAGCAGTGAAATTAGGCCAGAACGTTAGTGAGGTGTTTTTCAGTTGTAGGGCTGTGTCTAGAGTTGTGTACAATTTTGAAGGTGTGGCAAGTAATTTAGTTGTGTGGTATAGCTTGGTTAAAAAGACTCTTATTGTGTCATGAGAAGCGCCGCGGAATAGTGTCTTTAGAAGACTACCCATAGTAAAACCTATACAGAAAGAAAACTGACCAACAATTTGCTACTTGATGGGATATAAATGAAAGCGAAAGGACTAAAAATTCATCTGATTATATCTGTTGTCCCCGACTGAGTGAAATTTAGTGCCTCCAGCCCTTGATAGCACTTCAGGTCCTCGTTTTTCTATTCCCAGAATATCCACTCCAGAGTCTACCAGAAACCATGGTTGGCACTTCAGACCCGTGTCATCGGAGTTCCTAACCAATATAGCTCCGAGGAAGTCATTTTGTTAGGTAGCTAAGCATACTTTGGATAACACATTGAAAGACGAGTACAACATGCTACTTGATCAGTTTAGTGCATAACATTACCAATTATTACCTCATGGGTATATGAAGAACCAATAACACATTAGTATAATACCATCCATAAACAATTTGATGATAGGCAAGCTCATCTTAAGTTATAAATATTAGAATTTAGTAGCATTTGGGAAAGTCCTTGTTTATTATGCTAGCCATTAATGGAAGGCGGATCTTGTGTGTCTCCAGGAGACAAAAGTGTCTTTTGTTTCGAGGGCCTTGGTGAGATGGTTGTGGAGTGGACCTCATGTTAGGTGATGTAGCCTGGAAGTCGTTGGTGCTTCGGGAGGTATCTTGATTCTCGAGTTTTAGAGATGATGGAGTCGTGTGTTGGTTCTCACTCTGTTTCGGTGATGTTTAAGAATGTCGAGGATGGATTTTTATGGGTTTTTTCTGGTATCTATGGTTCGAATGATGATAGTTGTAGGAGGATTTTATGGGATGAGCTGGCGGGAATTTCGTCGTTGTGGAGTTTTTCTTGGTGCATAGGTGGAGATTTTAATGTCACTCGTTTTCCTGGTGAACGATCGGGGATTGGGGGTAATAGGAGTGCTATGATCGATTTTTCGGAATCCATTTATTAGTGTGATTTGATGGATCTTGTGTTAGTGGGTGGGTTGTATACGTGGTCTAATGGTAGAGCCTCTCAGTTGTGGTCTAGGATTAATCGTTTTCTGGTTAGTTCTTGTTGGGAGTCGGTGTATTCGGAACTTATCCAGCAGAGGTTACCTCGTTTGCATTTGGATCATTTCCCAATCCTGTTGGAGGGGGTGGTAGATTGGGGGGCTCCATGAAACCTTTTCGCTTTGAGAATATGTGGTTTAAAGTGGATGGTTTTGTGGAGATGGTCAGGGAGTGGTGGCAGGGCTATGTTTTTAGAGATTCTCCTAGTTTTGTGCTTAATATGAAGTTAAAAGCTTTGAAGAATGATCTTAAGTTGTGGAATAGAGATGTCTTTGGGGATCTTAATTTTCGCAAAGCTTCGTTATTACAGGAGCTCTCTTATATTGATGGTTTGGATGAGAGTGATAATATGAATGAGGGTAAGGAGAGGAAGTTGTTTGTTTCTAGGGAGCTTGATCGGTTGATTGAATTGGAGGAAGTGAGTTGGAGACAGAAATTGAGGGCTCTTTGGCTCAAGGAAAGGGATCGTTGTACTAAGTTCTTCCATCGCGCTACTAACTCTAACAGGAGGAATAATTCGATATCGAGTTTGGAACTAGAGGGAGAAGTTGTGGAGGACCCGTCTGTGATTACAGGAGCGATCATTGATTATTATTATTCTTTGTATAAGGAGTCGTTTGGTTGGCGGCCTTTTTTGGATGAGTTTGAGTTCGATCGCATTTTGGGGGAGGATGCTGAGTTCATTGAGAGGCCTTTTGAGGATGAGGTGGCGAGTGTGGTGAACAACATTAATGGGGTAAGGTGATGGGCTCTAATGGTTTTTCTCTTGCCTTCTTTCAAACTTATTGGGATGTGGTGAAGCGGGATGTGTTGTTGATGTTTAATGAATTCGCTAGAGAGGGGAAGTTTGTCAGGAGCTTGAATACTTCTTTTATCGTCCTTATTCCTAAGAAACCGGGTGCGGATGATCTTAAGACTTTTAAGCCCATTAGTCTTGTGGGAGGTGTGTACAAGATTTTAGTTAAGGTTTTAGCCAATAGGTTGAAGTCAGTGCTTGACAAGATTATCTCTCCTTCCCAAAATGCTTTTATGAAGGGTTGACAAATTCTGGATTCTGTGCTTGTGGCTAATGAATGTATTAGCTCGAGGATGAGGACGGGTGAATCGGGTATGCTTTGCAAGTTGGATGTGCAAAGACTTATGATCATGTGAATTGGAATTTCCTTTTGTACCTTCTCAGGAGATGTGGTTTTGGGGAGAGATGGTGTCGTTGGATATTCTTTTGCATCTCGACAGTTAAGTTTTCGGTGATTGTTAACGGGTCTTCTGAAGGTTTTTTTAGTAGCTCTCGTGGTTTGCGTCAAGTGGATCATCTTTCCCCTCTTTTATTTGTCATCGTGATGGAAACTTTTAATCGCATGATGGAGAAGATGGTGTTGCATGGAAGGTTACAAGGTTTTAAGGTTGGAGGGGGGGTCGGGTATGGGGGTTTCTATTTCGCACCTTCTTTTTGCGAATGATACTTTAGTGATGTGTGGGGCTGATATGGATCAATTTCGGAATCTTAGATGTCTTCTTTTATGTTTTGAGGTCATCCCTATTGGTAGGGTTGTGAATGTGCGAGAGTTGGCTTGTCTTTTAGGGTGCAGTATCTCTTCCTTGCCTATTAAGTACCTTGGTCTCCCATTGGGTGCTTCTTTTAAAAGTATTTATATTTGGGATGGGATCATCAAGAGGATGGAACGTCAGTTGGCGGGATGGAAGCGCATGTACCTCTCTAAGGATGAAAGGTTAACTCTTATCATGTCTACTCTTTCGAATTTGCCTACCTATTTCCTTTCTTTGTTCCTTATTCCGGTAGGAGTGGTGAATAGGATGGAGAATATCAGGGGGATTTCCTTTGGGGAAGTGATGGTGGTGTGAAATGGAATAAGGTGTGTTCTCTGTTGCAAGATGGGGGGTTGGGCCTTCGTAATATTTTTGGGCCTTCGTAATATTAGGATGTTTAATATGGCGTTATTAAGTAAATGGTTATGAAGGTTTGCTATGGACAGGGATAGGTTGTGAAGGACGGTCATTGCTGAAAAATATGACTTTGTGATGGGAGGTTGGTGTACGATTTCTGCTCGTGGCTCTTATGGGGTTAGTTTGTAGAGGTACATTAGTAGAGGTTGGGGCACTTTCAGCAAGCATATTCGGTTTAAGGTGGGGAATGGTGTCAGAATTAGCTTCTGGCATGATATTTGGTGTGGAGATAAACCGTTGAGTCTTGTTTTCCCTTTGATTTTCTCCTTATCTCGTTGTAAGGAGGCTATGGCGACGGATTGTTTGGTGGATGATGGTGTTAATGTGGTGTGTAGCGTTCCCCTCTCTAGAGCTGCTAATGATTGGGAGATGGAGGATTTTGCTTATTTCTTTGCTTTGTTGTATGGGGTTGTCAGAAGAGGGGAGGATGATGTGACGGAGTGGATGGGTACTATGGATGAGTGTTTTCTGTGAAGTTAATGTATGGTTTGCTTAGAGGTGGGCCTGGTCTCTCTTTCCCTTGGAGGGGTGTTTGGAGGTCTTTGTGCCCTATGAGAGTTTCCTTCTTTGTGTAGGAGGCTTCTCATGGTAGAAGTTTAACTATTGACAATCTTCGTAGAAGGGGTATGATCATGGTTGATTGGTGTTTCTTATGCCGCTGTGTTGGGGAATCAGTTAATCATGTCTTGTTGCATTGTCCTTATGCGAGTGGGTTGTGGTCTCACGTGCTTTGTATCTTGAATCTTCAATGGATTATGCTAGAAAAAATGGAAGATATGATGTGGTGTTAGAAGAGGAGGCTTAAAAACTCTTTTGCTAAGGCTATTTGGAGAATGACACCCCATTGTATCTGGTGGTGCATTTGGCGAGAGCGTAATAATAGATGTTTTGAGGATTGTTCTTTGTCTTTGGATAGGTTACAAGGTGTTTTCTTGTCTTTACTTTTTTGTTGGGTGAACTCGGTGCTTGGTTGCCCTTTTATAGATTTCTTAGACTTCGTTAGTTTTCTAGCTTGTTTGAACTAGTATTTTCGGTATAATCTTTGTATTGTTTTCACTTTTTCTAATGAGATTGGCTTATTTATAAAAAAAAATAGTCATCCAATACATCTCAGGTCAGGGCAGACCAGGTTGTTTGGCACTTTAAAGTCAAGTTACCCAAATCGATCATGCAAAAGTAACACGTGATCCAACACAAATGCTTTGCTTATTAAAAGGATACAACAAACAATGCATCTTCACTATATTTGCCAACATTATACATTGTGTTGAACGCATGCATTATCATTCTAGCTTAAAAGAATGATATCTGCATCAGTCTGCTTATAAACTTCCAGCATATCGCATTCTATCATTACAAGAAAATATAAGATGGAGATCATAGAATTACCTCAAGTATGCACAAAGCATTGCCTTTCAAGACAAATGACCCAAAGCACTGTCCAAATCTTTGTCTTGCCCCACCAATCATCAATAACCCTCAACCCAAATTCTTGGCATCTTCTGCTTTGCCAACATCTCAAAACCTATACAGATAGAAAATTGCCCAACAATAGAGAGTGCTACCTCATTTTGTCATCTATCTGAACCTTAGCTACAGTTGCCTTTAGTGCAGCTCTTCTTTTGGTTTGAATTTGGCGAACAAATTCAGGAACTAAGACATGGAACTTTGGAGCAAGCTTTTTAGTGGAATATACATTAAGACCAGCCCTTTTCAGGGCTCGGATGAGATGTTTTTCAGCAACTTGCATATGAGTGGAACAGAGGAGAGGAACTGTGGATCTCAGTACAGGCTTACAACAGAGAATAGGCCCAGTCTGTGTACTGCATATACAAAAAACTTCTAAGTTAAATAAAAAAAAATAGCACTATGATGAGAATAGGCCCAGTCTGTGTACTGCATATACAAAAAACTTCTAAGTTAAATAAAAAAAATAGCACTATGATGAGATGGATATGCAACTTAAGGATAAAAAAAATTACCCTGCTTGCATTTTCAAAAATAACATCGTTAGAACACACAATATTTTCACATTCATTATGTAAACTGAGAATATGACATGCACCAAGCAGAACACAAGTTATCAATATAAGTTTACCGTGGAATTATTCATACTGGGTCCTATGATGGATTGCTTCCCACAAAACTAGATATGTTAGAAGCCTAACCTTAGTCAAGGATAAATATCAATCAATCACTACGCATGTATTTTGGGGTTATGCTTAACTAATTTAGTGTTGTCCATCAACTTTCTTACATAAAGAAAGGCACAATGAGTATTTGAAAACTGGGTGGGTAAAGTAAGGAAAGCTGTAGGCTGTTCAAAGATACTGAAGACCTGACCCCAACTGCCCTCAACCCAGGCCACCTAGATTCTCATGGTTCTCTTGAGGAGCACGTCAGTCTTTTTGCCTGAATATGAAAACCCGACCTTATTCAACTCAAAGTACGGTTTTACAGTGTGGGTGAACTCACCCAACCTGAACCACCATAGTTGTAACCAACAAAAAATGGTGAGTCCAAATATTGTGCGAGAGTGTGTCTATGCGTGCGCACATAGTATGTAGATGTATATACTTGCAAAACGCTTTCTAAACTATCCCTAAGCACTGTTCACACTTCTTCTCCCAACATCTCAAAATCGTCTCTTTCTCCCCACTAAAACGTTATTCTGCTCATCGTCCTCTATCGAAGCGCTAGCCCGCATCCTATTATCTAGTAAGCAACCTTTTGCACTAGGTGCTCATGCCTTTTGTGAGGTTGGAAGCTTGTCTGCCATTCCCTTCTTCTCTCATCCCATTGCCACTTTCTTGCTGATCTCATCATGTCATTGCTGTCCTCACCCCCCAAACTCTGTATATTCACTTTCCAAAAAACCTACATGATAAGCAATTAACTACAAATTAACCAAATTTTTCGCCACTCAAACATCTTCCGAAGAGGTTTTTTGATATGCCACCATATAATCTAACATTTTAGGCATATTCACAGAACTCACACAGCCATAGCACCAATGACTTAGAACTCTAGCTGTCTACACCTAACTTATAGAAGCATCAAATCCACTATTCTTAATTGATGCTTCATCGAATTATACATTGTTAGTACCTTCCCTAATGCTGCAGTTCATGTAAAAACGGTTACTGCTCCAACCTTCCAACTAAAATAAAAAGATGCTTGAATTGTGACCTGGTTCCGTGCCCCTCCTGACTTATCCCATTGCATGTTATGCTGCAAGACCTGTTCTGTATAGTGACACACTTTTGGAGAAGCTTAAATGTGTAGTCCACATTGAGTCTGAAATTCAAGCGATACAAAGATCTCGTTATGGAGCATTTCTTATTTCAACTCTTATGATTGCGGTCATTAGGTAGCCACAGGACCTTTTCTCTTGTAGCTTGGCTTATTCCTCTTTTCATAATATTTTTTTGATAACTAATATAAAAGGTTTGATACCTGTAATAATTTTACTATTAGGAGCTACTTCAGCATTCGCTCAAGATATTTGGAGAAGTTTAGTCTATTATACAATATCTCAATTGGGTTTATGATGTTAGCTCAAGGTATTGAGCCTTATAGAGCTGCTTTATTTCAATTGATTACTCGTGCTTATTAAAAAGGCTTGTTGTTTTCATGGCTCCAATGCCATCTCCCCCAAATAGGAATGGCATGGCAGGACACATTAAAATCATTTCAGATTCAAACTAAAATTTAACCATGAATAAGAGAAGATGGTAAGAACAGAAGGAAAACTCATAAATAGCAATGATCAGTCTTACAAGAGTTCCAGTATCAATTTGGCGATGGAGAGCAAAGGGAACAAGAATACCGAGTTCAAGACAATTATTCTAACATCAAGTTCGGTACAATGTCTACATATAACATCCTAAACTAATTCTAGAAGACCAACTGCTATAATGTCTAGCTACTCTGGGAACAGCAAAATACACTCATTAAGTTACCTCATATAATTTGTGTCCTACCGTCAGTAACACTAACAAATACCAATTCAGCCTCTGCAACCAAATGATCTTTGTTCTCAATTCCCTATGTTTAAATTATTTATCCTAACTAGACGTCCCGTTCCAAATTTTAGGCACTTCCCTCATCCTTTTCATTGTAGAAAGAAAAACTGTACAGAAAAGATGCTGAATAAAAATAAGAAAGAAATCCCCAACCAGCACTTCAACAAAAACAGTGGCAACCACTATGTGAAGGAGAGGGATAGAAACCACCAAATATAAAAGTAAAACAGAACACAAGACCCAATCGTTCCAGCAATCCAACCAGTCACCCAATTCAACTATTACAAACCACTAATAACAACGAATTCAAACTTAGCCCTCTAACAAAAAATTACACATATTACTCCACACATGATGCTCTTAATTATATTTTTGGCACTTTCTTAATCCATGAAAGCCCTCATATAACACTTCCCCAAAATTAAAATAAACCAACCAAAACCACCATCAAATTTCAACAAAGCTAAGAACAAATTCAAGATTATTTCCCTCAGTTTTCTCAGGCACACCCACTCCCACAAACACATCCACATCCATACACATACATGAACACAAATACAAATAAATAGGTACATAAATACAAATACATATGAAGGAATCACCTCTTGATGCAATAGCTGCAGCCCTTATAGAGCTTCTGTTTTGAATCTGAGAGAATGTGCGCGTGGCAGTACCTCGTCAACGCCATCGCCTTCGCCTTACACCCCGTCACTTCACACCTCCTTATCTCCATCGTTTCCGTCATCCCCTCGTCATTCCCTTTGGCTCCTTCCTTTCTCCTACAGTTCCTACTATTACCGGTCGCGTTCTCCTCCTCTTCGTCCTCGTCCTTGTACGGGCTCTTTCCGTACAGCCAGTAGTACTCCTTGTGTTTAGCTTTCAGCTCGTCCATCAGCGCCCAGTAGTGGGCCTTGTAGCACCGGGCGAGTTGCCTGGCTCGGCGGGATCGGCGTTTCAGGACTTCTTGGCGGGTAAGGAACTCGGCAGTCGAGAGGGGCGCGTCGAGGTCGGAGTCGGCGATTCTCATGGGCGAGGGAGGAGGAGAGGGAGAAGAGGGAGAGGGTCTTGACTCGTCCATGTCTGAGTCGGTCACGGTGTTGGAGTGGGGAGAGCGAAATTAGGGTTTTAATTGGGTTTTTCCAACTTCGAATACGTAAACTGAGAGAGAGAGAGGAGAGGAGAAGTTTCCTTCTCTTAAACAAACGATTATGGCTTTGAGCCTTCTCTGCCTGTTAGGCTGTGGACTCAATTTTTCGTAGTTTCTGAAGAGTAAAACACGTTCTTGTGTGTTGTATTATTGCGATTCCGTGAGGAGGTTCGCTCATTCTAAACAGCAAACTAATTATAATAAGTATTGTTTAATTTTATTATTTAGGGGAATTTATTTTTCTCTTCTCGAAACAAAATGTGTTTTAAAATTAATTAAATACTTCAAAAAGTTAACATGTTCGGTTCTTTAGACGGAACAAAAGACTAAGAGGGTGTTCGGTTGAGTTGTGTTTTGAGAATTTTTAATTAATGTTAACTTTATTGGTATGCGTGTTGTAGTTATTTTTATGTAGTGTTAAAAATGATGTTTGGTTGTAGAATTTTTTGTATTGTGAGGATTCAAAAAAATTCTGAGAATACTGGTTAAACGAACAGACTCTAAAAAATATTATCTACATTTAAAAAAAAATGTTTCTATAAAATCTTAATATATATATATATATATATAACACCATATGAGTTGCTACCCCACGCAGACAGAATCCTTGATCGCTCACTCCCTGCGGTGGAGGACGAGATTCCCCGTTTCGTGCAAGAATATAGCGGTCCCCGTGACGGAGAAAACTCTCCCAGGTGGAGGGAGTTCCCTGACGGTAGCACTATTGGGTGTTTTGAGTCTTGACAAAAAAAAAACTTTTTAGACTATTTTTAGTGGCTGTTTTGGAGTTCAATTTATACACAACTCTTTATATAGGCACTGATAAAATTATAGAGAGCATATGTGATATCTTATAATCTCAAATTTCAACGGTGCGATTGATTAATAATAAAAATATTTTTTTTATAATTGAATTAATATCAATCAATACATTACAACTAAACCCCTAAGAAATTGAGATTTTTACAAATAAGTCTCTTTACATAAACATTAATAGTATATTTTCCTTCTACTATACTATATTCTACATGAGCTAATAAAAATAAAGAAATATCACTTTTAAGGCATTAACTCGTGAAATATCACAATTCTCACCTAAGTTGGACAATAAACCATTTTCCATAACTTATACATATTGGTTTTATATTTGTCAACTATTTTTAGAAAAGTCACACTGGCTAGCCATATGCACAACCCAACTCTTCTAGTATATTTAGCTTTGAAGAAATAACAATTGATATTTTTTTTATCAAGACGGAAAGCTTCATTTCAAGGAAAAACAGAAAATTTAAACACAACATCCAGTCAAATACTAGCAACGAAAAAAATAAAGGCTTAATTAGTCAACTAGTTATTGGGGTATTGTTCAATCTTAAACTGGTCCATAAAGTAAGTTTCATCCTAGATTAGTCTCTGTAAAATTATTTCTATCCTGAGGTGGTCGTTTCGTCAACTTGAGCGATCCAGTAAATGGAACAAATCCAACGTGACTATTAGGACACATGTTAACCAATTGCTAATAAGCATGTGTCCCCCTTTAATTTCTAAATCCCCTAGCATGACATGGATAACTAGTTACCATTAATGCTAATTTTACCTCAAATTCTTTATTTATGACAAGAAAACAATTCTCCCTGACAACTCCCCTTTAAACACTGAGTTGGTCCAACTTGGAATAGGAATTTGAGGTACAATTAAAATGAATGGGGACCTGTTATATGTAGCATGAGAGGTAATTTAGCAATTAGTGGGGACATGTAGTTATTGACAAACGGTTAACACGTGTCACATTTGATTTTTTTCATTTATTGGGTCACTCGAGTTGAAGAAATAACCATCTTAGGACAAGAAGAATTGCATAGGGATCCATATAGTGAAACTTACCTTATGGACCCGTTTAGGATTAAGTCATACCCTAATAACTAATGGACTAATTAAGCTAAAAGCAAATAAACTATTGCAACTATGGGGGGTCAGACCTTCCATAAACCCACACTACAAAAAAAAAACAAGTATTTGGTGGCGGTCGAAAAAAAGCTACTAAATGGTGTCTATAGCGGCGTTTGTGGACAAACGCCGCTACAAACGACCTATAGCGGCGATTTTTTTTATGACCACCGCTAAAGACTCACTTTAGCAGCGTTTTTTTAAAATGCTGCTACAGGTGTATCTATAGCAACGTTTGTTGACACAAACGCTGCTATAGGTATAAGTAATAAAAATATTTTTTATTTATTAATTCTAAGATATTTAATGTAAATAATTACTTTATATATTATTATATTCCTTTTAATATATTATTTTTATTTTGTCATGCATTTGAAAATTTTTATTTTAAAGGACATACTTAATAAAATATGAAATTAAAGGGAGTGTTGTGAAAATTGAAATTGTTATATGACATATTTTAAATTATAATACATGGTTGTTATGGTAAATGCATATTTATTGACTAAATCTAAGTAGTTTAGAAAACATATATTATCATACTTATAATGAGCATATATATTTTGATTAATTAGTAATATAATACTATTTAATTAGGACATATTATTTAATTTAAAACAAAAAGATATTGTGAGATTAACTTATGCAATTAAAGTACATAACTTAATATATGGTCTTAGAGGCTATGATTTAGTCATTTGGTATATAGGTACATACATATAAAGTACTTAGGTTAATCAACACATATAACAAATCATGCAATGTTATATAGAAAACATTATACTTTTAAATTATAAGTATTATATATTATTACTACCAACCTATTTTAATTAAGATTATTACACTAGTTATAAAAAGGAGTGTAAAATAATATGCTATGTATTTAATACTAAGTACTAAGATTTTTAAATGCTGTTACAAATTACAAATTACTATTATTATTAAGCTATTTTCGGTACTAAGTTACTCTGACTGTACTGGAATATACAGTGTTATAATTACAAGCAAAGTGGTAATTAATATATAATTACAAAATAAATTTTATATCCAACGATGGGATTATTGGGGCATAAAAAACAGTAAACAAGTTTTCCTGGAAAATTGTATTTAGGTCAAAACCCCCTCCTTTTCCAACCAAATTTTCCTTTTCGCTCTCCGCCATCTTTTAGGTCAAAACCCTCTCTTTTTTCCAATTCTTTTAGCGCCAAAGGAAATGCCTTTGTTGACAGCCATATGGGTTCGAATATAGGAGGAGATTTGAACCAGTTGGTGGCTGAAACGCCACAATCCCAAATGGGGAAGAAGGGGGTTGTGGGCACTCGTCTTTCTATGGAGGAGGAGCCACATGGTGCGGCTGTTCTTTCTTCACGAGGCAGAGAGTGGATTCGTGGAGAACCTTTTTATAGAGAACGATGAGCAGAACAATGGAAGTGGTAATATTTTTTATAACAGATTCACTTTAGCAGGTCCAGTAATTTGGCAAGGGAACTTGAATCGGACCCCAAAAGGTTGGGTGATGCCTACCGACGCAAAGCCACTGAAGATCGGAGTTCCAGGTAGAACAACATTTGACAAGTTTGTGAAAGTTGAGTATAGGGCTGAACTGAATGAGAATAGATATGATGGTTTCTGCATTCAGATTTTCTATAAGGTGCTAGAACTTTCGGATTATGATTTGCCTTATGAATTAGACCCAAATAATGGCACGTATACCGATCTGGTTATCTATGGCTTTTACCATTAAAAACGACAAATCCCTATATAAAATCATTTGGTTTGTTTTGATTTTTGTTTCTAAATCCTGAAACTCCTTGGTTTTGAATCTTTATCTAGAACTCACACAGCTTGTATCATGTCCTTTTTCCATTTTTGTTTTCCTCTTTTACTTGGTTAGAATTTTTTGTTCTGATTAAGATTTTATGCTTATCATGTATCCAATGAAAGACTTATGATGTTGTCTCTGTTCTTTGCCCATAGTAAGTATCAATTTTAGTACAGAGTCGATACCATTTTGTAACAAACCCACATAAGCTTGGAGATTCACACCTTGGAAAACCGGCTTACAAAGTGGAGGTGCCTCCAAGCTTATATTAAGGCATTACTTTTATTCCCCAACCAATGTGAGACTGTTGCATACCACCACCCTTTAATACCAACACCCACGTTGGTCGAGCACCATGGGGCTTCTATTCACCGGACTGGGGTCGTGCCCGTTCCACTGGATCCATGGCCGTGTCTTCTATTCCTCGGACTAGGGTCGTGCCCGTACCACCGGATCCATGGCCGGCCACTCCGTAGGTGTGGTGGCGGGATAGAACAAGAGCCCACAACCGGCTCTGATACTATTTGTAACAAATCCACTTAAGCTTGAAGATTCACACCTTGAAAAACCGGCTTACCAAATGGAGGTGCCTCCAAGCTTATATTAAGGCATTACTTTATTCTCAACCAATGTGGGACTGTTGCACATTCTATTTTGCTATGTTGAACTATGTCTGACTAATATAATTAACCCGCATGCATTCCCTTAGGGTTGTTCAGTGCCACCGGAAAATTCTGGTGGAACCGGAACCGGGTTGCCGGTATCCTGCTTCACCTGTGCCGGTTTAAGGTTTTGCTAAAAACTCGAAGTCATTCTTGATTCCCGGGTTACCCTGCATCGAGTACCCGGGAAACCGGTTTTTTTTAATAACAAAACGAATTGTTTAACCCCCCTCCCTTATTTGGCTTTTTTTTCCACCGGGACCCACCCCCAGGCCCCCGCAAAGTCCTCATTTCCCCTCTGGCCCTCTTGCCTTTGCACCCATTTCACCTGTGCCTCTCTCTCTCTTTCTCTCCCTCCCCTCCCTCTCCTGCCGACCACCACGCCTGCAGATGCCAGGTAATTTTATTTCTGCGACCCTATTGTTGCGATTCTTTTGTTAGGTAATTTTATTTCTGCAGATTTGGAGGATTGGACTTTGTGATTAGTAACTAAACTCTTCACCAAACCTTAATGAACTTTATTACACTACTGACTTGACCATCCTGCAATCCCCTTCCCCACTCTACAAAAGAATATTCAAGTAAACTAACAAATGTGTGGTGCTAGAGAGATAACTGGAATATGTTAGGTATCCATTAAAGCAACCGCACCTTATTAGATTCACTGCTTCTTCTACAATACACATATAATGGATTTTTGTTTGTGGGTTTTCAATATAGCCAATTGCAAATGGTTAAAAATCTGTTTCACCTGCTACCAAAAAAGGCTAATGACATCTTCTTTTGCCTCTCAGGTCTTCCAGAATGGCTCGCCTATGGCCAGTAGAAAATATACTTTGTTCAATCACCAATCAATCACCAAGAATGTCGCCTTCTTAATCGATAATTTCCATGATAACGTAAAAAATTAGCTAAATGGATAAACAAGTAGAAAGCTGACAATGCCATGTTCTTTTCCACATTGAATCAAACACCTAATGTGACATATTACATCTCAATCCGTGATGCTGCATAAATCTTCTAACGTGGATATCTTAGAGATAAACACGAAGAACAAGACTAGCAGATTCATCATTCATTCACAGGATCGAAAAGAAAAGGCAATAGAGGCCCAAAAAAGTCATTGGAATTTGGAAACGCTAGAAATCTAACAGAACACAAAATTGAGAGACGAGAGACCTGACGAAAATCTCAGATCATGTCAGAGCACCAGATAAGATGAATACCAGAGCTTGGATAAGCTTGCCGTTCTTGCCAGTTGCCACGCTCTCTGGTGACCACGACTTTTAGTCTTTCAGTTTCGGACACGGATTCGAAGAAGCAGTTGAAGTAGTAACCGGAGAAGGAGAATAAGTAGCTTGGATTCTGAATGAAGAAAGAAAGATTCGCCGTTGAAGTTGCAGACACGATTTGAGAGCAATTAAAAGCAAATGCACGGTGGAAAAAGAAGATTTAAAGCGAAAATGGAGATAGGAGAGAACAGGGTGCCACGGGATGCAAAAGAGAAAGAGGGAAAATGGAAATCCGTATTGCCAACCAAATTGAATGGTGTGGCCGGGTAAGTGGGTAACGTATGGGCTGTGCAAGTTGTGGGTTTGGGCTTTTTGGGGCTTTTGGGCTCAAGAATTAAAATTATGAACAGAAGGTATTTGGATTAGGAAACTTTTTTTGGCTTGGGTTTTGGGCTCAATCATGGTGGATCTAAGCCAACTTATTTATAAAAAAATATATATGTGAATTTTTTTTTGAGCGGAGCCAACCATGGCTTGATTCTGCCTATGCATCTATTGACAAGTTGTCTCCCATTACTTTTGATACTCTGCAAGCTTACAATTACTTTTCAAAAGTAATAGCTTTGTGGGAAACTACATTTTACCCCTCATTTTTTATTTTTGTGACATTGAGTTCTTCAAGTTTTGATTTTTAGCCGATTTGCACCATCAATTGAAATTAGTCGTCAAAATAGATGAAAAATTGGACAGATTGTGTAAATCAACGAAAATCAAAATTTTATTGACTCAATGTCACACAAATAAAAGATAGGATACAAAGTGTCAATACACTCAAAGTTTAGAAGTTCAAAGTGTATTTTCCCTAGCTTTTTTTTTATGGAACATGAAAGCGAAGTTAGCAAGCTTGGAGAAGTAAGAAAGCAACCAAATTGGTTTGAGACAAAAGGATTATGAGTTGGAAAACTTGGTGTGATGAGGGCATATACAGTGGCAGAGGAAAATAAACCCAGTCAACAACGTGGACACATGACTTATTATTAGTGAGATGATGTGGAGTCATTTAAGACGTCAACAAATTTTTAACGGCTTTAGACTGAAGTTCGATGAAGGGACATGAATGATAATCACATAAAACCACAAGGACGGCGGGACAACAAAACATATTCTAAGGACATTTCCATAAAAAAAAATTAAATCATAGAACCTAAAAGAAATATAAAAATATATATATTTTAAAAGAAGAAAGAAAGTAGCGTGATCGTCTGTGAACCGCTTAAATTTCGACTCATCCACTCAAAACACACGTCATCCCAAACAACCACTTATAAAGAATGTTGAAACATAACTGCGTCAAAGGCTCAAACGATCAACCCACCAGAAAAAAGCAGTGGCCTCAAAACAAAATGCTAAGCAGAACAACAGCCACAGCCACAGCCTCAGCCTCTCTTTCGGTCTCTGCTCTTTCCTCTAGAAACCCATCTCTGTTGCTGTGCCATTTGAGCCTCAAAACTTCCAGATTCTTTGGCCTCAAGAAGCTCTCTTATATTTCTTCAAACCCTTTATCCAACTTATCTAGCATTAGATGGAACAGCAATAAAAACAACAGCGACAACACGAACAAGAGCAACAAGTGTGATAGCTCAAGAATGGAGGGTTTCACCACCCGGGCATCGGCACAGCCCCTCAAGAACGCCGAGGAGCTCATTGACTCCGTCGAAACCTTCATCTTCGACTGCGACGGTGAGGAATTTTGCTGTTTTTCAGTCTTAAATATTTTCTTCTTGTCTCCTACACGCAATTATATTAAAAAGAAAAATAAGTTCTCTAATGCTGTTTAATTGGGTTCCTTGTGTATTGGTTAGTTGGTTTGGTGAGGAATTTTGCTGTTTTTCAGTCTTAAATATTTTCTTCTTGTCTCCTACACGCAATTATATTAAAAAGAAAAATAAGTTCTCTAATGCTGTTTAATTGGGTTCCTTGTGTATTGGTTAGTTGGTTTTTTGTCTGGACGTGAGAATGGTGTATCGTAACCACTTCAATTGTTCGTAGTTGGAAGGATATCCAAGTCAATGAGAACTTTTATTTTTGGCCGTTCTTTTGGTGTGTAATACATGGTGCATCACAAAACTTGAATGGGGGGGGCATATTTTCCCTCTTCAAACAATTGGATTCAATTCCCTAAACAAATTTTGTTCTTTTTCTTGAGGATTTTAACAATGCCCATTGTGTTTTATATGGTTTATGACCTCCAATGGGCCTTAATGTATTCTTAACAGTAGTTTAGATGGTCCTTCTTTTCACGCTACAGAAATTTAATTGTAATGAGGAGTAGAGCAAGTCAGTGTTTAGATTGTCAATTTTGCAATATGTGTAGCCAAAGTGGAAGCGGAAGAGAAGTTTTGTCCCACTTTACTGTTGAACCTTTTCCCCTCACTGAGGTTTTGCATAGTACTTGTCAGATTATAATAAAGTGTTGCAAAACCTGAACTTATTTCTCCCTAGCAACCTCTGATACATGGTCTTACATTCTGATGTTCTGTAAGAATAAAGAGTATCAGCATGCCCAATTGTCAAGTGAAGGGATGAAAGATTGAGGCTTGAGGAAGGTTACCATGATGCATGTGAAATACATGTTCGATGCCAAGCTCACCATGTGTACCAATCTCTCACTTTTGTCTGCTATTTCTTGATGTGAGGCTTGACCTTTAAAGATGAACTTCAACGTCAAGCATTACCATCACGTGTCAATAAATACACTCCAAATTTCAGATAGTCATGTCTCTATCTACGAGTCCTCATGGAAAGCTTTATTGCCCAACCTTAAGGGGATAAACCTCGTGCAAAGATATCAGAGAAGATTTTTATCTGTTAGTTGGATACAAATTTCTTTTCGTTCTAGCATATTAATTGAAGTTCTAAGATTAAAATAATTTATCATGTATTTGAAGCCTCTCTTTTTATTTTCTTGGGGACCAACGATCACATGTCCAATGATCATCTAATTAAGCTCATATAGTTACTTTGATTCATTTGCAGGAGTTATATGGAAAGGAGATAAACTGATCGATGGAGTACCAGAAACCCTTGACATGCTCCGGTCAAAGGTCTGTATATAAATGTAGTTGTTACCTTGGGCGATTTCATTTAGATATGTAACTTTTTGGTTTCATTTAGTTCTATTTTCCTTTCTAAATAATCGTAACCTGGAATTGTTCAGAGAAAGTTATGAGGCAAGAAGTAGATCATGGTTCCCAGACAGTTATTGACTTCTTTTTCTTCCCCTCAGGGAAAGAGATTGGTTTTTGTTACAAACAACTCGACAAAGTCTAGGAAACAATATGGTAAAAAGTTTGAGACACTTGGTCTGAGGGTCAGTGAGGTTAGTTCATGATTCAGTTCTCCACATTTTTGCTACACACTGTTAATCATACCTGTCTAATGCAACTGAAACTGTTTCAGGAGGAAATTTTTGCATCATCTTTTGCTGCTGCTGCATATTTGAAGTCCATTGATTTCCCAAAAGATAAAAAGGTATATATATATATACTCAAATTTATAGTTGTGAGAAAGAAAAATACCCAATTAGACCATCTGTATGGGGGGCCAAGCTCCATATGTCCAGTTGTGTCCCCTTGTTTTCACAGAAAATATTTTATTTCAATTAGCTGTATACTTTTACATATGGCTCAAGTGCAGTTAAGAGTTTTACAAAAGATTTTCTTATGAGGTTATATTTGTCAAGAGGGTTGCAACAGGAGGTTATATTTCCAGTATGTGTTATAGACTTCAGACAAGTCTCTGTGAGTGTGTATATATATCTCCTATAACCTATATCCCAGCTCATGTATGTTCCATAAATAACCACTATAAAGTAAGAACGTATATCCAACAAAGAAAGACAAGGTTTTGCATGCTTTGGCAGTGTGCTTATGGCCAGCTTATAGCCTCACAAAGAATGCCAATACATCCACTATCTATGTGACTAGCGATTCTGATGATGATAGTTTACTGTTATATGCAATCAGTGTAAGCATTCCTTTTGTATGTGTGCTCGTGGCCACGTTACTACCACCCATGAGATTTGCAATTCTGTAAAGGATACGTAAATGTTCAATGTGATGAGTCTTCCCTCATTATCTTCGTTCCATTTGTACTTTTTCTGGTCATCTTCTAAGGCCTTACACCCCCAAACTTGTACGATAAAATTTAAAACAATTGTACTCTGTTTTCCATTCTCATGAATGCTTACACTGATTTACTTGGATAGTAGTTTTTCATTTTATTAGATCATGGAAAAGTGATATCTCTTTGGTTGTGCTTATCCTTCTGCTCTTCAGAATTTGTATTTGTTCATAATTCCCCCCATGGTCAGCCGTGTTTGGAAACCTTGTTGATGACTTGTCTGGTATGATGGCTATAGGTTAAAGGAAATAGAAGACTAATAACGGTTCATGATTTAGGTGTATGTGATCGGTGAGGATGGCATATTGAAGGAGCTTGAGCTTGCTGGATTTCAATTCCTTGGTGGTCCAGTATGTATGAGATTTTTCTTCTATAATATATTAATATTTCCTTCATGCTCCAAGTTAGTCTTAAATCTGCAACTTTTACCTGATAGTTGGTGTATATTGTTTGACTTTCTTTCAAAATGACTGAGAACTTCATAGAGAACCAATAGATGCAACATCTTTCCCCCTAAGGAGATATCGCATATCATCAAATGGTTCAACGATCAAGTTAGGATATGGGCCATATTACTCTTCTTGCAAATCATAGCTGGTTTGTACATTTCCCTTGCAGAGATAAATGGCTCAACTTATTGGATTAGATTTTGTGGAGTTTTCTTTCTTGAGATGATTGGAAACTCAGAAGTATAGGAATGGTTTTTGAATTTTTTTTTCTTCCCGTGGAAGAATTATCGCAAAGATTATATGATGCCAATATGGAGGACATAGAAAGTGATGCAAATCTCATTGCAAAGGTTACTACACTCTTGTGATTGGAGAAAGAAAGATAAACAATCACTCGTATTAGTCGTCTGAGGCTTCGACTGAAGCAAATTGGAACTTCCGTGGAGGTACGTACTTCGATCATGCTTCGACCAAAATATTTTCAATGGGCAAAGATCCACCGTAATGTCAACCATCATTTCAACCGATGCATTCTAGATGACCAGAAACCAGCTGAGAGTTTGAATGCTGTTCAACCAAGCCTTTCTGGGCTACTGGGAATGATACCAACCTGAACCATCGGTCAAATTTGAACCTTGATTGCTGCCTTAAAACAACGAATTTTTTCAGCACAAAGCTTGGTTTGGTTTAGGCTTTTAATGCAAATAAGTGGTAGCTTTCAGACACATTGAGAATCAGGTTTCATAATTGATGTACTTTGATTCCAGTGCAACCTAAACTCAGAAATTTTTTTGGTTTGGATCGATGTTGTGTACTGCATTTTAGTTTTTCAAGAAGGTGCCTATAACAAGTGGGGTTTCCCTTCTTGTGATGGGATTATGAAGGAGGCTCATCACTTTGTGGTAGCATTCCAAATCACACATGCAAGGCAAGGGAAGAAGATGGTAGATTCGGGGGAAAAGTTTAAGAAACATGTGTGGACTATGTTTTTACCTCAAACTATACATGAATGTTCTAAGAATGTGTGAAATCTGTGCCAACATTCATGTTTCTTGTATGACCACACAACATATGTTTTATCAATTAGCAGCCAGCAACAATCTTGCTGAAACTGAATACTAGTTGGCATATACTATATTGAAGGAATATGACTATAATTTCAGGATACTCTCTATTTATTTAAAGGGGAAAATGCATTTTTCACCCATGAACCCATAGGTTTTACATTTTGAAACTACCACGTTTGAAACATTGCTCCTATAAACTACCAATCTTTTAGACATTGCACTCTCCGGTCCATTTTTCTGTCAAATTAGATAGAAATTAACTTTTTTTTAAAAAGGAAATGACAATTATGCCCCTAAATGTAACCTGCTATCTGACTTTTTAAGGGCATAATCGACATTTCGTATTAAAAAATCGATTTCTGTCCAATTTGACAGAAAATATAGATGGAGGGTGCAATGTGTTAGAGATGAGTAGTTTGTAGATGTAATATCTCAAACGTGGTAGTTTAATGTGCAAAGTGCGAAACAACTGGTAGCTTGTGGGTGAAAAGTGTATTTTCCCCTTATTTAAATATTTTATTTTTCAACGTGCCAATGGGCCTTCCAGTTGGAGAAACAATTAACTCGGAAGCCAAGTGGGAGTGCTTCAGGTGGAAATAACACCAATGGAGAGAAAGTTTTAACCTCCTAATCACATTGCCAAACTTTCCATCAGCAGCCGGAAAACAAACCACAAGATGATCGCCTCCATGGATAGAAGCTGCTGTAAGGGATTTAAGAGTGCGACCTGGAAAGAACTTATTAAGTATGTAATTGATGGTCTGCATGTTGACTTTGGACAAGAGTGAGTGCATGACATTGTCAATAAGACAATTCTCCAAAGGAACATGTAGAAGGAGACCGACGACCACTGGTTATGTCCTCGCAAGGAGGGATGGAGAAAAGTGGTAGCACAAGAATATCTTCCATTTCATGTTCACTAGAGTTGGTAGGCTTTGTTGCTTTGTTATTAGTGCAGATAGCTGCAAAAACGCGGCGACAGAGGAAGTTATTAAGAAGTTGGGTTTGCTTCTGGCTTACAAATTGGAATGGCTTAAGAAAGACGAGATAAAACATTTCTTAAAATTACTTAGCGTCCTCTTCTGTTTGAAATATAAGCATCAAGCGGTATTTGATATGATTAACTAGGGATGCTTGTCACTTTCTTTTGGGCAGATCATCAAATTTGATCTGGATATTACCCATGAAGGTACCAAATCCATGTAGCTTCATATTTGACACTAACAGGATTGTATTTTTTTTCCAAGAAAAGAGGTAGCACCTGAACCTTAAAATGGGGGAAGGTCAAATCTTTTGTCTTGGGCGTATTAGGAGGACGAGATGTCTAGCACTTTGGTCTATGCGTTGGTAGATTAGGAGCAGATGAGTGACTCAAGACCATACAACCTTTCCTTGAGGCATTCTGATATGTGTTTTGGGCCAAAGGCTAAGTTCAAGAAAGTCTTAGTTCTTGAACGGTTACTAGCATTACTCATGTCTAAGAAGGAAGGAGGATGGCGAATGTATGTCAACAGTAAGGTCATTAGAAAGGACATTCTTTGCTACCGGTGTCCCCTTTCGAGATTCGATTATTTGCTAGATCTGTTAAGTGGTGCTACTATTTTTGTAGCAATGATCTCAGGAGTGGGTAGCATTGGATGCAGATTTGCCTGGGAGCTGGGACTGAAAGATGGTATTGATGATGCAAGAAGGGCTTTCTGAGGAGAAGAGCTGATGGTTAAGAGTGACAACATTTTGAACTAGGATGCCACCCATGAGCAGCATCTTGGGGAGGTTAGTTTTGTACTGGGAGAAGCTCTTTGGGTTTTCTTGAGGAATATATTCTCTTGACGGACGGTGTGTGTTATTGGGCTATTTGAATCTCCAAGATGGGGGATTTCAATGTACAAATTAGACATAGTTTCCTAGGACTGGCAAGGCCAAAAAAATGGTCTCATGTACAATGTTTCCATCGACCTGCTGCATTGTTCTGGCGTTCTACCCCACATTTCAGTGTGATCATGACACCTATCACGAATAGGATGAAAGCGGAAAAGTTCACCTGGATAGGGCGGGAGTGGGATAGGATCACCGAGTAAGGCATTGGGAGCTTCTAAGGTAGAAAAGAAACATGCTTGCATTTCTCAAAACCTGTACCATTCTGCAGTCAGAAAGTTCGCAGGTAGTCTAAATTGAACTACAGCACATATGATGTGATGCTTCATGCCACAATACAAGTTTTCCGCTGGCATTGGTAGATGTCTGAGAGTGACTTTCGCTGCAATGTATTGAAGAACTTCCAGGCTTATTACAAGTTCTCTAGACAATGTGTAAATTGTGCAGCATAACTAGAGCAGTGCATATTCATGCTCAAGTTCAGGTCCAAAACCTTAAACGGCGTATAGTAGATGCCTCAATCATCGTGCATCATTCCTTTGCTTTGATTTCTTTCATGACTTGTATGCGATTAACCTTTTTTTGGCATCAGTAGCAGACAGCGTGCATTAAAAAACAAAATCTGATTTTCACATAGAGGATTTTCCTCTTCAAAAACAAATTCAGTTGTGTCCCCTAAAAAACAAAATCTGATTTTCACATAGAGGATTTTCCTCTTCAAAAACAAATTCAGTTGTGTCCCCCAATCTGACCTTTGGTCACAACTTATCAATGAATTGCAACAATAAGGACCCAGTAGGAAGGGACAGGGCATTCAAGTCTGTAAAGAGTTCCTACTTTTGGCCTCTAATGCGCAAAGAAGCCATCAAATTTGTAGAAGGTTGTCATATTTCTCTTTAAGCGATGGTTTTGCCATGAATGTTGCGATATACATGCCCTTGGTTTTACCGACTCAGACAGAGAAATATGGCAGCGTGGACTTTTTAATCGGATTTACCTTATGGTGCACTTTATTCCTTGAATGAATACTGCAGATGCATCAAATATAACATAGTTTTAATTTTGTGAATCCTAAGACCTGCATGTTTGCCACTCTCCATTGTATTGGACAAGCACGCGCTTTGTTAGTCATTTTTATCAGAGTTCATGGAGGTTAGCCAATTCAAAATTGGAGTTTGGCAACC
Organism: Myrica gale; assembly: GCA_963930655.1. NCBI lineage: Eukaryota > Viridiplantae > Streptophyta > Magnoliopsida > Fagales > Myricaceae > Myrica > Myrica gale. The sequence goes on along the minus strand of OZ005610.1, from coordinate 10,125,036 downwards.
TTGTAACCTACAGATAGATGGACAAATTTTTATTGATCTATTACGCAGTTTAGTGTGAGAATTCGAGGATTTCGGATTAGAAGGTCTGGTCAGCCCAGTTGACTTACAATTCTGTCTCCAGTATAGAATTTTGCCCCTTCAAAATTGCAAATGCTTGATTTTCTCTTGTTCTTGATCTTAAACGAGTCCATGGAAAGACAAAAGATCCTATTGAGCAGCTTAAAGAAGTGCACAGAGCTACTCACCATAATCTCCTTGAATCTACCTCCAGGTATAAGTAGGATGTGGACAAGCCTAAAAACAGACCAGATTGGGTTATCGGGACTTGGGATCAATTTTCCGTATGCAATTAAGAAGATGCACCCCAATGCTTATAGGGTGAAACTAGCAAGTTAGATATTCCCGACCAGAATTTAATTTCAAACATCTCATTCCTAAATGCATGGTTAGTTTAGATGAAGATTCATAAATTCCAAGTCAAAATTTCTTGAGGAAAGGCAGTGTGATGTAGTTTGCTTCATGGAAAATTATGTCTTGATAAAAGGATGGCAGAATGAGTTATTGTTGTTGTCCATTGATGGACTTCAATCCATCTCTGGTCGAAGCATTTTGGAGCTCTTGGGGATGAACATAGTTTGATCGTAGTTTCGACCAGGATTGAATTCAAGCATTTTGGATGGAAAGAGACTTCAATTGATCCTTGACCAAAGCATTATGCAACTCTTCGTGATGGATATAGCTTTATCAGAGTTTCAACCCTGCTTCGAACTAAGCACTATGAGTGAGTGATACCGACTGTTGTTCAACCAAAAGCATTTTAGACAAGCAGGGGCGAACCAAGGTTTCAACCATTTTTGATCTGAGACCTTTTGGATGACTGAGAAAGATACCTCGTCAACTCCTGATTGACCAAGAAGTCCAATTCCTGCCTTGAAATAGCGAATTTTTGGCACGAAACTTTCTTCATTTTTGGGTTTTCATGTTACTAAGTGGAAGCTGTCAAGCTTGAAAGGATATTAGGCTTTTAGGGTTTTTCTTTAATGTCGTACTATAAGTAGTTAGGTGTAGCCATCATGGAAATGGTTTAGGGTGTAAAATGAAAGATTCATAGCACACTTCTTCATCTTTTCCATCCTTGGGTATTCTCTTGAATAAACCGAGTGTTGAATCTTTTCTCACGGAGTTCTTACAAATCAATTGGATAGAAGAAGGATTTTACACTGGTACTTGTGTAAGAATTAATGGTTCAAAATCCACATTTCTATTTTCCTGCAAGATCTGAAGTCCCAGACACCTTGGTGCATCAGAAACATGGTAAGAGAATATCTGGAGGGCTTGATCCGAAAGTAGCATTTACTAGTGAGTGATAACACTAAAAAATGTATCCTCTATTAGTGTAGGTCTCTACATCATTGCATGCCAAAGCTGAGTTTGTATATTATTCTAGGTGCACTGTCTTGACAGTCTACACGTGTAATTCTTCACTCCCACAAGTACCTTTTACAGAAGAGAAAAGAAACATTTTAAGAAACATTGTAGAGAATAGAGCATGCACAGAAAAGAGAGAAGGAAGAGATACATTCTTTCCTCCCTCACACATTAATTATATAAAGCAATACATAGTTGACTACGTATATATGGAAAAACTCAATCACTGTAACTACTCCAATCCTTGCCATCACAACACAAATCTTATTCTCCTTTCCTTAACACTCTCCCGCAAGTTGGAGCATATATGTCAAACAAATATACTCTAATCGATTGCGACAAAGAGACTTAGTGAACATATCAGCCAGCTGATCTCCAGATTTTACATATTGGGTGGATATATCTCCAGCCATTATCTTCTCAGACATAGCAAGAAGTGGCCATTCTAAGGATCATACACGTAGAAGAGATTTTTATGTCAAAATGAGATTTTACAGAACAGGTACTCACCTTTTGTATAGAAAGAATAAAAGTAATTTTGTTTCGATACCAGATTTTGAATTATCTTTCCGTTCTCTTTTTTTTCCCTCCTTTGGCCGAGGGAGGGCGATTGGAATTATATAATGCTAGAATAATATTAGAAGTTTATAATAGACGTGTTTACAGTATGACACTTTAATCAAGAGCAGTTTCAAGGATGTCGAGGTTTCTGTGTATTCTAACTTTCTGATGAAGATGAACAATTTCACTATTTATATGTATTTGTCTTGTTTAATTTTTTTTCAGGAAGATGGCGGTAAAAAGATAGAGTTAAAGCCTGGATTCCTGATGGAGCATGATAAGGATGTATACCTCTGTTCTCTTGTGCCTGACAATTGCATTCCTGATTTGAGTTTCTCAATTAATTCATATCAATAAGAAAAATAAAATGTATCTTCAGTCAGATTTATGTTTCATGTATTATTTTTGTTCCCAAAAGTTACTAAAGGTTGCCCTTTGTTATTGTCTTCTTAGGTTGGGGCTGTTGTTGTTGGGTTTGATCGCTATTTCAACTACTACAAAATTCAGTAAGATTTTTATCTCTATATTGTAACACAGAAGCACTCGCACATGTTCATATCCATATAACAGCCATTACCATTATATTGGAACATAGTGTGTATTTGCTGCTTTAGGTATCTTCTCTTGGATTTGTTTCCCCAGTAAATGCTTGGTTATAAAATGAATCTGGTTCACGATCATCATCAACACAAAAATAAGATTAACACTTCCATACACAAAGTTGATGACAGAATTTTCCCCTTCCCCTGGAAACTGTATGGACATGTTTAACCTAAGGCAATTGGTATTTTAATTACTAGCGCCTTGGTATCATTTTCTGTGCTGGGAAAACACTTTTTGTCTGGTTTTCCAAATAATCTGAATTGCAAATTCTGTTCAGTTGATATTGGTGTAGTCATATTGACGACATCAGGGGGAAAAATGAAGAAAAAGAGAGATACACCTGAACTGCTCAGGAAATATACAAAAGAACTCCATAAAGAACCACAGTTCGAAAGTTAAAATCCTAAAATTTTCAGGAAAGATGAAGTGGGACACTACCCAAACAAATAGCAATCTCAAAAACTCAGGCTTGATCTTATTCTGTGGGATTTCAACACCAACAATATCCCAATATATTCATTCTAAAATCCAACTTATTGACTGGATTTAATCGGAATCTATATATTGTTTGTTGAACACTGTAGTTGCACACAAAATAGTTAATCTCTTCAACTGTCAATTCCATAGGAATTTATCGTAGCTTTTTTAATTCAGTAATTTAACATGAGGAACTACTAAACTTGATCACTGGCTGCCATTACTCTTCAAATTGAGTTATCATACTCATTAGCTTAGACTTTTCTACTTGGAAGCGATGAGTTTGTTGACAATGTTCAATCTTACGTATGAAATATGATCTTGACACATTGCTTTAGCACAAACATCCATTTGCTTAATTCGGAAGGCACACCTTCCCTTTTCATTTCATAATGGTCATTGATTGTTATCAGCTCTAATCTCCAACATAATGGTGAAAGTTTTCTTTAAACCTCTCACATTATTCTCTATATGAATTTATACTGATACAATTTTTCTATCCGCTCTTCCGTAATTTGAGTGGTTAACAATTTTTTTTCTCGCATGGAAGGTATGGAACACTCTGTATACGTGAGAACCCTGGTTGTCTTTTCATTGCAACGAATCGTGATGCTGTCACTCATCTAACAGATGCTCAGGAATGGGCAGGTTGGCTTCTCTCCTCCCTTTGTTAAAATTTTTATTTTCCTAGACATATCATCTTCTCTTGTGAAGATTGATTGATTTTATTTGTCATTGAAATGAAAGGATGGTTTGGGTCTTATTTTCAGCTTAGTTCACTAATTAGTAATGATTGGAAGATCAAGGGATGAAAGCTTTGAAAGGTTTTCTGCTATGGTTGGATGGGCAATTTTGTGCTGGAATTTCAAAATATTTATTTTCCTTGTTTGGGCTTGTTAGAGGGTAGGGTTGGGCAAAACGTGAGAAAGAGATAATTACCTTTTATGTCAACTTCTATTATATATAGAAGTGGTAAACCAATACAATTGACTATGCATTACCTACAAAAGATTATTTCCCTCAATGCAATATTCTTTTCTTAACACTCCCCCAAGTTGGACCATACATATAATATAGGTGCAACTTAGAGCATATAAATTTCAACTGGCTACCAGATAGTGCTTTAGTAAACATCTTAGCTAGTTGATCCCCTGACTTCACAAATGGTGTAAAGTTGTCTCCATTGAGTATTTTGTCAATGATAGTCGACTCTAATATGTTTAGTTCTCTCATGAAATACTGAATTGGATGCGATATGTAAAGCTGCTTCATTATCACAAAACAATGGGATTGGAGTTAGACGGTGAAAACTAAGTTCCTGAAGAAAATGTTGCAACCGCGTCAATTCACTGGTTTGTATGTGGCTATGTGTCATTGTCTTGTATTCTTTTTCTGAACTAGACCTCGCTACAGCTGTATGTTTCTTACTTTTCCAAGTGGCCAGATTACCTCCAAGAAATATACAATATCTTGTAGTAGACCATCATTTTGAAGGAGAACCTGTCCAGTCCGCCTCAGTGAAATCTTCTACTCGGAAGGATCTATTCTGTCTATGGAAGATCCTTAGATCAGAAGCCTTGCTTGTTATCTTTTCCAGTACTGAAAATGTTGCACTTTATTGTAGTATTAGTAACTAGGTACTATACAAACTTTAGTTCAGCTTCTTCTTTATGATTCAAGCGTATGTGAACCATTTGATGACGACTTCGTAGAAGATGTATTTATTGCATAGAAGTGGCAATACAGGTCTTAGTTGTCTGGTATATTGACCACACAATGTAACACAGTCACCATATGAAATGTTGCATTGATTCTGAGTCAACGTATGAAAAATAAGTTCTATAAGCAGCTTATAATTATCTTTGCAACATAAATACAAACAAACACATTATGTCGGGTGTAAATAATTGATTCAGGTATTTAATTTATTGGATGGTCTCGTCATGGGGCAAGATCTAAACATGACACTAGTAAGTAATCAGCTATGCACTAATCCAAATTTGTTGAATTTTGTTTCACTTTTCACTGGACCGAGAATCCATTTTCATTTACAGTATGTTTAGATGAGCAATTGGAAAGGAAAGGAGAAAAAAACAGATACCACTAGCATTGCACTAGTGAGTTCCTAGGAATCATTGTAGTGAAGACAGCATCATACTGTTTAGAATTTGGGAGAAACTCAAAGCCAACCGTCCAAATTTTAGCAGTAGAGACATTAGTGGGCATAAATAAGCTTCTTGGATGATAACATAATAAACTCAATCTGAAGCCTTGAAACAGAGAAATATGGATTGGACAACAAAGCATTAATAAATCAGTAAAAATGAATGTCATAAAACTATCACTAACCCACAATCAATTAAAAACTAAAATCTCAGTGCTTTGTGACCAGTGATTAGAAGATCCATGAATAGTATATTCAGCTGGCAATCTTCACTTTTTTCCACTCCCTGTTTCGCTTATCCTGTCTCCTTGTCCTCTGTCCAAACTCCCAGGTGGTAACATCATGTTAATAAATTGTAACATATATCATCATGTTATTCACACTATTATGGGTTCTTGACTTCAGGTGGTGGTTCCATGGTTGGTGCTATTAGTGGATCTACTCAACGTGAGCCGCTGGTCGTGGGGAAGCCCTCAACTTTTATGATGGACTACGTAGCAAACAAGTACCTCTTCCTATCCGATTCTTCATGTTGTTTTGGTCATTATTTATGGAAGTGTGTTTTGACTTCACGAATACAATATATGCCGAAATGAGGCTTCAGGGAAGGGTTATATTTTACATGTAATCCTGTTAGTTCTTATTTAATCACTTAACAGAGGCTGGCAAACATTCAGAGTGGTAGTTCATGGGCACGCATAGTCATAACTTGAATTATAAGTTTCTGGATGTGCTTGGCCTTCTGTAAAACAATAACACCAAAAGAAATCACCTAATATATTAACCTCTGTCGTGGGATCTATAAGTAGTGTCCATTTGACAACTGCAGATTTGGAATTCTCAAATCTCAGATATGCATGGTTGGAGACAGATTAGATACTGATATTCTGTTTGGACAGAACGGTGGTTGCAAAACTCTTCTAGTTCTCTCAGGTAACAAATCCCTACTGCGTGAATTGTGCCTTGGTCAGTTTCATCTATTGTCATATATGTCCTGATCGTTCTTATTTCTTGCCTTTTTTTTTTCTTTTTGACAGGTGTGACTACACTCTCAATGCTTCAGAATCCAAACAACTCCATACAACCAGATTTCTATACCAATAAGATTCCAGATTTCCTTTCCCTCAAACTCGCAAATGTATGATAATCATATTGGCATTGTGACATTTTCCTTGCATTTCATTTTTAAGTAATGACTGCGTAAACAGTAAAGCTGTGAAGTCCGTTCTCCTTCACAAGTTTAAGGGCCGGATGATAACAACCGCAAAAAGTACTTACTTTCGTAGAATAAGTCAACCAGAAGTGTTATATACTCTTAAAAATTGTATTGTTGCATAGTATGTTTTAGCGAGTCTTACTCTCTGTTTAGTAGTTTGAACTTTGAACCATAAGATGCACCATGATTGTAGAAAAAAATGGAGGAAAAATTCTTTCAAGCTTCAATAAGATCAACCCGATGTCACTCTGTAGTCTATGAAATATTTCAACCTGCAATGATTGGGAACATAAATTGAGAAAAATCCGCTCAACTTCGTTAAGGCCCCGTTCAGATATCCCTGAATCATGATTGGGAACAACTTCTGCATTAAAATGTGAGAGTCTTAACTTTTTAGCTCGGAAATCTTGCATTCATTTATGACAACACAACGTACAACGTTGTGTGCATGTCACAACGCTCGAAAACAACTTACAACCATTACGAACAAAAAAAAAAAGCGGCGCCAAAATAAGTGGGAAAATTTGGCGCTCAGTCCAAATTGCGTCTGAATGGGCATTTCGTTCTATTCGAACGCGACACCACGACGAGGTACGGTTATGTTTGTGTTGTAAAATTTTTGGTATTAGATTTAGTGTTGGTATTGGAAAATTTGGCGCTCAGTCCAAATTGCGTCTGAATGCGCATTTCGTTCTATTCGAACGCGACACCACGACGAGGTACGGTTATGTTTGTGTTGTAAAATTTTTGGTATTGGATTTAGTGTTGGTATTGGGTTTAGTGAAAAAGTGAAGAAAGAGATAATTTTTTATATTTTTTAATTTTTTATATTTTTTTATGGGAGAGAGAGATTATATTGTAGTATTTTATTGTGAGTTAGTGAAATATTTTGTGAAATTTTGTTAGCAAACGCACCAGTAGTATAATTGAGTTCCATCTGAACGATTAAAGGAAAGGAATGCATTCAAACAATTGCAACCACTAGACGATGACTTCACTTATATAGGTTTTGTCCGAACAGTGAAACTTTAAATATTTAGGGTAATTTCATAGTTCCTCTATTAATTATGTGCAAAAATCAATATCGACCTATCAACTACCTTAACGGATTTTTACGTCCTTTAAGTTTAAAAATGATCAAAAATCATCCTCCGTCCATTTTTTACGTTAAAACAGACGAACTTCATGAACACGTGCCTCCCACGTGATATTCACCCATATCACTTTACCAATTTTCTCTTCTACCTATTTTGATGTTCTTCTACATTATCTCGACATCTCCACTTACAGTTACAACCACTTTCTTCTCTCTCTCTCTCTCTCTTTGCCATCAGCCAGACATGAAGTCGAGATTTGCTCTTGCCATCGACCATTTTCAGACGCGTGGGTGAAGCAAAGAACAATTTTCTTGAAGGTTTGGATTCTCATTTTTTCCCTTTCTGACTTGATTTTAATATCTGAATGTTGTGGCTATTTTTGTTTTTTCTTGTCTCAGTCGTCCAAATGTCTGAATCACACAATAGCTTTAGCTCTACAAGTAAACAAAGTGAATGTTTTACAGAGGGTCCTAGATGTTTCTGTGATTTGAGAGCAAACTCGACTACTGCATTCATGAATGAAAACTTTGACAGACAATTTTGGGGTTGTGTGAAGTACAAGGTTAGTTATTAGACTTAACAGTTACAGTAATGTTTAATAATTGGTTGAGTAAGTATAGTATAAGTACCAAGAAATTATTGGTAGATCGTCTTCAGTATTGTTATAGTTCTGAATCTGACAGAATTCATAGTTGTGTAGATAAATGTTGTTTAACCTAGTTGTTTAAATTAATGGTGGCAAGATGGTGGTCATTGTAATTATTTTGTATGGAGAGCTCCTAAAATGTGCACATATGGACGAAGGGCTATTCGTCAAGTCCGAGAAATGCACGGTCAGACGATTGGTGAACAAGTTTCTTTGGAGTCAATTCAGAGAGAGCTATAACAACAAAAACAGTCATTGAGGCCATGACTACGCAACACCAAGAACATATTGTTGTCATGGCTTCGCAACATCGAGTCATAATCGATTCCATGGCTGCGCAACATCGAGAGGAGATTCAGATGGTAAGAAAGGATTCAAAGGTCCAAAGGAAGGGTTATAGGGCTGCATTGGTCTTCAGTTGGTAGAATTTTGGTTGCTCATGTATATAGTACCGGTGTGTCTACTCATTTTGAGGCACATGTTACCACCGTGAGATGTTTATTATTTGGAGTTCTTGTTAACCAAATTACGTAATGTATTATTTGGTTGATCTACTTTAATGCTTAATGTAAGGATGCTTGTTAACGGTCAATTTACATGGAACTGTTTAGTTCAGTCTTGTCAGAGTTGTTTGTGCTTGTCAATGCTAAAGTGCACAATAAGCATTCACTCAATGCAATAATTGGTCTCTGCTTTATAATAAACCAAGATCGCTGCTTTACAATAAGGTCCACTTGACCACACATAAAACTGGTAGGAAGTAAATGGAATAGGTGCCACTTGAACACTTGCATAAACAATTAGTAATTTAAAATCAAAACTCCAACCAATGGGACCACATTCACAAGGCCAAGGAAATACATATAAATAGCTGAGGATTTGGACGAATACCATCGCCACACCCCCCACTCTAAAAAAACCCCAACCCTAATCCCTAATATTCTGGCAAAACCCACAGAATCAAATATCCTATGAAACCCATTTGCCAATGTTCAAATAAGGAGTATGTTTGGAAAATGAATAGGGATTGAAGGAAAAAATCAATGTTTATCGTGCTTGTCTTCTGTTCTCTACGTCCAATTTAGGGCTTCAATACGCGTGGGTAAACCCACTTAGGATTCCTACGTTCAGTCGGTAAATACCAGTCGAAACCAAATTTCCAGAGTTCATATGAAAGCAAATCAGGAGGGGGAGTGTTGATTTGCTTGTGAAGGGACCAGCGGGGTTAGGGTTAGTCTCTATCACTTATGGAGGGTAAATTGGTAAAGTGATATAGGTGAATATCATGTGGGAGGCACGTGTTCATGGAGTCTATCTATTTTAACGCCAAAAATGAACGGAGGAAGACTTTTGATCTTTTTAAAACTTAAAGGATATAAAAATCCGTTAAGGTAGTTGGTGGGTCGACATTGATTTTTGCTCATACTTAATGAGCGAATTATGAAATTACCCCTTAAATATTATAACGTCATTATCATGCGTAAAATGACATTGTCAAAAGTAGGGAAACATTTTGAGATGCAACGTCGTTCCGTCCCAATGAATTTGTGGTCGTTCAAACGAGTTTTTTTAAGACAAACAAAATGCACCCTAAGTGTCAAGGTTTTAGGGACAAACATTTTCGTTGTAGAAACAAAAAATTGTCCCAGAAAAAGACTTTTTAGGATGGTGTCATTTTTTTTTCCTAAAAAACTAACTACCCACATCTTTTGAGATGGAGTTTAAATATTTCAAACTCTGTCCTCAAATAGTACTATTTACTTTTGATTTGAGGCATCCTAAAAAAATCGGTCCCAAAAACTCAAATTCGTTGTATTGCTTGCACTCTTTTAACTATCAATTGTTTTGAACTTTACAATATATGTTTAGATCTCACCGCTAAAATAAAAAAGGACACGGGTCACAATCTTAAAGGTTGAAATTGTAAGATGGAGGACAAAGTTTATAAGCAATTTATAGTTTGGGGCACAAATTGCAAAATAAGTGATAGTTAGACGGTGTAAAAAGTAATTTCCTCATCATTTTAGACAAAGCATAAACATAGAAAAAAAGTATCTAAGCACCGGATTAAAGAATCAAATCACAAAAAAAAAATGCAATAGCACTAAAGAATTTCAATAGTTATGTACTAGTAAATCTAGAGCATTTAAAGTCATCTTAATTAAAGTAAACAACTGCCACAAATCCTTATTGTCTTTTATCAATCGGAAAAAAGAGTTTGCAATCAGTGTTATGGCTGCCTCTTCCCTCACCCCCAAAAATATATAAAAATACCTTGAAATTCACCGGCAAAGGAATTAAGGAACTTAAGTAGTTATTGTCAACTTCTTGTCTTAGTTTATGCCTTTTTATTTTTTATTTTTTGTAAATCATGCAATCATCCTTATTGAAACAAAATGAAGATGATAAAGTCAAGGGGGTCAACCCCCATATACACCCAAAGATAACTACCGAACAACTCAACAAAATAGGGAACACTACCCTCAAACAAAGAGGAGGCGACCTAACGAATTAAATCTTGCGCTAAGTAATTCGCACTATAGGAAGAAAATAGTAACTCCCAAAATAAAAAAAGAAGAAGCTAAAATTCTAGAGTTCACAACAATAGAATCTAACTTCCAGGGACAAAGGCTGAGGTCTTGAGAAAACACATTAACAAGCATTAGAGAATCCCCTTCCAACAAAATATGTTGGATGCCACGATTAATCGCTACCTGATTGCCAAAAGGCGCTGCAAGACTTCCCCAATAAGAGGAATCTGAGCAGGGAACGATTTAGAACAAGCGAACATAACCAAACCAGCAGAATTACGACCAACACAAGCCACCGCACATAAATCATCCCGAATGGCCACGTCCACATTCACCTTGCAGAAATTTACATATGGAGGTAACCAAACACCCGAATCAGCAACCTTTGAAATAGGCTTCCAAGCAGCACAATGCTCCAAGCTAAGTTTCCTCAACCTTCAAGCAAGCACTATATATAGGATCATCAAATGGTTTGCTGTGAGCCGCCAGATTCCTATTGAACTAAACCATATCAATAGCCAAAGAAGCAAAGATCTAGAAAGCATGAACCTCGAGAGTAGGGATACTAAGGGAGGGTTGCGGTTGCAAAATAGTCTTCACCCACACCTCTAAAGGAAAATTCATAAAACGTTGACAATCAATAGGCCATGGAGAGTTCAACCAAAGGACACGACTAAACTTACAAGCAAAAAAAAGGTGATGGAGGGATTCAACATCTTCACTGCAAAGGGAACAGAAAAGACCGCCTGAATCAGGAGTCCCAATAACACTAGAGACTCGAGATTTAGTTGGGAGGAGGTTCCATGCCACTTTCCAAAGCATGAGTTTCAGGCAAGCATGGATACAGAGCTTCCAAAGCTTATCCAGTCGGCCGATCACATCTCAACAACCGAGGAAGGAGCTGAAGCGCAAAGCGAGCGATACATGGATTTGACAGAGAAAGAACCCGAACCCTCTATCCAAACATCACGTTTCACACTTATTTTGTTATGTAGGCGAGTTTGCCGAACCACCTAAAAATCACGTGTCTGCTTCTCTAAACTCTTCTCTTTATATTTAGCACTTATTTATACTTGTTGCATATTTATACTTGAGTTAAATTAGTATTTACTTTGCAAACATGTCTTTAGAGGTAAAAGCGAAAAGTTTAGAAAACCAATTCATCCCCCCTCTTGGGTTTCCTTAATCCTGAAACTTACAAATAGAATCCCATAAATTCGGAATACAAAATATAAGGGAGTTAATAAAAAAGAGTTTTTTCATGATGATCCTATGACTGAGAATTGAGATCCTTAAAGATTTCATGCATAAGCACAGTTGCAGCTCTAAGTAAGCCATTATAAATATCTCAGAATTTCATTTGAGAGGCGTGAAAGTCATTTTCACGTTTGAGACTTTCTCTCTAGAAATTTTCCCCCTCTCAAACCTTCTCAAGAACTGTGTGTGTGGATCTGAAAGAGACATAACGCTTGAGCTGCTAAATATCAATTATCATTTCCACTGAGAATCTTACATAACGCTTGGGCTGCTAGACATAACCCTGTTTATTGCTTGTTTTATTTGTGATTGCTTATTTAGCATAATATAATGGTACACAAGATCCAACATACTTTTAGCCATGAGATCTAGCTACATACAATCTAGATCCTAATTTGGCACTCGATCACTCATGATGTGGTGATGGAGCATTTCTACCATATGTAGTTGGTATGTTGTAAGTCTTGGTAGCCAAGATCTTATGTGATTTAGTTGTATAACCTTTTGTTGGATTGAGTCGTTTGCTATACTTTGTTGATAGAAAATTTAATGCGGGAAGAACTCATTTTGCTATAGTAAATATTATGTTTTATATGCTTTATTAGCAGTAAGTTGTTCCTATCATTTATGTTTTGTGAATATTTGTATAAATGTTCACGTTAAAACCTTCCAAACATATTTTACTTATGTGATAACTTTTTGGCTAAGGGTAGTTGTATATATATTTTGTACCTTTTGAAACGGGTTACGTGGGTCCAATATTTTGTTAATAGCCTAGAGTTTTAACTATTTGATAAATTCTCATAGTAAGAGATTGTCTTTTTCACTCTTATACTTTCATGTTGAGATTTCTATATCCATTTCGAGCAAATGATTATAATGCTATGCTATTTGTAACTAATTGTGAATTATTTTTACAGTTATCCTTTAATAGAGTGTGCATAAGTCTTATTAACTTATTTTGACTTTACACCAATAAATAATTGCATGCATTACTTAATTACCATACTTTATATGTCAATATGTTGATCATATGCTTTATGGTATTGAGTTACCTTCACCTATTTACTTCAATTTTCATTATTTGGTATTGTCGGCATTAATCTTAATTAACTACTTTGATATTGATTATTAAATAAGAAGACCATAAATCCTTATAATTTTGGTTGGACGAATTGTGATTTTTACGAACATAACTTTGTTTTAATTAACATTCTATTCCTATAAATAGAGCTTAGAGGTTAATACGGGCGATAGATGTTACACGAGAGGACTACACAAGTTTAGAGGGTTGTCGAGGCGAAGCTCCAGTAACCCTCGTCATAAGAAAATCAGAATTTAGAAAAAGAATTGATTAAAACTTAATTAATTATTTAGGTTTGCCTTGTCATTATGTATAGTCATAGTCCACTACTAACTGGAAATAAAATCGTAACTTTATAGACAAAAAAAAACAAATTTCAGTTGACGAAAAGTTTTAACGAAGGGTACAAAACATATAAAATCAATAGTTGGTGGGTGCAATATGACAAAAATAATAGATAATAGTGTAAAGTGTCAAAACTCCAAAAGTTAGAGAGTGCAAGTCCCTATTTTTATTTCCTTACATAAAAAATATATTCACTTGGGCCATGATTATTTTGTCTTCCTATATGGTGATGTTTGATTGTTAAAATTTTGAGGTGGTTAAAATTTGGGGGTACGAGGGTTGGTGAAAAATGAAGATAGTTTATGGGGTTAGTGAAAAAGTGAAGATACTTTATGAGAGTTGGTGAAAAGTGAAGAGAAATAAGATTTGAATGAATATTATAATGAAAAAGCATTATTTGATGGAGAGCGATTATTTTGTAGTTTTTTTAGCCTGTGTTTGGATGGGTAACATAATTTTAATTTTTTTTGTTGGAAGTAGTGTAGATTCTCTTAGGATAAGTGAAAAGTTTGTAAAAATTTATTGGAGTTTGTAAAAAGATATTTGAGTCGGTGAGGTGAAAAAGTAGTTATGAAAAGTTTTTTTTTAACTCTGCTCACCAAAAATTTGGCAATCAAATAACACTGTGTGCAAAGGCCAGAAAGAGCTAGATAGAATTGGCATGGGCATATCATTAATTTATTTAGGTAAGGTCTACTAATTATTCTAAGTCCCGAAAAGAAGCCCATGTCCCCGGACGTGTCATGTAGGGCTCAACAAAACCGGACCGGATTTGTGGTCCGGTCCGGATTTATTAATATAAATACTTTTTTATATATTTTTTATTACAGACTTAAAAAGTTTATTTTTAATCTAAACTAAAACTCTACATTTTCATATGTCCCTCCCTTTTGAAATTAACCTAATTTTTTTTAAAAAATTAGTGGTCAAGACTGGACCGCATTTGACTGGACTGGATTGGACCGAACCACTTATAAGTAGTCTGATCCTCCATATAAGCACAACCGAAAATCCGGTCGGACCGAATTTTCGGTCCGAAAACCAGACCGAATTTCCGGTTGTGCAATCCTAGTGTCATATCAATGTCTTACGCATTTTATTTTTATTTTGTTTTGTTTTTAAAACAATAAGTCTTACAAAATAATTTAACACTCTTCCTATAATGGTCAACTTAATTAAGAACCTAATCATTTGGACTCTTGGGCTATTAATTTGCATTCAAAGACAATTTTCAGTAAGACAACCTAGTCGGTCCATTTTATTCGATTTTTAAAACAAATATATAATTAAAAATACAATAATTTGGAAACCTAAAAATAATTGAAAACTCTAGTTTTAGACCCTCACAAATAACCATACGTCTATCCTTAGGAATATCATTTTAATATATCATTTTCATTTGGTCTTATGATATCATTAGACTATAATGTTACACATACCCATGTTGATTTTGATTGAGGATCGAGATTAAATTAGAATATCTTGTCCCTAATATCCACGTTTATGTGTTAGAGGCGTCCAAGGTTTGAAGAATTGGTCAAAATACGAGGGAGCTCTCATTGTGAATTAAAAATTAATCCTATTTTATTAAAAATATTAGAAAAAAAAGATCCACAAATAATCCACCACTTCATAACCACTTAAATATTTGGTAATTAAATTAATCATATTTTATAGAATTAATGAAAGATCCGCAGGTAACCCACCACTGGTTTGTGCTTTAGTGGTTTTTGGACGACACTGGGAGACTGCCGGCACCGAAATTAAACAAAAATAAAATAAATAACAAAAAAACTCCCACGTTTTATTTTATTTTGCAGAAAGAGCCGAAGAGACTCAGCGACGTTATACCAAACCAACCTCTTCCCTGCCAAGAAAAAAAAAACCAACCTCTTCCCTGCTAAAATCAACCTTCTACCTTTCTCTGTAGTGATACTGCTCGAATATCCAGAAGGATAACTCTTTTGAGGAAATTTTACCAGTTTTTGGGCGCAATTTTTATCTTCCGCGTCGGATCCAGCAATCCCATTGCACTTTGACACACACTCTCTCTCTCTGTGGGATTGAGTTCTCGTTGTGTTCCACGAGAGATCCGGCTCGAATTGCGCGCTTTTGGGTGTGTTTCCGTTTCCGTTTCCGTTGTGTTTCTTTTCATCTTGTTCCTTTTGTTATATCCTTATGGGTTCCATTAAATTGGGTTTGTGTTGTTTAGCTGAGTTATGCTTGTATGTGTGTTCTCCAAATAAATGAATGACCCAGCTGCAGTTTGAGGGATTTAATTAAATTTATCTAACAATTTGTGCATCTTAGGTGCAGGTAGTCAGTGCACAGTTTGTAACTTAGATTTAGGGGACAATTTCTTTTGTTTGTGCACGTTGGATTGGGTTTCTGCTGACATGAAAATTTGCGTGTACACTTGTGTTAGAATACAGTTATCGTGTTTGCAAATGTATAAGGTGTCGATATAGCATCACACGCATGTATATTTGTCCAATGCTATAGATTATTGCATAAGTACACGCATACATTTATATTACTCTACTCTATGGTGTGATGGGGTCCAGTATTTCCTTTAAATATTACTATTGACACCTATATAGTCATATACATGATCAAACACAGAGAATTAATGCGATCCAGTATTTCCCTGTTTAGTCATCTACATATGCATGTATTATGTCCCAAGGTATGTAAATCTGTTCCTACAATCCTTCTTCTAGATATGGACGTAGCTCTACTGGCTCACATAAATGCCCCCCGTTAGGAAAACTTGTATGCAAAACAATTTGCAGTTCTACAACTAGAAAGAATCTCAAGTACGGATTTTGTGCAATTGATGGTGGTCTTGATTCGCATCAACTTTTTTTTAAGTGGCCAAATCATCAGCAATGTCTCTAAAATATGTATCCGAAAGTAAATCCATACGACGCCATTTCAGAAGTACAATCCACCACAAGGAATTGCAGTCATCTTAACCGTAGGGACAGTGACTGTTCTATTTCTAAATTGAATTTGAATGCTGTCATTGTGGACATCACATCTACATGCAAGAACGTTTCCTTCTGGTGTCGATTCTGTTGTTGTTTTAGGCGTTGATAGACATTCCCTGCAATGGATCATCCTTTCTGTCGGTAATTGTGTTGTGAATTGGACAATCACTTGGCCAGTTTTGGATGTCATGCTTGAGAGATATTGGAATTCTGGCCGATACAACGGGTAAGTTTGTGCTAAATTTCTTCCCTGCAGCCTGCAGAGTATTCCCATTAAAAGCATGCGTTGCACGCTACTAGTTTGTCTAATAATTAGGAGAGCACCTGATGGTTGTGAGGAATGGAAGTTCCTTGCCAAATAGAAACACATGCTAGAGTGGACTCAAAAAACTTTCAGTATATGTTCCTGTCGTGAAAGCAGCATTATTCTTCTCCAAAACTTGGTTTTACCTATACGATCATTCGGGGTGAGCAGCAAGGCCTAATATATTCCTTGCCCAGTTGCCCCTGGACAGAAGAAAAGAGTTATTGGGGGCGGATTCAGAAGGAAAATGACGCCTGATGTTGCTCCACCACATAGTCATTAGTCTTAAAAAAAAGTTAAAACCATAAAGTTCGGTGAAATGATATCCCCATTAAAAGGGAGGAGCGTGCCGGGATGAGTACCTTTTACAATCAACTACCCAAAAGGGCCCCAATATATCTCTCCACCTCTGTGGTTCGTTGGTTTCAGCGTGAAGGTTTAATAGTCTAAACAACGGCAAAGCAAAAACGTAATCTAACTTCTTGGAAGATTGCTTGGCTTTTGCTTTTACATTTTTGCAATATTTTCTGAGAAAACTATAACAATATATATATATATTGCTTAGAATTCCAGCATTTTCTCTTCTTCTTCTTTTTTATGTTTTTTTTTTCTATTTGGTGGGTAATTTTTGGATACTGTAAATTGAAAATTTTGATAAGAATAATGTAAATGACCATATTTATTTATTTTCTCTATCAGTTCAAATTATTAAGCCAGATCTTAACCCATAACTCAATTTGTAAAGGCAGGGAAAGGGACCAAAGGTGGAGATGGTTAAAAGGTATGAAATCATATCCAAATTTAACATTGTATGTATAAAAATGATACATATACATAGAGAGAATCATTAGAGCTTGTTCACAACAACGGTTCGAATTACTGTAGTCTCATTATGTTTTGGTGGACTCCGCGTTATGTAAAATTTTCGAGTTTAAGTGATGATGGATTTCAGCCTGATTTCATGATGATCTATAACTTAGTGGTCTTTTTGATATAAAAAAAGAGATGTAGCTGAAAAAGAAAATCGTGTTAGACCTCACATATAATATAAATAAGAGTAAGATGTTTGATATAGAAATGATAAGTAGTAGTTTGAAAATGGACATAATATAAATAAAATGTCGGTATGGGAAAAAGGAGAAAAACTGAAATGGATAAAAACATATATAGCCATAGATAAACCTCCGGCATTCTCGGAATGGTCAATCTCAACCCCCAGGGATTAGGTGAAGGAAGGGGACTCAAAACTTCGACCATTGCTGCACGCAATCCTTATCATAAAAAGGACAACGAGACTTGAGGGAGAACAAACACGAAGACACAGCAAAGTGGAAAGATGAACCCAAACTTGTTTTCCAATGGATACCGATTTTACCACCGCAAACCCAGAAAAGCAAAAAAAAAAAAAAAAAAAAAAAGAAGTTCCCTCCTTTTTCCCTCGACAGTCGACTCAACACTCTCTCTCTCTCCTCCTTGCTGGGAGCGCGCGCAGTTAGAGACCATCTTTGTAGATTAATCACCAATTAATTAAGCAAAAACAAAAAATAAAAAACAATTAATTACGATAACGTTATTAGGAAACTAAAATTATAAAATCTCCCTAATCAAATCATTCGTCTCTCCCCAACTTTCTCTCTCTCTCTGACGCACACAGAGAGAGATACACATTTTTCCTCATCAAGCTGCACCCTTTTTTTTTTTTCTCTCATCAAAACCCAATTCCGCCACTTCCTAATCTCCATTGCTCTCCACCTTTCGCCCCTCCACTTACCCACTAATCTCGTTCGTGTCCCTCCAACCTTTTACCCCCACCCGAGCTCTAGGGTTTCAAATTCCGATACTTCTGCTCTGGAATTCCAATCCCATTCTGGGAAAGCTTCCGGCAATGGAATCCGAGGATGAGTTCGACATGCAGGACGCCCACGACGACGAGGAGCACGACGTCGTGTCGGTCGACAATGACGACGACGACTTCTACAGCGGTGGCGACGACGACGGCACTGCCAACGCCTTCGCTTTTGACAGCGATGACGCTGACGTGGCCGACTACGAGTTTATCGACAATGATTCGGATGATTCCGATGACATCGTCTCGCACCGGCACCAGGTGGCTTGATGTGTTGGAAATTTTTGCTTGTTCATTTCTTATGTTGTTGTTTCGGGAGCTTTTTTGGTTTTGGCGTTGATAATTGTGTCCATTAGGGTTGTAAGATTTTTGACCTTTTGGGGCGTGCTAACGTTAATTACGCTTGATTTTTGGTATTGAGTTGAATGGAAGTGTCACAATTTTGAGGGTTTTGCTGGTGCTAATGTTGGCCCTGCTTGATTCTGATAATTGTGGGTTAATAGGGGTTGTGAGAGTTTTTGAGCTTTCATTTTGTGGTAATGTAAGTCCTACTTTACTCTGGAGTTGGGTTCATAGTTTATATCATAATTTTCGAGCTGTTCTTTTGCATCAATGTGAATATTGCTTTATTTTGGTCATTATGTTGTTGAAAACTTGAGCTTTTCTATTATTGTGATGTTGATTCCTTTTCCTTTTGTGATGGGTCAATTGGGATTCCGCTGTCATAGTAAGGTAATTTGCTTGATGTTGATATTTGAGTACCCCGAGGGTATAATAATATTGAGTTTTTTGTTGGGGAAATGTTTATTTTGCTTGATTTTGATATTGGATTTCTTTAGGATCATCATAATTAGGTTTGGGAAATTTCATTAGTGTCATGAGTTTTTTTGTGCGTTGATGGCAGTTGGACGTTGCTTCTTTCTTTTTGGTTCATTGAATATTGGGGACGAACATAGTGGTCATGTTGACTGGATTCTTTTAGGGCGATGGTAGAAATCAGAGTTACATTGCTTCACATGGATACACAGTTAATTTTTATTTTATTTTTTTTCTTAGAATTCTGCTTGTCTTCCTTTTTTTCTGTTAATTGCGATTGATTCTGTTATTGGGGTAATTGGGACTGTGTTAACAAAGTGTAACGGAAGGAAAACTGCTTGAATATTGATATGTGGATGACTTCCATAAAGTGGGTGGTGCTTCTTTCTTGTGGACTATCAAAATAATTTATCAATTTTGTTTTCTTTAGTTCTTGTGATAACTGACAATTTCTTTGAATTTGGACCAGGATAATTTGATTTGAGTTGGTTTCAACAATTCATAATATTGGAACTGGGAATTTGAATATGTTTCATTGAATACTAATGGATTTCGAGGTCATCTTTGCACCAACAAGGGTTGGTGTTTTAACATGATGTCCTAGTGATGCAAAGTTTAAACTGGTCTTGTTAAATTGTATATGAAGATACCCCAAGTTGTCTTGGACATAATAGACACATGGTTGTTCATGGAACTTCAGTACATCTGCTACTTTTATGAAATAATATCTTGGTGATCTGTTTCTTTTCTTAACTAGTTTTAAAAATAGGGAAAAAACTTTTCAAATATTTTTTGAATATAATGGGTGGAAGGGAGATGCTCTGTTCTCTCTCCTGCGTGCTCTCTTTCCGTTGGTTTTCTGACTAGTTAGTGGTGAGATTAGTATTTGTGATGACGCTTTTTATGAGTCTAAGGAATTCCAAGTGAGGATTAGTGCGAAGGGTGATATTCAATTTTCAAAATGGAGTTCCAGGTTTGTGAACGTGATTCACATGGGGAAGTATGGGGCAGTGTGGATGGTAAATATGTTTGATAAACTGATGGAGGCTTCTCCTGCCGTCGACTTTGCCTCTAAGTTCAATGAGTCTAGGCGTGGCTTTTTGGCACAAAGGTGGTCGTTATGTTGCGGTTGTTGAATATGGAGGGAGAAGGAAGGTGGGGGCGATGATGGTGCCGGAAGGTAAAAATCAGATCTTGAATCGCGTCTTTCTTGATGTACTGTCCTGTGTACGTTCTGCGAGTCTTTCAGTGAAACATGTGGGCTCCTCGTGTTCGGCCGGAAGTTCCCACTCCTCAGAAGATACAACAAAAAAATTCCAGTTGACATGATCATAAGCTTTATGAATGTCCAAATTACATAACATGGACGGTTCATTCAACCTCATACGTGAGTCAATACATTCATTCGCTATCAACACCGAGTCCAAAATCTGCTGGCCCCTCACAAACACATTATGAGAAGAAGAAATAATCTTCTCCAGCATAAATTTCAGCCTATTTGCCAAAACCTTAGCAAAAATTTTATAGACTCCTCCCACAAGACTTAAAAGGACGAAAGTCCTCCAACTCAACAACTCCTGGTTTCTTTGGAATAAGAACAATAAACTATTTTCGTATTGAGTCTAAGGAATTCCAAGTGAGGATTAGTGCGAAGGGTGATATTCAATTTTTAGAATGAAGTTCTAGGTTTATGAACGTGATTCATATGGGGAAGTATGAGGCTGTGTGGATGGTAAATATGTCTGATAAACTGATGGAGGCTTCTCTTGCAGTCGACTTTGCCTCTAAGTTCAATGAGTCTAGGCATGGCTTTTTGGCACAAAGATGCTGTAACAAAGGTGGTCTTTATGTTGCGGTTGTTGAATATGGAGGGATAAGGAAGGTGGGGGTGGTGATGGTGCCAAAATTGTTGGTTTTAAGGTGGGTGGTGTTAGTGGCGGGGGAATTGACATTTATCATTTACTATTTGCTGATGATACTTTAGTGTTATGTGGGGCGGAGGTAGAGCAGTTCAGGAGTCTTCGTTGTTTGCTTTTGTGTTTTGAGGCAGTTTCAGGTTTAAAGGTTAATCTTTCGAAGTCGGAGGTGATTCCGATTGGAAATATGGGGAATGTGCAGGAGTTGGCTTCAATTTTGGGGTGTAGCATCTCTGCTTTGCCAATGACTTTTTTGGGGTCTTCCGCTGGGTGCTAGATCTAAGAGTGCATATTTGGGATGGTATTTTGGAGAGAATGGCAAGAAGATTGGTTGGGTGGAAGCGTATGTATTGCAGGAGTTGGGTGCTATATCTAAGAGTGCATATTTGGGATGGTATTCTGGAGAGAAGGGCAAAAAGATTGGCTGGGTGGAAGCATATGTATTTATCCAATGGCTGGGTGGCAAATAAGTCTGCTTTTCCAATGACTTATTTGGGTCTTCCGCTGGCTGCTAGATCTAAGAGTGCATATTTGGGATGATATTTTGGAGAGAATGGCAAGACGATTGGCTGGATGGAAGTGTTTGTATTTATCCAAGGGGGGTCGGATAACCTTGATCAAATCTACGTTTTCTTGTTTACCTACTTACTTCCTTTCTCTTTTTCCCATTCCGTGCTCTGTGGCTTCTAGAATTGAAAAATTGCAAAGGGACTTCTTGTGGGGTAGTGACTTGGAAGTTCACAAATTTCATCTCATTAAATGGGATAAGGTTTGTTCCCCTATTCTTTCAGGGGGTTTATGGGAAATGTAGGAATTTATGGCTTTCTACTCTACTCTTTACGATATGATGGTTCGTAGAGATACTGAAGACAAGCTAATTTGGAAGCGTTCTAAGGATGAAGTTTTTTCTGTTAAATCATTCTATGGTCTTATATCTCGGGATCAATCTGAGTTTTTCCCTTGGCGTGGAGTTTGGAAGACCAAAGTTCCCACGAGAGTTTCTTTCTTTGTGTGGGAGGCTACACATGGTAGAATTTCGACTATTGATAATCTGCGGAGGAGGGGAGTGTGTGTCCTTGATTGGTGCTACTTATGTAAGATGGATGGAGAGTCTGTTAATCATGTTTTATTGCATTGCTCGATGGCTCGAGGACTTTGGCAGCTTGTTTTTGGTATAACGAATATCCATTGGGTTATGCCAGAAAGGGTAGTTGATGTCTTATTATGTTGGGGGAGAAAGTTTGTGGATCCGTTGGCTAAGGCAATTTGGAAGATGATTTCATCTTGTATTTGGTGGTGTCTTTGGCAGGAGCGTAATAGTAGATGTTTTGAGGATTTAATTTCTTCCGTGGAGAGATTACATGGTGTTTTTTTGCATTATCTTTTTCTAATGGGTTGATGCTATGTGGGGGGGAGGGGGGCACTTTTTAGATTTACAGGATTTTATTAGTTTCTTCGCTTGTATATTCTAGTGAATCTAGTACTTCCTTTTGTACTATTTTCACTTTCTTTTTCTACTTCTAATAATATTTCCTTATAAAAAAAAAAAGATAGGTTAGAAAAATATTACTATTTGGTTGTATATGCACTCCCCACCACTCCTTTGTGGAAAATATTAAGTGATAAATCATGTGCAAGTACAATATATAGTCGTGGGTGTAGCTAACTTTTGGGACTCTTTGAAACTGAATTGAAAAAGGTTGTGGAACTTCTTTGCAATTATAAGACATCATCAATCAAAGTCTATATATGTCTTGTGTATGTGTGGGTGTAGGTGTGTCGTATGTAGGAGTTGTGTGTGAATTTAAGATTCATGATTTCTATCCTTTTGCTTTTACCTTATATATTCTTTTCTCCTGCCATTCAATTGATTATAAACAGCATGATTTCCTGTGCAAGCACCACTTAGGCTTGTGCATGCATACTAAAGAAAAATAAATATTCTTTTGGTTGCCTTCCTAATAATTTTCGTCCTAAGTGTGCCTGTTTCTTGTCTTAGCAAAACTACACCATTTTGAGCGAAGCGGATATTCATCAACGACAGGAGGATGATATCATGAGGGTATCCACTGTGCTATCTATTTCAAAGGTTGCAGCTGGCATACTGCTCCGCTACTATAATTGGTAAAATGCTTCGGCTGATATGAAGCTTATGTTAACTGCTAAGGCTTTAAATTCTTTTTTTTATAAGTAAGATCAATATATTAAAAGAAATAAAGAGTGAAAACAGTACAAAGATTGTTTCTGAAAACACTTAGAACATACAGACAAAGAAACTAAGCAAATCTGGAAAATCTAGAAAACGACCCCCCCACATAGCAGAAACCCAGCGAAAAAGAGTGCATAAGAACACCCTGCAAATGAACCACCGAATTTAAAGCTAAGGCTTTAAGTTCTTTTGGAGAAACCTCACAAAAATACTTCTACATAAGAACTGATTTTTGTTCTACTATGTGTGCAAGTGTGAAATTAAATCTTCAAATTTATTACTGCAAGGACCTTGTGTGGTCTGTGCATCTTGTTGTATATGGTGGGCACTAGGTTATGTGGCATTGTTTTTTGCCTTGGTGTTCTGCAAAATTTATACTGCCTTCGTTTTCGCAGGAGTGTTAGTAAAGTGCATGATGAGTGGTTTGCAGACGAAGAGAAGGTTCGGAGGGCTGTCGGCATATTGGAGAGTCCAGTTGTTGAATATCCAAATGCTAGAGAAGTGAGCAAGCCATATTTCACTATGTTTTTTGAGATTTTGGTCATTGCTTGAAAGTTGGGGTGTTTTGACTACTTTGTTTATCCTCTTGACTATTTTGTATATATAAATTTATTCTGATGTATTTTCTTCTATTAACAGCTGACTTGTGGGATATGCTTTGACACCTATCCATGTGATCAGATTCGTGCAGCTACTTGTGGTCATCCATTTTGTAATTCATGCTGGGGAGGTTTGCTCTACTGCATTACTATTGTATATAATAGACATTTCTGTCAAAGAGGGGATTTGCTTCTTCCCATTAGTTCCAGTAATTAGCTTAGTGGAGATACCTAACCAGATCTAGTTGCAAACATAATGATTCCTTACATGTAAATGGGAAAGTAAATTAGACGATTCGTGTAGTTATTTATGTTTTCTGAGGAACTGGCTTCATTCCATTCCTTATTGTGTTTTTTTTTTTGATAAGTAAGAGCAATATTATTAAGAAAGGAAAAAAGGAGTGGCCGTATTTTAGTTGGTTTAAGGTGGTGGAGGTGGGATGTCCCCGACTACAGTGGCCTTTTCTCCGTTCTCTCTCCTCTTCGTTCTCCTCCCCGTAGGTTCATCCAGTTGTGTTACTGTCCTGAGTTAGTAGTTTAGTGATTGAGGCGAAGACATTTCAGTCTTGTGAGGAGATGATTTCTGTTATTGGTGAGATGCGTCGTTCAAGCGCGGGGCATGCTGTGTCCGAGGTTAGCAAGGGCGTGTCCTATGCCCAGCTGGTGAAGGGTTGCTCGCCGGAGATGCAGGAGGAGGGTGTGGGGGAGTTTCGTGAGCCTGGCAACGGTAACTTGACAAGGCACGTGAAGTCCATTCGAAATGCTGCTGTTGGGGGGTCCGTGGAGACGGCTGGTACAGATGGGGAGGTATGGGCGCATTTAATGCGTCTGCGTGATGAGCTGGACAGCCTTATCAATCTCGTTGTGGAACGACAAAAGGAACCTAGGCAGGCGTTGAGTTGTTTGGCATGTGGTTCTCTCGGGTTGGGCTAGTGGTTTGCACTTGCTGGTGTTGAGAAGGCGATGGTTTCGGCCCAGGAACCAGTTGCACCTGCTGGTGTGGAGAGGCCGGGTGGGTGGGCCGAGCTGGGTGTTGGGAGGATGGGCAGGGGATCCAGTTGGTTGCTGATCCGGGAAGGGTCTTGGGTGGGCTTGGTTCTGGGCCGGGTGGGCTTGCAGATCCGGGCGATGGGCAGGATGACCCGAGAACCGTTTTGAACCCGATAACAGCGCCATCTCTGATCCGCTGGCGATGCACTCGGGTGCTGACCGGAACACTCTGCCGGTGGACGACAGGCCCTCGTCGACGATGTTTGTGGTGGCAGGGATGGGTTCCGATGACTCGCTGGTGCCGGAACAGTCGATCGATGTTGGGGCTGTTTCTGCCCGCTTCCCTTCTGGCTTGCTGGGGACGTCGAAGTGTTGCCTTTTGGAGACAGACCGGGCCGATAATCAGGTTGGGAAGCTCCAGTGTGGTGTCCTGATGGAGGGGGTCCATGTCTAGGATATTGATGTTGGGAGCTCCGACGTAATGGCGAGACTAGTGGTGGAGATTGCTTCTGGGGCTCTCTCAGGTGGTATGGAGGTGGAGGAGTGTGCCTGGGGGTTGTATAAGACCCGGTCTTGTGTTGGGAATTCTAAGACAGCTCTAGACATGGAGGTTGGACTGTATGTGGAGCCCGTGGACTTGGAAAAGCTTGGTGAGAGCTCTGAGACTATTCACGGGGCTGTTGTTTGTGTTGACAATAGTGTTGCTGGGTCTTTAGCGACGGAGGATGGAAGTTTTACCTCGACCGTACCCTTGGCGGTTAGTTTCCCTCATAAAGCTTTGGGGGGAGAATCTCCGGCGTGGGTCCTGGACATGGTTGAGGTGTCTTGTGGTGGCCAAGAGGAAAAGATGAGGGAGCTCTTTGCAGCGTTGGAACGCGATCGGGTGCCAATTCGGTCGAAAACATCTAGAAAATCAGGGAGGAGGATGCTCAGGGAGTTGAAGGGCTTGAAGTCTTCGATTAATTATGAAGGGTCTTCTTCGACCGCTACGAAGACTGTGACCTTTGGTTTGGACTGTTAGGGGTCTCGTTTGGGATGTGGGAGGGTGCTGTTGTTGGCTAATGGGGTGAGGGTGCTGTTGTTTTCTGGGAGAGTGTTGTAGGCCAGTGGGTTGGGGGAGGGTGTTTTCCTATTTGTGTTTTGGTCTCTTCAGTATTTTCTCTTGTACTTATGACTCCGTTGTGTATTTTGTTTTTTCTTTTTAATAAAACTGTCTTATTTATCAAAAAGAGAAAGGAAAAAGAAAGAGCATTATTACATAGTGTGCGCAAACTAGCTTCATGTTTAATCATTCTTCAATATAGTTCATTAAGTCTATTGAAAGTAAGATAAGAAGATTATACTTATCTGTTACTATTATGGTACAAGGATGAATCCACGAGGGGCCAAGGCAAAGATTCTGAGAAAAAGAAATATGCTTCTCTACCATGCAAAAGTTTTTCCCAGAAAATCCGCATTATTATGTATGAATACCAGAAACAATAGAATCTTATAATAAAACTTACACAGTTACTAAAAAAACCTTAGGAAAAAGACTAACAAAAATATGATCTATGCAATCCTTTTAAAGCCTTCAATTTAGCTCCTTGATGGATAAGTTTATTAACATCTAACGATCCTCTGCATTCCTTTTAGTTCTGTCCTCTCATTATTCAGTCTAAAAAACTTAAGCCATTCACTCGAAAATAAGGCACGTTGGACATAGAGGTATCTAGAACTTTGTCATATGAATTGTTCCCTGTACCTCTTATGAGAGTCTTAGATTTTTTTTCCTTTGAAAATTCTGTAAAATTTGATACCAAGTTTAATAGAATTTTGCAAAAAGATCAACCAAACGCTATAGAAGCTCGCGATGCTATTTTGTTCAGAGGGGTCAACTAGATCGACCTTGTATGATGTGGGAAAGGAATCTAGCCTTAGCTAACAAGGGATCTAGTCTTTTTATTATGGTTTGGAGCTCTATTTCACAGAAGATTTCAGGGTTGAGAGTTGGGACCTTTTGTTTAGAAGATGTATTGTTGTAATTTGACTCTCATGTTTCAGGTTTACACTTAGAGCATGCAGAAGTGAAATACTCCCATGTAGTTAAATGTTTTTCTTTAGCAGCTCTTCATATGTAGTTCTTGAAGTCATTGAAAGGGTCTGTGCCACTTCATACGTGTTAACCAATTGTCAATAACCACACGTTCCCCTTAATTTCTAACTCACCCAGCTTGCCATGTATCACTGGTTAATTTTAACTCGACTTCAAATTCTACGTTTTGACAGGGAAAATTCTCTTTGACAACTCTACCTTAAACATTAGGTTGGTCCAACCTGGTGTAGAGAATTTGAGGTGGAAATAAGATTAATGGGGATGTGTCATATGTGGCACATTGGTGATTTGGCAAATAATGAGGACACGTGGTTATTGACAAGTGATTAACACGTGTCCCCGTTAGTCACATTGGATTTTTTTTCATTTACAAGGTCACTCAAGTTGACAAAATGACCATCTCAGGACACAAAATTCTATGGGACCAGTCTAGGACAAAACTTACCCTAGGGACTGGTTTGAGATTATGCAATTTTCCAGGGACTAGTGGACTAGTTAAGCCTTTTTATTGTTCAATTGGAGCTTAACTTCAATTTGATTTTATGTTTTTTTTTTAAATTGTCATATTTCCTCTTCAGGATATATTAGCACAGCCATTAATGATGGTCCTGGATGTTTGATGTTGCGATGTCCGGATCCATCTTGTGGTGCTGCTGTTGGTCAAGATATGATTAACACGTTAGCTTCTGAGGAAGACAAGGAGAAGTATTTTCGCTACTTCATCAGATCTTACATTGAAGACAACAGGAAGGTAATCTTAAAAAAATAAATCTGATGAATACTTATGGATGCTTATCCATTATATCTCATATGGTATGGGACTAGTCCTTTTTATATTTTAAAAATAAGGAATAATATTCATGTATGCCTTTCCCCCATTTTTATAACCCCCCCTTCCCCCCCTTCCCAAAAAAAAAGCCTTCTCCCTTTTTCTGGTACATAATCTAAGACATGGAACTTGACCCAGGGTCATTATTAATCATATATTCTCTGCCCCATGCCTTCGTGGAAATATGTGGAGTAAGGATTCAATTGATGGTTTGATTTCTCATGAAAGATATGCATTTTACGGGGAGGAATAATGAAAATCCTTGTTTTGACCTTCAAACATAGGACAAAGCTTGGAACAAACAAAATGGTAAGACACCCTATATGTGACAGGGGCAATCTTTGAATCAGCGTTGCAGTATCTCTAAAAAAATTCTTATGCCTGAGACTTAGATTAGTTCCTTTTTTTTTTTTTGAAAACTAATAGATTAGTTACTTCCTTGATTATGAGATTGTAAATTGTTTTTTTTTGGGGGGGGGGGGGGGTTGGGGGTTGGTGTTCTGCTTAGTTTATTCATTTTGTATTTTGTTACATTCCTATTGTGTTGCAGCTGTGTTATGAGTTGTAACTTTGCTTGTAATAAGCTTGGCCCAAATTTGCCTTCAATCCACTGTTTCGTTTTATATTTTATTGACACTGGTAATGTTGGCTCGCTTGGTAGACCAAATGGTGTCCGGCTCCAGGCTGCGATTATGCCGTGGATTTTATTGTTGGCAGTGCAAGCTATGATGTTACTTGCCGCTGCTCATACAGCTTTTGTTGGAGTGTAAGTCCATTTTGGCTTGATCAATTAGTCTGTTTTGAATTAAATTATTCTAATTAGTCATTTTCAGTTTATTAATCTTTCTATTCGTCTCTTTTGTTTAAAATCAAGTCGCAAGTCAAAAGAGGTGCAGACACTTTTTTGTTTGTGTCGTCACATTTATCTTAATAAGAATTTGGCTTTGCAGTGTACTGAAGAAGCTCACCGTCCAGTTGATTGTGTTACTGTGGCGAAGTGGATATTGAAGAATAGTGCTGAATCTGAAAATATGAATTGGTAATGGGACAAAGGCATAGTTAATCTTAACTGTTTTTTGTTGTCATTTCAATTTATTTCTTAATTTTTGGCAGAAGGATCTTATTAAAACAGGAGAAAAGAGTAATTAAATGGGAGGGAGTCAGTCTTCCTTTGAGCCACAAGATTCTGGATCAGAATAATCATGTCTGGGGTAAGGTGGCCACTAGAGGGAAGGATACACATAGCCCAAGCACTACCTTGGGAACTGCATGACCTGGTCAAATCCCTTTCCCACCTCTAAGGGTGTGCAAATGTTCCGGTTCCGGTACCGGTACCGGTTCCGGCCATTTCCGGTACTGGAACCGGATCCCATTTTAGGGAGATTCCGGAACTGGAAATTCCGGCGGAAATACCTGAAAATTCCGGTTCCGGTATATTTTTTAAAAAATTCAAAAAATATTATAATTTTAATTTAGAGTTTGCCTCTTTCAATTTGGATTTTTGATGAATGTTTAGTTGTTTACTTATTTGTATGGTTAATTGTTTGTTTAATAGTTTTTTTGTAAATTTAATTTAGAGTTTATTTTCATAATGTTTATTTTGTTTTGAAATTTAGTTGTAATTTTATTTTATATTTATTTTGGCATCTTGAAATAGTGAAATATTGTTTTGAAATTTAGTTTGTTTAATTGTAATTTTAATTTAGAGTTATTTGACCCTCAAAACACAACTTAAAAATCCATTTTTGGGTCAATGGGCCCAAACTAAATATTTTTTTTAGGCCCATTTAAGGAACTGGAATTTCCAATTCCGGTTTATTTCGGAACGGAACCGGAATAAAAAATTTGTTCCGGTGGGTACCGGAATGGCCAATTCCGGTTCCGTCCGTTCCGGTGCCCACCTTTACCCACCTCCATAAATGCCTGCTGGTTATATCAAATTTTTTTTTTTTGACAAGGGGTGTGGTGGCATAAGCCAAGTATACAAAGTGGAACACCCCTGAATAAAAAATGATATACAAATCAATATTAAAAAATGGGCAAACTTCATCTTGTACCCCTGAACTATAGGGTCAATGTTACTTTCGGGCTCAAACTACTAATTTCATCACATTGAGCTCTTAAACTATCAAAATACATCAATACGCCCTCAAATATACTCCGACCGTCAAAATCGTGCCACATGGCCCATTTATAACACGTGTAGCATGATTTTGATGATTCAATCTTATTTTAGGGTGCATATTGATGAATTTTGGTAGTTCAAGAGTTCAATGTGACAAACTTGATAGTTCGGACCCCAAAATGACATTGGCCTTAAGTTCGGGGGTGCAAAATGATTTTTCCCCTTAAAAATAGGAGAATCTAAAAATTCGAGTAAAGATGAGGAACAGCCAAATGATGGGCAGAGACCCTTTTTTCTTTCTGTAAGCTTCCAAGACCCATCAAAACATAACTTTGACAAAATTCCACTTCGTTTTCGTTTTGCCCATTAATTTTTGTTTGAGCAATTGTGCTTCTGTTTGCTCTGCAATAGAGTGTGCAAGATAAGGCATGAGAGAGCTGCAGTGATGGGAGTGACTCATATAGGAAGTATATAAGAACAAAAAAAATTGGCAACTTAAAATATTGGCGATTCTTTACCAATTAAGAAGCAATCATCATTTTCGTTGCTATAACAGAATTATTAATCCTGTTTTTTTCTTTTTTACGTATAAACAATCTCCAAGTCCCTTTAAAATAAATCCGACAAACCTGGTGTATTTGGATCGGTAGTAGGCTGCGAAACTTTCAACTGTCTTGGGGGGATATTGTTCTGGCTATCCTTCCTTTTTTGTTCATGTTTTGACTCCCCTAGGGAAGGCCCAATAACCTGGTGTTAAGTGCATCTGCTATCTCATAAAATATTGCTTTCATTGAGTTTTTGTTGTGCATTTTTACCTAGATGGTGCTAAGCTATACGCTTCTGATGGATTTCAGGATATTGGCTAATTCTAAGCCTTGTCCAAAGTGCAAGCGTCCAATTGAGAAAAACCAAGGCTGTATGCATATCACATGCACTCCACCTTGCAAATTCGAGTTTTGCTGGTAAGCACATAAACTTGTCCTAAATTGTCATCATCTCGCATAGTGATTCTATGCTTATCCCCACAAAAACCCTAGTCCTTCAAGTGCATAATTTCCTTCATTGGTACATATATATCCATTTAACATTTTCCTCCCTCTTTTGTATTTGTTGCATGATAGATGGTATTTCATAACTTCATCTCACTTTTTACATCACTTGAATGCTAGAAACCCAGTTTTCAGTGCTTTGTCATATGTTTGGTGAAAATGACTCGATACGAATAGAGGGGATTTATTTTTAGGATCTTGTGCCAGTAGACTGCTTTTGTCAACCTGATATTCTTATTTATGGGAATGTTCTCTCTCTCTCTCTCTCTCCCTCCCCCAGTTATGTATTTACGTGTACCTGTACATTTTGTCTTTCTTCCTTATCTTTCCTTTTTTTTTTTTTAATTGTGTATGCATACAGGCTCTGTCTTGGTGCATGGTCGGACCATGGTGAGAGAACAGGGGGTTTTTATGCATGTAACCGTTACGAGACAGCAAAGCAAGAAGGAGTGGTATACATATGTAGCCCTTTTAGAAATTTTTACTTTTGCATATATTTCCTGATGAAGTATATTTGATGTAGTTGCATTATCGCAAAACAGATCATTTAGTGTATGTTTGATGATGTTCATCTATAATGTTGCTTCAGTATGATGAGGCTGAGAAGCGAAGGGAGATGGCTAAGAACTCCCTGGAGAGGTATACTCATTATTATGAAAGATGGGCGACGAACCAATCAGTAAGTATAACATGCCATACAAAGCAATATTGCAGTGCTCAGTCCTTAGGATCACTTAAAGCTGCATCGAATAAAAATTTATACCATGTAAAGCAATATTGCAATGCTCAGTATTTTTAAATGTGTAGCAGCCAGAAATTAGGAAATTTTGTTTTCTAGGTGTAAATGTGTAGCAGCCAGAAATTAGGAAATTTTGTTTTCTAGGTGTTGTAACAGTAGATGCTTTATTACACTTATAAAAAAAAAAGTAGATGCTTTGTTACTTATCCCAAAAACAATAAAAAGACATTAGATGCTTGATTTGCTGCATATGTTTCTCTCCAATTATGAGAAAGAAGCGATCTCAAATCATTGTCATTGCCTTTGTCTCATTGGGAAGTCTAGTTTGTGAAACTTCTATTGTTAGGTTTTGTCAACTTCCAATATGGTGATTTTTTGAGCTTGGACTTCATATTTTTCTAGCAGGTTTGAACATAAATGATTGGTTGAAATTATGTGGTTAAAACTAAAATTTTGCATAGATGCCTTTTTCCTTTTTCCCCCCCTTTAAAAGGGTGAAAATTCCCTTCGTCTGAAAGTAATTGACTTGTCGGTATTACCAAAAGGTAACATTTATAGTAATTTGTGTTGATGAGCACCCATCAGTATTTTAGAGATCTTGTCTTAGGGGGTTTTTATCACTCACCTAATTGTATAGAGAGAAACAAGTTATTGCTGTATGCACTTAACTGTTTTATAAGAAGATGATTGCCAAAGGTGATCCTATCATGCTTGCTCATGGCATGGTAGATGTGTTTTGCCTGAACACAGGCAATACATCCTGTTTAGGCTAATGTACATCGGTTTTCTTGCTCGTTAGTGTCCCTTATTGGAAACACAAGCAAGGCCTTTCGATATACATTTTTATAAGGAATTTCCTTTGTCGATATGGCAAAGACTGGATTGCCGGAGAAGAAAGCGGTGGGGAAGAGAGATTCGTAAAGCTTCAGCTGACGTGGGCAACATGCAAAAGATCTAGTTTGTTGGTGTTCCCTTGGTGCCGCATGCAAATAACGTTGAGGGGCTGGTGATTTCCGAGAGTAATTATTGCTCTGGGACTTCTGATTTGGCGGCTGGGTCTGAGGGTGTGATATGTGGGAGCATCTAACAAAATTAAAGGCTGAGTTGGATGGCTTAATTGGGCTGGTTAAAAACAAGGTGGTTTAGGTGCCTTTGGTTGGGCTCAAGATGGACTTATGCTGCAGGGTGTGCGGTTTTAAAATGGTGGCCCAGGAACTTGTGGGTGTGGCCAATAATTCCTTGGCTTCTTTGAGTGGGCTGTCTGGACTGGGCTCGGCCCATTTCTGGGCCAGATGAAGGAGCTTGGGCCTAATTCCTTTGGCCCAGATCCTCTTGCCCAATTGGCTTCTGGCCAGCCCGAAGTCCAGCCCGATGAGCCCGGTATGGTGGTGCTCTCCGACGCGGTGTGTGCCGATGAAAGATCTGTGTTTTCGGAATATGGAGGTGGGGGCGTCGACGACCTCGTTTGTGGGAGTGGTGGGAGTCGCCAGAGTTTCACCGGAGCCGGTGATTGGTAACGAAGCTCCCGTAATCACTGTTGTCTCTTTTGTGCAGCGTTTTGCGCCGCAAGAGGACAATGAAGTCGTAGATGGTGACAGATGCACAAAATTCTTCCATAGGGTGGTTGTGGGGTCGGTCCAGTGGGCCGGGGTTTGTACTTCAGGGTTGGGCCCAAAAGGGTCCGGCTTTGGGGAATTTCCTCGTCATCAAAAAAAAAAAAAAAATTCTTCCATAGGGTGGCTAATTCCAACAGAAAGGTGAATTATATTTCTTCTTTGGAGGTTGAGGGGGAACTTGTAGAGGATCCCGAGCGTATTTTTGATGAGATTGTTAGTTTTTATAGCGCCTTGTATAGGGAGCCTTTTCTCTTGGAGACCTTCGCTGGATGATTTGGGTTTTGATTTGATTACTGGGGAGGATGCGGCATGGCTAGAAAGACCTTTTGATGAAGACGAAGTGACCGGTGTTTTGCGGAGTCTCAATGGGTATAAAGCTCCCGGTCATGATTGATTCTCATTGGCGTTCAATCAATCATGTTGGGATATTATTAAGGCGATGTTCTCTCCATGTTCAATGAGATTGCTCAATTTGGGAAATTTGTTAGAAGCATCAATGTCACTTTCATTCTCTTGATTCGCAAGAAGCATGGTGTTGTTATCATGGTTAACTGCATAAAAGAAAGAAGATTCATGCTGTGATTTCTCTGCGCGTAGTTTAGTAAGGAGGAGGATAGGAAAGTTGAGGTATGTTCGTTTTCACCATTTTTTCAGGATTCTAAGTATATTCACAATTCTACCACCGAACATTTTCAGAATTAAAACACAAAAACCAATACATTTTACACAATCTCCAACAACTTTTTAATTTTTTATTCAACATAAATTTTCTCTCTATACTTTTTCACATAACTCCAATACTTTTTTATTAAACAATTACATCAAATCATTTCTCTCTCCACTTTACACAAACACCAATAAAACACTATTCAACATAAAAATTCACAACTTCTCTAAAATCCTACATTTTTTCTCAAAACGAACATCACCTTGGTTTTGGAGGGTTAGAGAATCAACCAACTTAGAAGCTTCAGGAGATTAGTTGGCCCAGATGTTTGCAAGGAGTTTTCGAGTAGAGGCTAAAGAATTTCATGTCTCTGTTAGTGTTGGAGGCGTGGTCAAGCTTACGGAATGGTGTAGGAAGTCTGTTAGTGCGATATCCTTTGGGAAATATGTAGCTGTATGGGTGGTTAACATGGGAGCCAAGCTGTTGGCAGCTGATGGAGATAGTTCCTTCGTATCTAAAGCCAATGATTACTCTCGGGCGTTTCTAGCTCAGAGATGTGTTAACAAGGCGGGGGAGGTATGTCACCCTACTGGAGTACGGAGAAGGTCGTCGCAAGTGAGTGGTCATGGTCCCTGAAGGTAAGGGAGGAGAAGGTTGGAGGCTGTTGACTGGAGTGTTCCAAGAGGTGGTCGACCACCTTAGTAGGGTTAACGGCGGGAAGGTTGGTCAACGGGTTTCTGGTGGCCATGGGCATCAACGGCTGAGGGGAGGGCTGTCTTTCGCCAAAGCGGTAAAGATGAAGAAGCCGTTGGTGGATGTCGGCATGCAGGTCTCGTCTGTGGAGAGTTATGCAGAAAGAGGAAATAAAGGAGAGCCGAAACTATGTCTACCGAAAAAGCTTGCCGCTCAGGACTTAGTTGTTCTGCCCAAAGTTCCCTTGTTTATCGAAGGGTCGGCATTGGCTTTAGAGGGGGACAAATGTTGTCTCACCGTTTTAAGGAAAAAATTGATTGGACTCAGGAAGGAGCTCGATCAGATTTTGTGGTCCTTGGACTCGACGGGAGCTGAAGGCAGGTGTGTGGGGTGGGCTGCAGTGGACCGGGATTTGAGTGGGCATGTCTTGGCTAAGCCCGGGCCTTCCTTTAGCCTGGAGGATGAGCCTTTGTTGGCTGGTGGGGTTAGGGCTTGTGAAGACTGTGGGCCTGGAGGCTTGGAAGAGAATGAGCTTGCATTAAGCTCGGAGGGAAAGGCCTTGTTGTCAGCTGGGTGTGGGTCTGGACATGACCCGGTCCCGTTGAAGCAAGTGTACCGGCGAAGGGGTCTGACCCGCGAAGGAAGGGGAGGGTTGCGTGGGCCTCTGGTTGGGCCGTTAGCTGGGTCTCATCAGGTAGGAGTAGTTGGGCTGCTTGTTGGGTCGGGCGGGGAGATTTTTAGCGGGTTTGAGGACCTGAATGCTGTCGCGATCACTCAGATCCCTGACCCGGCGGCGGTCTCGGTTCTTCGGCTTCGGGAAGAGAGATCGCCGTTGTCTGGGGTGGCAGAGGGTCCGGCTGGTGTACAGTCGGTTTTGGAAGCTCCCGTCGACTCTAGCCGAGCTTCGCATGCCTCCCAGATCTCCAATTCGGCGGCATATCTTACTCTTCAGCCTATTCAGGTGGGGTCGACTTCGTCTGGGGTGGCGGCTGGAGCTGCCGGTGCTCTGCCGGTG
Organism: Myrica gale; assembly: GCA_963930655.1. Classification (NCBI taxonomy): domain Eukaryota; kingdom Viridiplantae; phylum Streptophyta; class Magnoliopsida; order Fagales; family Myricaceae; genus Myrica; species Myrica gale. The sequence continues at coordinate 10,089,129 of OZ005610.1, read as the reverse complement.
CAGGCTGTTCCTGTCAACTTGAGCCCGGGTCTTCTCGTGATGCAGCAACAACCGTGTTTCGCAGAAGTGAGCCTAGACTCTCCAGGTCCACATCCCACATGGATGGCTGCGTCCAGATCTGATGGGTTTGGGGTGTCGGAGGTGGGGACAGAGGTTTTGGATACCTCGGTTGTTGAATAGGGTGAACAGGGAGGGGCTATTGTCTGCGCAGATAGTGGTGTTTATGGGTTTGTGGCTACCCCTTTGGCAGTGTGTCCCCCTGTGTCGGGGACGGAGGATTGTCATATGCCTATATCTTCTATGGACTGGGTGTTGGAAATGGTCTCGTCCTTTAAAAATTTGGTTGGGCTCATGCGACGGTTACGAGAGCAAATTGAGGGCGCTCTTTGCAACTATAGAGAAGGAAAGGGGGAGTAGTGGACTTGTTACTCCGAGAGCAATTGAGGGCGCTCTTTATTGAGCAAGTGGTTGTGGCGATTTGCCTTGGAGAGGGATATTTTGTGGCGGGCTGTTATTGAGGATAAGTATGGTAGCGTTTCGGGAGGATGGAGAACCAATGAGATCCGTAGTTCCTATGGTGTGAGCCTGTGGAAGCACATAAGCGACGGATGAACCTTCTTTTGTGGGAACATTCGTTACGTGGTGGGGTGTGGTCTTCCCGTCAGCTTTTGGCATGATCTATGGTGTGGAGAAAGGCCTTTGAAGCTTGTTTTCCCCCTTTTGTTTTCTATTGCTATGCATAAGGATGTGATGGTTGCGGATTGTTTGGAGGGAGATTCCGGTTATGGAGTGTGGAATATTCAGTTTGCTAGAACCACCAATGATTGGGAGATCGAAGACTTTTCCGCTTTCTACTCATTGTTGTACTCTGTGGTACTAAGGAGATGGGAAGAAGATCAAATGATGTGGCAAGGTGCTAAGAATGGGGTCTTCTCGGTTAAGTCATCATATGGGTTCATTGCTGGAGAACTGGTGCAGACCTTGTTTCTGTGGGCTATAGAGGGAAAGGAATGGACGATGCCTTGAAGATGTGGGACTGTACTTAGAATGTTTGAAGGGAAAACTGGTGCAGACCTTGTTTTTGTGGGCTAATGGGGTGATGGGATCCCCTTTTGTAGACTTCAGCGATTTCATTAGTTTCATAGCTTGCTTGTTGTAGCTCTCAGTATAGCCTTTGTACTGTTTCGTTTTCCTTTCTCTCTTAATAAAACTTCTCTTACTTATCAAAAAAAGAAGAAGCATGTTGCTGTTGAGTTGAAGGATTTCAGGCCTATCAGCCTTGTGGGATGGGTCTATAAAATTCTGGCCAAAGTTTTGGCTAATAGGTTGAGGATGGTTATGGACAAAATCATTTCGCCTTCCCAGGGTGCTTTTGTGAGGTGTAGACAGATCTTGGATTCGGTTTTGGTTGCTATTGAGTGCATGGACTCCAGGATTTGCTCTTCCTTGCCTAGCATGCTTTGCAAGCTTGACATCCACAAGGCATATGATAACGTTAACTGGGGATTCATTCTATACTTGTTAAGGAGGTGTGGTTTTGGCTTTAAATGGTGCAGTTGGATTGTGTTCTGTATTTCTACAGTTAGATTCTCGGTGCTAGTGAATAGATCTCATGAAGGCTTTTTGGTAGTTCTCGGGGTCTGCGCTAAGACAACCTTCTTTCGCCCTTTCTGTTTGTTATTGTTATGGAAGCTCTGAGTAGGATACTGAACAAGTTGGTGGAGATTTGATTCATGGAGGGTTTCTCTCTTGGGAGCGGTGGGGTGAGCATCTCTCATTTGCTCTTTGCTAACGATACCCTTATTTTGTGTGGGGCTGAGGAGAGTCAGTTTCGCAATCTTCGTTGTCTTCTTCTCTGTTTTGAGGTGGTGTCTGGGCTTAAGATTAATCTTCTGAAATCTGAAGCTATTCTCATTGGTGTGGTGGGTAATGTCTAGGAGTTGGCTAATATTATGGGTTGTAGAGTTTCTTCTTTGCCCTTTTTGTATATTGGGCTTCCTCTGGGAGCGCGTTTCAAAAGTTCCCACATTTGGAACGACATTATTGAGAGAACGGAAAGGAGGTTGTTTGGGTGGAAGCGAAGCTGTCTCTCGAAAGGAGGTAGAGTCACATTGATGAAGTCTACTCTTGCTAATCTTCCGACTTATTTGTTGTCTCTTTGCCCTATCCCCTATGCTGTGGCTAGTAGATTGGAGAAGTTACAAAGGGATTTCATGTGGGGTAGCGATGGTGTTCAGCACAAGTTTCATTTGCTTAATTGGGATAAGGTTTGCTGCCCTATTAGATTTGGTGGTTTGGGCATTAGGCGGCTGTCCACTTTCAATAAGGCTTTGCTTGGGAAGTGGTTGTGGCGTTTTACTTGTGAGCATAATTGTTTGTGGAGGAATGTTGTTGCGGAGAAGTTTGGGTGTGAGGTGGGTGGGTGGAGGACCATTCAGAGGAGAGGTTCTAACGGTGTTAGCCTTTGGAGGTATATCAGCAAGTGGGGGGATCTTTTCAATCAGAATATCCGGTTTGTGGTGGGTTGTGGTAATAATGTTCGTTTCTGGAGCGATCTTTGGTGTAGAGATAGACCTTTGAGGTTTGCTTTTCCGCTGCTCTTCGCCATTGCTAGAGATAAGGATGCTTTGGTGGCGGATTATTAGGAGAGGAATTCTGGTTCGGGGGTTTGGAACGTCCAATTTGTTAGGGCAGCAAATGATTGAGAGCTTGAGGTTTTTTCGTCCTTTTTCAATCTCCTTTATGCCAAGGTCATAAGGAGTGGGGTTGACGATAGATTGTGCTGGTTGGGTTCCAAGTCCGGCAAGTTCTCGGCGAAGTCAATGTATGGGTTTCTTTATAGCAGCCCCTATGTTTCGTTCCCATGGAAGCAGATTGGTGATCCTTTGCTTCCATGAGAGTCTCCTTCTTTGTGTGGGAGACTGCCCACGGAAGAGTTCTGACCATCGACAATCTAAGGAGGAGGGGTCTATGTTTATTGGATTGGTGTTTCCTTTGTAGATGTAGTGGAGAATCTGTGGATCATCTCTTTCTTCATTTGTGGTGGTCAGGGACCTCTGGCTCATGTGTTTAAAATTACAGATTATTGTTGGGTTATGCCTCTGAGTGTGATTGATGTATTGTTTTGCTGGAAGAGGAAGTTTGACAATCCTCATGCTCCGATTGTGTGGAAATTGATCCCCTTGTACATTTAGTGGACTCTCTGGAGGGAGAGGAATGATAGATGCTTTGAGAACACTTTTTCGTCTATTGAGGGGTTGAGGGGCAAGCTGATGAGTTCTCTTTTTTCTTGAGCCAAAGCTGTGTTGGGTTTTCGTTTCTGTGATTTTTCTGTTTTCATTAATTTTGTAGCTTATTTGGCTTACGTTTCAGAATAGCTCTTTGTACTGTTACTTCTTTGGTTTATTTAATAAAGCTTTCCTTGTAAAAAAAAAAAAGTAAGGAAATGTAATGCTTCCAAAGGTGCCTTGGATATGAGCCATGATGGTAGCAGTGAAAGCGGAGAAGAAAGAGGGTGAATAATGTGCTGAGATAGGAAACATGACTAGATGAGTACAATGCTTCAAACCTGACTATTTGAGAACCACGTAAGGACAAAGGAAAGGAGAAACAAGTGGAGAAAGACCTGGTATCAGAGGCCTTTCACCAGGCTCTCTAGAAGCCATAGTAGATTGTGGCGGAACAATTGAGAAATCCACGCAGATATATTGATGTACTGAGACCTGCAAAACACCATCAAAACCAGATGATTGAGGTTCTGCAAAGGGCCCATGTAAATAAAAAGTTAGTGTATCAATCCTTACATGTCCTACTACTAGTGGGATGGTACAGATTATGGTTGGGTATAGGAAATATTTCACTTGGGTAGTCTCTTTTTCCTTTGAGAGCAAGGTACCTCTTCCGTTGGATACTCTTTGTATGCAATTGACAAGAAATGGCATGTTCAGGCAATATTGCCAGAAGACCCTTGAAGCTCTTTGTTTCTGTAAGGTGCCGTGGTAGCATCTTATTTTATTTTAGGATTTCCAGATAGCCTTTAGTTTTGAAATGAGGCCGTGGGCCAAGAGGCACACCAGGGCAAGAAATGCCTTTCGAAATTTAAAACAAGAAAGCCATAGTAGGGGAATCGATTATAGCCTACATTTTGACCTGTTTGGCGGGAATGCTGCCTTCATGATTGTGTAGTTCTTTATTATTAGTTTCTACTTCCACAATGAATACGAAAAGTGAAAGTAGTTGTTTTCCCCCCACCTTCATGTTGAACATGGGTCATCATACTTTTGAATCGTATGATATGTAAGTATGCTACGTTGCTAAGAAACGGCTCAATTTGCGTAATTTTAGCCAATAAAGAAAATGGTTTTATCTGTAGCTATTAGTACCAGTTTTTTCTCATACCTGCTATCCTGCATACCCATGTAATGCTGAATATGGCATGTCTGCTGTAATGAAATACCTATTCCAATCATTACCGAAATATATATGTTTGATTGGTCTCTTTTCTTATTTGATATTTAGTGCCATACACTACATTAACGTTAGCATACACAAATATCATCATATTGTGCTATTTCCTTTTGGTTTGTTCTTAATATTTTTCTCCTTTCTCGTGTCAAAAAAGTTGCATTAGGTAGTTTGTATAAGTTAGGATTGAAGATGAAATCTAGACATTGAGTACTCACTTGGTCCCCTTGCCCCCCTAGCTAGAGATTGGAGCAATAAGAACACTACAATCATTTACACCTGGCACGGGTACCTCTTTTCATGTCGTTAATATCACCAAATCAACTCAGCTTTTGTGTATGTCGAGTTGACATGTTTCTTTCTAAGTGGTACCGTATTGCGACATTGCGTCAGTATTATAGATTGTAACTAAGCTGATTCCTTGAATCATGTTCTGGAATCAAGTCTACAGTCATGTTTGAAAAAAGAGAATATAGTATTAGGTTGGAAGTTTGCATGTTAACGTTTTAAAAAAAACATGCTTTTACTTTAGAGCTGAAGCTTTACTTCTTTTTGGAACTAAAATTAGTCAGTCACTGTTTTTCTTGATTGCAGTCTAGGCAAAAAGCACTAGCAGATCTGCAGCAAATGCAAGCTGTGCATGTAAGCAGAACTTCTTCCCGTCAGTTTACTGACTAATGAAGTTGGTCACATTGATGTATATGGATGTCAATTACAACAGATGACTTTAACTGCACTGAAGATTATTGTCTATTTCTCATGCCATCTATTCTCTCCTTATTGTTGTGGGCGTCTGTTTTCTGGTCGGGGGGTGGGGGAGGATACAATTTCCTTCCACTTTTTACTTTGCATGAAAACTTTCTGAAGACTACTGTGTATCTGCACCTAAATTATGTGTGACGCTGTGACAGTAATATGGTTCAGATGTCCATTGGTTGGTAACAAAATATTTAGTAAATAATATGATCTGAAAAATTTGGAAATGAAAAGCCTTTCTGTCGTTTTAAGATTTAATCAAATGGTGTTTTGCAGCCTTCCCCCGAAGTTTCTGGTTGTTTTTTTCTCTATAAACATCAAATTCAGGTTGGGGGAGCAGGGGGTTGTAATACCTATTCACATGTTATGATATTGTAAAGAGAATTTTCTTTTTTCTGATTTGATCAATCTTTGATTTTCAACCTAAATTTAGTGTTGGCAGGGTTAATAGCATTTTTCTTGCTTTTCTTAGTTGCAAGGGGTGTTTATGTACATGTACTTTTTGTAGCTTGAAAAGCTAAGCGACATACAATGCCAACCTGACTCACAGCTAAAGTTCATAACAGAGGCCTGGCTTCAGGTAAATCAGGAGTTCTTGCAATGCATGCATGACTGGATTTCTTATGTTCATCATCTAATAGGTTGTGGATGTAGATAGTTGAATGTAGACGAGTTCTGAAATGGACATATGCCTATGGATATTACTTACCCGAGCATGAACATGGCAAGAGGCAGTTCTTTGAGTACTTGCAAGGTATGTCACTTCCTCTAGCTTGAAACAGACATTTCCACATCCTGCATTGTTCTGTCTAAATTCTGTTTGTCATGCAGGTGAGGCTGAATCTGGGTTGGAGCGGCTTCATCAATGTGCAGAGAAGGAGCTACAAGTTTACCTCAATGCAGAGGGTCCATTGAAGGATTTCAATGAGTTCCGCACAAAACTTGCTGGACTGACCAGGTGACTTTCTACAAAATATTTTCTTGATAATTTGGCTCGACCAGGATTAACTTTATTCAGGACTAAGAACTTAAAAAGTATTGTGGAGGTTAAGCTAAGATACTAGTAGGTTAGTGTATTGGTGGTATTAGTTAGCAATTTTTATCATCCAGAAAAGTCAATGTGGTCTTTGGAAATGCTACCTAGTCTAGATAGCAACGCCACATCACTGATGTATTTTTTGGTCCTGGGTTCTGAACTCATCTGTCATGTGAACTTCCTATTCGCCATCCAAGGAAAACCCTCCACAGCAAGTCATGCACCTAGGTGCTTAGCTCATAACATTCTGCAGAATTCAGTAGCAGTTACTGTATCGTGGGCTGATTCTCCTACTTCAGCTATCCTTTCTACTTTGCATAACTGACTCCAATACTGTAGGTTCCTGGTACTGATCTGATTGTCTTGTAATTTTGATGGCAACAGTGTGACTCGTAACTACTTTGAGAATCTAGTCCGAGCTCTGGAGAATGGTCTGTCAGATGTGGACTCCCATGGTGCCTGCAGCAGGACAGTAAGCGCAAAGAGCTTGGGAGGGGGGAGCAGCAAGGGAAGAGGTGGGAGGGGCAAGGGTACAACATCAAGATCAAGTAGTTCCAGTAGAAATATTGATGATTCAGGCCGCTGGTCCTGTGAACATTGTACTTTTTCAAATGTCAAGTCAGCTACCGTATGCCAGATGTGTCAGCGGCGATCGTAAGCAAATTGAGCCACCTGGTTGCGGAGATGTTTCTTTTTGCTTCTGTTGACTGTTATCAGGGGGATGTCATGGATCGGAGAGTTTTTCCAAAGGGTCACTTGTCTCAAGAGTTATGAACAGGAGGAAGCATATTCGAAGCAATGGGTGGGATGGGAGTAGGAGAAATAACTGTACTATGTTTATCGTGTTATTGGATAATGAGGGCTGTATATAGTTTTCTGTGTTGGTATGTCTAACTCATATTGTGGGCCATATCAGGATCCATTCATCTGTAACTGCGGTTGTTAGGATGAAATAGGTAAAACAGGGGAAATTGAAGCTGGATTGGCCCCTGTATTATGAATATAGTAATAAATGTAACCTTATAAATCTTTCTTTCCAAAACCTGCTCAGCATCTCAGATCTTGTAGCTCTTTTTCTTTTCCATTTGCGCTCCTCTTTTGTTTCAGTATCCGTTTGCTATAGGATTGTCTCGGCGATACATCATTTTCTTTTGGGATAAATGTATTTTACACTCCTGTAGTTTCGTTTGTATTTTCTTCTAAACTTATCGGTCAATTTGGATAAATAATTTATTTTTTTCCCACCTCAAATGACATTTTTAAAGCTACATTTTTTTTGCAACAGTATTCTATATTAGGATAATCGTTTTTTTTGTTTGGGTAAATGTCAGCATAGGTAGTATCGTGTTTTTGGAAGCTAAAAAGATAACGAAATTTTTTGACAAATTGAGTCACCTCTATTTGGATGGCTAGAAAAAAAATTGAGGGATTTTTGTTTTCTTGATAGTAGTTTAGATTTTATTGGTGTAAATTTTGAGGATGTGGTCCATTTAGATGTTCGAACGCATGGTTTTGTAAGAGCTCGAATCAATTATGTTCTAATGCCAATTTCCACCACCGTTAGAACGAACGTGCAAATAATCTTTTAAGATGTCAATCCACGTCCCAAAAATTCTAATACTGTTTGAACACGACCGCCGCTATAGACCCGAACTCAATTCTACCTTATTTTTAGCAGCGTTTCGTGAAACGCTGGTATAAACCTTAAGCGGCGTTTTTGTGACTGCCGCTAAAGGTCTGTGCCAGAGTTTTTTTGTATGTGCCAACATTTTTTAAATACCATTAATTTTTTCCTATATTTTCCTATACATGCTTTTTTAATCGGTAATACAAATTTATTTTAATAACCATAATTTATTGGATGTAAAAACTTAAAGAACAAAGATAATAAAACAAAATATACTTCATTATTGATTAATAATGTTTTACAACAAACACAAGAATCTCTACAAGTAATCTAAAAAGTAATAAGTTTCTAATATAAAATATCAATAAGCAAGGACCAACTAAAATATTCAAATACAACACAATAAACAAAGACAAATTAAAATTTCCTCCTTTACACATCAACATCCTCTATCTTGAATTCATGTAATTGAAAACAAATATCACTTGAGAAATAGAAATAAACAAAAGATTTATGTAAACAAAATATCTACTTGTATATAAGGCTATAAGCAACTCTAGATTCTCAATGTCAAAATGGGTCGAAAAATGTTTCTTCATCAACGTCCTCCTCTTCCACTACCTACAATGGAAAACAAAATATCATGTGAGAACTATAATAAACAATTACAGATATGGTAGCTTAATATAATGTGAGAACTAGAATGCTAAATGAATCAATAAATATTGATACAAATAGCCACATGATATACCACTTCAACTACACTTGAACACTAATCTCTACATCTCAACTAAACTAAATAAATCAGGTACCCACAATTAAAAGTGCATGCCCAATTGACAACTAACAAGGTATTACATGCTCATAATCCTACAAACTAATTAATTTACACCAGGCATACAATTTCCTACCCTTACACAAATAAAATATCACTTTCAAACTAAAACTCAAGTCCAACAGATAATAAAAGAGCCACTTCCAATTTAATACTCATTAATATAAAAAAACAAATAAAAACAGAGACCTGGCAACTGCAATATCTTTGGCTTCAGCAAAGAAAAGCCCTGCAACAACTTTTGGAACACCCAAGAATGCCCCCACCGCCCATTGGAGCTGGTGCCTCAACCCACTTCATAAAATACAGAAAATATAATGCACCCATCAACTCTATCTTACTTTTTATCTCACATAACAATTGGTCTCTCACCTAGTAAATTGAGTAGAACAAACTAAATTGGTGCATGTAGTAAATATAAAGCTGAAATGATATTCTCCAATCATAAGCAACAACAAGCTCACAGAAGTCAAGAAGTCAAATGCACAACAAGCTCTGAAGAAAGCTGCAATGATATCAAGTGGGAACTAGAAATGCCAATACCTTTATACCCCATTCTAAGAGTAACTGAAGCTTAAAATGTTCTCATAACAATTACAACACAATTAGCTCTGGAAGAAAGAGTACTTTTACTTCTAGGTGCTAAGAGCTAAATTTAACAGTACCGTGGATTATACTCAAATAGGTGCTTAGATAGCCACATGTTTCGTTTTGGAATTTTGTTTCCTTCATGCTTTTCCAAACACACATAATGAAGTTATCAATTTGAGCATATGTCAATAAAATGTCAAGCAACTCATGATCATTAAAAAATCACAATCAAGCCCTAATAAAAAATCAACCCATAATCACAGATTCACAATCAAGCCCTAATTCACTGAAATTGGATTTGTCAAACTTTGCTAACTCGAAGGTTATGAAGCCAATCTTTCCTAAATATGTTGTGTATGAATACAAACGCTCATTTTAAATGTGAACTATTTACTAATGACTACAACAAACTAGAGAGCCTTCTTTCTTTGGTAGGGTGTATCACCAAAACAAAAGTGGGCAATGGCATATATATATATATAGCTCAATGTGCCTTAAAAAGATTGGAATTTAGTGAACCAATTCAGCACAACTCGCCAAAGTCAACTAGTAATCAAAATCAACAATTAGCTGAGAGAGAGGCTGAGAGGGATACCTGCACGAGCACCGGAGCACGGCGGGCAGGCGACAATCGAGGTGGGCACTGGACGACCGACAGAGAGAGAGAGAGAGGCTGAGAGGGAGTGACCCATGAGCAAGAGGAGAGGGCCGGTCGACGATTTATGTCCGGTCGCTGGTGGAGGAGCTGGGAGGGAGAGGCCGAGAGAGGGGGTCGTGCGAGAGGGACTGAGAGAGAGCGAGATGGTAAGAGATAAATTGAGATTTTTAAAATGGAGACTTAGATAGAGATAGAGAGAGAGAGAGAGAGAATTTGGGAGGCGGAATTTGGGGCTGGGCGAGAAGGGGGAATTTGGCGGTGTTCGAGAAAGGAAAGGAAAAATGGGGGGAGTTCACGGGAATAGGTGATTTCAAAGCTTTTTTATTTTTTATTTTCTTTTTAATTTGTAGTTTCTCAATTTTTTTAATAATAAGTTATATTTTATAGTTATGTGTTTTTAGTAAATTAAAATCAGTTGTAAATTGTAATAGTATTTAAAAATCTTTATACATAGTTATGTACACTCTTTATACTCTTTTTATAATTAGTATAATAATCTTAATTAAAATAGGTTGAGAGTAATAATATATTATACTTATAATTTAAAAGTATGTGTTTATTATATAATTGATATGTGCTAATTAACCTAAATACTTTATATATATGCACTTACCTAATGACTAAATCATAGTCTCTAAGACTATATAAAAATTTCAATTTTCACAACACTCCTTCTAATTTCATATTTTATTAAGTAGGTCCTATAAAATAAAAATTTTTCAAATACATGACAAAAAAATTTTATATTAAAATGAATAAAATAGTTTATAATTAATAAATAAAAAAGTATTTCAATTATAATTATAGTAGCGTTTAAAAAAAACACTGATATAGATACACCTTTAGCAACATTTTTTTAAAAAACGCTGCTAAAGTTGTGAACTACAGCGGCGCAGCTAAAGGGTAGTCTGTAGTGACCGCCGCTAAAGCCCTATTTTTAGAAGTGCATTTATGACTTGCACTGGCATGGCTTTAAGAAATTACGGGAGAAGACCAGTTACTGGATTTCAAAATTTCAACTTTTATTCTTATATTGCTTGTTTCCAAAATTCGAAGTCATTTAATGACCTGGATTGGGGTTTTGTTTTCACCACCTAAGGCCATGTAAACCTTGATTTCCATTTCTTATTTTGCCTACTTTCTCTATCCATTTTCGTCTTCTTAAAAACGTGAAGGTCTGATTCTGTCATTTTGCTTTTGAACAGAATGAAAGTTCTCAATTTCTCCACATTTAGTGCCACCAGGTTGTTTAAGTTTGTCAGTACTGGCTAAGGAGTCTTTAAGTCAAGACTTACTTTTGTTCAGCAAAGTTGGGACTAGGATATATAGTCTAAGTATTCTTGTTATAAGAGTCTATGTTGTCGGTATCCCCTATTGGGTTGGTGGACTTAAATGGATGTTCCCTTTTTTAAATGGGAGTCTATGTAACATTTCTAGTACAATGGATTAGGAAGATAATGCATTTTTCATTTATTGACAAGTTTGAAATTGATATCCTCTTCCTCCTATCAAGAAATCCAAATCTTCTACCTTCACTTCAAATACTCAACCTACCTAGCCAGCTACCCTTGACCTCCCCTTATCCCCTTTTTTATGATGCCAAAGGGGGAGAAGTTATATGTATTATGGGGAGAAGTTAAAAGGGGGAGAAGTTTATAAGTGATTATGTTGACTTTCTAGCTCTTACTGAGGACATTCCATTTTGAATTAATCTTATTTTATCCCTCTTTATGTTTTGTAATTGTTAAAGTTGGTTGAACACTTACTTGCATTATCTATGAATATCTCTGATATTTTTATGTCTCCATTGGATTATATAATTGCTCATTTCTATTGGTTATCTAATGGTGATTATAAAGGATTTGCATCATTATTCAAAATCTACCTCCGAAAGAAAGAGAAAGCTAAAATTCAAAGAAATCCTCTGTTGAATCGTTCAAGACCAAAGCTTCATTGTTGAATCTTGTTCTCTTGCTCATCATTGAAGAAATAGCCTCCAAAGAAAGAGAAATTTCTTGAGGAAGAGATAACACAGTTGCATTCAATCTTTGCCTTAACTTCTAGAGAGAGAAAGTGCCTTGAAGAAGAGAGAAGAACGCATCAACCAAGAAAGCTTGTGCTCCCACCTACCAAACTTTAGTTTTCCTTTTAGAATCTTGTCTTCTTGCACTCTATTGAGCTTTTCATTTGTTGATTCGGCTTAGAGAGTCATTTTCACACGTTTTGTGCTTTCCACTTGCTTATTCTGCTTGAAGAGTCATTCTTTGTGATTCCTTTGTACACACCTTTTGTAAACCACTTGAGTGTTAGACAAACATTTGGTCATACTTGTGAAAGTAGAAGAAATCCCTTGGGTTTTGGGATTTGTGAAGAGAGTTGAAGCGTGAGCTTGCAAAACACTTTGTAAAGGTTTCGTAGCACCCCGGAAGCTAAGGTGTATTAGCTATTTGAAGAATAGTGAAGGAAGCCCAAGAAATTCAATACCCTTGAGGGTGGACGTGACAAGTGTTAGCCGAACCACCTAAAATTGCGGTGTCGTCTCTCTAACTCTATCTCTCTCATTATTCGCTCCTTATTCATATTTGTGGTCATTTATGCTTTATCATTTATTGCTTATATTTTGCTTAGCATAGACACATTCAGATTTACATTTTATTTGTTAAAAGGTTATTTTTCAGATCTGCATTTTTGTCGGAAAAAGAGGTAAATTTTTGTTAAACTCAATTCACCCCCTCTTGAGGTTTTATTTGGACTCACAACTTCCAATAAGGCCTACGAGGAAACACATTGAAACACGTATCTTCATGAAAGAGAATCAGTTGCCTCATTCATTATATTCACTATAATGTAGAAAGATTATCCCCACAACCCCCGACCCCTCTTTTCCTTTTTGTGAAACTTAAAGTTTTAACAGTTTTCATACTTGTATATCGTTCTTCCACCTTAGTATCCCTTTCTAAAATAATTAAACATAATTTAGGCAGCCATTAAGCAACAAATACAACTCTTGAGCACTAGACATTTCCAAAGTCCAAGTCTTAGAATTAAGTTAAATCAATTTAGGGTATTGTTATGGTGACTAACCTATCTGTTGCTTTATTTGCAAAATGCATGTGGTTTTTTTGCGTGGTTTGATCCTCCTCATGCCTACGTGGGATGAAATTCAGATGTGATTTAATGAAGAAAGTAAGGGACTTCGAATCTGAGAATAAAGTGCTGAAGCAATCTATGACTTCGCTGAAGCGTTCTATGGATTCGCTGAAAGTTATGTTGGAGTGTCGTGGGCTGTCGTTGTCGTTATGGGAGCGTTGTTAATGAGGGCATCAAAATGATGTTGTTGGAGTGGCACTTGTAGTTCGATTCTGATGTATTTGTGAACCCAGATAGTTGTTGTCATCCTGATGTAGTTGTACAAGTTGATTTAGTTGTATAAACCTATGTTGTAGTACCTTGGAATCTTGCTGCCAGTTTTTGTTGTTTGTAATGGTACTCAACAATTTTGACTTTTCATTTTGGCAACTGATTGTAACATCCAAGAATCACTCTTTAACTTAGGTGATGTTTGTTTCCCCAACAATTCGGGCATGAAAATTTTAAACAAAACAAACACACTCCAACATTTTGAACTTTTACAAATACACATTTTACTTTTCACAAACCCCAATAAATCTCAATAAAGTAAAGATTCCCAAAAATTAGGGAATATTCCCCAAAATTTTGGCAAACAAACATACCCTAATGTATGATACTTATGGAGTCTTATCATTCCTTGCTAATGTGTAAATCAATTTGATGTTATTAGAACCAATTGGAGATGTTTGATGGTCTTCATTTGTCGCCAATGTAAATTGGTTTGTATTTCAGTTGCTGTCAGGTTAAAAAATACTCTTAATATTGACATCAAACCCAAGTCATAGTGTTGCATACATAAAAGATAACATCAAATTCATTGGAGCAAATTATATCTCATTTCTTAATGGATATAACACAAAGGATCCACAAAATACTAATAGTTTCCACCATATCCAAACTTCTCCAAATCCACAAAAAACAGAATGCTTCACTTCATCATTGCTTTGACGCTCCAATACAAAACTCTGGTGGGTCCAATGTCACCGATTCTCGAGTACCCTGCAATAGACCCACAAAAGAGGACACCCACAAAAGACACAGGGGGACCCATTAAATATACAAGCATTTGTTGAGATGATAAAAAATAAAAATGGGGCCCTTACCTCTCGACCTTATTGGCTGTCCAGACCCACTAAGTAGAGAAATACACACGACACAACTCACCCAAAAACTGTCAACGTTGGTTCTTTTCTTCCTTCATTGACTCAAATCCAAATAGGAACGAATTTGTCGGTGTTAATTGGGAATTTTTCAACCTTGCAACATATGAGGGCACACTAGGGCTCACGCTAAGGACGAAATATTTGTTCTAGATGTTTCATGTGACGTTATTTGCATATGGTAGGACGACACCGTTTGAAGACTGTTGTGAGGCGATTGCTGCGATGCTGCTTGAAGACACTTGCAAACAAATTTCATCTGTTGCAACGCCGTTTGAAGACAAGGATGCTTACTCATTTACTGTGACGCCATTTCTTTAGATGCTAACTTGCAAACGATGCTAATTGGGTACTGCGTTTTAATCTATGGCAGAAATGTAAATTGGGTGTTGTCTTTAGTTGATTTAATTCAGTTCTACATTTAGTTGGGTGTTGCGTTTTAAGATGGGCAGAAATATAAATTTACATTTCTTAATTGATTTATGTCTCTACACACCGTTTTGAACATGTGAGCATATCCTGTGACCTACCTGTCACGTGTCAAATTTGCTGACGTGGCGGAGAGTTCTGTTAAGCATATAGATGGCAGACTAAAATGAAAGTGAAGGACTAAAATAAAAAAGTGCCCAAAACTGAATGACTAAACTGCTAATTTTTCTTTTTTTTAATATATTTTCTCCTGCTCCTTCCATTGAGCTCCTCTTCTAACCTTAGATTTTTCATTTTAGGTAGTTTTTAGAGTCCTTACAAGAGCTTAGCCGAAAACTTGAGGTAATGGTAGTTTTGTGCTCTTTGTGTTGGGAAAATGTAGCAATTTGGCTTGCTTTAGTTGCTGTCATAATGGATTCTATGATATACATGTTAATTAGATTCAATGAAAAGTATGTTAGATCTAGTTTTTATTATAAGATGATGAGTTGTTGATGGTTGCATGTGGAGATCTAGCATTTTCTTGAAAGTTATATGCATGTTGTGTTAAAATGGAGGTAGATATAAACTAGCTTGGTTTTGTGGTTTTTGAGAGCCATGGTCAGTGGCTAAAACTTGTGTTTGGAGGATTGCAAGGCCACGGGTTGGCCTTGGGGTAAGCCTAACACGCATGCATGTACCATTTTACATCATTTTGTGCTATTGGATCATGCTTTAAGTGTTCATAGTTTGTGTATTTGTAAGCATTGATGATGTATAAATGAAGATGGATATATACTATGAGAAAGAAAAAGAGGCAACACAGTGCCTTGTAAAGAAGTTTTGTGAGCTCAAGGATGAGATTTGATGAATAAAAGGGTCAAATATCACATGCAAAAGTTATATATGCAATGAGTATAAGATTTATGCATTTGCGTTTCTTTTTCCTTACCATCATGTCATCTGAGCATGTAGTGTGTGCACGAACAAGTTGAGAATGTATGGTAACATATTAGTTTATGAGTTATGATGATTAGAGTCAAAAGAAAGCACATGAAAATAGGTTTAGTAGTGTTAAATAAAGAAAAGAGTGAACTGTCCAATATCACTTGTAGAAATACTTATAAATGTTCCGTAAAATTTTCCAGATATGAAGGTTAGGAATATTGGATCTTAACCTAGAAATTTCAGTCTAAAATGCCTTGGGAGTCCCTAAGGGAAGTTTCGGTATCACCGTGTAAATGAAGGGGTAAAAGCATCTAAAATAAAAATCTGGGTTTATGGCCATGTAGAGCACACAAAAAAATGATAGGGGAACCAAAATTTGAGCTCAATCTGCGTTGTCTAGTGGGCCTAGATCACAAGGCCCATTAAAGTTCACAAATGGACCTTAAGCCCAATATCCCTAAATCAACCTAGGAAGTTTTACAAAATAGAAAACCTGGCCCACTGGAGTCAAATAGGGCCAGGAGGTCCAAACAGTGCATAATTAATGCAAAAAGGAGTTAAATAATGGAATAATCATGAGGTAGAAAATACAAGAAATTCAAGGAAAGAATTATAGACATAAACTATCAAATAAAAATATGAGATAAACTAAGGAAAAATAAAAAAAAATCATTAATTAGTCTACAAAAAACGAAATAGATAGCATAGTTACTTGGTTTTGCACCTAAGTGTTTAAAATTTCATTTATTCTATTCTTTGGGATTTAATGTTATGAATGTTTGAACCTTAATTTTGAGAAAATAAGTGAGAAAAAAATTGAACCCACTGAGGTAGTTCTCGAAAAAAAGGGTGACGGTACCGGGCACATCAGAGATAATGCAACCCCCCACTACAGGGAGTGGGTGGGCTCCCATTGGGGTATTTATGCCAATGATTGGGTTCTAGTGCAGTGGCACGGGACAAGTCCCACGAGAAGAGGAGGGATGAACAACCAAACTCTGGGGGTGAACATAGTAAGCAGTGGAAACGCCTCAAAGCCAATGGAAAGAGTGCATAGCATGGATATTCATGAACATTGCACTCATTGAATATCATATATGTTATATCTGTTTACTGACATCCATGAATATCATATCTGTTATTTGACGTATGTTGTTATGTTTTCCATGTTCCCTTCCCGATCTTATTGAGTTCGTATGACTCACTCATTCTCTTTTATTCTTTTGCTTGTGTATATCTACGACGACAGGAAGATGAAGTTATTCGAGAGCAAGAAGATTATCGACATGGACCCCTACATCATCGTGCTCAAGATCTGAGCCTGCGTCTCGGATAAGTTGGTCTTAGTGGATGTCCCACCCAAGCCTATAGTCCCTTACCCTTCTCCCCCGGCCTTGCCGGCAAGGTGTAATTGAGTCTTGCCAGACGTCGGAGTGATAGACCTCACCTCCGATACCAAGGAGGAGGATTAGGGGTTAAGGGTTTAGTGTAGTTTTTAGTTTATGATGTATGTGTTAAAACTTGTGACTTTTGATACACGATTGTATAGGTTTGGTGAGCTTAGAGCGCTCACACTTTTGTAACTATAGGCTTCATTTTATAGTCCTCATGAAGGACATATTTGAAACCGTGTTAACAATGAAAATCTTTTCGCTCATTCTTCAACTTTTTATTAAGTATTAATTTGATTATGTAATCAAATTCCCGAGACATTTTTAAGACTATTACTAATGATTTGGTAATTTCCTTATGTTCCTTAAAATCGTATTTTGACCTTTAATTTGTTTTCAATGACTTTTCTCGTGAATTATACCCCTTATACTTTACAAGTCTTCCGCTAAGTAATTCAAAGGCAAAACGGTATACCCAAGTAGAAGATTAATTTGTGCTATAATCACCGCTTGTGTGTATACGATTACTATTCGTGAGCCTAGGGGTAAGTACAGACACATGGAGTGACACTTAATGAAGCCTAGGTTGCATAATTGGTGCAACTATAAGATGATTCTTGAGGGTCACGTACGAGATCTTGCTTTTCCAAGACCCAAAGGGAATCCTCTGACCTTTTCCCCTTTCATTGTCTATATTGTTTTATTTTTATTATTTGCATTTTCATTCTTTTTTTATTTGTTGGCTGTGATTTTCTTATGGTTTTTTGTTGGTCCGCTTCTCTGTGTGTATTTAGTTTTCGTTTCCTCTTATGCTTTCACATTTAGGACAATGTTTCATTTAGTTGGGGAGAGCGTGTTCAATCCACTCTTTGTATGAATCTGAGTAGGCTTCTGAGGCCATTTGAAATAGGAACATGTTAGGAGAAGATATTCAACTGATAATGATAATTTGGACTTCTACTATATACTTTATGTGAATTAGGATTTTGTGTTGAGAATGAACTTGCATGACATTTTTGCATCTTATACTAACACATGTCACTTAGATAATTTGGTTAGTTCAAATTTTGAGATTGCTTTTGACATTTGGGTGAGTGACATTGAGAAGCAGATAGGCGGCATAGTTGTTGAACCAATTTCGATAAAAAAAGGAAAAAAAAATAGAGAGATTAGAAAGAAAAAAAAAGAGAAAAAAGTAGAAAACTTGTACATATGAATGTGATGACCGGATGTTCACAATCCTCCGCTCCTCTGTGTGATGATCAACCACGAACTTTATCCCATTACCCCACCGGCAAATAAAATGTCTTCTATAGCTCTTGGCATGCTCAAGCTTTGTTTGAATCTTTGGGCAGATATCAAACTTAGCATCTTTGAGACCTTCCCATTTTGCATGAAAATGGTTCATATTTCCTTATCATCTCATGCATAGTCAATATAGGTTTGTCTATTGCCTCAAGTACCCATGCGTTGAACCTTTTTGCGATGTTGTTCACAAGCATGTCACTCTTCACATGAGTGGTAGACGTATGTTGTGACCATGAATTTAGAGGGATCAATTCAAGATATCTATGAAAATTTGGGCTCAACGCTCGCATCTCTTCCTTACACTTCTGAAAACTTTCTACAGTAGTTGATTTCGCACAAGCAAATTGAGCGTCTTTGAATGATTGTCCCGTCCACCCATTGCTCTTAACATTCATGTGCAAATGCTTCAAGCAATATCTATACTCGTTATGAGGCACGAGGAAGTCTAATGCATCGAGTAATCCCTATATAAATAATGGAGAGTCAGGATCTTAGAGATAGAAAACATATGTATTGACACAAACAATTTATCTTATGCTTAGTGGAAAAAACATACCTTCTGGCTGTCGAAAGTAAACACCCATCGACGTTGGTCCTTTTTACCAATGTCGTTGAGAAGCAATTTCAAAACCAAGTCCACGATGCTCGGTATTCGTTACAGCATACAGTATTGGCGATGAGAAACATATCGTCATTTGCGTCCTTCTACACCACGCAAAATAATTGATTTTAACCTTCAAGTGGCAAGCATACTAAGATGATGGGTTTGCAACCAGCCAAGAATCTCGTCTTACACGCTGCAAGTCGCACGTACATCCGCTCATAAAAATCCACATCCTTATTGATTTTAACTCAACTCCTAGGATTTGATGTTGTGACGGCGGCAACATAGTCATGGCAATACTTAAACTCTTCGGCATGCTTACCTTTTATCATTTCAATTGCTACTCGCAAAGCCAAGTAAGTTGTATGCTTCGAGATCCATACCATCTAATCTCTACGAATTTTTTCTATAAGTGCCCCTGGTGAAAGATTGGGAGTATCCCTCACCATCTCCAAGTATTGTTGTGCAATCCATGCAAGGTTTACATATCTGTTCTTGTGATGAGTACCACAATTATACGTGGGTATGTAAGTCTTAACAACCACAAAACCTCTCACTTGTCTTAGAAACATGGATCCTCTATGTACACTGTGGACTCTTGCACACAATAGTCACTCATTTTTTTTATATTTCTTTTCGTAACGGTACTCGAACCCATTTTCAATGCTAAATTATTTTAGAACCCGCTTAAATTGTGTCAAGTCCCTAAACCTCAAAAGCTTCTCAAATTTTTTTCATTGAACTCTTTGTAATTGCGACCACGTGGTGCTTCCTCATCCTCTTCCGACCCAAATTCCTCATCCAAAGATTCCACATCGTCGATTGACCCATTTTCCTTAGGCACATGGAATTGGCCCTAGTGAGTTCCTCGACATTATCCCGATCAGCACCTTGCCACAACTACGGCTCCTCTCCATCAGTTAGCTCAATGTTACTTAAGTTCCCTTCCACCATGTCTTCACTCTCACTCCCACTTTCATATTCCTCCTCTATATCAAATTGAACACCACCAGCAACTCCTCCGTCATTCCAGGGGCCACCACCAGCAGCTCCTTCACCACCTTTAGGTCCACCGACAACAGCACCAGAAGATCATTCACCTCTAACCCCATTAACACTCGGCACATCACTTGATAGTGGATGGGGAGGCTCATCAACTTCTGCGACTATCGGCACATCAAGTGAATGCTCCACATAGACATGTAGTGTTTGTCGCTTCTCCTCCTGAATACGGGTTATAACTTGATTGAATTAACATCATTGGTGATATACGTGAGCCCATCCGACCATGGCTTGTCCTCAAACTTGCAAGCTAATCTGCGTACATTTTGGAATCCAAGTTGCTTGCTTACAAAATTATTGGTTACCAAAGCTAACAAATAATCAGACTCTTGATTTCCCAGATACCTCACCTCACCTCCAATGTACTCTCATTCACCAAACTCAATATTCCAGTATAATGGAAATATATGATAACCATACCTGCCAATAACAAAGATATAGACATATCAACATACTGCTCGGATACGTAAAGATGTACATCGTATAGAGTAACAAAAATAGCCAATGACACCAAATTTAATCTAATAATTTCACAATTAAGCGGTTTATGTAGACACATAATAGTAAACAATTAATTACTTCATCAATTAATGAGTTCATCTATATATCTCAAATGGGAAATCTATTGAAAACAACAAGTACTGAAAGAAGATTAGTAACAATATTTACCTAAAAAATCAAGGGAATAAATTCTGCTTAGTATTAAGGCACACATATGGTAACGTTTTCTTAACAAATAATTAGCTATTTTACTTGTTCATGACACCTATATCAAACCACAGGAACTAAGCCTTGTGTGAGTAACAACTATTTAAAAACATAGGGACTAATCAACCTGTCATGTATCCCACTGTTGGAACCACTGGAAAACGGCAGGACATTACAAGGTACCACATTTTGACAACAACAGTAGGACAAGAACACGTGCAGCCTCTATTACAAAAGGTCCCATTGTTTCAAGTTTATCTAAGCCTCACCCACTGCCAAACACGTGTTAAGGACTAAATTGCTCTACAATAATCACCAACTATTGTCAACAATCAACGGGGAAATAATAAACAAGTATAATGTCCACTTTGACATAACCCAATTAAAGGACATTAAACAAAAGAAACATAATGTGTTGTCCACTTTGACAGAACCCAATAAAGGGTAGCAAAACCCAAACTAATAAAATTGAACAGTGAGCCTTTACTGGGCACGATGACAACCTCAAGTCAAAGTTAGTTGCAGTGAAAACATAATAGAATCCCCAAATTTTTCCAATATGAATCAAGAAACGCAAGCCAAATGTCTAAATATGGGTTGCGCGAACCAAGATTTCGACCAAAATGAAGAACACTTGATGTGCTCCGTGTGGATTTCTAAGTTAGGGTTTGTACTTTGATGAAGAACTGGACCGAGTGACGAGAAGAAGAGACTAGTGGGGTATCTGGAATGAGATGGGACCAATAGTGTTAGGGTGTTAGTTTTTTTAAAAGACAATGCTTATTTGGCTGCACGCGTGGAAAAGGATTGGATGAGTGGGGTCCTATTTGGATTACTGGACACGCGTCAGTGCCTCAATGGCTGATGACATGACTTTTTTAACATGTCAGCAAAAAAACATTAATGGATTTGACGTTCTATGGATGGAGCAACCACATTTTACCTACACATGTGGCCCTAAGGACTAAATTGTAGAAAGTGTTACCCTAGGTACTAATTTGTCACAACCTGATACCATAGGGACCCTTGGTGTAATTAAGCCTAAAAAAACACACATTTTTACCCATCATGTTTTGCCACAACGACGTCATTGAGTACCATTATTGCCGCCATATTTGTGATGTTAACATTGTTCCTATTAGAAGACCAGTCCCACTTGGATTAAGATCCTTTACAATTTGCTGCCTAAATTGGTCCAATTCTAAGAAAGAAAGACATTGCATAGATTGAATGATGTACTTGAGCCTACTCTACCTGACAGTTAATATGGGTATCATTAAATGTTAAAAACACATACGTTAGGTTTATCTCTCTGAATTGGACTATGCAATTAGATAGAAAATTGATAAGGTTGTGATACGTATCCTCCCCATCCCAATTGCATGGCTGTCATCTCTCACCATGGTTAACACTACAAGAAAAATGATTTTAGGTGACAAATTATTAGGTGTCAAACTAAATTTTGTCACAAAAGAGTACCCTTTCGTGACAAAAATTAAAATTTGTTCATAAAAAGGTTCACGCCATGCTATATCTGTTCGAACATTATTAAAAAATATTTGAACAATATTTTAGGTGACAAAATATCAATGGTCACAAATTTGTGACACATCAATTTGTCATAAATGTTGACACATCATTCGAACGTTATTAAAAAAACGTCCGGACCTATTTTTGGATGACAAAATACCAACCATCACAAATTTGCGACGCATAAATTCGTCCCAGATTTTGACTTATGTTCGGACGTATTTAACTTGATTTGGGAGACCTTTTAAGCCCCGCCAATTTACGACCTCCCCATCCAAATTCTCTTCCCTTGTGGTCGCTCATGCTCTGTCTCTCATCCCCTTTCTCTACGATTTTTCTCTCTTATCCCTGATTTCTTTTGCTCTTTCTCAGACCCCATTGTCACTCTCAGCTCCTCTCTTTGTTTTTAGTCGGTGACGCCATGGATAGTTCTCCAATCCGCCAATTCCCACTTTGGCCAAGACTCTCACAAACAACGGTCCCGCTTTCTTCTCTTTCACTTCACCATTTCTCACCTTTTGTGCTAAATTTTTATTATTTAATTCTTCATTTTACTAAAATTTCAATTTTGTGTTGTTAAGGTTTCGATCAGGCCAATAATTTGAGAATTTTGAGTTATTTCTTTGTGCGATTTAACCTTTGTGCTTATTTTCTTGTCCCTCTATTGTGTTTGCTTTGGCAAATAATAATATTTTCTTTTTATTTTCTCAATTTCTTTTTCTTTTAGGTTGATCATGCATTCTGAGTGTTTGGACTGCTGCTTATTATTCTCGGAAAGCTTTTGTCTGGAGTCTAAAAGATTCTTGTCCAGAGTATATGAATAAAGTAAACTTCATATTTTTACATTATTTACGACAAAATAATTTCCCTTGTGTTGAATGATTCTAACGTCTATTGGTAATTCCAGGTTGAGGAGTGCTTGAAACGGGAGAAAGAGAGGTTGTGTCATTACTTGCATTCTAGTAGTGAGCCAAAGCTACTGGAGATTTGTACTTGCTTTGTTTTTTATTCTTTCTTCTTTTCTCTCACGGAATTTTACTTTTTGGCATGGTAGTCCTATAAATAGAGGTTTGTTTTTAATAAACTTGCTTGTAAGTTGTTCATTAATTGTTATAGTCTCTTTCCATGTTTCACTACAAAATCGGTAATTCTTACTGCTATTTAGCTGTAATAAGTTATTTTTTCTTCCTTGACAATGTATTTAGTGAATATTTAGCATTCAAATAGCTTTTCACAAAGGATCTGAGAGTTGAACAATTATTGCTCGTTTCTTATTACCTTTTTTTGGTGTTTAATGGTGTCCAAGGTGGATGATTTAGCAAGGATTTTTAGGCTCTTTTATCATGTTTCCAGCATATTTAAGCAGGATAACAACTTCTAATTAGGTGTTATCCTTTTTCCTTCAAGTTAAAGGGGTTGTTATCATACATTTAGGATTCTAGGGAAATTCGTATGTTCTCTGCTGCTCTGCAATGCAGCATTTACTGTTGAAGGAACAACCGTGGTCAAACTGGCAAAAGATGCTACAAGCAACAAGGTCTGTGCCTTGACTTTCTCATCTTTTAATCTTTTGACTATTTTGGGAAACACATATCGAAAAAGGTTCATTTTCAATTTTGTGTTGCATTTTCCTTTTCCAAGAAAGATAAGATGTGTGAGAGAATGGATTCAAGGTTGTCATTACGAGAGTCATATGTTCCTATACATCTAAATGTTTCTGTTTTTATTTTAGACACTTAAGGAGGCTTTTGTGGTCTTCTACAACAGGGGCGTTGCTGGAAGCTCGAGTGCATAACAACTTGCAACATTTTGTGATAACATCCTCAAGAAAGGTGGAAGTGAGAAACTGAGTCATGGATTCATTAAAGAAACCCTTGAAAAGGTCTCCTTTACTACTGATGAGCTATTCACTGTAACTTCTAATAGACATGTTTGTAACTTCATAACTTCTTGCCTGCAGGTAGTAAAGTTGCTTGAATATATTCACGACAAAGACCTATTCGCAGAATTCTACAGGTATGTAGTTCTATTTTCAGCTGATTGGTTGCCTTGATATTTTTTTTTGAAAACCTGTTGATGATTGATTTGTTTATCAGCAAAAAAGACCCGTTTGCTCAATTCTGTAGATATGGACCCTTTTTAACCTCTCCAGTTTATTGGTTTCATTAGACCAATCATTTCAAAAATTGAACACATATTGTTGGTTGGTTTATATACTTTAGAAGCGACGAGTCATATATGAGTAATTATGTTGCATGATTACTGATAGGAATAAGCTTGCTCGACGGCTTCCTTTTGACAAAAGTGCTAATGATAAGCATGAGAGGAGTATTTTGACTAAACTAAAACAACAATGTAGGGGTCAGTTCGCCTCAAAGATGGAGGGGATGGTAAGCTACCTTATAATCTTTTGTTATTTGAAATTTCAAATGAAATCCAAGCACAATTTTTATGTTTTCATCACAATTCCTAGTGTAATTGCAATAAACCATCTTGCAGTACCCATCACAGGGTTCTGGGGCTCATGTAGTAGTTTGATATCAGTTATTTTGTTATATAAGAATTATGTATAATCACTAAGAAACTAGGAGAGAAACAAAAAAACTAGTGAAAAGTAAGAAGGCTAAATAGAAATTTCGGCCACGTGCCTCTGACCAAGCTCCAAAGCTGCCAATTTTTATACTGATAATTAGAGGCTACTAGTCATGCTCTCGTGAAATCATATACATGTTAGTGATAAATTAGTATGTTACTTATGCAAAAAGAAAGGACGATTCGGTTGGTCAAATTAGGCACCAAGTATTTTATACACCTTCATTTGAGGCAGACTTCTGGTTTATGGGATTCTAATCAAGGCTATGTGTTCTTCCATGTGTCTTTCATTTTTCACAAACCCTGTTTATAATTGAATTTCAGGATCAAAATATGTGATTGAACAATAATGGAGCATATGACACAGAATATGGAGCAATATAGGAAATGACCCAATTTCACCTGCTGGATTTAGATCAGGAACAATTTACTTTTGATTTTTAATTGAACAATAGACATAGTAATTTTTTGTTTAATTGTAATTTGAATAATGTCTATTCAATATATTTCATTTCCTTTTTGTTAATCTTGGAATCTTTATTTATTTTCTTGTTGAACTTGGAGTATATTATTTAAAATAAAATAAAAACATACTTTTGAACTTCAAAAAGCAATTTCAAATGGATAAAATAATTATTTAAAAAATTTGTAACTAAATAAATGTGTGGCAACGTATAATATGTCACAAAAAATAGTCTTTAGTGATAACAATAAAATTCGTCATAAAAAATAACCTTTAATGACAAATTTTAAATTTTGTCATTAAAGATTGAAAACAAAGCATATCCGTTCGAATGGAGTATAAGTCGTTCGAACGGTTTTTTTGTAATGAAATTTCAAATTTTGTCAGAAAAGATCGAAACCCGTTCGAACGGGTTATACTCCATTCGAACGGTTTTACGTAACAAATCACAGATTTTGTTATCAAACTATTTTCTGACCGGCTTACAGTGACGAATTGAGTGATGAATAGATTTTGTCAGCCAAAACATTTGGCGACAAAAAAATATAGTTTTTGGTGACAATTTTTTTTGTCACCCAAAACTCAATTTCTTGTAGCGGTTGGGAAAAGTGTTTCATGTTGCCTAGGTGTCTGCTTTTAGCACAAATGCAAATTAATTATATCCTCCAAATCACGAAAGTAAGTGTCTGCAACTGTAAGTACATAACAATCAAATAAATTAACAACTCATAAACCGCATGTTATTAATATATATATACTACCATAACTCAATTGGTGTGACATGTTCTGCTTTTTTCGAACAGCAGACAACTGGTTAAGGTGATTTCCACCTCTCACAGTGCTTTGGTTTTCACTTTTCCAAAGGGCAATCTTCGGCCAGGATGGTTGGCCACTATCGAAGCTTACTACCATTTTTCACGTCAAACCTTTTACACTGAACCGACAGCCACTTGGCTCGTGCCTATCTATCAGCCAGGCCCAGCCATTGAACGGCGCTGCGTCGCGCCGCCTCTTCTATGCACGAGTGAATCTCTCCGTCAATTACTCTCGCTTGTAACCCGGTCTTATGTCTCGAGGGATGACTCTTAACTCCCTATTTACACAACACTACCTACCAAAACCCTCATGCCTCCAACCTATAAAGGAAAGCGACAAAACCCTTTTCTTTTCTTCACTTTGTTTCATTTATCTTTCTCAGTTAAATTTGAATTCCATTAGGAAAAGAAAAATTAAGTCCAAGCTTTATAATTAGGAGTAAATTAGATTGATCTAGGCTCACAGGGAAAAAATATAAAAAGTAAAAAAAGGGATAATTTCACGTGAAAAAAAGGAAACAAAAAACTCCTGCAATTAGTCCAAGCTCGTTTTCTGTAGGAAAGTAGTGATGTGCCTAATAATCGTGCCTCCCTTGGATAGCGGTTCGTAGGATGTGTTTAGGGCTAACAATCATGGAAGTACGGTGTTTAGAGCGACAAAAAGCATGGGCCCGGACGTCGCGTCAGATGAATCTCGTCAGCTCAAGCATTTAAATAAATTATTAGTACAAATCTTTTTTTTCTAAGCTATTAGTACAAATCAATTCGCTGGTAAAAAGCCAATATTGCTATCTAACAATTTTTTTTTTTAAGTTTAAAGCAAGCGACAAGGTTAATAATTACAGGGGTTATACAAAACAGACCTTTTGGTAACAGGACTTGATAGGCCGGCGATTGAGCTACACGGCTTAAGGTCATAATATATATATATCACAAATAGATGGCTTTACACAATTCAGGGTCCGTTTGTAACGTAAAATTTCACAAAATTTTACACCCTCTCACAATAAAATACTACAATATAATCTCGCTCTCCCATCAAATTATAACTTTTCACTACAAAATATATAAAAAATTACTTCTCTCTTCACTTTTTCACTAAACCTAATACTTAAAATTTTACAACACAAACTCACCTCAGTTCACATATGGAGGAAAGAGTATCACTGAAAATTTTGACATCAATGCAACATAACATTTGAACTTCAGCCAATTACACGAGAAGCATACCCACTTAACATTGGAGTATGGCAAGTCCATCGAATTAGATCAGGATCTTTTCTAATTTATTATCCAAATTATACCGTGCAATTTAGAGAGAGACAAACATAATAGGTGGATCATACACCATTTAATATTGTTCATGTAAATTTTCGGACAGCATATGCCCTATCATGGGTCAACTTATTGTCTATCTCTTTCAAAATTGCACTGTGCAATTCAAGCAGCAAATTTCAAGAAGTCTTCATCCCATCGAATTGAACTCGTAACAGTATTATCCTTTTGACTATGGTCTTGTTTTAGCCGATCTCAATAGTGGAGTTTTTTTTGTGGATTGCGGTTTCAAGTATTGCTCCCATTGAATTTCTAATGTCATGATATAGTTCAATAATAAATATTCCTTTTTAGGTGGTCTACGAGCTGCTGCTCAATCGATTAGTTATGAAATAGCATTAACTCAATGTGTATTATCAATATCTCTACGTGTTATTAGTTGAAACATAAACTTTTCTCTATTCTTTTCGTTCCAGTCTTTAATGAGTGTGGCCACAAGATGAGGAGGCCAGGGATCCCCACCCACCGCCCATGCGAGTTAGCGAATAGGGTGGTTGTGCCTTGGGCATACCCTTCCATTGTTTCTCTTTCTTTCTTTGCTTTTCCTTTTTGTATAGAAGTGCTGGGATTCAGGTACGAAGGACTAAGGTGGCTCCCACAATGGGATGGTTTTCATTCAACTCTTCAATAAGAGAGTATGGGCTACTGGTGTCCTGCATGGGCTGCATGCATCGATCATTAGGCTGGACTCTACTTTGTTGCAGCATACATGGGCCCAATATTTGCAAAGCATACATGAGACCGCGGTTTTCTCTTTTTCACTCCTCTTCCCCTTTCCTAAAATTCGAATCATGAAAGATTATCTTTATAATTTCCCGATATTTTTCTCTATATACAAAAATATTAACCACAAAAGGAAGAAAAATCTGAAAACCAATAGAACAAAAATTGAATCAACCCAAGAAAGATGGGTTTTTTATTTAGTCCGGTCCATAAATCATTTTTCTCGATAGAGTGGTTCTACTTCAATTTGAACTAAATTAATTCAATCAGTTCTATTCGTATATCCTATAGGATTGAACCAAATATTTGACCAAGTTGCAGCTTACTAACGTGATCATCACTACGGTGCAAGCTAGGAGGACTTTTAATTTTGCAGGCGCAAGTCTTACTAACCAAATCCCTTCTCATCTTGCACAGTTGTTGTGTACATGATTGATCGAGACCAGTAACCTGTGAATATATTCGACCAAGTTTCATGGTTTATTCTTTAATGCAAGCTGGTCATAGTCTTACTTGGGTGACTGATCTACAGATCACAGACACATTACTCTAACTTGGAAATGCTCCATGTGTATATATCTATATATATAAGGGTCATTGCCCAAACAAAACACGAGAAACACATGGTATTCTAATTAGGGTAGCTGCAGGATACTCATTCTTTTGGTTGGCTCCGGCCCATATATATATGTAATCTATTGAATATTGTTTACATCAGAACAGTCGTTTTTTTTCCAGGATTCAGGTGCATACAGTCTTACGCAGGAAAAGGGGGCAAGAAAAGCGGATACAGTCCAAAAGGTCCTACAACGCATGGGGCTCACAGTAACTTGCAAGTAGTAAAAATGTGCGGAACGTCCCTTTTCATACTATACACAGTACAGTAGCAGGTTTAGTCGTATTGCCAACCCTAAAAGATGGCTTCTAGGTCAAAAGTCATAGCCTCTATCTCTCTCTCTCTGCAGAAAAGTATTTTCTTTCTCTTTCTCTGTCTAAGAATAGGGCTAAGGTTGGGCATGATTATTTGATTGGATTACCGAGAGCATTTATCTTTTACAGTGGGAGCAGGCTTTTAATATTAACAATTATATTTTAAAAAAGGGTTAGAGGCCATGTGTTTTACCGTCTTTGATTCCTTTCTTGACGGTCAAACTTACACTAGTTAGGTGTTTTGCACCCTTCGAGATGAATCTCTCTCCTTTCTCCACCGCCTCCCCCCTGCACATTAAACTATTCCTGATGCTTGTTCATCTGTACCCACGAGCTGGCCAGGACCATCAAATCTATTTACCCTTATATACCTCTGCACGTATGTACGTACGTATTTAAATTGCAACACACTGTTTCAATAATCTCATATTTTGTTTTTTCTTTTTCTTTTTCGTTTTCGTTTTATTCAAAATTGAATACTTTACGTGTTCTTCTTTGGTTTGACAAGCATTAACCCAAATGTTATAACATGATTGGGACAACATCCCTCTGACAAATATGGTGGTTGACAGACAGCAGATTCCATTTGGTAGCAGATCATGAGATGCTAATTAGCAGATGGCCATCCAATGGGTGATAGTTGATGAACAATGAAAATTAAAGAGAACGATAATCGTTAGTTAGTGGAGGAAGACGGTGGTCATCATAGCTATCTAGGATGGTAAGATCTATATATACTCAGTGGCGGACGCAGGGTATCGAACCGTGCGTCTGCTATCCGTAGATTGTCAAAAAAAAAATTTACACTTATTTTTTTTTCATAAGTTGATTAGGTTAGATACTCATGGATTGCCAAAAAAAAAAATTCATTTATTTTTTTTTTCATAAGTTGGAATGGGTCCGATACCCATAAAGTCCAGGTCAACTAGACTTAATGGGTATCAGATCTAAAACAATTTTTTTTCTACACATTGATTTTGCTCCTAGTACTACATAATAATTGAGGCAAATATACAATTACAAGTTCTTCAACTGAGGGGTAACTTCCTGACATCTTGTTAAATTTATGTTAGTAAAAAATTATTTACTCTTTACTCCTAATTTGCCACAATCAAGGTCACTTCATTTCTTTCTTCCTATGTTGATTTGTTTCTTCATTTTTATTAGAGACCTCGAAAAATGTTGTGTTTGTTTAGGATCCTTGTATAAGTCAAACCAAAGTTCAGACCACTTTTGGCATATGTTTATCTAAGGAACTCTTTTACTAAATCTTGTTTATCCTGAAAATTTTGTTTTTATTATTTAGAGCATGGTTTGTCATCAATTGTTGCTTTGTGTGTGGAAGTTGCTTTGGAAAATGTGAATATCTTTCAATTCCAAATCCATAGAACCTAGAGCAAGTAAATTACAAATGCATCCCAGTAACCTTTTGTCAAAAGAAAAAAAGGGTAAAAAAAAGAGAGACTCCAATTGTGGTAGTAACAAAAAAAATGTAAGAAATACAACCCTTAGTGACATTAAGACCTCAACCATCAGAATCATCTGTAATTTGTTCTAAAGTTTTAAAATTAGTACGAAATTAACTTGGATTAGATCATCAAGAGTGATTTACGTAATAGGATGAGAGATAAATGGATGAATGATTGCATGTTAGTGTACATCGAGCAAGAAGTTTTTAAAACAATTGAGAACGAAGTCATTTTGTAACATTTTCAGAAGATGCAAACTCGTATGATCCAATTCTCAGTTGCAGTACATATTACGGTACATGTATTCTAATATTTTTAATGCTTTTAGTCCTTAATTTTCGACATTGTAAATCTAAGAATGTTTTGCATTACGAATAATTTTTTTTTTTGTCATTTCGCCTTTAAAGTTCGACACCCATAGATTTTGATCCTGGTTCCACCACTGTATATACTAGAGTACGTCTGAAATGATCATATATATCTGCTAAGTATTCGTTTGTACGTAACTCTATAATGGAATGTTCTTAATTAGAATTATGACAATTCTCTAGATGATGACTCACGTACGAATTCTACCTTAAAATTAATAGGATTCTAAAGGAACTACATATGTTTGAGTCTCATTTGAATACCACATTGAAAGCTCGTAGATTTTCACTATATAACTGTAACTGGTTTTTGAGTAACTAATTTATAATTTATGCGTGTCTTGAGGTTAATTTCTTGTAAGTTATTTCGTCTTATAATGAAAGAAGAGCTTATTCTTGTTTTTAATTTCTCTAGAGCGGTGTGGTTTTGAATTATGTTTCTTTCATTTCCTATGTTATCATGATTTGTGGTTATGGTAATAGGCGGGTGATTATACTGTAACCATGAACAGTGTGTGTGATAATTAATACGCGTCTAGCCATCATTCCCTCTCGGTGGCAACCTGAGACTATAATTTCAACAACTTAGCGGCTATGTGCCATGTATAGAAAGTTTTCAAACTTATTTCCAACAAGCTGCTTTTTCAGTGCTTAGCTATACTATCAACAATCAAGACAAGAAATGCATAAATCTGTTCTAATTGTGAGTTCAAAAGACTGTTTGTGAAAAATCACATTTACTCATATGTAAATCCATACAATAATCTTATATAAGAAATACTACCATATAATACAGACTCAAGAGATTTTTTGTTTTGGGTAAGCAAGTAAGTTGGTGTGTATATATATCATAAAAAAAAGGTGTGCAGCCTAAGCATGAGTAGGCTACATTACATCAGATGCCAGGAAGCACAAAGTACTTGAGAGCAAAAAAAACCGCAATCTAGAGCCCACAAAATTAACCAAATTAGACCCAAGAAACAAGATCTATTCAAAGGTAGCCTAAGGATGTCAGGAGGGAAACCCATCTGTTCACCGTATATCCCACTTCTGTGTAGAAGCACGAAAAAACTTGAGGAAGCAGATGCTATTTTTGACCATGAAGATAATCACATGCAGCACATGAACCGGTGATCTTTTGCTTCCGCTACCAAATGTTCTAGAGGTAGCTTTTGCTCCTTCCGAATGCAATAAACTGCAGCAGCTAGCATCACTCTCTTTATGTTGTATTAACCAGGGATTTGCTTCTGAATTCTTTACTAGCAGCCCAATGTGATCAAGTCCTTCCAATTTCTAGATTCGGGTATAATACTTTTTTTCTAATATTTCAATTTCTATATGTAGTTGAACCCTTTTTTAGTAGACGGTTCACGGAGAGTGTTTGCTCTGATTATTGATGAGAAAGGATTGCCTCCAAAGGCAATCCCGTCCAAAGACCCAAAGGGAGGGTTGGGATTGCCCGAATCGAGGCAATCCTTTCCCGATTATTGATAGCCGTAGTTGATTCAATGATCGTGATTTAAGTTTGAAATCTTTGTGGAAAATACACAACCAGTACTGTTTAGAATTAATTAAGGTAGCTTCTATTGAGAAAAAAATTAAGGTAGCTTCTGACAAGTTATACTGAAATGTTGGTTCAATTTGCACCACATTATGTACTAAATATTTTTAACTCATAAGAGCGAAAAATGAATCCTTAGCTCACCAAATTATAAAGCAAAGGTAGCTAGAGAGCGCGCGAGATAGACCTCAAATACAGCTTATTCTTCTCGTACTTTCTGTTCTCGCATAAAGTGTTTTATATCTCCCTTTTTTGGGGTGGTTGTTTAAAGCACAAGGTGTACAGTTGAGTATAACATTCAGAAGAGTGGAGGAAATTTTGTTGAGTTTCACGAGAGCGAGAGAGAAAGAAACAGTATGTTGACAAAGGCACTGAGAGGAACATCTGAGAATTCCATTTGGATCCTCAGATTTTCTTCCAAACTGTCCCTTAAAATTAAACCTCGAGAATGAAATAATAATAAGCTCCAAGACCCGGAAGACAAGGGTAAGTGTCCTCAAATAGGGGTACAAGGTGCAAACCCGTCTCCTATTTATTTCATTATTTTCTTACTTTTTATCAGAATATGTTAAGGATTCCCCCTCCTTTTCACTTCTCATCATGGTAGAAAAGTGTCAGTCATGCATGAATTATTGTTTTCTGCACAGTTGAGAGAGAAAGAAGTCTTTTGCTTAGAGAGAGAGACCCCCGTTTGTAGCGGGGGAGCAGTTTATGATTAGGCCGAGAGGATAATAGTTAAATAAGATGATATGGATGGATGGAATGTGAGAAAGTTATGGGTGTTTCATGTTTGTTTGCAGGCAGAGACTTTACTCTCAGAGGGAGGGAGGGAGGGAGAGAGAGAAAGCAATCAAATGAAAAGGAGGGGGTCTGAGTCTGATAATATGTCTGACATGAAACGACTAATGTCCAAGTGGGGCGTGAATAAATGGGTGTGGAGAGGGCTGCGTGTGGGTTTCTCGTCACACTTTGTCAGATAAAATATATATCTTCTTCTACAGGTGTTTCACGGCAAGTATAGAGAGAGAGATCGGCAAGTGTACCTTCCACCTATGATCTAGATTTTGATCGAATAGTTTAATAAAAATATAATAACCTGAGGGTGAACACAGAATCAAGGATATATAGCTTTGAAGTCCAAGGAGGAGGGCAGCCATGGGGAGGATAACAAGTTTGTTTTGAGATTACGAAAGCACATGCTCGTAGGGTTATAATGACCCATGTATTAGGCTCATTACCACTCATAAAAATCACTTGTATGCAATCAAAGGCATGAGGATAAGTTCAACTTGAGTTGCCTATTTTTGGTTAACCAAAGGAGCTTTAAACTACTTCCTTTAGTGGTACAGCAGGGTTCATTCAGAATTAATTTATTGCTCCTCGTGTACCCCTTCCATAATTTATGCAGATAGCTCTCGTATATTTATTTTTATTGGGTTTTGGGAGAGAGGGAAGGAGAGAGATTTGGTGATCTAATCAGCCCTCAGAGGGAGAGAGAATTGGAAGAGAGATTATATATATATATATATATATATACACGTATATCAAAACATCATTTTGTTAGGGGTTTCTCCCATGTATTTTTTCTTGGCCTTTTTCTATATATCTTACTTACCCAAAAAAAACATCATTTTGTTAGCGCTTCGGGCGCCTCATTTTCTTCTGAAGATCGTGGCCTTCATTGACACTTCATTTGTCCCGTTCTTAAATAAGAGGGCGCCCCAAAGAAGATTTGTTTGTGTATCTGAGAGAGAGGACAGAGAGAGAGAGAGTTGTATAAATCGTCACTTTGCTTCGGAAAACGGATTTCTCAGTTTCTCCT
This sequence comes from Myrica gale, assembly GCA_963930655.1. NCBI lineage: Eukaryota > Viridiplantae > Streptophyta > Magnoliopsida > Fagales > Myricaceae > Myrica > Myrica gale. The sequence goes on along the minus strand of OZ005610.1, from coordinate 10,054,833 downwards.
CTAATTTTTTTTTTACCTTTCCTCTTCGTCCTTCTCTTCTCCACTCATGGATTCTTCTCCCTCTTTCTCATTCTCTTTCTCTAGTTCACGCATGAACTAGTTTCTCATTTCCCTTTGTCGACCCTCACATATACAGTCTCACCCACCAGCCGGCCTTGAAAGATATAGTATGGCTTCCATGAACTGGTTGGGTTTTTCTCTTTCTCCTCAAGAACTTCCATCGCAGCCTGCTGATCAAGATCACTCTCAAAACACGGTCTCTTGCCTTGGTTTCAACTCTGACAACATCTCCCGCACCGATGTGTCCGGCGAGTGCTTCGATCTCACTTCTGACTCAACCGCTCCATCCCTCAACCTCCCTCCTCCGTTTGGCATACTTGAAGCATTCAATAGAAACAACCAAGCCCAAGGTTTTGTCCAGCCACTCGCTCTCTTACATCTTTGCTGTTTTAGTATGAGTTTAAATCCTTAAACCCTAAGCATCTATTTGATTCTCCGAAAGTACATGAAAAGGAAAAAAATAAAGTAAAAAGGGAAAATGCATAGAAATGAGATGCTAATCTTCAAGAGGCAGTGGGATCATTTTTATCTTCTTCTTCTTTTACATATTTCTAAGACCATGAGCGAACAAATAAGGAGAAGGATTCTGACCTTTTAATGGTTTTATGAGTTTTTGCAGATTGGAATATGAAGGGTTTAGGGATGAATTCAAGTACCAACTACAAGACCACCTCAGACGTCTCTATGCTGATGGGTAGTTCATGCAGTGGCCAAAACCTTGAAAACCAGCACCAGCCAAAGCTTGAAAACTTCCTTGGCCGTCACTCCTTCGGCCAACACGAAAGTGCCGCATACAATAATAATGGCGATTATATGTTCAATAACTGTTCCTTACAGCTTCCCTCGGAAGCAGCAAACGGAGTGGCAAACAGTGGAGGTGGGGGAAGTGGTGCTGCTGGCGGTGGTGGCAGCATCCACAACAATAGCTCTATTGGCTTGTCCATGATCAAGACCTGGTTGAGGAACCAACCGGCACCACCGCCTCAGCAGGATATCAAGAACGATGGCGGTGCAACTGGTGGTAATAACGCAAGCCTAACAAGTGCACAAACCTTATCACTTTCGATGAGCACCGGGTCACAATCTAGCTCGACTTTGCCACTTCTTACGGCGAGTACTGCCGGTGGGACCGGAGGAGAGACTTCTTCATCGGATAATAAGCAGCAGAAGACGGCGACGGGACTTGATAGTGAAACCCGTGCTATAGAAGCAGTGCCAAGAAAGTCCATAGATACCTTCGGACAGAGGACTTCTATATACCGTGGTGTAACAAGGTGTGTGGCCAAGTTTCATAGGATTTTCTCCATCAGTATTCTTTGCCTGCTTGCACTTCCAAAAAAACCTTTTTCTTCGTGCTTTTGTTAATCTGTTTGTTAATTTTTTAAAAGGGTTTATTTGATTTTCCAGGCACAGATGGACGGGCAGATATGAGGCTCATCTATGGGATAATAGTTGCAGGAGAGAAGGACAAACTCGTAAAGGAAGGCAAGGTAAGAGTGGACATAGCTTTTCCACTAGTTCCTGCATCTCCAAAATGGAAAGCCTCCCACTTACAATTATTGAAAATAAGGCGACCATAATGTGGTATTAACTAGTGTTTTGCTTGTGTACGTTTTTTCTCATATCTTGATGCGGGGCGTCCTCCATCTGCACCCTTCTCGCAGTTTATTTGGGTAAGTAGAAAAAAGAGGACTCGTTTAAATTTTTTTTTCCTGTTCTAATTTTCAGTACTTAGGCGTACAAATTGTTCTTTTATGTTTCTCATGGCCCTTTGGTTTTATTTTATCTAGGAGGTTATGACAAAGAAGAGAAGGCAGCAAGATCTTACGATTTAGCGGCACTGAAATACTGGGGTACCACAACCACTACAAATTTCCCAGTAAATTTCCATTTCTCTTCTCTTTTTCACTACATTAATTAAAGCGATTCACAGTGAAGTGACTGCCAAATCATTTTTCCTACCGGCTTTAAATATTTTACCCCCAATGTTGGCGTTGTGATTGACATGCAGTACTTCTTCCGTAAGACAAAGGGGAAATACCAGCTTATTATATAAGAATAATGCGCATAATAGACTGTTCTTACAGCACTAATACAAAGCAATATCCCCATTAACGGGGATGCTGTCCAATTCAGAAGAGAAAACGAATGGTTCTTCAACCTGTTCTACCGACAGATTATAAGGTTTTGTTTGCTGACATTTTACATCTTTCTTTCTTTTCAATGTCAAAAATTTAGATTAGCAACTACGAAAAAGAGGTGGAAGAAATGAAGCACATGACCAGGCAAGAGTATGTTGCGTCTTTGCGAAGGTACGTACTTTCGAGAGAGGAAAAAAAATCTCGTTCTCGCTACTTAATTTGTTCGATCGATGGATCTATGGAATTGAACATCCAATGCAACTATTTCTTGGTGCAGGAAGAGTAGTGGGTTTTCTCGGGGTGCATCTATTTATAGAGGAGTGACAAGGTAATTATGTGCTAGGAGAATGAAGTAGTATCTTGATTCCTCTCCTCCATTATATATATCATGCATCTGCACTTTGCGGTGTATTTTTTAAAAGAAACCTAATTTTCAATTATTTCGGCCATCCTTCTACGTACAGTACTTCCATTAATGAAGAAACGATGGAAAGAAACTGGTAGATGATTGGATGGAATGGGAAATTTTCTCGTGGTTTCCCTGGGATAATAAAAGATCAAATTTTAAAATGATCCTTTTAAGCAGACAACGTGGTTTTTCTACATTGCAACCTAGCTAGTGCATGTTGAACCGTTGTTCGGGTACCTTGTTTTTTCTCGAGCATCTAATTTTTTTTCTTTTTGTTATTTATCTTGCTGGAAATATCGACACATTAATCAAATAACCTGGTCTGGTAATAACAAAATTAAGAGTACTGTTAACTACGGAATATGGCTTTTCACTAACCAATGATGCTGTCATTTCGAACGTGTTCCTCAGATAATCTTGATAGGGTACTACGATGTAGTTGCAACATGCATGATCTTATACAGCATGTGTTTTGGTTTTGTAACAGACACCACCAGCATGGGCGATGGCAAGCAAGAATTGGGAGAGTTGCGGGAAACAAAGACCTTTACTTGGGAACTTTCAGTAAGTTCTTATTCTGCATGAAATCTGGTTTTATAACTCATATGGAACGTAAACTTTGTAAAAATTCTCTATGCGTGGGAAATGGCGTGAAGTCTAACGAAAAGCATGTTCTTCCGTTGGGAATCTGGGGGGAAAAAAAGGAGAGAAGAAACTTTTGTATCAAAACCACTTTAGAGACACGCAGGCACCAGTTGGTGCTTCAAATAGGTTGTTCATTCCTGTTTCTTTTTAAATGTAGGCACCCAAGAGGAAGCAGCAGAAGCTTATGACATTGCTGCCATTAAATTCCGAGGACTGAATGCAGTAACAAACTTTGACATGAGCAGATATGATGTTAAAAGCATACTCGAGAGCAGCACGTTGCCCATTGGAGGGGCTGCAAAGCGATTGAAAGATGTCGAGCAGGCTGAGATGACAGTGGACAGTCAAAGAACAGATTATGATAACATGAGTTCTCAGCTCACCGACGGAATCAACAGCTATGGTACTGCAGCGCATCATGGCTGGCCTACTCTTGCATTCCAACAAGCTCAGCCTTATAGCATGCACTATCCCTATGGACAAAGGGTTTGGTGCAAGCAAGAACAAGATTCTGATCCCCCCCACAGCTTTCAAGAGCTTCATCAGTTACAACTGGGAAATACCCACAATTTCTTTCAGCCTAATTCTGTTCTGCACAACCTCATGGGCATGGAATCCGCTTCAATGGAGCATAGCTCTGGCTCTAATTCTGTCATTTACAGCAGTCAAGGAGGCGCAGATGGTAATGGTGGAGTTGGGTATGGAAGCAATGGTGGCTATGTAATCCCTTTGAGTACGGTAATTGCCAACGACAGTAACCAAAATCAAGGAAATAGTGGTTTTGGTGATAGCGAGGTGAAGGCAATAGGTTATGAAAATATGTATGCCTCAACAGATCCTTATCATGCGAGGAACTCGTATTATCTTTCACAGCAATCGTCTTCGTCGGGTGTGGTCAAGGCGGCCAGCGCATATGATCAGGGCTCGACTTGTAACAATTGGGTGCCAACTGCAGTTCCAACTCTTGCACCGAGGTCAAACAACATGGCTGTTTGCCATGCAGCTCCAACTTTCACAGTATGGAATGATACCTAAAGAAAGGAGAGAGATGAAGAAAGGGCAGGAAGAGGGACTAGCTTAGGCTAAAAAAACTGATGTACACACTACTGATTTCCTTATTTTGACTTTCATTCTCCTAATTTCCTCCATATGCTTTCTAAATTTTCCTCTCTAATTTTGTGGGTTCTAACTTGCAAGCGTCCAAATTTTGTAAGGGTCTAGCTGAAGTTCAGCAATAGCAAGCGACTCATGCTCTTACATGTCTCACTTGCTATGAATTTTGGGAACTTCAGAATTTGGGTGGATCCTCAATCGGAAAGTTTTATTAACACCAGCCTTTGTAATTTTGAATAATAGAAATTGATCACAAAGAATGGAGTTTTTCTCTTTGTTTGTACTATGTTTCTAATCGAACGTGATTGGTCAAGTTTAGGTGCGTACGTACGGCATGACAAATCATGAGAAGCTGTTTTAAAAAAAAAAAAATATATATATATATATATATATATATATATATATATATATATATATATATATATATATATATATATGTACACATATATATTCTCTTCGGGAGGCATTTACTATAACCGATGATTTGATGAGCTAAAAAACTCCCTAAGAAAGTGCGCCTTGAGATGATTCATCAATGTTAAACAAATTAATAACAGGCGTTCCTCAAAAGGAAGGTGAAAGAAAGTTGGAGGCTTCCGTACGTATAACAACAGAAGCTCGACCTCTTCCTAGGTCAGTTAATGATCAATTGCCCAAGCCTACGTATACAGCTATATAGTATCTTATGAACAGAGTAAATTAAGTGTAGTTTGATTAACATTTGACCAACAAAGACTCACCTACGTACACTCACATTAAACCACCACACATTTAAGTAAATAATATTGTTATAACTACATTTAATGACTGCGAAAAGTTTATTAGGTTGAATTGAGTTATACATAACAATTTATTGAAGGAAGTTTTAATTATAATTTTGACTAGTTATTTTGAAGTGAAATTTATGCACGACAAGGCGTTCCATACATGCATGATCTTAACAGTAGGAAAAATGGTCATACTCAAACGAGCTTCAAATGCTTGCACGACTTTCAAGTGGAGGTTATAATTAGGGTTTTGTTTAGTATGATTAGTAGATTTACTTTAGGCTAAATATCTCCACAAGTCATTGGGGTTTGACCTATTCCTATTTGGTCCTCATGGTTCATTTTTCCTTAAATGTATCTCCGGGGTTTGGATCCAATCTCAAACTCATCATGCCGTCAACTTAATGGACGAAATTGCATATGTGGCTAATTGCTTACATGTGTAAATGGATAGCTCGGTTAAAAAAATCCCAAAAAATTAAATGAAAAATCACGTGTATACAATCAGGCCAAAATCCCCAACCACCCCGCCAAACTCCAAAATTCCCAAATTAATGCAACCTATCGCCGAACCCTATGGAGCCGAAACACTCCCGAAAGGTTCTCTTCTTCATGAACCCATCGTGAACCCAGTGTGGCAGCAAAAAACGGAGGCTTAAACAAGAAGGCATTTCTGAGAACGAACATTCTGGTGCTTCTGATGGACAGATTGTGAAGTATCAGCCACCAATAAATGAGGTAACAAAGGCAATGCTCAGACAGATTATGAAAATAGATTCTTCCTCCAGGCTCGAATCATTCGACAACAAAGATAGTTTCCTGATTGCTGATGGGATAACCTTGTGCAAAGTTCAGTGCCCGAAGATATTGAATCAAATTCTGCAGATGGCACGTCCATGGGAAATGAGGTGCAGCCAATGGAGAACGGATGGGGAGAAGTTCATCATGTGGACAAGCTTACGGAACAGATGAGCCTTCTCACATCAGATTTTGGGGTTTCAGGTTTTTTTTTGAAATTTTGACCAGTTCGTGGCTTTTCATTTAATCTTTTGGAATTTTTTTTAACCGAGCTATTCATTTCCACGTGTAAGCAGTTAGCCACGTATGCAATTCCGTCTATTAAGTTGACGGCATTATGGGTATAAGATTTAGTCCAAACCCCAAAGATACTTTTAAGTAAAATGAACCTTAAGAACCAATATGAGAATAAGTTAAACCTCAAGGACTTGTGGAGATATCTAGCCTTTACTTTAAAATGACAGTTATAATTAGGGTTTGGTTAAGTAGGATTAGTAGATTTCTAGAGACAATTAGGATTTTGAGTTGTACGTAGCTTAATTTTTGAACTTCACAATATATATTATTGGAATTTTGTTATTTTCAGTACAACTAGCTAGCTAGATCAGAATTATAGTTTTCCGGTAGATCATATCAGATCAAATTACGGCTTGAAGTGCTACTTAACTTGTATTCACTCGACAGTCCATTAGTTGCTATCATATACTAGGGGACGAAAAGTGTAAAGAATGAGGGCAACTATCCTCTTTGTAATATTGCTCAAGTATCCAACGAAGGCAGATCTTCTGGGTGAGTCTGAAATTTAAATACCACGAAGAAGTAATGATAAACTTCAACCCCTATGAAGAGTAGTAGTACAAGAATATAAAGCGTACGTAAGGTCATAAGTGGCGTGCAAACCGAGGAAGCTGGCAATATTCAAAGGGCCAAAATGAAGTCAGTGGGAAGTGGGATTTTAATGCATCGGAGAAATCAGCGGAGCACCCGTGCCTCCTTGGGAAGAAAACCACTAGGAGACGTGAATATTGCCATTTTTCTCTCTGCATCTGCTTTGCTTGCACCCTTATCCATGCAAAACCCCCTCCCCTTCACCGAAGAAGAAGATCAGGTTTCCAAGAAAAGTAAGGGCTTTATTAAAGCTAAAAAGGGTCCAACGACTCCAACCCCATGCCCCCTCTTTTTCTCCCATGCCCTGTCTCTGTTGCATACTTAGGTTAGGTTTTCCAGTTTTCAAACATTTGCATGGGTTTAATTAGCTGGAGCATAACTAATTGGTATTTCCTAATTTCACTACACAAAGGGTGCGTTTGCGTACCAAAATTTTACCCCCTCTAAAATTTTAACACAATTAAATATTACAATATAATCTCTCTCTCCCCATCAAATCATTACTATTTACTACAAAAAATATAAAAAATTACCTCTATCTTCACTTTTTCACTAAACCCAATACCTAAAATTTTAACAACAATAAATTTTACAACACAAACACAATACACACTATGGTAATTGTGTGCTATATATATATAGTGCCCAATTGGCATTGCAATAAGCATATATATATACAGTACCCTTTAATTATATCAGAAGTCTGATCTTAAGAACTTTTGTGTCAACGGGAGTGATATGTACTTATTTTTTAGGGTTTATAAATGAGAGAAAAATCTTATGACGTAGAAGCTCATCTAGGTAGAACTAAGTTGACAGAAAAATTCCAGAGGCTTTGGAATTGTACTTCTATTCCACGTCTCAAGCAAACAAACACATTTTCCCTTTCCAACAAGGTACGTAGCGTGTCCAAAGACATTTTTATTGCTGAACATTTACAAAAGATTCAACCCAATTTTAAAGCTTACTAAGTCAAGTTGAATAATGCAAATACCCTTTTTAATATTTTGTACGCTTCATACACTGTATATGCCGACAAAAACACAAACTAAAGGCTATTGATGTAGACCCACCAAATATTGTTGTGGACCCAAAAGCCCCTTGCGGAGTCCTAATAACGAGAGATAGAGAGAGAGATGGGATTTGGACTTCAACTTGTCCCCATATTATAAAAATATTGCATGCCTCATGCGTGTCTGTGTTTGTCCCTTGTTATCTCAAATAGAATCATCTCATAAGCTAAGCCCCCTAGGAATGCTCGTTCTCCTCTCTTTTCTTGGGGCTTTCGTTGATCTTCATTTGATTAAATGCATAAATATCCTTGTAGGCTTGGAAACTCTGTTTGGGATTCAAACCTTTTTGACTTTGACCACCTTCACCTCTCCCTTACTTTTCCCTTTGAACAAGATTAATATAAATATGAAAAAGAATTGACAGAACCAATGATCATATATATATAAGGAAGAAGAAAACCCATGGGATTTTCTTGAACTAATTTGCGAGTGATATATATATATATATATAAGGAAGAAGAAAGCCCATGGGATTTTCTTGAACTAATTTGTGAGTGATCATTTTCTTAGATTTGAACGTTCATTAATTATATTGTTGCTCCTCCGATCCATGGCCTAAGTTGATCTTCTCTGATCTTGACATGTGAATATGTGCCATATATATATGTTTGTGGTGTGTCATGCAATGAACTTCTTGTGGTACACAGTTTTGCGTATCACTTAAGGTAGTAGTCTTCCTGCACGTGAACCGCACTACACAAAACCTATAAACACTACTAGAGATTCATTTATGAACACTTTCCCACAGTACAATATATAGAAGCACTGAGATAATATCTTACATTGCCTTCTCTTTATGTGATATTTTATACTATGCATTGTGAGGGTGTAGCAAATATTGTATGCTGAGCTTTACAATTGACGAGCAGGTATATAAGGTCGATCCCAGTATTATATATATATATATATATATATATATATATATATATATATATATATATATATATATATATATATATATATATATATATATATAATTGATCTTGTTTGGGTAATTAATTCTAAGTCGTTCTTTTGAGAATTACGATGTTTTTCCTTGGGGCCGTGGGGTGACGTTTATTTAAAGATAATCCTGGGATCTACATTGAACATGTATGATGTATTGATATAAAATTTATGTCGCCGAAATACGGCAATACATGGATGTTATTGTTGATCCAATTCCTTATAGTCTATAATAAGAATATTTTAGTATACCTCTCCCATAATCAGATATGTTTTTTATCAATTTTAAGAAACAAAACTTCTTATCTCAATTGTACGATACAATTTAGAGAAAGATAGACACAATAAGTGGACCATATTGTAGGATCTATAATGTTCGAAACTTTATACATATAGCATTAAAGAGTATATAGTCCCATTTTTGTGTCTATATTTCTCTAAATTACATCGTACAATTCAAATAGGAAATTATAGAGGATCATAATTCTATAAAAACTATATATAAAGAGCTTATTTACTATTTCTAAAGTAACTTACTTAGGACTCTTTTATTTATTTATTCAACGTCCTTATTTACAAAGGGTGCAATACCGATATATCGGTCAAATTAATCTAACACCTGACTGCAGCACATATCCCATCATCATTCAGATTAGTGCCTAAGGAACCAGAGTTGAGAGTAGAAACTATATGTGGAGGGTTGAAATAAACTTTCAAGATAAATACACTTCGTACTTATCATGAGTCTTAACTTATGAGAGTCTTAACCCTTTATACACTCATCTATTAATTAATTTGCACCCAGCTCCCTTAAAAATTTGTGTCAATTTTGACAAAAATTAATTTTTTTCAACCTCTAAAATTACCATTTCACCCTGCTAAAATAATTATGGAGATAAAATTATAACGAGTTGAAAAATTTTAACACAGTTCATGAAGAGTGTAAAATATATTTATCCCTATAAACTTTTTATGTAGAAAATGTGTTGTATTCCCCCTCTTGTATTCCAACAACTTCTGCCTCCGAACATAGAAAAGTTATTGTCAACCTAAAGAAGGTTCATATTCCCTCAAGACCTGTTTCTAAAACTAAGGTGCCAAAGCTGTTTTCCTCAAGAATATATGCTATGGAGCAAACCTCGACTTAGGAAGATGATTGGTAGGACCTTCAAGCAAATTCAACTTCACATATATACACTTTTTGTTTCCCCAACCTTTTTTCTCTAATAAGCATAAAAAATTATATCATCAGAATTCTCGCGTGTACAGGAGGATGTATACAAGAGGGGTGCAATTTAATTACAAAATTATGATGCTTTTATGATCATATATAAATTACCTATAAATACAGGGTCATGTGAAACATATCCTGTTTCAGTTGAAACGAATTGCAACTCCACGGCTAATCTGAAGCATGTACCACTCTCGAAGACTTTGAATGCTTGCTGACCTTGATCAACCCCCAACCATTTTTGGATATATTTAAAAACTGTTTTGTCAGATAATAATCCGCGGTGACTAGCAGCAACTCTGACGCCGAACAGAATAGAGATTATTCTGCGGGCTAAGACAATAGGTAATTCGCAAGAAAAAAAGATGGAGAATTCGACCCAAAATTCAAAGAACACTCTGGATTCAATAAAATTCTTAATATTCGGGCATGAATCAAAACAACCCACAAGCCGGGTTAAAATAGCTGAAAATCGAACCTTCATAGGATTTTACCAAAAATAGCAAAACCTTAGAAGTCTTACCAAAACGAAATACGGAAAGAAATCAAACGATTGCCAAAAATCTAGCCCAAATCGGGTTCAGAATTATTTCCTAATCGACAAATAGAAAATTGCCATAAATAACAAAAATTAACTAAAAATGGAGATTCGAAAAGGAAAACAGCAGATTTAGGGCTCGAAACGAGGTTCATCGTGCATAGTTGGTGGCTATGACGTGCGCGCCGAAAATACCTTTCCAAATTGGGGTCACGAGCGCGAATCGGACACTTGTGGCCAAAGTTATGGCCAAAAAACTGACACGTGCACGGAAACCGCCTCAATTAGGCTAGATCACGATTTCTTGTCATCTTTGCACTGGTCCTCCCGCTTTATGTAATTCAGCGCCATCAATGAGCAATCTGACAGCTCGGCATCATCTGAGTCGAATCTCCCTGCATCAAACTCCTACTCTTTCAACTACTGCAAATCCATCTGCCTTTCACAATGGGAAAGAAAAGGTTATTTGTTAGAGATTAGAAACGGTAAAAAAACAAAAAAAAAAACAAAAACAAAATTGTTCGGAAGATATTAGCAACCGAAACCAATCTGACAAACTCCCAAAGCCAAACCTCATATATTTCGATGAACTCCATATTACACATACCCATATATATCCTCACTGTTGTCACACCCCTTCTTTCTTGTTGGCTGTTGACTCACTAATGGACACATGCACATGTACACCACCATGTTCATACACACAGGAGGATGGAACAAAAATATTTAGGTGGCCATAGTAGATTACCAGTTAGATAAAGACATTGGATATCACGGCCTCTCAGTACTATCAAACTTTCTCAACATGTTCTACATCTTTCTTGATGGATTGTCAAGAACATGGAAAAGACTGCATGTTCATTATGATTACAATATTGTATATCCCCAAAAGTTTGAACTACGTACATTAATTACAAATATATGTTTACATTTGGCATAATATAATTAGATAAGAGGCAGCATAAAGACATTATCTTTCAGAAAGAGCACCTTCGTAGATTCAGCAGGAACCGTTCCATCTCCATCAACAAAAGAACACTGGGGCTGGCACAAAGAAATGATACATGCTAAGCAGAGATAAAACAAAATCAACATGGCAGTAGCTAACGCACAAATTCAAGGCAATTGTGTTTGAGCATAATCATTTAAAGGGTAGCACTTCCTACGAGCATAAAGAAAAAAAAAAACTGCTATTTGACCAACTGCCAGTTATAAAGGACTGCTACTTGGAAAGAATATTACTTGCATCAGGCGAGGGACTATGGTTAAAGATGCCTTCAAGTTTAACTTAAAGCAGGTTCCTGATTTCACAAAGAAATCAACCCACTTACCATTGTGTGGCATATTTCAGACAATTCCTCAATTGGAGATGTTTCCGACCCATAACTGCATTAATTATGCACATGTCAGATGCACATATAGTATGAAATCTTTTCATAAATATATATGATCAAAGGACAACACATATTCTGACGCCGAGCAGAATAGAAATTATTCTGTGGGCTAAGACAATAGATAATTTGCGAGGGAAAAGAAGGAGAATTCGACCCAAACTTTAGAGAACACTCTGGATTCAATAAAATTCTTAATATTCGGGAATGAATCAAAATAACCCACAAGCCGGTTAAAATAGCTGAAAATCGACCCTTCATAGAATTTTACCAAAAATAGCAAAACCCTAAAAGTCTTACCAAAACGAAATACTAAAAGAAATCAAACGATTGCCAAAAATCTGGCCCAAATCGGGTTCAGAATTATTTCTTAATTGACAAATAGAAAATTATCATAAATAGCAAAAATTAACTAAAAATGGAGATTCGAAAAGGAAAACAGCAGATTTAGGGCTCGAAACGAGGTGCACCATGCATAGCTGGTGGCTATGACATGCGCGCCGAAAAGAGCTTTCCGAATTGGGGTCACGGACTCGAATCGGACACTTGTGGCCAAAGTTATGGCCAAAAAACTGACACGTGCACGGAAACCGTCCCAATTAGGCTAGATCACGATTTCTTGTCATATTTGCGCTGATCCTCCCGCTTCATGTAATTCAGCTCGGCATCGTCTGACTCGAATCTATCTGCATCATATTCTCTGAAGAACAAAGCGCACAGGATAAAATCAAAACCATATACAGTAGATTCATGCAATCCGACTTTCATCCTCGCCCTTTACAAAATAATGAGATAATATTGCCTCTACTTGACGCTATTCTATGTACAACGTCCGGATTCCATTCCCAGCAAAATTTTCTATCAGTTTTTGAGGCTTAGAGAATGGCAAGTCATTTAGCCAACCATTGGTTTTGCTCATACTAACCATTGGATCAAATTCATGTTACTCCTATTCTCCTTTTCCAAGATCCAAAAATCAGATATGTTCACTCAAGAATATATTCATAATAAACATCATTCAGCATGTATAACTAGATGTACTTAAAATGAGCCAAAGCTGTGAAGAGGGCTCCTTATATTTACCGACTAATAAAACGTGCATTGGTAACCCCTTATAGATGTTCATAGCTACAAAAGGGACTAGCTGGCATTCTACTTCAAAAAGAAATTCACTTACTTACCAAACATCAAAAGGTGTATCAAATGATGTTCGATCCATAAATATTATGGAAGCACACCCCGTCCTGTAATTTAGCATCATACATAACTTGGCGGGTACCAGCGGCCCATTTGAGAATCTCAAAGTTAAAAGGCAGTGCCACCATTTTCCCATCATAGTTTAGCTGCAATCAGTACGGATTATATATCAGCTTTGGCTACTCACATGAGAATTTATGATAAAAGTGGACAACTATAGAGGAAAAGAGAGAGAAGCTACAACTGCATCCAGGAATTTTAGCAATAACAAGATACATTGATGCTTCAGTTAGACAATAGAGGGAGTTGCTGTCAGGTCCGGGAATATGCTTCCAATAGAGGTTGCAATTGGGAGCTAATTAAAGCATAACTTCAAGCAAACAGTACGAAAAGAACAATATATTCAAAGATTTCTCAAACATCAGAAATCAGAATAAATATATTTACTGCTGGAAGAGTTCAAGCAGAGGCCTTTTCCTTAGGTTTTCTAGCAGGGCAACATCTTGATTTCCATAGGTTCTAGAAGATTTATAGTCGCAGCAATGATTCCCGAGATGCTGGTTGATGTTGTAACCCCAGAGTCAACTACAACCTTAACTCCTAGGTTTGTATGGTTTGACTCTAAATTTGTAAAGGTACTTATAAGTTTACTTCGTTATTATATAGAACATCTACAACTTCCATCCAAGAACTTCCCTTGTGGTTCAGCATTCTGTTGAAATTGTTCAGAGGCCTCTGGAAGCATCTTCAAGGCTTCTTCAATCTTAGTTGCTGCTCAGGTGGCCCCTTCAAACAATACATGCTCCTTTTAGAACTTAGATTCCCTAAAACTGTGAGAACGTATTGGCTTTCTTTGAGGGAAGCCTAACTTCTAGAGTTAGCCAGAGGCCCTCATTCCTTGTTTAAGAATTTGTGTTTGCTTTGAGTTGATGTATGGGTGATTATTGATGGTTTGGGCTTCTGAAAGATCAAATTCCTTATTTAAGAGTTTGAGTTTGCTTTGGCTAGGTGTACGGGTGATTATTGATAGAACGGTGTTCTGGAAGGCTTGGAGAGCTTTTTGATGGTTGGATTTATGGATTTTTTTTAAAACAGAGAAACTTTGTGGGAGCAGAAGATTTTTTTGAAATATTTATGTTGATTCTATATTATCATAGTTATTTTGGATATTCATGTTGATTATGGTTTATGATGATGAACATTAACATATTCGTAACATATTAATTATATATGTATTGTAACAATATTTAAATAATAGCATAGTAAATCTAATTATGTCCCCCTATATAATTATTATATGTTATAAATGTAAATTTAAATGTTGTATTATATAAATGTATTGGCTTCATATGACGAATACCATTCGCACGTTTTATGAACGTCCAGATGATGTCATTTTTTAGGAAAACAGTGTCTTTCTATAGGTGCGAACAGTAAGCGAAAGCGTGGGCACAGTTAGCAAAGAAGTTAAAACGGTGTAGTTTATGTAATAGAAAGATTTGTTTAATTTGCCATAACCTTTTGAATGGTGTAAACGGAAAATGAAAACACTTTCCTGGGATCAAAACGACGTCGTTGGTACTTAAAACGATGTCGTGTGGAAAGGATATAACCATTGGGACGCGGTGAATTGGTGGCGGTAAAGATTCACGCCAAAAATTTCACACGGATAGTGTTCGGACGTTCGATAGTAGTCATCCGGACGGTTCTTTTATAGAATCAAAACCTTGAAACCCAGACGTCATAGCTCATTTTGTGAACACGGAGAACTCTCAATCCTTTTAAATCCGGCCAAACTCCGCCTATTTGGTGAAAGAGCATTTAAGAAGTGTTAGAAAGAGTTTGGAGCATACATTGAAGTGTTTTTGGGCATTGAATGGCATCACATTTGGTTTTATTGATTTTTTTTCTTAATCTTGACTTGTGTTTATTCCTGGTAATGCATCTAACAATTTAAATTCCTCCGTGTATTTAGATTTCGGCAAAAGATTGTAGAAACTCAGTGGAGTGGAGAAGCTTGCTGTAGAGGGAAAGGAAGGATTCGAAGCTTTGAGGTACGAGAGTTTTGTGGGTTTTGGTTGAAAATACTACATTATACTTGATTGATGGTTGTTTAATGAATTTAGTAGCTTATAAGCATGTTTAGGTGGGATTTGGGTTTGTTTTGATGCAAATATGTTGGTTGTTTCTCTGTGTTTTTGGATTGAAATTCTTCTGCCACTGGGTGATTTTGCAAAGACTCTGTTCTTCGTCAATCGCAATCTGCACGATTAATGTAACCAATAGAATGATTATTTCTGAGAATCGATGATCGTTCGAACGCATACAAGGCGTGCGGATGGTGGGTTTTTTAAACAACATAGTTTATTTGTTTCTGTGCAGACGGTTTGTATAATGTTCTCATAGTTTTGTGTTAAACAATTTGATGAATTTTTTTCCCATTTTGCATTTAGTAGCCCTTAGACCTGTTTGAGAATTGCCGCACGTTTTGTTGTCGAACAAGCTGTAATTCCTGAATTGTCCAAGTTACGGACAGTTTGGGATTAGACTATCTTTAATGTACATAAATGTTTTGGTCATTATGCGCGATGTAGTTAGAAATTTCGGCGTAACTCTCCTTTTGTCCATCGGATGCATATTCCGCATTGTGCTTGCATACTTTTCATTTGATGGCGAGTGTGTAACCTCAATGTTGAATACTTGTATCTGGGGACTAAGGGGAGATGCTGCAGAAATTTCTAACGCATAGAGCACAATGATTGGGAAATTTATGTACAGTATGAATAGTTTAATCTTGAATGGGATAGGACCTATGACCCTGGAGAAATTAGGTGTTAGAGGTGAACTATCATTACTTTATGCATTATTGTTTTTTGATTGGTCCATGCATATCTATAACTGAAGGCACAAAAAATGGATAAGAGTTGATTTCATGAAGTAGATAGGTTCGGTGTGAAGTATAAGGAAGGTGTCCGAGAATTTATGAGTATCGCCACAAATTCTGTGAATAGTCGTGGTCAAATAAGTGTCATTGTCAAAGATGTAAGAATGTTTTGTTCCAAACTATTCAAGATATGAAGGATAATTTTTTCATAAATGGGTTTAAGAAGAGTTATACTGATTGGGTACTGCACGGAGAATTCCAATTCCAAGAACCACCTCTTTTGGTTGGTCAGTGTCTGAACGGGAGCCAGAGCTGAGTAGTGAGGAGTCTGAGTGGAATATAGATGACGACATCCGAGACATGTTAAAGGACTTTGATGCGGGAGCAGTTGATAATGTCAGCCCAAGGCCACCCGAATGTGGAAGCGTACTAGGAGAATGGTGAAGAGACTGTATAACCATCAAATATGGAAGTGTATCAGGAGAACGAGTCAATTTCGCATTGACTTTAGTGAATTTAACATGATTCCGTTGAGAAGGAATGACGTTAGTCCTCTTGTCCAAGTCACTGAAGACACTGAGGCACGACGCCACACTACATCAAAATCGAACAGTGATGACAAGTCATCATGCGATGATAGTGATAATTCTGAAGAGTCTGACTCTGATGATTAAAGTGAGTTTACGAATCTCTCTTATTTGTCGTTATTTTTATGTATCTATTTCAATATTATATTTTCAATAATAATAGAGTAAATACATCTTTCATGCTTTTGCAGATACAGGACATCGTGAGCAAATGATGGAGCACAAATGAAGATTTGGATAGAGTTTTAGATTTTATTTTTGTTATGTATTTTATCTACTAATGATTTCTATTATTTATTTTATTTTATATTATGACCATTAAATATTTGTAGTCTATTTTATAATTAATATATAATTTTTTCACATCCACGTGTAATTCAGATTTAAATGCATAATTTAAATAAGAGGTAAAGTCATAGTTAGCCCCATAAGTATGAGCAAAAATCAAATCGATACTCCTAATTATTAATTCAACGATTTGAGACCCATAACTTTTTGCAAAATGATCAAAATGCCCTCCACGATAAAATTACTAAAAATTTATTAAAAATTCATTAAAAATAAAAATGATATTTTTAAATACAACTATTGAAACTTTATTTCAATAATCTATTTATTTTTCATTTATTTCTTAAATTTTATTTTTTTTATTTTTTTATTAAAATTTAGTATTGGAGGGGCATTTCGGTCATTTTGTATGATTTTCAATTAAAATTGACGCCTATTTTGGACGGGGGCATGAATTGATGATTTTTAAAAGTTATGAGTATTAAATCGCCGAATTGATAATTATGAGTACCGATTTGATTTTAGCTCATACTTACGGGGCTAACTATATGACTTTACCCCTTTAAATAAATATAAAACGTTCGAATGACATTATAAACTTCCGCACACGATATTTCCAAACGTTTATTGTCGTCCACATGCTGTTTTTTTATTATCTTCTGCACATTTACTAATTGTTCGCACATTATAGTTAGTGAAAGTAACCACATCCGAACACGTTGACAAAATGTTCGGACGTTACATTCTGTGACCCTTATTTTTCTTCAGAAATGTTAAATACATTGGAACGTATTGTTTGGACCCTGCGAACGTATTTCAGTGACGAATTATATTTTCTTCACTCACCACAAAGTGTGCGAACAGATTATCCGAACGAACAAATAAACAGCCAATGCGTGACATAAGTGTAATTGTCACGCCAATTGAAAACCGTTCGGGCCTATACGAAAACCATCCAAATGATTTATCGGGATTGAACTGGCAAAGCAAATAAGTACATTCCTTTACAAACAAAGGTGCACGGATATTGACAGAAGACCCACAACTTTTACATTCACAATGAAGGGAGGGGACCACTCGACAAAGGGCACAAGCAGTTGATTTTAAAAATGGGAACCGCATGCTAACAATCACATTCTAACAATTTAATAATGAGAAATCACATTACTTTTAATCCTACATTTTCAAAAACGGCAGGGGACCACTCCAGGACAGAACATAATAGAATAACTACAATCGAATGACCCTACCAACATTGCATCTTCCAACGCATCCACTTGGTTATCACCTTTTCTCCCTACATAAACCTCGACCATACCCCACTCCTTTACATTCTCCCCATTCGCAAGCAATAGAGAACAAACGAAACCCTAATCATTCAATTTAGGCAAAAAAAAACATAAAGATTCAACATTAGGTGGCTTACCTCCAGCATTTCTTCTATGCACACAGATACATTCGATTTGTAAACCCTAGCAATTATACGACCGTGAATGAGGAAGAAAGGGCTTCAGCAGTTGCAGGTGAGAAAACCAATGATTTTGACTAAGTGTTTCGAATACACACAGGGACAAACACGTCTTTCAATTTCAACGCATATAATTGGGGGCATTTTCGTATTTGAATTAATGGCGAGCTCACGTGTGACGGAATAAGTTGTACTGTAATGTGAAAACTGGGTTGAAAACGAATTTGAAACAGTCACATAACTTTATGGTGCCGAGTTGCCACAAGTTCAAGTTCGGGGAGGGAGGGGGTTTTGAGATAAGTGATATAGTTCATGGGGGGTTTTGTAATTAACCCAAAATTTTAAAAAAAAAAAAATGAATCCTAGTAACTAATTTGTAAAATGGGGTAAAACTCAGTGACCAAAAATTGAATTTCCCTTTAAAAAAAATTGAGCATCAAAAGGTTGTTGGAGGATGGCTAGAGAATTGTGGACAGTTGTTGGAAGGTAGGCGAAATTGGGGGATGATTGTAACGCCCCGAACCCTGGAGGTTAGGGGTTACTTCTATACATAAAATCTGTGAAAATCGGCGAAAATTAAATTAGTTATTACAAAATAAATAATCTTGATAACAAATTCACATTTAAAGCTTGAAAACAATTGAATAAAAATACTTCATTTAGAACTCTTCAAAAACTGAAAAATTACAAACAAAACACTCGGTCTAACAGAAATTCTAAGCCTTCTCTCAGCTACCCACCCAAGCGCTGTCTAACACGACTCTCGGTAAGCTCATAAATATCATCTGAAAAGAGATAACAAATAAAGATTGAGTTCGAAACCTCACTAAGCAAAATCATTATGCTATAGTGCACTTCAGAGTCACATTTAAAAAGTAAAAATCAATAAAAGAACTGTAAATCTCAATCCATATAACTATAACTGTAAAACAAATTTTATCTTTCATAATAATACTATAGAAAATTCATTTGGCAATAATTGTGAGTCACGTTTACCCCATGTTAGTGTTGTGCAGTTGCTACTTAGTTTGAGGATCAACCAAACTAAGCCAATACTATAGGTAGAATTCTCCCTCACTAAGGTTTGTTCATGTCCAAGTGTGCACTCAGGAAGAACTTACAATAAACCACTTCGTTTCCAGAACGAGTGCACTCAATGGGTTGCAATTGGTACCAATACGTTGTCCCTGTAAACTATGGGTCTCAGGGTTTGAAAAAACATAACATATCATACTATAAACATCTCTTTGAACTTTGTATCTTTCTATTCTTTTCATGAAATATAATGCACAAATCTTAAATAACAATAAATATAAGGGAAATTGGCATTTTAGTCCTTAGGTTTTACACCCTTTTACGTTTTAGTCCTTGAGTTTCAACTTTCAAATCTAAAGCCCTTGGGTTTACATTTTTTTACAAAATGGTCCTTCCGTCAGGGATCCGTTTGTTTCCCTAACGGAAGGGCCACATCAACTGACAACTCAGCAGCTGATGTGGTAATAGAAATTGACAGTTTAGTCCTTAAGTTTTAAGTCGTTTTATTTTTTAGTCCTTAGGTTTAATTTTTTAAAATTTTAGTCCTTCAGTTTACATTTTTTGACTAAATGGTCCTTCCATCAAGAATTACTGTTCAAAATTTGAAATACAAATTTTGGCCTTGAATATTGAATAATAACATGTTCTTTTTAGTTTTGACAATTTTAATAACACATTTAATAGGACTAAAAAATTCAAAATTCAATTTAAATCCTCAAAAATCTACAATTTTCATTAAAAATTCTATCTCTTGAATAGTAAAAAGTTCTAAAAGTTAAAAATATATTTCTTTTTTAAAAAGAAAGAGAATATGAGTGTTTTCTCCTCTTTTAGTATTTTCAAATTCTTTAATATTATTATTTAGTTAAATATTAGAAAATTCCTACAAAAATGTATTGTTAGAGCGCGAGATCGTAGCAGAAATGATCATTGAATCAAAGTAACTCAAGTGTTCTGTCTCCTTTAGATTCACACACATAGTTCTTGAGAGAGCTTTAGAGAGAGAGTTTATATAGAGAGAAAGTCTCAACGTGAAAATAACATTCTTCTCACTCAAATGAAATTCGAGGTATTTATAATGACTTGCTCAGAACTCAACTGTGCTCATGTATGAGATCTTTAGGGACCTTAAATCTCAACCATAGGATCATCATGAAAAAACTCTTTTTCAGTAACTCCCTTATATTCTGTATTCCGAATTTCTACTACAAATTGTGATCATGTCTATTAACATATCACAATTGACCTCTAAGATAATGAGATTGTTTCTGTGATTTTTTTTTCGCTAACAATTATACGTTTATTTTACTTCCACATGAGCCAATAGGACCGAAATAATATCACTGATTAAGTTCCTAGCTCATATAATTATTAATTCTCAGTCTATACCCAGTTAGACTCCCAAAAAGTTTCAAAGATAATTTTCTTAAATAAATATATTTACTTAATATATATTAAGTAAATATATGTATTATATGTATAAAAGTAAATAAAACAATGAAAATATTTTTCACAAAATTTCGGTGCACAACGTTTTGATTTGAGTCCAACAATATACACATAATGAATAAACTGCCTCGACAAGAGACTGGTGGATTCCATATTGAGCAATTATACAAATTCACTTACTATGCACAAGACCCAACATTATCTAGAATATTTGATCTGCGAAGATCATCACCAAATACTTCGTCAAAGCACAAGCACATAACAAGCAACTCTGCATAACTCTTTCAGGTCTAAGGACAACATAAGCTAATTGTGTTGAATATCATTCTCTACATCAGTGATCGTTTCCAAAAGATATTCATATGTGATCTGATTCAGTGCATGTACTCTTACAGTACACTCACTCGTCTGCTTAAGGTCATCATCTCGATGACGGAGTCCATCATTCTATCTTATAAAAGCACAACGAGTGTAGACTTATTTATACATTATTATGTAACTCTGTCTAGAACAAAGTGAGTCAACAATGATTTGAAAAGTCATACTCTCCACCTTCGATTCATTAATCATCAGCTTAACTTTTCTACAATGTTGCTCAACAATATGACATCATATGTCATTGCATGTATCCAAAATAATATAAAACAATATATACAAGTGATTAATCAATAACAATAATTATCTCATAATTATTCAAAATGATTAGTTTTTAGGGCATACATCTATCAGAACTCTCCATTGACAAAAATATAATAAATCAAATAAATTGCTCGAAAATATAAATAAAAATAGTGTCAAAAAATTGAAATAAATGTGAAACAAATTGTAACAATGAAAATCAAATGAGAAAAATACACAAAAAAATACAGAAACAATTCTACAAAAGGTACGACCCTAGAATCATTGAAAAAAAAAATATGAAACCGCAGAAATTTAAAAAAAAAAACTAAAACATACGAATGAAAGAGGACAAAAAAATTGAAATGAAATCCTCATGAAGAAAACAAATACAAAAATAGAAGAAACAAAAAGGTAAAACGAAATATTACAAAAAAAATATAGAAAAGAAATATTTTTTATTTATTTTCTTCCTGGATATTTTATTTCGTTGGTTCAGTTTCTTGTTTAATTTGGTGGTTAGGCTTTTAATCTTGAGTTGTTTTCCCAGTAAAAGTAGGAGTGTTGCTCTCAAATTCAGGGATATGTTATTTCGATTTTTTAATTTTTGTTTAATTTCGTGGTTAGGATTTTAATCTTTTTTAATTTCTATGAAGAGTTACTGCATTGATTTTTTCTTTCGTTTTCTCCTTTGCTTGATTTTAACTTGATAAATAATACTCGAATGCAGAAATTAAGAATACAACCCTGTTGAGAGCATGGGCATAGCTCACATCCATCATGTTAGTCCTAGCAGCTTCATCTCGCAAGATTGAATAAATATCAGAGATACCATCTAGTCCAGATTTCTGACTCTCATCTGAGTTCAAAGAGAACTTCGCATCTGCATTAACCCAAGTGCCTCATCTACGTCACTCAGAGAATCGGAGTCTTGCTAGTGCCTGTAAACAAATGAAATCTGTCTCACGTAATAAGCATACAATACAGACATCTATTGCTTCACCAACCACTCTAATTATGATTGCAAGTTACCGCTACCCGGCCTATTGCTCCAGCCTAGGGATGACGCTTTCAGACAAGCTGCCCAACTAAGCAGGCAAAGTCACTTTGACAAATGAACAATATATGCAAAATAATACCCTTTATTTATAAACTAAACAACTTGCCCAATCGATATCTGAGGAAAAAAAGAAAAATACGCAATTTTAAAAATGCAATACCATAATCAAGACTTAAAAAAGGCTGGTTTGCTTTTCCCTTAGCATGATTCCAATTTGACAACCAAATGACTCATACAAGGAGCCATATAAGATGAACAAAATCAGCACTTAACAGTGAATATCCAGAGAATGCTGAGCAGGGTTCCGAAGGTTGTATAGAAATGGGGAGTAATTGATTTTGCTTCTTCTAGCTAAATGCTTGAATAAGCACTAGCAATATACTCTTCCAGCTCCCTCGGGACACAGAGAGAAACTCTTCTGGCTGCCGAAAAATAAGAAGAATAAACAAAGAACATGTTCCAATATGGTAAACAGTACAGGTAACAGATAACACTTGGATGAAAAAAAACAATTCATTAAGTATCGTACGAGAATGAAGATATGAATATGCTTAAAAATCATATTTTTTACTATCGATATATCTAATGGCTTCCAACAAATGTTCCCTTTTCAAGGGTTTACATAGATGAACATCCATTCCAGCCTCAATTGTCCTTTTTGCTTCCACGCCTTCTGTATGAGCAGTTAATGCGATAATTGGAATATGAACACCATAATGTCTCTCCATTCTCCTTATTTGCTCTGCTGCTTTGTACCCATCCAGGATAGGCATCTGTTAAAACAAAAATATCATACGCGATTTAACTGAAAAGATAAGACAAATATATATGCTTTATTTTGAAAAGGTATTAGAAATAGGAATTATAGAATAAGGTTAACCAAAACCAATAGTCTTTACCTCACAATCCATCAATATATAATCATACGGAAGAGTCTTCAATGCTCCACATTCCCTTTGAGTGCTTAGACCTTTGCCAACTAGCTCTAAAACTTCCTGTCCATTTTCAGAGAGTTCAACACTTGCACCAAGCCGCAAAAGATGGGATAGAGTAACCTTGCGTAACATTGCATTATCCTCTGCAACCAAGAATTTCTTCCCACTCAACAACATTTTGCTGCTTGGGTTACCACATTCTTGTATTCCTTGCTCCCTTGGTGGGTTACCATGGCTCACAGGACTTCTTGATTCAGACCTAACATGAGATACATTTTCAACTGTTGACCATATTTTTTTGCAAGGAGTCTCATTGTTGCCACCATGGTCTTGTAACTGTACTGTCTGCCATGAATGCCCCTGAGTAGGAGAATTCTCTCTATAAGAATGACTCCTTGATGAATTGGGATCTCTAGGAATTTTTTCAGCATCTGAGCTTCTCTCTCTCTTCCGTTGGTTTATATTGCCTAGCACTGTACCTCCAAACTCGGGAAGAAGTCTTACCACTTTATACAAACGGGAACCATGAAATGGCTTGGATATGAAGATATCATTTGAATCAATCAAGTCCTCTTTGATATCTTTGACAATGATGCTTCGCATTGTAGGTTTCTCCAACCAGACAACCTTACAACAAATATTCCGAAGGCCTCTTCTAAACTCCGCCACAATCTTGCATAGTACTGGGAATGGTCCAGTGCTAGCATCAATCACTATTAGTACAAAACTTGATTCACATCTAGGAGTAGTCCTTCTGAACATTGATTGCATGTAGTCTGATCCATCCATGGTACTTAAAGGCACCTCCTTTTCAACAGTGATGGAGTTATTAGAAGCATACCTGCTTAAGTAGTCACTTGGAGAACTTATATCTGATATTGCAGAGTTGTGATGCGAATGATTTCTCTCAAGTTTTATCTTCTCAAGAGTAGAAGGAAGATGTTCCCATTGTTTGACAACCGATACTTTGATGCCTAAGCTCTTCATGAATTTCTGTGACATCCTCTGACGTTCATTGTCTTGAATCAAGAGAACAACACGCGATGCCTTCTTCTTGGGGCTAGGGGTGTGAATCATCAACTTTGGAGTCTGAGTGCGTATACAAATCCCAGGACTAGGACTTTGAATAGTTATCTCAGGACTAGCATTGTGACTTGTTAGCCCCAACGATTGATTTGTGTCACCTGCCATTTCGAGGTCTTCTGCTTTTGCATTTTCATAAGAGACGTTTCTACATATACCAAGTAGAACAGTGAATCTAAAACAAGTTCCCTGCTCTCCTATCTCCTTGTCTCTAAATCCTATATCTCCATGCATCAGATGTACCTAGCACAATATTTAAAAACAATAGATTTAGCATTAAATTGGGGAGCGTAACTAATTAGACTAACTCACTAGCAAAATAAGATAACCACGTCCCTGACACCAAAAGTTAAGTTTGAAACTGAACAATATGTAATAACAAAGAATTCTACATATGGTGCCAAAGTTAGTTCATGTACCAGAGACTGAACAATGCCGAGTCCCAAGCCAGTGCCTCCTTGTCCAAGAGCTGTTTCTTTGAATTGAACATAGTTTTCAAAGACTAGTTTTTGCTTCTCTTTTGGAATTCCTTTACCTGTATCATCAACTTCAAATACATATTCCATGGCATCAGGATCTTCTTGTGCTGAATTCATGGCTTTAAATTCATTATATGCTCGACTGTTCTTATAGAACAAGCATGACAAGCGGTTACGTTTAGAAATAAGTATTGAATTCTGCAAGTTGGGTTTCCTAACCCAAGCTCGAACAGTTACATGCCCCTCAAAAGTAAATTTAACCGCATTGCTTAGTAAATTACACAATATCTGCCTGAGTTTTCCTCTGTCACCCTTAACTTGTGAAAATTTGAGGATA
The DNA here is from genome assembly GCA_963930655.1 of Myrica gale. Taxonomy (NCBI): domain Eukaryota; kingdom Viridiplantae; phylum Streptophyta; class Magnoliopsida; order Fagales; family Myricaceae; genus Myrica; species Myrica gale. The sequence continues at coordinate 10,029,414 of OZ005610.1, read as the reverse complement.
GAACCATCATATGGATCCAACACTAGGTCTACTCCTTTTCTGATCCCAACAGGATGATATAAATCAACTACATCCTCAAGAAGTTGGGCCAAATCAAATTCCTCTTCTTCAAGCAGCATCTTTCCTGCTTCGATTTTGTTTGTATCGAGAATAGAGTTCAGTATACCTGAAGAAGTATATCAATCAATACATGCATCAACAATTTACTTGGAGCAATAAAGAGAGAATAATTAGTCATCAAAAGATACCTAGTAAGTCCTTTGCACAAGTATCCATTTGTCTTAAATTTATATCCAACTCGGAACCAGGGGCAACTTCATCGTAGCATATTTCTATAAAACCAATAAGACCCGCCAATGAAGCACGAATATCATGGCTGGCACTAGCAAATGCTAGACTTTTGTTCATACTTTTCCGCTCTGCTTGTTGAGTTGCTTCCATCTGTTTGATGAGCGCAGCACACAAGTGCATCTCTCTTTTGGCAGCTCTAACGACTATAAATACAACACTTAAGATGGAAACCACCATTGTAGAGATGACAGCTATAAGGAGCAACAATGCCATTTTCCTGTCTTTGTGGACAAGATTGACTTGTCTATTCTGCAGAAGAGCAAATATACACACCTGAAAAACAAATTATAAAAGTGGAAAATAAGTAAATGAACAGTTGAACCCAATTAGTTATCTCAACTAAATTAGCATCATTGAGCTCTAGAGTAATACGACCTCTGCTAAAAAATAATAGCCACAGATCTCTCTCATGGGAGCACTTGATGTAACGCCCAGACCCAAAACTTCAAACGGACGGAGTTCCGCTTGAAAGATGGGGCTATCCACCCTGCTTTCAAGAAATATTCCCAACAAAGAAAACACAAGAGGAACTTCTAATCCATCTCTTAAAACTCATAATCCAACCGAAACATGAGAACAAAGATACCCAAGAGTTTAATCAGAGCACCATTCCAAAATCCTCAAATCCCATAATTAACAATGGATCCAAAAACATAGTTTTCCCAAATGAAATAAAATTACTAAAGTCTCCAAATTAATGCAATCACTACAAAAGTCGCCAGAGGACTCTATATTGGATAACCCTGCAAATTGCAATCTTCTCAAAACTACCATTCGAGATCTCCTACTACTCCCTGCCACCAACCGTTAAATCTGAAAGATAGGAAGTAAGTGGTGAGCTACAACTAGCTCAGTAAGTAGAAATCAATGGGAGTAGGGGAAATGACAGTTTTATAAACATAACCAAGATTAAGAAAATATAGTGAGCAATTCCAAGTTGAAAACAACACTTATAACAAAATATCTCGGGCCAAGCAACTTAATGAAATTACCAATGGTCACACGGACCCCAATGGTCACACAGACCTCAACAGTCACAAGCACGAGGATAGCTTGACAGTATGCTCACAACACAAATTTCACAAAAATAGGCCAATCATTTCAAAAGAGTTCGTGAAATCTCATTTTTTTTATCAAAATTCGTTCAATTCCCCTAATGCATCAAAATCGTTTGAAATACAGTGCACGTTTAAAATCCAACATTTCCAAATTCCAGGAATTCACAACAACTCATCCAAAACTAGTTTCGATTTGTAAAACAAATATTTAACAATTGTGCACTTATTTTCCACAATGTAAGAATTTGACAAAAATCCCATGGAAGGACTACTTACCTCAAACGCTTAACCTAAAGCCTAAAGCTCTTCAAAAGGTTGCTGAATAATCAATCAGGACCTAAATAAATTTAAATATTCATCAATACCAACATGGAGTTCGAATCATTCTATACAACTCTAAAATAATTAAACTACTACATTGGCTAATAAAGCATCTCTTTAGGAACGGTGTTAGCCCTAGAAACCATCACATAATCCCCATAACAAATCTGGACAGCCCTTAATACACCATTTTGCACCTTAATCCATACATATCTCCATTATAAACTAAATGGTAAAATTCCAGCAACACCCATCTCTACCAAACACGAAATTTCCCCAAACCCCACCTATCATCATCCTACAACAACCCAAAATAAATCTCGAATCCAAACTTCCTCAGAGATAGAGACATGAAGAAGAGAAAAATACTCACCGAAAGCATCGACGAATCGAAGGAGAACCGCTTACTATCAAGGAATTGGCCTCCCAATGCTATCTACAAAACAAAATAACTCAAATAAAAAACCAAAGGAGTTCGACCTCAATCAAAATCAAACCGACGTTACCTTCCTCCAAGACTACCCAGCCCCATGTGATTTCGAGTCTCCAAGGCTAGAGAGAGAGAGAGTTTCGTAAAAGAGAGGCAGAGAGGGAAAAATACGACTTCGAGCGGCGTTTTTCAAAGAATAGAGGAGATACATCTCTTAATCTCACTAGGGTTCGAATATAGCAAGAATTTTGGGCGAAATTGGCGGAGAAATTGAAGTTTTACAAGGAAACTTTGAGGTATGCAATCGACGGCAAACCAGCTGAAAGAAAAGGAAATTCCGCGTGAAGAGGAGGGTCTGCGTAAAAGGGAAAGCCACTTATAAAAACGCACAGTTTTGGTTTTTTTTTTTTTAGGGATATTACACTTGACAGTGTTTGCATTCTTTTGTTCGAAAAAAAAAACAACAGCAACACTTATATTTTCTCATCGTCGCCCACTTAAGGAAAGGCCCAAAGTCGACTGTAATTTCTAACCTGTTTCAAAATATTTATGACCAATAATCAAATGACTCTCCATAAGTTTTATTTCATCAAATTGCCCCCTATATCTTTCCAATATAATCAGTCAATGCTCGCCGAGGCTTCATAAAAAAATACTGGGTCGGCCTCCCTTTGTGTACTTTTTTTATATATATTTATTTTCCCAGTTTTTATGTGTAATCAGAATAGAACACAAATTCTTGCAAAATTAAAAGTGAAACTGCGCCAACCCTAATCTAGAGGATCTACTATAGATTCCAAACACATGAACTTAGCTAAGAAAGATTTTCATAACAAAGCTATTTCAGGAACTGTCTTCTTTCATGCAAAAACAAGAAAGACTTCATATTCGTTTGGGAGAAATTTGTATGATTTTGATAAAATTGTGAATATTTAAATGATGTTAAAGTTGTATTGACATGCGTGCAGAAGTTGTCAAAAGAGGTTGATGTTTGTAAAAAATATAATAAAATATTGTATTAGAATACGTGTATTTTTTTATGTTTGACATATAAATATAAAAATATGATGTAAATCTTAAAAAAAATACTCAACCAAACATGTCAGTGTTCCCCGTTTCAGTTGCCCTTTAAGAAGAAATAACAATCACTACCAAAAGGTAGGCCGACCCAGTATTTTTTTTATTCTCAAGATCGATCCATCTTTCATTTTAAAAGAACCTCCAGGCCTTAAAACAAATTTCTCTGGGCCCAAATTACATAAAACAGCCCATCATCAAAAACCCTAGCTTTTTGTCTACCGTCTACATTTGTCGTAAAACAACAGCGACACCTTTACAAAAAAGGTCAAAAGAGATCACTGGACGCATCATCATCAAATTCTTGTGCAAAATGTTTAACTAAAAACAAAGACACAGATCTGGTGAAGCAACATTACCCGACAGATGCTTTCAGATTACCTCTGAACTCCCATTATCCTCATTGTGCAGGTCCAAGCCTGACTAACCTAGACATCCACGTATCCGACTTTTACTAGGGTTAAATAAGCGTCCAGCCATTCACTTCTAATTGCTCAGATTAACGGCAACGCGTTGGCAAGGCTGAGCAAACCACGGATTATTTTCTTCTTGATAGCTCTCTCTAAATGTAGGTCGCTTCTGCATGCATTTCGTCAAACAATTGTTAGGCAAATTTTCTTAAACACCAATTTCCTCAAAAATCAGGGCGAAGCGCATATTGAAAAGACAAATATGTTGCGAACAAGACCAAAAACTTCTAAAAATTTCCCAACCGAACATAAGCTAAATTGCTAGGAAGGAAAAAATCAAGCCTAGAGACTAACACAACAATAGTCCTTGACCGTTGCCTGCAGTGAAATTGTTTCACCAGACCCTTCCCCAACCAGGCACTCGACGATATGGGTGGGTCTGTCACTGGAGAGTGGAGAACGACCTCCACCAAGAAACTGTCAAAGCCTCTACATTAACATCCATAGAGATGGAGGGAGTTTTGCGATGTTAACCTTGACGCTTCTCCTTTGTTTTTGTTTGAGAAAAATACAAACAACCAGCAACAACCATGCCTGTCATGCCAGTCAGCCGGCTACAGACATGCGAGGACAAGCTCATGGCCAGCCCATGGTCTCGTCACGATACGACGCCACAGCAAATCCTTGGCCACCAGCCAAGCCATGCAGCCACATCAGGCCAGCAGACAAAGAAGTGGCATGACACAGGATGGCCACCACCAGTGGCGGAGCACCACTACCCCTACCGGTACTAGGTGGGGAATGGAAGAGGAAGGTCCCAGGACCCGGAGGAGCATCATCACCCATGGTGGTGCAAGCGGCAGCGGACAACGACGAGATCTTGGCAGTGATGGAGGTATCTTAGGGATTAGTTTCCTTTCTTGTTATGATTGAATAAATCATATCTTCTAGATTTAGAGATCTTTTCCTAAACTCTAAAATATTCCTTTCCTTTATGTTTAAGTTGAATTAGACATGTAATATCAAATTTTCTTGATTCAAGGGATTTGATTTAGATTTGATTGTGATTGTGATTTGAATTGATTGAGTCAATTAGAGTTTGTAAGCTCCTAAGGATGTCTATATAAACACCCTTAGGAGCATTAGAGTGATTCATTCAGAAGAGTAGAGTCTTGGAAAGCCAGAGAGCTTTTGGGTTGGGATTTGGCCAAGCATAGGCACGTATATGCTAAGTCGGTTTCAAGGCTAATAACCTTGTCATTTGGGATTCACTCTAGGCTACTAACCTAGTTTGGGTACCCGTTCTTGGGCTAATTAACCCTTGATCGGGATTGTTCTTTGTTCTTGTGGTCTATGGGCTAATTAACCCTTGACCACGTTCTTCCTTCTTCAATAATATCAGTTCGAGTGTTCTCCATTTGTGTGTGTTAGATCCTATTTGCAACGCTCGTGTGTTAATTGAAACGGTTTGGGAGGATCGATTGTGGTGTTGGAGCGGATCGCTTAGAGGGAGTTGGAGTTGTTATGGCGGCCTAGACCGGGGTCCCTAACAGTGTGTGGGCCCACGCGCGCGTGGATCTCACGCACCTCCACTTCCATGGTCGGTTTATCGCCTCCAATTGCTGCTCGTGCCACCATATTTCGTCATTGCCTTTTCTTTTCTGCTAATCATATTAGTTTGCTGCCTGTTATGGTTTTTCTGTCCCTTGTGGGTCTTTGTATGACCTTCTGGTCACCCTACTCGTTGACCCGCCGACTCTTCGGAGTGTCTGGTTCGCCCTTTAGAGCGTGTTCCTGAGGTTTTTCAACCTCCTTGATTTTATTAATGAAAGGTGTTGCTATTATGATTAAAAAAAGAAGTTCAGGAGCATGTTTAGTTTCTGAAAAAAGTGAAGATTTGAATCCTCACTTTTATTTTGTCCTTTGGTGATTTTTTTATTTTATTTTTTTAAAATAACTTTTAAATATTCTATTTTTAATAAAAAATAAATAAATTCAAAATATAAAACAAACAACTTTAAACATCATCATTACTTTTTTTACACCTCAACAACTTCTACATAAACACCAATACAACTTTAACATCACCTAAAAATTATCAAAACAATTCAAATCCTACAAAAATCTTCAAAACGAACATAACAAAGGAAAATGTAGTCAATCGATTATGGGGTTAAAACCATAACCTTATCACAATCAGGACGATTTTGATTCAATTAGTAGCCTCCGCTATTCCCTCATATTATGACTTATTTCTTGTTACCTAAAAGGGTGTTAAGAGGAAAATAATTTAGACTAAAAGAAAGAGGTAAGTGAATGAGGAGATCGCCGGAAGTTCACTAGAGGAATGTTGGACAAGACACCAAAAAGCCCGAGAGAAGATGCCGAAAGCTCACTGGATTGATGCCGGAGGGGGCGCCGGAAGGCCCGAGAGAATTAGAGAATAAAATAAAATAAAATAAAAGAGAATAAAATTATTTAGACTAAGAGAGAGGTAAGTGAGACATGAGATTTAAGTGGTTCGGTCTATAGACCTACATTCACTATGGACCACTGTAGGAAAGCCCAATTGGACATATTAGTATATTCACTAATGTGTGGATGATAGATTACAGAAAGACTTATTTATAAGTCTTTGATTACAATAGCCACATTACTAAAGTTCAGTTAGGCCTTCTTAAAGTAGATGTAGGTCTGTGAATCGAACCACTTATTCTCGTGTCTCACTTCTTTTTTCTCTATCTCTTACTTTAAATTAATTTTTATCTCTTTTATTTTAATTTTAACAAAGAATGCAACATAGTTTGAAGTTTTGTTACATGGAAGGTAGCAGCGAGAGCTCCAGTGGAAGTTTTATCATTATTATAAAAATTTCTCTATCCTAACTTTTTCACCAACTCTCATAAATTTTTTCACTTTTTCATCAACTTTTTCACTCACTCTCTTCACTTTTTATCAACTTTTATACCCAAAATTATAACCACTCTAAAATTGTCACTCAAAACAAAAAATGGAGAGAGTTGATTGCTGAGCAAGTTGGCAACAATGTATGGAATTGAATAGTACCGGATTAGCGAATAACTCAAAGCTAATCACATCACTTTTCGTTTGTGTGGCCCCAGGCAGCATCTGAAAGAGGTGATTTTGCTTGTGACCAATCAGATAAATTACTTGGGGACCAAGCTGGAATAAATAGTGTGGCTATTTTAAAACTTTGAAGTCTTTGGACACTGTTCCCAACTTCGTTAGCAAGGACAAATTATCTACACGTGATATGTCACATGCCTCAGTGGGTAAGCGATGGAATCCTTCAGATTTTAATTTGGACCGAGTGAATAATTTAAACATGGGAGGATTTGGAGATTTAAATTTATTTCACATTATCACTCACTTTTTATTATTTTAAATGCTAGTTGAAATTAAAATATTGCACCACAAGACAGCTTTGGGTCCTTTACAAGACCTTTCACTGCTTTTGAGAGACACAAACATGTCCTTTTGCTTTGTGTCCAATTTGGATGAATAACTTGGTGAGCAAGTTGGAATCAATCTAATGTCTTTTCGTTAGTGGCGGTTTTGACTCGCAACAACTCTTTTCAACCCATACTCAGTGGGGTTTGAAGCAAAGGACAGTGTACTTGTGTGTTACATTATTAAAATTTTAAAGAGATTAAAATGGTAAAATATTAGAATGGATGGAAAGTGAATAACGATCATTTTTATTATAATAAAAATAATAATTTAATATATAAAAAATTATATTATAAAAATTATATTATATTAAAATTAAAACCTAAAATTTTGTATATCAAATGCAGTCTACTTGTTATATATTTATATTTTTTTTGAAAAATATGATATTTGGTCACTAGATTTACAACACTTTTACGATTTAGTCACTAAGTTTTATTTTTTACAAAATGGTCACTGAAAATATATAGTTGTGACGATTTGATATTTTCGTCGAACATCCGTTAATTTTTAACGGAATAGAATGCGGTCGACCGTTACATGATGCGGTCGACCGCTACAATTTACCGTCGCCGCAACAGTAAACAAACCGGTATACCACTATTCCGGTTAAAAATTTAACGGAATTTTGACGGAAATACCAGATTGTCACAACTATATATTTTCAGTGATCATTTTATAAAAAAATGAAATCTAGTGACTAAATCGTAAAAACGCGGGAAAAAGTTATTTTTTTTGCAAGCCTCGAGATAAAAGTTACTTCCTCAATCAGGGTGGGTGATTTTCATTTGGAAAAAGAAAAATAGAAAAAAAAGTGTCGGGGTGTTTTCTTTGCCCCAGTGGCATATATGTAATGTACTCGTGTTTATAGATTTAAGTAGCTTGCCCCTGCCTCATTCTCTGCCGCGCTCAGTTGTTTCTCTAAGCTCTTTTGAAAGAAGCTCTGCCTTCCACTTGAGTATAGTTTGTAACTCTTCATTTGAGTCCATCTTCTCTCTTCTCTTTGATTACTCTGCCTGAACCACTCTCAGGTTTCAATTCTTAACTTTGGATTATATTTATGGACTTCCGTTTACATTGAATTTTGTATTTTTTTTGGTCTGGGTTGTCTTCGTCGCATGGATTGTGTTTATTTGCATTCTGTCTGAGATTGATCGGTTCTGTTTTTGATGGATAATGGTGTAGTGAGAGAAGCCATGGAACCGGTTACTATGGAAGGAGGTGGATCCCAGGAACTGTCTGCTGATCCTCTCCCATTTGCTAGAAGGTGGTTCCTCAATTTTCTTTCTCGGTGTTTGTTCCATGAGAAAATAAAGGGAAAGGAAGAGAGCAAAACATCTTCTTCCGACTGTCCTTTATCTTTTTATAATCATAAAATGGGCGATTGCTGTTGCATGTTTTATAGAACTTCGACGTTATTTTCGTCGGCCGGTTGTTTTAGTACAACTGGTCTCGTTTGCTTTTATCGTTGTTTGGTGCCGGTAGAATGAAGGAAAATGCAGAACCAAAAATGGGTTTTCAATTTCGTTTTGCTGTTTTCTATTGGTTTAATTATAGTGTCTGAAGCGGATAGGTTTCGATGTTCTTGATGTTGGGTAGGTGGCTTGTGTGTGTTTGTTTACTCCGGTCAGTGAATATAGGTATGTTGTTGGTATTGCAGCTATCAGCTTGAAGCACTGGAGATGGCCATTAAGAAGAACACTATTGTGTTCTTGGAGACTGGTTCCGGCAAGACTCTTATTGCCATCATGCTTCTTCGCAGCTATGCCTACCTTCTCCGCAAACCTTCACCTTTCATTGCAGTCTTCTTAGTTCCCAAAGTTGTCTTGGTCTCTCAAGTATGGCAACTGCTACCTCCCTCTCGTTCTCTTGCATGAACTCACATTGTTTTTAATGGGATTTCCGCACATATCTTCTTGGTTTCTCCAATTCCACGATGAGATTTTGGAGTTAATCGTGGATTATAAGGATAGGCCTAGACTCGCATTTCATGCGTTCTTTTATGCTGGGCAGCCTAGCAAGAAAATTTGAAGTCGTTCGATTTGGTTCTTGAAAATTTAAAAATTTTGGACTTCATGAGTCTCATGCATATCTAATGGCATTTGAAGAAGTCGGACATGGTTTTGGGAATTCAATTTAGAAGTCCTTACGTCATGATTTAGAGTTTGTAGCAGTAAAATGAAGTATTGAAGTTAAAATTTATAAATCACTCATTTCTTATTCCATTATATCATTGATAGGAAATTTGGAATTTATACTTTGGCTATTGCAGATGTAAAACCAAATTTCATCATTTTTTTTTTTGGGTTTAATCTCTAGCAAGCTGAAGCTGTGAAAATGCATACCGACTTGAATGTGGGCATGTATTGCGGAGAAATGGGAGTTGACTTCTGGGATGCTGCTATATGGAAGCAAGAAATAGAAAAACATGAGGTTGGATTTTCCATATATACCCTAATTGATAGCAAGACATATCATGTATGTGTATTTGAAAGAATCTGCTTCATTTGGTTCTGGCCATTTAGTTGTCCTTAATATTCAGTTTCACTTTCCACATTCACAACCTGTCCATTTGAGTTTATATAATTCCTTCATTTTGACTTTGCTTACAGGTGCTTGTGATGACACCTGCAATTTTGCTTAATTGCTTGAGGCACAGCTTTTTCAAACTAAGCATGATAAAGATTTTAATAATGGATGAATGCCACCATACCAGGGGTAAACACCCTTATGCTTCCATTATGACGGTATGCTGCCTGTATCTTTTTTCTTTCTTTTTGCGAGTCGGTCTTTAGCGTGTGACTTATCATCTATGTGCAAGTGTTCATTCATTGAAAGAATCCCTTAGAAAATAGGTTTGATTGCGTAATTTTGCAGGTATAAAGTTTCACATGGTCTATAAACCATTCTACCTTCACCTAGCGTATTCTATCTCCAATTTTACTAAATGGTGGAAAAATCTTTCTTCAGAATTTCATGCCATATATCGTAAGATGCAGAATCCATTCATCATAACATAATCCGAAATGAAAGAGGAAATTATGTTTGGAGGACACCTTTGTGTCTGTGGAAACCTTTTCATTTTGATTTTTATTGTTAATCATGCATCTGTATTCTAAACTGGCTACTCTGTAAAAGCTTGGGAGACTTTGGAAATAAACATCTGAGGTCATTTTTTTCTTTATTGGAGACCCAATACACTTTGATACTGTGATGTACCTGGCCTTGATGGTTGATTGAAGGATGCATGTGAATTTTTAGGGGCAATATGTTAGCTCGGGTTGGGGATTTTTTGCATGAACTTGATTAGAAAATTCTATTAAGCTTCTGACTGTTGGGAATATCTTTCATGGATCAAGTGTTCAAGTTATTTTGTGGCTGAGGCCAAATAATTAGGAAAAAAAAATTCACCCTTTTCACCATCTCCTAAGGCGTGGCCAAATATGTTAGATTTGCGATTGCAAGTCTAATTGAAGGTTGCATCCATTTGTCTGGATCTTTTATCCTGTCAAATCTCTTCTTTGCAATCTTTTAGGCCTTGAAAAGAGACAATTTTATTGTAAAATTTATATAGGGGGGTCTCAAGTTTTGGAGCATATGTTTATGATATTTGGAGGTTTTGTATTTATGATGTATGCAATTTTTGGAGTTGCTGTATTGCTATTGCTGTCAGATTGGTCAATCTCAGTACAATTATGTAATCATAGGTTCATATTGCATTGTTATTGCTTATTGATCATGTTCTTGTTACCTGTAAAACATGTCCATTGTATTTGAAGCATCTGCAATGCATTCGCAGGAGTTCTATCATTGGCAGCCAAGTTCTGCTAGATCTGGACTTCCACGGATATTTGGGATGACTGCTTCCCCTATAAAGACAAAGAGTAAGCAACCTTTGATGATAGTACTATTCTCTCTTCTACGTGTATTTTATTTTTCATTCTTTTCATCTTATCCTTTTCGCCCCTTCCTCAATGTAGGTGGAGTCTCAGAATTCTCTTTCTGGCAAAAGATTAAGGAACTTGAGGACCTGATGGATTCCAAGGTTCGTTCTGATCTTGTACATCATTCTGTCTCCTAATGTGTGTATGAATTGTTCTTACCTGATGATAACATTAATTTCATGGGTTGATAATTCATTTGCCGCTGCTGTTCTTCTGTGTTGGTTGCAGGTGTATACTTGTGCTAGTGAATCAGAGCTTGCACAATTTATACCATTTTCAACTCCAAAGTTTAATTTCTATAGGCACAAGGAAATCCCAAGTAAATTATATGAAGATTTAGCCAGTGAAATGCAGAATTTAAAAGAAAAGGTGAGCACATTTTACATGAACATGTTGTTTCTGGCAGGATTAGATTGTACTCTAATTCTCACGATATCTCTGTAAATTGAATTAAGTATAGTTCTTGATTTTCCATCTCAATTTAGTGTTTGAGATGTAACAAGGACAAGGCAAGGCCAAAAAGGAATCTTCTTTGTTTCAAAACCACCATGCTAGGTGCTTTGGTGTGCTAGAAATCTGTCCTACTGAATCTGAAATTGCATTTGTTGTGCATAATGTCAGTCATACGTACTAATCATGTACTTCTTTTGCAATCAGCTTCTTCTTTTAAAATTTTATATGTTTTAGCCTGTAAAGGACTAGTTTGCTTCTTTGGGAGTCTAACATTGTATTTGGTTATTCTCAGCATGAACTCTCACTGAAAAGGTTTGATCTGAGAAAATCTGGAGCTGATTGTATAAGCAAAAAGATATCGAAGATTTTTTCAGCTTTGATATTCTGTTTGGATGAACTTGGTGTTTGGCTGGCTCTAAAGGTGCTAATCTGTCTATCGCTTCTTTGCTTTTCATTTTGTTTTATTCGTCAATAGCAATGGTATAGCAGAGATCAAGTGCATTTGTGTAACAGGCTGCACAGTCCTTTTCATGCTCTGAATTGGGCTTGTGCGGGGAATCTGACTCAATTTCTTGGGGGAAACTGGATGTTCTTGGTGAGGCAATTGTTAAAGATTTCAGTTTGGATGCCTCCCATGCATTTGCAACTTGCGTCCCATCAGGTACTTCAGTTCTGAGAAATGCTGTTGATTTGTTTTTCTATTTGTTGATTACATTGTGAAATTATTTATCGTCAAACCCTCAGGTCCAGATTGGTCTATTGGTGACAATATGGAAGATAATATGAAGTCAGGGCTTCTAACTGCAAAAGTTTTCTGTCTTATTGAATCTCTTCTTGAATACAGGTTGGTATTTCATGCATAATTATTATCTTTGCGAAGCATGGCTGAATTTTATGTCATGCCGATGTCTAGACTCTACGCCCAACAAGTTTCACTGTCAAATAACTGACAGTTTCCAAGTATTGTTCCTGCATTTGTAAGAAACGTTGATGTCTCTATCACAATGTCTATTCTAAGGAGGCACAAATGACCTGTTTTCCAAGTCCGATGGAAACCTATGTTAATCAGTTTGATGAAGTTGAACATTTCTTTTCCTGAATTTCATGTATAACATTGCTTATTCATAACCTTGTAAATATTCAATCTAGAATAATCATGGTTCTAACCAAAATTTTGAACTTCTGTTTCTTTCAGTGTGTTTTGGACTTATTTTTTCAAACTTGTCTAAGGCAATTGAAGTATTGATCATTCTATCTGATGAGTTATCATTATGTGAATACAGGGATTTAAAAGATATTAGATGTATAGTCTTTGTGGAAAGGATTATTACAGCTGTTGTATTAGATTCTCTCTTGAATGAGTTGCTTTCGAAATACAGCAGCTGGAAGTCTAAATACATTGCAGGGAATAACTCTGGGTTGCAATCCCAGACAAGGAAGAAACAAAATGAAATCGTGCAAGAATTTCGTGAAGGCATGGTACAGTTTCTTTTCTTGGCTACTTAAAGCTCACAATAGAGTGTTTACCACTGATTTCCTGGTTTGACTTTGGTGTGAAATATGTACGTGTAGGTGAACGTTATTGTTGCAACATCAATTCTTGAAGAGGGTTTAGATGTTCAAAGCTGCAACTTGGTTATTAGATTTGACCCCTCTTCCACTGTCTGTAGTTTCATACAATCCCGAGGCCGGGCAAGAAGGCAACATTCAGATTATATCTTAATGGTGAAGAGGTAACGTCATTTGCTAATCAATGTCATTAGGCTTTCTAACCTGGTTCATTAAGGGGAGTGGTCGTTGAAAATTTCTCCAATAAATAGCTTCCATTACTATGTTTCTGGTGTACGTCTCTGTTGCTGCTTCGGTACATGTGCCAATAATTAGTGTTTCATTTTCGGATCTAGATGCTGAATTTTTTTATTTATATAGATAATATATTGTGCACTTGGCACTGAAGACTGTCTTTTGCTAATCTACAGTGAAGATTTTGCGACCAAATCTCGACTGGAGAAATATCTTGCTAGTGGAGATATTATGAGAAAGGCATCCTTATGCCACGCTTCACTTCCTTGCTCTCCTCTTCAAAGTGAGTTAAATGATGAGGAATTTTATTGTGTTGAAAGCACTGGAGCGATTGTGACTCGTACTTCTAGTGTTGGTTTGATATACTTCTATTGCTCACGGCTCCCTTCGGATTGGTTAGTTATTACTCTTCTGTTATAGTTATTGCCTATGTAAGTTGTTCATTAACTTCAGATTTTTTTGTACTTCATCTGATGTCTTCTTGGTTTTATTTTTCTCCAGCTATTTTAAACCTGCTCCGAGGTGGGATAAGAATACTTGTACTCTACATCTACCCAAGAGCTGTCCTTTACCGAATGTGGTCATACAAGGAAATATCAATGATAAAGTTCTGAAGCAGACTGCTTGCCTTGAGGCATGCAAGCAACTTCATGAGATTGGTGCTTTGACTGATAATCTTGTTCCGGATGTTGTTGTGGAAGAAGCTGATTATCAAGAAAGTGGTATGTTTGCATTGTGGCCTTTATTTCTCCATGCATAAACTCTTCCATTTTATGCTTGCAGTTATTTTATGATAGAGGGATAAGTCTGTTTCTATTTTCTTTTTTGGCCCCTGTAACATTTTTGGAGGATTTTCGGTTGCTCCTGCTCTTATCTGTAATTGTTTAATGTACAGGGAATGAACCTTATATTGATGAGCAACCCAGTTACGTCCCACCTGAACTGGTTGGTCGTTTTCCAATGAATTCTGATACAGACTATCACTGCTACTTAATTGAGTTGAAGCAGAACTTTGCCTACGATGTTCCAGTTCATGATGTTGTGTTTGTCATGAGAAATGAGCTAGAGTCTGATGTAGTAAGCATGCCTTTTGACTTGGATGCCGGCAGGGGTAGTTTGACAGTGAACTTCAAATACGTAGGAAAGATTAATCTTAGCATAGATCTGGTAACTTCTCTTTTTTGTATTCTTTGCTTTACTTTGCTCGTTTAAGAGGTGTATTGTACAAGTGTAAAAAGAGTTTGTATCTGTTTGTAAAACTTTGGTTGCAGGTCCTTTTGTGTAGGAGGTTTCAGATAACTCTTATAAGAGTTCTTATAGATCATGCTTTGAAAGATTTAGAAAAATGTTTTGGTGGAGATTTTTTGGGAGATGAGATTGACTATCTTTTGCTCCCAGCCACTGGAAAACATGAGAGACACTTGATAATTGATTGGCAATGTGTTACTTCGGTGCTCTTTTCATGTGAAAAACTACATGAAAATCACTTGGATTGCCGTTTGCCCAAGGGTTATCATCATATACAAACAAAAGATGGTCCTGTATGCACTTGTATGCTCCAGAATTCTTTGGTTTCCACCCCACACAACGGTCATGTGTATTGCATAACTGGAAATTTGGAATTGAACGGGAACTCACTGCTGACGCTCCGGGATGGCAGGACCATTACTTACAAGAAGTACTATGAGGAACGGTATGTTATTACTGCTGATGGTCGAGAAAAGGATATTATTGTTCTTTATTTTGAATGCAATGTGGTATAGTTATGCTATTTTAGTTATGATTGATCTGAATCTTAACCAAACACAGGCATGGCATCAAGCTGGGTTTTGTTCATCAATCAATGGTTAATGGAAGGCGCATATTTCTGGTGCAAAATTACCTTCAAAGAGGCAGAAATCAGAAAGAGAAAGGTTTAAATTGCTCTCTTTTTCTATGTTAATTCTCATCCTTCCTTTTGACATAGGCAAAGCATGTCTAAAATCATTGGTTGTGTTCCAGGTCTTTGAATTTCTTGGATAAGAAAGGTTTAAATTGCTCTCTTTTCTATGTTAATTCTCATCCTTCCTTTTGTCATAGGCAAAGCATGTCTAAAATCATTGGTTGTGTTCCAGGTCTTTGAATTTCTTGGATAGGCATTCAGTTTAAGTACTGTAGCGTTAGCTCTATCTATGTGTTTGTTCAAGACTTGTTTATCTTTTTTTTTTCCCAGTAGTTTTCAATGAAGGTTTTGTGTAGTTGGTTGTGATAGTGTATCTAATCCATTTTCTTTGGTCAAAATGGACTTTGTCATCTGCTCCACCCTTCTTTCTGGGAGCTATTACTCTTAGTTTACTCCCCAAATCTAGGTGGTATTATATATTTTGATGAGGGAGGTAGGTTGTGAGAACGTATTGGATGGCTCCTTTTGGAAACTTTCTTGGAGAGGTCTTTTGAAATGATTATATCTTTTGTGATCTTTCCTTTGGGGATTTTGGTTTAGATACAGTTGTTCTCGCTCATTCTTGTATAACATCGGTATTCTGTATGAGTTAGCCTTACATGTTTTCATGTTTTCATCTTTTCAGAATCGAGCAATTTGTCAGTTGAATTACCTCCAGAACTCTGTTCGATAGTTATGTCACCCATATCAATTGCCACATTTTATACATTCTCATTTGTTCCTTCCATCATGCATCGGCTTGAGTCTTTGCTTGTAGCTGGCAACTTAAAAAAGATGCATTTGGATCATTGCATGCAAAATGATGTTATTCCCATCTCCAAGGTACGCTATCTTATGATAGTTCTCATTTAGTTTTTGACACTTAACTACTGAAGTGCTAGTTGAAACGTTTATGGTTTTTTGCTTATATGATGTTTTTGTCTGCTGTAATAAGTATGCATTGCGGGAAGATGAGACTAAAAGTAATTTTCGTTGTTGTCAAGAACAACTGAGATCAAGCCTGCTCCTTACTCCTATAGCATTGCAGATTAGCGCTCATTCTTTCCTTCATATGTTCTCTAGATAGTGCTGTTCCTGTTCCAATTTGTGGAAGTGAGAGGTTCATAGAAAAAATCATGTGGAACTGTTCTTTACCCAGTTGTAAAACCATCATCCGCTAATGCTACTCTTACTTTAGGTGGAGCTTTTGTACTTGCCATTAATCTCCAACAGTTTTTCACAGCTTAGGAATCAAATGTTTATTTGCTTGAAATAGCTGTATCTGTTAATACAGTGTTCGTAAGGTGATTTAATGTGTTGGTAACATGACCCCGAAATTATATAGACAGCAGGCTCCATCTTACTCTCACTGTGGCGTGATTAATTGCTTGATGAAGTTATTCTCATTGTCAGCAGTATACTGTAATTTTTTTTGACCTTGTGCTAATGATATCTTTATGGTAGGTCTTGGAAGCAATTACTACAAAGAAATGCCAAGAGAGATTCCATTTGGAATCCTTAGAGACTCTTGGAGATTCATTTCTCAAATATGCTGCTTGTCAACAGCTTTTCAGGACCTATCAGAATCAACACGAGGGTGTCCTTAGTGTGAAAAAAGAAAAAATAATTTCTAATGCAGCTCTTTGCAAGTTGGGATGTGACCACAATCTTCCGGTACCTTTTTGTTTCCTAACTATTCTTAAATTTCTTGACATTCTCATTGTCATGTAGTTCTCATGCTCTTCATCTTTTCTCTGTATAGGACTTGTTGTTAGTACTTTATGACCATACGCATATTAAGTATCTATTCTTTTCAGCCTGAAATAAAATGCCATGAGGATGTTGACTTTGTGTTTAAATTGTAGCTCTTAAACTCCTTTCCCCTCCCTTCATTAAAAGATTTAATTTTTCTAGCCATATATTGAAATAGTGTGATTGCTGAATCTTTTTTTTTCTTAGCAATCAGAACGTGATTGTAGAATTCAAAAGTTAAATTATTACTGTTCTTAATTCCTTTTGTATCCATCAAAATTTATGGCCATTTTGGCTCTCCTTTTGTGACATAATTTTTATGTATATTCTGTAGTTGTGGTGATATTTTCAACTTTTGGTTCTTTTATAGTTATCGGTGACTTACATCCAGTTCTTTAAATTGTAGGGATTTATTCGAAATGAATCCTTCGATCCAAAAAATTGGATTGTTCCTGGTGATAGATCTGGGAGCTATGCACTAAGTGAGGAGTTACTTTTTGATACGAGAAAAATATATATTAGAGGAACTAGGAAGGTGAAGAGTAAAACCGTTGCTGATGTTGTTGAGGCGCTAATTGGTGCATTTCTTAGCATAGGTGGCGAAACATCAGCCTTGTTATTTATGGCGTGGTTGGGTATAAAGGTAGATTTTCAAGTCACCCTATATGATAGTCACTTTCAAGTTCATGCAGAGAAGCTTCTAAATGTCAGACATTTGGAGTCCTTGTTGAACTACTCATTTTGTGACCCCTCTCTGTTAGTTGAAGCATTGACTCATGGTTCTTACATGCTTCCAGAGATTCCGAGATGTTATCAGGTAATTTGGTGATATAATTTGGACGAGAATTGCCATTCCTTTAATCTGTCAACTAATATATGTCAGCTTCATTGTATTGATAGCCTTTGGAGGGACAGGAACAATAGATGTTTTGATAGATGTTCTTTGTCCTTGGTCAAGTTGCAGGGTTTTATGTTATTCTCTCTTTTCTGTTGGGCCGATGCGTTGTTAGATGGCCTCTTTGCTTAGTTTGATGATTTTCATAGTTTTCTTGCTTGTTTGAACTTGTGATTTCGGTATAGTTCCTTGTACTGTCTTCCCTATTTCTAATAAGATTCTTTGTCCTTGGTCAAGTTGCAGGGTTTTATGTTATTCTCTCTTTTCTGTTGGGCTGATGCGTTGCTAGATGGCCTCTTTGCTGATTTTGATGATTTTCATAGTTTTCTTGCTTGTTTGAACTAGTGATTTCGATATAGTTCCTTGTACTGTCTTCCCTATTTCTAATAAGATTGGTTTGCTTATTAAAAAAAAATTGTATTGACTATATAGTTGCTGATTGTTCTTATTGTTTTCTGATATAACTGGGGTACATACCCCCTCGACTAATTGTTTTACCACATGAGCTTTCTTTATTTGATATCCTTTGATTTGTGTACTTCTTGACCTTATTAATGGTTTGTTGCTTATGCAGCGACTTGAATTTCTCGGGGACTCTGTATTGGATTATCTCATGATGACACATTTCTACTCTAACTATCCTGGGTTGTCACCGGAACTGTTAACCGATATGAGATCAGCATCTGTGAATAATGATTGTTATGCGCGGTCTGCAATTAAGTTTGGACTGCACAAACACATTCTCCATGCCTCCCAAGATCTTCACAGGCATATAGTCGAAACTATTAACAATTTTGAGAAGCTATCTTCAGAATCAACTTTTGGATGGGAGTCAGATACAAGTTTCCCCAAGGTTAGATTATTTGGTCTAGTCGTCTTATTTGTTTTTTCTCTAGCACATTTATGCTGAAGTTAGGTTTCCTTGTCTTTGCTTGCCCTCCCCCACCGCCCTCGATCCAATCTTTTTTTTTATCCTGAAATTTCTACTTATGGTTAAGGCAAAGAATTTGGCTTTTTGAGCACTTTGGTTCTATTTGAGAAATCATCGGGTATTCTCTTATTTGTGAATATCCTTGATAGGTACTTGGTGATGTTATAGAGTCTCTCGCAGGAGCCATTCTTGTTGATTCAGGATACAACAAAGAGAGGGTCTTCCAGAGTATAAGGCCACTTTTGGAGCCTCTGATTACACCTGAAACAGTGACATCCCATCCTGCAAAGGAGTTGAATGAAATATGCCAAAAAGAGCATTATATTATGAAAGATCCCATTAAGTCCTGCAACAAGGGTCATACTTCCTTTACGATAGAGGTTGAAGCAATGGGGCTCTCATTCAAGCATACAGCAACAGCTGATGATAAAAAGACAGCAAAAAAAGTAGCTTGTAGAGAAGTATTGAAGTCCCTGAAGGATTCAGCTTTATATAGTAAAAGTTGAAAGCAAAACCTACATGAGGAAGAAAGTTTGATAAGTAGTACCATAGGGTTATTGATTTTATGTTTCGGGTGTGATCCCATATCAAAGTTCTGCTTTGGCGTGTAAAGTGTTGATTTTTTTTTTCTAAGCAAATTTTAGAAGCAGGAGGGATTCGACCCCAAATCTAGCCCTCCCCAAAGGGAGGAGGTACCAGCTGAGCTACAGCTCACTGGCGTGTAAAGTGTTGATTATCCTTCTTGTAACAAAGCGAGTAATGATGAAGTTGCCAGGTCTTTTGTTTCTGTTTTTCCTTTTTCTTTCATTTTTTGGTTATTGTGTTGCCATTGGATTCAGCAATTTTTGCCATATTATTAATTGGAAGCTGCAGTCAAGTCAATGCCCTGCATTTTTAAACTGTATTACTGGCTTTCACTGATGTTGTAGTCATTGCCAGTTGCTCGAGTCTGGCATTGAGTTGCTTTTACCTGTTATCATTTGGCATTGCGGATCAGAAAAGCGGTAAAGTATCCTCTAAATCGTTTTATTTTTTTCCCGTAAAGTAGAAATGGATTTATGAAAGCCCATCAGGTAAGATTTATTATCTTGTGAAATACGCGGAAGAAAATTTGGAATTGGGCCTATAACCTTCTAATTTTTTGTGCTGATAAATATTGCAGGTTGCTTCTCAGCCAGCATGTTCGTAGCCCACGCTGGAGACAACTTCCAACCAACCACAAATGACTACTCTGACCATCACTTGAGTCACATAAACGCGGACTCCCCAAATCCTTCGAGGCACTGCCCCACCCATCCGGGAGCACTCAACAAGTGAAGGGGTATAACCAATCATTCCTGAATTTTTTTTCTTACAAAGTAGATCTGCCCTGCCTATTGAAGCCTCTGCAACAATGTGTTTGAACGCATTTGTAACTTGGCCAGTTTGTGTTGGCATATGCTGTGGTGAGCAAGACATGAAGTGGGAAGACACAGGTACAACCCGCTTCTCCCTCACCCCTACAACCAGTGACAGTGACTGCAACTCGTGACACAGCACACCCTCCGGACCTTCCGAGGTGATTGTGTTATTCAAAGTGCTTTTGAATGTTTAAAGCATACCTGTCAAGGATAGACTGTGCTGTTATTGTTTTATCGCTGACTCTTATAGGCAAAGAAGAATGATGCCTCTGGGAAAAAGAAACAGAAGGTAAAAGGATTCAAAGAATACCTTGAAAGCCTGGTTGGGACCCAATCAAAATTAAGGAGCCTTGAGAGCAGTCAACCCTAGTAACTGCGGCTACAGGGATTGCATCTTGGGTTTGCCAGAGACAATCGGATTGACTTAGGAATCAATTTGGTAAGAATCCAAGCAAGTCGGTTGTGAGGGCTGATGTGGTTGACCTTTTTGAGGCTAAGTGTGCCCAAGCTAGAGGAGTAACTGGTGGTGTGCGTTGTGCTTGGGGGACTCCTGGCTTGGGTGGTATCCAGGTCGTGGAGGATCTGATTCTGTAAAGGATAAAGCCCTGAAACCTCATTGTGAGTGGTGGTTCAGATGATTCAGCAGGGAATCAAATGGATGGAGGAGAAGAGCAATGGGAATCAAATGGTTGGAGGAGAAGAGCAAACTTGCCGTACTTGAGCAGTTGCTTTTTTTGTGGTGTGGACAATAATATTATAACTATGGAAGGGAAATTTTTCGCTTGGTAGCTGAGTTCTTGCTGTAACTATGAACCTTATTCCGTTAATTATATTTGTTGAGTAAGACCAAACTTTCAGGGTGTGCAATTCCCTGTGTATAAGTTGAAATGGACCCTGTGAGACTTGTAACATGTCCTACTTTTAGTGTAACTTCAGCTTTATTGGCATTTATTGTTCGGAGTTCATGCTAGTGTTTGTCATATTTGAGGAAAAATTGCATCGGTATTACTCTGTCTCACTTTGTGAGTACCAATATTATAATTCTCTCACCGTAAATGTTTATTTTGATAGGCTGAAGTTCATAGACACCCTTCCAGTACACCATTTTCATATAGTACCATTACATGTCAAAGCTATTTTCAGTTCCATTAACTGAGTGTTTGGTCCCGGAGGAAGCTGAGTATTGAAAAGTCATGTACACTGGTATCTATCACATTTCTACTCCTTTTTTTTTTCCAAAGAGAATATCGCCTATACGAAGAAGCTTGATTACTATAACCCTATTTTTGTCATTGGCTTCCTGTTACTATAACCCTGTTTACATTTTTTGCTTTGATATTATTACTTATTCATCAAAAAGAAGCTTGATTACATCCTTTGATGCAGAAATGTCAGAAACAATCCTCTTTCCATAACACATTCCAAAAAGCATAACACATTCCAACTTTTTGGCAGGCATGTGGGTACTTTGAGAGGTTTGTCCCCCTAATTGTTTTCGTACTCAAGAAATGTTGCTTCTTTGATAAAAAAGATGAAGCAGATGCTCGAAAGCGGAAAACAAAGGAAAAACGGCTGCTTCTATTCATGATGTCATCATTTATAGTGTCTGCAGCTATTATTTGTTGTCTTTACGTTCGATGTGTGAAGATGGAGGGACGAGCTCATATAGACTAGCTAGTAGGAGCTTGTAGCGCTCAATTTGTATTTGACCAGTTAAATGTAGTTTGTAGCAAACTCATTTTGTATCTGACACTTGCCAGTTAATTATAAGTTGTAGCTTGAAGTTTGTAGCAAGCTTAGTAGCATTTATCTTCTCTTTTTATTTGACTTTCTTTCTACTTTGACATTATCAGTTTGTTATCATGCTCTTGGTATGTACTTTCTGTAGCATGCTTTTGGTATCTGTCCCATTACAAAAATGTACATTCAAAAGTGTCATTACAAAATAGAAGACCCAAACTGTCAGGATAAAAATGCCATTACAAAATGCTTGACAACAAAATCCCATTAGAAAATGCCCAAAACTACATCCCTTATAGACTTTCATTGCAAACTGTCATCGCAAATTGCCATCAACTCATTCAAAGTGCCATTACAAATTCTATTTTTCAACTGCCGTTAGAGGCTTACAAAATGGACATTATAGGCTTCACAAACCAACCACCCAACAACTTCAAAAATGGATATGTACAAGTACAAGAGTCCGGTTAGAATACGAAGGGGTTAAAATACAGGGGTTACGGGTGCACCGCCTGGAATTAAATCTCTGGAATCCAACGTCCCTCAGCGCGCCGGCGCATTAATGGGCCCTCACCCGCTTGTTTTACCATTTCCTGCCCAATCCGACTCGTTTTGCTGAGGCACTCTGATCCGCTTCATCGCTAAATGGCCACTCCTTCACAAACTGCTTGCTGTCCACCTCTGTGCCTTTGAATTTTGCCCGTTGCCGTTTCCCCAGCATCAATGGAATTAGCCTACAGGCGGGTCCCTACCCTTCTCGAAAGAAATATCACAATGAAGAATACGTCTAGGAATATTGCGTGTTTTACCCGCAAAACAAACGAGTTTTAGTTGTTTTTTTTTCTTCCTCTGTTTTCTGTTTACTTTATTGTAGGAAACAGAGGAGCCTCAAGGAACGAAAACATGAATCCTTCAACACCCTTAGGGTCTTCCAGGTAATTGCTGCTGCAATATTAGCTGGATTAATGTGGTGGCACTCGGATTACCGAGATATTCAAGATCGTCTAGGTCTCCTCTTCTTCATCTCCATCTTCTGGGGAGTTTTCCCGTCGCTTAACTCTGTGTTCGCCTTCCCTCAAGAGCGTGCCCTCTTCATAAAGGAATGGGCTTCCGGTATGTACACTCTTTCTTCCTACTTCATGGCCCGTATAGTTAGCGATCATGAATGCCAAACATGCTTCTACAGTGGCAACGATCACAATGTTAACATTTGTATTAACTGGTGGATTTTATGTGCATAAGATGCCGACTTGTATGGTTTGGATCAAATATATTTCAACCGCCTTCTACAGTTACAGGCTCCTTATTAACATCCAATACGGTGGAGGGAAGGGAATCTCGTTTTTGTTGGGTTGCTCTCATGAGAGAGGAAATAAATGCTCTTTGATGATGAAGCTGTCAGTGAGAGTCGGTTTGTCCTTAGTACCCTTCAAGAGCAGTAGCCACAGGTACAACCAGATAGATGTAGACACCGAAGAGGGGCTTAGATGAGTGCCACTGTTGCAAGCAAGAGAACAGCTAGGGGTGATGACGTATTGTACGATTGAAAAATAGCACCACACCTCCCACAATAATCCATGAAACTCCTGCCTGACCTTTCTTTTATACCCATTTATTTCTTTTTATTTCTTGGTCATTTATATCTTCTTTAGTTGTATGAAGTTGACCTAAACAACTATTCGTCCATCGAGATAGCGTAGTTGCCTGAAAGTCTCTCTTTGGTCTAAGGTTTCAGGTTGATCAATGCTCATCGATTACGTGTCCCGCACACTGCAAATAAAGATGACCATCATTTTCTAAAAGCTTTCCCAACTAATTTTCTCTCTATCATTCTGGGACCGTTTCAATGGCTACAAATGCTCTGTTTCCAGTTAAATCCGAGCTTCATCCTCGGCATAGTTCTCGTTTACGGCCTCGACCATGGATTTTCCGGATCTCACTTCATGGTAGTCTCTGACAACTACTGGAAAGACGTACAGAAAGTCCAACCCTCAGTTGTGCAGCTCTACATCGGCTTCTACTACATTCCATGGGTCATGAAGCCCATCTGGGGCGTTAGAGGATACCATTGGTGGCCATATTTTATTATAGGAGGCACTCTTGGGACAGTTTCCGCAATGATGGTTGCAATGGGTGGAAGTTTGGCTGTTGTGGTGGCGTTGGGTTGTTTCCGCAAAGAAGATGAAGACACTTACACAGACGAACGAAGAAAACTAAGGACAGCAAACAAGGACAGGTTGAAATCACCACGATGAAGAGGAAAACCGGGTCGGATTGGGCAGCCATTCGGTAAAACACGCGGGTCAGCTTCATTAATTCGCTGGCGCGCTGAGGCCTGTTGAATTCCCGTGTTTTAATCTGAGCCGTGCCCCCGTAACCTTGCACGTTAACCCCTTCGTATTCTAACCGGACTCCAAGTACAACCACCAACCAGAGTTAAAAAGCAGCACCCAATAG